>CM076583.1:1133070758-1134443978 GCA_034641835.2 Pinus albicaulis | reverse complement strand
AAGGGCTGTTTTTTATGACTTTTGCAAGCATATGTCTCAAGGGCAAATGAAGCTCATGTTCATAGGGATGCATTGATGATGTTTTCAAGGCATGACAATGTCCACAGGTCACAGAATGGGTCCTCCATTGTGCGGGATGGAGAATGGTAAGGACGGTGACAAATTACTGTGTAACATAGTGCATTATACTTCATCAGTTTACTAGCTCTGGTCGATAATTCATGTTGTCATGCCATCCATCTGGGCAAGCATAGTCCAACAAAAAAGGGCTAGATGGCATGACAAGTATATCAAAGAAAATAAATTTAAAGAAGGTGACTGGGCACTCTTGTTTGACTCAAAATTCGAGGATTTTCAAGGTAAATTTAAAACCCATTGGCTTGGGCCATATGAAATTGAGAAAATCTTTGAAAATGGAGCAATAACGATCAAAAAAATAGATGAAGGAAAGGTATCATTTCTTTTAAATGGACACAGGTTGAAATTGTATCATAAGCCACTTTCAAGAGAAGAATTTGTCAGAAAATTCTAAGAGAACATTGATATGAAGTTAGTGAAGAAGAATCCTTCTTCTTCACTAACTTAATTTGTATTTTTCTTCAAAAACTTTAAAATATATATATATATATATATCTATATATATCTATATATATATATATATATATAATAAAGGTATAAATATGAAAACCAATCAATGATTGGCATGTTTATGCAGAAAGTACAAGGTGAAAATAAGAATTTTTCTAACACTTTATACTTTCAATTTTTTTTTTTCTACAACCAAGTATTCATAAAATCAAGTTGCATGTTCATTTTTCACTCCATGCTTCACTTCATTCATATTTCATTCCATTCCATACTTACATTTCATTCATTTCATACTTACATTACATTCTATTCCACATTCATGTTCCATCTCATTCCACATTTATGTTCCATCTCATTCCATATTCATGTTCCATATCATTCCATTCCATATCCATATTTCATAATCTTCTAACAGACACATTCTGTAGCTATTTGTTTTGTAGCTAATTTTGTTCTGCAGCCAATTCGACTTTGCAACCTACTTCAATAAAACAAAGGATGATAATCAAAGAATACTATGGAGCTTAGAGGATCAACATCCCACAAATAAAGGACAAACACAACAAGCATCAAAATCAAAAAGGTCTGAGGTAAATTGTGCAAATTTATTTTGACAGAAAAAATATAAAAACATGAAAAAGATACAATATGCTTAAGCATATGTCTCCTAAGTAAATATATCATTCAAATTGATTTTATTTCATAATAAAACACCTCAACCATATCTCTTACCTTACGCTCCATAACGGTTCATCATTAATTAAATGAATAACGGTCACAATATTAGATGTGACCTATTAGGCCACGTCTTTAAAAGATCGTATCATTTAGTTATGATTCCAAAGATTTTCATAAATCTCTTCGCAACCATCTCATTCTATATCAAACCCTCAACATTTTCATCATTTTCCCATCACTTTTCTTTCATTCACCACCTCATTCACTCACTGCCATTATATTCTGCGGTCAGTTCATTTGCAGAAACAAAGAACTCATTTTAAGAGCGAAACATCCTTCAAAAACTACTCTTTCTTCGAACACAAGATCAAAAGCAGAGCATCAGACCCTGTATCTCAGAGAAGGAAGTAATCTAAACAGAAAAGAAATGGGGTTAATTGTGAGAACAAAACCAATTGGAGTCAAATACTTAGAAGGATATCCACAAATTAAAGGGCTATTACAACAAGTTGGGTGGTTGAGTTTTGTATAAAAAATCAATGGGTTCCATAAATAAGTTACAAAATCATTTGGTAGATCATTTAATGGATTAGAAGTAGAAATTGGAGACATTAAGTTCACCATAACAGTCACTTGTAGGTGAAGCCATGGAATTGCCAAAACAACGAGAACGTTGGTTCAAGAAGAAGGAGTTTCATGATGAGTCTTCGAAACAAACGCTGAAGAACCCAGGTATGGACATTACAATATTTAGAAAAGGAATTTCAAGCACAACTTTAAAAAGTAAATGGAGAAACATGTTATTAATTTTGCAAAAGTTTATAACATGTGAAGGTAGATTTGGTACAATGTATGTTTATTATATCAGGTTGTTGATGAATTTCTTAAATGATGGAGAAATAAATCGACCTTTCTTCTTACTTAATATCCTGAAAAGAATGGCTTCCAATGTTCAGAAAAGAGTCCAATTTCTAGAAACGACTCTACACCATCATGGTTTAGTTAAAATTCTGATTGAATTCCATTTGAAGAAAATAGGAGATAAGTGGGAAGAGTTTTTGCAAAGAAATAATTTTCAAGAGTTATAAGAGACATCATATAAAGAAGAGACTGTTAGGAGAAGCAAGAGAAGAAAAACTAATAAGGCTGTTGAAAATAAACATGATACATCATCACAAGAAGAAAATGAATAATTACGTTATGAAAAGTTGGTAAAAAATAGAAAACAAGTTAGGGTCAAGAGAAAAGAGAAGGTATCAAGTAAATATACTGATGAATGAAATGAAAATCCACCAAAACTAAGGAGAATTTCTAGACTTAATGGAATAATGAAGAAGACATTGGTCTAGAACACAGGAATTATAAATATTGAAGGTGAAGAAACTCTGGTTCAAGCACCAATTGACAGATCTCCTTTACATCAGTTTGAAGAAGATCCTCATAGAAGAACTCCTGATATAGACCATGTTAAAAAAAAAATCTATGATTATGTGGAATATCTGGAAAGGAAGGCCTCAGAAAATCAAGAAAGATCCCTCAATCCACAAGAACCTCCAATAGAAACTATGAAGAGAGATAACTATGAATTGGAGATACTGAAAGGACATATCAAAAATGAGAATGAAATATTAAAATAAAAAATTAAATTGAAGAATTCTATGACTGATACTCTCACTCTGCAATTGGGTACACTGCATAAAGAAAACGGGAAGCTAAAGAAGAGAAATAAAAAACTGAACAGGGCCCTCATAAATCTTAAGTTCAAATTATTCATGAGAAAACCCAGAGTGACACTGACCACAAAAAGAAGCAGAAAGATAAGGCTAGATGTTCTAACAAAGGTTTTAAAGCACATGGAATAAAATTTTGATGGAATTGCATGAGGACATGCAAGAGTTTTGCAGTGGGGGTATGTAGAGCCCTAAAATTGTCTTCTCTGTTGCAAACCTTCACTTCATTTCATCATTTATTTATCACTTAATAAGCCTAAGAATCAATGAATAATGATTAAAATTTCTTAATGGTTACGTACAAATGATTAACATGTATTTTTGTGATTTTTGTTGTTTTAATAATTTTGAACTGTTTAGCCACAGAATACAAGCATTCTGTAGCCAGTCAAGCATTCCACAACTTTTTTTATGTTTAAGTATGATGCAGGTGTCAATTGGAGAAAAGGCGCACATGGATAGTTCCCAAATATTCCCTACATCATTCCCTCCTATTGATGAGGACTGAATTGACAAATAGAGGTGTCTGATCCAATGGTCAAAGCAAGAGTCAAAGAGACTGTCTTCTACAGGAATTAGGACTCCTGATTTGCTTTGCAGCAAATCACAAGGCTCAAAAAACTCTCAATTCCATTTTCATTAGAAGAATACATCTATACCTATTTTTTCTCAAACATTAGTTATGAATTTTCATATAAATTAAGCTCTGTAGAACTGAGAAAGGACAGTTAATAAGTCATTCAGAATCATGGTGATACTCTGTTTTTCAGGCACTGTTTTAATAAAAAGGAGATTAGCCTTGATGTTGTTCTGATTATAATTTTAAGGAGCTAAATAATTACACCGAATTGATAGCAAAGGGCCCTTGCTATTCGAGGGGGTTTCATGCATTTTCTAGATAAGTTCATTCTAGTTTATGTTTAAGCATTTCTCTGTATTTTCCTTACTTCTTTCATATATTGCAATTATTGTATCCAACTGAGTAAAGTTTCTTAAATTATTGGATAGTGACTCACAAGTGCAGTAGTTGCTTAGGTTTCATTTCTTGTCTTTTATGGTTAAACAGTTACTGTGCTTGATCGAGTAAAGACCATCTAAATCTTAAATTGAAAAGGTTAGTGACTTGTAGATACAATAATTGTGTAGGAGATCCTCATACATTACACTTAATCCTTTTCTCAAGATCTTCCAATAAATCTTAATTATACGAATTGAATTTAGTTGTAAAGTATAAGTTATTGTTTTAGTATTTCATTTCATGTTATAGGAGATCCTCATACATTACACTTAATCTTTTTCTCAAGCTCTTTCAATAAATCTTAATTATATGAATTGAATTTTGTTGTAAATTATGAGTTATTAGTTGTTCCAGTATTTCATTTCATGATTATAGGAGATCCTCATTACATTACACTTAATATTTTTCACAAGATCTTCCAATAAATATTCATTATATGAATTGGATTTAGTTGAAATGTTTCAGTTATTTGTTGTTTTCATTTCTTGAATTCTCAATTGAATTGCAATATCCATGGATTAGGACTTCTAGTTTTCACCATTTTTTAATTAGAAAATAAACTTCAAAACCTTGTGAATAGAACTCTTCTTTAAATCATTTGATAAATAGTTTCTTTGCTTCCTTTTTAAATAGATTAATTCCATAGAATGCTAAGAATCAAGATATAAAAAACTTCTAAAAAAAGCATCAATAAAACTTTATAACAATGAAGTAGGAAAAATGGATACTTCGGCACATATAGTGCATTATACTTCATCAGTTTACTAGCCTTGGTCGATAATTTATGTTGACAATTTAGGACACTAAATTGACTAAACATTTTGGTGCCATTGCTGGGGACGTGTAACTAGGTAGCCTTATTTCTTACATCCCAAAAACAATGACATGCGCAGAGAAAGAGATTCTAGGGGTAGATTTATAAGAGGCAGAAGCTTAATTCCCAAAACACCACTCACTCCACCAATACCAGGAAGTAGCACACATCCAACTCAAACCCATATTCCACACTATACTGGTCATAAGCTTCCAGAAGTTTCAAGATCCGACATCCAATCAAGAAGATCTCCCACTTCATCCACTAAAGCAATTCTAGAGGAAGAAGATCCACGGACTCCTACAGAAGGGATAATCTTTTTTCACTTCCACAAGAGAATATATTCCAGCAGAAGATTTACAAATCCCTAGTGAAGAGGAAGAGGAGGAATTCTTGTTCAATATACCTTTGATATAAAAACCAGAAGAAAAATTGGTTCTCCGTACTAAACCTTATATTAGTTCGGAGGAACCTATCATGGAAGAAGGAGGAGAAGGAGAAGGAGAAATATTTAATGGAGAAAACTTTCTATTTAGAGGAGGTAGAGGTAGAGGAGGAGATAGAGGAAGGGGAAGAGAAAATGCAGAAGGAGGTAGAGGTAGAGGAAATGTAGAAGGAAATAGAGGCAGAAGGGGAATTAAAATCTCCTTTGGATTCCCTATAATAGATGAAGAAACAAATGCTACCATGAAAAATATCTCACCCTCTGTTCTTCCAAATTTTCATGGACTAAAAAATGAAGACCCTGAGACGTTATTTTTTGAATTTGAAGTTCTATGTAGAAGTTATTCCTATCATCAGGATGCTCAAAAACTTAACTTAAACTATTCCCTTCAACATTGAAAGGAGTAGCATTAAAATGGTTTATGAGTCTAATCACTGGGTCTATAGGGACATGGAATGATATGAGGAAATCATTTCTAGATAGATATCTAGATTACTATATACCAATAAACCATAAGGAAGAAGTGTTCAAGATGATGCAAAAAGAGAATGAAAATTTGGAAGATTTACTTGAAATATTTAACTATAACATTAAAAGAGCAAAAATGCAAAACTTAGATCAAGACACTTTGAAAGCTCTTTTGTTGAAAACAATTAGGGATGAATGGATAGATATCCTTAACATGATGGGGAAAGGAGATATATCTCAACTTTCATTACCTGATATAGCAGAACTATGTATTAATCTCTCAAGAGGAAAATCTAAAATATTGAAAGGACGAAGAGACCCTACTCTTGCAAGGGCAAGAAAATCTGCAACTCGAACAGTAAGTAGGGCAGAAATAGGAAATATGATTGATGAATTCAAAATTGATATTCTAGGGAGTCTTAATGAACAAATATTTACCCTTAAGCTACAAAATAAGCAGAAATCCGAAACTGATGCCTTAGCAATCTTTTTTCCCAAATGTAGAAAGAAGCATGCCTTAAGAGAATGTCCTCTTGATGCAAAAGTAATAGAGACCTGTGCAATTTGTTCAGAAAAGCATGAGACCAAGAATGGTCCTTCAATCCCTGGCCTTAAAGCTGTCTTTCAAGAAGAAACAACGTAAAATTCCACAGAATCTCTTAATTTTTTCGAGCCTCAACATATACTCAACAGGAGAGAAATCATGCTCCAAAAGTGAGCCATCACCCAGGTTAAAGTGCAGTGAAAGCACTTTAGCCTAGAGGAGGCTACCTTGGAAGACCAGGGATTTGTACATGAGGCTTACCCAGAGCTATTTCTTGAGTTGGAGTGAAATACCGAGGATGGTATTACTTCCAGGGGGGAAGTTGTAACAGTTGAATTTGGCATTAACTAGTTGTCAACTACTTATTTGACATTTTAGTTATTATTTTTAAAAGAGAAGACTAAAACAATTATCATTAAAAAAAAAAATATTTATTTTATTATTTGAAAATAAAATTGGTTATGGAAAGTAGTTCCATAAAAAAAAAGTGAAAAGGCTGATGGTAAATCTATTCCAAAAACTGATGGGTGGTTGGATAGTTTGAACAGTTACATGTTCCTCTGAGGATAAGAGGCATATCTCAGTCAGGAATAGGGGTCTTGTTCATAGAGTAAGGGAGAGAGTGATAAATTTCCTGAACTGGTACAGACTAGTGGAAATCACTCAGTATTCTTGATAATTTTTGGTACTGACTGGACTTGGGGTCCTAAGGTCACAACAGGAAATACTGTCAACGTGTACCTCTCAGGTGTGGAGCATGGGGGAAAGAGAAGGACGTAATCGTCTATCTTGAAGGTTGGCTGGGCATCAGTAGCGAACTACATATTCAGATAAGTATCTGAGCATTCCGTAAACTTAAAAACATGAACTGATTATATTATATATGTAAATAGGAAATGTGCTTCATTAGAAACAAGGGCAATATATTTTTTTTATAAAAGAATATGTTGAAAGAGATTGAGTTTTGTTTACTTTTTAATTAATCAAGTTATTTACAGGTTTTGGGAATGATTTGTGAAATATTTTAATGTTCTTTTTGAGTTGGTTGCTGAGAAAATAAAAGGAAATTTTTATTAAGGGAAAATAGTATTTAGCTATCCTTAGAGAAAAACAACAGTTTATTGTGTTATGTAAATTAAGGCAAAGCTAGTGATAACAATGATAAATAAAATACAGAAGTAATGTAATGTACGAGTACCATGATAGAATCATGTTTTTGAAAATAGTAGAAAACTTGAGAGGTAACTATTGAGCATGGAATAAAAACTATCAAGATAGAAAAATAAAGATAGAAAGTAATCAAATTATATAGTTACTGATCAAACCTTATAACAGTAAAAATCATGACAGGGAGATGCACTTTATCCTAAAACGAGATTGAAGAGAACTGTCGACTTCCAGAACACATCGTGTCTTTGGCTATCACTATACTAAGATGAGAACTGGAGTGGTTCGGACACTCAAACAAGAAGATAGATATTCCATGCCATTAAACTTACAAATAGAACATAAACAATTAAGCTAAATTAAGAATATCGCTATTAGAGGACTGAGCCACATACACATAAACATATACTGATTAAATGAAAGTAAACCCATCATTCTTTATGGAGAAATACTTCGGAAAAAGAAAATGTAAGGGCTAACTAGAGGCTCGGCTACCATTTTAACATTCGGAAACACGAAAATCATATAACGGGAAGACATTATTGAACCAAACGAAGAAAGAAATCTTTCAATAATAAATTTCACAAATTATTGTAACGAGAAGCCAGTATTTGAACCGAGCAAGCAAATTATTAAAATCATCTCTCATTCATTAATTAAAGTAAGAAATCTTGTAAAGCATAGTCCGACCTGGGATGCCCAAGTATAAAACTAAAACCCTCTGGACATAATATAATACATATCAGTAGTTGGGGAATCCTTTCGAAACCAAAATCATCTAGCTCGGAGGAAACCCTCATGAGTAAACTATAATGGAAATGAAACAAATACAACTACAATATTAACCACAGAACTCCTCAAGGAGAAAATGCCTACGACTGTCATGGACTAGCCAAGAACCCTATGAATATTATTTCGCCTTGTGAGCTTGAAAATGAAGAAACAAATAGCGATAGACTAAAACTCTCGAGAGAAGTAAGAAGTCTTTGCGGACAAGTGACTGTTATATGAATACCTAGAGGGAAAAACGCTAACCGTTAGCTGGAGGAACACCTTCACCACAAAGAAAATTTAAGAGACTGATTCACTTCTGGGTAAGAGTATACCTGCAACAACCACAACCAAAATCAATAAATCTTTACACAGCGAAGTTAAAAGATTTATAATTTGACCGAGAATGAAAATAAGAAAATCCAGCAAGATGGTTACCTAAACAGGAGTTGTAGAATGCCGAACCAAAACTGTGAGAAGTCGGCAAGAGAGAAACTTAGAAGTTAGAACCAATTAATCTACCTGATAAACTAAGGACTAAAACGAGATTAACAAATTGGCAAATAAGCGTAACTGACCAAAACACAATACCTATAGTGGCGAAAAGAAGGAATGAAGCTGGGTTGGCCGGGTAAATTTCACAATGAGCAGCCATGGTAGGAAGCTTCTCCATTGGTGGAAAAAGGACTTCCTCTTCTCGGCGACAGCCATGGGCAGATGCCCTCACCATTACCATAGTTAATTGGTTATAGAAGCTAACTAGAAAACCATCGTTTGACACCAAACCCTGAACAAGATTGTATAAAACCGCTCATTGCTCATGCAAAAGAGAAATGGGTTGGAACGGTTAGGGTTGCAAGGTCATACCCGACAGTTCCCGCCAAAATCCTTCGCCGTAGATCTCCGATGGGATCGGACGACAATTAGAAGGGGTAGGTGGCCCATTGAAAAACCCAAACGGAGATCTCAAAATTGCACAACTGGGGTAGTAAATGAATTTCCAAGTCATGTCAGAGATTGCCAGTACAGAATAGAAACCAAGAGATATTTTAATTGAATGCGTTGAGGTGTCAAGTTAAAGTTCCAGTTAAAATTATATAGTTGAGTAGCATATAAACATTATGGTGTAAGTTTACAAAACAATGGATATGCCATGTCATCCAAAGAGTAATTATAAACGCGGAAATCCAAATAAATCATAAATACAGAATTATTACTATGCTAATAAAGTGGTAATGTAGAAGTTCCTTATGCTTTTTTGTTTTTATCATAAGATAAGAATTTAAATTTTTCTTTTTATGTCCGTATGGTATGAGCGTTACAACTAGCCATAAGCATGAAGATTCATCCCCACTTTATTATGAGGCTCTTAATTTGTAAAATATCGTTATTCCATTAAAATAAAAAATAGTTAGTCGGAGCTCTCGTGAAAAGTGGTAATTCCACATGCTTGATAAAAACTTTGTTCATGAATCCTTTTGGTTTTTAATATCAAATTTCATTCATTTTACCAATATAAAATAATATTTCTTTAACATTTTACAAATCCTTCCATGCACGAGTGCCAAACTCGAAAGCTTAGTGATTTTAGAAATGGTTTTACTAGTTTCCCACAAATATAGAAACACATTTTTTTCCATTACTTTAATTTATTATTAATTGTATATCTGTTTTTGATTTATTATTAATTGCAAATCTGTTTCTCATAAACATAGAAATAATGTTTTTCCATTACTTTGATTTATTATTAATTGCACATCTTTCAAGGCGCCCTCACGGAACATGAAAGCATCGTGATTTTAGAAATGTTTCAAGTAGCTGTTTACCTTTTCAATTTATCTTATTTGTATTCACTAATTTAGGGGGATTAGTTGAATTAGTATATAGCTAGGTATTTTACAACAGTGATGTATGCCAGAAAGGTTATTAAACAACTTATAATAAAATTTCAACTAACATAATTTTTTTTTAAAGAAAATTAATAAAAAGTAAGAAACAAAACTGTATAATAAATTAAAAATAAAATATATTTTTCATGAGATGTTGTTTTTCACACTTTATTGAAAACTTTATAACAATATGTTATTTTTTTAATTGTATTAATTTAAATAAAATTACAAAATTACAAAAAATTGAATTTCTAATATCAAATTATAGATAAATAACATAATTTTTTTTAAAGAAAATTAATAAAAAGTAAGAAACAAAACTGTATAATAAATTAAAAATAAAATATATTTTTCATGAGATGTTGTTTTTCACACTTTATTGAAAACTTTATAACAATATGTTATTTTGTTAATTGTAAAATAGATTTTCCTTTTAATATTTTTATATGGATTTTTTTTATTACTTATTTAAAATAATAAAAAATAAAAATTTGTCTAATAACTTAGTATATATAATTTAATATATATTTTTTTATATAATTTAATATTTAAAAAAAGCTAATATTTAATATATATTTCAAATTTATATAAAATTGATCCTAATTTCAAATTTATATAAAATTAATAAAATTTAATATTGAATAACAAAAATCCATTTTAAACTATTTTATAAACGTTTATAATTTTTGATTTAAATTAAAGTAATTTTTTTTATTTAATCAAATCCTACATTTAAATTACTTTTTAATAAATGTTTTTACAATTTAGGGATTGTGGCATGCAATCTTTATTTATGTTTTTAATGTAAAAATAAAAAACGAATAAGTAAGAAAAAAAAGTTTGATCTTTTAATTCAATAAAATTAAAAGAATTAGAATGAAACAACTATCGAAATATTTTAATAAAAAAACTTACATTAAAAAAAATACATTTTACTTTGTATAATACGATGTGTATAAACCTTACAGAAGTACCACTTCACAATATAGTTGTTCACATTAATTTATAGTCTTGATTGCATTCACATTTACTTTGGTTATCATATATATATATATATATATATATATAACTGGACACCTCGTTAATGAATATATGGAGGCACTAGAATGTAGTTGTGTCTAACAATGGTACCAACCTCACAGCTGTTATCGCTTGAGCATTCATTGTGGAAATTAATATTATGTACTATCTAAATCTCACTATGTATTGTTACATTGAATTTCTCGGATTTCATGGTTTAGATTCTTGTTGTGGGATCCGTGTTGTAGTCCTTTGATCAACACTTGCTACATTTTTCTCTGTTCGATCCTTTGGAGATCAACGGTGGGATTTTTGGGCGGGAAAGGGTCTAGGTATACCCATAACCCTAACTGTCTATTCTATTATTCACGTCGGCCGCCTAACGATCTGCTCTGCAACCTCCTAGCTCGTTAACCAAGCCCTATTGCCTCTATTACAGAATCAGTCACGGCTTGCTATTCGGTTCATTTCTTCCTCATCGAGGTCTTGTGCTTGGATAAATAGATGGTTTCATATGGGATATCAGATATTGGAATAGATAGCCCTCTTCACAGTGTTCTAATTTGGTTATGGATTTTTCTTGGTTTAAACCTTCACGGATGGCTGCTAGCTCTTCCGGTCACAGTGCTTGTTCAGTAGCTTCGACTACTCTGAATTCTCACTGCAAGTATTAATCCTTTGCTCATTCCATTAATTACTATGTTTCTCAACTTTCTATTGAGCTTAATTTGGCAAACAGGGTTTACTATTGTTAACGCTCTTTGTCCGCATCAGTTTTGTTCTATAGTTCGAGGTCAGTTGCATATGAATCTCATGGTAAACATACTCATGTATTCTCCCTGTTTCGTTTTCTTTTAGGTTTGAGTTCTAGTTTTGTTTTACTCTTATGCACCCGCTTATATTTCCCTACTATTGAAATGCAGGTACCCTCTCTTCAATGCGATTATGGAGTTATTGTAGTTTTCTTAGTTGCAGTGTTTCAGATAACAGTTCATCCTTTCCTACAAGTACTCTTCCTTCTTAGTTTCTGGGCCTATAACTTCGTTGGCCACCCTGGTTTAACTATATTTTTGTAAATTCAATTCCACAAAACTGCACCACAATCTTGGTGTTTTCTGGTTAGCTTGTGACTAGCTAGAACTAGGGTTTACTTATAATTTTAGTTCCACCTCTAGTTGTAATTATAAATTTATACTTTAGTCCTGAATCCATGGGTTCTTTCAGACTATTTCAGTTTCTATTATGGAATTATGATGTATTATATTCGAAATAACAAATGGTTATTTATTATTATGATTTTGCTAGATTTCCCATGTTTACTATGTATATATTTCTCAACACAATTTCTATTAGAGTTGAATGAAGTTTCAAATAATTTCCTCATGTATCCGTGTTCATGGTAATTCGCCGAGTAGTTGTCAATTTCTTGAATACATCCTTCAATAAGAAGCTTGGAAGTATAAGTATATATTTTATGTGTGCACCATAATCTATTTATTAGTCTTACTGTTATTTCCTTCCTAAATATTCATTATTTTTGTCTGCTAGGTTTATTCTGTTAAGTGAGATGGAAATAAACATACATCTTTACAAGTTTTCTTTTCTACCTTTTTAGCTTTGGTGACCGGACTTCCCTTTACTGTGTCCATGTATAGTCTTAATAGGGAAACCATGTGTTTCGGACTCTGAGGATTCTTTCTCGAGTCTAGAACCGACATTTTTCCCAAATAACTGTTACATATCTATTGATTTATAGTCTGACAGACTTGAACCCTTCCAAACATTCTGGTTTCTATTTTTAAAACAAATAAAATAAAAAGCAACACCATTGTGTTAATATCTACATTAATTCCTCTCTCTTGTTTATAACAGATGACTATGTTCTCTCTTCACATATTCACAGGGTTTAAACTGAGAAATTACAGTAACTATATTCTCAGATAAATCACTGAATATGTAAATAAACTAATTAGTTAATTAGTTAAACTCAAAGATACAGTAACTATTTTCACTTATAAATAACTCATTTTAATCATAGAGGTACACAGAACTCAGTACTCTACACGAAGGTAATTTAATATTCTTTGCTTCTAACAAAGCATATTTTCTGTTTGTAGTAACATTTTATGATTAAATTGTATTGTATACCCAAATACTTATCTGAATAAGCAGTTCAATCCTGATGTCCTCCCAACCTCAAGACCCCAAGTCTAGTCAGTACCAGAAAATTTCAGGAATGTTGAGTGCTTTCCACTAGTCTCTACCTGCTCATGAAACTTTCTCACTCTCTTCCTTAGCCACTGAACATAACCCCTATTCCTCACTGGGATGAGTTTCTTATCCCAGAGCAGGTAACTATTCAAACAGTCCAACCACTTTTTAGTTCTTGGAAAACATTTACCATCAACTTTTTTACTTTTTATGGAACTACTTTCCATAACCAATTTTATTTTTCATAATAATAATAAAGAAAATAATATTTTCCAGAAAAACATAAATGTTGCAGTGTTTTCTTAAAATAAGTAATAAAATGTCAGGTAACTAGTTAACAACTAGTTAACATTAAATGAAACTGTCACATAAAAATAAATTTCTTATTTTTTTTAATATAAAAATAAAATTTTATACAAATTATACAAATTTTAGTGAATGTTTTCATCATCCCATAATCATAATATTATATGAGATTTTTTTATCTCTCTACAAACTATATAAGTTTTTAGGGAAGATTAATTATCATCATTGTCAATAATCATAATATGGTTTGAGATTAAAAAAAACAAATTAATTATATTTATAAATTCTAATGTATTATAAAATAGAAGATTTATATATTGTCCATAATCATAATATTATTTGAGATTTTTTATCTCTCTACAAACAATATAAGTTTTAGGGAAGATTAATTATTATCATTGTCAATAATCATAATATAATTTGAGATTAAAAAATAAATTAAAATTTAATTTTATGAAGATTTGTATATTGTCCATAATTATAATATTATTTGAGATTTTTTAATCTTTCTACAAACTATATGATTTTTTAAGGAAGATTAATTATCATCACTGTCAATAATCATAATGTAATTTGAGATTAAAAAAAACTAATTAAAATTTAATTTTATAAATTTATATTTATAAATTCTAATGTATTATAAAATAGAAGATTTGTCTATTCTGGAAAAAGGACAGAGTCTAACTAAAATTTAGTTTTATAAATTGTATTTTATTATGAAATAGAGTAGTTTTTAGGTGAGACTTATTGGAGTTTTAGGTGGATTTTTAGCTAGAAAACAATTGTGACTAAATTTTTATTTATGTCTTCTAAACTAGTTTTTTGACAGCATATATAAATTCAAAACACTCAAAATTTCATGGAAAAATTTGATCGTGAAGAGTTCACCTATCAAACTTGTGATTTCAATGAATTCCTATAAAATTTTGAATAAATTAGATTCCAATATAAACCCAAAAACTTTCCAAAAATTCTCATTTAAAATTACACATTATAAAATAGAAAAATTGTATATTGTTGAAAAAATTGCAGGTTACTCCGATTGTGCTTCATATTTCTAGTTTTTCAAATAGAGTATGAATTCATCTTTTACTTGCAAAAATTATTTAAATAAATATAAGCCAACTTTCTTAAAATATTCATCTCACCGCTGAAGAAGCTGATACCAACTCTTATCCAAAGCTTTAAGAAGGGGAGATGAGCAGATACCAAATTAATCGTCTCGGTGATCACATTCTTCCAATGACATAAGCTTTACTATAGAAGTTGTGTGTGTGTCATATGTATGAGCCACAGAACTCGTATCGATTATTATCCAATCACTGCCATTTCTTTATGTGAATAACAGTTTCAGTGACCTGGACATGAAATAAAATAAATGTAGAAGAGTTATAATTGGAATATATTCTAACACCTGACAAGCTGAGCAGATGATGCTGGAAGGAAAATCAAAGCCAAACCCAACAAACAAATTTTTGAAAACTAAAATAATATGATTGGGATGAAAAAAGACGCAGGCAGACAAGTTGATTTGGAATAAACTCTAAATCAAAGGGACTGGCGAATATTGTCCTTCTAAATGGCTGGCTTCCACTATACCCTTAATAATATAAAAACAAAACTGAGAATATATTTTTTACCTTCAACCCTTTGTGTAATAAGCACTTTAAGACCATCACTAATAGATATGGCAAAAATATCAGCCATTAATGATAAGAGATTAAATAAAATTTGGTCGGGGAATTTTTGTAAATTTTTTATAATAAAAACTATCGATAAAATCCTATATTGTGTTGAACAAACAACAACCATGACCATAAATTTCTCTCGGGGTACGACTGCCATTTCTTCCACACTTTCTCTTCATCGGTCGCGTGACCGTTTGATTGTTATTATTTTCATACTAAATTTACACTGCATGTGATGAACATCACTTTCCCAGGATTTTGGCATTTAATGTGTCCTCCAATGTAGTGGCACGACATGCAATAGAGGCTGGCATGCACATCGCAAGTTGAATATAATGTAACAGGCCTGAAATGTCAAATTCATCGAAGTAAAAATTTGATGATGGTGATTTCATTCTAATACATGCCACTTTATGTTTTATGTAGGTTGTTGAGTGCGAAATATATTTTGTGTTGTTATATGTAATTTTCTTATAATAATTGAGAGGTAAGCATGAAAATAGTTGTCAACAAATAAAACATAATAAAAATAATAATTATTGGAATTTAATTCCAAGTGCACAGTTTGCAGAAGAGGAAGAAATTAAAAGGGTAGGAAGAAGACCAGAAGGACAGCGGCAGTAGTAAAAACTTAAAATTATGTTTGGCATGCAACCAAGCAATGAATTCCAGATTTGATTGAGCCTGCAAATTTTATAGTTTTTTATCATAGTCGTAGGCCTATTTTGATTTGTAAATTCATGGTTGACCATGCAATCCCTCACTCAATAAATTCTCTGCAACCATCGTTTAAACATTGTCCATGCCGCGCCATAAACTTTGCAACCACCACATTCGAAGCACAGGTTTTACGGCCATTTTGAATTGTTTTGAATGAGGCCACGTCAGCATCTTGGGATCCCACAAATCCACATCAAAGTTTGAGCCAATCACAAGGCTATCGCATAGCCTTGGAGTACAGTCAGCATAGCCCCAAAACGGACCTGATAAGCGTTCATACAATCCAGTTAAATTACTTTGAAATTCATGTGGGGTCTACCACCATCCATTAGGAGAGCGATCACATAGGTCTGATCAGAGGGGCAATTGGAATGTGAAAACATTATGTAGTGGGATTTAATTTTTGGTTTTAAGCACGTGATAAAGGTTCAAACTTAGGTTTAAATTTTATTTCAATGCCGCAACGAATTTTTATTTTCAAAGTCGTTTGACTTTAGATATATGTGTACGTTGAATATATATATATATATATATTATAAACTTTTAAATTTTATAATATATATAATTAAATAGTTTTTTTTAATTTCTTTTATGTGTCATATAAAAGAGGAATAGCCCGAAGGCTAAATATGTGACTATGTGCAATGTTTTAAAAAGGCTAGCAGGGGGAAAACAAATATATAACACTGTGTGTGCATTTTTTTCTTATGAGACAGAGAGCTTCATATCTGTAGACAGTGGGCAGAACTCTAAGACAAAGTTTTTTAGAACATTGCGTATGGAGTAGTTTGATTTTTTTTTTTAAGTCCCTCAAAAGAGGAAGAACTTCAATTTGTAACATAGTTTTATGTTAATCGAACAGAAGTGATTTTGTGCCATCTCTTCCCAACAATTTTTTTTAAATTGATTTCTCTATGTTGGGAAGAGGAATTTTATTTCCTTTATATGTGTTTGGAATTACTCACAAAATTCTGACATGGTATCAGAGCTAGTCCAGGCTCTTTGAAGTTTTTCAAAGAATATGAACGAAGGAGTTGTTGAAGCAGTTCTCCAGTAGTGTGAAGGCTTAGCAAAGTCCACGCATTTATCAAATCAAAGTTTGAGTTTGTGTTAAAGAGTGCAGTCCTCAGAGATAGAGTTTATCTCTCAAGAAGAGAGAGTTTTTTTGAAGAATACAGTCAAGTTTTTTTTTTGGCATAGTTCAGAAAGCTAGCTATGGCAGGAACCATCACAAGCACGAGTATAGGAAATAATCAACTCCCACTATTCAATGGGAAGAACTATGACTATTTTGAAATCACAATGGGAGCCCTGTTTGCCTCTCAAGACTTATGGGAGCTTGTTGAAGATGATAAAATTCACATTTGCTAAACTTGGCATATAATTGATTCTCCTTAAGAGTCTGCAACACGATTCTAAGGTGTTCTCTATGCTCTGCCTCACTTTTTGAATAGATTAAAATGTCGTCAATAAATACTAGTACAAATTTATCTAAGTATTTATTCAAGACACTATTCATTAAGCACATAAAAGTGGCAAGTCCATTTTTCAACCCGAATGGTAGGACGACAAATTCATAGTGTCCATACCGAGTTTGAAATGTTGTTTTGCTAATATCTTCCTCTTTAATGCTCAACTACTAATACCCTGTCCTTAAATCAATCTTATAAAACACAGAGGCTTCCCTAACTTGATCAAAGAGGTCTTCTATTTGGGGTAATGGATACCTATTTTTGATAGTCAACTTGTTTAGTTGACGATAATAAATACACATTCGAAAGGTACCATCCTTCTTTTTCACAAACAACACCATTTCTCCCCAAGGAGATACACTCGGTCCGATGTACCATTTTTCTAGTAATTACTATAATTGCATTTTTAATTCCATTAGTTCAGGGGGGCTCATTCGGTAAGGAGCTCTAGAAACTAGTGTTGCCCCAGGCACTAAATTGATTGAAAAATCGATTTCTCTCTTGGGGGGAAGATGAGGAATCTCATCTGGGAATAGTTCTTTAAATTCTCTTATCACTGGTAGGGTGTGTAACAAGTTTTTCTCTGGTTGCTATTCTAATTCTTCAACATGTACAGCATATACTTGATACCCCTTTCTAGCAGTTCTTTTTAATTGAAGGGCTAAGATTTGCCTCAAATAAATAGTTTTTGGTTTCCCCTTTAGTATAAATGGTTTTCCTTCAGCATCTATGTAGTGCAAAGTTTTGTACCAACAATTCATCATGGCCTTTTTCTTTTCTAACCAGTCCATTCCTATCAGTAAATCATAGGAACTTAATGGAAAAATGTTTAAATTTACTTATGTCTGATAATCATTCAATTTAATAGCTGTTTGAGGTAGCTTATGAGTTACCTTGTGTTTGGTTATGGTGGCTAACTGGACCAACCAAGACTGTTGAAACTTTTCTATTATGATTTTAAAATTTTCTACAACTTGTGGACTAATATAGCTCAAAGAAGCACATGGATCAATTAAAACTGTAACAGATTGATTAGAAATCTTACCTTCCATCTCGACCATAGTGGACTGGTGTTCTACTTGCCGGTTCTCTAAAGCTGCACTGATAGTGGGGATGTTCCTTACTATGTCATTAACTGTGGTAGCTTCTCTCTCTCAGAACCATTTGAATATTTCGGTGTCGACAATCCCTCAAGAGATGAGGTTCTCCACAACCATAGAAATTCAATGGTTCCCGCATTTTCACAGTTCCTTCCTTCTTATTATTTCCATTTAGTGGTTTGGAATCAATTTGAGATTGAGTAGTTTGGTTGTCATTTGTTTTATTAAATCTCTTTCTTTGATGGTTCCTATGAAAGTATTTCAAGTAGGTTGGTTTCGGTTTCCTTCCACTAGAATCACCTTTATTTGACCAGTTCTTTCCTTGCTCCATCTTACCCTGAAACTATTGGTAGCATAATCTAGCTTTCCTCACCACTTCATCCATTTTTTTTGGATTATCAAACTCTATTTTATCCTTGTACACAGTAGGCAAATAGTTCAGGAATCTCTGTACCTTCGTTTTCTCCTCCCAAATATAAGGAACATATCATAACAGATTTTTGAACTTTGTGACAAACTCTTCTATGGTGAGCTGTCCCAATCTGAGTTTATGAAACTCTTTTTCTTTGTCATCATAGTAACGTTCATTCAAATACCAGTTTTTAAACTTGACTTGAAAATCTTTCCAAGTCACTATTTTGTCATCAATGGCGTGAACCATTTTTGTTTCTTCCCACCACAAGGTAGTCTTACTTTGCAGCTGGTAAATAGCCAATCTAGCTCTTAAATTACTTTCATATTCATAGACTTGAAAATACTTGATCATATTCAGCAGCCATGCTTCAACATCTTCCTTGTTCTATCCATCATAGGAGGGAGGTTTTATTTTTTGGAATTCACCCTGTGATTCCTTTTTCTGTCTAGACTGTTGTTTAGTAGCGTCATCTTCCTCGGATTCACCTAAGAAATTGACTCTGCCTTTTCTCTTCCTCCAGGAACCTTCACCTTCTTGGCTATTCTGCGAAGTCAGTTACCTTATAAGTTTTTCCTGCTCCTCACTCGCTAAAGATAGCTTGTCATTCTGGCTTCTAAGCTGGGCCATATCTCGTTGCATCCTATGCAACATAGCCATCAAAGGAGCATTAGGATCCGACGTGTTCTCTCCCCACCCAGATCAACATAAAGCTCATCTCCTTCAGACATGATTTTGCAGCTATTCTTTTCAGTACTTTCTCACTGTAAAGTAAAACAATATCAGTAATATTTTTAAAAATACATAAAATTTACGGCAGCATATAGTTCCTGTGTGAGCACATAAACTGCCTAGTATTTCAACTAATGCTCTGATACCATTTGTAATGTCTCTCATTTATCAAAAAAAAAATTTATTTATTTATTTTATTTATTTTTTTATATTTGTTCTTTTTCTAACTATACTTTTATTTATTTTATTCAAAATACTGCCACGATACTAAATAATTTTTCTTATTATAATGCCCCTACCACAAGGCTAGCACAAGGGCATTATACATATATCTATATTAATAATAAATGAATTTATATATTGAAATCCATTTAAAGGAACGTATAAGATTTCGTGAATATTTTTCATACATTCTCTTATAAGTTTCATACCTATAATCTATCCTAGCTCTTGAATTTATCTTGTTTTATTATATGCTTTCCACAAAATAAAAATTAAACCCTCCATAATTGAAATACGAACTTTCAGAGAAGCTCACAAATTTTATACGTATCCATGGCATTAAAGACTCTACATATTTTTGAGCTTATAGTTTTAAACACCTGTATAACTCCATCTAATTAAAATCGTTTAATTTGTTGTAGTAAATTCCATTTTGATTAAACTCATAAATTAACTTCCTGCTATCAATTTTTCGATGGGACATCAACTTAACTTAAAGTTTGAAATTAAATGTCGTCTCCATTTAACACTTTGAAACTCCTGAAACCCCAGGAAATTTATTGTAAGTCGTTTTGTCAGGGTACCCGAAAACGTATATATGAAGGTATGAAAGGTACTGATGAAATATTTTAATAGTTCTTTTCGTCATTCCCCATGTAATTCAGTACCAACGCATTTAACTTGGAGATTCCCTCATTCAATTCCTGAGATTTTTCATTAGGCTTGGATAAAACGTTTCCTAGTATTCGAGGTCATCTCCTTGATCCATACTCCGCTTTGCATATTCCACCAAGTGTATGCTACATATGCTATGGAAGTAGGGTTTCTGATAGTAAATAAAAGGGGCATTTCGGCATGTTACTATTCTTTCCAATTCTCATTTCTGCTATTCATTTACAGAGATTTGAATCTGAGAATATTGTTCTAAGTCTTTCTCGTTGTGAGTTTTATAAGTAGTAGCCACCATCACTTACACGTGAGGTGCCCAACCTTTCAGGTAATGCATTCACGTTTAATCTGTTTGGGAAGAATCCTGTCATTTCTCATTATTCTATCTATTAACGTTTTCTTGAAATTGGATGGTTCTCAATAAAATTTTTGTTAACCATGTCCTAAAATTTCCTTAGTAATATTTCTCAATTCGTAGATTTGAGCATGTGGGTCTTTTCAAATCGTAGAGGCTTGAGCCCGAGATTTCACCTTTCACTCGACGTTCGTTTTCAAGATGCCTCCTTATACATTGGTATTTTTCTCTTTAACATTTTCCTTTTTACCTTACTATACTATTGTAGCTTTATTTCTAAATGAATTAGTGCATATTCTCTACATTTTTCGGTTATGTAATGAAGTTATTAAACCCTACGATTTAGAAATTGTATATATGAAGCTTGATCATCGTTACCTTAGCAACTTCGTAGCCTCGTTGTTTCTTTAACGATTTTATTTAATTGTTTTCTTTGGATATATGCAGGTATGTCGAGACATTATAACAGTCATTAGATTTTGATATGATACACCCTATCCCATCCAACCCGTGTTGATAATGCATTTAATTTTTCGCAGGTCGATACAATCCCACTTATCGTTCTACAATTCTGACGGTGAAGATGTCGCAACCGCATTTTATTTTCTTTCTATTAATGTTAAAATTCTATTAACCAGCTTGAGACAATTATGTAATAATTTTATTTCGGCCAAAACTGTTATGTATCTACCGAACTGGTTATTGGGTCTGTATTATTGGGTTTTCCCCCAGAACCTTGATGGCTTTTCCTTCCGTTATACTATGTATATTTATAATTTCTCTGAATAAATTCATTTCAGAACAGCTTGGTATTCCTAGGTTTTCATTTATACCCCTTCCCTAACTTAAATGTAATAACAATTAATGCACTGTTATGGATTTACAATATTTAGTGTAAATTCATTGTTTACTATCATCACTGTTTTACTATATACCCTACAGACTACGTGGAATTTTATGATAAAAATCTATATTAGTTTAATTGAAGAATTTAATATCGTCTTCACTTTCTAATGAAATAAATATATATATCTTGGAAGAAAAAAAATAAGAGAACAATGCTTTAAGCTTTAGTGGGCTCCATCATTCTCCCAGATATATATATATATATATATATATATATATATCTGGGAGAATTTTACACGTCTACACTTCTTTCCTTTCTAATATTAATCTATTTTACTTTTTGCAAAATGACTAATTTCCATTACTATGGTAATATTAGAATACTCTCCATCTAATCTCTTTCATTTATTCATACAATACTCTTTTCTACTGTTGCTTCTATAATAGTGTAGAATATATTATATCAAAATCAACTATTAACCTCATACCTTGAGATTAGCGTATGCCAGAAAATATGATTACATGCATTAATAATGTGCATAGAATTCTGCTAATGGTATTGTTTTGTTTTTCAATTTAGTTTCGGTTCTATTTTATATGCTTTGTTTAATAATAACTCCAAACATATGATATAATTATTTATAGTTGGTGAGTACTACTTTAATCTCTGATGTCTCCATCATTTTAAATACAGTTCCATTTATGCAACAGAGAATAAATTTCTTAAAATGGAGTAAGATGCATTTTCCAATACTATCTATATGATCGGTCTCACATGCAGGGATATTTCCTACTATTTTTCCTTTAACATTTAGATTATCTAATTATGTTTCCACATTTGAAAACTAATTTTTGAAAAATTTCGGGAGATACCTATCCCTAGATACCTCTCACAGGTTTAGACATTTTGGTCGATGGTTCTTCCCAGATTTCTCCCATGCAAATATACAGATTGCAGAAGTTCTGCTTAACCAAATATGTTAAATGCATGGGATACTTAAACGTTTATACTCTCAAAACTATCTAATTAGTCAACATAAGAGTTTATCTACCCATAAGCAAGAACAAACAGAATTAAGATAAGTAAATTCAGATGTGCATAACAATTCCTATGACCAGTCCTCCCAACCTTAGAGTTCTATCTCTGTAACTCACCCCTGATCTAAGATCAATTTCTCCTAGTAACAGACCAACCTCTGTCTATCCTGGAGTAGCTTACTTAAGCCATGCTTTCCCCAAGCCTATTTCTAAACTCTACGTCCAAAATTTTGAAGATGATTTCTTCCTATTTTTGCGTAGGCTTCCGTCACTGACGTACTTTAAAGTTGTCTTTTCCACTTTTCCAGCTTTCCTACCTCTTCCCAATTACTTTCCTCTTCATTCGGGAAATCAGATTTTTCTCTCCCAATCTGATTTAGTAATATTCCTTTCAAGGTTTTTCTAAAAGGTTTTGGGAAAGTCTAACCTTATCCATATCCTCATGGATAAAGGTTTAGGATCTCCAATCTCAATCTAGTCATAATGCACACATAAATATTCCATTTGTTTTCATTAATAAATAATTAAATAAAATCCACACAATGTTTCTCCATTGGGGTCCACTTTCCCCTTTGGATTTTGTTCAAATGTCAATTTAAAAAGCATAGAACTTGGGGTGTTACAAACCAATAGATTAAAATTCATTTAATGCCTTAACACAGGCAAAGAAGGGTTTGTTGAAGAGTAATAGGAAGAAGGACTCAAAAGCCATCTTCTATCTCTATCAAGAAGTGCATGAAATTTATTTCCAAGGATTGTAGCAGCCAAGAGGTCCAAGGATGGATGGGATACCCTCTAGAAAACCTACCAAGATATGGATAAGGTAAATACTACAAAGCTTCGATTAATGAGAATGAATTTTGAAGTTATTTTCATGAAGGAGTCTGATACAATAGACTCATTCTTTACTCTACTGATTGGGTTGGTCACCCAAATGAGATCTCATGGAGAGATAGTAGAAGAAAGAAGAATAATGGAGAAAGTGTTGAGGACCTTACCCTCAAGGTTTGATGTGATAGTCACAACCATTGAAGAGACAAAGGATCTCTCAAAGTTTACAGTTGATGAGCTACATGCATAACTAATGAAACATGAACAAAGATTGGGTAGAACATCAAACTCATCTTTGGAGCATGCCTTCAAGACCCAAATGTCCTTCGGAAGAGGAAGAGGTCAAGGCAGATGAAACTATAGAGGAAAATGAAGATACAGAAACCAAAACAGAGGAGGAAGAAGTAGCCCTGCAAATATTCATGGAAGGGGCAGCAACCAAATCAGAACAAAGGCCAAGGCAGCAGCCAACAAGGAGGAAACAATCAAGCACATGGACAAAGGTATGATGAATCCCAAGTCCAATGTCATTACTGTAAGAAGTATGTCTATTACGCCAATGTATGTAGGAAGAAACAAAGTGACATGGGTAATAGACCCAGTGCTAATTTCACTAAAGAAAATATCAGTCAAAAGAAGTTGTTTTTAGCATTTAATATGGCTGAAGAAAAGAATGAAGATATATGGTTTCTAGATTCAGAATGTAGAAACCATATGACTGGAAAAATTTCTATGTTTTCCATGTTAGATGAAAATGTAAGATCTCAAGTAACATTGGGGACAGAAAGTAAGGTCTTTGTCATGGGGAAAGGCAAAGTAATTGTTTTTGAAAAAGAAGGGAGAAGGAAGATCCATATCAGATGTATACTATGTGCCTAGTATGAAGTGTAACCTTTTGAGCATTGGACAACCTATTCAAAATGGGTACAATGTTTTCTTTGAAGATGATATATACACCATCATGGATAAACCACCAAGCAAGCAATGCATTGCACAAGTGAAGATGGCAAGGAACAAAATGTTCCCTCTCAAGATGAGAGCATATTTGAATAAAGGAGTTGAAATGGCCGCAGTGACACAAGAGACGTTCTAAAGAGAAGCAAAAGATGAAAATTGGTTATGGCATTTCAGATTTGGACATCTCAACTTTGGAGGTCTGAATTTGTTGCATAGAAAATGAATGGTAAAGGGATTACCATTGATTGAGAAACCCAACAACCTATGTGAAGGTTGCATATTGGAAAAACAACACAGAGAAAGCTTTCCATCAGGAAAGAGCATAAGGGCAAAGGCGCCCTTAGAAATTGTGCATTCAGATTTATGTGGACCAATGAAAACACCATCATTAGCAGACAACCACTATATGTTGACCTTCATTGATGATTATACAAGAAATATATGGGTATATTTCTTTAAATTTAAAAGTGAAGTGTTTGAGAAATTCTGCCACTGTAAGGCTCTTGTAGAGAATCAAAGTGGGCAGCATATTAAGGTCTTAAGGATAGACAGAGGAGGAGAACATATCTCAAAATAATTTCTGCATTTTTGTAGATAAAATGGGATAAACAAGCAATTTACAGCAAGGTATACACCGCAACAAAATGGAGTTGGTGAAAGGAAAAATAGAACCATTATGGACATGGTAAGAAGTATGTTGAAGGCAAAACATTTGCCAAATGAATATTAGGCCGAAGCTATAAATTGTGCAGCATACATCTTGAATAGATGCCCAACCAAAGTTGTAATGAACAGAGTTCCGGAAGAAGCACGGAGTGGCATAAAACAATTTGTCACCCATATGAGAGTTTTTTCGTTGTGTGGCTTATGCACACATTCCAGATCAGCTAAGGAAGAAGTTGGACATTAAGGGGGAGAAGTGCATATTTATTGGATACAGTGAAGAATCAAAGTCATACATACTGTATAACCCATCCACCAAGAAGTTTGTTATAGGCAGAGATGTACAGTTCATTAAGGAAGAAGCTTTGGATAGAAGCATTGAGAAAATAGTGAATGTAAAAACTTGTTTGTCTCATGATGATAATGAGGAAGAGATGGCCGAAATACATCCCTCATTAGCAGCACCACCTCCACCAACACAAAGAAAGCAAGGGACACTACAAGTAGGTATGAGAACACCCTTGAGAAGTGATAACAGTGCTTCTCTAAGCACATGACAAGGAGCAGATTTGAGTGCTTCTACAAGCACAAGTACACCAAGTGAAAGAGGAACCAGATTCAAAATTTTGAATGAGATTTATGAGCAAGAGGCAGCAAATGAAGGTATGAACTCTTTATTTGTATTGTATTTTCATGTAGATGATCCTATTCATTTTGAGGAAGCAGTAAAATATAAGAAATGGTTAGATGTTATGGATGAAGAAATGAATGCCATAGAGAAGAATAACACATGGGAATTAGCTGATCTCCAAAAAGACAAAGAAGTGATTGGAGTAAAATGGGTCTACAAGACCAAAAGCAATGCTGAAGGTAAGATTGAAAGGCACAAAGCTAGACTTGTTGTCAAAGGATACAAGCAACAACAAGGAAGAGATTATGAGGAAACTTTTGCACCAGTTGCAAGAATCGAAACAGTAAGAGAAGTGTTTTCCATAGTAGCACAACATAAGTGGAAATTTTACCAAATGGATGTGAAATTAGCATTCCTAAATGGAGTATTGATGGAACAGGTTTATGTTGAACAACCTCTGGGCTATTACAAAGAAGGCCAAAAGCACAAAGTTTGCAGATTGAAGAAAGATCTTTATGGGTTGAAACAAGCACCAAGAGCATGGTACAGTAGGATAGATGCCTATCTACTAGAAAATGGGTTTGAAAAATGTGAAGGAGAACCCACATTATAAATCAAGGAGAAATATGGTAAGATGTTGATTGTTGTTTTCTATGTTAATGATGTGATATTCACAGGTAATTATGCTTACCTCATTTACAATTTTAAAACAGTCATGAAGGATGAATTTGAGATGACTAATATGGGATTGCTGAGATACTTCTTAGGAATAGAAGTAGAGGAAAATGAAAATAAGATTTTTATCTCTCAAGATGAATATTTAAATGAAGTTTTGGAAATATTTAACATGCAGGATTGCAAGGCTGCCATTACTCCTATAGTGATGGGATTGAAATTGAGCAAGGAAGATAATAACAAAGATTTTGATCCAAGTTTGTACAAGAGCATAGTTGGTAGCCTCATGTATTTTACTGAAACTAGGACAGATATTATGCATGTTGTAAGTTTAATATCTAGATTTATGGAAATGCCAAAGGAGGCACATTGGCAAGCAGCTAAAAGAATTTTGAGGTATGTGAAAGGAACAAAGAGGTATGGAATTTTATACACTACTTTAGAAAATTTTGAATTGATTAGATATACTGATTGGGCTGGAAGTATAAATGACATGAAAATCACCTCTCGATATTTTTTCCATATGGATTCAAGAGCCATTTCATGGGCTTCTAAGAAACAACCAATTCTAGCTTTATCTACAGCATAGGCAGAGTATGTGGCAGCTACAACAGTAGCATGTCAAGCCGTTTGGATGAGGAGAATGTTGAGAATTTTGTGTCATGAACAGGTAAAAGGCACAACAATTTATTGTGATAATATCTCAGCAATAGCATTTTCAAAGAATTCAGTGTTTCATAATAGAACGAAACACATTGATGCCAAGTATCACTACATGAGAGAGTTAGTTAACAATGGGGAAATTGTTTTGCAACATTGCAGAACTAAAGAGTAGTTTGCTGATATATTGACAAAGCCATTGTGACAGAAAAATTTTAATTATTTGAGAAAGTGTTTGGGTATGGAAGAGAATACAACAGCTGAAATTAAGGGGGAGTATTGGAATTTAATTCCAACAACACAGTTTGCAGAAGAGGAAGAAATTAAACGACAGGAAGACCAAAAGGACAATGACAGTAGTAAAATCGCAAAATTTCGTTTGGCACACAACCAAGAAATGAATTCCATATTTGATTGAGCCTGTAAGTTTATATTTTTTATCATGCCCGTAGGCCTATTTTGATTTGTAATTTCATGGTTGACCACGCAATCCCTCACTCCATAAATTCTTTGCAACCATCGTTTAAACGTTGTCCATGCCGCGCCATAAACTTTGTAACCACCACATTCAAAGCACAGGTTTTACCGCCGTTTTGAATTGTTTTGAATGAGGCCACGTCAACGTCTAGGAAGCCCACAAATCCTCGTCAAATTTTGAGCCAAACACAAGGCGATCGCATAGCCTTGGAGTACAGTCAACATAGCCCCAAAACAGACCCGATAAGAGTTCATAAAATCTGGTTAAATTACTTTGAAATCTGCATGGGGTCTACTGCCATCCAATAAGAAAGCGATAGCATAGATCTAATGCTGAGTCAGCAGAGGGGAAATTGGAATGCGAAATCATTATGTAGTGGGATTTAATTTTTGTTTTTAAGTCCGCAATAAAGGTTGAAACTTAGGTTTAAATTTTATTTCAATGTCGTGATGGATTTTTATTTTCAAAGTCATTTGACTTTAGATATATGTATATGTTTAATATATACATATATATTATAAACTTCTAAAGTTTATAATATATATAATTAAATAGTTTTTTTTAATTTCTTTTTTGTGTCATATAAAAGAGGAAAAGCCCGAAGGCTAAATATGTGATTATGTGTAATGATTTAAAAAGGCCAGAAGGCAGAAAACAAATATATAGCACTGTGTGCGCATTTTTTTCTTATGAGACAGAGATCTGCATATCTGTAGATAGTGGGAAGAACTGTAAGAAAGAGTTTTGTAGAACACTGCGTGTGGAGAAGTTTGAATTTTTTTTTTTTTAAATACCTCAGAAGAGGAAGAACTTCATTTTCTAACAGAGTTCTATGTTAATGGAATAGAAGTGATTTTGTGCCATCTCTGTCCAGGAATTTTTTTAAATTTATTTCTCTGTGTTGGGAAGAGGAATTTTGTTTTCTGTGTATGTGTTTGGAATTACTCAGAAAATTTCGACAATAATTCACTAGATTAGTTTTATCATGCCGAAAAATTGTTTGTACTCATTGAAGAGTTCTAGTCATAGGAGTAATTCCATTAAATCAACACAATTACTGAATCATATTTCCCTTAGATACCTCAAGGGGTCAATCATCCACATTGGTCTTTGAAAATATTGGGGTTAGATTTTCAAAATTGTAGGAGGGACCATAATAGAAAATCAATTTAGGATTTTCAATTCATAATGTTGACACTCACTTATTCATATTGTACCCATGTACCACACATTTTCATATGTCTATGCTCTAAAAACTTCTTGAATCACATGAAAAAATTCATGTTCCGAATTTGCGGTGTGACTAGTTAAACTTGTGCGCTACCCCATTTTAGAAATCTAAATATAATTTTGTGAAAAAATGGAGCCTATTGAAAGTACTCTTTAAAGTAGAAGATTCTGTGTACACATAATTTTCGGTGATGGCTACCAAAGGAGAAGAATTTTATGCAAAACAAAATGAGGGTAAACTTGGATAAGATTTCCTTAAAGAAACTAACTATGAATATGCTCATTATAAATTATGACATGTAATTTAAAATGGTGAACGCGAAATTGATGGTTTCAATTTGGACTATGAATATATTAATTATGAAATATGACAATAATTTATATTGGCTAATTTCAAAGTCGTGATTTCAATTTTTTTTGCAGGTCTCTTTCGACCTTCACAATTTATTTTAACTGTCGAATATGTCTAAGAAAAATTCTCGTGAAACATCAAATTCTAATCCTGGGATGTAGGGAGGTGGACAGGGAGTCCACATAGCCTTTTGAAGATTCACTTTTATTGTGGATTGTATAGAGTTGTATCATTTTTATGTGGCCGAGTGGCAGCTCACTAGTACTAAAATACAATAAGAAGTGGAATAGATGAATGGAATTTGCGGTCCTCAAGTGAGGATTCCATGAGTTTTCTACAACGTTGGCTTATTTATAAAGTGTTGATCTCTCTTTTATTCTATTTTGGAGTTGGTTTCATAACACCTTGGTTTTTTATAATAAAAATGATACACTTGAAATTAACATTGATTCGAGGCAACTTGTTACTGAAGCTTTGTGAAGCTTTGTCAAGTATATAATGGCATTAAAAGTTCTTATTCATTGTACCACGCTTGAATAGTAGAATTAAATAGCTTATGCAAGAAAATGAAAATCTCAAAGCTTCATGTGAAGCTAAGGAAACACACTGAAAACAAAAATATTCTAGCTCGGTAAACAAATCATAGATTTATAACATGCGCATTCACAGGTCAAAGTCATAATTTCTCAAGACCTTCATGATCTCAATGATTCTAAATAAAGGTTTTTAATGTTATTTATGTTCTAGCGTTTGGATGTGTTGAGGTTTGTTCATGTTTTGACTTTATTTGCTAAAATTAAAAGGGTGTTACAGAATCAAATATTTTGTAACAACCCTCTTTCATCATTATGTCATATAGTGATCTTTGCTTGATTTGTCTTAGGTCTTTGTGTTTATTCAAACATTTCTCTTACCTTTACTGGTAAAAGGATTCCTGTTAGTTATCTTGTTGATTTTTTTAATCCATTTGCATACGAACATAGGCCAAACAAACATTTTCTATTGTTCTGTAAACATATATTTTTTATTTTCAAGTAAATTTTTAGACATAGATAGTCAAAATATTCTTAAATAAACCTCTTATTTTGTAATGAAAAGGAGGATACTTGCAGTATCATAGGGGGACTTTGGAGAAGAATGAAAAGGAGGATACTTGTAGTATCATAGGGGGACTTTGGAGAAGATCATAGACGAATTTTTTAAATTACACTTCAAGTTTTAATATTTGATTTAATTGAAAATTAGCAGAAAATGTGAAATTGAGTTACACTTTTTTCCCTTTTTGAGAAAAAAATTCATTTTTTCTCTTCTCCATCTTTCTGCAAGCCAAAACAAATTTTTTGTTTAGAATTTCATTTTGTGATAAAAATAAAAGTTGTCAGAAATTTTATTATCTTTCTATTACTTATTTTTTGGAATATTTTTATACACATTTGATATGCCAACCTAGCATTTCTTTGAGTGTGTGTTTTTTAACAATCAAAGGATTCATAAATGTTCATGTTAATACGCGCTGGTGTATTCTTCGAAAACTTTGTGTTTTTGAGAAAAAAAATGTGTTACAACGATCTAGAGAGAGTCTACTTCGGTTTTGTTATATTTACAAAACCAACTGATGCATATCATGATAACTAGAATTTTTTGAACTCATCCAATATGAAAAAACTTCAAATTTTGAATATGTTTCGCAACGCACAAAATTTCTCAACATATAAGTTATAAACTAAAAATATAAAAACTACCCATTATAGATGACGGATCAATGTAATGCACCATAATTTTTTCAATTTTTTTTACATTGTATTTTGAAAGATAGAGAATATTGATTTCACTGAATCATAATTACCTTCAGAAATTGTTTGCACCCATTTTATTACAAAATAATTTAAGTTAGTAAATATTTATGAAATTCCATAAAAGTTATATTTCCTGAAATTAGATTGAATTTTGCAAATTCTTGTCTTGGTTCCAATAGTTAATTCATAAATTTTCATGGAGTTTAATCAGTCCAAAGTTAAATAAATGTATTTAGAGCTTGGCTCTTCGTAATTGTAGATGTGTTAGTTCGGCCGAACTTTTAAAAAATTTCGACCGAATTTTTTTTTGCGCCGACAACCCATCAAGTCTAACAACACAAAAGTTAGGTTGAATTTCTTGACTTTCTATTGGCTAGAAAATACAACGAAGCCACTAAAAAAAAAAAACGTTTCGCGGAAATATAAATTGACGTAAACACATTCATTATTTTCACATAATTTCACACATTTCTTCACTTGGTCTGATTTTGCAAAGGATTTTTTTGGGTTTAAGGACTTTTTGGCATAACATTCAAATGACATTTCTTGGAGGTATGTGATACATTTTTTGGATCTTTTTTGGGCTTCATCTTTTTTGAGTTATTTTGTTTTTAGAGGTTTTGGGCTTAATTTTCATTGTTTTTTTTAAGTTATTTTGTTTTTGGAAGTTTTCGGCTTAATTTTCATTGTTTTTTTTTAAGGTATTTTGTTTTAGAAGTTTTGGGCTTAATCTTCATTGTTTTTAGACGTTTTGGGCTTAATTTTCAAAGAACATGTTTGGATGTATTTTTTTTTAAAGGTTTTTGGGCTTAATTTCCAAAAGACATTTTTTAGTTTCAAGGTATTTTGTTTTCAAAATTTTTGGGCTTAATTTTCATTGTTTTTAGAGGTTTGGAGCTTAATTTTCAAAAGACATTTTTTTGGATGTATTTTTTTTTTAGAGGTTTTTGGGCTTAATTTCCAGAAGACATTTTCTGGACTTAGTTTCGAAAGGACACCTTTTAGGCTTAATATTCAAAGGACATTTTTTGGATGTATTTTTTAAGAGGATTTTTGGAGGTATTTTTTAAGGTGGATTTTTTTAGGAAGTTGGGCTTAATTTTCAATGGACATTTTTTGGAGGTATTTTTTGAAGTGACATTTTTTTAGAGTATGTGTTTTGGGTTGAAGTAAATCTTTTATAATGATTTTTTAAAATTAGTTTTTTATTTTAAATTAAATCTTTTGTGATGTCTTTTTTTTTAATTCAGTTTTTGTCTAAATTTTTGAAGGAAAATTTTTGAACTTCATACTCTATTATCATGGGAAATCGAAGGAATTGCACGAGAAAATATGATCGAACAAAAGACCCTAAGGAATGTAGAGAAGAGGGGAGAGAATCTCACAAAAGAAAGAGAGAAGCACTCTCAAATATAGAAAGGGAAAATAAACCTCAACTAGAAGTTGAAGCAGGTATGTACATGTAAATATTATGAATTTTATATTTAAAATTTTTCTAGTGTAAAATGTGAAGCTTAATTTTTATTTGATGAACTAAGTTGAAAAATATTTTGCAATGTAAACATAGAGATATATTCCTCAAAACATTGATGATGAGATACAAAATTTTGAAAGAGAAAGTGAAAGAGATATTGAAACAATGATTGAAGATGGTGAAAATGTTGAAAGAAATTCAAGTGAAGAAATTGAATCACAAGGTGTGTGTATATATATATATATATTGAACACATGCACGTATTATTGAAATTATAAATATTTATTAATTTAGTTATTTATTGAATATGTAAACTTAATATGTACTATTAATTCGAATATGTACAGATAAAATCAATGTCGATGATGAGATGTTAGAAAATGTTGACACTCACACATATGGAGATAAAAGAGCTGACCATGTTATATGATATCGTGTTAAACACATTTTTGATACGTAATTCATAAAGGAAAATGTGGCAGTTCAAGCCCAATTGTTGAAAGGTCTCCTATCATTAAGGAAATTAAAATAAGCTATGACTTTATTGGGTATTCGAAAATCAACAAAAGATAAAAAGATGAAGGAAAATGTGATACAAAATATAAGTAGTGCTATAAATTCAATTAGAATATATAGACAGAAAAATGTTTTAGTTGTACATAGAGAAATACATATGATAGTGATTTCATCAAGTGATAAAGAGAATCACCTGGTAAAATTTACGGCACATGCATTAGGAACTTCACGAATAACGTTTCACAAACATCAGAAATTTCGGTTGCAAATATATGTAAATGATGAATTTGCTTGTTGGAGAGCTATTTGTAGGAAAACATAGAAAGATATACTTGGAGAAAATGTTAAAAAAACAATATATGAATATTGGAAGAAAAATTCATTTTCACCAAATGCAAGGGATATTATGCGAAGAAGAATAGCATGAAATCATTACGAAGAACATTCAAAACGTTTCTTGGACACCACTCTGATAGAGTTATTCAACAAGTTCAAAGAAGAGAATCATGAAATTGATGTCTCAATCAGTGCTTTTGTTCTACAAAAACCATGGTATGTAAAATCTAGCACCGTACGCGACACTTGTTGTTGTCATTATCATCTGGAATTTCAGTTATATTATGAGACATTCCTTAATTTTGGTAGAACATTTCGGAAAGATTCACCTCCTCCTTCCACTATCTGTGATTTCATATCTCAAATTCTATGTGGAAAAGCAAGAAATGAATTATTTTACGAAAATAAATGTCTTGGTTGTAAAAAAATGCGATGGTTGTGGAAATTTGACTAAATTTCAAAACAAATATCGTACTGATATAAATGATAAATCATTTTCCAACATGAATGTGAAATGGAAGAGATATGAATATATCCATAGTGCTAAAATAATTGAATTACAACAAGAAGAAATTTTTGTGATAGATTTTTTGAGAAAGTTTGAGGTCGAAATTTATAAATACACCAAGAATTCCTATAGAGCTCGATGGCAGGACTTGCAATTAAAAAAATCTCATGAAATTTTTCCACCAGGGACCATTTTTCAGTAATTTATTTTGCAGAAAACTACAGATTTGTTCCACAAAAGGAAATTCAGAGTGAATACTATCATTCTGACCAAGTCTCCATGCTCGTCCATATTCTATATAGAAATGTTGAACAAAATGTTGATCATATAGAAATCATCAGTGAAAATCGACATGTTATTAAAGAATATCACTTTTATATTAGTGATGATCATACACATGATTCATATTTTGTACAACACTATTTTGGAAATATTTATGACTCCTTGAAAAGTTGTGAAATAAAATTCAATGAACATTGGATATGGTCAGATGGATGCGTAACTCAATTCAAAGATTCACGATCATTATTTTGGTTGTGTTGTCTGAATAAGAAAACCTACATTAAACATTGTTGGAATTAATTTGAGACTAGTCATGGAAAAGGAGAACATGAAGGTGAAGGGGCATGCATAAAATGATCACTTCAAAGATATCAAATGGACCCCTTTGCAAACCAACTTGTGGATGCTAAAGAAGTTGTTCAATGGCGCATCTCTGCACTAAGCCATGAGACTAACTGATCAAGGGAAGGGTGAAGGTACATTCAATTTAATTTTTATTGGATATCCAATTTTAGACAGTGTATGTTTATCACCATGATTATCTTTGATGGTATTTTTATATCATATTTACATTCTTCTATTAATTTTCCATATAGTTTTTTTTTGAATATTGGGGTCGAATATATAGATATATCAATTGGAAATGACGTTGAAACAAAGTTTTCCACAAATGTGTTTGCATTGGATAAAAGAAAATATTCTTGCTTTTTTCATGTTTGCATAGAAAACACAGAATCCAATGATGTTTGTGAAAACAAAATGTATGTAAAATATTGGAAACTTACATAGCTAAATACAAAGGGGAAAATGTCAGTTGCAATTTTTGAAGAAATGAAATCAGAGGAGACTACAATATCATCTGATGGTGATCGAGTCTCTGATCTTGTTAGAGAAGGTAACATTTGAATTGCTTTGAAATGATAGAGGCCTAGAAATAGAGACTAAAATTATTTAAAGTTAAATTTCCATGTTAATTATGATATAAATTTAAATACATACAAGTTTTTTTTATTGTGCAGAAGATGTTTTTTTTGTAATTGCACCTACTGTCAATGATAAAAATGTGAAGTATTATTTGATGCATTTCACTGAACGAAAGATGAAATTATTAGAAAACTATAATGATCACGGGTTTCCTTATGACAAAGGATCTATTATACTGAAAGACCTTATTTTTTTAGACAAACTAATCAAAGTGGGGATTTTTTTTACTTTGAAGACTATGAACCTAATGTAATAAGTTTTCAATATAGTCACTTGGTGTGTACAACACACATAAAGTTGATAAAGGTTCAATCAAAGAAAAAAACGAAAATTAAGAAATGAATATGTCAAAAGACGATCATGAACGGATCATTGAAGATGGCATTCCATTGGAATTTTTTTGATTGAACTGGCTAACAATTTCTTCTCTTTGGATTCATGTACATTGTTTTGGTACATGCACACTAGTATGAACTGAAAGTGGCTTTTCCATGTGCATTGATGAAAAATGTTGCACGTACTGGATATATGTTCTAGAATGTAATTAACTAAAAGTATATTTTCTATGTGCATTAATGAAAAACGTTGCACCTGGATATATATGTTCTAGAATGCAATTAAATGAAAGTAGCTTTTCTATGTGCATTTATGAAAAAATTTGCATGTACTGCATATATATGTTCTAGAATTAAATTAACTAAAAGTAGCTTTTCTATGTGCATTGATGAACAATGTTGCATGTATTGGATATATTTATGTTATAGAATGCAATTAAATGAAAGTAGATTTTCTATGTGCATTGATGAAAAATGTTGCACGTACTAGATATATATACATTATAGAATGCAATTTTAAAATTTTATGATTGTTTGACACATCTAAGAAGACCTAGAATCTTATGATTGTTTATATATATATATATATATATATATATATATATATATATATATATTGTACTTTAATCATTTTAACATATATATTCAAACATGTACTTAAATCATTTCTACATGTACATATATTCATGTGAACTTTTCTTTGTTTGGAAAACGACAACTTGAATTTTAAAAACAAAACATTATATCATAATCACATGCTAAATATAGTTCAACCATCCAAAATTTGAGTTTTAAAAACAAAACATTATATCACAACATTACTTCACATTCCAAATGTAGTTCAACTATCCAATAAAAACAAAACATTATATCGTGCAATCACATGCCAAATGTAGTTCAACTATCCAAAACTTGAGTTTTAAAAACAAAACATTATATAACAACATTACTTCACATGCCAATTGTATTTCAACTATCCAAAACTTGAGTTTTAAAAAAGAAAAACATTATATCACAACATTACTTCACATGCCAATTGTAGTTCAACTATTCAATAAAAACAAAACATTATATAACAACATTACTTCACATGCCAATTGTATTTCAACTATCCAATAAAAGCAAAACATTATATCGTGCAATCACATGCCAAATGTAGTTCAACCATCCAAAACTTGAGTTTTGAAAACAAAACATTATATCTTAACATTACTAAACATGCCAAATTTGAGTTTTAAAAACAAACAAATTATATCACAACATTACTTCACATTCCAAATGTAGTTCAACTATCCAATAAAAACAAAACATTATATCACGCAATCACATTCCAAATTTAGTTCAACCATCCAAAACTTGAGTTTTAAAAACAAAAAAAATAATATAACACAACATTACTTCACATGCCAAATGTATTTCAACCATCCAAAACTTAAGTTTTAAAAACAAAACAAATTATAACGCAAGATTACTTCACATGCCAAATGTAATTCAACCATCCAAAACTTGAGTTTTAAAAACAAAACATTATAAATCACAACATTACTTCACCTTCCAAATGTAGTTCAACTATTCAATAAAAACAAAACATTATATCACATTCACATGTACCAAATGTAGTTCACATAAAATATTTCCAAATTTTTTAGATCTCACAAGTATAAGTATCAAGTTATATATGACTGCATCTAGATAAGACTATATAAAAAAAATTAAATTTAATACACTAAATCTATTGAAAATATAATTTTGCACGTGTCAAATAGTGCATGTGCATCATCCATCAAATACAGATGGATGTAGTGTCTCTCCCAACAAAGTCACGATCCTTGAGTTATCCCACGAAGCATGGTGAACTTGTACATAATGTGTACAAACATTAAAATTTAATGTATTAAAATTGAGTGAGAATATATAGAACTTCATGTCAAAAAAAAAGTGTAAAAAAAAATCATGCAATACCTCATGAGGTTCCCTCTCCATTTGTTGCCTGTCTACTAAAACTTCCCCCACTAGAACATCTTCAACAGTAAATTGTACAATATACATGTACAACTATATATATATATATATATATATATAGCCCATAAGGCAAGCAAACTGCTGCTGTCTCTCAAGACCTCGCATCACTATTAAACATGGTTCAATATATATATATATATATATATATATATATAATTTTCAAATTAAAATGCATATATAAAATTATTTTCAATAATATTAAAAAAAAAATAGACAACTTGTTCAAATGGTTGAAATGGTGTGGATGTTCCTATCTCCATCTTACACTCCATTGCTAGAGTCTGTGGGGAAAATAAATCCTCTATAGGAACCTAAAATTAAAAAAAAATTAAAAGTATAAAATAACTAAAGATCTAGATCTCAATTTATAATAAAACTTTTGAACTTCAATTTATATTTTGTAACTTAAAAACATATATTTAAGTGAAAAATTGAATACTTGTGCTGGTGGATTTGGCACATCTCCTAAGAGATGCTCCAAAAGAAAATCTCCAAAAACCTAAAATTCAAAAAATTTAAAATAACTTGAGATCTCTAGATCTCAATTTATAATAAAACTTTTAAAATTCAATTTATAACTTATAACTTAAAAACATATATATATATATATTTAAGTGAAAAATTGAATACTTGTGCTGGTGGATTTGACACATATCCTAAGGGTGGATCGGAAAGAAAATATCCAAAAACCTAAAATTGAAAAAATTTAAAATAAATCAAGATCTAGATATATCTCATTTTTTAATGGAACTTTTGAAGGTGGAATTTATAACTTAAAAACATATTTAAAAGTGAAAAAATTGTTCATACTTGTTATGGTGGATTTGGTACATCTCCCAAGGAAGAAGAAGGTCCCACCATCCCAAAAACATCGTACGAAATCAGAATCTGTTAAAACATTTTATTATATATATATATATATATATATACACGTGTGTGCATAGTTATTTATTTTAAAAATATCTCATCATGTTTCTATATATATAATAATAGATAAAAAATAATTGTACATTATCATGTGTTCACTTAAAAAACACTAACATTTGCCAACATATCTTGATGGTGAGAACCATCTTAATTGTATGATTGATGGTGAGACCCATCTTGATTGTTTGAAGCAGAGGCTCTGACCATGATATTAACATTTCCTTCATTCATCAAGCGTGACAACTGCAAATGGTGTTAACATATAATGATACGCTTTTGTTAGATTAATGTATACAATTAAATGTATGTATATATGTATTTATTACAAATTGTACATGTGTTAAAATAATTGAACCCTAACCATTAACACATACCGTTCACATGCCCTCTTTCTCATGAACAATTAGGTCCTGCCAACCATTGCAACAATTATTTGCATATGTTTCGAGATCTTCAACACTCATTTTTTCAATCACTTCATCTGTATAATACACAAAATTAGTGTGTGCATTCTCATGTGCTATTTGTTAATTCAGACAAACATCAACTCCACCCAATCCACTGTGAACATTTTCAATGATGGCATCCCTTTATTCTCAACTAATTTGAGAAGTAGCATCCATCTCTGACTGCAAAGTTTCGACACGAAGAGGTCGACTAACCAATGGTGGCTCAAGGCAAGGCAAATCAACATCACGCCTAGCGCCCCTACAGTCACACAATCGACCTTTCCCAGGACCAAAAAATTCAAAGGGAAGGTCATTCTAATTGGGTTTCATTTGCAAAAATAATTTTGCATAAAGTAATTTTTAAAAATAAAGTGGAAGCTCATCGTTCCATGGGAGTCCTCCATAGGCCGCAAGATGTTTATCATACAAATAGCAAGCTATATGAGGGTGCTTGAAATATTGCACCTTCATCATCTTTATTTTCAGCCCTTCTTTGAAATTAAGCATAGACTTGGCCATTTCTGTGTAACTCTTTGTTTAAAAACCTCCCATTTATCGAGGCCCATCACTATTTCCTTTCTTTTCCTCATCAATCCTACAAGTCACTGGCTGGCCCAAGCTTTAGGTACACATCTACTAGTTCTCTTAAAGAGTGTGTAACTATTTCCAATCTTTGTTGACCCTCAGCAAGTAGAGTCAAAGCCATGAGATCTCTCTTAAGTTTTGCATGAAGATGTTGACACCTTTGTAAGGTGCATTGTTGCATGTTTGTTTCCCAAGGCATATCAGAAATTTCAGATAGATAAGTTGTGGTTGGTGTTCAACCTTCTTCTTGAATGACACGTCCTGCCTTACATCTTTTTTAAGCAGCATTTGGAGCAACATTTTTAGCCTCTGCATAAATATATAAAATTTTGTATATTAAAAAAATGAATGTAAACAAATTTGTAAAAATTGAATGAAAATAATATTCAGATTAGTGGCCACCTTGAAATGGTTTCCTAGCATCCTAGCCACCTCGAGATTGTTGAGAACCAGAACGAACGACCCTACTGAGAACCAAAACAACCACTGATTGGTTGAGAACCAACACGACCATCCATTTATTGGCCTCTGGGGGAATACATATCACCACCTTCACGTAGTATGCCAGCACTTATTGATGGCCCTCCAAGGGAATGTGAACCACCACCAACCTCAAGAGAAGCTTCAAAAAAAAAAAATGAATTTATAATCAATTCAAAAATACATTCCTACATATAAATACATTTACATATTCATTTATTAAATTGTGTAAACCATACCACGATTGTGTGAACCATGGGCTTCCTCCATTGATGGAGTAGACACCATTGTCCTCCTAGATCCTAAAACAAAAAAATGAAACTTATTAACAACTAATTTAACTCAAAAAATTAATAAAAAATAAATTCCATATGTACACACATGTATGTATATGTATTGAGAGATTATATTTAAATACCATGAACATCCATTAATCCTTGATCCCCCTCTCTCGTAGAGATATGGGATTCTATTGATCTTCGTCATTCATCCTCCATGATATATATATCTACAATGGACATTTACAATTATTTTTTTAAATTACTATTTAAAATAAATTCAAAATAAATTTCAAAAAATTAATGTAATTTAGTGTACACAAATTATTTAAAACACAACTTTCAAAACACTAATTGATCTGTGAAACTCAATTTAATAAAATTTTTTACAAAAATGTTAAGTTCACCAAATTCCTCTTTACATGAGGGGACCACCCTTGGTATATAATTGAAAACATGGTGGGAGAACACTTGGTATAAACTTGAAAAAAAAACACATGGTCATTAAAAAAGAAGCGTGAAACTCCATTTAAACAAAAATATGTTGAATACCTCGCATTTAAATTTTATAAAAATATGAAGTTCACCACTTGTTGCAAATGTGAAGTTCACCAAGTTGTGCTTTACATGGTGTGATGGGAGCACATTTGGTATATAATTGAAAAAAAGCATGGCCATTAAAAAAGACGCATTTATAAGTATAAAACAGACACATATCCAAAATATGTTTCAATGTCCATCAATAAATTTTAAAGGAGAGCATCACAACACTAATTCATCTTTGAGAGATGAATCTTGAATTTTTGAAGAAAAGCATCTCAAAACTAATTCACCTTTGAGAGATGATTCTTTCATTGTCATTGCCCCATATATTTCTAATTCATATATTAATTCATCTTTGATATATGAATCCTAAATTGGCATTGCCCCATGCAATAGGTCAACAAACATCTTATTAATATTTGTACAATGTTTTATATTAAAAAATTGAAATTGGCTAAGCGTATTGTTTTCTTTTCCATGCAGTTGTTTTAGCCTCTCGTTCTTAACTTGGTACATGGATTTCATCTGGTTACACAGAAGTTCATATTGGTGAAGACTAAAATTCCATTTGATCCATACTCCCTAGTTGTTCCCAAGCCTTCTATCAGTGCAATATAATATGACTCGGTGTTTGTTGTTCTTCCCAGTATATTCATTTCCCTTTGGACGACGTTGCTAGTCGCAATATTGGAAAGCACATATGTAATCATTGCTTTCATTGGATTGGGATAGCAATAAAAATCTATGCATAATGTCCATTTTTCAACCATATTGAGTGGGATTTTTGTCCCTGAAAAAAAAATATATATTTCAATAAAATATATTAAATTAAAATTTATTGCAAATGCATGGGAGAAATGAAACATGTGCATGGTTTATCTTAAAGTTTGACTTAAATTTTATGGTATAATTCACATCTAGAAATGAGATGCGTTAAAGATTGCATTTCCTAGAGTTTAAGGGAGATTTATGACACATATACATGGTTCATGCATGGTTTTCCTTAAAGTTTGCCTTAAAATTTATGGCATAAATCACATCTAGAAATGACATACCTTAAGAAAGGATGAGATCCAGAGGCTACCTGGCCCTTTACAGACTCCTTTAGAACTTGTAGAAGTTAAAACTCAACAAAAAAGCTAAAATATTATGGAATTTTAGCCACTTTAGGTTCAGTTTTTAGGCCTTAAAGTTTGCTTGAATTAATGGGGGAAAGCCTTGAGTTTGGGGGATCCTATGCTATGGAAGTTCAACCACTTTAGGTTCATTTTTTAGGCCTTAAATTTTTCCTTGAATTAATGGGATAAAGTCTTTATTTTGTGGGAGAAATGACATTTACATGGTTTGCAAAATTATTTTATGCACTTACTAAAACAACTAGTGGTGGTGGTTGATGAAGTTATGTCAAAAGTCACACCTTTATGAGTTTGTAGGAGAAATGAAATCGAAGTGACACATGCCTTAAATTTTGCCTAGAATTTTATGGGAGAAGGGAGAAATGACACATGTACAAGGTTTGCCTTAAAATGGTAGTGGTTTATGGATATTAAAATGAAGAACTTCTATTTCTGTTCCAGAGATTGACTGTAGGGGCATTTACTGGATATGTCCCCTTTGAGAAAAGATGACATCCGAAAGCTACATGGCCCTTTACATATTATGCCTTTAGAACTTGTAAAATTTAACACTCAATACACTGACTAAAATCCTATGAGAGTTCAGCCACTTTAGGTTCAATTTTTAGGCCTTAAATTTTTCCTTGAATTAATGAGAAAAAGCCTTTAATTTGTGGGAGAAATGACATTTACATGATTTGCAAAATTATTTTATGCACTTACTAAAACAACTAGTGGTAGTGGTTGATGAATTTATGTCAAAGTTCACACCTTTATGAGTTTGTGGGAGAAATGACAAATTTCCTTATACTTTATGGGAGAAATTGTTGACACCTAATCATAAGGGATTGGGTGAGATTGTATATTATTGTAATTTAGTAAATAAGGAAGGCCAATAGAAATTGGGAAGTGAATCCCAATAGCCTCACCTCCATGTATAAGTACACACACAATATCCATTTAATTCATCTTCAGTTTTGTGGAGTTACCTCCTGGTTTGACATGGTATCAGAGCTAGTCCCATTTTTGGCATTCCTACCTTTGGTGTAACTTCCTCATGATCTGCATTTTTTGAAAACTTTCATTATGAATTCCGTTTTTTTTACTACTCTTGGCATTCTATTTTTACTGCTCCTAGCATTGTGAAATTATGGAATAATTTTGCATTTTTTTTGGCAAATTTTGCCTCATTTCAGCTCTGCACATTTAATTTTTACTGTGCAATTTCAGCTCTACACATTTTTTTTTACTCTTCCATTCTCCTCATTCCTTCATGTTGTCCCACTCACAGTCACCTCACATCCCTCCACACTCCGTCACACCCCTCGGCCCTCACCTCACACCCCTCAGCCCTCCCTCACACTCACGCTCATGCACTCAGACCCTCGCACTCACCCGCAGACCTCACCCGCTCTCCTCCCTTCCCCACCCACTCACCCCTCTCCATGCCCCCCTCACATCCACTCCCATCCCCCTCACCTACTCACGGCCGCTCGACCCTCCCCACCTGCTCCCCTCCCTTCCCCACTTGCTCACCCCTCTCCCCGCCCCCCTCGCATCCACTCCCATCCTCCTCACCCGCTCACGACTTCTTGACCCTCCCCACCCGCTCACCCCTCCCAACCCACTCTCCCCATCCCCCTCACCTCACCTCCCCTGCCCATCGCACTCCCTCTCGTCGCTCCCCCCATCAATCCCCTCCTCGCTCACAGCCGCTCGACCCTCCCCACCCGCTCATTCCTCCCCCTCCCCTCCCACGAAGATTCTCTTTGCATTTTATTTTTCTTTTTTTACAATTCGACCTCTATATTATTCTAAATTTTTTACACAGTTTGGCCTCCCCTAGAAAACGCCTCCCCCTACCGTGGTAAACACCTCTCCCAGAAAACACCTTCCCTTGTAAACACCTTCTCTAGAAAACACCTCCCCCAGAAAATACCTCCCCTGGTAAAAACTTCCCTAGAAAATGCCTCCCCCAGAAAATACCTCCCTCAGATAATACCTCTATTTTTCCTCAATTTTTTTTTACAAGAAAAATAAAAATAAAAAATTGCAGAATTGAAACCATAATTTAGTTTTTACCATGAGAGAAAAATATTTTTTTCTTCAAAAGAATGCATTCTCTCATATCTATTGTAGGATTTGTTCTCTCTGGCAAGGAGAACTATTTTGAATGGTCTTGGAAAATCAAGCACACTCTCATTTTTAATGAGCTATGGAGAGGAATTTGTGAAGGAGAAGGGGACCTTCCACGAACAAAGCCCACTTCAAATAAGGAGATCGTCATTTTTGAAAACAAGAACTGCAAGGCCTATGCCTTGATTGCAGTGTTTGTAAATGAAGAGGTGAGTCACCATATTACACCATTTTCAAATGCCTATGAAGCCTTGAGCAAGCTAAAAGAACTCTATGACTCCCATTCAGAACTTGAAATTGTTCAATTAATGATTAAGTTGTTCAGTATTGAATTGAAAAATGATGACCCTCTTGCATTAGCTTCAGAAGTAAGATCTATCATCCATGACATTAAGAACACTGTTGTAGAAGTTGATATACCTCTCATAGCATATGCTAAGGAATTGTATCTAACTTACTCACATTACCTTGAGTCATTGCAAGCAAGTGGAAACCTTGTAAAAATCTCCTTTGATTCCCTTGAGAAAAAGTTTGCAGAAAGAGAGAAAGATTTTGGAAATGTAGTAGCCCCTTTGTCTTCTAAAGAGGTTGTATGATTTGCACATAGAGAGAAGAATCATGCTCAAGATTCTTCTAGAGGAAGAGGTGGCTTAAGAGGAAGAGGAAGAAGAAATTTCAGAGGAAGGGGGGCAGACAAACTCATACTGAAAAATATGATCTTCATTGCATACACTGCAATAAAGACTGGCATGATGCATGTACATGTAAGCAGCCTTGGGATAAAATTGAGGACAAAATAAATCAATAAAAAGGTAAAACTCATGATAGAGACAGAGGTAAAGCACTTGAATCCTCTCATTATGTTGTAGCACATTGTAACAATGGAGTAACTGAAGACGTGTTTGATGTTTCATTTACTTCTTGGAGAAATTATTGGTTGCTAGATTCAGGAGCAACATGTCACATGACATTTAGAAAATATTTTTTTGAAGAATTTACTGAAAAATTTGATGGAGCATTATACTTCACAGATAAATCCAAAATCAAGCCATCGGGGCTTGGCACAATCAGGCTTAAGTTTCCTGGTCTTCCAGATCATCTTCTACATGAGGTTCTATACTTCCCTGAGTTGAGGAGAAACTTGCTATCCTTGGTCCACATCTTCCGCAAGGACACTCCATTCACATGTTTGATGGCAAGGTTGAGGTCAGAAAAGCATCATATTGCTCACTTGTCATCGTGGGAATAGAAGAAGGAAGACTTTTGAAGTTGCAAGGCTCCTCTGCTCATGCACGGAACTTTGCATTCAGTTCACATCATGATGAAGGTACATTCCCATCAATTATTTTATGGCATGCTAGATTTGGACACTTAAACTATGACAACCTTCAATTTTTGAATAAAAATGGTGTTAATGGACTCCCTACAATTCCTAGGAAACTTAAGGAATGTGATGCGTGTATTCTAGGAAACCATAGCAAACAGCCATTTCATGATTCACATTCCAGAGCACATAGAAAACTTGAGCTTATTCATTCATATTTATGTGGCCATATGCCTGTTGCTTATGCAAATGGAAATAAATATATGATGAAATTTATGGATGATTACACCAGAATGTGTTGGGTTTACTTATTGAAGAAAAAATATGATGCTTTTCAAAAATTCAATAATTTTCATGCATGGATTCAAAATTATGCACAAACTCATATTGTCTCTTTGCATACTGATAATGGAAAATAATACACTTCAAACGAATTTTAAAATTATCTTCATCAACATGGGATCAGACATCAAACAACTGTGCCCTATAATCCCCAACAGAATGGTGTAGGTGAAAGAATGAATAGGACAAGTTTAAATATGGTTCACTCTATGATGTTTTTTAAGAACGTAAAATTGATGTTTTGGGCTGATGGAACTCTATGTGTTGTATACATAAAGAATAGGTGTCCTTCAAATTCAATTAGAAACAAAACTCCTTATGAAATGTGGCATGGCCACATTCCTTCGGTAAAACATTTCAAGGTCTTTGGTTCCACCTATTATGCTTTGATACCTAAGGTACAAAGGAATAAAATTGGTGCTAGAAGTCAAAAATGTATCTTCTTGGGGTATTCCAATACCTCCAAAGGATATCGTCTCTATGATGAAGTCAATAAGAAGTTTGTAATAGCAAGAGATGTAATATTCCTTAAATCTTCCAAGGCTGATAATGTTTTTGAGCGGCAACTTGATCGCCTGGATAGATTCACACATGCAAAGTATTTTCAAGAATTTGATAGCCAGATTCCAGATCCTAAAGGGGGGATTCCTATACTGAATCAATCTGTTGAATCATTTCCTGAAACACTCTCTCCCCCACATGAAGAACCAACCATGGATGACACCTTGAACGATGTGATTAACATAATTGAGAGATTGAATCTTGATTCAATTCCAACTCAGTCAAATGAGCAGCCTGGGCCATCTCAGAAAGGTCCCCCCAAATGGATCACAAAGACACTAGAAAACATTCATCCAGATGAGGTTGGAAAGACAGGAATAAGAAGTTCCAATAGACAAAATGAAGGTGATGTAGATAATTATGATTCACATATTGATATGGATATTGCTTATAACCATGAACTAATTTTGTCTACAGATCATCAACCAACTTCCTTCAAAGAAGCCACTTGTCATGACGAATGGAATCAAGCGATGCAAAAAGAGTATGATGCCTTGATAAAGAATGACACTTGGAAGATGGTTGATCCTCCTTTGGGAACCAAACCAATTGGCTGTAAGTGGGTCTACAAGAATAATTACAAATAATATGGCTCACTTGACAAGTACAAAGCCGGGCTTGTGGCAAAAGGTTTTTCATAGAAAGAAGGGGTCGATTATGTTGAAACTTTTTCTCCCATAGCAAAATGGGCCACCATCTAGACACTCTTTGCCATAGCAACTCAGAACAGATGTAAAGTCCATCAGATGGATGTAAAAACCAACTTTTTGAATGGAGATCTAAAGGAGAAATTTTTTATGTCCCGGCCAGAAGGATTTGTTGTGAAGGGCCAAGAACAAAAAGTATGCAAACTTGTAAAATCCTTGTATGGCCTCAAGCAAGCACCGTGAGCCTAGTATGAGAAATTAATTGAGCATCTTCTGAAACTTGACTTCAAACATTTTGATCTCGATGATGCAACTTTGTTTGTTAAGAAAGTTGGAAAAAAAATTGTACATCTTGTGGTGTATGTAGATTATCTTTTGATGACAGGGAACAATTAGAGTTATATTGCATCCATAAAGAAATAATTGAAGAAAGGTTTTGAAATGACTGATTTGGGTTATGTTCATTACTATCTGGGTATTGAAGTAACTCAACATCCTAAATTTGTATTTCTTTCTCAAAATAAGTACAATGGAGATATTTTCAACAACTTTGGCATGGATGAATGAAATCCCTTAACCACTCCAATGGAACAAAACTTGAAGCTCGCATCCATTGAAGGGAAGGAATTGGAGGATGCAAGGAAGTATAGACAACTTGTAGGAAGTCTTATCTACCTAACTACCACCAGACCAAACATCTCATTTGCTATTGGAATCCTCTCCATGTTTATGAAAAAAGAGTTCTAAAGTACTTGAAGGGGACTCAAGACTTTGGACTCAAATATACATAGGTAGGAAATTTCAGCTTGATCGGATACTCAGATTCAGACTTTGATGGGGACAAAGAAACTGGGGTGTCTACTTCAGGTTATACCATGAGTCTTGGATCAGGAGTTGTGTCATGGAGATCACGCAAACAGTCAGTTCTAGCAGATTCCACAACCGAGGCAGAATATGTGGTAGCAGCTGAAGAAACAAAGGAAATTGTGTGGCTCAGGAAAATCCTACAATATTTGCAGATGAAGCAAATGCATTCAACACCACTCATGATCAACAACACTTTTGCAATAAAGTTGGCCAAGAACCCGAAGTTCCATGATAAAACAAAGCACATCAATACAAAATACCATTTGATTCGACATCATGTTGAGGCCAAAACCATCCATCTATGTCAGTGTTCCACAAATGAGCAGACCGCAGACATCTTCACTAAAGTGATTGGAAGAGAAAATTTTGAAAAGTTCAGAACGATGCTTGGACTCACCAACGTTCCTTCGGATTAAAGGGAGGAATGTTGACACCTAATCCTAAGGGATTGGGTGAGATTGTATATTATTGTAATTTAGTAAATAAGGAAGGCCAAGAGACATTGGGAAGTCAATCCCAATAGCCTCACCTCCATGTATAAGTACACACACAATCTCCATCTAATTCATCTTCAGTTTTATGGAGTTACCTCTTGGTCTGACAGAAATGAAATAGAAATGAAACATGCCTTAAATTTTGCCTAAAATTTTATGGGAGAAGGGAGAAATGACACATGTACAAGGTTTTCCTTAAAGTGGTAGTGGTTTATGGATATTAAAATGAAGAAATTCTATTTATGTTCCAGAGATTGACTGTAGGGGAATTTACTGGATATGTCACCTTTGAGAAAAGATTAGATACAGAGGCCACCTGGCCCTTTACAGACTCTGCCTTTAGAACTTGTGTAATTTAACACTCAATAGATAGACTAAAATCATATGGAAGTTCAAAATTCTATGAGATTTCAACCAATTTAAGTTCAGTTTTTAGGCCTTAAAGTTTGCCTTGACTTAATGAGAGAAATCCTTTAGTTTGTGGGAGAAATGACATTTACATGGCTTGCAAAATTATTTTATGCACTTACTAAAACCACTAGTGGTAGTGGTTGATGAAGTTATGTCAAAAGACACACCTTTATGAGTTTGTGGGAGAAATGAAAAATTTCCTTATAGTTTATGGGAGAAATGAAATGTAAATGACACACGCCTTAAAGTTTGCCTAAATTTTTATGGGAGAAGAGATGAATGACACATGTACAAGGTTTGCCTTAAAGTGGTAGTGGTTTATGGATATTAAAATGAATAAATTCTATTTTTTTTCTAGAGATTGACTGTAGGGTCATTTACTGGATATGTCACCTTTGAGAAAAGATGAAATCCAGAGGCTACCTGGCACTATATGGACTCTGCCTTTAGAACTCGTAGAAGTTAACACTCAACAGACAGACTAAAATCCTATGGAAGTTCAAAATCCTATGACAGTTTAGCCACTTTAGGTTTAATTTTTAGGCCTTAATGTTTTCCTTGAATTAGTGGGCGAAATGATTTATTTTGTGGGAGAGATGAAATTTACATGGTTTTGCAAAATTATTTTATGCACTTACTAAAAGAACTAGTGGTAGTGGTTGATGAAGTTATGTCAAAAGTCACACATTTATGAGTTTGTGGGAGAAATGACAAATTGCCTTATATTTTATGGGAGAAATGAAATAGTAATGACACATTCCTTAAATTTTTCCAAAAATTTCATGGGAGAAGGGAGAAATGACACATGTAGAAGGTTTTCCTTAAAGTGATAGTGGTTTATGGATATTAAAATGAAGAACTTCTATTTCTGTTCCAGATATTGACTGTAGGGGCATTTACTGGATATGTCACCTTTGAGAAAAGATGAGATCTAGAGGCTACCTAACCCTTTAAAAACTTTGCCTTTAGAACTTGTAGAAGTTAACACTCAACAGACAGACTAAATTCCTACGAAATTTCAAAATCCTATGAGAGTTCAACCACTCTAGGTTCAGTTTTTAGGCCTTAAAGTTTTCCTTGAATTAATGGGATAAATCCTTTAGTTTGTGGGAGAAATGGAATGTGCATGGTTTGCCTTAAAGTTTTCCTTAAATTTTATGGGATAAATCACATCTAGAAATGACATTCCTTAAATTTTGCACAAGTGCCTAGAGTTTAAGATAGAAATGACATAGAAAGATAAATCACATCTATAAATGACATGCCTTAATGTTTTCCCAAGCGCCTAGAGTGTAAGATATAAATGCCATAGAAATTACACATGCCTTAAAGTTTTCCTAAAATTTTATGGGAGAAATGACACATGTACACAATTTTCCTTAAAGTGGTAGTGGTTTGCGCTTACTTAAAAAACTAGTGGTAGTGGTTGATTAAGTTATGTCAAAAATCACACCTTGATGGGTTTGTGGGAGAAATGACATGTACATGGTTTGCAAAATAATTTTATGCACTTACTAAGACAACTAGTGGTAGTGGTTGATGAACTTATGTCAAAAGTCACACCTTGATGAGTTTGTGGGAGAAATGACATGTACATGGTTTGTCTTAAAGTTTAGTTTGCCTTGAAGTTTATGTGAGAAATCACATCTATAAACCTTTACTTTGACATCTATAAATAGGCTAAGAACATTAAAAATTAATTTTCAACTTGCATTAGTGATCTCCTTAATACGAAGTATGATTTAGCACCTAACTGATTGTTTAATAATTTATACTAATATCATTTTTGGCTTATACTATCATTCATCCTTGATATGTACACGAATTTTACAACTTGAACATCAACCTACACTATCATAATATCATTGTACATAATCTAGATTATTAATATCCATTACATCATAAAACACTCCACTTTTAACATTTTACAAGATTACAAGCATCATGGAAGGTGTAAAATTAGGTACATTAATGAAATACATTGGAATGATTTAAATATTACAAGAATTATGATTTGTTGAATTCTCTATGTGAATTTCTTTGCGGTGTTTAATTTTTTTCATTTTGTGTTAATTTATGTTCATTCTATTGATGAATTCTGTGTGAATTTCTATTCATTCTGCTGTTGAATTCTATGTGAATTTCTGTTCATTCTATTGTTCAATTCTATGTGAATTTTTGTTCATTTTGTTGCTGAATTCTATGTAAGTTTCTTAATTTTGTTCATTCTATTGCAGTAACTCAAATAAAATGTGTTTCGGAAATACATTGCACAAAATACCTGAATTAATTTAAGTATTGTAATTGAGATGTGCATAGAAAGATTTCTAATGTAGCTATAAAAAAATAAATATGTAGATTACATGAGTGGAGGGCAAGCACAGAGTATAAGAGACTAAGGATATTTGTACAAGAGCATTTTTCCTGAATTATAAAAGAATATATTTGTGTAAGAAGATATAAATCTAATTATACTTTGAACTGACTTAAGAAAGTCAAAGTAGTGATTCTAAAAAGCCTGTAATTTTAGGATGTAAATATATATATATATATGTAAGAATCAAAGGCAAATGGAATGAAATAAATGAAATTATATACCTTTGTTATCAAATCTAGAGTTGGATATAAATTATCGATATCTACAACAGAAGCTTGAAAAGAAAGAAATTCTAGATCTTTTTTATAGTTTCTAAGAGTGACATGAACGATAAAAACAAGGGAAACAAAAAATCAACGAAAAAAGAAAAGAAATTAAAAATAACAAAATAAAAAATACATAAGAGTGAAATTGAAATCGAATTTAATTAATAATGAGGTAAATCAAGTCTTCTCTAGCATTAATATTAGAATTCAAAATTTCATATAGAATATCATAATTTCCATTAACGATCAATACGAGGGCACTCAATTGAGAAATAGCAAGTTTTTTCCAGAAATCAAATTTCATTAATAATGAGGTAAAGTAAGTCTTCATTCTGTTGCAATTAACTCAAATAAAATGTGTTCTCGAAATACATTACACAAAATACCTAAATTAATTTAATTATCATAATTGAGATGTACATAGAAAGATTTCTAATGTAATTATAGAAAATTTAATATGTACAGTACATGTGCGGAGGGAAAACATAGAGTATAAGAGACTAAGGATATTTGTACAAGAGGGTTTTTCCTAAATTATGAAAGGATAGATTTGTGTAAGAAAATATAAATCTAATTATACTTTGAACTGAGTTAAGAAAGTCAAAGTAGTGATTCTAAAAGGCCTGGAATTTTAGGATGTAAATATATATAAGAATCAAAGGAAAATGGAATGAAAAAAACGAAATTATATAACTTTGTTATCAAGTCTGGAGTTGGATACTAATTATCGATTTCTGCAACAGAAGCTTGAAAAGAAAGAAATTCTAGATCTTTTTTATAGTTTGCAAGAGTGACACGAAGGATCGAAAAAAGGGACACTGAAACGAAAAAAATAAAGAACTTTAAAATAACAAAATCGGAAATACATAAGAGTGAAATTGAAATCAAATTTCATTAATAATGAGGTAAAGTAACTCTTCTCTGGTATTATTATTACAATTCAAAATTTCATACAGAATATTATAATTCCCATTAACGATAAGTAGGAGGATATTGGATTGAGAATTAGTGGGTTTTTTCTAGAAAGAAAAAATGTTGATTCTATTAGATCAGTACAAGAGAAATACATTCATCCTGTCTATCAAATGATAGCATGAAGGAAACAAAGAAAATCAAAACATCGTCCTTTAATAGGATAGAGCTCTGAGTGAATGATCAAATTTCATATGACTGTAAAGTGTGAAAACCCATACACATCTAACATAAAGCTACTAATCTGGAACCATGCCAGATCCAAATCAAGAGTGGATCCCCACAGACCAAAACGTAAATACCGGATGAGTACTAAAGCAGTATAAGATGAGATACATATATTCGAGCATCGTCCCCTTGGTAGAAATTAGAGAAAACATATATGTACAGAGGTTGGGTCCCGAAAAAAAACATTCATAAAACTGTAAATTCAATGACAGTAGCACCAAAATAAAAAAGGAGAAGGATAGCATACCTGGAAATTTGCAGAGGACAAGAGGATGAAGTCACAATGAGAAGGCGAGGTGGGAGATCACTGAAGACATCATGGAGGACGCAGACCAAATTCCCTCCTAACAAAAAAAATTAAAATTAAAATCAAACAGAAAAAATCAACAAAAAAAATTACAAAAAAAACAGAGCAACACCTCACCTCGTCGTCGCGACGCAACAGAGCAACACCTCACCTCACCTCGTCGCCCCTGCAAACACATGGACATGGACAACAAAAATACAATGGTAATATGCCTAAAACTTGTTAAGGTTAGCGGGCCATTATATTTATAAGAACAAGTTTGACCGAACTAATAGTTCGGTCAGAGTATTAGTTCGATCGAACTTTTGTTGCCGTTTTTCCCATCTACGGCCAAAAATCAATTTTCCCATGTCATCAATACACTGTCAATATAAATGGTAGAATTATTTAGGCCAAAATAATTTCAAAATTTTGGCCGAACTCTAAAATAATACGACGAAACTTTTAAAAATGTCCAGCTGAACTGTTGGGAAAATGACTTTTCCGCCCCCGATTCTCACAAAAGTGTAACCCAGCTTCACATTTTTACCCATTAAGGGTTATATTTCTTAGTTTAAATTTGAATTTATAATTTCATATATAAATTAAAACTAAGAATTCTATTTTCATTTTCCCACAAATAATTATGTTTTTATTCCTTTGTACCTGTTAGGTTTTTGTTCGGGTATTTATTGTACTGTACCATAATTATTTGTTCAAATTTTGATATTAATAACGATCATTTAATCCATGTAAATCATTTCCTGTAAGTCGTATTAATTTTATACAATTAATATTTTATTTTTATTATATTTATTGGTTATTAGCTTGTAGACTGTATTTAATTTATTAACTCGTAGCTTTAGAAATATAACATCAATTTAGGTATATATATTTAGTATAGATTAGGATTATATTTTTCCCTCATATTATTCTTCACGAGAGGAGGAATCCAAAGGCTAACAAAGCCTATAAACCCATTGAGGATGACCAAACTAAACAACTAGGGCTATTAATTAGCTTCAATTTGGGTCATTTTTCCTTTGTTGAGTAGGGTGAACAAAACCTGTGTCAACAAAATGGTGCTAGAAAGAGGGTCCATCCAATTGTAAATGGAAAACAGTAGTCGTAAATGAAAAAATGTTAGGTCACCTATCATAATTAGGACTCTTACAGGCCCTCCCCCTTCAAAGACTTCTGTAAATTCTCAGCAACAACTTGAACATACCAATAATGAACCTACCTCTTCAACTCAATCATATGTTTGAGCTGAAATAGACAAGTTTCTTCAAAGATATCATGAACTTATTTCTCAGATGCAAGACATATTGGAAAAGCCTTATTCTATCGACAAAATATTGTCTCACCACTTAGTTACTCCTCTCGACCTTAAGTTACAAGAACCAACAATATGGGATCCCCACGAAATCTCTTATCCTACTCCCTTTAACAATAGATTGCATGCCATTTTAATTGATAGAATCATAAATCTCAATCAGTTTACATCTAAACAACTTACTATTGAAAGTAGTCGACCAATTATGTTTGGAGGTTCTACTACTCTTCTCTTTCCTCTTAGTTCACCTTCTTCTTCAGGACAATCTCTAGTGAAGAAAACTCTTATGAGTCATCAAAATATGAAGGATCTCCGACGATGGAAAATAATCAAGCTAACCCAAGAAAAAATCAAGGAAATAACAAAAAAATCTTGCAGACCCTTGAATTCATCAAGGCGATGTAGTTGTCCCCGGTGTACAACATCTAGTACCTAGGAATCCTCACAAGTTTCGCCCCAAACTCGACCCAGATTCCAAGCAACCAGCGGAATATCACATCACGGAATTTATGTTAGCCATAAGATAAAGAAGTCTTCAACATGAGAGTGTGGTTTTCATATTGTTCCTTTGTAAATTTGAGGGGAAGGCCACTACTTATTACTTCGCTCAGCCTCCCCAAAATATTTTTTCTTGGGAACTATTTGATACTAAGTTTTTGGAGAAATTTGGAGATGATAAACCACTAGAGGTGTTGCTTACTGAATTGTCAAACATGAAAATTGAGGCTAAAGAGAAAGTAAAATATTTCAATTTTATATTTGTTTAATTAAAAAATAAAATCCCTATTGAATAAATGCTTGCTTATAGTCTAATTATTTCCTACGACATGAATGATTTATCGCACAATATTTCCATGTGGGTTAAAGGAGCCCAAAAACCTACACTATAGGAATCCTTGACACTAGAAAAGGATATTCTTAATCTCAAGCCAAGTAATGATAAAAAAACTAATACAACTTCTTCCTCTTGTAAGAAATCATAAACACTAAGATAATCCTCTAAAAAGAAGGATTCTTCTCCCTTTGATTTGGAAAGCCTCGAAAATTCTATCAATAAACTCTCTAATTTAGAAATACATTTAGAAAAAAGTTCTTTGAACAAATCCAATTTTAGGAATCCTTATAGGAAGTATTTCCAAAATAATCCTGCTCCTCCAACTAAGGGATTTTTTTTTGAAGGTTTACTTGAAATGATACAAGCAATTATTACTAAAGTTACCTCTATTGAAACTGATGCAGAGGAGGTTGAAACCCATAGTGAAAATGAAGATGATAAACAACCACCCATTATAGGTCACTTCTCAGACATGTTTTTTGAGGACAATTATTATCCAATAGTTTTCAATCATTAGTAGTACAATACACATAGTGAAGGATATGTAGAATACTAAGATTATATTCATGTTGATAAAGCTAAAAGCGCTAAAAAATAGTGAGTATGTATGCAGAAATATGACATCATAATTCTATGTTTGAATTGCTGAAAATTTCTCTAATTTAGCATAATGTTCAACAACACTTTGTTGAAAATTCTGTCCAAAATAAATTTCTTTGATACAAAAATATATCTCGCTTTGAAAGACGTACATATGATCAAATTCATATTTTGAAACCCTTGTAAGAAAATATTCTCAAACAAAAAATAAAACCTCCTCCATTCTTTCTTATGAGATATTAATGTGCATAATTGTATGATATATTCTAGGGATTCCTCGAATGTTATGCCTCTTTCAATATGCAAGAAATTAAATGCCAAATTGCATCCTTCCGAAGCTAAAATTATTCAAATTGATAGGACAAAAAGAATGAGCCCAAAAATCTACTCTATAGGAATCCTTGGTAGTAGAAAAGGATATTCTTAATCTCAAGCCCAGTATTGATAAAAAAACTAATACAACTTCTTCCTCTTGTAATAATTCATAAACACCAAGATAATACTCTAAAAAGAAGGATTCTTCTCCCTTTGATTTGGAAAGCCTCGAAAATTCTCTCAATAAACTCTCTAATTTAGAAAGGCATTCGGCAGAAAGTTCTTTGAACAAATCAAATTTTAGGAATCCTTATATAAAGTATTTCGAAAATAGTCCTGCTCCTCCATCTAGGGGATTTTTTGTTGAAGGTTTACATGAAACGATACAAGAAATCACTAGTAAAGTTGCCTCTGTTGAAACTAATATAGAGGAGGTTGAAACCCATTGTGAAAATGAAGATGATAAACAACCACCCGTTATAGGTCACTTCTCAGACATGTTTTTTCAGGACAATTATTATCCAATAGTTTTCAATCATCAGTATTACAATACACGTACTGAAGGATCTGTAGAAGAGAAATATTATCTTCATGATGATAAAGCTAAAAGCACTAAAAAATAGTGAGAATGTATGCGGAAATATGCTATCATAAATCTAGATTATGACTCCATTAAAGACCTTAATATATATATATATATATATATATATATATATATATATATATATATATATATATAACAAAATTTCTATGTTTGAATTGCTGAAAATTTCTCTAATTTAGCAGAATGTTCAACAACATTTTGTTGAAAATTCTTCCCAAAATAAATTTCTTTCAGAAAAATATATATCTAGCTTTGAAAGACGTACATATGATCAAATTCATATTTTGAAATGCCCATTAGAAAATATTCTTAAACAAAAAATAAAACCTCCTCGATTATTTCTTATGAGATATTATTGTGCATAATTGTATGATAGGTTCTAGGGCTTCCTCCAATGTTATGCCTCTTTCAATATGTAAGAAATTAAATTCCAAAATGCAGCCTTCCGAACCTAAAATTATTGAACTTCATAGGAAACACATGAAGGTAGTAGGAGAGTTTACTGACACACTTATTAGATTTTCATCATATTAGAGGGTTCACTAGACCATTGTCATACTCATTTCAGATATCCATGAATCATATGATATGTTTTTAAGATGAGATTGGATGCATATTCTGAAGGGATGCATGTCTACGTATCTATCATGCCTATGGTTACCTTGGAAAGGTGAACATAAAAATATTAGAGTAAACAAATAAAAATACTTTTGACATGTTGTAAATGACACTAATTGTCCTAATGAAGTAGGAATGTTCATTGATTCCTTTAGTATTGATGCATTCTTTGGTAATTTTGTTGTTTATATTTCTCCATTTAAAAATAGTGAACAACACTTTGAATTGGTGAGTGCCAATAAGTTAGTAACAACAAATAGAAAAATTATTGAAGTTAACTCTTATCCTAAATACAAATCATGGTATTTGTATTTCAATGGGTCAAAATCTAAATAAGGTGTAGGTGCAGGTTGTGTCCTCTTGGATCCTAGAGGAATTAAAATCTTTATTGCTTATAGGCTTGATTTTGAGTCTACTAAAAATGTTTCAGAGTACGAGGAACTTATACAAGGACTCAAAAATGCTTTATATCTCTGAGTTCAATGTATGAAAGTCTATGGTGATATTGAAACAATCATCAAACAGGTAAAAATTTTCATTCATTTCCTTTCATATCATTTAAAAAATCATCAAGCAGATGTATGGAGCTTTACTTCAAAGTTTTATGCATTTAATATTGTCTCTATACCTAGAAATTTAAATCAAGAAGTTGATATGTTAGAAAATGTGGCATCTAGATTGATTCGAGTTTAAGGTTTTGATCGTAGTTATTTTTCTTGTTAATTCATGTTTATATGGTCTATACCTGATAATGTAACTAATTGGAGGGTATTTGATCATGATCAACATATTCTTTAGTTCCTCCATTTGGAAGTTAGTTTCCATGATACTGTGATCGGCAAGATGACTCATATGGAGCACCTTCGGGACGTATCACTCATTACAAGCAACGATCAATGGGAGAATCAACTGATTTGGTAAATTCTATCCTAGATATATTATTAGGCTTGAAAATTTTTAATATTTGTAGGGTAGATTTAAGAAAGTTGAAAATTGTAAAACTAATAGTTCTACCCTGCAATATGAGGTCATTAATTTGGGAAGTAAGGATTGAGATTAACACATAATTTGGGTGTTAATTGTATTGTTCAGGAAAGACCAGATTTTATTCATCTATTTAATGAATTTAAAGACATTTATGCTTGGGATTATGAGGACCTTAAGACCTTTGATCCAAATACAATACAAGACATCTTTCCCATTAAGCCTAATACTAAGCCTTTTCAACAAAATATTGGGAAAATTCATCCCAAATTTGAAATCACTATCAGTATCAAGTTGAACAAACTCTTAGCAGGTAAGATCATCTTCCCAGATTGACATACCTAATGGGTTACAAACTTATAACTTGTGAGAAAGAAAAGCTAAGACATATGTCTCTATGTTGACTTCATAAACCTAAATAAGGCCTCTGATGAAGATAAGCATCCAGTGCCTCCCATGGAGTAGATATTAAAATTATTCTTGGGTTCTAAGATGTTATCCCTTTTGGATAGTTTCTTAAGATATAACTAGGTTATGGTTTCTCCTTCAAATCATTTAAAAAGAACCTTTAGAACTCCATGGGAACTTTTTCTTATAGAAAGTGTTATCACAAAATTGCACCTGATTGGCTGCTAACCAAACAACTTTATGTAACTGTTTCAAACCAACTTGTGACTGAATCTTAGCCTCTTCAGTCTGAGAGGGCTCTCTCAAAAAGGGTTAATCATATTTGATAATGATAAACTAGATGGCTAACTCTACTTCGAAAATTATTTGTTTATGATAAGTGTAGGTTGAAAAGAACATCAGTATGAAAACATTGGGTTAATGGAGTCAAAAAAGAAATAATTTAGTAGATATTTCACTTGACATGGAAGATGAGGCAGGTATGAGTTTTTAGCAAATGTAATCACACATGAAACAGGAAAGAACACAATCAATTCATCTATAAAGTAAGTCATAGCATCACATGAATGAATTCTGAGTATTAAAGATGAAAACCACTGCAAATGGTACACATAAAAAATATATATCAGATACACACTAAAAAATCAATAAGAATCTTAGGTTGGTCAAGAAACAAGTATTTGTACTACTGAAAACACTTAATTACATAAAGCTGCAGTTTTGAGAAAAAGTCTCCAACCCATACAAATTCGACTCTCTGCCCTTTAATAGAATTTTTACATGATGAGATGATCTGCGTCTTGGCTATATTCATAAAAATTTCCCTAATGACACCTTGCATAACAATAAAACATCTATTTTAATGAGAACATGACAGCTATTCTACTTGACATTCCTTTTCCTAATAGGACTCAAATTGTTCATTATTACATTAACAACCTTATATCCTTAAAATATTTACATCTTTGACAACTTATTCCTTCAAATTTTCGAATAGGGTGTGATGGTACTCATCACTACATGGCATCTTAATTGACCCCCTCTTAAACTGGAAACCAACCCTATTTTTAAGGAAACCAGTCCTTATCTTTAACGAGGGGTTTGGCTGATGATTTGGATTCATCTTGTGATCTTCAAGTATTGGATAACAGCTGACATAGTCCCTTGAACCTTTGAAAGTGTCCACATATCCATAACTGCACAAAATATTTCTCATAAATCTTCAAAACAGTACGTTACGAAAGTATGATAGTTTCGTAGCATACTTTTGCAGCATTACAAAAATGCCTTTTTCCATCCATTTTCAGATTTTTTCCTCTTGCATGATGTTAATTATGCCTTAATACATCTTCCATACCATTTTCACCTCTTGGAAGCTCCCAAAACTGGTTCAAAATGTAAAAAGGAAACCTACAGTAGTTTCATATCATTTTCCTATTTTTCAAGCCCAAGAATGCTACGAAACTGCTAAAAACAGTGAAAATTCCATATTTATGTGTAGCTTCAAAAATATTCTTTCCAAGTGTAAAAACTTAGTTTCTAGCATGCCATTAACCTTTAAAATCATAAACCATCTCACACTATGTTTCTTCAGGTATTTCTTCCTCATTGATGATGAGTTGAGCAATTGGCTCCTCAACTACTGTCATTTTAAGGTCCCTTTTCTCCAACTCCTCATGGATTAGTTCAAGTTGTTCCTTAAGGTCTTTAACCTAATCCTTCAAATTTTTTTAGCAAATTTCAAATGTAAATTCATTTTCCTCACATGTTTTACTTCTTTCTTCAATGACATGGTCCATTTGATAAATGATTGTGTATTAACTAGGGTCTTGGAAACACTGTCAACCTGCTCTTCCCAAATCTCTTTCATCTTTTCAAAATAAACCTTCTGGACATTGTGTTTCCTCACTTATTTATTTATAACAGGAATCTCATGGTTGCAAAACTTCAACTATTCTCCAAGGAGTTCAAACACTGGTTTTTCAATTACTTTCTCCTTCCCTTTCTTTCACTTGCTAATTGTATCTTTCTCTACAGGTGATGAAAGATCAATAATGTCTTGTGGTGGCTTGACAGTATCAGTAGCTGGATGAACTTATTTTTTACCCTCCAAAAGTTTTCTAGCATGCCTTGTCATGGGATTTCTTGCTTGGAACATAAAGCCTACATCTTCTCCTTCAAATTCTAGTTTCTTTGCAGATTTAGCTTTCTTCAATTTTTGTCCACCTTCCTCTATATCCTCAGCCTGGACTATAGGAATATATTCTATGTAAATGGCATGTAATATGTCTTCTATATTTCCTTTAGCTACTTCTGTGTCATCTACAGCCACTGCTTGACTCCTTGTCATACTTTTGGTTCCTTGTTTACTGACAGCTTGTTTTTGTTTTGCAGGTTTGACCACTTTTGGTTTTTGTTTTGCAGGTGAAACAATGGGTGTATCAAAACTCTGCAATTTATATGTTTCCATCACAACTGGTTCATTTGGTTCTACTCTTGTTGGTTCACTTGGTTCTCCCACCAATGGTTCACTTTGTCCTGCTACTAAGGGTTATGGGATTCTCCTAGGTTTAGGAGTTCTTAAAGGAGTAAGAGCATCCAACTCAAAACAACTAACAAACAAGAATGAAGACCAGTCTCTACCTAGTCTTTGGAGCTCATCTAAAACCATCAATTTAATTAAACCATGATGAAACAATGAAGTTTCACATCATTCATATTTTTCTTGTACCTTATTTGCGATTTTTGCTAGACTTCTATGCAAATAAAAAAGCAGATCAAGAGATATGCTACCAACAAAGTGTAGGAGGAACTTGAAATGGTAAGAGTAGACTTTATGGTATCTCCCTTCACAAGTAAAATATTTTTGGATGATGAGCAACAACTTTGAGTAGTTATCCTTCATACAACTTCTTGGAATGGCATTAGTCAGGTCCATTTCGTTTTTTTTAGGCTTCATAAACTCTTTGCACTACTCCATGTTGAACTTGAACCCTTTGACCCACTTCACTTGTCTCCTTGGAATCTGTATTTTTGCTGCAATGACCTCTAGTATAATGTAAAGATTCAGCATCACCACTTTGGTAGTTGTTCCACTGAATTTTAAAGAAAATTCTTTGGAAACGTGTACATGGCAGCCTTGTAATATTTCACAAAACTGTAAACAACCAGTCCTTCTAAAGACTTCTACAGTTGTTGGGTCTTCATTGATCAGATTCATATCTGATGGTTCATATCTTAGAAATTGGCCACCCTTATTTGTCCTTCTTTCTTCTACCATGGTTTCTTTAATGCCTTCTTGACCTTGCTTGGTAGTTCTCAGCCTCGCTTGATAGTTTTCAGCCTCTCTTGATCAGTGATCTTTATAATCCTTTGAAAACACTAGCTACAACTTTGGCTCAATGAAATAGCTCTCCAAAGCTCAATATCACGCAAAGAAGGAATGAAGAATGAGAAATGACTGAATTAGGAAATATTTTGAAGTTTGATATTCACTCATAACACAATGATGACTCATGCATGCCTAAAATGGTGATGATGACTTCAGACTTGACCATGTACCTTGATCTTAACCCTCAATGACTCGAACGGTATCTAACGTACCCTTTCCTAATGATTTTTTGACACCTAAAAACTAACTTGACATGACAGACTGGAAACCACACTTTCGTAGTGTGTCCAATGTAAAACTGAGTGCTTTCGTTATGAAAGTATCAGCGGTTTCATAGCAAAAATTCGAATTTCTCAGTGTATTTTGCTACGAAACTGTGGTTTCTTGGCTAAAACAACCATTTGGGTACCAAAACCTTGTGAATTAAAAACTTTCAGAAAATTATGAGTGATGTGACATGAGGGTATTTGAAAGTGACTGGGTTTAGACCTTAGGGTAATCTTAAATAAGAAAAATTTAAGATTTTCCTTAACCAAAAAAATAAAAAATGAACCCTACAACCCTACCTTTGACACATGAATCTATATGACTTTGTCAAATGATGCTTCATTTTTCTAAGTGATAATAGAAAGATTCCATTTGGCCTGAATAATGTAGGGCCAACTTTCCAAAGAACGGTGGGTATTGATTTTCGAGGGTTATTCAATGAATATGTGGTTGTTTAGTTAGATTATGTTAACGTCTATTAAAAACAGAGCTTTGATCACCTTTCCCATCTTAGAGCACTATTTGAGCATTGTAGAAAATTTTGCATTTCACTAAATCCTAAAAAAGTCTATTTTGTGGTCATAGAGGGAAAATTGTGAGGATACATTGTGTCAAAAGAAGGAATTTTGATTGACCCTGAAATAACACGGGTCGTTGTGGGTTTTATATCTCCTAATTATAAAAAGTTCATGCATTATTTCGTGGGTAGAATAAATTTTGTCAGATGGTTCATCCAAACCTTTTCTAAAATAGTTAAACCACTCTAGGATCTTGTAAATAATAATGTTGTTTATAAGTGGTATGACCCAAAAAAATAGCCATTTTCTACCACAAAAGAAGCTCTTTATAAAGCTCCCATTCTAGTGAGTCCTCAATTTTCTAAGGATTTATGTTATACACTGTTGCCTCTAATTTTGTGTATGTTTTTGTTCTTACACAAAAAACATAATCTGATACTGAAATTCCCATTGAATTCATGAGTTTTTGTTTCAAGGGATCTGAACTTAATTACCTAATATTGGATAAGAAACCCTTTCTAGTTTTTAATTTTGTAAAACATTTCAAATCTTATTTTCTTAAATCCAAAACTAAGGTAATAGTTCATTATGAAGCAATGAGGAATTTACTTGTGCAGAAAGAGTTGGGAGAGAAAAGGTCTCATTGGATGACAACTCTCGAGGAATATGACTAGGATATTAAACCAACCCAAATGGTTCAAGTCCAAGGTCTATGTAATCTTGATTTTGATTATGTAAATCCTCCTAATCAATATTCTTGTTTTGATGATGAAATTTCTTTGTTGCAAAATGAAGCTTGTTGTGTTTCTAATGATCCTAATTTTAGGTACATTAAAATCAAGTTTTATTTGCAGAATGATACAACACCATCACATCTTCCACCAAAGAAGAAAATAGAATTAAGGTTGAAATATTCCCCTTATCAATTGATTAATAATTTTTTGTTTCAAAAAAATTATGATGTTGTGTTATTTCCTTGTCTAGGACAACATGATGCCTAACCTATCCTTCAAAAACGCCATTCAAATACTGTCGCTGGTCATTTTTCTAGATAAACCACCACTCACAAAGTGCTAAGTTTTGTTTACTATTGGCATACTTTGTTTAAAGATGCTTACACCCTAGTACGAAAACGTGAATCTTTCCAAAAGACTGATGGTAGGGCTACAAAAAAATACTTTTTTGCTTCATCCCATTACTATTGAAGCTCCTTTTTAATAATTGGGTCCTGAAATTATTGGTCTAGTGAACCCTCCATCCTCTCAACAACACAAATATATTCATACAATTAAATATTACTTTACCATATGGGTGGAGGAAATACCCTTACAGGTAGTCAACACAAAACAGGTAATTTATTTACTTTATTATCACATTATCACTTGTTTTGGAGTTTTGGAATCACTAGTGTTTGATAATTCCTCTTACTTTTCTTCACAAGAATTATATTCTTATGCTTCTAAAAGAGGAATTAACATTAAATACTCAACAAAACATTACCCCCAGGGAAATGGTCTTTCTGAGTCATCCAACAATAATTTAATTAAAATACTAAAAAGAACCATTTGAAGCACCACAAGAATTGTCATACTTCCCTTTTCAATGCACTTTGGGCCGATAGGGTCACCCCATACTACCCCCTAATATATTTCTTCATTCTCTGCAATTGTATCAAAAGGTACAATATGTCAATTATTGTACCCTGTAGAACATAATAAATTTTTTATTAAAATTAGAAGTAGAAAGAGAACAATATAGATATAAATTGCATCAACACAAATATCTTGTCAAACGTGGATTTGATATCAAATATTATTTTAACATAAATAAATAAGTAGGAGACTTGGTTTTAAAATAGGATAAGGCTCATGAGGAAAAAGAGGAACATTTCAAATTTCAAAGACCATGGATATGACCAATCATTGTTACAGAAAAGCTTGGCCCTAGTATGTTTCATCTACAAAATTTAGAAGGATGGATTGAATCTCTTCTGATCAATGGCCAAATTTTAAATGAGTATTTTTCTCGAGTTCCATCTGGGATTTCATTTCTTTGTAAATATGGTGTTTCCATGGATTTTTCAGTTCTTTTTTTTCATGTCGTTTGTTTTATTTATTCCACAAGCCTGAGTATTAATAATCTTGTCTGAAAATTGTTTCAAGGAAATATGAAAAGAGAAGCTAATTATTTATGCCTTCATGATCTGATTTTTTTTGTTGTGGCATCACCTAAATTCTCTATTCAAAATTCCTAATCATTTCCATTCTCATTACAAAAAAAAATTGTGTTTCTTGAATTTTTTTGTTAAGATATTCATTGATAATGTCAACAATTTCCTTTTGAAAAAAGAGTGTAATCATTATGAAGTTAGTGATTTTTCAGGATTTTCACGCCATTCCATATCTTAAGGCATTAGAGGAAATTTTAGCCTAAATTTGGCCTCCTAAGGAAAAATAATAAAATAATATGAAAATTGATGCAGGAGCATCATGGTTCTAGGAATGTATACATTTAGTAGAATCTAGGGGTTCTTGTGTTTTTCAAAAGAGATGGTTTTCCTAAGTATTTAATTAATGTAATTTTCAATATTTTTAGTGATTTATGTGAGACATTTAGAATAGGATTTAATTAAATATTGAGAGGCATATTTTTAAATGTTCTTGAATGTAGGAGAACATGAGTGATTAATGATTGATTGGTGTGGATTCAGATATTCTGAAATATTGTAAATCTTAGATTAGAAAGTAGTTCATGATTTATACAAGATTCTTAGGATTTAGTTGAATGTCGAGATCCTCAAGGGATAAAAAAAATATTTTAGGAATTAATTGAGGACATAGAGGATTTAGGGATTTTGTTGAGAAACCTATGGATCTGAACCAGAATTGGTTACAGGACCTTTTGTATATATTTGTGAAGCCTCAAAGGCACAAACAGTGAAAAAGGAGATAGATTCTTAGAGAGGAAGCTTAATTGTAAGCCTACAGCCACAAAGAGAAAGAAAGAGAAAAGGGTCATGTAAAGGCAAATCAGGCCAAAGCTAGATTGTAAAAAAAGTTTTTTATTTGTATATGTGCATTTATTTAGTTAATGAGGAAATTGAATTCATTGTGACTGTGTTTATTATTCATTTTACGTGTTGAGTGATCTGTAACTATGAATTTATGGTTTCTGTGTGACAAACCATGGTGAATGAATTCAAATTGAATGTATAAGTATCTTTGAGTGATAAAGGACTTAATGGCTAGGCAGAATCTATGTAATTCCAATATGGAGCTAATAGATGTGTGCAAAGGGTAGGTAGATAACAAATCACAAATTCTAGACAAAGAGGGGTAATACAGAGAGTGCTCTATATTCAAGCTAGAGACAACATTAAAGAGAACAGTAAGAAGCTCAGGAGAGATTTGCGTTGAAGAATTCTGAACAAGCTCAGGAGGAGTAGCATAAATAGAGTTGCAGAGCAACAAAAATAGAAAGAACAGAAATTGGCTAAGGCAAAGAATATTGAGAAGAATTCCAAGGGAGGAATTGATGGCAAGGATTGAAGCATAGAACTAAATATTTAAGGTTTGACGACATAGATTAGTGCGGGAAGAAGAGGCGAAGAAGATTCACGTGAAGGTGAACGGACGATCCTGATTAGATCACAGATCTGAATGCGAGAAATAAATGGTTAAGATGAATTCATAGGGTAAGTTGAGAAAGTGCAAAGTGGACGCGTGTCAACATGGTGATATTTCACATCAGCAATTACCAAGTTTATAAGTTAAGGACATCACAAGGTAAATAAGATAACTTGAGATGTGGTAAGGACAGAAAGATGTGATGCGATGAGGGGAGCCCATGTATCAGTACTTTGCAACATCGCACATTAGGTTTTTAAAATTTTAGCGTTAAGATTTTGCACAGTGAAGCATTTTGGTTGTGAGGCAATGTGGATGAGAGATGGCATGTGAGCAGATAAAACATGATCGTTAGATCTGGCGAATATCTATGGTGGAGGTCACAATGTGAATTCGCATCGGTGATTGTATCGTTTACATTTAAGTTTCATGTTAAGGTTGTCGACTAGCGATGTGTTATGATTGGTCTAAGGTATTGTGGGACCCTCCAGCGGGAAGTTCCGCATATATGTAAAGAGGGTTAAGGGGGAAATTTAAGTGGGCCATAATCCACAAGTTCGTGATATTTTTTTACAGTTGAAGCCGTGGATGAAATAATGTAATGTGAAGGGGCGGCAATGCATAAAGGTAAAATTTATTATATTGATTCATCAATCATGGTTAAAACTCTCACGTGCATTTTATTTAGAATTGATAAAAATGGAAAGGATAAGTTCGGTAAATGCAGGGTTAATTCCACTAACCTTGCATGTGTTGATGATTTTTTAATTGCGACCTTTGCTGCATCATTTGGTATTAGAGCGAGTAAAGCTCTTTTGGGAGAAATAAGAACAAGCAGATTTTTTATGATGATGATAGATTTCAAATATGCATAAGACATTGGTAGCAGAACATAATGGTATTCAATGTGATTGCAGATCAGACGAGGAAGAGTCAGACTATAAATCTGAAAGGTGGAGACAAGTATAGAGAAAAGTCAGACAGTAAAATCTAGCAAACAGAAGGTTTTTTTCTTGAGGAGAATAGAGATCCATTCGAATGTGAAGAGTTGAAGTAGACTGCTTCTGAAATCATGGAAATATTGTTATATTTAACTTTTATTTGAGTTTTTAAGGTTGCAGACAAAGGAGGAATATCTCAGCAAGGAAATTTGTAAAGAAAAGAAGAACCAGTTGTGTTCTTGAAGGCAAAGTAAAGTGGATACTATGAAGAAACATGGAAAATAACCTGAATGCTCCACTTGAAGGTTGGACAAAGAGGACTAGAGTGTTATCAGAAGAAAGTAGAATTGTGGAAGCCAAGGAGCAAAGGAGTTTATAAATAGAGGTTCCAAAGATAGAGAACTAGTGTTGCCAACAGAGCGAGAGAAGGCTTGGCGAGGTACTTGTAGTAGGTATAGAGACTTGCTGAGAAAGAGAGGCTTAGTGCAGTTCATGAGTGAACAGATGCAGTTCACAAGAGATCGAAGAATCAATACTGATAGTCATATAAGAGGTTCATAGAGAAGCCACAATAGAAGGATAGTGGAGAAATATGACAAGGTGAATAGGACAGAGAAGATAAGTCAAGAAGAGATTGATAGAGAGAAAGTTGAGAGAATTTTCCAAATTGCATTGTTGATGGATATTTTGCAGAGAAATAAGGTAGACCAAAGGTATGGTTGGACTATCAGAAAGAAAGTGAAGTGGCATAGGCTACAAGAGAAGAGAAAGTAGCAAGTGGATATGCAGCAAATAGAAGAGTTGAGGAATCTTGAAGAGATAATGAATGTTTAATTGAGGGTAGAGAAGCTCAAAGGAGTTGAGCTACAGCAAGACAAAGTTGTTGAAGGTGAAAAAGTTCCTTTAGAACTTGAATATGGAGCAATGATGTCTGAAATATCAGTTGGGGCCACTGAGCCTTATGATTTTGAAATTAGCAATTTTTGTATTGTTGCAAGGGTAATACATGATGATGGAAAATATTTGGGTATTCTCAAAGAAGCGGAAGAAAAGAGACAAAATATGAATTATTATTTAAAGAAGAAATATGAGACAATCAGGTCTCATGAGGAAATTCATACACATTTGAAGGAAGATATTACTTTGCAGCATACTGCTAGAGCTATAAACAGAGGAAGTTTGGTTTATATTGGTAGCCAAAAGAAAACAAAATATGTTTACTTTTGTAAACTTGAGCAAGGTATTTTCTTTGATGAAGAAAGTGAAGATGTGAAGGAAGGAAAAGATGAAGGTATTGTGAGATGTTTGACTGTCATGGGAAGCCAAAAAGAAGAATAGCTATTGGAGACTATTATGAGAAAGGCCAGAGATGACTTTATACTTTTTAAGTGTAAGGGAGAGCTTAAAATATTAGAAGAATTGTTGAGAAAACCTAAAATTGAAGAGGAAATTACAGCCAAAGAAGCAGATATGTTTATAACTTCTAAGAAGACTAAGGTGAGTTTAAATTGTCGTGTATGATGTATTTGTAGGTGGTGAATAAGATACAAACGAAGCTGTAATAAAGGAGATGGAGGACATCTTATCTTTTGAAGGTAAGAGTGAAGTTCAAAGGCATTATGAGAATGAACAAGTTTTTGTCTTCAAAGACAATAACGATGAAGGAGAATGGAATTGTAATCAGCAGTTGGATGAAAATGTTGACACAGGCAAAGAATATCTCATGCAATGTAATATTGTTGGCGTATGTGACAATGCTAATTTTTTCATGGAAAAGCATGAAATAAGACATTCAAAATTCTTATGCATCTTTGAAGGATGTGGAGAATTTTTGAAGAATGTGAAGCTGGGTTACACTTTTTGCCCTTTTTTGAGAAAATTTTTTTATTTTTTTCGGTTCTTCAACTTTCTGCAAACTATAACAATTTTTCTGTGTAGAATTTCATTTTGCGATAAAAATAAAAGTTGTGAGAAATTTTGTTAGCTTTATATTACTTATTTTTTGAATTTTTTTTATGCAGATTTGATATGTCAACTTAGCGTTTCTTTGAGTGTGTGTTTCTTAACAATCAAAGGATTCATAAGAAGTCATGTTATGACGCGATGTTGTATTCATTGAAAATTTGTGTTTTTGAAAAAACAAAATGTGTTACAACAATCTAGACAGAGTCTACTTTGTTGTCGTCATATTTACAAAGCTAATGGATGCATATCATAATTACTAGAATTTTTTGAACTGGTCCAATACGAAAAACTGCGTATTTTGGATATGTTTCACATCGCAAAAAATTTCTTAACATATAAGTTATAAACTAAAAATATAAAAGCTACCCATTAGAGACGACAGACCAATGTAATGCCCCATAATTTTTTCAATTTTTTTTAAAATGTTTTTTGGGAGATACAAAATTTTGATTTCACTGAATCACAATGACCCTCAGAAATTGTTTGCACCCATTTTATTAGAAAAATAATTAAAATTAATAAACGTTTATGAAATTCCATAAAAGTTATATTTCCTGAAAGTATATTCAATTCTGAAAATGCTTGTCTTGTTTCCGACAGTTAATTAACAACCTTTCATGGAGTTTAATCAGTCCAAATTTGCAGAACGTTTTTCAGAGCCTGGTTTTTGCGTAATTGGTGACGCATTAGTTCGGCCGAACTTTTAGTCCAAGTTCAGCCGAACTATGTTTTCTGATTAAGACTCGTTAAATCTAACGTCTTAATAGTTCGGCCGAACTTTTGATCAAAAGTTCAGCCGAACTATTGTATAACTCTCCGTCGGCTGAAAAATTGTGCAGAGCCCCCTACTAAAACACATTTCGCATCAATATAAATTGCCACGAAATGATTCACAATTTTCGCACATTTCGCACACTTCATCTCATTTTACAAAGATTTTGGTTTGGGTTCAAAAACTTTTCTTCAAAGTTTGGGTTTAAGAACATTTCTTGGAAGCAAATTGATTTTTTGGAAGACATTTCTTAGAGGTTTCATTTCTTGGAGATTTCTTCAAAGTTTGGGTTTAAGAACATTTCTTGGAAGCAAATTGATTTTTTGGAAGACATTTCTTGGAGGTTTCTTCAAAGTTTGGGTTTAAGAACATTTCTTGGAAGCAAATTGATTTTTTGGAAGACATTTCTTAGAGGTATGTACGTGTTTTGAGTTGAAGTAAATCTTTTGAGCTTCATTTCATTTTTCTAAAACATTTTTCTCTCAAATTTTTTAAAGTGTGTGTTTTGGATTGGAGTATGTATTTTTTACAAAAAATTTAGATTGAATTTTTTTAAATTAAATCTTTTGTGATATTTTTTGTAATTGAGTTATTGTCTAATTTTTTTAAGGAAATTTTTTGAACTTCATACCCTATTATCATGGGAAATCGAAGAACTTGTGCGAGAAAATATGATCGAAAAATAGACCCTGAGGCACGTAGAGAAGAAACGAGACAATCTCGCAAAAGAAAGTTAGAAGCCCTCTCAAATATTGAAGAGGAAAATCAACCTCAAGAAGAAATTGAAGCAGGTATGTAAATGTAAATATTATGATCTATTAATATATTTTTAAAATTTTCCCAATGTAAAATGTGAAGCTTAATTTTTATTTGATGAACTAGTTTGAAAAATATTTTTTTTAATGTAAACAGACAGAGATATTCCTCAAAATATTGAAGAAGAAAATCAACCTCAAGCAGAAATTGAAGCAGGTATGTAAATGTAAATATTATGATATATTGATATATTTAAAATTTTCCTAATGTAAAATGTGAAGCTTAATTTTTATTTGATGAACTAGTTTGAAAAATATTTTGTTTAATGTAAACAGACAGAGATACTCCTCAAAATATTGAAGAATAAAATCAACCTCAAGCATAAATTGAAGCGGGCATGTAAATGTAAATATTATGATCTATTGATATATTTAAATTTTTCCTAATATTTATCGACATAGTTATTAATTTAGTGATTTATTGAATATGTACTATTTTTTTGAATATGTACAGATGAAATCACTATCGATAATGAGATGTTAGAAAATGTTGACACTCACACATATGGAGATAAAAAACCTGACCATGTTATACGATATCGTGTCAACCGCATTTTTGAAGAGTATTTCTTAAATGAGCAAGTGACAGTTCATGCTCAAATGTTGAAAGGTCTCCTATCATTAAGAAAATTAAAAGAAGCGACGACACTATTGGGTATTTGAAAATCAACCAAAGATAAAAAAATGAATGAAGAGGTGATAAAAAATATGAGTAGTGCGATAAAGTCAATTAAGAGATCTAGAGATAAAGATGTTTCAAATATACGTAGAGGAATACAGAGGGCAATAGTTTCACCAAGTACTCAAGAGAATTGTTTGATAACATCTATGGCACGAGCACTGGGAACCTCACAAAAAACTCTGCATAAACATCGAAAATTTCGACTACAAATAGATGTAAATGATGAACTCGCTTGTTGGAGAGCTATTTGTAGGCAACCATACAAAGATAGACTTGGATAAAATGTTAAAAAAATAATATGTGAATATTGGAAGAACAATTCGCTTGTTTCACCAACTGCAAGACATGTGATGCGAAGAAGAATAGCACGAAATCAGTACGAAGAACATGAAAAACATCTCTTGGAAACCACTCAGATAGAGTTATTCAACAAGTTCAAAAAAGAGAATCGTCAAATTCATGTTTCACTCAGTGCTTTTGTTCAACAAAAACCATGGTATGTAAAACCTATCATCGTACGCGACACTTGTTGTTGCCGTTATCATGTGGAATTTGAGTTATATTATGACACATTCCTTGATTTCGGTAGAACATTATTGAAGGATTCACCTCCTCCTTACACTATCCATGAATTCATATCTCAAATTTTATGTGAAAGAGGAAGCGATGAACTATTTTACAAAAAAAAATGTGTTGGTGGTAAAAAAATGAAATGATTGTGGAAATTTGACTAAATTTCAAAACAAATATCGTATTGATATAAATGATCAATCATTTTCCAACATGAAAGTGAAATGGAAGAGATATGAATATATCGGTACATCGTTTCAAGGTGAAAATAGTGTTAAAAGAATCAAATTACGGGAAGACGAAATTTTTCTGATAGACTTTTTGAGAAAGTTTGAGGCAGAAATTTAAAAATACACCAAGCATTCCCATAGAGCTCGATGGCAAGACTTGCAATTCAAAAAATCTCGTGAAGTTTTTCCACCAAGGACCATTTTGTCAGTGAATGATTTTGCAGAAAACTACACATTTGTTCCACAAAAAGAAATTCAGAGTGAATACTATCATTCTGACCAAGTATCCATGCTCATCCATATTCTATATAGACATGCTGAACAAAATGTCGATCATATAGAAAGCATGAGTGAAAATCGACATATAATTAAAGAATATGACTTTTATATCAGTGACGATCGTACACATGATACATGTTTTGTACAACATTGTTTTGGAAGAATTTATGATTCATTGAAATATCATGGAATAACATTCAATGAACATTGGATATGGTCAGACGGATGCGCAGGTCAATTCAAATATGCATGATCATTCTTTTGGTTGTGTTGTCTTCATAAGAAAACCTGCATTAAACATTGTTGGAATTTCTTTGAGACTGGCCATGGAAAAGGAGAACATGATGGTGCAGGAGCATGCATAAAATGAGTACTTCGAAGATATCAAATGAAGCACTCTGCACGCCGATTTGTGAACGCTGAAGAAGTTGTTCAATGGTGCATCGCTGCTCTAAGCCATGAGAAAAACCCATCAAGAGAAGTGCAAAGGTACATTCAATTTAATTTATATTGGAAATCTAATTTTAAACATTGTACATTTATCATCCAATGATTATTTTTAATTGTATTTTGATATCATATTTACAAATTATTTTTCTAATTTTCCATATAAAGGTTTTTCTGGCATATTGGAATCGGAGACGTAGATAGATCAATTGGAAATGGCGTTGAAACAATAAAAGGAACTCGAAAATTGCATTCAATTCAAACAAAGTTGTCCACAAATGTGTTTGCATTGGATAAAAGAAAATATTCTTGTTTTTGTGATGTTTGCATAGACAACACAAAATCCAATGACGTTTGTGAAAACAAAATGTATGTGAATGATTGGAAACATACAGAGCTGAATACAAAGGGCAAAATGTCTGTTGCAATGTTTGAAGAAATGCAATCAGAGGAAACTACAATATCATCCGATGGTGATCGAGTTTATGATCTTGTTAGAGAAGGTAACATTTGAATTACTTTCTAATGATTTAAAGATCTATAAATAAATTTAAATATGCATAATTAAATGTTAAATTTATTTTATTTTGTAGGAGATGTTTTTGTTATAATTGCACCTATTGACAACAATGAAAATGTGAAGTATTATTTGATGCGTTGCACCAAACGAAAAATGAAATTATTACAAGACTTTAATGATCACGGATTTCAGTATGACAGAGGGTCTATTATACTGAAAGGTTATTTTTTCAAACAAACTCATCAAAGTGGAGTCTTTGTTTACTTTGAAGACTATGAACCTGATTCCATAAGTTGTCAATATAGTCACTTGGTGTGTGCAACACACATAAAGTTTATAGAAGTTCAATCAAAGAAAAAATCGAAAATTAAGAAATGGAAAATGTCAAAATCCGATCATGAACGGATTATTGAGGATGGAATTCCATTAGAATTTTTTTGAGTGAAGTGTCCAAAAAATTATTATCTTTGGATTAAATATGTTTTAGAACTTCCAGTACTCAACTAAAAATTGAGCTGCTTATGTTATTTGTGGTTTGCACATGTTACAAATTGTTTGGGTACAAGCACGTGCTCTAGTATCAACTGAAAGTAGTTTTTCTATACATGTGCATTGATGAAAAATGTTATATATATATATATATATATATATATATATATATATATATATTCTAGAATGCAATTAATTGTTCTTGTATATTAATTGTTCTTGTATATTAATTGTTCTTGTATATGTTTTTCGACCGTATGGTACAAATTATTTCACTTTATTTTGTAAGGTCAGATTCGGTCCCCATATGGCCTAGCCTCCAAGGGACGAGATAACAAGTGGTTGTCCCCACTTGCCCGAATCTCAGCTTTTAAGTACAATTTTATTGTTTATGGCAGGCATCTTACATGATGTCCTAGCCAAGGATAGATTCTCTTTGTTTCAAGTTTCCGGTAAAAGTTGTCACCAAATGACCTACTAGGATATTATAAATACTAGCTTTGTAAGATCATTTGGCATTCGGAAAAATTCGAAAGTCTTAGACTGTCAATCAATTTAAAGTATCATTCACCCTAGGGAGTGTAAAATATTCAATGTAGGTTGGTGATGATGCTCACTCCTAGCTTGAAGCAGCTCCAATGACCAATTCTTTAATGAATTCAAATGCACTAGACCAAAGTTGGTGACCTACTTGGTTTTTCACCCAAGAAATTCCAAGGTACTCTTCTTACCTTTGGCCCCCAAAGCTACAATGGAGTTATAGGAAGGTGAAGAAAAAAATTTTCACTGATAGGAATTTGGTCACATCCCTAATCTCCCCTTATCAAAAAGTTCCTATCTACTACATTATCCAGCATGTACTCAAGATCACTATTTCGTAATTAGAATATCACAATATCATAAGTTCTCACAAAAATACATGGAATGCCATTACGACACTCATCTAATAATTGGGAGCTCAAAACCTAGAAAGCTCCTCGTCCCCTTAATAATAATGTGTTTAATTTAGTCTTTTAGGTGAGGATTAGGTGTGAATCTTGTTTTCACATACGAAAATAATTAATTGTTTAATTCCATAAATTTGATTATTCACCAAAATACATGTCATATCCACTATTTGTCTCTCCTACAAATTCCCATTATTTTATTAAAATATGATTTTATCTCACCCAACTATCACATGTTCCTAAATTTACTCCTAATTGTTCCCTATGCCCTAAATCTACTCCTAATTGTTCCCTATGCTGCTTTTCCCTTACTTATTTTTAGAAAGTTATTTTCCTAGATTCATCATAACTATGGATCTATCAAGCGCCGAGAGGGATCAAATATCTAGAGGTGCAAACCTCTTTTTTGAGTGCAAAACTTGAGGAAAGGTTTGCACCTCGAGAGATTTGATCCCTCTCGACGCTTGATAGATCCGTAGTTAAGATGGATCTAGGTTGGTTTCAGTCGTGTGCAACCAAGGAAAAACTATCGATAAACCATTTTAAATATGCTAAATATGTTTGAGATTTATCAAGTCATTTAAATTTTAAATTTTCTTAGTTACCTCAATTTGTTGAGATGATAAATATTGTAGAATAACTTTAATAATGGAAAATGATCAAATAAAATTTTTGAATGCGAAGTGACAATGTAATAATATTGAATGATAGAATGTGAATAATTAGAACGTAATCACTTACAAATAGCATTTATTGTGATCAATCTTAAACTATTTTCTTCTTCTATTCTTATTGTCACCCTTATTAGTTTTGTCATCTTTCCGTATCGATTATATTAAAAAGAAAGTAAAAATCATAAATCATAAACCATTTAAATATTTAACTCGAACTCTTGTAGTAAACACCATACCTTGTCTCTCTCGCTCTCCAATATTATTAGGTTTAATTATTATAACACAAAAATCGTTCTACATTGTCAATAATTTTTTGCGCTTACACTGAAATCAATGAACACTATTAATCCAATGACTTTACAAGTAATGTACCATCATACATGCAATTATGTCAAATCAGAAATCAACATATACAATGAAATCAATGGGGATTGTCTTGTTACAAGTAACATAATTTCAATTTACCACATGTGCAAATGTAGGTTGAAACCATCCAAAACTTTAAGTTTTAAAACCCTTTTGATTATATATTGTGCAACATTAAAACATTAAACATTTAAAGTTCATTAAATATCACATGCAAAATGTAGATTGAAACCATCCAAAACTTGAGTTTTAAAAAATTCACATGCCATGCCAATTATAATTCAACTATCCAACAAAAACATCTAACATTAAATATAACATGCCAAATGTAGTTCAGATGGAAACATTACTTCACATTCACATGCCAAAAGTACTAAAACCATCCAAAAATTAAATAAAACAAATTATATTAACAATGTAATAAAATATGTCCAAAAATTGTAAATCTCACAAGTATCAAACTGTATCAAGTTTAACAAATTTTAAAACCATCTAAATTTTGAAATCAAATCTACTGTAAATCATGTCCATCAAATGGAGGATCTAGCGTCTTCCCTACTAGGGTCTCAGTCCGCGCCCTATCCTGTGAATAGGAAACCTACAAACATAATGCACATGTACTTGAACATTAAAATTTGAAGTTTTAAAAATGAATGAAAATATATATATCTAGAACTTCATGTAAAAAACAAAATATAACAAAAAAATCATGCAATACCTCGTAAGGTTCCCTCTCCATTTGATGAACAGGTTCTCCCATAGAAACATCTGAAGTGGTAAACTGTACAATATACATGTACAGTTAAATGTAAATATATATATATATATATATATTAAAAACTTTCAAATGAAAATGCACATGTACATGTATATAAACTTATTTTCAATAATATTAAAAAAAGAAACTAAAGACAACTTGTTCAAATGCTGTGGATGTTCCTATCTCCGTCGCTAGAGTCCTCGGATTAAAGAAATCTTCTATAGGAACCTAAATTCAAAAAATTTTAAATAACTCAAAATATAGATCTCTCTCTCTCTCTCTATATATATATATATATATATATCTCAATTTTTAATGGAACTTTTTGAGGTAGAATATATATATATATATATAACTTTTAAACATAAATTTTAAACTTGTGAAAAATTGTCCATACTCGTGGCTCATCTCCCAATGAAGTAGAATGTACATCTCCTAAGGAAGAAGAAGGTACCGCCATCCCAAAAACATCAGATGGAATCGGTACCTGTTAAAACATTTTATCAAATTATATATATATATACATACATACATGTACATGTGTGGCAACAATTATTTATTTTAGAGTCACTTAAAAAACACTAACATACATTTGCCAACATATCATGATGGTCAGACCCATCTGCATCGTTTGAACCAGAGGTCCCGAACGTAATATTAACATTTTCATCACGCACCATGCCTGAGAACTGCAAATGGTGTTTTAACATATAATCATACATTAAATTAGATTAATGTACACATAAAAATAAATGTATACATGTACATACACATGTATTTATTACAAATTGTACACATGTATATGTAAAAATAATTTCAAACCCTAAGGTCACTAACACATACCATTCCGGTGCCCTCTTTCTCATGAAAAATTAGGCCTTGCAGACCATTGCGACAATTTATTACATATGTTCGGAGATCTTCAACATTCATGTTGTAAATCTCCTCATATGTACAATAAGCAAAATTGGCACGTGCATTTTCACGTACTCTTTGTCGATTTAAACAAAAATTGACTCCACTCAATCTGCTATGAACATTGTCGATCATAACATCTCTTGCTTCTCGACTTATTTGAGAAGTCGCATCCATCTCTGATCGCAGAGTTTCGACTCGAAACGGTTGACTCACCAATGGCGGCTCAGGGTGAGGCAACTCCACATCTTGCTTAGTGCCCTTACGTTGATATAATCGACCTCTCCCCAGGCCAAAAAATTATGAAGGAAGGTCATTGTAGTCGGGTTTCATACCCAAAAAAAATTATGCATAAAACATTTGTGCAAAATAAACAGGAACCTCATCGTTCCATGGAAGCCTTCCAAAGGCCGCAAGATGTCGATCATACAAATAACTAGCTTTGTCTGGGTGCTTGAAATACTGCACCTTCAACATTTTTCTTTTTGGCCCTTCCTTATAATTAAACATTGACTTGGCCTCTGCTCTTGTAACTTTTTGTTTTATTTCATGCCATTTATCAGGACCTATCACTGTTTCTTTTCTCTTTCTCATCAGTTCTACAAACGAATCAGTTGTTGGCCCCAAATTTCTGTACACATTTACCATTTCACCCAATGAATGTGTAACTATTTCGAGGCTTTGTCTACTCTCAGCAGGTAGAGACAAAGCCACGAGATCTCTTTGCAATTTTGCATGAAGGATTTGACACCTTTGTAAGGTGCATTCCGCCATGTTGGTTTCCCATGGTATATCAGTAATCTTAGCCGGATAAGTTGTGCTGGGTTGACAACGTTCTTCTTGAATGTAGCGCGCTGCCCTGCATCTATTTTGAACACTTGCTCGAACATTTTCAGCCTCTGCATCAATATATATAAAATTTCATATATTAGAAAAAACACGTCTAAAAAATGTTGTACAAATTTAATGAAAAAATATTGAAATTGATGGCAACCTTGATGTTGTTGGTTAACATCTTCTCGAACATGACCCTGCTGAGAACCAGCCCCAGAATGACGCTGCTGAGAACCAGACCCACAATGACCCTGTTGAGAACCAACAGCGGTTGATTGGCCTTCAGGGGAATAAATATCACCCCCTTCCCGCAACCTGCTACCACTCATACCTTGACCGGTTGAACCTTGGCCACACTCCATGGATGGAGTTGAAACCCTTCTCCTCTTACCTCCTAAAAATTAAAATATGAAACTTATTAACAACTAAATTAACTCAAAGTTAATAAAAAAATCAACTCCATATGTACACATGTATGGAGATTTACGATTATATTTAAATACCGTGAACATTCCCCGATCCCTGAACCTCCATATGGGATTCGACTGATCTTCGTTGTTCATCCTCCATGATATATATCTATTGATCGACATTTACACAAAATAGATTTCAAAAACTCAATTTGTAATTGAGTGCACACAAATTATGTAGAACACAACTTTCAAAGAAATAATTGATCATGTTTGAAACTAAATTTAATCGAAAAAGATATTATAAAAATGATAAGTTCACCAAATTGTTCTTTACATGGTGTGAGCACACTTGGTATAAAATTTACTACTTATACACTTTAGTTTGTGGGAGAAATGACACATGTACATAGTTTACCTTAAAGTCGTTGTGTTTTACGGATATTAAAATGAAGAACTTCTATTTAGATCCATTCCAGAGATTGACTGTAGGGGCATTTACTAGATATGTCACCTTTTATAAAAGATGAGATCCAGAGGCTACCTGGCCCTTTACAGACTCTGCCTACAGAACTTGTAGAAGTAAACACTAGAGGCATTAACAATATCAAAGAATGTTTTCATGCTCAGACATGGGAATGTGTCTCTTTCCCTACGCAAAAAAATAGTTCAAGGTAGTTAATCTTCATAGACATGTCATCAAGGAAGTCAATGTGATCATCCCCAACTTACTTTTTATAAAATTAGGCTTGGAATCTCATTTTAGAGCTCAAATAAACCTCTAGTTTATTTTGGTTTAGACAAGGTCTAGAATTTGAAAAGTGAATTCCCTCTTTCTTCCTCTTACATGTCCAATGATCAGAATTTGGATTGAGGGAAAAGATTTTCCTAGAAATAAAAATTTTGCATTTTATAAATGTGTAAACATGAGTTTTTAAATAAATGAGGCAAAAATTCAAAGGCCCATTGGACAAGGAAAATTATGTTGAAAATAAGATGCAATTGGTTTGCTAATAGATGGTTAGATTTCTTATCCAATTAAGGCCTTGCATGTATTTTGATGTTTCATGAATTTCTTTACAAATTCAAAGTATGGTGCATGAATTTGATGCACCATTGATGACTCCATTAATGACCTTGCTGAGGAATTTGATGCACACAATATTGAATTTGAAGATGGTTTAGAAGATGTTGAAGAAGTTGTAGATTTTGGTGTTGTCACTGAATGTTTCTTTGTTGTTGGACTTGATCAAGACATGTAAATTAACTTTACGAGTAGATTGAAGACCTTGAAGAGGTTTTAGATTTTGTTGTTCTATGGGACAAAAATCAATATGTAGTTCAATATTCACTTGGTTTTTATAATTGGATAGAAGAGTGACTTAAAATTACCTTGTATGTCTTCTCATTTTAGAGCTCAAATTTTTAAGAAGGATTTAAGTATCCACCTTTCAAGAATCACTAGAAGAGGTTGATAAAGAATATGGGAAGACAAAAAACTAACAAATGGTGTACTAAATGGATTTCTTGGGAGGTAGATTGGCATATGGACTTTTGGTAGCTAGAACGTTTCCAAATAAGTGAATGTATTTGAAAACCAAACCTCTAGTTTATTTTGGTTTAGACAAGGTCTAGAATTTGAAAAGTGAATTCCCTCTTTCTTCCTCTTACATGTCCAATGATCAGAATTTGGATTGAGGGAAAATATTTTCCTAGAAATAAAAAATTTGCATTTTATAAATGCGTAAACATGAGTTTTTAAAATCTAATTAACTCATAAATTTCTCACAAAATACACTTAAAGCTTGACACATAAACCCCTTCCCCAACAAAACTAGTGTGAAAATATTCAAATCAAGTTGGTATCAATGTAAAATTTAGCTCATTTTAGTCAAGGTCAGTTAGAAGAATTAGCTATTGGTTTCTGTCTTCAATTTCCTCTGAAAATGAATGTGTACGTGCTTTTGAGAGACACTAGAGGAATAAGGTCCAAATTTTTGATGAAAATGTGCTATGAAAGTAAAGGGTTTTAAAGGCAAGCATGTACAAGGCATAGTTGATTACAAGGCATAGTTGAGCCAAATGTTCTTCAGGAAGGGCCTAATTATTTGGGTCTTGGTTATGGAAAACATGGAAAATGCTCCAAAGCCAAGGAGGCACATGAAGCTATTCCAAGAAGGAATTTTATTTCGTGTTCATTACCTCAAGCTTGTGAAGTTTGTGTTCATGATGAATGGAAAATTTTGACACCCACTTTGCAAGAAGATGTTAATAATCATGCAGCTAATGAGAATGTAAAAGAAGAGGATGTTGAAAGCTCTAGAGTCATTAAATTCATTGCTAGTATTCAAAGGAGAGCCACTACCTCATGTCAAATTCACCTCCTCAAGAAGGCGGCAACGGTGAATGTTCAAGGTATAAATTTGCCTCTAATCAAATTGCTTTTGATTATGATAAACATGGTAAATATTCAAATAAGATATAGAAAAGAACTTGCATGTTCCTTTTGTGGTTTGAATTTAATCATAATGTTTATAGATGTTGGAAGAAGATATCCATGCACATGAAACTTTCTAAATAAATGAGGCAAAAATTCAAAGGCCTATTGGACAAGGAAAATGATGTTGAAAATAAGTTGAAATTGTTTATTACTCATTTCCACAAGAAAGGTCACCTTGTAGAATATTTTTCTACATACAACACTGAACATTTTTAAAACATAAACTAACTTCTAGCAAACAATAATATTAAATTATATTTAATTGTTTGTGCAGTTGAATTGATGTGCATAGAAAAATTGGGAATAGATATCTTTGATACATACAACAAACAAATGCAAAATCTTAAAAGATAAATCAATCTTGCAAACAGAAGGGTATTTAACTAGACAGAAATGTCCATATAGATTCAACCAGAAACCCAGACCTAGTCAAAGAAAACATGAACCAATGGTTTATTTCAACTCTACATCAACGTTGAAAAATTGAACTATTATGTTGTGTTACAAATTAGCCTACATGGAAAAGTGTTGGTCGGCCTAAAAGGAAGTAATTCTATCTATATTTATATACCTTGTTTATGGCTCTTTTAATAAGGAATAACTCGGCAATCTCTGAAAACAGTTTACAGATTATTGTAAGATTCAGTACGAATATGTTGATGGGCTTTCAGTGTGAAGTTTAAAGAGTTTGAAAATAGTGTGGATCTATTGTTTGGTCATCTTTGAAGCAGATTGCGGATAGTATAGTATGAAGCAGATTGCGTATAGTGTGAAGCAAATTGCAGATAGTCTAAGGAACATTACAAATGCCTAAAACAATTATGTGGATATATGTTGCAGGATGCAGCACCAACTAATGTTGTTGATAAGACTGTTAAAATAGAGACAGAGAACGAACCCAAGGGTTTATCTGACCCTGTTGTGTCAAAGGTTAATGTTGTGGATAAGACTGTTAAAATAGAGACAGAGAACAAACCCAAGGGTTTATCTGACCCTGCTGTGTCAAAGGTTGATCAAAATAAGAAGAAAAAACAAGGCAGCAAGGAAGCAAACAATGAAGATGGCAGTGGCAAAGATAAGTTTTCCGGCTTGATTTTTATGTGTAATTCTCAAACAAAGCAAGAGTGTTTCTGATACAAAGTGTTTGGGTTGCCACCAACCAAAAAGGAGCTTGTAGAAAAGGTGAAGCCCGGAATGAAGCTCTTCTTGTATGATTTTAACCTTAGATGTAAATGTATGGTATCTACAAGACAGCGTCTGCCGGAGGAATGAATGTGGAACCGAATGCTTTCAGAAGTTGTAAAAGGCCACTCCCAGCATAGGTAATATTTTTATACATGAAAGGGGTGCATCAAGCTTGTGAAGTTTGTATTCATGTTGAATGGAAAAGTTTGACACCCACTTTGCAAGAAGATGTTAATAATCATGCAGCTAATGAGAATGTAAAAGAAGAGGATGTTGAAAGCTCTAGAGTCATTGAATTCATTGCTAGTATTCAGAGGAGAGCCACTACCTCATCAAATTCACCTCCTCAAGAAGGCGACAACGATGAATGTTCAAGGTATAAATTTGCCTTTAATAAAATTGCTTTTGATTATGATAAATATGGTAAATATTCACATAAGATTTGGAAAAGAACTTGCATGTTCCTTTTGTGGTTTGAATAATCATAATGTTTATAGATGTTGGAAGAAGATATCCATGCATGTATGAAACTTTCTAAATAAATGAGGAAAAAGGTCCAAGGCCCATTGGACAAGGAAAATGATGTTGAAAATAAGTTGCAATTGTTTATTACTCATTGCCATAAGAAAATTCACCTTCTAGAAAAGTGTTGGACTTTGTATCTCTCTAATTAAAAAGAAAAGGCATCTTCACTGATCATCAATTATTACCAGAGAAAACTCCTCATGTATATCACTATGGTTGACAATATGTAATTTTTGTTTTTGGATGATCGTTTAGAGTTACATTGATTTATTTTTTAATACACTTATTGGAAGATTTGGGTCCCAAGTGCAGATATGTGATGAAGTTATAGTGAATAAAATTAAAGCAATGGGTTGGACTAGAATTTCCTAGAGAGTTCCTTTATGACAAGGGTAACCTATACAAGAAATTTTATAGGAGAAGTTGGTAAAGATAAAGTCTAATTTATAGACAAAATAATTAGTCTAATTTATGGACAAAAGTATTTTTCATCGAAATCTGACAATACAATTTCAAACAAGATTATGATTTTTTATTATTTAAAATAGATTTTTGAATTCATAATTGGATTCAACACCTTAGAAACCCCTTGGGCTATACTATTGCAAACAAGATTGTAAGTTGTTGTTGTTTAAAATTGTTTTTTGAATTCATAAATGGATTCAATGCCTTGAAAACCTCCACAAACATTTGAATTCTATAGATTATTTTGGTTAAATTAACTAGTAAAAATGTAATATTTAATCTATAAACTAAACTATGTCAATAAAAATTATTAAAATTATATATATATATATAATCAAAATTTAATAAAAAATGCTCAATTTAAACCACCATATTATATAAGTACAAAATCTCACCAAAACTTATATGATCAAATTTCAATGAATAAAAATAAAGCACTTCCACTATTGTATATATATATATATATATCCTATACTTTGTCTTTAACATTATCAAATTAAAATGTTTTAACTATGTTGGTATCAAGAGAGACAACATGAGATTTTTCACTTTAATGTTAGATTAATTATATCCTTTCTTTAAATTAAAGAAACAATTAATGTTATATTACTCTTAACCTAAATTTAAACTACCATACCCTAAATTTTCTTGGTCTAAACATTCTCTAATAACCTTGTAAAAAAAAAAAAAAACATATCTTATACTAACTAAAATTTATAACATACAAATAAACCAAATTTTAAAAATCAAACACATTTTACACACAACAATAATGCCATTAAACATATTAAATAATATTTTTAATAATATAATTATTACGTAATTATGTTTCCTATCTAAGATTGGGAAGGAAATTCTTGCCATTGGATTTTGTCAATATTGCTCCATCCAAGAACAACTGTTAAAGTGTGAGTACTGCGTCTATGCCTTGCAGTGAAGTACAAAACATGGAAAATATCGGTTCAGCTTGGTTGCTAGATCATGAAGAGATTTAGTCATCGTACTCATCCAATGAGTAGCAATTGAGAGAGGTGCAAGAAGAGCTAAAACCCAAAATTTAAGGTGCATATTTCTGGGATAAAATTTGCTTCAAGTGGAACAACTAAAGGAAGAAGCTGAAACATTACAAAGAAGTTAGGAACTTTCTAACAATGAACTGGAAAGGCTGCAGAAATTGCGAAGAATGAACTGGAAAGGCTGCAAAAGCTGCTTGGAAATGCAAACCACAATGTGGCAGGTTTGGAATTTGAGCTGAAAGAAAAAAATGAGAAAATTAATGATTTAGAAAATGAATGGCACAGATGCTTTAAATAAATAGAATAACTCGAAAAGAAAGCCGAAAAGCTCGATGAAGATGTGATGATTAAATATGGGAAGATCTCAATTTTAAGAGAAATCCTTGGTGAAATATATTTTGGCGACATTTATATCCCTCTTTTCTCCAATGAAATTATCATAACATGGTTGATCCAACAATGGAATCCACATTTTCAAAAAGAAGAAGCTAAAACATTACAAAGAAGTTAGGAACTTTCTAAGAATGAACTGGAAAGGCTGCAAAATTTGCGAAGAATGAACTAGAAAGGCTACAGAAGCTGCTTGGAAATGCAAACCACAATGTGGCAAGTTTGGAATTTGAGCTGAAAGCAAAAAATGAGAAAATTAATGATTTAGAAAATGAATGGCACAGATGCTTTAAATAAATAGAATAACTCAAAAAGAAATCCAAAAATCTCGATGAAGATGTGATGATTAAAGATGGGAAGATCTCAATTTTAAGAGAAATCCTTGGTGAAATATATTTTGGCGACATTTATATCCCTCTTTTCTCCAATGAAATTATCATAACATGGTTGATCCAGCAATGGAATCCACATTTTCATCTTGCAATATGTTTTTCTAAAACTATTATAATAGGGCTGATCCGATGAAACCATCATTACAGGGTTGATGCCACAATGGAATCCAAATTTCATATGGTAATTATAGGACCCTAGTTTTCGGATAACATACCCGATGAATTAGTTCGGCCGACGAGAGGAGCAGCAGCGCTGAACGGAGCAGCCGGAACGCGCGAACAGCAGCAGCGCTGAAGGGAGGAGCCGGAAACACAAATTCGCGGGAATAATGAAACAGGTAAAAGAACAGTCTTTGCGGGCGATTTATTTATAGGAATTAGTTCGGCCGAACTTTTGTTAAGAGTTCGACCGAAATTTTGTTGTTGGTTTTCCAATCTCCGGCAAAAATTTTGTTTGCCCGCGCCGTTTGTGTGTTGTCAATATTAACGGAATCAACAGTTCGGCCGAACTTTCTAAGAAATTTCGAGCGAACTATTACAGAGTTCGGCCGAACTTTAGAAGAATTTCGGCCAAACTATTGCTGAAAAAAGTTTTCAACCCCCGATTCTCACAAAAGTGTAACCCAGCTTCACGTTTCCACCCAAAAAGAGTTCTGAAACTCTTACACAATGGAAAGGAAAACAACAACAAAGTAATTTGGATAGAGAGATAGAGAATTTGATGAAGCTTATGAGAAATGAACATAAGGAAAGACAGAGAAGACAAATAATTAGTTGGATGAAAGGCTGGACTGTAACAAACATTGAAGGAAAAATCAATGGAGTGTTACAAAAGAATATATGGAAACCAAGAGAAGCAAGGAAAGACAGAAGAATACATGGACAGAAGTTGGAAGAAGCAAGGAAATCACTGCAGAACAAAGTATGGTATCTAGGAGGACAAACATTGGAAGCACATGATCTAGAGATCATGCTTATTTTCTACCTTGGGAGTCTGATGCAGGAGCATCATGGTTCCAAGAATGTGTACATCTAGTAGAATCTAGGGGTTCTTATGTTTTTCGAAAGAGATGGTTTTCCTAATTATTTAATTAATGTAATTTTCAATATTTTTAGTGATTTATGTGAGACATTTAGAATAGGATTTAATTAAATATTGAGAGGCATATTTGTAAATGTTCTCGAATGTAGGAGAACATGAGTGATTGATGAGTGATTGGTGTGGATTGAGATATTTTGAAATATTGTAAATCTTAGATTAGAAAGTAGTTCATGATTTATAGAGGATTCTTAGGATTTAGTTTAATGTTGAGATCCTAAAGGGATAAATAAGAGATTTTACAAATTAATTGAGGACTTGGAGGATTTAGGGATTTTGTTGAGTAACCTATGGATCTAAACCAGAATTGGTTACATAACCTTTTTTATATATTTGTAAAGCCTCAAAGGCACAAACAGTGAAATAAGGAGATAGATTCTTAGAGAGGAAGCTTAATTGTAAGCCTACGGGCACAGAGAGAAAGGAAGAGAAAAGGAACATGTAAAGGGAGATTAGGCCAAAGCTAGATTGTAAAAAAAAAATTATTTGTATCTGTACATTTACTTAGTTAATGAGGAAATTGAATTCATTTTCATTGTGTGTGTCATTCATTTTACGTGTTGATTGATCCGTAAATGTGAATTTATGGTTTCTATGTGATAAACCATGGTGAATGAATTCAAATTGAATGTATAAGTCTCTCTGAGTAATAAAGGACTTAATGGCTAGGTAGAATCTGTGTAATTCCAGTTTGGAGCTAATAGATGTGTGTACAGGTCAAGTAAAGAACAAATCACAAATTCTGGATAAAGAGATCACAAATTATGGACGAAGAGGGGTAATACAAAAAGAGCATTGTATTCAAGATAGATAAAACGTTAAAGAGAATAGTAAAAATATCAGTATATATTAGCTTTGAAGAATTTTGAACAAGCTCAGGAGGAGTAGCGTAAACAGAGTTGCAGAGCGGTGACAACAGAAAGAAAAAAATTTGACTAAGGTAGAGAATACTGAGAAGAATTCCAAGGGAGGAATCGATGGTGAGGATTGAAGCACATAACTAAATTTTTAGGGTTTGACGGCAGAGATCAGTGCAGTCAGAAGACGCGATGAAGAGCCACATGAAGGTGAACAGATGGTCGTGATTATATCATAGATCCAAATGCGAGAAATGAATGGTTAAGATGGCTTCTTGGGGTAAGTTGAGAAAGTGCGAAGTGGACGTGTGTCAGCATGGAGCTATTTTGCATCAGCAATTACTTAGTTTATAAGTTAAGGACTTCGGAAGGTAAATAAGATAATTTTCGATGCGTTAAGGAAAAAAATATGTGATGCGATGAGGGGAGGCCACGTGTCACATTGCGCAACATCACACATCGGGTTTTTAAAAAATTAGCGTTAATATTTCTCACGGTAAAGTATTCTGGTTGTGAGGTGATGTGGATGGGAGATGGCATGTGAGCAGATACAGCATGACCATTAGATATGGTGAAGATCTATGGTGGAGGTTACAGTGCGACTTCGTATAGGTGATTGTATCATTTACATTTAAGTTGCAAGTTAAGGTTGTCGACTTGTGATTCGCTATGATTGGTCGAAGGTATTGTGTTAACCTCCAACGGAATTTCAATGTATATGTAAAGAGGGTAAAGGGGGGAATGTATGTGGGCCATAAGCCATAGGTCTGTGATATTTGTTTAAAGTTGAAGCAGTGCATTAAATAAGGTAATGTGAAGGGGAAACAATGCATAAAGCTAAAAGTTAGGATATAGAGTTATCAATCATGGTTAAAACTTCCGCATGAATTTGATTTAAAATTGATAAAAGTGGAAAGGTTAAGGTGGGTAAATGTGGGATTAATTCCGCTAACCTTGCATGCATTGATGTTTTGTTAATCATGACCTATGGTTGCATCAAAAATAATAAAATAGGAGTTATGAATTTTGGAGGGAAAATAAAAAAACTACTTTTTCTTATTGTATTTTTGGCTTTTCTCCTTATAGGTTTACTCAAATTTCAAGTCTAGACACTTTTTAGATGTAGAATTAAATTATGCATCTAACGAGTACCCATTATGAATACTTTTGAAAAGACCCACATTGATAAAATTTGAAGATACATTAAAAAAACTTGTTGAACGGATTTTTTTAATGCATATTAAATTTTTATCAATGTGAGCCTTCTCAAAAGTAAGCATAATGTGTACTCCTTAGATGTGCAATTTAATTACACATTCAACGAGTGTTTACACTCGAAATGTGAGTGAACCTATAAGGAGATAAGCCAAAAATACAATTAAAAAAAGTAGTTTTTTTTAATTTTCCCTCCAAAATATTTACGAGTACCTCTGTTTATATTTAAAGAATTTTGATTAGTTTACATATTATGTATGTCGAAATTTCAAGGGTAATTTTAGGCTAAAATTTAATCTAATGAGATTTAAATATGATTCTCCATCAACTAGACTATTCTAACAATTAGCCATGGGATCAACCTTTGTGTGATTTTTTTTTGGAATAAAAGCACTAAGATGAAACTAGTGAAAAATATAACTTGGTTGAGGCTATGGATGCTTTCTTGTAGCAGTGGCACCATCTATGGAATTTGAGATCCCAAATTCAAAATTGTTACTCAAAATTTAGTCTAGCTCTTTAGGATCTGCATGTCATCCATGCCTTTAAGGGGCCCCTGAGCCTACTTCCCTAACAATTAAAAAAAAAATATCAAAAATATTATTTGGATTAAAGAGTATCCCTACCGAGGCTATGTACCCGTACTAGAAGTAGAGGAAATTCTTGTGGTATTAAAGTCAAAAACATATCACCAAGTTGGTTTTACTCTACCTTTAACTGTGTTAATTACAAGACTTTCTCACAATTTATATGGCTTCTAATTATAAGGTTTCAATTTGTTAATCATTGTTTTGTTGGAGAATGTAACTAGTTATATTATTCATAATTTTCCCTATTATGTATTTAATGTAAAAATAAAAATAAGATTAAAATAAAATTATTATCATCTTTCTAGATAAACATGTTCTTCATGCTTCTAGGATTTTCAGTCAAAAAATTCAAAGTTTTATTTGGACCTATTGTAAAGGAAAACGAAAAAGAATTTTTAAATATATATTTTTGGGTCATGTTGATAGTGCTAGACCTGCTAACATTAAAATGGGTCTCCCCGATATGTGCTCCCAATTAGACCTCACGCCATTTCAGATAGTATCCCCTTTTGGAACAGGACCATTTATCATTTTTTTAAAGATTTTCATTGGATCTAATTGTCATCAAGAGATATGAACACATATGTGCCTTCAAAATTCAAGTGAGTGTGCCTGGTGAGTGTTCGGTTGTAGCTGTTTGAAGTTTCTTCTACTACAGAGGGAAAAATAAAGTGAGCCTCTAAGAGAGAGGTAATAGTACCACTCTAGCACACACACCAAAAAAAGAAAGATATGTCTAATATATAATGGAATAGTATAAGAATATGTGATGTTCATCACAACCATTATGACACATTCTCAATATTATAAGCACTAAAACAATTGAAATAGTTCAACTACTTAAGTACAGGTGAAAACATGCATGAATCATAAAAATTCAAAGAACAATCTTACAAATATTTATAATCCATGCTTGAAGAACATATATACCATCAGGATTCATATATTTAGTAAAATTTGTGGGACACATGTATACAACAAACACCACTAGCTCCAATAGTGGAGCATTGGAGCCACTACTTTCTCCCCAAAAGAACTAGCTTGTCTCTTTGATGCCTTATGGGGTGAGCCAAGGTGAAAATTCCTTCTCTTGTACAATGAGTGTGTATATATAACCAATTGGGTGATCCTTCACCTCCCTTGTGACTCTTTGAATACCCTCATGACTATTTTAATTCCCTATGAATTTTTTACCTTACATCACTCTTCATAATCTATACATGCCCATTGGACTTCCACTTTACAATATACTTTCGAATAAGAATTTACATAATCCACAAAATTTTGTCTCATATGATAGCTCGTCCCATGAAATTCCATGACACTGATTGCAAGGAATTCATGATGAAATGGAAATGTGAAGGAATTCTTTAATGATGCTTGTTGTGTGTCTTCTTGAGAATGATCCATTTTCCATCTCCATATCACTCTAGAGATGAGGATTCATTTGTGTTATCAAGTCTTCAGTTGTGGTTGAAAACTAATGTCCCTTTGATTTTTACTGATTGATCAACTTGTATCTTCATCTACAAAGGTGCCTTCTAGCATGATATCCTTATCCATCTCCTTCTTCGTCATCTTTCCATAGCATGATAGAGTACATGCATCTGAAATTCACTCATGAAAAGACGACATCAGTATGATAAACCCCTAGTCTAATATGTTGCATGATGATCCACTAACTGACCCACAATAAAGTGGAAGGTTGAGGGAGAGGCTCAGTGACTGCATAATTGTGCATCTTAGGTAGTCAAGGGTAAAGTATGAGCCTTGAGACTACACAATGCATAGTTCAGGAAATATTGTGCTTAATTATTGCGCAATCACGGAGCTGAGGGAGCGAGATTGAGGGCTTGATGAATAAATTTTCCCACTGCGTATTTATAGAAGGCAAAAGAGGCTAGGTGATTGCACAATTGCACAGTTTAGGAGCTTAAGGCTGAGGCATGACCCTTGAGTTGTTGCAATGCATAGTTCTAACTAGGAAGGAGAGAGAATTATGTAGTTTTGGAGGTCAGAGGCTAAGCTTGAGCACTGCGATTGCATAGTGAGCGGTCCTAAAAGGAAGGAACTGCATATTACACAGTGCCAAGAGGGAAGGTGGCAGCTTGAGGGCTGAGATAGATGAGTCCAATCAATAGGTATATCTTTAAGTTCATTACGCTATCTTCCAGCCTTAAAACTATCTTTGTCTCATGTTAATTCACAATTTTTGCTATAATATACTTAGTAAGAAGAGAAAATTGTGTTTTTCATAGTATGTGGCCTAATGTGATTGAATTGCAGGAAAAATCAGCATTTTTAAGGAATTTACTATGTAGGGTCTTAATGGAGACAACCAAGAGAGAATATAGGGAGGCTTTTCCACCTCTTTAAATCTCTAACTCAGCTTCAGATCACCAAATCCTCACTCATAAGCTCGAACTCACTGATAGCCAAGTAACTCCAAGTGCAAGTGAAGCTCAAGAACGACCAGATCCGCAATTTTCGAGATCAAGGAGGGAATAATCCTATTTTCAAGGGAGTTGCTATCAACTACCTTTCTATATAAATAAGCTAGATGAAAGGCTCATTAAGATTCAAATTTTTTATTCAACTAAGAGTAGTTATGGAGCCCATGGCTTGACATTGTTATTGTTAGCTTTCATGTGATGTATGAGATTATTATTTTCTGCTAATGAGAATTATGTTATTAAGTTGCATCTAAGCTAGTTTTAGAGAGTTAAAACCCTTGGGTTTGGGACCAAACCAAAGGGTTTAGTACATCTCCTATATTTGTGTCTTGTTCTTATTTCACGACATTTCATGCATTTCTCTTATTGCAGTAGATCTTAAGCTATAAAAACTTTTGATTGTAGGATTCCCTATCACCTCTCTTGTGGAAGAATGGTTGGAAAGATTTACAATTTCAGTCCAAAAACATTTTTTTATGATTTATTAGAAATAGATAGATGTTATTTACTCTTTTACATGATTAAGTTTTGAAACTCATGAGTTATTTTAGTGATTAAAGTAGTGTTGTTAAATAGAATAATATTTTAGTCAAATTTAACTCATCTTTTCCATGATATTTTATGTCATTGTGTTGTTGATCGTTTAATGCATGTATTGGGCTAGTTGCAAGGTTGTGTTGATCTGAGGGGGGCACATATTTTCATATCTACTTGGACTTCTCAATATTCTCCCTTCACCCTTCACACTGCTCCAAAACCTCTGCTTTCATGGTCACTCTGTTTAGGAAATTAAGGATACCGTGGACATCCACTTTGGTGCAAGAAAAACCTCCAAGAGGTCCTAGTCTTGGCTAGGAGGCTTCCTAACCTTCATTCACTCCCTCCTACTTGCATTCATTTTTCCGTGTCCTCAATATACCATCTTCGCCCTCAAAAGGCTCTCAGAAACCCTCATGTGTCAATACAGGGCCTCCTATAGTAATACGTGACCTCCTCTAGCAGCACCTATAGCAAGCCTATAGAATCTTATTCCTCCACCTATTTTTCTCCCCACTTCAACCATAGCTCATTGAAGATGAATAATGATGCCCAACTTGTGATTTGATGATCAAAGGAAGCTCTTATACCACTCCAACCTCCTCTTTTCTTGACTTCAAAAGAGAGTATAATTAGTTTTTTCATTCACAAGCATGTTACAAGCTAGATTTCCGATTTTCAAGAAAATGTAAAGTCGATCAATGATACATGCATGTAGGTTACTGATTTTATGAATTGTGAAAAATAATGTAGCTTCACTTCTAAAAGTAGACTAGCCCTTTCTCTTTCATGCAATGTTAATTAACATCTACACGTTGAATGAATGGTATCATTTCACTTTCATAGTTAGAATCAGTTTCAATTGTGCTTTCATTAGAATTCTTCACTATAGTTAAATTGGAGGAATGGTCTTTGAACATCTTGATCTGATGTCATGACTTAGGGTGACATGAGTAGAACCTATCCTATTATGCATATAGCATTGTCACCTCTAATTTTGTACAATGTCCAAGTTGGTAATTTGAGTTGAGTAGTCCTTGGGAGTTGCAAAACTCTCGATGCAATACCAAGGCTTACAATGTTTTGGTGTCATTGTTGAGGAGGTTTCTATGTAGGTTTTGTTTATGCTTAAACAATTTTTTTTTTTTTTTTGCATCAGTATTATTGCTTTGACAAAGTGAAAATCCAAAAGATCTATTTTTTCATGCCTCGTACAAGCAGGGATATACCAGGAAAACTATTACCAAAAACCCCCACACCGTCAAGCAACCAATTTTTATTATTCTTTGGTGGCTGTGAACTTCCCTCTTTGACTACATGGGAGTTAGAAGTTCCTCTAGGAAAGCAACCAAATTTTTTTGAAGAACCTATTGGGAAGGAAGAAGAAGAACCCACCTCACCTACCCAAATCATGGTTTAAAACAGGACCAATGATATTTTCCCAAAAAAAAAAACCATTGAAGAGGCTAAAATGAAGAATATAATCACTACTTCCCTTCCACATATCCATGTCTTCAACTCTGAGGATCCTAACACCCTCATGTCTAAGTTTTTTGCTGTCTATAGGACCTATAATTGTGCCTTTGATGAACAAAAGCTCAAGTTGTTTCCTTCTACCCTTAAATATGTAGGCTTGCGCTAGTTTATGGGTCACCCTGGAGGCAACATCACTACCAGGGCCCAAATGAAGAAAGCATTCAATGAAAAGTACAGAGACTATTGTAGGTATAAAGAAACAATGGAGGAAATATTTAGGATAGCTCTTGGAACTCATGAAATCTTAGAGGAATATGAGGAAATATTTCAACTTAATTATAGGAGGTCCATCTGTACCCTTAATCATGAGTCACTCAAGTTATTTCTTCTCTGAGGGATCAGGGAGGATGTGATGGAAACCCTCAACATGCTATCTAGAGGAGATATCTACCAATTACATTATGATGACATCAAAACTTTGTCCAACAATCACTCAAGGGTTGGTAGGAAAAATGGTAGGTATAGCAAAATCTTGGTCAATTCCTCTCCCTCCACAACATCCATCAAGCATGAGATGGAAAAAATGTTGGAGTATTTCAAGAGTGAAATGTTGCATACATTTTCCTTGCAAATGGATACTATGCAAATCAAAAAAGAGTAAGAGGAAGCAAAAAGGGTGCCACTAGATATTTTTTTCCCTAGATGTACTAAAATACATCCTAGTAATGAATTCTGACTGGATGTCATAGCATTTTTCCTAGTTTATGAAGATAATCATGCAACGGATAAATGTCCCTCTCTTCCAAGCCCAAAATTTAAATACCAAGAGCAGTAGAGAGTGGGCCATAATGTTTTTGCTTCATTAACCAAAGAAGTCCCCCATGACCTTGATCATATCAACAAGGCATGCAAGGTGCACATTATCCTCACTACAATCCAAATTAGAATGACACTTTCTAGCCTTGGTACCCTTCCATTCATCCATCATGGTCCAAACCTCCTCCTTGGACTTATGCCCCTCCCTAACCTCCTCAACCTATAAACCATCCTTTTCATCCATATCCACCTGAATATTCCCAATGAGGCAAACCCTCACAAGGGTGGAGGCCTCAAACAAATCAGCGTACTACTTTACAACCTCCACCCAAACCTCAACCACAACTAACTCATACTACCCCAGTTAAGAAACCTAAAATTCCTGATGAACCCTACTCAAACATGAAAAATAATCAGGCACAACAGGTATATAGTGGAGAAACATCCTATCTTCCCTATGTTGTGGAAATCTAAGAGATCAACCTTCGGTCTAGGAGCGTTCTCCCATATAATCACCCACCTTATCAACCTAATGAGCTTGAAGAAGAGAAGGCAGGGATTTCCCCTCAATTCAATGCACCCACCTATCCTAAAATGTTGTTCAACCCTAATAAGCACACACAGAAGAGGTTGAAGTTATTTGAAGAATTTGTGTGTCAAGATACCCTTTCTCCATGACATTAAAGATGTTACCATCTACAATAAGCTTATTAAGGAGAAATGTTTCAAAATTACTAGTAGAAGAAGAAGAGACACGCCCACCATTAATTTTGTTGGACAACTATCTGATCTAATGGTTGGGAGGGTGATCTCCCCAAAGTACTTAGACCCTAGTAGTCCAGTAGAGGATGTGAAAATTGATGTCATTATGGTCCCTAATATCGTGATTGATATTTGGGCTACAATCAATGTGATGAATATGGAAACTGTGTTGAAACTCAATCTCAAGGGTACATTGAGAAAGACTCCCACATTGCTGCATCTTGCAGAAAGATCCATGGTAGGTCCTAAGGGAATTATTGAGGATGTCATGGTCTCCATTGACTCCTAGAAGTACCTTATTGATTTCCTAGTCCTCGAAACCAGAACAAAGTTTAATGGCTATGCTCTCATCTTAGGAAGACCTTGTTTGGCCATTGTTGAAGCCTATATTATTTGTAGCGCTAGGAACATGACTATCAAGAATGTACATTTATCAAAAAAACTTGTTTTGTATCCTCCTCCTCAACCTTCTATTGAACATGATTTACCCATATGGTTAGAGGATGAGGAGGAGGATGAATTGTATCATACAACTCCATACCTAGTTTGCACTCTAGATATTGTTATAGGAGGGGAGAGACTTGAGGAAGATGATCTTATTGACCATATCTTGGAAGGTCCAAAAAAAATCATAATGAAAGAGCATGGGGATGATATAAAAAATGAAATAATTCTAACCCAAACCCTATTAGAGCATTCAATCAAAATAATAAATCATATACGCTTTGAGGATATTTAGATCCTTTCCCAATAAAATCATTACTACAAGTGGAAAGTTATAGAAGCCTTCAAGATTGTGAAGAACCTTGAAAATATTAAATAAGATGATGGCATGGAAATTAGTAGTAGATGGTTCCCATGGTAAAATAAATTAAGGACTCTCAATAACTCAGTCTAATTGTCTTCTTCCCCTATTCTTTCATCTTTCCTTCCATGATCTCTGTGCATTGTATTATTCCTTCTTCATTTTCCCCCTCCTGTCCCCTTATCATAACCTTTCTTCCTTCACAAATTTATTTTATTATATTGTATCTAGATCCTATTGGAAGTGTTAATTTGTATAATATTCGTATTTCTAGTATTTTATTACTAGTATATATGTTGGAAATATATTTTCATTGATGGAAACAGGGTGTCAATTGATGTCAACAACTGGCACAAGAAAATGACATGAGTTGACTACAAGAGGAGTAGAAGATTGGTTAGGAAATTAGAAGGTGAAGAGAATTTGGAGCCAGTTCTTACGCAGTAGATCATGTTAGTTGTAGGTGGAACCCACAAAGATGAGAACTTGAGCTCTGAAAAATATTTCCAATGATATATGGAAGTTTGAAAATGGCCTCCTAGATAAAAATAATATGCTACTCAAAGTTGGTGACCTCAAAATTCAAACTAGCAGAGTTAGAAGTTGGATGGATGAGCTTTGGTACACAACCAATATTGGAAAAGAAGCCAAAACCAATGGAAAATTTAGTGGAGCCCACTTGATAGCCTGACCTAGCAGTAATACCTTGACGGACATACCTTGACACAAATTGATAGAGCTCTCAAATGGACAAAGCGAGATGACGCAAGAAATAGGGTTAAACTATAGGAAAGTCCAACAATGGTTTACAAACCACAGATCCCCCATCATCACATCAAAGGAATTGCATAGGGGTCCACATTTTGACTGTTAATAGGAAATGGGGGTCACATAATGGATGGTTTTCCCTAGACTACCAATCAGATATCCACGGTTGAGGTTAATTACAGACACATAATAGGAGATTTTTCAACTAGTCAGGTAATGTGGCAACAGGAGATAGGCTTCAACCTAGAGGAAATTTATGCAGACCGAAGGAAAAGGTCCTAACCCTTAAAAATATTTAACAAAGGAAATTGGTGGAAAATTGACCTCGGGACACTTTCTATCTCCCATATAATATAGGACACATGGAAACATTTGATTAGCTCTCAAATATGATGATTACCGATGACGCCTGCATGATGTGGTCGAATCAGAGGTGGACACGTGGTAGAAATTTTTGGCATCTTTAGGTAGCTGAAAGGCCCATTTCTAGTGGAAATATGGACCAATCACAACTAGAATCATAAGAATGTTACCGATGAAATAGGTAACCGCACTGTTACCTACTTTTTTTTGGTAGCATAAAAAGTACCCGATTTTGAAAAGTGGTGATGCAGAATAACCTTTTTTTTTTTTAGCACATTTTCGACACTCTAATATTTTTATTTATGAAGTATGAATATTTGTTTTAAAATGTTAGTGATTTTCATGCTAATTTTGAAACGTATTGATGCAACATCAATTTTTTTTTTTTAGAGCGGTGATTTTCATGCTAATTTTCAAACGTATTGATGCAGCATCAACCTTTTTTTTTAGAGTGGTGATTTTCATGTTGGTAATAAAACACGAAACTTAGATAAAAATATATATATATATATATATATAAACAATAAAAAAAACCAATAAAAATGTAAAAAAAAACAAAATTAACTCGTAAAAATAAAAAATTAAAAAAAAATAAAATAAATAAAACAAAAATATTCGAAAATTATATCAAAAGAAATGAGAAAATTTGAAAAAAAAAACACATAATTTAAAGAAAAAAAACAAAAATTAACCAAAAAAATTAAAAAAAAAAAACATCAAAAACATTTTTTTCTAAGTTATTAAAAAAAACCATATAATTAAAAAAAAGAATTAAAATAGAAAATTTAAAAATAATTTAAATTACAAAATAAAAATTTAGATAAAAAAAATAAAATAATAATAATAATAATAAGAAGAAAAAATACAAATTTTAAAATTAACAAAAAAAACAAATTAAAAAAAAAAACAAAATTTAAAATTGAAAAAGAAAATTAAAAAAAAAACAACTATCATTAAAAAAAAAAAAAAAAGAAACCACGTGCAAATAATTAAAAAACAAATATCCATCAATTTATTGTTTTTTTTTTAAATGAAACAATTTATAAATTTTAAAAATAAAAAACTAAATAAACTAAAAGATTAAAAAAAAAAAAATTGCCGGATGCGGATGCTGGAGTGGCTTGATGGGACAGGGTCCCTGCGTAGCTCCTAAAGGAGTTTGCATGGGAAGCCCATATGGCTCCCTGTACCAGCATTTATGAGCTCATTTACTTACCAAATCGGGCAGGCAATCATTCTCTTAATTGCCTCACCATGCCATTTCTTATGGCGGTTCTTCTGGTCTTGGCTTTCAATATGGATAGCGCGCATGATTGTGTTTGCTGTGGCAGATCTCCGACTCCCCTCCGTGGCGAATGCTCTCCTGGCTTTGTAGACTCCAGTGAGAGAACCCATACTGGTCGTCGGTGCAACCTTCTTGCTTGTTTTGAGACTCTCCCGGGGTATCATTACTCTCATAGCCCCCTCTGCAGTGTTAATCCTCTACCCAGCGCTTCGGCAGATCATCCTGGTGGTCTGGACCCTCCTGTCAGTGCTCAGTTGGCAATCTGACGCGGTATTCATTCCTCTCTCAGGGCTCCTGTGTTCTCTAGCTGTTCTTTCTGCTCGAGTCTCCCTAGTCCCGTCCCCATCTCCATGCCTCGTCTCCGCCAGAGGATGCGATGCAGGCGGGGTATTAGTCGAGGCCTGATCTCTTATCATCGCCCTGCTCTATGCTCCGCCTCGGATTCCTCCTCCGCTGATGAGGATCATGTTCAGCTTCAAGCTCCGAGTAGCGACAAAGGTAGAGGACGTGGGCGCCCTCCGGAATCTGTTCGTGCTGCTTCGTCAACTCCTCCTGCGGCTTCTGTTCCTTCCAGCAGTGCTCTCCCCCCTGTCTCTCATGCGCTTGCTGGGACCTACATTCAGAAATCCACCCAGAATGCTGAGCTTCGTTTCGACTGCTCCTCAAATAGGTCCATTATTTCTGCCTTTATCACTATTACTCTCCATGAAGAGATTCCTTACCCCGTTCCTGCCCGCTCAGCCTCTCCCCTGCCCCCTCAGGTCCCAAGCTCCCCCGGTGGAGAGGTCCTCCCTGCAGCTTCCAATCTCCCTCCACAGAGTGCGCTGGGCAAGGAGGATGAACACACAGTCATGAAAGACGTGCGCCAAGCTGGAATGGACGATAGCAGTAATGATTATGATTATGGATGCAGGATCGTGGAGGAACCTTTCTCTCCAGCACATGAACAGTGACACGTTCAGTTCTCAAACTCTCCAGGTTTTTCTGTTCAATTACTGTTGGAGTTTTTTGCTTTCTGGTCCCAAGGCTCAGCTGGAATGGCTAATGGTTGATTTCAGTACCTATTTCTATGTTTCTCTGTTATGCATGTAATTAAGGCCGGTTTCCCTTTTAAGGGCGGACAGACTTTTTTGTTAAAAGGACTGGTTTCCCATCTAGGGCGGTCCAGACTCTCTATGACTAGCCTGTTCATCAAGCCCAGTAGTCAGGCTCTCACAGCTGACGCTGCGACAGTTTTGTACTAGTAACTTTTATACATAATAGAATTAGTTTTACATAGAAAAAAAAATTAAATTAAATTAAAATTTAATAAATTTAATAAATAAATTTTAAATTTTAAAAAATAATTAATCTAAAATATTAAATTTAAAAAAAAAATAAAACAATTTAAATTTAAAATAAAAAATTTGAATTAAAAAAGAAATAATTTTAATTTTTTGAAATAAAAAAAAAAATCAAATTAAAAAAAATAATAAAAATTAAAAAAAAAAAAAAATTGATCGTGGTGGCGCCGCCAATCGGCCTCCCGCCCAGGTGGTGGCGAAGGTCGACCGCTGGGCGGGAGGCTGATTCTGAGAATTGCCCTCCCGTGGCGGGAGGCTGATTTCGGGAATCGCCCTGAGGCTGATTCCGGAAATCACCCTGCCGCAGCACAGGAGGCCGATTCCGGGAATCACCCTGCCGCGGCACAGGAGGCCGATTTCTGGAATCGCCCTCCCACCGCAGGAGGCCGATTCTGGGAATCGCCCTCTCACCGCGGGAGGCCGATTCTGGGAATCGCCCTCTCGCGGCGGGAGGCCGATTCCAGGAATCGCGCTCCCGCGGCGAGAGGGCGATTCCGGGAATCGTCCTCCCGTCGCAGGAGGGTGATTCTTGGAATCGGCCTCAGGGCGATTCTTGAAATCGCCCTCTCGCCGCAAGAGGCCGATTCCCGAAATCGCCCTCCCACCCAACAGCCGGCCTCCGCCGCCACCTGGGCGGGAGGCCGATTGGTGGCACCGCCACCATCAATAAATTCTTTTTTTTTTTAATTTTTAATATTTTTAATATTTTTTTTTTAATTTGATTTTTTTATATTTTTTTTTTTTAAATTCAAAAAATTTAATTTTTTTTATTTTATTTAATTTTTATATTTGAAATTTAATTTGTTTTAATTTTTTTTGTTTTTTCTAATTTTTTTTAATTTTATTCATTTTTTTGTTTTTAATTTATTTTTTCTAAATTTTGTTAAATTTTTTTATTAAATTTTGTATTTTTTTTTTATTTAATTGATTTTTTTTTATAATTTTTTCATATTTTTTTTTATTATTAAATTTTATATTTAGTTTTTTCATTTAATTTTTTAAAATTTAGTAAATTTTGTGTTTTTTTTTAATCTATTTGAATTTAATACTTTTTTTGAAATTTTGTATTTTTTATTATTTTTTTATTTTAAATTTTTTATGTTTTTTATTTGAATTAAAATTGTGTATTTAAAAATATATATATATATATATATATATATATATAATTAAACTTAATATTTTCAAATTAATTTGTTTTTTATTTTATTTTTTATTTAATATATATTTTTTTAATTTATTTTTTAAAATCTATTTGTTTTTTTAATATATATTTTTTTAAATTTAATATTTTTATAATTTCTTTCCTTTTTTAACTTGTTTTTTTTTTTAATTTAATATTTTTATTTTGTTTTTATTTTTATATTTTTATTTTTATATATTTTGAAATTTTAATCTTTAAAATTTTTTTATTTTTTATTTTTTATTTTTTTTCTTAAATTTTACGTTTTTTTTTAATGTTTGAATTTAATTTTTTATTTTATTTTATTTTATTTTATTTTATTCCTATATATTTTTAAATTTTAAGCTTTAAAATGTTTTTATTTTTTAAATTTATTTTTTTTCTTAAATTTTAGGTTTTTTTTTAATGTTTGAATTTTAAAAATAAAAAAATGTTATTTCTATTTTTAAAAATGTCAAAAATATGACAATTTTTTTTTTGTTATTCCAACATCAACTAGTTTTGTTTTGAGGGTGTTTTTCAATCCTTTTTTCAAGAAACAATTTTGTTTTTAGCATAATTTTATAAAATGTTGAAATTTGACCTTAAAAAAAAACCAAGTGCCTTCTGGAATACACTTTTTTTGTTTTTGGGGTGTTTTTTCATGTTTTTTGAGTCTTTTTGGGTTAGAGTTCCTATTTTGAGGTCAATTTACCTATTTCATCGGTAACAGTGTTTCATGACATTGTGATGTCAGAATGGCATCATCCCATTAGTCACAACCTGGAAGAATTAAAGAGAAGAAGATAAGGGATGAACGAGTAAAGAGGCATCAAGATGATGTGGGTTTGTTGGTGCTAGCTCATCCCAAGAGAAATTCTATTGGATCACAATTGAAGCGGGAGGACCCCATAGGATATCTCATCCCGAAGGAACCTTCCCGGAGAATTAAATGAGTGAAAGATTAAAGGGGTTGGGAGGAAAGCATAGGACATGTCGACACTAACAACAGCAGTCAACAACCAATGATAAATAGACCAAGAAGACCCCACAGACAACTAATCTTGTAAGGCTTGACCATGGAATTTTAATAAGGGAGCATGAATGAAAGAAACAAGATAGAGAGAGCTATAAGATAATCACCCTCATAGGGTTCCATTTATTTCAAACTACCAAGGGTGTAGAGGATTTGCGAAGGAAATTAAGCCCTCATAGGCCCAAATAGGCTAAGCGCTCAAAGGCTTAGCATGCAGTCACAAGCAACGTTTATATAGCAGAAAATAGTTAAAGGGCCAACGCAAAAGTGGCTTAAGACAAATTTAATGGAGCTGTCAATTTTGGTACTGCATTAGGTAGTTAAGACAAGGTTAACTGCTAGATAAAAATAGAAAGGCTCTGCTAGAACTTGTTAAAGGAAAAAAATGCTAAATTAAGAAAATAGACTTTTTTTAACTTGCAAAAATGGTTGTTTGAATTATGAGAACTTGTTGAACATCATTAGAGGACAATTTGTGAACAAGAGAGTGGAAAAAATACGAATTGTTACAACAATAGAAGAAAATCAAAGAGGCCAAAAATAATAGGGAAAAATTCTATATAGACAAGCTTCAGCAAGTAGAAGTGACAAAAGTCTTTGTCTGGAGAATTTTGTGAGAGGTGAAGCTATTAGTGTTCTAATTAATTCAATATTGTTGAAGGTGTTGGTAATCAAGGAAGAAATTGTTTTATTTTGAGGACATAATTGACATTCATGTATCTAGTATGAAAATAGATGAAAGATGAACAGTGAGTGTCAAGCAAGTGGTAGATTGCAAATAAGGGATTGGTGCTTCTTCATGTGGGTGGTGGTAAATATTTGGGGTTTTAGCTCCATTTAGTTGTAGCTTGCCTTGTGAATGACTTGAAGAGTAGTTTTGAATATTTTTTTTGCTCCTTGTGTCTTCCATTGTGATTGCTGATATTGTTTCTTATCATGTTTATTAAAATTAATTGTTGAGGTACTTAATGGTGTCCTAGTGTTCTTGTACAAGTGAAATGATTTTTTTTCCTAAATTGGTAAAATTCCTACAATACTGATTGACCCCACCTCTCAGTATTGTCCTCTCAGTATATGTCTATGTATATATATATGTATATATACATATATATACATATATATACGTACATATATATATATATACATACATATATATATATATACATACATACATACATACATACATACATACATACATACATACATACATACATACATACATACATACATACATACATATATATATATATATATATATATATATATATATATATATATATATATATATATATATATATATATATATACACACTACCATTGAAATTAATATTTAGGACTATACTTCTACATACTATGAGATTAGGTCTATGTTTTTGTTTGTTTGTTGCCCAAACAATTTATATTAATTATTCGGGATATTACAATTCATAATTAGGGAGGTCCTTTCTCTCCCAACCTCAACCGAACCAAATTTTTTGGCCAGGAGAGCGATGCAACATCTAAGTAAAATTTTACATACAATAAATAAATACCATAAGTTAGTCGACCAAATAGCCCAAAAAAAAATACAAAATAAATTGACAACCAACTAACATCACAAATAAGAGGAACATTTGGTGTATCAAAAACACCCAAACCAACTAAATGGTCAAATTATTGGTGGGAATGAAGCTCCACATGGGCCATGCGCATCTCAAAATTATCAAAGCAGTTGTTTATGCACCTATGACCCCATATCCAAGAGGCCAGATGGTCTAGGATGTCCCATTGATTTTGATGCAAATTTTTGGCGAATTCAATGACTTCATTTAGATCATCATGTTGTTGGTCGTGCATGTCCTCTAGCATGGTCAAGATATGGAAAATTTTTTTTTCCAGGTAGTCAAAGAGGCAAGTTCGAAACCACATCCTCAAGAGTGGGCAAGGGCATGCTCCAAGCCATAACCCAACTACACTCGCTTGGTCCCTGCAGCTTCATCCATGACCACTTGGTCTCCTCTTCCCCTTGGCAGACCACAGGGCCCCATTCCTTCCCAGGCCTGGCCCCTGTGCCACAACATTTCAATTTGAGCATCATAACACCTGCACGGATAATTCCAAGTTTTCTAATACCTGGGATAAACCACCCAAATCCCCCTTCTAAGGAAATCATCTTCAACAATAACACATTTCTCTGCCACCACCTTAAGCCAACAGAATTTCCCCCACTAAGTGGGTGCATCAAAGCTACACACTACCAGAGATATATGAATCCAAAGAGTGCCCTTACCTTCCTGTAAATCCTGCAGAGTCATTCCCAACCCCTAGAAGCCTAGGGAAAATATTGTCTTGGCTTTTTGCAAACAAAAAACCAAAAATTCACCTGGAAACAAATAAATAGAACCAAAAATAAAACGTACGACCATAGAAAGAGCCAGAAAAAAAAGTGCAAATTGAGGAGCCAAATGAAAACCTTACTAGTGGCCTTATAAATGCTCCTAGGTCCATCCAAATGTGGTTCACCTCAGGGCGAAAGACTTCTTTAAGTCCCCTTAGCTTAAAAAGGAAGCCACCAAGAGTGAATGCAAGCACCTTGTCACTAGGGTCCCAAACAAACCAATGAGTACCACAACCAAAGCAACACTAAACTCCCCTACACTCAATGATAGTGACCCAAGTTGACCTTCGTAGTTGAGTGAGCATACATAGGGCGATAACCTATGCATACTCCATGATGTTTGCACACTATATCACATAACCTGAAGACAAAAAAAAATGGCAAACAGAATGACATCACCCTTTAAAACCCGCTACAACCTTCTCATAGGTTTGGAAATCCATCTACTAGTTTTCTAGCCTCTGGACTCATTTTCATCGAATTCCATTCACACCATCTTGTTCTAAACCATACTGCGTTATTAAAATCTGTCATCCACCCCCATTAGGGTAGATTAGGTTTATGATAGTATTATTATTATTAGTAATTTTGTAATATTGATACTCATAATTTTTAATGTTATTACTACTCATACCATGACATTATCACAAACGTATCATTTTTTAGCTCCATACTTTAACACTCTTTGTGCTATTTATCTCATAGATAATTAAATAATTTTAGGATTTTATTTTTTATGATGTAATATTGTTATTATATTTAAATTATTAAGCTCATGGGGTGTAGAATAGATAGTGATGGGGTGCACTATTAAGTAACTCCATGATGTGAAGGTCATCGATTTGAAACTCCATGTGCAAAAATCCAGTCATATTAAGGGTTGGTGTGGCCCAGGTCAGGTGCGATCCCTAGGTGATTTTCACAACTTAGATGCTCCTGGGTCATGGTTTCTCAAGCCAAAGGTTAAGCTTGTAGTCATCTTCGGAGGACACAAAAAATTTCACAAATATATATATATATATATATATATATATATATATATATATTCATTTCCTTCTATATAGTTTTATTTATATATTCTTCTTCTTTTTACCTTTTCTTTTTCTATGTTATTTTCTATGTTTGTTTTGTCGCTTATATTTCCCCTCTCCTCTTATTGCCCCTCCCTTACTTGGAATCTATTAATAATATCCTTCTTTTTACTTTCTTGGAAGTTGGCTATCTATTTCCTTTTGTTTACTTGGTAATTGGTCCTGAAGATGAATCTAGTTGAGAATTTCAAACATTGGCATTCAAGTGAGGCAAGATGAGAATAAGGTTCCACGTCCACCCTATAAAATCATAATATGTAATGTGTCTCATCACTACCATAATCCCTACAACATTTGGGAGGCTTAGGTAGTTAATATCGATAAGTAGGATTGGCTTTGATTTAGGCTAGCTCATAAGATGTTAATTACTCTCATATAAGGGATATGGGAGATGGTAGTGGCCATCATTCACACACCGCCATTCTTGAATCATCCCAACAAGCTTAGCCATCTTTTTATCTGGATATGGAATATTAGATGGTTATTTAAGCTCGGTACCATGAATTTGTTGCAGTTTCCATCCTCAAAGTTTTTTCCTTTTAGTTGGTTAGTAGCTCTACATCTTGGTAGAGAGCTCTATCCATCTCATCTTGTATTAAACAAGAGAGAGAACATTCTTTCTCTATACATTATATTCATCACACTATGAGTATGCAAGTTAGTTTTCTAGCAACTAGATTATAGGCGTCACTTCTCTTTAGTGGTTTGGGATCTTGTGCATCCAATAATGGTTAGGAAAAGGGCCCACATCTATGAAGCTAGTACAAATAAAGGATGACAAGGAGGGTCATGGGCTCATTTATGAGTTGAAGCCTCGCTCAGGTCATAGGTATATAAAATTCTAGAGATTGCTCGCAAGGAGAAGAGGGAGTTCAAGGTAGTGGTGTTTTTTGAGAGGGCATGTACCACAAACTCAGAGGCCCTAGTGAACATTTTAGATTGGGTCCTAATGTAGGGCACACTTAGGGAAGCAGAAAATTGTATCTCCTCACCATTGAACTCTACTAAAATCTCACAATGTTGTTGGGGAAAGTTACCATGGAAAGAAATGAGGCTGAAGATGAGATATTACTCATGTTGGATAAGGTGTTCATGAACCAGAGGGAGAAGAGGATCTACCTCAGGCACATACAAGGACAATTACCTCAACGCCTAGTACCAAGTAGAAACTACAACGAACTCCTTAGCTCTATTGAGGTGGATGCTTCACATTCTCCTTAGTTTTTATGAATTTATTTACTCATTTGTTTTTGTTTTCTATCTTAGTTAGCCCTAGAAATTGTAATAAAGGGAGCATGTTTATCAGGATCTTCCCATAAATGTTTAGGATTAGTTTACTTTTATTTTTATATTGCATCCATATTTTTTTCTCTATGACTTTAGATCTCAAACTTAAAGTTGCTTTTACAATAGATTCTTTGTTATTTTGTTAGGGGCCTACATTTCCTAGTGGCATACCACTAATAGGAAGGGCCTGAACTATCAATTTCCTTACAATATAATAATATTTTAGCTTACCAAAAAAAACAAAGAAAATATGTAAGTCATTCCATCCTTAGCATGGATTTCCACACACACACACATAGTTAAAACATTTCAATGCATGTTATTAATTGTGAATGGTTTGAGTAATTCCTTCCATCCTCAACATGGAGTTGAGACAGAGTGTGTGTATACACATGCACACACACACAAATATATATAAATAACCACTATAGATCCATCTTAACATCAAATTTATCATGTGTGGATAGAGATCAATTCCCTTGAGGTGAAAACCTTTTTTTTTTAATTTAAAACTTAAAAATGCTTACACATCAAAGATTTTGATGCCTATGATACCATGATAGATCCATAATTAGAGATGAACCTATATTTGTTTAATTTTCAATATTCTAAAACATATTTATTTAAAATGGTGAGAAACAATAATATTTTATATATTAAATGGAGAAAAATAAATATATTATATAATTTAATATTGAAGATATTATAAGATATAATTCAATTATATATCTCATTTGAGTGGCCTATTATTTCAACATATCTTATGTATAATTGATTATATTTTAAATTTTATATAAAACTAATAGAAGAAAATCATATGTGTAATAATGACATGAATATATTTTAAATTAATTCACACACACACATACACATATATGTTATGTAAATCTTGAGATGACTTGAACACCTAACGTATGGCTTGAGTAGGACCTAGGGGAATCTAAGCTGTCAAAATCAACCAAGGATTGAAGGTAGGTAGTTAAGGCTTCTCGCTCACGTTGTTAGGCTAGATAGAAAGACAACAGGTAAGGCGGAGCCCAGACCCAAAAGATTTATTATACCTGACCTTGGCCACATGAGCCCTTAGCATGGCTATATTTTTGCCCACAAAGTTTCGAACCAGTTACCTTTATAGGATAAAGTGCCTTAACAGGACACCCTATCACCATCTGCTCTGTGCCCTATGGGCTTAAACATTTATATATTTATGTTTAAATTCAATTTTATTTTTTTCATACTAAATTAATTCTAAATTTAAATATAATAATTAGATCTAAATCTAATAGACATTGAAAATATCAACTGTCTTAATCTCTAAATCTTTTAAGTGTTTAATTTAATGTCATGTATTAATTCCTTCATATTAAGAAAAACTACACATGAACAAATTTGATCCCTCTTCATGCTCGATAGATTTAACTTATTATTATTTTAGAAGTTGACACCTATATATGCATGTATATATGTAGTAATTTACCTTTTATTTAATTTAATTATATGTATTTAATTTAGGTATATATGTTGAAACTTTCTAGTATTTTTTAATTTTTTAATGTAACATTATGTTTTTTCATTTAGTAAGAAATTTTCCTCATAGTGACTTATAGATCACCTCCATTCTTTTTTGTAAACTAGTAATCATTCTATTGATAAAAAAGGAAAAAAAAATCATGTTGTGGGGTCTACCTCTGCCACTAAGGAAAGAACCATAGAAAAAAGATGAGTCCACTTAGTCATTTCTAAGTTTAGAAGAAAAAGTACTAAACATCCATAGTGAAATATAAAATTTATGTCAATACAATTGGGAGTTTTGGGCCAGAGAATACTATGAGTACCTAAAATTTCTACATATTTAAAATTAAATTAAAAAATTACAATTTATTTCATAAGCTAACCACCAATCACCTATGACATAAGGTTGTTAAACAACCCTTTCAAATCATGACCATAAGTAGAAATGAAAGCTTCTAAGGTAGCCATATGTGTCTTGATTTCTTGTGGTTGTTACATGATTTCATATGTATGTTTGAGGGAATAGATTTTCTCTAGCCTAGTTGTGGCTATTACAGGATTTCATATGTATGTTTGAGGGAGTAGCTTTTCTCTAGCCTAGTCATGTTTTAGCAAAAAAATTCCAATACGAGTCTTAATATGCTAATATAAGTCCACACCACGATAATACTTAGTGTCATTGGCTTTGGAGCTTCCATTATTTGGAATCCAATTTCCAAGTTCCTCATGCATGTCCCAATCATGCATAAATCTCTTTTCCTAATAGACCTCCTCCTCCACCCCCAACAATCTCAACTCAAATTTATGGGGTTGTGTTCCTAATACTCATAAATAGCCTAATCACCCTCATCCTAGGCATGAGAACAAGACACCCCACCCTAGCCTTGGTGGCCATGTTGTGAAGTCCATCCTCTTGGCATGATAGAAAAGCACCAATCCAAATATGCTACCAACCACTCTCACCTCAACAATGAAACTTAACTCAACTCAAAATTATATATTAGACTATGATGGTGGAAAGAAATGTATATGAGCCCACCGATGTAGAAAGGTGGAAAGCAATGTACATGAGTCCACCAATATAGAAATGTGGAAAGCAATGTACATGAGCCCACCAATATACCATAGCACCAACAATTATCCACCATCGTCATAACCACATAAGGTGACTTTGAAAAAACAATAAATCATTACCATCATATTCTGTGTAGGGGGAGAAGGGATCTTTAGATTTTATAGACCCTATAATTGGCTCAACATTCTACAACAATCGTTGTCCCGAATGATATGTACATTCCCAACCTATTTCAATTGCCCTCACATACATATACATAAAGCTCTGACAACAAATGAAAACTAGAAAAGAAATCACCTCCACATACATATCCATATACCTCTAGCTACAAACTAAAACATAGAGAGAAAAATCAACATTAGGATGTAGATAGGAAAAAAATCAAATTTAATTGCCCTCTCTTCGAGAATTAGCCCCAGCCCATCCTTAACACCCCATTTGGAGAAATTATGAAGTACTTGGTTCGTTACTTTCTTTACTTTTTGATAAATAATTTTCACAATAAATAAATTATAACATCCAACCGTATAACTTTGTTTAACTACTTGTTTTTAATTTAAAACAAGTATACATCCAACCCTATAATGTTGTTTAACTACTTGCTTTTAATTTAAAACAAGTATATATATCAAAAGGACCAAATAATTTGGGGTGGAAAACGAACGCTGCTGATTAAATTTATATTCAATAAGCTTTATAAATTCAAGCTACATTTAAGTGTTTTTTATTGAATTCATATATATTATAAAATAGAATAATTGTATATTGTTGAAAGACAGCTACTCATACTCAATTTCACATTTTTTTAAACAGCAGGTGAGTGCGTTAATTACAAAGGCTGAGCCTATGGTTACAAAAGTTAAGTAAATAAAGCTAAACCCAATCTGTCCATTGCTAAAGAAGCTGATACCAACTCTTATCCAAAGCTTAAAAAATAAGATGAGAAGTTAGCAAATTAATCATCATGTTTGTATGCGTGTCATGTGTATAAGCCACGGAACTCGTAGCAATAGTCCAACCACTGCATATATATATATATATATATATATATATATATAACAGTACAGCCACCTAGACAAAATAAAATATGCAGCCGTACCAATAAACTCTGGGGATTTGAATTTAAAAATTTTAGAACATAATATTTCATTTTTATATCTATCAACATTTGAGCTACCACGAAAACTATTTGAAGCCCATGTATTTAAATGAATAATTTTATTTCTATTTTTAATAAAATTAAAATCAATTTAATAATTAAAATATGTATTTTCCTTTCAAAGAAAAATACATATTTAAATTTATAAAAATAGAATATACGCACTTTCATAACTTTTAAAAAAGTATTTTAAATTAACCAGTTCTGATCGTAATAAGCATTTTATGTTAATAAACTATTCAATTGAGTAAAAATATCAATCATTTGTAATAAGAGATTAAATAAGATTTTTTCAAACCTTTCGCGTGGTCGGTCGAATCCCACGGTTGTGGGGCCCGTGGCCTTTCTTAGAGTGTCGATTTTCTTAATAAAGTTAAGCTCCAAGAGATGGACATCAGCGGAGGATTTTGGCATTTAATGCCATTGATGGAACCTTGAAGTGTCTTTCTCCGAGGTAAGAACAGGAGATGCTACAGAGACCGCCATGCACGTGGTATAATGACAAAAATGTCAAACGATGTAGCCACGTCATAAGTGGACCCCGCTTCGCCTTTTGGAATTTCACTTTTATTGTGGGGCTGCATTCATTTTTACAGGTTTATTATATGGCCGAATGACCGACCGCTTACTGCTTGTCACATCTGGGAGCACCAACCCACTACATGATGAAGATAAATGCTAATAAATAAAAAATAAGGTGACAGATTCATTTAACTGGTCTGTTTTCTATACTTTGGGTTTCGTCTAAGTTAAAAAAATTTATTGATATTAATAAATATATATTTAAACAATTTATTTATTTGTTTAAAGGAATTAACAATTTAGTCTGTTTCCTAAGTGCGAAGTTAATTTGGATATTATTATTTTAATTTTTAAGTTAATCAAGCTTCTGAATATCTAACCCTTTATAAGTAAATGGAGGATTTGAATATAGGATAAGACTTTTGTAGTCACAATTATTTTATTTTTATATTTTCACAGAATTGTTAAGTGAAGTTCTTGGAATTTACGATTGATAAAAGTAATTTAAAAAAATATTATTTTGATATTTATATAAAAAAGATATAATAAATGTTGATAAGGTGTATTGTTAAGATATTTTGTAGTGTTAAAATTATTGGTTTTAAACTCTGTGTAAAAATCTAATTATATTAAGAGTTAATGTGAGTCAAGTCAATCCCAAAATAATAAATATAGGATAATAATATAAATTGAAATATCATGTTATATTACTCACTATTGTTATTAGAAACATTACATGATTTTTTTTCATTTACATGTACCAATACATTTTCTTTTCAATACTTCTTTTTGTTTTAAGGTGGACTCTTTATAACATATATTTATTTATTTTTAAAGGTGAAATCTTTATAAGAAGGAGTTGATTAACTCTTTTTTTTTTTTTTTTTCTTTCAGTAAGAAAAAAACGTTGTAGTATTACAGTTCATATTCAATCAAATACGAGTAATTACGTCATAATACATTACATCCAATTTTAGTCCCGAAGAATCTAGCAATTGGATACCCAATTCTCTAAGCATTTACCAGAGCCACCCATGAATAGAAATCCCATAATGGCCTCCAGTTTTATTGGAATTCAATGCCTCACAATACAAGAAACAGCTGAAACTCAGATATTGAGTGATCTCTGAGACTGATCTTTGAGACGCCTAAATGAAGAAAAAATGAGATTCAGAATTGAATCCTGTCTGACGAAGCAATGCCAAGAACAGAGTCACTGCCAAGAAGCCACCAACAACCTCGCTTGCAGAAGAAGGCTCGCTTGCACCCAACATCGAAGAAGAAAATTAGAAAACAAGCCATCATCTGTCAACTGTTAAGGAATAGGGAGTATCTGAGTGTCAAGGCAAAGGGAACCCCTGTAGAGATGAATATGAAACTCTCAAGAAGGACTGTCCAGTCCTTTCTTCGATAGCTTATCGGCTCTAGTATTCAAATCTCTATAGATGTGTTCGATACTATATGACTGAAATTTCCATAGAATATTTCTAATTCTCTGAATCCAACCAAAACAACGATGGATTTGCAGATTACAACGATCATTGATCCCATCTAAAGTAATCTTCGAGTCTCCGTATATATAGATGTCTAAGAGTTTTAGATTATATGCAATGTACAGGCCTCCCCAGAGTGCCATAATTTCATCCTTGTTGTTTGAGCCAGATCCCCCGTTCCAATGGATTTGATAGTGGTCGTTGTTGTGAAGACGAATCCAAGCCCCATAGCCACATATTCCATTGATGCATGCACCATCGAAAAATAATGTCTGGAGAATGATCTAATGAGGTCTAATTCGTCCAGAAAGATCTTTTATATCAGAGACAATGCATGAATTTATATTGATCCAAGTCGAGATATCCTTAATGATCAAGGCAGAGTGAGGAGGAAAATCTTCAAAAATACATCGATTTCTAGCAATCCAGATTTCCCATATAACATAGAAAGGTGTAGCGTTTAATGGATATGCGACTCCAGCCCATGATGTAATAGATTGTATACAATCAGAAGGCTGCCAAGATGAATCACGAATAACACCTCAGAAATGCATCCAAATCGAAAGGCTGAAAGGGCAAGTAAAAAAGAGATGTGATGAGGTTTCTTCCTGCAATCGATAGAAGGGGCATCTTCCAGGACCCATAAAGCCCCGCCTACATATAATATCCCAAGTCAATATTTTATTTTTCCATAATAGCCAGGTAAATAATACAATCTTGTTTGGAATATTTAGATGCCAGGCAAAGTAGAAGGGAGACGGCGCAACAGAAGGATTTGGCTGAATGAGACTTTCATAAATGTCCTTCTCTACATTTAACTCTACATATATTTAGATTTATATATTTATATTTATATTTATATTTAACTCTACATATATTTATATTTAAGAGTTATGTTTACAATCATTTAGGTTATTAAAGATCATATTATATGGTGCATTTAAATTTATATTAAATAAATATAATTGAAATTTGAAAGAAAGTCAGTAATATTAATATTACGGATTCCAATCAAGATCATATTATTTTGTGCATTAAATTTATACTAACTAAATGTAATTGAAATTTGAAAAAAAATGTCAGTGACATTAATATTATTGTAATATTGGCATTTCATGATTATTTTTTATTTTTTATTTATAAAAATTTTTATTTTAAAAATTAAGTAACTCCTATGGTACTCAAATATTTTTTTTTAATATTTTTTTATAAAAGTCAATTTTTATGTTTTATTATTTTTTTTTTCAAAAGAACTATTTTTATCTTCTTATACCTCCTGAAATGTAGAAAATTCATTTGTCACTTTTATAATCAACAATTTCAAGGTATTTTTTTTTTAGAATTCATTTATAGCTTTTATAATCAACAATTTCAAGATATTTTTCTCACACAATAAAAAAAACCTATTTTTTTTACACAATAAGAAAATATATATATATATATATATATATAATCAATTTTATTATAAAATGAAATAAAATACTTTAATAAATTAATTAAATAGTTTTTTATAAATTATTATTTAAAATTAAAAAATTATTTATTTATTTTAATAAATTTTAAAATAAATTAATTTATTAAAATAAAAACCAAAATCTTTAAATACCAAAGGGTCAACATCACATCAAACTATAACCTTCCCAAAAATGATCAACAACTACTTTTTATAATCAAAGTGTAACTTTCACAAGAAAAGTTCTTAACAAGTACTTATACTTATTTATTCTTAAAATGGTAAGTAAATACTTTTATTTTAGTTTTTTTAATTCAGCGAATAAAGCTTTTACTCAATCAAAATTAATGTAAATATATTTCACATAATCAATATAATAATTTTTTTGGTTAGTAATATTAAAATATGACTTTTTATATACATTTAAATTTAAACACTTTGCATTAGATTAAATAAAGATAACATAAATCAATTTTTTTGGGCAGCATGTTTATCTGAAGGTAAACCAAATTTGTAATATATTTTTAGAGTTTCAAGATAGTTAAGGTCTCATTTAGCTAGAGCATCTTGTAAATAAAAACTTATAAAAGTAAGTTGGTTGTGTCAAACCTTCACATACATAAACATGAGAAGACAAAAAAGACTACTAATGTTGAAATTTTAAAGTTAGTAAGTCATAATAATTATTAGGCAGAATATCCATACCCTCGTCCTGGGAGAAAGAGATATTGGTTTATCTCCTTGCTAGAATGATCCACTTGATATTTATACTATCATTTTTTTCCTCCATCTCTTCCAAATTGATAGAATTTTCTTGTTGAGTCGTCCTATACCTCCATATAATACGTGTAATATTCAAATGACAATTAACTTTATGTAAAGCTTCAACTCCATTTAGTATGAACTACCATCATATCAAGGCCATAAAACTAACTCTTAAACACTCTCCTTAAAAAAATTATTTAATATAATTTTTATTTAAACAAATTTTATAATAATTTTATTAATATTTTTGAAATTAATATTTACATTTAAAACAAATTGATCACATTAACATTTCCGAAACGTAAGTTAAAAAATCATATCATCGTATTGATTGCGGTCACATTGAAAACGTGTTTCAAGACTTCTTTCCAATTACCAGGTATAAATACAGTCTTGTCACTCTCATCTCTTTTTCACTTACCATGTACGGTACAGGTTTTCACCTTCATTTCTTGGTAGGATCCTCTTTCACACTTTTTGTGTAATAATAATGAATAGTGATATGAGTTAAAAGATACACTATATTGTTGGCTGTGGTCAGATTCAAAACATGTTTTTTTTCAGCTACCATGTACAAGTAGTCTTTTCACTCCATCTCTTATTGGAAGAATCGTGTTTTACAGCTTTTTGCGTATGGTAGAATCTTTGTGAGATGGGTTGAAGCTCGTGTCAAATTTTTTATTGTCTTCATTTACTGAAATGGTGCTTCTTTGTCTCAATCAAAGGGTTTTCTTAATATAAATCTTTTCACTCCATAGGTCAAATCAAAGGGTTCTTTATAGAAATCAAAGGGTTCGGATGGTTCCTAGATCTATGGGTTTGTTGAAAAGGTGATCTTCTCTGATTGTGAGTATTCTCAACTGTAATTTGAAAATAAATTAAAAATTGAATGTAAATTAATATAGTAATTTACTGACACATTAAAAAATCTCACCAAATAGATTGCTGTTTGACACTTAAAAATGGTTGTCCTGATAGAGTTTGCTTTTGGAAAAAGATGAGTGACCACAATACAAATAAAATATATAATTCCTTGGTGTAGGATGATTCATAGCCAGAGGGTCATAGGGTCATAGATGATGCGAGATAATTCAACTGTTAGTGGCCATGGCTAATGTGGGATAATTCAGGACACCAGCATGGTGAAAAAATCATGAGCAGATGGGCCTGACTTGAAATAGACGGTTTTGGGCGGCAGCACTAACCTAGTGTCGTCTTCCATGAAATTAAGCCCTGACCTATACCATAAATATACCTCGAGGGACCATTATACTCCAAGCTTATCAAAGGAAACCATCCATTCACTCATTTCCTCTGCAACATCTGAGTTGAGTGTCTCTCACCTCCCCTGCAATTCTGAGCTTCTTTGAGTTCATTAGTAGCAGCAGGAGTTCAATACCAGCCATCATGACAAAGGAAGAAAGAAAGGAATTGGAACAGCAGGGCTTTGCATCCAAGGACTATACTGACCCACCTCCTGCTGCTCATTGAAAATAGTGAATTCATGCTCTGGTCATTCTACAGGGCTCTGATAGCAGAATTCACTGCCACATTGCTGTTTCTCTATATCACTATTGCTACTGTGATTGGGTACTCCAGGAACTCAACAAACTGTGGGAGCGTTGGGGTGTTGGGTATTGCCTGGTCCTTTGGGGGCATGATTTTCGTTTTGGTTTACTGCACTGCTGGTATTTCAGGTCAGTAATCATTCCAATTAGGTGATCCATCACATATATAGTGTTAATGCTCAGAGATATGGACCAGTAGAGGCACACTGTTGTGGTTGAGGTTTCTGAATTTCTTCTTGTCTTTGATCCTTGTGTTTGGTGTTGCAGGTGGGCATATCAATCCTGCTGTCACTTTCGGCCTGTTCTTAGCTAGGAAAGTTTCCTTGCCAAGGGCTATTTTATATATGATAGCCCAGTGTCTAGGGGCCATTTGTGGGGCTGGATTGGTTAAGGCCTTCCAGAAGAGTTTCTATGATATATATGGAGGTGGGGCTAACTATGTGCATCATGGATACACCAAAGGTGTGGCTTTGGCTGCTGAAATCATTGGTACCTTCGTCCTGGTCTACACTGTGTTCTCTGCAACCGATCCCAAACGAAGTGCTAGAGACTCCCATGTTCCTGTATGTTTATATATACAGATGCATATACAACTTAGTTTTGTACTTGGATGGGGGCATGGATTTTACTGAACCTGCTTTGCTTGTGCAGGTCTTGGCCCCATTACCTATTGGATTTGCTGTTTTCATGGTGCACTTGGCCACCATTCCCATCACTGGGACAGGCATCAATCCTGCAAGGAGCTTCGGAGCAGCAGTGATATATGGCCACAAACAATCCTGGAATGACCATGTAAGTATTTATCTCTTTTTCTTTGTGGTGGTTGGGATGTTGCAATAGTTTCATATTGGCAGCACTATGCAATAGGTCAATCATTGGCTTACTGCTTTTCTATTCTATGGGTTAGACAATAATTAGCTTAATACATAGTGCTTAAAATTTGCAATTTCATATTAGTGTTTTTAGTTGCTCAGGGTTTGATTTATAGTGCTTGGAGACTCCAAAAGTAGTATAAAGAGAAGGATCAAATAAGCTATATAGGTGTTTATGGAATTTTTATGAGGCTTATTTGTTTTCCTGGTTAGATTTTTCTGGTGGATGTAGTCTTTTTCTGTTATGCATTAGATCTATGTACATGATCTTGTTTGTAATTTTAAAATGTTATGAAAGACACACTAGTAGATTCCATAATGAAGAGTCTATTGCTTGTAATTTTTGAAAAATTGTTATGCTCCTTTTTCATTAAAACCAGTTGGACTGATCCAGTATTAACATTAGGGTAATTCAAAGGAACTAGTATTTGCTAAAGATGATACACGAACCTTAGGAGTTTGACTGACTTCAACACAGCAAGTATTTGCTAAAGTTGATACACAAGCCTGATGGGTATGATTGTTGTTTGTGCAGTGGATTTTTTGGGTGGGTCCTTTTGCTGGAGCTGCATTAGCTGCTGCCTACCACCAGTACATTCTGAGAGCAGGAGCCATCAAGGCCTTGGGATCGTTCCGAAGCAACGCCAATGTGTAATTAGTCGACAGTGGTTGTACGTAGTAGTTGTCTGTGTTTCAAATGTGTAGGTCTACAGTAGATTAATAATTTCTATGGACTTATGTCTAGCACTGGATGAGACCAAATAGCAGCTCAGTGAAAACTGATTTTTAAAGGGTAGCTTCTTCTCTCGTGCCTTCATCAGAGGTTGGATTGTTGACTTCTAAGAGGCATAGAGGTTGAGGGAATCTGGCTTGAATCCAGTTCTGTTGTAGAAGTCATAAGAATGTTTGTAATTTCTGTAGAGGTTAGAAGTTGTGAATGAATGAACTCAGAAATATACGCAGTACAAGTTACAAGGTAAGAGGACATATTCAACAGATTGATCTTAGAAAAGAAAATGATAAAGCAAACATTTATGTAGCCCTTCTTTTATAATTTTGGTCAGGATGTGTTCTTGTGTTCTGGTCATCTCTTCTCCTAGCACAAACAATTGTAATTAAATTTTCAATGGTTACTAGCGCAAAAAATTGTAATCACATTTTGAATGTTGTTTCTCTGATCATTTAAAATTAATACTCATTTGTGCTATAAACATTTCATGCCTTCAATCATTTCTAAACCATAGTTGCCAGCATAAAATTCTCAATGAGGCTTAGATTTCATGAGTGAATCTCTTCCATACTCCCACTATTCTTCAGTGTTCACATTGACAACATGAGCCCCATCAACATTCAATCTCTTCAATTATTGGAGTACTTTATTGCTGTACCAAAAATTCTCTCATTTGGATTCTGAGGTCTTTGATAAGTGCATCTCTTCCACCAACCATACTGGCCTACCTAAAATTCTTTACGCTTGTGGACAAGGAGGTCGGATTTGAAAAGTGAAGCTCACCTCCCATTCTTTTTCTCAGTGTTTACGTGATTATAAACATCATTGGAGAACATGTGCCCCTCAAGAGTCAACGCCTTCAATTATTGCAATACTTTATTGGTGCACCAAAAATTCTCTTTTGGATTCTGAAGTCTCTGATAAGTCCATCTGCCCTCAAACTTCATTGTCTTCAAGTATTGCAATAATTTACTGGTATGTCAAAATTCTCGCGTTTGGATTCTGAGGTTTGTGATAACTGCATCTCTCCCACCATTTTTCTCTGTTTCCATATTCATTTCTATTGCATGGATCAAAGTTGGTAGCACAAGGTAGGAAAGTGATTGTGCTAACCTCATTTTAAATATATCAAATTTTTTTTAAAATAAAAAGGAGACATTCAATAATAATAAGATTAAGATAAAGTGAACCTTGTTGCCATGGTTATCATAATTTTATGTTGAAGAAATCATATCTTGATAACTTTAAACTTTACTAAATCATATTCGAAAGTATCATATTATTATGAAAAGTTTCAACATTATTTTTTTAATTAATAAAGTGTATTTTAATTTATTTTATTAATCTACATATATATAAAATCTATTTTTAAATATAAAATAGTCTTATTTATGAAAATAAGTTCATATTAATATAAAAAATCATTCTATACTTTCTGTTTTTTAACAAATTTTGAAAATATTTAAAAGGAATTTTATTATATAGTAAAATTAAATTAATAAGGAAAATGGAAATAACATCATATTAATATAAATTAATCATTCTATATTTTCTGTTTTTTTAAGAAATTTTAGAAATATTTAAAAGGAATTTTATATATGTTAATATTAAAATAATGTGGGAAAGGATTAGTAGCTAAATCATTTTTATAAGTTATTATTATAGAAATAAACTTTGGAATATATTAGAAAAATGTAAGGTTACTTTTTAGTTTAGAGTGATTGAGATAAGGTTCTATGAAAATGTTATTGCTATGTCTAGGAATATCAAGGATTGATAAAAATAAATTAATTGCAATATAGGAATTAAGAAAGATTCTCCCCTACCCCTACCTTTATTGACATTCACATTGAGAAATTAGAGGCATGTTTGGAAGAAGTAGCCTTGTGGTTGCATAGCCTTAGCTAGATTAATCATCCCCTTTCTTCTTTACATTGGTGATATTGTTCTTACGAACATGACTCCACCTCAATTTGAGAAGCGACTAAGGATCATTAAGGATTTTTGTTCTAGCATAGCTATGCGAGTAAACGCTAATAAAAAAAGGTTGTAATAATCAATTCCAAAAAGGTAATTTATGTTAATTGTGAGCGATAATAACAAATAAAAGAAAGTTATACAATAAGATCTTGGAGTCAACCTTCATCACAATCTTAACTAGAAATATAATGTTGGGAAAATGATTAATAGAAAGTGGAAAACCAATTTTGGTCTTAGCTGCAATTGTAGATAAACAAATTTCTGGTTCTGGAAAAAAGAAGAAGAAGCTCATATTTTAGACACCTCTTCGTTTTGTTATCTTATATGGATGTGAATTTTGTTGTTGCATTGTCTCTATAGAATCATAGAGGGAAATTGAGAAAATCAAAAAGTTTTTTATAGTTTATGATCTTATTAAATACAATATACCCTATCCTATCTTATAGAAGTTAGTCTTTCACCCATTGAGAGTTTGCCTATGACTAAGTACCTAATATAGAAGGACAAGACAAGTAACAAGAAAAAATGTGGCTCCCTAAGATTGCTTCAAAATCCAGTCAAAATTTGGTGTGGAATAAAACTGGTTGGCATAAAGATTCTCAGTCTTAGTCAAACTAGTGGAGAATAGGGGAGGCCACTCTAAAACGTGAACGCCAATAAAATTACTATAGCATATAGATTAAAGTTGAAATTATGGTGTGATAATGCAGTAGATAATAAGAGAAAAACAAAATATTAAAAATTGGTCAATAACGATAATCCAAAAGATCAAAGTGTCATATTCTTGTAGCTAGTTTTAAGAAGAAAAACATCATTACCAGACTAAAAATGAACTTTGAGGAGCTTAGGCATTGAGAAAGACCTATAATTTCACGGGATGCAAGTAAATGTCATTGCGATGTTAGAAATGTGAAGGATGGAAAACACTTCCTTTTACAATGTCTTGCTTATTCCCAAATTTTATTTCAATTTGAAAATATTTGATAACTTTATTGACCTATCTAAAATTTTTAACTCATGACAACTATATAAATTTAAGAAAGGTTCTCTCTTATATTTTTTATTATAGAAATAAAATACTAAAGAAAACCTATTAATTCTTTATCATTTCACTTAGCATATCAAAGTAGGCCTTAGTGAATGATAATAATGTTCACTTAGGATATCAAAGTTGGTCTTAGTGGATGATAATAATAATCATCATAATACTATTTCTTTCAAAGAAAACCTCATTACCAACTTGAAGGGATTATTACCCACATGCATGAGTGGAACCTATAATAAACTTGCTGGTGTTTATTAATGCACCTGATCCAAGGATATTTGGACTCAACATCTCCACTAGTACAGTACTATCAAATACCTAAAAATAATGATGACAAGCTTTCAGATTTAATCCATTCAACTAAATTATATTTACTACAACTTATAGAAGTATATTATATATGTATATATATGACAATAACATATACATGTTCATGCATAAAATGTAATAATGTGATTAGATTAAAATTATAATAATACTAATACATGATATTTACATATGTGCATTTTTATATATTAATGCATTCCATTAAGAAGTTTTATATAGAAATGTGGAGTAAAAAGGAAAAGAGAATATCCAACCCTTGGTATGATAAAGAGTGTAAGATGGCTAGAGAAGATATTAATGATGCCTATAACAAGTCCTTGAAATATGATAAGCTAAATAAGTACAAGTCCCTAAAGAAAAGAAAAAAATATACTACATAAATTGAAAGAAGGAGGAGCTTTTGCACCTCTTTAAGGTAGATCCTAAGAAATTTTGGAGGAGAATTATAACTCATAAATCTAAAGAAAATAGTATGATTCCTTGAGGGACTAGAATTCCTATCGTAAAAATATTATTATCTCTCGTGTTGTTGGAAAAATTATAACCTTTTCATAGAGGAAGAAACTTTTTCTTTAGAAGACATTGAGAATGGTGTTAAGTGTCTAATCAAATGGAAGGTTAAGGACATCAAAGGCTACCTAGAATATATTCTAAAAATTGAAGGACCTATCCTTATCTGTTACATTTATAGACTCTTCAATTTAGCGGTCAAGCTAACTTCAAAACCATTGAATCAAAGCCCCATTGTTCCTATTTTTAAAAGTGGGGGTAAAAAAAATACCTATAATTATAGTAGCATTATTAGTAGCCCTGTTCTAGCCAAGTTATATGGAATTATTCAAGAAAAGAAGAAAAATATATGGGTAGAAAGAAACCAAAAAATAGTTAAGCTCCAAGATGGATTTAGGAGTTATCATTCAAATATGGAATGCCTTGTTACACTTAGGATGACTGTGAAAGAATGTCAAAATAGTAAACCAATCTTCTATGTTTCTTCATTGAATTTTAAAAAGAATTTGACATAATGCCTAGAATTAACCTCCATAACAAATTAGAAGAGCTACGATATAATTTTTAGTTGAGAGCTACTATGATATGCGTATATAAGAATTTTATTTCCAAGTTTTGAAACACTAAGGATTGGTCAAAAGAATTTAATTGTACTATGAAAGTTAATAAAGGTTTTTCCCTATGCCCTACCACTTTTGGCTTATACACTAATAAGTTAGATGATTTCTTGAAATATTCAATATGTGTTAGCACGTCTCTAGTTGGAATGATCATTACCATTTTTTCTTTATGCTAATAATGTTTTCATGTGGTAAGGATTCCCTATCATCTCAATAGGAAACTAACTATTCTCAGGGATACTTTCTCTAGTACAAGTATGACTCTTAACACTCAGAGAACAATGGTTATGATGACCAAATTCAAAAGGATCATTGACAACAATTTCATGTATGGAAATAATAGTTTAGAGGACGTGACTCCATAAAAATATCTCATAATTGATATTTACCACAACCTGAATTGGAACTGTGGAATTTAGAAAGGTATAAAAAGATGGTTGAAAGCTTATTATGGACTTGAAAATAGCTATAAAACAATAGACCTTTAATTGTGTACTAAGAGGAAAGTCCTTGTTGATACAGTCGTCGTGCTTGTTATATTATATGGTTGCGAATTTTGGGGTTGTAGCATCTCTAGAGAATAATGGAGAAAGACAAAGGAAATCCAAAATTGTTATGTAATCCTAGAATCTTAAAATTTTAAGGAAATATACCATATCATGTCATGATCATAGTAGTGACTCTTCCCCCGTTGAGAGCATGGATATGACGAGTTACTTAATGTACACGAGCAAGACAAACAACATGAAAGGCATGAGCTTCCTAAGTTGAATCAAAATCTAGTCAATACCACTTACAATTGAAGCAAGATTATGATAAAGAGGCTAAGTCTTGATAAATCATTGGGGCGCCAAGAAACAAATTTTCTACATAAATGATAACATTAAAAAAATATTACGTATATATTTAATGAGGAACTGTAGTGCAATAAATATTTAGAAGATGAGAGAAAATTAAATAATACAGGGAGGTGATAAACTTTAATCTATAATATGAAAAGTATTACTTTATTTTAACCAACTTAAAGAAGAAAATCAACATTGCAAAAACAAAAACAAACTCCTATGAGCTTCATAGAGAAATAAGACATTAGAAAGTTCCTAAAACACCATGGAGCAAAGGAATTTGTCACATTTGTAAGTATAATAACATTGAATATGAAAAGCACATATACTTAGAATATTCTATGTACAGCCACATTAGATCTCAATTCCAAAGTATTTGTTCCCATACCAACCTTCCTAATTTTTTTTCATCAAATTGAAATAGAAAATATTTATATTAATGAGAAAATCCATGTTTGGAGACATGAGCATACACCAAAATTACAAAATCATAGTTTTTCTCTCCTTAAAATGTAAGAATAGGTTTGTATTTCAAGCATCCACATCCAAAGTTATCTATTTGCATGCAAGAAGAATATACTAAAATTTGAATTATAATGTCTCCAAAAAATCGCTAAGAACTTAATATATTTAAACTACATTCTAATTAACGAAAGGATAAGGGCCAACAATAGTCCCATGATAAAACGGTTTGGAAGGAACATGATTTAAATATGGAAGGAACGACACAACTAGGGAACATGAGTGTGTCAGGGAGGAATTGGTCTAAGAAATATGGCATGAAGAAAGTTGGAGATCCAATAGTTACTAGTGATGAGCTATTAACTCATCATCAATTCCAATCATTACTATGTGGCACTAATAATTACATGAAGACAATTAAATAATCTAACACAATTTGATTATTTTGTAGCTAGAGTTGAAAGATGTCTTATTACAATGGAGAAACGACCTCTACCCAATCCAATTTCCCCATGCAAAAGACAGCCAAATGTTCCCCAAATAGTAGGGGCATTGGGAACGAACAATCGACCATAAATAATCCAAATTTTTTTATATGAAATCACTAGTGACTACCCAAAAGAGGAGATATACAAATACCTTTTCTATACCACTAAACTGACTCAAAGTGGATAGGGGGATGAGAATCCAGAAATAAGGAGACAAAATAGCCCCAAGATCTAAGACAATTCATGATAGATGAAGAAAAAAAAATATAAAATTACATATATCATTGTCCACAGAAAAATATTAAGGACCTCCTTGGAAGGTCGAGATAGAAGGAGGATCCATGAAAAACCCATGGGGGAATCACCTCAACTCTCGTGTTTTTCCTAGGCCCCGAGGGGTCAGATGATGTCATAATAATTAAAATAGGGATCCCAATTATGTTAATCCCAATGAATAGGGAGTGGAAAAATGTAGCAATATACACCCCAACGCCATTAAGAGCCACTAAGTAGAGTTCATTCCAATTATAGACTTAAATCCAAATGTACGGTTAAACCAAAGATGCTAGGGCATATGAAAACCATTAAGCAGAGTAATCATACCTTGTTCATGATATTTACTAATATATTGACTTAACAAGTGACACATCAAGCTCTACGACTCAAGGATATCCCAAAATACAAAACATTACCCCACCAACTACTCGAAGTGATGTTCACTTGTCATTTCCTAGATTTCTAACATTATGGAGCTTATTTGTTGTAGGTCTATTTCATGCCAAATAATGGTGGTGGACTATAATTCCACCAAATACAGAAGGATCCAAATCACTCATGTTCACTAAAAAAATTCCGAATTAACCCCACCCTCCTTCTTGCATAGAAAAAAAAACCTTCTCACTTCAAACTTCTAAATATGTTGACTTGTAGTTGTTGGGAGATAAAGAATGTGCATAGAGGGAATTTTACGGGGGAGGGGGGGGTTGTTGCAAGCCCATAATGCCAATCCCTTCTTTAAACACTTGGAATGGCCTTTTTGACTTACCACATAGTTCCATTCGGTTGAGTAAGGATGAGCATACTAACCCCCACCATGGACCTTGGGAAACAATAGAAATTTCATAGGACATGAGAAAATAATAATTGATCATTAACTAATAATGATCCCCCCAATAGCTTTACTAATTGGATCTCCATGTGTCAATGTCGATATTATTATTCCTTAAGAAATGATAATATTGAATTCAAAAAATTGTGGAAGAGTATTTTTTATCCGACTAAGGATGAAATTGAGAAAGGGATTTGTAGGATTCCATCTATGTGAAGATGTCTGAGTTTAGAGTCCCCTATAATGATAATTTTTCAATTTTTCTCATTTAGGATAAATAATGACCTTGAAATACTCCATAGGGGTTTGCTTGGTTGTTAGTAGCCATTCCCAGACTCCAAGTGAAACTTGTTTCAATTTTTCCTTCAAGGCCTGTTTTGATCCATTGTGAAGATGAACAATTATGAGTTTCGAGTACCCTATAATAAGAATAATTTAAATGACGCTTGCCGAGGCCAAAGAAAGATCTTGAAATGGTTGATAGGTTTTTTCTTGGTTATTAGTAACCATCCCGAGACTCCAAGTGAAACTTGTTTAGATTTGTTTATTGAAACTAAAAATAACCACCCTATCCCCTAAGCATTTCCACTCCTAACTTTCCTAACCTTTTAGCACATCATAACCATGATGATTTAATAATGCTTTTCTTAAATCACTTCAAGCATAAATGTAAAATTCTAAATCAAACCAAGCAATTCTTTAACCCTTTTCAAGACTTAATTGATCCATATTAATTTGAATGAATATGAATAACCATTTTCATCATAATTTATGAATCGAATATTTATTTATTATATATTAATTTATAATAAAAATCAATAAAATATTATTAAATTTGAATGAATGTGAATAACCATTTTCATCCTAACTTATGAATCAAATATTTATTTATTATATATTAATTTATAATAAACATTAATAAAATATTATTAATATTATTAATATTAATATATAAATATATATAATAATAATTAATATATATATATATATATATATAATGATCTCTAAATATATATAATAGACTGGAGTAGGAGTAAAAACAATATGCTTCAAATTTAAACAACTTTCTTACAACTATAACTAAGTTATATAACTATCCATAGTAATATTAAGAGTTTCATGTAATTATAATCGGTGCATAAAAATTATAAAAAGTGATCAAGTATCATATTAGAAACCATTTAAATCAATTTGATTACTAAGTTTTTTTAAATAAGGGGAAATTTACCTAAGACACACCAGGACAGAGGCATTAATTAAATTGTATATTTTATGTTTTTAGGTGTTTATTATTGAAGTCTTATTATAAGGGTATTGTCTAATTATTATATATTTATTTGTTATTTCAATTGGAAAATATCTCTAGAAAGCTACTAAACTCATGGTATATTCTATTGTAATTGTAACAGAAATGAAATTATAAGTTAGAGTTTAGAGTAATCTTATGGAGTGGGTTAATAAAATGGACAAACTAAATTTTTCTAATGAATATTTTGATAAGCTAGAGTTAATGGAACTATAAATTTTGACAAAATTATTATCAAACATGGAGAGAAATTTTCATTGAATAAAATTGGACAGATCCACTTATTAACTCATTCACCATTCTATCATGGTTATGGTATTTTAACTTAATAAAAACTATGTTTAATAAGCACAAATAAAAAATATGTGCAGGGAATGTGAAAATGTATTTCATTATCATTATTAGAGATAAAATTGATAAATTATATCACACTTAGGTGAGTGTGTGCTAATGATGGTCTCACATGATGCATTAGTCATAATGGAAACATGGAAAAATAATAATATATTAAGTTGGAGGGTGATTCAAGGTACTTTCAAAATGAATTTGAATATGATTTTAAAACATTAAATGCAGGAAATTGAATTAGCTTTTCAAATATATAATTTTTATTTTTAGAATTTGTGTATGACTGTGTGGAATTTGAGTTTTTTCTAATAATAGTATGTCATTATTCACATAAAATATAACACGTATATTCCCATTGATGCAAGTGTTGAAAAACTAAGTGATGAAATTTCATTAAAAAATTGTAAAGTTATAGGTAGCACAATGTTCTTATATGCATGCCCGATTTTTAAAAGTTTATAATATAATTTTATAAATTGTAAATATTATGAAAGTTGTTATATCCTTGTAATTACAAGGCCATCTTGTTCTGGGGTTTGAGGATATTAACATAATAAAGCTATTTTTATTTATTTTTTATTTATAAATTGTAAATCTCACTCGATACTAGATAAACATATATTTTTTTCTTAAAATGGCTAAGGCTATTAAAAATTATAGTATTAATAAAAAAAATTGTATTTAGGATTCTAATCTACTCAAAAATATATATATTAAAAATAGTAAATACCATTAAATATTTGGAAGCCCTAGGGGGCATCTTGGTTGATGATCATTGTGATATGAAGTCTTTGTGAAGCATGTTGTTTAAGGTTCAAATCCCCCTGACTAGTCATGTGGACCATGCATTGGGGCGAACATGGTTTCACCTAGAGGTATAGTGGTAGAAATCAGAGTCAACTCTGTATCACGTGAGTAAGAGGTCAGTCCAATTGCTAATTCCTTTAGATAGAATTTTTTATTAAATATTTAGAGAAAAATATATATTTGGAATCTACATAGTGGAATGCATACGTGTATTTTCATAAGCATTTATGTATCCTATATAAAATAACATGAAAAATAGAGATATAGCTATTGAAAAATATGAGGTTTAAATGTATTTATAGCCTAAACTTTTTTTTTTATCCCAAACCATGAGGTTTTTCATTATGAACTTAAATCTAAAGAAATCAAATCACTAACACATATGTTAAATGTGTCAATATATCCCAAAAAAATTGAATAAAAGGAATATGCATGTAGTCTAGAGTGCACACACATTATACAGCATGAACACATTCTAGAGAATATGTAAATTTTATAAAATGCATCCACAATTGGGACTTGTTGTATACCTAATATTTTAGATTATGTTAATGTGAATATTATTGTACATATGTAATCCTAGAGAAATGAAAATACATGGGTAAATAAGAATATCCATCCAAGTTTGGGAAGATAAAAACAAATGTAATTTGTTAGTTTATATATTTAGATTTATTTAATACAAAATTTTATTGTGTGGAGTTTTTCAATGGCTTGCTTACCAATGGAATGAGAGCTTGGTTACTCTTTTTGATAACTCCATAATTTTTGGAGCTAATTTATCTTCCTAATCCAACTAATCACTAATTGGAGTGTAGTTGTACTTGTCATGCTTTTAACCCATAGTCCAACATTGTGGGTTACCATATCTAATGGTCCTATTATCTAATTTTATCTTCTATGTTGATTTTTGGATTACCAAAACCCCAAAATTAATCATGTGGTTTTTCTAAGAAACAGTTCCTATGTATTGAATCTCATGCATCTATTGGAGTTTCTTGATTCTTTGCTTACCTACTAGCAAAAAAACTATTCTTGGAGTTTGGAATTATTCCATAGTAATATACTCTTGAGCTCAAGCTGAGCATATTGTTGTGGCATATAACTTTGTAGAAATTTTCATTGGTTATCAACCTTATGCCTTAGAATCTAAAATATTACAAGAATTAGACCAATGTGCTATCACTCCGTTCATTTCAACCACGTGGATTCCCATAAATATTGGTGGTAACCAAAACCAATATTATCCTATTTTCTAAGTCATTATAGGACATCTACTCTATTGTATTGACCACAAAAGAAACATCTACTCTAATTTTGTTTCTCACTAGGGGATCCCTCTCTATTTTTCTTTATCTATTAGTGTTTCACCATTATAGACTTCACTGTCTAGGATACACTCCTTTGGTTAGACTTGAACATTCATTCCAAACCATTTTTTCTATGATTTTGTATTTTTATTTAGGATTTCATCTCTTGTAAATAATTTGTGGCTGGTCACATCTTAGTCTCCAAACATTTGAGAGTAGGCTTCATGAGTTCCCATCCTTGATTGAATGAAAGCATAAATTAACAATGTAAACTTTGAAACAGGAATGGAAACGAGTACCCTCTTCTTTTAGGTAGCAAAAAATGGTTTGATTTTGAAAAGTACTCATTCATAATACTCTTAATTTTTTTTAGCATGTTTTCTACACATCAAATTTTCTTATGTACCAAGTATAGACATTATTTTTAAAATGTTAGTGTTTTTTATGTTGATTTTGAAAAGTGTTGATGCCACCATCATCCCCTTTTCTTAGAAGACTTATTTATGACTTAAAATTTTCTAATCTATTAAATGTTAATAAGTATTTTCTAAATCTAAAATTTTTTGAGGTATTCATCTTCTTCCTCTTCACTTACATATTTTTTTTAAAATGTTTTTTAGGTATTTGTTCTTTGTTTTTTTTTTTTTTTTTTTTGTAGTGAGATATTTGTTTTTTTGCAGTGTCAAAAAAAACAAAAATGGTATAAATTTTAAAATGTCAATCTTCTATCTAATTATATATTTTTAAATAATATTTCATTGCACATGAAATAATTGTCACTAAAAAAGAAAGAATTTTTAACAACTTACATAAGAAAACACATTTTGAATATGTAAATAATTGAAAAACTACACATTTTGAGTATTTTTTTCTTTTTCTAAAAGTGAGATGTCAAATAAACCATTTTTATAAGAAAAAATTAACAAAAATAGTAAAAATACCAATTTTTGTGAATTTTCTGTCAAAAGTTAATAAGAATTACAATTTTTTTCAAAACTTACATGATTCATATAAAAATGAAGTGAAAATCACATTATAGAAACACTAAACATATAATAACAAAAACTAAATATTTATTTCTTCTCATAAAATGTCAAAGTCAAAAAATTACAAGTATAACTTATTAATAGTTACAAAAAATGAGCTTCATTTGGAAGCTTAACTTAATCAACAATCAATAATATCACTTAACCCAAACTCCTCATCTTCAAGAGTTTCATTATTGTCCTCTTCCACAATATTTTCATTATTTGCTTCAGTTTCATTAGTTTCATCTTCTGATGGATATTTGATGTTTGGGAATGTCCCAAAGTATGCCTTTCCAATCATTCCATCTAATGGTGGTTGAGATTATGTTTGCTTTTTTTGCCACACGGGATTCATTAAAATCTCGTTTTCTCAAACCAACTTACTGCATTGCATTTGGAAGAAATTGAAGAGCATTGATTCTTTGCTGAATAAATTTGCATTGTATGGGGTCTTTTTGAATGGAAATGCAATTTCATTCTTTTTGTAAGAAACATGCTAGTGTTGTATCTAATCATCAAGTACAAAAGAAAAAATTTAGTAAATTAGTATGAACACAAAAAATTAAAAATAAACAATAGTGAAATCCATTCTTATATGATAAAACTTACCTGAGACTAAAATTAAATCCAAAACCCAATCTCCCTCATTTCAACATAAATCTAAAAGATATTTAATAAATGACTGTGGTTTTTGATATATGTTAACAATCTCTCATTTTTCTTCTTTATCTTCATATTTTAGTTTTTTTACAACAACATCAAGGACCAGTACTTGGCTATGATTACTTTCATCTACTTGATTGGAAATAATAGGCTTATAGCTATCATCCTTTGTCCAAATTGCAATATGAATGAACTCATAGTCACTTATAATTGGTTGATTTCCACTAGAAATAAGATTTGGCTTTTGCTTATAACATGGAATAGCAAAAGTTCAGTTAAATTGTACATAAATGAAGTTTTTAACATTAATCAAGCATACAATTTCAACGTCTACCATGCAAGCTGCATCCTTGACTTTGATTTTCTCTTGAATCTTGATAATAACAACCCAAATTGTGTGTCTAAATTAAATGCCACAAATCTCCAAAATGGTGATGTTGTGACTTCTAGAAATCCCACACCCACTTTATTAAATTCTTGATAATTATAAGCGTCACTATCATATTCAATGTTTGGGATATTGAAACCATGAGGAATATTTGTAATAACTAAGGAATAATCCCTTTTAGGTATGAGTTTTGCAATGTCTTCACAATCACCTGATATTATTTGATTTTCGATAGTGTGGAGCCCATTCCAAATGAAATGATTAAGACTGGGATCAAGTTAAACATCACTAAGACGTTGTTTATCATCATTTCCATTTTAACTTTTTCAATAAGCTTATGAAACTATGTGGTACTCCATTTGCATCCTTCTTCATCTTTAATAAAATAAACAAATATATGTATAATTTATAAATTAAAAAAAATATACATATGAATACAAATTAATGTATGAATGAACATACATTTTTAAATGCAAGATAAAAATCTTTTAGCATTGATGTAGAACTTGAATCTGGGTAGTTGCGTACAACATCATCCCAACTATAGTCATTCAACAATTTAACCATTTTTTCTCGTATTCTCATATAAATCTTGTGACTGAATAAATAAAGTAAACAATGTTAATATAGTGATATGTATAACAAATAATCCCAACATCAATATATTATATTTAACATAAAATCATAATCCAAAAATAAGTAAAAATAATGAACTTACTTTAGAAATTCCTCAAACATTTCCGCCATTGATAATTCTCCTGAATTTACACGAGATAATATTGTTTTGGCAAACTTCTCATCCTTCACTCCTTGCATTGATCTCCAAGGTGTGATAGAAATATCTTCTCGAAGGAGCTTCATTTCAGGACCTGACTTACTGCTGGTACATATCAATGGTTTAGAATTTTTTACCTTCTGACTTTTGATGCCAATGTTCTCCCACAACTCAAAAATCTGGTATATCAATTCCCATATCTCTCCAGTTCTAAATTCCAACTAGAAAATGTTATCCATACCTCTGAATATTTTATAATTTACTTTTCCACCTTTGAACTTATTTTTTCTTCGATTTGATAATCGATTTCCATACAACATTCCTTCGAGAATGCATGATCAACCTTTGTCTTATCACCACCACATTTTTCTTGTAATTTAATATGAACAAATCTGACCCTTTGGATGAAAGTCATAGAGATCCTATACTCATTATCTAAATTATGATCCCATGCTAATATCTTTGCTTTTGTATCTGTTAAACCAACATAAATGATACATTTCATTATTTCAAAATGCATGTTATTGGGATATTCCTCCATCAATTTCCTTTGAGATTATACAAAATGGTTGCCCCAAGTACATAATATTTTTTTTCAAAACATTTTGAATTGTAAAATGGTTCTTTGTTAGGCACCTGACTTGGATAAACAAGAAGAACATAATCAACCACATGTGAAAAAGGGTTGTACCTCATAAATGTTTTCAAATTGTGAACATGCAAGTGGTGTGCCTTTCTAATTTGATATTTGAACTATGATTCATATGGCTTATAGACTTGAATGACATTAAGCTCAAATGAATGACCACCGTTAATTAAATTTGTCTTTTCCAAATGATGTCGAATGGAATTTTTTTATTTTTCATAATTCCATCCTCTAAATCAGCTCATGGTCTAATAATTTCCCTACTTGTTTTTAAGTTTTCACTAGGCCCTTCACTGTTGTCCATGATTTTTTCAAAATGATATATTCCTCCTATTGATTATGATATTTTCTTGAACCAAAACAATCTCCTCATCATCAACTACAAGGGAGACATTCTTGGACATTTTTGTTTTTGCTTTTTTATGGCTCTTCTCCTTTCTAACATCAATTCTAATCTAATCCTCAGATATGGAAACACATTCTTCATCTTCAACTTCAACTTTAACTTCAACTTCCTCATTTTGAAACGTAACATGTCTACCTTTACTAGATTGATCCCTTTGATACAATCTTGTAGCATCATGATGTTGGAAATCTTTTCATTGATGGAAAAGTATATGACAAAGGAGGAGCACCTGAAACATCATCCAAGTAGCAGAGGAAGAAAAAAGAGAGGTATCAGAGACAACAAAAAGATAAGTAAGGAGAAGCATCAGTCAAAGAAGTCACAGAGGCAGCAGAGAGAGCATAAGACAAGTAGCAGAGGCAGTAAAGAGAGCAGCAGAGATAGCAAAGAAGCAGAGAGGTAGCAAGGCAACATAGAAGGAACAAAGGCAACAAGAGATAGATGAGGTGGTGCTGCAGAGCAGTGAGGATATTAAGACAGATGAGGTGGTGCTGCAGAGCAATGAGGATATTAGTATCAAATGAAGGTAATTGAATTTCTTGGGGATGAGTTGGAGCATTGCCTAAATGGTAAGGAAACCATGAAGTGGTCGAAGAAACTAATAATGAGAAAAGGCACAACGAAGAACAGAGGCAAAGGCTGCGAATATAGAGGCAGAGCCGTTATCATGGCAATGGAGGCAGAAAAGACAAATACAGACAAAGGAGGCAGCAAAGAAGAAGATTGTTGAAATGTAACAGTCAAAACAACAGAAGCAGCGAAAGAAGCAACGACAGAGACAGAGAAAGAAGCATAGCGAAGGTAGAGGCAGAGGCAGAGGCAGTGAACATAGACGCGTTTTTTTATGGAATGGAACCATGTGCAAACATACATAATATTTCGGGAATCGTACAACCCAAGCGGCAAGTATATATACTTATACAATCAAATTCCGAGAATCGCCTAACCCCACTGGAAGATACACTAAATATTAGAGTAGCAAAGGATACATATATATAATTCCGGGAATCATAACCCAAGCAGAAATGTATGTATATATAAAACCTTATTCCGGGAATCATTACCCAGCCGTGCGTTATATATATATATATATAAATAAATTCTGAGAATCGCCTACCCCGCTGGAGGATACTCTAAAGCTGGAACATAAAAGCATATATATATATGCATCACAATACATATATATGCAGCGCATTACATATTTCACAAAGGTCCAAAGTTTATATATATTAATTCATATGGAGCGCTTTATGATCAAAGAATAAAAGTATCATAAGGTGGGACCCTTTCCCAATCGCATCGGAGATTATAAGGGCAACGGAACATATAAACATAAAATTTCGATTGCGATGAAGTCCGGACCCGATGGGTATATAAACTACAATTTATATATACCTTGAGTTCCGGTGAACAGTGACTGATCGCATCAGAAAAAGGTGGAATATCGGAACATGCTACAAAGGGTTGCGATTGCGATTGAAGCCCGGACCCGATGGGCTTATAAACCATGAGTAACAAGTATTTGAATTCCGGCCTAATCGCATTGGAGCATGACAATAAAGGATTGCGATTGTGATTGAGTTCCGGACCCGATGGGTCTATAAGTTATGACTTTATATGTTTGGTATAATCGAATCACCGCGGCCTTTGAGTCGGTCACATCGAGTGACGAGTGTGGAGCGGTATGACAATGCAATTTGCGATTGCGATTAATCACAATCGGAAGTAATCAAAGAGTGATACATCGCATCGAAGCAACTCAATGGAAGTTGCGATTGCGATTAATCGCAATCGGAAATATTTGCAAGGAGTTTCATCGCATCGGAGAAGGAGTCATCGCATTGCATCGAATCAGAGGCAGCTCATCGCATCGGCGGATAGTCAAAGATCAGCAAGTGGAACTGAAAGGTTGTTTCCTATGTTAAATACGTCCATTATTATATCGTCGGAAGTTACATAAGAAAGGGTTGATATACATTAAAGTGCAAAGAAAGGAGTTTAATTATCATAATACATTGAAGAGAGGGAAAAATTATTAAAGCGCTGTATTATAAAAGGACCATGGATATGATACGCGTTGGTTGAAACTGCCCAGCAGTTATATTAAAAAGGGGCGCTGTTAGATATATAAAACGATTGTTACGACTGTATTGAAATATTCCGTGTGGTCTGTGGACCCACGGGCCTCAACTTGAGGTGGAGGGCGATTGTTAATGTAAAACGATTGCGATGTGTGCAATCGTATCGGGCCATAAAACAAAGGCCATGATGTATGTATGTTCCGCTTGGGGAACTCGCCACATCAACAAGACACTTGATATGTAAAAAGCACTGGAATTTGTCCATAATTATAGTCAGCAGTTTCATATATATATATAAAGCGCTGATATAAAAACAAATAAAAAATGCAGTTCATAAATTCACGAGTTACACAGCAGCCATAAACAGAAAGGCATACAGAGGAGAGAAAGGGACAAACACAGTCAAAGAAAAGACAAATGCGCAGTGATCCAAAAGGCTGTATGAGTGAGCTAGAGCTCTCATTGTAGTTAAATGTAATATTTTAATTGGTTTATATTGTTTGTGATGCATTGGCAAGTCTCCGGAAGAAAACAAAGCTCCCATTGTAATATTGAAATTAATGCATGTTGTTATATTTTTTGAATGAGCGGATAAAAGAGATGAGAAGGCAGAAGGCAAAGAGACATGGCTGTCCATCTCGAATTCCCAGTAGAATACAAACAACCATGAAGCTAGTTTGTATATATATATATATATATATATATATATATATATATATATATATATATATATATGCAGCACAATACATATATATGCAGCGCATTAAATATTTCACAAAGGTCCAAAGTTTATATATATTAATTCATATGGAGCACTTTATGATCAAAGAATCAAAGTATCATAAGGTGGGACCCTTTCCCAATCGCATCGGAGATTATAAGGGCAACGGAACATATAAAAAGAAAATTGCGATTGCGATGAAGTCCGGACCCGATGGGCATATAAACTACAATTTATATATACCTTGAGTTCTGGTGAACAATGATTGATCGCATCGGAAAAAGGTGGAATATCAGAACATGCTACAAAGTGATGAAATTGCGATTGAAGCTTGGACCCGATGGGTTTATAAACCATGAGCAACAAGTATTTGAAGTCCGACCTAATCGCATCGGAGCATGACAATAAAGGATTACGATTGCGATTGAGTTCCAGACCCGATGGGTCTATAAGCTATGACTTTATATGTTTGAGGTACAGTCTAATCACATCGGCACTGGTCAGTCACATCAGAGTGATAGTGTGGAAGCGGAGCATGACAATGCAATTTGCGATTGCGATTAATCGCAATCGGAAGTAATCAAAGAGTGATACATCGCATCGGAGCAACTCAATGGAATTTGCAATTGCGATTAATCGCAATCGGAAACATTTGCAAGGAGTTTCATCGCATCGGAGAAGGAGTCATCGCATTGCATCAAATCAGAGGCAGCTCATCGCATCGGCGGATAGTCAAAGATCAGCAAGTGGGCCCGAAAGGTTGTTTCCTATGTTAAATAGGTCTATTATTATATCGTCGGAAGTTACATAAGAAAGGGTTGATATACATTAAAGTGCAAAGAAAGGAGTTTAATTATCATAATACATTGAAGAGAGGGCAAAATTATTAAAGCGTTGTATTATAAAAGGACCATGGATATGATACGCGTTGGTTGAAACTGCCCAGCAGTTATATTAAAAAGGGGCGCTGTTAAATATATAAAACGATTGTTACGACTGTATTGAAATATTCCGTGTGGTCTGTGGACCCACGGGCCTCAGCTTGAGGTGGAGGGCGATTGTTAATGTAAAACGATTGCGATGTGTGCAATCGTATCGGGCCATAAAACAAAGGCCATGATGTATGTATGTTCTGCTTGGGGAACTCGCCACATCAACAAGACACTTGATATGTACAAAGCACTGGAATTTGTCCAGAATTATAGTCAGCAGTTTCATATATATATATAAAGCGTTGATATAAAAACAAATAAAAAATGCAGTTCATAAATTCACGAGTTACGCAGCAGCCATAAACAGAAAGGCATACAGAGGAGAGAAAGGGACAAACACAGTCAAAGAAAAGACAAATGCGTAGTGATCCAAAAGGCTGTATGAGTGAGCTAGAGCTCTCATTGTAGTTAAATGTAATATTTTAATTGGTTTATATTGTTTGTGATGCATTGGCAAGTCTCCGGAAGAAAACAAAGCTCCCACTGTAATATTGAAATTAGTGCATGTTGTTATATTTTCTGAATGAGCGGATAAAAGAGATGAGAAGGCAGAAGGCAAAGAGACATGGCTGTCCATTTTGAATTCCCAGTAGAATACAAACAACCATGAAGCTAGTTTGTATAAAATAGGATAATATCCAAGGGGATAAGGTTGACGAAAATAGAATGAGAGAAGAAGAGAGTGTGCAGCAGAATTAAAGAGAGTTGAAGAGAATAAGCAAGTTGCAAGAGGTCAGAGAGTGTGAATATAGAGAATACAGAGTATGAAGCATTGAGGAGAAAAGACAAGAAGAAGGAGGAGCTGAGCAGAGAAGAAGAAGGGGCTGAGCAGAGATGATGCACGTCTGATATGAGAATTGATGAATAGTATAGAATATGGTACAGAACAGAGCTGATATCCAAGGTAAATCAGCAAGTGTGTTTTTGTTGAAAGAGTAAGGAAGTTGGAGCTTCCCTATCAAGTTGTAGCTTAATAGATGTCAGTTGTAGCTGACTGGGGTAGGAGCCTCCTGTAGGTTGGTGCCTGCAGAAAATTGATGGGAGTTGGAGCTTCCTTGCAAGTTGTAGCTTGCAGAATTGAGGTTAGTGCCTCCTGTAGGTTGGTGCCTGCAGAAAAACAGTGGTGAGAGGGAGTTGGAGCTTGCCTTTGCATCATAACAATAATAAGATGTGGTTTTCTCCCTTTATGGGTTTCCACTTATATTTGGTGTCTATGTGCATGATGTCTATGTGTTGATATGGTATATCTATTCTACTAATACTTGCTGCTAACATATTAAGACTGCTGGTACATTATCTAATATGCTTGTTAATTTCTGCTCACAAATAAAGATTGCTCACACATCATGTTGATCATGAAATGAAGGTGTTAATAAAGTATAATAAGTTTTAAGGGAAAAGTTTTAAAAGACCATGAATGTGTTAAACTGATTCACCCCCCCCCTCTCAGTTTAACTAAGGGTTCAACAATTGGTATCATAGCCGGTTCCTTTGATGTAAGCCTAATAGCTTGAAGGAGACCTGGTTGAGTCATGGACTATCAAAATGTACCTGTGATAAATACATCAAACTTTCTTGAATGGAGACATAAGGTTAAAATAGGATTATTGGCTTATGAACCTGAAGTATGGAAGCTTGTGTGTGATGGATACTTCACAGACTCCCCCACGGTGAAAGAACAACAGAGGAATGCCAAGGAAAAATGTGTGATATATAATAGTCTTCATAACAAGGACCTTGAGTTGATAATGGATTTAACCTCTGCAAAAAAATTATGGGATAGATTGCACTTCATGCATGGAGTAAACACTAAGGATTGCACTGACAAGGAGGATAAGAGAATTAAGAAGAAGAAAAATTCATGTCAAAAAGAAGATGTTCAATCAAATGAGGTACCTGCTAGTGTGAATGGTAGTGAGAACCATGAAGAAATTGCAGCTGAAGAAAAAGCCAAACTTGACACAGCCTTGACTGAAATAGAAAGACTGAAGAATGAAAACAAAGACCTAAATACATTGGTGCAAATATGTGATGAGAGATAATATGAAGATAAGAAAGAAATTATTGACCTGAAGACTCAGCTTGAAGAAGCAAACAAAGTAGAAGACATTCTTCTACGAAAAATGAGAGATAAAAGTCAGGAATGTGAAATATTAGAAGAAGAAGTAGTGAGCCTAAGAAAGAATTTATAAAAATCCCAAAGAGAACTATTAATGAATACACCTCTAATGAAAAGCACTGAACAATTGGACAAAATGCTAAATGCTCAAAGGTCACCTCTCATAAAAGCTGGGATAGGATATGAAGGAGAAAACAGTAAGCCCAAGGTAGAAGATAACAAGAAAATCATCTTTGTAGAAGCTGTAAAGGAAAATGAAGTACCTTAGAAGATTCCCACAGAAGAAGAAGCCAACAAGAACAAGATTTGTAAAGAAACAAATAGAATCAAGCAGCAACATGAAAGAACAAAGAATGAGAGGATGAAACAATCAACTGCTAAAGGCTCATATGCTCCTAAGGATGAATTGAATAAATTCGGAAGATGCCAAAGAAGGCTCTTTCCTCCTATGGGAAGCATCACTTGTTTTTCCTGCCACAAACAAGGAGACACTGCAGCATATTGTAAGACAGAGAAAACCCAGTCCAACCAGCAAATGATGTAGCAAAAGCGAAGAATCCCTCAAGAAAGCAAATGGAAAGGAAAATCTTTCACCAGGTACACAAATCACTTCCATGGCTACTGTTATGCATGCAATAATTTTGGACATAAATCTGTTGAATGTAAAATGTATTCAAGAAGGGGAACAAAGTATTATACATCAACTCAAATGCACTATGATAAAATAAGATGTTATGTATGCCTCAAACTTGGCCACAAAGCAAAAGACTGTAAATTGCCATATATATTAAAGAACTCCAGACAAATAATGAAATCCATTTCAATCAAACAAAACTATGAATCGGAAAGGAGTGCAGAAATTATGATGAACCCCAATAGAGTATGGAAAGAAAAGAGAAGAGGGGAGCCTATCATCTCAATAACATAATAAATCTAGCGTAGTCTCAGGGGGAGCTGCTCTAGGAAACAAAGCAAATATCCAACCAGTGATAGATATGAAGCAACATCTCAGGGGGAGAGCAGTTCATATGTAGTCCCCACAAAAAGTAGTCTAAGAAAAGATCCATGAAATGAGAACAACTATGAGATCCGGAAGAAAAAGGAAAATTCCTCTAACAAGAGAACTAGAGAGGAAGAAGAATATGTGAAGCATTCAATAGCTGACAGAGTAATGAAAGAAGAAAAGACAACAAGCAACCATGGTGGTAGAGAGGAAACATTAGCCATGATCATCTAAGTTAAGAAGACATCAGCAGATTAAGTGATGATCACAGTGTGCAACATTCTGCTAGTATGAACAATGATTCACCTTAAGAAATATGAGTAAGAAAAGAGCCTATCATCACTATATCATTACTTCCTTCATCTATGAAAATTTCTTCCTGAAGATCATCTTGTCAGAACAGTCGAATTGGTATATAAAGAAATATATAAAGCAGCAATGATTGTGGAACTGTCATAGAAAATAAAATGCTGTGACTTCCTCTGAATAAAATGACAGAAAAATCAAAATATTAATGATGCCAACATCAGATTCAGTGTACTGATGATTTTTGTTGAAAACAGTGGAGAGATCAATAATAGAATTTATGAAGGATGCATCAATTATGGGTTAATGTGCAAGCTGAATTGAAATCTATGCATGGTTTATCAAAGTAATATCAATTGGTGTTTAGGTAGAAGCAGCATGCCTATCAATAGAATATCAAGTGTTGTCATAGAACAGTAGTATGATACAGATCCTCAGGATCAAAGGACTATGGCAAGAATGCATCAAGGTAAAATTTCCAGGGTTATCTACATTCAGCATGAAAAGGGAAATAGCAGTGCTAAAATATCAGTATCTGATTTACACTTGAAGTAGTATATTGAGCACTGAAGCAATATCTTTTTCTATATATAATTTCATGCCTTCCTGAAGTTAGTACATGTATATATTCAAGGCCTCTTTTTAAAGATAAGTTACAAAACTGTGTGAAGTATGTTTGCTGAGTTTTCAATTAAACATCTTGAATATGTTATTGTGGAAGATCATCCTGATAGAACAGTCAAAGTATCTGAAGAATAAAGGACTAGACGCGATTACCATCTAAAGATCAAAAGTTTCTTTTCAATCCTACTTCAGCACAAAGGATTTGCAGGTATTTCACCATTGAAAAGAGGTTGATCACTGACATACATACCCCCTTATGTAATAAAGAAAAGTGCTTGGTTGATAAGTAAGACTAAACAATAAATTGAATGTATCTAGTCTCAAGGGTTGTTTTTGAATGTACATTGTCCAAGCAAGTAAAGGAATTTGATCTCTTAGATCAAATTTTGGTTAATTCATTGATCACATCTGTGACAAGGACCCACAGCTATTTAGTTTAATATTATTATCAGCATCCTAGCTCAAATCATCACCAACAGGCAAGAAAGGTGAACCACAACAATAAAATATATATTAGCATCATTATCATAATTGAACAATTTATATTCAAGTTCAAATTATCCCCAAAAGTGTTCTCTCAACAACTATTTTACACCAGTTTGGAGCAACAGGGTACAAATTCAGAAGAAGAAGATCTAAACACAAATCAGAGAGAAGAAATTCAAACATAGAATCTACACTGAGAAATGTGCAACCCTTTGGAAAAGCAGGTAATAGAAGAAATAGTCTTCTAAAAGAAGCTAGGCAGAGGAAGACTTGGAGAAAGCATTGGATTATCGGTGGATGTGTTGCCATCAATGCCAAAGGGGGAGACTGTTGGAAATGTTGTCATTGATAGCAAAGTAGACGACAAAGGAGGAGCACCTGAAACATCAGCCAAGGAGCATAGGAAGAAAAAAGAGAGGTAGCAGAGACAACAAAAAGATAAGTAAGGAGAAGCATCAGTCAAAGAAGTAGCAGAGGCAGCAAAGAGAGCATAAGACAAGTAGCAGAGGCAGTAAAGAGAGCAACAGAGATAGCAAAGAAGCAGAGAGGTAGCAAGGCAGCATAGAAGGAACAAAGGCAGCAGGAGACAGATGAGGTGGTGCTACAGAATAGTGAGGATATTAGTATCAAATGAAGGTAATTGAATTGCTTAGGGATGAGTTGGAGCATTGCATAAATGGTAAGGAAACCATGAAGTGGTCGAAGAAACTAATAATGAGCAAAGGCACAGCGAAGAACAGAGGCAGAGGCTGCGAATATAGAGGTAGAGCCGTTATCATGGCAATGGAGGCAGAAAAGACAGAGACAGACAAAGGAGGCAGCAAAGAAGAAGACTGTTGAAATGTAACAGTCAAAACAGCAGAAGCAACGAAAGAATCAATGACAGAGACAAAGAAAGAAGCACAGCGAAGGCAGAGGCAGAGGCAGAGGCAGCGAACATAGACATGCTTTTTTTATGGAATTGAACCATGTGTAAACATACATAATATTCCAGGAATCGTACAACCCAAGCAGCAAGTATATATACTTATAAAAACAAATTCCAAGAATTGCCTAACCCCACTGGAAGATACACTAAATATTAGAGTAGCAAGGGATACATATATATAATTTTGGGAATCATAACCCAAGCGGAAATGTATGTATATATAAAACCTTATTTCGGGAATCATTACCCACCTGGGCGTTATATATATATATATATATATATATATATATATATATATATAGATATATATATATATATATATATATATATATATAAATTCCGAGAATTGCCTACCCCGCTGGAGGATACTCTAAAGCTAGAACATAAAAGCATATATATATATGCAGCACAATACATATATATGCAGCGCATTACATATTTCACAAAGGTCCAAAGTTTATATAAATTAATTCATATGGAGCGCTTTATGATCAAAGAATCAAAGTATTATAAGGTGGGACCCTTTCCCAATCGCATCAGAGATTATAAGGGCAACGGAACATATAAGCAAAAAATTGCGATTGCGATGAAGTCTGGACCCGATGGGCATATAAACTACAATTTATATATACCTTGAGTTTCAGTAAAAAGTGACTGATCGCATCGGAAAAAGGTGGAATATCGGAACATGCTACAAAGGGTTGTGATTGCAATTGAAGCCTGGACCCAATGGGCTTATAAACCATGAGTAACAAGTATTTGAAGTCCGGCCTAATCGCATCGGAGCATGACAATAAAGGATTGCAATTGCGATTGAGTTCCGAACCTGATGGATCTATAATCTATGACATTATATGTTTGAGTTACGGTCTAATCACATCGGCACTGGTCAATCACATCAGAGTGAAAGTGTGGCAGCGGAGCATGACAATGCAATTTTCGATTGCGATTAATCGCAATCGAAAGTAATCAAAGAGTGATACATCGCATCGAAGCAACTCAATGGAAGTCATGATTGTGATTAATCGCAATCGGAATCATTTGCAAGGAGTTTCATTGCATCGGAGAAGGAGTCATCGCATCGCATCGAATCGGAGGCAGCTCATCACATAGGCGGATAGTCAAAGATCGGCAAGTGGGCCTGAAAGGTTGTTTCCTATGTTAAATAGGTCTATTATTATATCGCCAGAAGTTACATAAGAAAGGGTTCATATACATTAAAGTGCAAAGAAAGGAGTTTAATTATCATAATACATTGAAGAGAGGGCGACATTATTAAAGCGTTGTATTATAAAAGGACCATGGATATGATACGCGTTGGTTGAAACTGCCCAGCAGTTATATTAAAAAGGGGTGCTGTTAGATATATAAAATGATTGTTACGACTGTAATATTGAAATATGCCACGTGTTCTGTGGACCCACGGGCCTCATCTTAAGGTGGAGGGCGATTGTTAATGTAAAACGATTGTGATGTGTGCAATCGCATCGGGCCATAAAACAAAGGCCGTGATGTATGTATGTTCCGCTTGCAGAACTCGCCACATCAACAAGACACTTGCTATGTACAGAGCGTTGGAATTTGTCCAGAATTTCCGTCAGCAGTTTCATATATGTATATATATAAAGCACTGATATAAAAATAAATAAAAAATGCAGTTCATAAATTTAGGAGTTACGCAGCAGCCATAAACAGAAAGGCATACAGAGGAGAGAAAGGGACAAACACAGTGAAAGAAAATACCAATGCGCAGCGATCCAAAAGGCCGTATGAGTGAGCTGGAGCTCTCATTGTAGTTAAATGTAATATTTTAATTGGTTTATATTGTTTGTGATGCATTGGCAAGTCTCCAGAGGAAAAAAAAGCTCCCACTGTAATATTGAAATTAATGCATGTTTTTATATTTTCTGAATGAGCGGATAAAAGAGATGAGAAGGCAGAAGGCAAAGAGACATGGCTGTCCATTTTGAATTCCCAGTAGAATACAAATAGCCATGAAGCTAGTTTGTATAAAATAGGATAATATCCAAGGGGAGAAGGTTGACGAAAATAGAATGAGAGAAGAAGAGAGTGTGCAGCAGAATTAAAGAGAGTTGAAGAGAATAAGCAAGTTGCAAGAGGTCAGAGAGTGTGAATATAGAGAATGCATAGTATGAAGAATTGAGGAGAAAAGACAAGAAGAAGGAGGAGCTGAGTAGAGAAGAATAAGGGGCTAAGCAGAGATGATGCAGGTATGATATGAGAATTGATGAACAACAGAGAAGATGGTACATAACAGAGCTGATATCCAAGGTAAACTAGCAAGTGTGTTTCTTTTGAAAGAGTAAGGAAGTTGGAGCTTCCCTATCAAGTTGTAGCTTGATAGATGTCAGTTGTAGCTGACTGAGGTAGGAGCCTCCTGTAGGTTGGTGCCTGCATAAAATTGATGGGAGTTTGAGCTTCCTTGCAAGTTGTAGCTTGCATAATTGAGTTTGGTGCCTCCTGTAGGTCGGTGCCTGCAGAAAAATAGTGGTGAGAGGGAGTTGGAGCTTGCCTTTGCATCGCAACAATAATAAGATGTGGTTTTATCCCTTTATGGGTTTCCACTTATATCTGGTGTCTATGTGCATGATGTCTATGTGTTGATATGGTATATCCATTCTACTAATACTTGCTGCTAACATATTAAGACTGCTGGTACATTATCTAATCTGCTTATTAATTGCTGCTCACAAATAAAGATTGCTCACACATCATGTTGATCATGAAATGAAGGTGTTAATAAAGTATAATAAGTTTTAAGGGAAAAATTTTAAAAGACCATGAATGTGTTAAACTGATTCACCCCCCCCCCCCCCTCTCAGTTTAACTAAGGGTTCAACACATAAGTATTTTTTTTTCTTCTTTCACATATCTTCTTCTTCATGCTTATGGAAAATGGAGACAAAATATATAATATATCGCTCTATACAATAAATTCCGGCCAAGATAATTGAAATGCCCTCAACAAAATCCTGTAAAATAAAATACAATATTTCAATATTAACTAAGTTATTAAAAATTCAATGATACAGCTTGAATAACACAAAACATATAAGTGTAAATAAAAATACTCACAATCTTCTATGCAATATTTTGTACGATTTGTTTGCATATCTTTTAAGAATCACCCCCCATGTTATACATCTACAATCTAAAATTATATCTAATTTTATCATGTGACTTGGGAAGTTTTGAAAGTATATAGACACTTTCATTATTTGGAAGAATATATAGGTCTAATACTTTTACCACCAAGTCATAACTTTCAGCATCAAAATCCTTACTAGCATATAGATATAAATGCAGAGGTTCGTCTTCTATATCTTTCAGAAACCATGCATATTTTGAACAATTCACTTTTGTTGATTTCTTCGAGTATGAAACCAACTTATTTTATTTTGTGGATGCATCTCCCACATTTTCAGTAATTAACTGAGGTGCAGTTCATCCATCAATGATTTTTGAAGGCCCACCAGTAGATTTAGATGATGCAAATGTTGACTTGGGTCTAGAAAGACTGACAGAAGCCTTCCTTGATGCCATTTTCTTGAAAACATATATATCTACATATAAATTAGTAAATCACAAAAAAAAAATATCAACAAAATAGAAAAATAGGTTTAAAAAGAATGATTTTTTTTTTACATTTTATCTCGGACAAAAACTGTAAAACATTTTTTTTTTTAAATGTCATATCCCCAACCCCCCTAATTTTTTATTTTTATTTTTTATTGTATATATATATATATATTATTTTTTATTTTTTTTATTTTGGAGGTCGTTTCTCAGAATCGCCCCCCCTAAGTTTAAAAAAAGTTCCTTTAATTTCTTTTTTTTTTAATATATTTTCTCCTCGACCCCAATAAAAAAAAATAAGGAACCAGCCCTTTGGGCATATAATTTATTTATTTATTTCTTTTTTTTTTATGCCTAAGGGGTCGATTCTCCCGATTCTCATAATCCATTAGGGGAATTTTGAGGCGTAAAAGTGGCCTCCTAAGAAAAATGTACAACAAAAATTAACTTTATAAGAACCAATATTATAAGAACCAATAGGATTCAAGATGATGATGTCAACGATGGGGGATGATTCACCATTTTCGGAGTTAAAAAGTAAAAAGATTGAAAAATAATAAAACTACTTTTTCAACTCGTATTTTAAATTTATCTCCCTAAGGTTTTACTCAAATTTCGAGCAAGTACTCGTTCGATGAAAAATTTAATTCCTCATCTGAGTACCCATGTTACATACTTTCGATGGACCATACTACACAAATAATAATAAATACATGAAAACATGTGATTGCAATCACATTTTTCATGTATTTCTCATTTTTCGTGTAGAAATATCCATTAAAAGTATGCAACATGGGTACTCCTTGGATGATGAATCAAATTCTGCATCTAAAGAATTTTTTTCGCTTGAAATTTGAGTAAGCCTATTGGGAGATAAGTTGAAAATACGAGTTGAAAAAATAGTTTTTTTCCCTATAAAATTTGATGATGTAATCTAATATTATTTTATTATTTCCACTATTATTTTATAATTTCCTTAGGAGGCCCATTTTAGACCTAAAAATTTCCCTAATGTAGCCTCCCAGCCTTGGGCGCCCTCGGGCTTGGGTGGACACTGCGCCTTGGGTGTTGTGCTACGAACGAACGCGCCCACAGGGCGTTGTCACCCTGGGGCAGATTCCCATAATCAGCCTCCTACCAAGTAGGGGGTTGATTTTAGGAATCGACCCCCCTGCTTGGTAGGAGGTCAATTTTCCGAATCGGCTCCCTCCTAGGTAGGGCAGCCGAATCCTGAGGCTCGGGTGAATGTAACACCGTGGGTGCATCTGCCCACAACATGGGCATCGTAGGCATGCCCCGTACTACGCGCAGACGTGCCTACAGGGAGGCATTTTCTCAAGCTCAAGGGCCACCCCTTGGGTTCCCTTGGGCTCGGGTGGATGCTGCCTCATGGGTGCATCCACCCACAACACGGGTGCCCTGGCCCGAGTGGGTGCGACCACCGAGCCCCTAGGCAAGCGGGGGGGGGAATTCTTAAAATCAGCCCCCCTATTTTCCAATGGGGCCAGTGGCCCTGCCCACTTGGGCTAGAACGACCATGTGCTGCCCTAGGCAGGCCCATCCACAATGTACACGCTAAATTTATTTTTAATTTTAGATAAAAAAAATAAATATTTCGGTTTCTAAAAAATTTTAATGATAAATGTTGGGAAATTTTTAAGGGTTTAAAATATTTACTGTTGGGGCTTTTAACTTGAATTTCATTAATTTTAGAAATTTACTTATTTTAAAAATAATAGAAAGAAAACTAACCTTTCAAAAGAAAGAATCTCCCGTTGACCATGTTGATGCTCTAGAAAATCGTTCCAAGCTTTTAAAGAAACCACAAGGAATCTTGACATGATGTGTGGAATAGTGACAATGAAATTTATTATAATGCGGAAATAACGAAATTTATTTTCGGCGGGGTAAATGTGGGATAAAAAAGTATGAGGAATATTAAAAAAATAAAATCTATAATGAAATAAAGTTATATAATTTAATTAGAATTATTTTAGTTTGAAAACCATTATTAAAATAAAAAGTTTTTGGAATTTAATTCGAAATTAGGGTCTATATTAAGAGATTATTTTAGTAAATAATTTTCAAATAAATCGTATAAATAAAATTTGGAGGGACATACTTCAAGAAAAAAAAATTCGGCAAAAAATTCTGGAGGGAATTTTTCATTGTTCAGCTATATATTATCATTGGGAGAGAGATCATTCAACATTTCTTGTTTCAGTTTTATGGAATCCTCTGATATTGAAGTTTCATTTTATGAAGCATCAACATCTTTGTCACATAACAACTCTATTCATATTGATGAATATAACGAGAGAAGTAGTGACAAAATGAAAGATGACACTAGTAAAAAATGATGAAATTAATGACTAGGTGACTAAAAATGTTAGTCACCACCATTATTTCAAGTGAATTACTACTAAATTTGAGCAATTTTATGTGACAAAACTAAAAATGACTAACTTGAATGACTAATTTAATCTTGGAATATCATATACGACTAGATAATAAGTGACAAAACTAAAAGCGATTAACTTAAATGACTAATTTAGTCTTGGAATAAAATATACGACTAGATAATAAGTGACTAAAATAAAAGAGACTAACTTAAATGACTAATTTAGTCTAGGGATAAAAAATATGACTAGATAATAAGTGACTAAAGTAAAAGTGACTAACTTAAATGACTAATTTAGTCTAGGATTAAAATATATGACTAGATAATAAGTGACACAATTAATAATGATTAATGTAAATGACTATTATAGTCCAAGAATAAAAATATGGCGAAATAACAAGTACAAAAAGTATATGGATTAGTCATTATGTCAGTAATTTTTAATTGTGTCACTCCATATATGAAAAATTGCAATTTTGGTACCAAAGTGTTACATTTCACTATAGATGTCTCTGAATCCATTTGCAGTGTTAAAATTTAGAGACAAAGGGGTCTCTGAATTTACATTGTTAAAATTATGAGTACCCTTTTTTCTCTAAAGTTTAACAGTGTAGATGGATTCATCTAAAATTAACATAATTGCATGTATCATCTATCAAATTTACACTAATGCCTTCATTATAATTTTAGTAAAGGTTATAATTATATTAATTATATATCCAAATTAATATTTATATTTATATTTAATATTTGGTCATAAATTTTAATTTTTAAACTTCATTCATTTATGTTAAAAGTGAGAGTTGTTTTAAATCTAAGGTTAAATCTTTATATTTACATTTAATAAATAGATAAATATAACATTTCTTATGTTAAACATGTGAGTTCATTTAAATATAGTATTAAATCATCATATTTACATTTGATACTGAATAGATAAACCTAAAATATATATATTTGTAGACCTATTTAGTAAATAGGTATCGAAATTTCCGGGATGTAGGTGAAAGGCCGAGTTAACCAGTGTTGCCACTCAGATGCAAGGTGGTAGGGAACCTGTCCTCCTCATGTGAATGCACATGGTCGCCTGATCAGGTTCAAATGTTGGAGCATGGGGCATTTACTTTCCACCCTCACTCACCTCCCATTGACGTCCTCTGCCTTAATCACTGTCCTCTGCACATTTACCCCGATAGTCCTACCTTGGTTGCCTCCCATGGCCCTTAAATCCTCCACCCCTACTTCTTATTCCACCATTCGACTCTCCCTTCGACTCTGCACAGATGCTTCTAGGGCCTTAGCCAAGCCTTGGCTCCTATGCCCAATTCCTTGCTCCGCTGTTCACTTTTATTTGGATTTCAGTCCCCCAGCTGCTCCCTCAGACACTTCTGTGATTCAAAAATCATCTCAAACCCATTCCCACTCCTTCGCCATGCCTAGACACCACCGCATGAGGTGCCACAGAGCAAGGGGATGTGGGCTTCCCACCTGACCTCCCATCTCTGCCTCTGCAGGCAGGACGGTGAATCTCTCAATTGACTGGGCGAAGCCAGAAATCCTCGACCCCATAAATCTCTCTACTCGCCTGTCTCTCCACCTTTTGGATTCTCCTTCTGAACCCTCTAGCTTTGGCCTTCACCCCAGAAAAATATCCGACAAGTCCACGATATCTCCCACTCCCACCTTCTCCCCCCATAAGATGGTAGCCTTGTCGGTGCAGAGTGCTTTGAACAACGACCATGAAAACTCCAGCTCGGACGAGGGAGGAAGCAGTGCGGGTGCTGAGACTCATGCGGCTTCCTCCATTTCACCTAATTCCCATGCGGTGCTTCTTCCTTCATCGAAAACCCACGCGTCCAAGCAGGAGGAGGATAATTTAGATTATGCATGAAGAATTGTGGAAGAGTCGTTCCAACCTCCAGAAAAGGATGACAGCTCTCCATCTGCTTAACTATTGGGTGCTTATCTCTCATTCCAATCATTTTTTTGTTATTTCAAGGTTTCTAGTGGCCTGGTTCTATCTTAAACATGTCACTAGTAAGGTTGGTTTCCCACTATGGGCAATGTATTATCAACTCTCTATGCTCCACTCTTGGGCTGGTTTCCCCGTCTCGGGCAACACTTTTTCTTTTCTTTTTTGAAATTGAAAATTCCTTCCGGAATTGGCTTGCCAACTATGGAGGACGAGAAATGTAATATTTTGGATTGTATGATATAGTAGAAGTAGCCTAATTTAGAAAATAATAATAATAATAATAATAATAATAATAATAATAATAAATTAGGTATGGAAATTTATTAATTTAAGTACGAAACTTAATTAATTTTAAATGATGTATGAACCTTTGTTTTTTTGTAAGTCAATGTTATATTCATGTAGGAAAAAAGGAGTACATATAGCTAGTTACAAAATAGGTGGTCTCACGTCGACTTCATTTGTTGACAAAAATTGCACCAGATGAAAAAAAATACAAAAGAGGGACTAGGGACATTTTCGATAAAAGGTTGGGCTAGAGGCACCAAAACACATATAAAACATAATTAAAGAACACCAAATAGCATACCAGTCATCAAACATGATGGATGCAGGGTTGTACGGGGTTGTTCCTAGATGTGGTAGAGGATAGAAGTCACACGAACTGTGCCCTTCAAAGTGTGCCAACCAAGTCTCCAGCTTTTATACTTTCTTAGTGAGTTGATTTTGGCCTCAGCAAACCACTACCAGTCGCTCCCAGACTTGGCATTGTAAATAGTGCGTTCGGTCCATTAATGTTGTCATCTGCTCTTCATGCTCCTCATGACATAATCTCACAATTGTGTCCACTCTTTCCATTAGGTCGTTTATAAGTGACGATAGTTCTCTAGGTAGCAATGTTGGATAACATTCCCCTCATTTAATTCAAATAAATCAAGCCCACGATTCCCCTTGCTACCATGACCTCCTCCATCCTGACGACTCTGAATTTGAACCCTCAAACCCCCACCTCTGTTATCCCCTCGCTTACCTCCTCCATAGCCCCCATGCACACCCACACTAGCGAGTCGTGCATGCCCCGCAGTCTTTCCACCCTGTCGTGGAGTCGCCATGATTATTTCTGAGTCTTCCACCCCCACAGGGCCATGAATGACAAGGGAGGGAGAACACCCACACCACACTGGGGGCTTCATAATTCACCAAGGTTGAGGAACCCCGCCATGTGCAAAGTCCAAAGACCAGACCCCCCACTATAGAAAACAAACACCACTAGCGAAGGAGCCAAATTTCATCTCCCACCACCACAGGGAAGCACAAAGACAGCTCCCACTTCCAGATAAAGACTTCCACCATTAGCAAAACCAAATACCATCACCCACCAAACCAACACAAGAAATTTAACAAAAAAAGATGACAAAGTAGCCGAAACCTAAGCGTAACTTCCCCTAGGGAAATAACCAGCATCCAAATTCTCCACATAGTAACCACACACCAATCCACCACGCACTTCCACACCCACGTTGGAGGGCATGAAATTTGGAAAAGAAACTAGTTTTCCATCACCGCCCTCAAGGTTTCCTGGACTGAAAATTCTAGCTTCCTCTCTTATCATGAAAAAACAGGCTCACTGGAAGCTAAGAAAAATGGAAGCCAGTTAGCTCACTTCCCTTCAACTTCCTATCCTTAACCCAAGCACAGTCAATGGCTAAGAAACTGAGCAGTAGGGACCAGTTGAACACACCACACCAGCAAATGGCCACGACAAGCACACACAAGCCACTCCCTCTGTAAACCTTCCTGTGACATTTACACTTCCTCTTCGGAGGTCACCATCAGGACCAGCACCAAACCATATCTAGGAGTCTAATGTTGGGCTCCCTCATCTTCCCTCGCCTTATCCTGTCACCACCTCCAAACTCCAATGCATAGTTATTTTTCACATGAATTGCCAACGTGAAGCCAGTAACTCTCCCACTGCATATGTTATGGTGAAGGGACAGGGAGTACCATCCCTCACCCTTGCTCCTCTTATATTTACTCATGCGAGACACCTTCCACGTGTTTCTCAGACCTCACCCCCATCGAGGAGTATTGTATGACCCTTTGTTAATTTAGTTACGAACCTTAATTAATTTTTAATGGTGTATGCACTTTTATTAATTGTTTGATATGAACCTTGGTTAATTTTTAATGATATTATGAACTTTTGTTAATTGTTTAGGTATGAACTTTATTTAATTTTTTAATAATATATAAACCTTTATTGATAGTTATAAATATGTAATTCAAAATATTTAAGTATGGTTTATTGTGTAATAGTGGATAAATGTATTTAGATTTATCAATTTCTATGAGAATTGTACCAATGAACATATTTATTTCATTTAATACATAATTTACATGATTATATCAAATTAAGCTTTAAATAAAACAATATTATTGGTTTTATATTTGATTAATAATCAAAGTAGGAAATTTCTTTTTGCAAAAGAGCTCCCCTCAAGTCATGCATAGTAGGGCCTTTGAAGCCCTTTCGTGTAGCTATAATAGAGTCCCACATAGCTTTGTAATAAGTTGAGCGAGCACCATTAAATGGGATATCTGCATCATACCACCATCTAGCAATGTATTGAAAAGAGGATTCTTTGCACGGTTACAAGACATGCCATATAACCCTCGATGATGGAGAGCTTGACCTTCACATTTTTGTTTGACGGCTAAGATTTCCTGATGGGGTAGATGGTGAAGGGGGTTTACTAGCATATATGGTAGCACTAATGAACCTTGATTTTGGAGCAAAGGATGGGAAGAAGGCTCCTTTTGGTGGACTGAAAACTTTGGTACATTGACAGAGGAAACCAAATATGTATGATAGACAATGTCTCCATAATTCCATTTCTCTATCGAGATTTATTCGTCGAATACTCATAATTTCCCTTAACCCAACATGGTGCCAGGTTTATGTACCCAAGCTCATGTAGTGGACTAGAGACAAGATGAAAACCCCTACAATGTCATCATCTTAGAGCTCGAAGGTGGGACTATGGATTGGAGACAAGATCAAAACCCCTGCAACATCACCATCTCCGAGCTCGAAGGCATGTCCTGAAATAATGAGAGGGTTTTCAAGCATATCATTGTGGGATTTGGCCTCGACAGAACAATATTTCCTTTCATTTTCAATTGCACCAATTTATACTCCCTCGACTTGTTGGAAAACTTTTTGTCTTCCGAGATACCAATGAAGCTCCAATATATGGTCAATGTAATCGAAATCCCTTGTCGTGAATCCTCTACACTTATCTAAATGTCAAAGATCTCCATGATAATAGGATCACGTGAAAAGGTGGTGGACTTTGGACATTCAAAGACTGGATCCAAAGGTATTTTTGGCCCTTGGGTACCTTGATCTTGAATACTTCAGAAGGAAACAACTAACAGAGAAATATGATGTGTATTATTTTAGAGTAGTGTTACTGGAGTTCTTGTGTGCAAGGGAAACTCTTAATATTTTTATTCCCAAAGAACAATTCAATATAGAAGAGTGGGAAATGCATTAGCAAAAAAACAGCAAGCTTGAAAAAATCATTGACCCTCACCTTGTTGGAACCATCAACTTTGGTTCTCTGAAATTTTTTATGGAGACAACCGAAAATTTATTGGAAGAGATGGGCTTCGGCAAGACTTCCGTGGGAGATGTTCTATGGAACTTGGAATATGCATTCCAACTCCAGGAGATATCCATGAAAAATGATCTAGATGAGAATAGTACAAATCCTATTGCAGATGTTCCTTTGCGCTACCCAGATATTGAGCCTTTTAGTCCAAGTTCAGTATGACTTCAAGTCTTGTATGAAAGTTCTCAATTTAGAGATTTCATCAATGAGAATGTGGCATTTTGGAGTTCTCAACATCCCATAGAGGGTTATTTGTGAGAATTTACCTATTGTTTGGAACATGTTCTCCTTCAATGGATATGACACATAGTGGATCCATACCTTGGTGCAACAATTCCTTACCTTAGGATCTTTGCACAAGATTCAGGGTAAAGTGAACACACAACACTAGTGGCTTTGGTTTGGGAGGAGAGCTACAAGTATGTAGAAGAGATTGAGGGTGCATGCATTATGTTCCTTTTTGCTGTCGAGAGGCTGAGACTTTTTATACTAGTGTTATTGGATGAGGTGTTTGTGGAAGTGATGATGATTTAGAAGATGAAACCACAAGCGTTGTGTTCTCACAATTGGTGAATCCTCGTGGGAGGTGATCACAAAAAAATACTCCTTTGACATGTTCCAAATTTACCAAATTAGCACATGCAGACAGAACATTAGTGAATGTGAAATGGTTAGGTTCATTACTTGTTTTTTGCATATCACATTAAAAATCTAGTTCCTCCTCGTAAAATCCTCTCCTCGTATAATCGACCACCATTACAAACGATTACACAACATTTGGTTTAGACATTTAGTTAGGAAGGTAGGGTGCCCCTATCTCCCATCTCCCTATAGGGTAATTTGGTCACATATTCTTTCTTCTATGATACTGGTTCCTCTCTCTTAAGTCCTATCTCTCGTCCTTCCTCTCTCCCTTTCTCTCCTACCTCCCTCTCTCTTCCCCAATGTCAGGTGGAGAAAGAGTATAAGAGCCAACTTTCTCATGAATGTGGGACACTCGAATTTAAGCTTTTCTGTAACAGTGATGAGGTGTAGTTTGGTTATTGAGACTTCATCAGATGGCCATTCTCCTGACTTAAATTAATGTGTGACAACACTGTGGTTGAGTTTGAAGCTGGAGATTGAACATAAATTTGGTTTAATTTCAATAGACATTTTCATCAATAAATGTAAAGCAATGGCTAAAAAATACTATAAATTAATAAATAGAGAAGACATGACAACAAGCAAAAATACCTACAAAATTTTTACACTGAGACATAAATAATAAGCGACTATTTTGCACAAACAGAGACCATCGAAACTATCATCTTAACCCCTAACCCATTTAACCCCCTAAACCTCTAAACCTCTAACCCATTTAACCCCTAAAACCTAAAATTCTAAACCCTTAACCCCTAAACCCTAACCCATTTAACCCCCTAAACCCCTAATCCATTTAACCCCCTAAACCCTTAATGCCTAACCCCTTAAATCGTAATTCCAGACCCCTAACACATTTAACCCCCTAAACCCTTAAAACCTCAACCCATTTAAGCCCCTAAACCCTAACCCAATTAATCCCTAACCCCTAACCCCTAAAATCCTTAATTTCTAAATCCTCTAACCCCTTAAACCTCTAAACCCCTAACCCATTTAACCCCCTAAACCCTAAACCTCTAACCCCTTAACCCCTAACCCCTTAAACCGTAATTCCCAACCCCTAACCCATTTAACCCCCTATACCCCTAAACCCCTAACCCATTTAACCCCCTAAACCGTAAACCTCTAAACCCCTAACCCATTTAACCCCTAAACCTCTAAACCCTTAACCCCTAACCCCTAAACCCTTAACCCATTTAACCCCCTAAACCCCTAATCCCCTAACCCATTTAACCCCTAAACCCTAAACATCTAAACCCTTAACCATAATCCCTTAAACCCTAATTACCAACCCATGACCCATTTAACCCCCTAAAACCCTAATCCATTTAACCCCCTACCCTAACCCCATTAACCCCTAACCCCTAAAATCCTTAATTGCTAAATCCCCTAACCCATAAACCTCTAAAACCCTAACCCATTTAACCCACTAAACCCTAAACCTCTAACCCCTTCAACTGTAACCCGTTAACCCCTAACCCCTAAAATCTTTAACTCCTAAATCCCCTAACCCCAACCCCTAACCCCTTAAACCCAAATTATCAACCCCTAACCCATTTAACCCCCTAACCCCCTAAAACCCTAACCCATTTAACCCCCTAAACCCTAACCCCATTAACCCCTAATGACCCCTAACCCCTAAAATTATTAACTGCTAAATCCCCTAACCCCATAAACCTATAAACCCCTAACACATTTATTCCCCTAAACCCTAAATGTCTAACCCCTTAACCCCTAATTACCAACCCCTAAACCATTTAACCCCCTAAGCCTTAAACCTCTAAACCCTTAACCCCTAATTCCCAACCCCTAACCCATTTAGCCCCCTAAACCATAAACCTCTAAACCCTTAAACTCCTAAACCACTAACACCTAAACCCCTAACCCCTTAACCCTTAAACCCCTAAACCATTAACGCTTAACCCATAACCCATTAATCCCTCACCCCTAACCCCTAAAATCCTTAACTGCTAAATCCCCTAACCCCTAACCCCCTAATCCCTAATCCCTTACCTCTAACTCATTATTCACCTAACCCCTAAATACGCCTAAATACCCTAACCCCTAACCCCCTAATCCCTAATCCCTTAATCACTAACTCATTATTCCCCTAACCCATAAATGTGCCTAAATCCCTAAACCCATAACCCCCCAATCCCTAACCCCTTAACCATAAACACATTATTCCCCTAACCCCAATCCCTAATCCCTTAACCACTAACTCATTATTCCCCTAACTCCTAAACCCCCAATCCCTAACCCCTTAATCACTAACTCATTATTTCCCTAAACCCTAAACCCTAAATCTCTAACCCCTAAGCCCCTAATACTTAATCTCTTAACCACTAACTCATTATTCCCCTAACCCTTATAACAATCCTTAAAACCCATTGGGATTAGCCATTCCAAACAAGAGCAAGTCTAGTTGGGACCTACGATTAGGTTAATTCACCCTTGTTGGCAAAGTGGAATACCATGATCAAAACCATGAGTTGCAAAAACCTCTCCTAAATTTAATATTTTGTCTCAATTTTATTTTAATAATTAATTAATTAATTACTTAAAAAATTCCTATGGATAAATCACATAAATTTTTTAAGATCAGACCACTTTCGAACCACTCATTGTGTGGTTCATCATCAATTTTCTAAAAATAAATCAATAAAAGGAATTGCACTCAACATCCATCAAAATGACAAGGGATATTATATTAAAAATGATGTTTATAGGTCATAATATTAAAAATAATGTTTGGAAAAATGGAGGGAGATGGTATTCATTTTTCATTTCAATTTTAGATCTCATAACATTTTTCTCCCGCCCAAAACACATCACTTTGTTTTGGTCCTCCGGCTGGCTTAGTGATTAGGGCTTTTGCTACTGGTCTTGTTCTTGCAACTTCTTTACTACAATTCTTGACACGATTTGGTTAATCTCATTTGATAAATCTAAACAAATCGAGTGATGACGGTAAAGATCTTGCAGTTAATGGCAAGGATTTTCACCGTCGCCCGACTTTGGATGTTGAGGTTTGTTCTGAGATATCATAATTTATGAATCAGGTGTTGGAATTCGAATTAGGCATCTGTTATAAAATTTGATGTAGATCCAAAGACCGGAAGGGAAGAAGTTGCAGTTCTGAGTAATAAACTATGGTTTTTCTTAAGGAGCTTTCCGGATTATCCACATTGCTAGAGAACGAATGTCGACGTTTCGAATCCCAACGGGGATCCATCATCAGGACAGTTTTTGAATGAAGAAATGAGAGAAAAGGCTCAGACCATTAATAGTGATAAAAAAAAAGATGGTTTTTCTGTTGCACGAAGCTCGTTTTCCCAAATGTAAGTTTACATATCCCTCTTCTGTAATATTGTCTCGTTTTCCTCTTATGTGTGTGTTGTGATTCATTGTTTTTCTGGTTATTTTTACCTTGGTTATGACCAGATCCCTACCTTATTTCCAACTTATGATCCACCAAATCCCTTTTTTGTAATATAAAACTAAAATTAAAAACCACTGGAGCCGTGCCTTTTCAGCCAAATCGGTTACAATCTTTGTTCAAACTAGTTTTGCTAATTGTATTTCCAAGGTCCTATAAGAAGCTATAAATTCACCAGAAAGGGGGAATTTCATTAAGTCCCTCTATTTCCAATTTCATAGCTTGCTTCTTCTTTTACAATTGTAAATGCGATAAAGGATCTGACGAAGATAAAAACTATCTGAGACAAAGAAATGTCATAGGTAAACTGCTAATACATGGCTTTCAAATCTATTTCTATTGATCATATCACCAGATGCGTAATTTACTCATCCTTAATGGAAATGGATGTCAATTTACTGCAATATTATCCAACTGTCTAGACCACAGAGGCATCTCCATTGAAGGTTCGCTGCCTCCCATACAAGAAAGGTAAAGAATGCAAGACCAGATTCTTTCCTTTTAGAGGAGGACACGACTAAATTTGGAGCCTATGAGAAAGGTGGTATTGTCACCTAGGTAAAGCAACCAAAGGTATTAAACTTTAAGTCACTGAGTGAAGCACTGCAAAATCCTGGTAAATTCCTTTTGGGTGATTTTTCTAAATTTGACCGCCCTCCACTTCTACACTTGGCTTTTCAAACTCTTGATAAATTTTTTCATGAGTTTGGGCATTTCCCTCTAGCTGCTTCTGAGGAGGATGCCAGTATATTGATTGACTTCACAAAGGCTTTAAATGATAGCCTGTCAGGTGATCAGAAGTTGGATGCCATTGATGAAAATGTATTGAAGCATTTTGCAAGTGGTTCCCATGCAGTTTTAAATCCAATGGCGGCTATGTTTGGTGGGCTTGTTGGGTAGGAGATTGTGAAAGCATCTTCTGGGAAGTTTCATCCACTTTTCCAGTTCTTTTATTTTTATTCATGGGAATCCCTTCCTCTAGAACCCCTTCAGCTAGAGGATGTTGCACCCTTGAACTGTCGGTATGATACCAAATATCTGTATTTGGAAAAAAAATGCAGAAAAAGTTGGAGGATGCAAAGTTGTTCATTGTTAGCGCTGGTGCTCTGGGATGCAAGCTTCAAATTTTTTTTTAGCTCTGATGGGAGCCTCTTCTGGAAGCCATGGAAAACTAACTATAACAGATGACGATGTCATTGAGAAGAGTAATCTGAGTAAAAAGTTCCTCTTCTGAGATTGGAATATTGGGTAGGCAAAGTCAACGGTGGCTGCATCAGCAGCAACTGCAATCAATCCACATCTTAATATTGAAGCATTGCAAAATCATGTGAGTCTAGATACAAAATTGTTTTTGATGATTATTTTTGGGACAACCTTGATGTTGTCTTAAATGCTTTGGACAATGTCAATGCCAAGCTTTATGTAGATTCTATGTGTGTCTACTTCTAGAAGCCTTTCCTAGAGTCTGGAACTATGGGAAGAAAGTGCAATACTCAAATGGTTATTCCTCACTTAACGAAGAACTATGGAGCATCACGAGATCCCCCAGAAAAGAAGGCACCCATGTGCATAGTTCACTCATTTCCACATAATATTGACCATTGTCTAACATGGGAAAGGTCAGAATTTGAGGTTTTATTAGAGAAAACTCCAGCTGAAGCAAATGCCTTTCTCATGAAACCAGAAGAATATAAAGCAACAATGAAGTCAACAGGAGATGCTCAATCTCAAGAAATTATGGAGCGTGTTGTTGAGTGTTTGGTTTCAGAGAGATGTGAAACATTTGAAGATTGTGTATCTTGGGAAAGAAGAAAGTTTGAGGACTATTTTTCAAATCGGGCGAAGAAAATTACCTACACATTCCCTGAGAATGCAAAAACAAGTGGAGGTGCACCATTCTGGTCTGCTCCAAAGCGTTTTCAAAAGCCCCTAGAATTTAATTCCAATGATCCTAGTCACATGTCCTTAATTGCTGCAGCATCAATTTTACGAGCTAATACTCCAATTCAAAGAAGTTCGGAGAGGCAGTTGATAAAGTGCAGATTTCAGATTTTAAGCCAAATAAGGGTGTGAAGATTGTGACAGATGAGAAGACTAAACATGCATCCATCAACAATTGATGATAGTGCAGTGATTAATAATCTAATTATAACACTAGAAAGTGGGGTTAGAAATCTGTCGCCAGGCTTTCGTATGAGTCTTATTCAGTTTGTAAGGATGATGATACAAATTTTCACATGTATCTTATAGTTGGTTTTGCAAATATGCGTGCGATGAACTATAATATCCCTGAAGTGGACAAGTTGAAAGCTAAATTCATAGCTGGGCGAATAATTCTCGCAATTTCCACTTCAACTGCAAAGGCCACTGGTATAGTGTGTTTGGAACTTTATAAGTTTATATTAAACCACAAAGTTGAGAAGTATCACAACACTTTTTCAAACCTAGCCCTCCCTCTTTTCTCTATGGCAGAACCTGTCGCTCCAAATATGGAAATCTGAGCTTGTCTGTCTGGGATCGATGGGTCATTGCTGGGAATATGACTCTGAGAGAATTGTTAGATTGATTCCAAGATAAAGGCCTAAGTGCCTACAGTATATCGTGTGGGAAAATCTTGATTTATAATAGTATATTTCCTAAGCATAAAGAACGATTGAATAGAAAAGTTCTTGACCTCGCAAGAGACATAGCAAAGCTAGAGATTCCTCATGATCATTTCCATTTTGACATTGTTGTTGCTTGTGAAGATGATGATGGAAATGATGTGGATGTACCTTTGATATCCATATGCTTCCACTAGGTCCATTGCTTCTAAGTCAAATATAATCAATTGTGGTATTACTAAGCAAAGTCTACCGGGAAAAATTCAAGAATATTTGATTTTCTTCTGGGAGATATCAATTTATGAATCTTTTGTAGCCAAAAAGATTTTCTATATGGTCATCTATATTATAGAGGTACCGCTGTGACATGTCACATTGCTAGTATAGCAATGCTATGCGTTATCTTCACATATAGGGAGGTATATGCTCCTCATTGGGTGTTATAAATGTAGGAAATAACTGATAATATTTCACAATGCACACAAAAAATTCTTAGCAACATTCTTGAGCATCACTCCAATGTTTTCCAGGATCAGGCTCACTCCATGCATAATAGTTTTACGCTCACAGCCTCAAGAGATTTTCCACACCCTAGGTTGAGAACATTTCAACAATTATCTGACCATAAACTGGGCATAAACAAATACATCTAGAAATCAGTCCACATGTAGGTCAGTGAATAAGATTGATTTTATATTAAGATTCAATGTACTAAAATCAAATCATTTTTTCTTGCGCTCATCCTTCCACAAGAAACTTTTCTTGTAACTCAACACAATAGTGATTTCTTCCATTTACAAGTCCTACCACATAAAGCTACAATAATAGGTTTATGATCCTGCACAAGTCCACACAAAGAAAATTCTTTTGCTTACGCAAGTTCAGTCAATCTCCACACAAAATTGAAAAGAATTAAATTACTGAAAAATATATATTTACACATGGTTCAAAGGCCCTCTTGTCCTAATTTACATTCGCTAGCCCATTCTGGCCTTCAATCTAGTTCTTGGATTTGCCTGCAAGTAAAGACACACAAATTTTTCTGGCTATTCATGAAATCACAAGGCCTCTATAGGGGAAAAAAGGGGATAAAATAAATCCAAAATCAAACAAAAATCATTCCTCTGAAATTAATTGTAAAGGTGGAAATCTGATGCCAACAGAAAGCGAACATTTTTTAAAGGTCGATGTGAAGCAAACGAAGAAAATAAAATCATACAATATAGACAAATATGGAAAGAAAGATGTTATCAAGGGGATCAATGATGAGTCTATTTATGTATTTGATTTTCAGTTAGAGGTTTCTGAAGCAAAACTAAACTTGAAGAAGAAGAAATGCAAATACAAGAAAGAGATGGATGAAATAATTTTGCCTCAAGGGGTGCCAACGAAGTTGATTGCAAGCATAGAATTTTTCGTCAAATGATATTGGATCAACATTGTAGTTTCTAGAATTTTTTCGTCAAATGATATTGGATCAGCATTGCGGTTTCTGGAATTTTTCTCAGCATATGAAAAAGTATGTACCTCTTATCCAAAATTTGTTTTAACTTTATATCTATGGTTCAAACTGAAAATTTTGCACTGTGGATATTTTCTTTTACATTGCCGTAGTTATACCTTCTGCAGTACTAATTTTTTGCTACAAACACACTAGTGTGACGGTATGAAGTGGAAAAATTTTAATACTGGTTTGTTTACACCATGATTTAGGCTAACAGAACTTCATACTTATTTAGTTCTTGATTTCTTCAACTTAGATATAGCCCATAGCAACTTTCCATTCTTTCAGAGCTATGATTTTACACTAGTCAACAATAATTGTTATAGAAGTTCTTTGATTGTTAATATAAAAGTAATCTTTCCAAGGAAAATTTTTGGAAGTATCTATAAATGAGGTCTTATATATTTACCTTACAGATAGATGACAGTATATACTATGCATAGTGCAAGTGAAACACCAAAGCCTCTATGATCATCAAGAAAATATGGTTTTGTAAATTCTTTTTATTAGAATGAATTTCTACTATGTTGTTGTCCACATGCTTATATTGAAACTATGAAAGTTTAGTCCCAATTGTTAGGCCTTGGCCTTGACTCTATCTGAAACAAATCCTCTTGTTATAGGGCTTTAACATGTGCTTACCATTCAACATAGTAGTATATGATAAACTTTGTATTCATAAGCAAATAAGCAATGATGACTCAAAAATGCCAGTAAATGAATGAAAAACCACTATTCTATGGGGATGTGTCCCTTAGGGTGGGAGGGGTCCCCTCCATGTTTCCCATGTTCCCAAGGTGTCTTTTTCTTGTAGGATGCTCCAAGAAACATTTTTCCACACATCTCTTTTGGGAAATGCGGTGAAACATAAAGGGAAATGCATTTCCCCAAAAGGGTTTTTTATTTTTCCCTTTTTTGGGATGATTGAAGAAACATTTCTCTACATATCTCTATGGGAAATGTAGATGGAAAATTTTCCCGAATGTGAAGGATGCATTTTCCAAAAGGAGGATTTTAAGCTTTTCCCTGTAAAAAAATGTGCTTTTGGATGTCTCTTAGAAAAAATGAGTTGCCAATTTTTATGGTGTCCCAAATTATTCTACTGGCTTGTTTGACCATCCCTATACATGCAACCAAGACTGCGATTCCATGTATTCCTTCTCCAAGTGACTCTTTATTCATGTTGTATTCACTCTTTACAATGCCATTGCAACCCTTGCCTAGTCCAATATACCATCATTTCGACATGATTCGTTGATCCACATTGTACTTTTGACTAATGAATGCTATTTAAATTGTACTTTGTCAATTTTGGATCTTTTTCCATGTTATTAGAACCCCATTTTCGAGGTTCCTAATGTAGTCAATGTTCTTTATCCACGTTGTGTTCACTCTTTCAAATGCAAGTGTGACCCACACCTAATCCAATATACCATCATTTCAACATGCGTAGTTGATCCACATGGTAATTTTGACTAATCAATACTCATTAAATTGTGCTTTGTCAATTTTGGATCTTTTCCGATGTTATTAGAATCCCATTGTTGAGGTTCTTAGTGTGCTTGATTTCCAAGGTGATCAAAGGTTATAGATATTTTCCACTTTTAGTGGTATGTAGAAGTAATTGATTGATTTATAGTAATAAAAGTTTGTTCGAATTATATATTGTGTAAGATTTTAAAAGCCAAAAAAAACTCTATCACTTTTCAGATAATATCATTGGATTTTTTACATATATAATCACAAAATATAACAATAAGTGAGACAAAAAACTAGATATGGAAGGCAACAACCCCCACAAAGTTATTATTCGTATACTCTTGGTTTTCTAGCACTTGTGGAACAAGTTGGAGAGCCTCCTTGGAGAGATTGTCTGCTAGGGTATTGAGTTCATGGTATATATGGCCACAAGAGAACCAATCCAAATTGTTGTAGACTTGTTTGATACCTTGCAAAATGTGAGCCAAATGAGGGGCCACTATGCTGACTTTGTCGCAGACTCAATCGACAACAATTTTTGAATCCCCCAAAAGATTTAGTTTTTTGACATATTTTTGGTTGACCACATTAACAAGATCCTAGAGAGTTGAAATTTTAACTCTCATGTTTGTGCCCATACTTGGAGCATACTTCTTTCCACAATGATTTTATTTCATTGCCTTGATCTTTGATGTTGTGTCATTAATTAAAGATTCCATTCCTCCATTAGCAGGGCTGCCTACATACAGACCTCCACTTTCAGGATTTGTTTCTTTAAGGGGTTCACGCCCAATGAATTTCTACTCATCAATGCTAGTTGGGTCATATGGTAACATTTCATCTAATTTTCATCAATATTTAAAGATAGAAACCAACATATCAAATGATTCACGCCCATTAGCAAGACAAAATAAACTGGCTACAATACATTCTAGTGAGATGCTGGATATATTGAAACCATTCCCACAGGATTCAGAAACCACTATGGCTCCAATTCAAGTTATGCATGGAAAGGAAAAATCCTTGCTAGAATCTCTTGGCAATCAATCAAGTTCTCTTGTAGTTGCATTTTTCAACAATGAAGATAATTTTAGTTTACAGTTTTACATCAGTCCCCCATCTGAAGTATTGACTATAGATAAATAATATGGAGTTAAATTGTCACTAGTGAACATGCCTACTGTGAAAACATGTGATCTCTCTGATGGTACAATTTCATATTATTCTGTAGTTTCTACACTTGAGTCTGGAGTAGATCATCATACTAGTAAAAAGAAAAAAAAATGTCTAAAAAACAAGCAGGTATTTCAACAAATGAATGTTCAAATAAGATGATGAAATCTGAGCACAAGCCTAAAAAGAAGCAGATGCAACGTGTGTCATTGGTAGGAAGCTCTTCAAATATGGAAAGGGAGTCAAAAGGAGAGGTGGTTGCATAGGAGTCTAAACTTAGTGGTTCTCACAGGCAGATGGAGGAGTTACTTTTGAGTGAGACTTCATCATCTAACGCAACAACTCCTATAATGACAACCCTACAGAAGACAATTAAAGTTGTTGATGGAGGGGCTAATTCTGACCTAGCTATAGAAATAGTTCCACATTCTTCACTGCCAGAGCCTGATTTCGCAGCCCATCCTTGTGGTTCATTTGGCAATCCCAAAAAATGTGAAAAGATAATATTGCCAAAGAATTCATTAGGAAACATGGTTAATGTTGTGGACACTCCCTCGTTAAAGATATTGGGAGTTTCATCATTTGTAGATGAGATCACCGAAAGGGATATTTCCAGGGGAACCTTGGAACCTTTACAAGATTCAGAATCTGTGAGTAAATTAATCATTGCTGATATGTCCTCATATTTGGGAAGCTATGGTGAGGGATATGAAGGAAAAACAGAAACTTATGGGCTAGTTATAGAGTTTTCTACAAAGGATGTTGGAGTAGTAAAGAAAGTAGCAGAAGATATGAAGTTTGATAACAATAATGTTCTTGTAGGAACATTGATGAGCCAAACATGTAGTGAGGATGGCATTAAATCATATTCAAAACTTAGAAATGTGAAGAATAAACAATCTGAATCAAGAAGTGATAATGCTAGACAAAGCTGCAACAATAATTTTGTTAATTCTGTAATTGGAGAGAAGCAAGATCTGGAAATGTTCTCCATCCTGAGCATAGGACTATTTTAGTTTTTGATTCCCCGTCTCATTTGTCAACTTCACCTGATGTTGACATAAACAAAGAGTTGACTTATTTTTCCAATTCTATCATTGGAAAATAAAAATCTAGTTTGCATGTTGGGGAGAGAAAAATCAATGCATGAGAGTAGATTGGCATCTCAACTAGCTACACATGACAATGGAACAATGATTTTTGATCAAAATCTGCTCAAAGAGAAAAAGCGTGAAGTGTTAGTTGTATATGAGCATTCAACAACAAATACAAGCAATGTGTCTGAATGGGAATTAAAATTAGAAGCTACATCAATCCTCCCTAAAGTTGATATGGCTATTTTGGAGGAAAAACCAGGTTTTCTGTCTAGTAACAAAGTTGTTGAATGCAAACAATCTTCTGGATATAGAAACAAAGGTAGGGTTAACCATGATAGTCCCAAAGTACTTGGGGAAGGTTCAACTGCCAATGTGAAGGCAATTGACACACAAGATAAGGGTCAAGTATCCACCACTAATAGTGATATTTGCGAAATGTCTCCTCAACTTCAAGTGTCATATTTTCCTATTGGAAGTGAAGGCAAGTGAGATTAAGTAGCTAGATTGACAGAAAAGGAGAATAAAAGTTCTTCCAATGTTTTTGTGAAGAATAGTGTTGCAAATATTGGTGATGTTTCCAAGGTAGTAGTTGTCAACAAGAAGAAGAAAAAGAAGGATTTTTATAGTAAGGAAAATGTTGTAGCTCTCACTAGTATTTGTATAATATTTATAAGGTTCAAGAGGATAAGGAGGAAGATGTGAAACTTCCAAAACCATACAAAATAGTAATCGATGTTGTCAAGAGTAAGACTTCTTGAAAAGAGCCTAAGAAGCAAGTCCTGAAAGAAGTGGTTGACTGGGAAGATGCAGTACAGCTTTCAACTCCTATGAATCAAGTAGCTATTTTAGTTATTGAATGTTCAAGAGACAGAAAGTAATCCAGAGATTTTTTTTTGACAATCAAGGATCAATGCAAAGATCTACCAAATCATTTTGAAAATTTTCCAGACATTATTGAATTACTTGGAAATTCCCAGGCACTTGCAAGTCATGTAGGAGAGGCTGATGGATTAGCAAGCACTTTAAGAAGACTTGACAGGTAGCTGAGTGGGAATTATCTACTTGAACGTCATGGGAGAAATATGTCTAGTTTGGATGATGATAGATGGGCCAAGCTGGTGGATGATTTTGTTGATGGCTATGATATGTAGATGGATGTAGATATTAGTGGTTCCTCTGCTGTGTTTCAATCTGGCGAAGGTTATAATATTGGATTTTTAAGAAATACCCGTGCAACACAAATGAGTATGAATGTCATCCTTCCTGGAGGGCCTTATGTGCAAGCACCACTTCCACAAGTTGGACTAGTGATAAATAATTCTGATCCTGATAGGTGGCAGCGTGATTCTGGTTTGCAGAAGGGTTTGATTCCTCCTCCACAACCTTCTCTACCCACAATTCATATATCAGAGAACCAATATGAAGTGGGAAAGGTTTTTGATGAGGATCAGTTAAAATAAAGACAAATTAAATCCATCCTTAATAAATTAACGCCCCAAAACTTTGAGAAACTTTTTGAACAGTTCAAAGAAGTGAACATTGAATTGGCATCATGTCTTCATGGTATAATATCTCAAATATTTGACAAAGCCTTGGTGGAGCTATTTTTTTGTGAAATGTATGCAAAATTTAGTTTTTTAGCTTGCTGTAGGAATACCAGAATTTTATGAACATAATGAGAAGGTTGTTTTCAAGCAAGTTATTTTGAACAAATGTCAAGAATATTTTGAAAAAGATGAAAGAGAAGAGGCAGAGGCTGAGAAAGCAGAAGAGCATGGTGAAAAAAGGCTTTCAGCAAAAGAAAGATGGGAGAAGAAGGCTGCAGCACGACAATGAATGCTAGGAAATATAAGGCTTATTGGTGAGATTTATAAAGAAAGTATACTGTCTGAAAAAATGATGCATGCATGCATCAAGAAATTAATTGGTGAATTTCAGCATCCAGAGGAGGAAAATGTTGAAGATTTGTGCTAACCGATGAGCACTATTGGTCATATGATTGACAATTCAAAGGCCAAGGAACATATTGATGCTTACTTCGATAGGATGACAAAAATTTCCAATAACCAAGGGCTTCCCTCTAGGCTGAGGTTCATGTTGAAGGATCTGATTGATCCAAGGAGGACTAGATGGCAACAAAGGAAGAAAGTTGAGGGCCCCAAAAAAATAGAGGAAGTGCATTAGGATGCTGTAAAAAAACTACATGGATACGGAGGCCGCTCTCGAGGTACCAATATGGGACATTCAGGTTGGAGACTTGTGACACCACTTGATCATGGTGTGAGAGGACCTACGATGCCACCTTACATGGCAGATGCATAGACGGGTTCACTTCCACATATGGGTGGGATTAAAGGGCCACAACCCCATGTGGGACCACGTGATTGTAGATTAACCATTTAAGATTCTCATATTGTGGATAGGGATCAATTTTAAAATCATTCTATGCCAACCCCTTCAACACACAGAGCTTTTGATGATCGCCACTTGACTCTTGGTCCCAAGGGAGGTCTTGACAAGGGAATAAGAGGGAGGGCTCAACCTCTATCATATGCTAAGAGTGCTCTATCATATATTCCACCATTCACATCCTGAGTAATAGACGAACAGGTGCATGTCTGATTTCAGGTTGCAGTTATGACAGGATGCCAGTTGGTATGAGGGATGAAATTTTGGCAAGGGCTTATGCTGCAGAAAAGCCTTTATTTAAAAAATAATGTGTCCAGGAAAGAAATTTTTTGGATAATCACATAAGAGAGTTTAAGAATTCATACTCATTAGGTGATAGAGGTGGGAAGACTTCAAATTCTTAATTTCAATTGTAATTCTTCTCAAATAACTTTGAGTTCATAACTCATTGAGTTTCAACATAGGAAAAAGGCTGAAATGGAAATAAAATAATACTGCAGGTGCATTCCTTTACAAAGCTTCCATGCAATTTAATTATGTCTTTTAGAGAAGTCGACAGGTTTCCATGAATTTTTCTTATTTTTTCATGACATGCCATCCAATGTGAGAGATTTGAAGGAGGCAAATTTTTGTGTAGATGACCTTAAAGCACCATTGTTCCATTCAACTATGGTTTCACTTTGTATATTAGATTCTTTTTTCAGGAAATATATTGAAATTGATATTCTAATGAATCTACTTACACATTTATGCAATTCTGAGCCTAACTTGCTAAATCAAGGACAACTTACTGAAGGGTAATGTGAAATTTTGTGTTTGTTCTTACTCAAGTTTGAATTTATTTAAGGACTGCTACAGTCTATGGTCATTTGCGATTATGAATTATAACTATATAGAATTTTTATGTTTCCAGGTTGGATACTATACTATTTTGGTTGGAGGATGCTACTGTGGATGCGCCCAAGGTTCTTGATTTCCTTGGTCATGTAGGGTCAAAATCCACTAAGCTGATTCCATGTCATTAGAAAAATTTTGCATCCTTATTGGGAAACAAATCCATTACGGAATAGGGGTTTCCCAAGAAGGAATTTATAACATGAAACCAAAAAATTACAAGCAATGTTAGTTTTTTCCAAGGCATATGATAGAGAAAATGGGATTTATTTAGGGCTACTCATCCATATAGGGTTCCATGTGCAATTGGTTAACTAGATAATGAATTTTCTTTCCTCAATATATGTGCAATTATAATTAATGGCTTAGCCTATTATTCTATCATGCCTACAAGAGACCATTGGTAGGTATGACTAATGTCTCGTCTGCCATTTTTTATTGCAGAGTAGGTGGTCTCAATAGAGTTATAACAGATTAGAAAAGAACTATAAGCTTGACAACTATACAAATAGGATTTGCCTTAAACTTGACATATTTACTCTTTGTTGATTATGTTTTTCTTTTGGGTGATATGACCAAGGTAGATGCAATTATACTGAAGGACCCCACCCTTGAAGAATTGAAATTCCTACCTTAAAAACTACCAACAACTGAGGAGCTACAACAATCAACACCATCTTTGATTTGAACCTAAATAGTCTTATTATCTCTGAGTATTTCTTTAATCACAATGACCAGTAGATTCTCCTCTTGGATTATTTCTCTCATTCTATTTATTAGTAAAATCCACAAAATGTATCCTTACATTTGAATCTTGAGAAAAAAACATATAATTGTTATCATTTAAATTACCATATCTCTTGGAGCCCAAAAATCCATTTTATTTGGATAGGCTTTGTTTATAACCTCAAAATCAACCCTATTATTAGTTGAAGGACCATTATGTCCTCTTGAGTCTTGAAAAAGTATGATGGAATGAAATTGGGTGAAGACTAGATCTAGGTTTACCATGTCATAAACTAGGTTCATTAAGATGATGACCTTGGTTTGAAGATATCCACCATACAAACTAGGACCACCCATACTTATTGTTGCCATCTCTCTTTCATCAACAAGATTAACATAATGAGGACCTATAACCCATGGAGGCCCATGATAGTCATTGCAATGTAATTTATTAGAATATATGCCATTTCTTATTATGATACTTACCACATCCAAAAATGGAATCATTCACATCATTTTGAAGAAGTCTACAAATTAGGTCAACATAATTTTTTTCACATTTACGACTTCCCTCACATTTTTTGGTTCTTTAAGCTCGAGAACTTTCATAAAAAAAGTAGGCAAAGTAAAACAATAAAAATGGTCCACTCTCTTTTCATTTTCTAATATTATAATGAAGTTTTATTAGAGACATTGTTTCTTTGCTTGTTTTTCTTAGAAAAGGTTTTTCTCTTGGTTTTATGCGACTTTCAATTTATCATATGTTTCATGTTGAGAAATGGGAAAGAATAATGTGTGACATTTATCCTGCAAAAATTGATGTTGAATGAAAGGATAAACAGTTTAACCAATCTACAATTCACTTTGGTAAAGGCGGAGGAACATCTTAAAAAAATGCTTAAGAATACACCATATGCAAAGTTTGACCATAAGTAATATATGAATTTTTCTTTCTAGATATGTTCTTTTTTCTACCCAAGATATCACAACAAGAAAAATATTGATATTGTAGAAATTGTTTGAGGACCTCATTAAGGTCGATTTTTCTGATGCCCTATTTGATTGATTCTTTCTCATATGTCAGGAAGGCTTTAAATATGAATTAATATGTTCATGAAACAAATCAGATTCAAATTTTATAGATATAAAAGATAAAAACAAATGTTAATGTCTTTGTTTGATTGTTACTTGACTCTACTATGGGCAGGTTACAAGAAATGTGACTGGAAAAAGGATGGGGAGATGATGCATATCACGTCTTGGATATGGTTCATTCACTATTAGAGATCGCTTAGAATCCGAAGCCATCGACTTTGGAAATGTTTCTAGTAGGAATTCCTATGGTTTTTAATTTTTTTATTATTTCACCTCATGGTTATTTTGGACAAGAAAATGTTTTAGGAATTCCAGACACGACATCAGTGGACAGGTAAACAAAGTAATTTCCATTCCTTGATATCCTCTCTTTATTTTTTGATTGTATTTTAGATATTTATTTTGATTTTGTTTTGTCTTTTAACTATGAAATTGAAAATACTTAGTACCGTGTCCATTTAAACAAAAACCAAAGCTTGAAGATGGAATTAGTATTACACTATATTGATTGGAATCATTATAGATATTTTGTGTTAAAATATTTTCATGACTATCATAAAAAGTTAATTTCATGTTGTTATTTGAGTACATGTTGTTTATACACTTGACTAAGTTCATGCGTTAGAAAATGAAAAGTTGTTGTGAATAAAACGACAAGGATTAAATATCACACTTCATATTATTTGTTTTCACAAGTTATCTACAAATTGAGATTTTTAAGATATAACTTAGTTGACATGATTGTTACTAAGCTTTCCTTGAAAGTTGAATACTAAGTTACTAAGGTGTTCTTTTCTATATATGGTGATGTTTTATTTGCTTTGTTTATACAGGTTCTCTGGCCACATTATAGCAATTATCGCCCAATGAAGAAAATTTGCTTGAGTTTCTTACTTGTATGGGGAAACATGGCTTTGACATTGCTGATGTTGAGGTATATGTCGTATAAAGTATTTATAGTCTAATTTAGTTTATATTCTAGTGTTCATTGTCTTTCATGTTTTACACTCTGCATTGTATCTTTTGTTTTTAGAAAATGAACTCAGTATTGATGGTAAGAAGCATGAATTGAAAAAAGAGGGGAGAAATAACATTGGAGCAACAAATGAAAAAAGAGAGAGAGGAGAATTGGTTCGGTAATACTCTTAGAGCTAATATTCCACATAATACACACATATAAAGACCGATGGTCAAGTCTTCAAAGTTGGTGAATTCACCTACAATGCCTTGGAAACACAACGATAATGTTTTGAAGTGATGAAACACCATTTCATGTGTAAATTGTAGTCCAACCAATATTAAGTTGGAAAATCATATTGTAATACTTTAACATTTCATATAATATAATTTATGTGGTTGAAATTATTTATAGTTGCACTTGATATTGTTTAGTATTGTAATTAAAATATGCGACTTCGTGTTTTCATATTAGATGAACATGCACATTGTATGACATTTTTTAAATCATATAAATTAATTTATGTTGATTAATAATGAACAAAAAATCAATTTAAAACTACTAAATTAGTAGTTTATATTGATTAATGATGAACACAAATAAAATGAATATACAACTAAATTAGTCATTTATAATGATTATTAATGAAAGTAAATGAAATTAATATAAACGACTAAATTAGTCGTTTATATAATGAATAAATTAATATTGCAAATGATAAATTTGTGACTACAAATGACGACTAAATTTTCCATATATATGACTATTAGTAGCTAATTTACAGTATCTTATAACACGAATAAAATTTAGTTATATTTCTTTGGTCATTAATTGGTTTCAAATGATGACTAAAATTTGCATATATATGACTACTAGTAGCTAATTTACAGTATCTTATAAGACAACAAAAATTTTGGTCATATTTCTTTGGTCATTAATTGGTTTTCTCGGGTGATCATATAATAATATATTTTTTTGTATATTTGGTCATTAATTGTGACAATTAATGACTATTTCAATGACCAAATCAATGATTAAATCAATGACCAAATCAATGACTAAATTAATGATCAAATCAATGACTAAAATAATGACTAAATTAATGACCAAATTAATGACCGAATATACAACTAGAAAACAAAATTGAGATAACCAATTAATGACTAAGTTAAAAATGACCGAAATTTGGTTGCGTTATAAGATACTGTAAATTAGCTACTATTGGTCACCGACCGAAAAATAGTCCTTTATATGAAAATTTTAGTCATTTTTTTAGTAACTAATTAGCCATTTTGTACTAGTGTGAAGATTTTGAAATGAATAGAAAGTCTAATTTTCCACTTATTCCTAATCCTATGGACTACGAGAGCAAAAATGATGAATGGAAAGATGAAGAATTTCCAAAAACTAGAGACTCACAATTTCCACTTAGTCCTAATCGTAAGGACTTTGAGAGAAATATTGATGAATGATAGGATGTAAAATTTTTAGTGGATAGAGAGTCACATTTTCCACTTAGTCCTAATCCTAAGGGCTATGAGAGAAATAGTGATGAATGGTTGGATGAAAAATTTTCAGTGGATAGAGAATCACATTTTCCACTTCGACCTAATCCTAAATACTATGAGAAAAATAGCAATGAATGGCAGGATGAAAAATTTTCAGTGGATAGAGAGTGACATTCGCCACTTACTCCTAATCCTAAGAATTATGAGAGAAATAGTGATGAATGGTAGGATGAAAAAATTTCAGTAAATAAAGTGTCAGATTTTACAGTTACTCCTAACCCTATGACTTTGAGCGCAACAATGATGAAGGGAAGGATGAAGAATTTCCAATAAATCGAGAGTCTAAATTTCCACTTAATCCTAATAATATGGACTATGGGAGCAGTAGTGACGAAGGTTAGGATGAAAAATTTCCAATAAATAGAGAGTTACAATTTCCACATACTCCTAATCATATGCACTATGAGAGAAATAGTGATGAAGGGAAAGATAAATATGGTGAAGAATATCCTCCAATTCAATATTTGAAAAGCACATATGATGGTATTGAAATTTTTCATGTCATCGAAGATGGTAATGAATATTTTTCAAACAATGACAATGGTGAATTTCCTAGCTATATTGAAAATTATCATAGTAAGAATAGTATTCCTCCTAATGATCATGAAAATTCTTCTTCAGAGAATGATGAAATGATAGAGATGTTGCCAGCAAATATTCTTTCTAGGAGTAGGAGTAGACCTTTTCGTATCAATCCAAGATGTTGTAGTTATACAAGGGGTAGAGTAGTATATCAAAGCAAAGGAAGTTCTATTAGTGAGCTCATTTCAAGTGACTATTTTAAAAAGGATTGCTTGAAGCATATGGATTTCAAATTTTCTTTAGATAAAAGGAAGAACTATTTGTCAATGAATAAAAGCATGCAAAATTCATATTTAGTGGGTTGCATGCAATCTACACTTGCAAGTTATGATTATCATATTCGGTCTTTATTGCTCTGTAGAAAGGCTTTCAAAATGATTCATTAAACTAGAAATTTTCATCTATCAAGAATCCAAGATAATTTGGAAAAGGACCCTACATATTATTGAGAAGTTCGTCATAAATGAGAGCTTGGGCCACTAGCAAACATTGCAATGTCATGGCTACAAGACTTCTTTTCAAAACATGGAGAGTGTATGCCAAATAGAGATACAATACATATTCCAGATAATTTCTCAAGACGAAAAATCTACAACTTATACAAGGAATATGCAGAAGGTGTTGTAGGAAATGGTAGTTTTATTACATATTAATATTTAGTGCAGATATGGAGGAGAGAATTCAGTAATGTTCATATTCCTAAGAAGAAAAGGATGGGGGTTTACAGTACATGTGCTTCTATAAAATAAAAAAGGGATAAATGTCAAGGAGCACAAATAGGTAAGCATTCATAACATTATTCTTTCAAATTGTATAGTGATAAACTATGAAAATGTATTTATTAATACATTTATTTTATGTTATGTGTAGATTCCATTGATAAAGACCTTCAAGAGCATCGTGAACAACAAAAAAGTGAAAGGAAAAAGTGGTGAAAGCATCAAAAGAAATGTTATGATAATCCGTATAAATCTTTGGGTTTTATAATTGATGGTATGGACCAGAAGAAAACACTTCTACCACATTTTGTTCGCACACCCAAAAATTTGCAGGAGGAAAATTTTATCCAGTTTAACTTGGTTGGTCGTATTTTCTTCAATAGGAAAGTGTCTCCAAGAGTTTACTTCACAGATCCAAATATTCATAATGATCAAAATATGAAAATAACCCTAATTCATGATGTTATTTCTCATTGGGGTGTTAATATTCTTGAAATTTTGTATCTACAATTAGACAACACTTGTCATGAAAAAAAAATGAGATTGTTTTTGGATATCTAAACATAATTTTTGAATTGAGAATTTTTCATAAGGTGAAGGTTGGTTTCCTTCTTGTTGGGCACACATGACCATATTGATCAAATGTTCAGTGGTTTTTTAGTAACATTAAGGAGGAAGAATGTTGGGAACATGCCATCATTAGATAAATGTATTAAGGATTCATATATGCTAGAGCCTATTTTTCATGTGTTAGAAGAAACTGTTGACATGTGAAGGTTTATTTTCGGATCGCATGGTAAGGATAAATGCATTGAACAACTTAATGACATTATCTTCCAAAATCAATTTCATATCAAAAAAATTGAGGCGAAAACACTTACATGGGGCAAGAAATATTCAATAATTGCAGAATGCGCACCATCACCGGGTTTGGAATTTTTGAATTTCTGATCGTTATTCTAATTAGTTAGTGAATTTCATAATGCATGAAGGAAAAAGAGAGAGATAGATTATTCTAAATGCCTGGAATAAATTAAAAAACCATTAGATAAACATATGAGTACTTTGATGTTGCCGATTGAGTTTGGTGGGAGTCATTTTTCAATGATCAGAGTGATATCCTTTCAAGACCAGCAAATGAAGATATGTTTTTGAAGACACCATTTATTTGGCCACAAAATGTGTCAAATGAACAAAGGAAAAAAACATTCTTGAACAACAACAATCACACGGTATTATTAAATCTACACAGGTGGAGGAAAGAGAAATGTGTATTGGTTCCAGAAAATCTTCTACTAAACTTGAAGCCATGGAAGACCTTTACAAGGGTTCAATATAGGATATTAAGGAGGGTTGCATGATCGCAGTCTTAGCACATGAAGATCGACATGGCTATCCATTCTAGGTTTCCAAGGTTATAAAGGTGATTACAAAAAATGAGGATGTTATAGGTGTTGAAGTACATTGGTATGCCACAAACACACACCCATTCAATGGTGTCTTCAAGCCAGATATGGTAGTTTATAAAAAAATTGGTGGAAAGAGAAAAATAAAGGGTACAAATATAAATCGTCGTCGCACAAACCTCTTAAAATTGGAGGAAGTTGACATACTTGTTTATGACTTGAATTTAACAAAGAGAGTAACTCTTCGCTCGAGGATGATAAATATTCTTAAGAGGTTGCTACCACAAGAAACAGTGTTGAGATGGAAGTCCACTGAACTCAGTCATAGATCTAGAAGAATTTTGAAACCTCAAGTGGTGGGCATGCATGTTGACTCATATGGGGCAGTAGTTGATGGAAGAGAAGAATATGGAACATCTTCATCTGCATCCACTCATTCATCTCAAGATGTGAATTATGATGGTGTGCAAGAAAATATTAGTGATTTTGAATAATTGTGTAAGACAATTGATATAAATGATGTTTTTATTGAGCAATGAAAATGATATTTTAACTTCCCTATGATCTTACATGAAGTTATGAGTCATTTTTATGTTTTTTGGATTATATGTTTTTAATTATGGTGAATTCATTTGTTTAAAATATTCACAATGAAGCAATAACTTGGAGAAACAATTTATGTTTCATTGGGTTATTTTAGTCATATAATTTGTTCATAATATCATGATTGAAATATGTTGAAAAGTTAATATTTTTTAATTCTATCGGTTAAAAATTGTGAAATATATTTTATCTTTAACATTATGGTTGAAAACAATTAGAATTTTAGGGGTTGTTAGTGTCATGATATTATATGTTAAATGACATGTATAAAAATTATTAGAATTTTAATCTGTTTAAAATATCATTATTTTATATTTAACGTCATTACTAAAAATATGTTGAAATTGTACCTGGAAAATAAAAATGGTATTCTAGCACCAACCATTGTGTGTTTTTTCCATTTATTTGGAACACGGTAATTATTTTTACTGCCATTTTTAAAAAATGTTGCAAATTAACCTTGAAAAAAATAAAACTCGTTCTGGAATACACACTTTTCATTTTTGGGTTGTTTTTCATGTTTTTTTTGGGTTTTTTTTTGGCTAGAGTTCCCATTTTTAGTTTATAGTTCCCGTTTCAAAGTTTACATTGTTAATTACCCTCCACTTGATGAAGAAGCCTAAAATTCCAATTGTTTTTACATTTAAGAGGACATTAATAAACCCTACAAGATAGTATTTGTGCATTATCACTTTTCCATCAACTAAAATAAATTTATGCACTACAATGGATATGATTGTATGATATGTGAGAACATAGTCCATCCTATTCCTAATAATAATAACCACAAGTGGAAGGAATTCCCTTCCCATGTAAGGATTAGAAAATCGTTTCGGTGCAAACACACCATCAAGTTTGTCAAGTATCCAATGCCTAAGCGCATTGATCCTTTTTAAATGTTTCTTCTTTCATGAGCCATGATGTTTCTATTATCCACTTGGTAAGAGGTAGAGGAGAATTCCTTGACAATGGTGAATGTAAATGAATCATGATATCCCTCAAATATTAGATAGGAGCATCAAATAACATTAGGAACATTGTTAGCTTTATGATCAAGAAGTGGCATTGAAATATTTTAGGTTTTTTTTTCCTTAGGTTGATGATTTCATATTGAAAATTCTAGTATTGAAGAGATCATCGACAAATAAGTTGGATTACAAGGAATAGCTATTGGTGATTTAAATGACTTTTTTTTCTTCATTATTGATGTGGTGCTTAGTGGAAATGGGAACTCTTTTAGATGGCTAACTAATATTGAGCATTTCATGATCTTAAGGATCTTTTAGATGAAATTTGTGATGGTGATAAAAAAATCTTCAAACTTAACAATAATTAAAGATCTTAGGATAGTTTCAGAGGATATGCCCTAATAGGCCAAATCCATACAAAAAAAATCATTTCTACAAAGAAATTGGGTTGCAAAATCCTGTTGGTTTCTTCGATGGAGCTTCCTCAAAAGGGGCATCGGGGTGTCATTCCTTTAGAAATTATACAAAATACATGTATGTCATGGATTCTCCTGATCTAAAAATGTGCTACTGTTAAATATAGAATCACTTCTACTAATCTTTGTGGAATTTAAAACACAATCGCCAATTACAATATCATGAAGAAAGATCAATCACACACAACACAGATAATTTACCGAGGAAAGCTTATAGCTAAAACCCCCACTATCTTCTATTGTATATTATATCATGGATCATGAAACAATTACATACAAAGATCTAATCCAAGAGTTCTCAGTACATGAGCTAATTTTCTCACACTGTCATACAAAAATTGGCAAGTTCCTTAGCCAATTTACTGCCTACAAACAACCTGACTCCATTGCACAATCCATGCTAATAGAAATCCCTGAATGAATGCAATATTGCATGCCTTGACTGCGCAATCCTCATGGGCACATCCAATGTGTGTGTGGTTGCATGTGTGAAACTAGATAATGCGTCAACTGATAGTTTACTTCCCTTTCACATAGAATTCAATTGGGTCTCCACTGGATCTGACATGCATGCAGTAAATAATAGTAAATCTTCACTTGCATGTGAAACCACTGATTGTGAATTACTTAATAATTAATTCACTTGATCTCTCACTAGTTTATCTTCAGTTACAACTAGTACAACTAAGTTTAGCTCACTTAACTGAGTTCAACTACTTTAAAACTTTCATAACTGCACTTCCAACTCTATTACAAATTCAAATCACTCGGTTACAACTAATTCAACCTACATGTCCCACCAACTGACCACTTAACTTGAAATTCCTTTAGCTAACTGATTTTCCACTTTAGTTAACTATTTCCAAGTGCTCATTGAGAATATAATATAGTTTATTGTCCAAATAATATTAAGGGATAGTAATAGTAGACATGCATCTATAAATAGACATGGATTATATAAATAGAATTCGCACATACATCTATAAATAGACATACACCTAAAAATAGCCTAAGGCTCCATCCTAGTGTAGGTGCTTAATTCTCACTAGGATCTTCTTGTTGAATCTCAACACTCCCTCTCAACAAGAAATTTATTATCCTTCACCCCGATCCTGTCTTTATGGTATTTGAATTTTCTCCTGGTGAGCCTCTTAGTTAGAATATCTGCATCCTGATCTTCCGTGGGAATGTACTGAAGAAACATGATTCTCCTCTGCACACAATCTATGAAATGATGGTACTGAATATCTATATGCTTAGATCTATCATGAAACACATGATTAATCAAGAGTTTAATGCAAATATGATTATGACAATGAATCACTATCGGATCCATATGAGAACCAATCAAACCAACCAATATCTTTCTCATCCAGATAGCCTCACATGCAGCTTGACTTGCTTCCATGTATTCCGCTTCTATTGAACTGGGTTCCACATATCTCTTATTCCTACTGTACCAAGAAACAATTGTAGACTTGATACTAAATATCCCCCTTATGTTCTCTTTCTACTTGTTGGACTGCCTGCCCAATCTACATCTGTGAAGCCATGCAACTTCACTTCATCTGTTTTTTTGTAACATAAACCATACTCTCATGTGCCCCTTAGGTATCTCAGGACATGCTTACCTGCCTTCCAAAAGAGGTTGGTAGGCTTAACCATAGCTTGACTCAGTTGGTAAACCGCACAGCAAAGGTCTAGTATCGTGTTCACTAGATACATTAGCAAACCCACTAACTGTCGATAGACAGTAGCATCCACTACCTCTCCTGAAGTAGCATCCTATTTTATCCAATTTCCGATAAGAGGAGTATCTATGGTTTTGTAGCCCTCCATGTGAAACTTACCCAGTATCTCCCTTGCATACTTTCCTTGAGACACAAAAAGTTCACCATCTCGCTGCCATATTTCCAATCCAAGGAAATAATGAAGGAGGCCCATATCCTTCATTTTGAACTCCCTTGCAAGATCCTCCTTGCATGAGTGTATCAGATGCTCATCACTAGTCAATATTAAATCATCAACATAAAGAAAAATGATTAAAAGCTTACCCTCCACCATAATTTGGTATGGGTTTGCATCTGCTTCACTTTTAGTGAAGCTTAGTCCGGTAAAATAGTTTTCTATCTGAGTGTACCAAGAATGGGGTGCTTGCTTCAACCCATACATCACTCTTTTGATTCGGCACACATGTGAATTGCAATTGAAGATCTCAAAACCTTTAGGCTTATCTACATACACCTCTTCCTCAATGATCCCATTGAGAAACATAGTTTTCACATCCATCTGATGAATGCATCAACCCATCTACACCGAGAGAGAAAGGATGGATCTTATGGAAGAATAACTTGCGAGAGGTGTAAAGGTCTCCTTATAATATATCCCCTCGACTGTGAGAAGCCTCGGGCCACAAATCTGTCCTTGTATTTCTCCACACTCCCATCAACAAATTTCTTTACCTTATAGATCCATCTCAAACCTACCACTGATTTATCAACCAGCCTTGGAACAATTTCCCAAGCACTATTTTTGACAATGGATTCATACTCCTCCACCATTGCATGAACCCATGTGGGCTCCAGCACTGCTTCCTGAAAGGAAGATGGTTTAGTCACAATACATTTACTCATGAGAGCCATGTATCCAGTAAATCAATCAGGAGATTGTCTTTTTATGTGCTATGAAGTAGGGGCTCCTACATTGTGTGCAACATCAAGTCTTAGCCTAACAGCTTTCGTGGTATTCCTTCTGCCATTTCTGATGGATGGACCTGCATGAGTGGACTCCTCCACTCCATGAACCTCCTCCTATGGCTGATCCACATCTAGAGACTCATGTTTGGGAACTAGCATTTCCTCCTCCACATGCATGTCCAGCTCCCTCTCAAGTGACAACCACATGGATTTCCCCTGATCTAATTTTATATCCTGTCGCACAACAGTCATTCTATTGTTTGGAAAAAACACATAATAAATGTGGGGTGTTTCTGTGTACCCCACAAAAATCCCAACTTCAACAGTCGGCTCCAGCTTCTTCCTGGCGTCCTTGGTCACATGCACATAAATAGATGAGCCAAAAATCTTAAAGTGTGAAAAATCGGGTTTCTTACCAGTGAAATCTTCTTCAGGTGTACTAATGCTAAGTGCTCTATTAGGACAACATTTTTGCACATAAATCGCAGTGTTGCATTCTTCTGCCCACATTGGTAGGCCCTGATCATGCAACATCGTTCATGTTGCACCCACGATCATTCTGTTCTTCCTCTTCATGACCCTATTTTGTTGTGGGTTATGAGGCACTATGAGTTCTCTTCGAATTCCTTCTTTGCTGCAGAATTTCTTGAATTCGTTAGAGATGTATTCTCCACCATTATCACTCCTAAGAGCCTTCACTTGCTTCCCCGACTCTTTCTTCACCAATTCCTTAAACTCACAGAACTTTGAGAATGTTTGATCCTTCTTATGCATGAAGAAGATTCAACATATACGAGAAAATTCATCAACAAATATTACATAGTACTTATGTTTTGTTGTTGAAGAAACCGAGATCGATCCACACACGTCTGTGTGAACTCTCTCAAGTATCCCCGAAGCATGGTTCTCCTTCTCATGGAAGGTGGACTTTACATACTTCCCCATGATGAAACCCTTGCACTGATCTAAATGAGCAAGTGTTCCCATTATAAGTCTAGTAGATATTTTCTGCATGACTTTCAAGGCTTCATGATGAAGATGGCCCAATCGTCTGTGCCATAATTAACCCTCATCCCAGCTCACCACTTTTTTTGCCTTGCCCATCATGGTAGTGCAACCATCTACCTCTAGCTTGTATATATTCTTAACTCGAATCGCTATCCTCTTGGCTTGACCCATTTTTTTATGCTGCAAAAAAGCTTTTCCATCACTGAAAACAACGTCATTACCTTTGTCCTCCAACATTGCAACTGAGACCAAATTTTTCTCCAGACTTGGAACATGCATAAATTTTTTCAATTTAAATGGTTTACATGACTCCCTATTAAAGGTAACAGTACCAATCCTGGTAGCACTGTACGGTCCGTCGTCGCCCATCTCTATATGCATCTGCAGATATTTCTCCTCCAAGTCACTGAAAAGTTCCTTATCTCCCGTCATGTGAAAGGAAGCACCACTATCCAAATACCACACGGATCCCAATGCACTTGAAACCATGCATGTAATCAAGGAGAAGTCAAGCTCAAATTACGATGCAAGGGCCTCACCAATTTCATCTCCAACAACCTTCTCGTTCTTCTTCTTTTTTGGACAGATGGTAGTAAGATGCCCATGTTCGTGACAGTGAAAATAGATCACCTTGGACATATCCATCTTCTTGCCTTTAGACTCGGATTTAGAATGGAATTTCTTCCCCTTCCCCTTCCTCACCTTGGAAGCCAAAGCACAATCCTCTTCATCATCATGCTTTTATGAAGATGCATCTCTGGTGTTCCGGTTGAACTCCTCCTGCACCAGATTTGACCACTGTCATTCCCAATCTTGCAATTTTTCCCGTTCGTTGACAGATTCTTCATAACTGTGCCAACTCTTAGGAAGTCCCAAGAGAACCAATCTCACCAAATCATCATCAACAATAGTTATTCCCACACTCCCTATTTCATCCTCACATTGGAAAAACTTTGTGAGATACTTTGGAATGGTGTTGCCCTTTTCCATCTTGATATTTCTGAGTTTATCTTTGAGCGCCAATTTTCTATGGTCATTGCTACTTTGGAATAGATCCGTCAAAGCCTTCCACATAGCATATGGTGTGGATTTCCCATGGAGGCTTGAGATAATGTGGTCTTGTACTCCCTCCAACATGATACTCCTCGCCTTGCCACATTCTTTTTCCATGCATCAAGATTGGTAGCATCTAGCTCAGGAACATCTTTTTCAATGAATTCCTTCAAGCCATTATCTTTGAGTTCCGCCTCCATCCTGCTTCCAAGCAATGTAGTTTGAGCTATCCCTGAGTGCATACTCTAACCTCAAGCCATTGAAAGCCATTTTGATATTGAATCAACTATAGCACCGATAAATTATTTCTACAAATTCAAATTCTTTCCACCAACAAAATCAGCTCCTGCTTCACTACTGCAATTTCCTGTGCTTTGATACCATGTATAAATTATAAAAAATACATGTACGTCCTAGATTCTCCTGATCTAACAATATGCTATTGTTAAATACATAATCACTTCTATTAATATTTTCGGAATTTAAAACACAATCGCCAATTACAATATCATGAACAAAGATCAATCACACACAACATAGATAATTTATCGGGGAAAGCTTATATCTAAAACCCCACTATATTCTATTCTATGTTATATTATGGATCATGAAACAATTACATACAAAGCTCTAATCCAAGATTTATTAGTACATGAGCTAATTGGCTCACACTGTTATACAAAAATTGGCAAGTTCCTTGGCCAATTTACTGTCTCTAGAAAATCGGCCTCCACTGGGAAATCCTTGCTGATAAAAATCCCTGAATGAATGAAATCTTGCCTACCTTGACTACGCAATCCTCATGGGCACATCTAACGTGTGTGTGGTTTCATGTGTGCAACCAAATAATGTCACAACTGATAGTTTACTTCCCTTTTACCTAGAACTCAATTGGGTCTCCATTGGATTTGACATGCATACAGTTAATAATAGTAAATCTTCAGTTGCATGTGGGACCATTGATTCTGAATTAATTAATAATTAATCCACTTGATCTCTCACTATTGTATTTTTAGTTGCAATTAGCACAACTGAGTTTAACTCACTTAACTTAATTAAGATACTTTATAACTTGCATAACTGCACTTCCAACTCTGTTACAACTTTGAATCACTCTGTTACAACTAAGTCAACCTGGATGTCCCACCAACCAACCACTTAACTTGAAATTTATTTAGCTAACTGATTTTTCGCTTCAGTTAACTATTTCCAAGTGCTCATTAAGAGTAGAATATAGTTTATTGTTCAACTAATATTAATGTATAATAATAGTAGACATGCATTTATAAATAGACATGATTTCTATAAATAGAAGTTTCACATACATCTATAAATATAAATACACCTAAAAATAGCCCGAGGCCCCATCCTAGAGTAGGAGCTTAATTTTCACTAGGATCTTCTTGTTGAATCTCAATAGTTCCTACATATTTTTGAATCTGAGATAATTATTTCATTTCAACTAGCCTGGGGGTGCTCGATCCAATAGTAGAGCTAAAATTCTTGATCTTTGGGGTGTTTTTCAATGTGCGAGGTGGTTGGAAATTGAAGAGATTTTGATCACTAGAGATTCAAAATCTATGATTGAGTGGGGTTAGGTTTTTTGTAATTTTTGGCCTCCACTTTTTCACTGGATGATACAAATTTGTGCACTACTGGTATCTTTCAATCATATCTCCTTCATCCATATCTATTGCAAACAAAAATATGAGGCTGACCTCCTGTCTAAAAGATATCTTTTTTCACTCCCAGATGTTTTAAGTTACTCTATTCTTGATCTCGGTGTCTCCTATAGCACTAGAAGTTTTATGTTCTATGACAGAGCTAGAACTCTTTCCTCATTTCTAGGATTCCTTCTTAATCTAATTATGTGTGTTTCATCGATTGTTTTGGACAAATTCTTTTATTTCTTGCTTATCTTAGCCTTTTCAACTTATCTATTTTGATTAGATTAGCAGACCTTTTTGAAGTTATGTTTTGGTTTCTGGACAAAGTTGAGATCTCTGCTTTTTTGGCTTGGACACTCTTCTTTCCTATTGGTTTCTAGATAAAATTATGGCCTCTATATTTTGGACTAGGTATTCTTGATGTTTGAGCTTTCTACCCTATCTTCTCAGCAATTTCCTTATATATGTTTCAATGTAACCTTATTTTGTTTTATGTAATGAAAGACTCGTGTTTTTTCTTTTGAAAAAAGAAATTAACAATAGCTTGACCAAGTTTTCGTTTTTTAAGAAGTTACATTTAGTGTTGATTTTTATGTTCATTTTGGAAAGTGGTGGTACACATCACCCTTTTTTTCATTTCAAGGTTTAAATTCCAACAATTTTCAACTATGACATTAAAAATCAAATACCATTACTACAAAGGACATGAAAAACACCCCGAAATGCAAAAGTGGTGATGCCAACCTTTTTTGGAAATTAAAATTTCAACAATTTTCAATGATGGAATTAAAGACCAAATATCATGACTATGAAAAATCTTAAAAATAAGGAAAAAAAATTGACTACCTTTCTTTCCTTTTATTTTTTTTTCAATTTTTTTTTCTAAACATTTTCTAAGTTTGTTTAACTTTTATTTTAGTTTATTTTATTTTTGGTGTAATTAGAATTATGACCTGGATGAAAGGTACCCTTAAAAAAAAAAAAAAAAAAAAAATAACTTGTAATATAAAAGTGGTATTACATTATTGTTTTAACTAGTAATTGATTATTTCTTAAATAATTTACATAAAAAAAAAAAGAAAATATTTGTAAATAATATGTTTTTGGGCAAAATTTACAAAAAAAAACCCACTTTTTGTTATAAAAAAACCAAAAAACACCTTTAAAATACAAAAAAAAAAAAAAAAAAAATGAAAAGCCTTGAAATATAATAATAATAATAATTAATAATAATTTTACATTGAAAATTTAATAAAAAACTTATATTTAATATTATTATTATTTTGTAAAGTGAATGTTTCATTGATAATTTAAAAAATTGCATAATTCCAATGCTACTATCTACCTCTGGCATAGCACCCGGGAAGCCAAAATACAGACAAAAAAAAGGTCTAGACTGCAATGCGCCAAAAACATTGATAAAAAACCATGACCAAACAAAAAAAATAAAAATTAGATTTGTTGCCCCCAAAACGAGGAAACCAATAGTTAAGTACAACGAAAAGAGCAGTCTACATACCCAAGAAATTATATCTAATGCCATAAAAAAAATATTGCTCGAGGGATAGGGGTGACTAATGAAAACTAACATGGCATTCTAGAAATTAAAAAACAGAAACCGTATAAAAAATCTATGCATTAAGATGACAAATAGATGTCTAGGTTGATACACTACTCCTCAACGTTGCATGGACGATGGATAGGAAAACTCGGAGGCGAGATTTCTCGAGCCTGACTAGAAAACCTTCCATGTCTAATAGGAAATTATTTAGCTCCTCCACCTTGTCTAGTAGGTTAAACTCAGTTTGGCACATACTAACCAAGTCTTGTTAAACTCAGTTTGGCACATACTAACCAAGACTTTTCCAAGAAGAATATTCATATTCCAATGACAAAGATTTGAATTCCCTCATGGATTTTCGATATCTAAAGCCCTTGACGCGACTCATTCCATTACCTTTGAATTAAGAATCTCTTTCCTTCCTAACAAATGTGTTATTTCGAGTCCTAATTTTAGGATTGGACACATGGAAAAGTGTGAGCCTAGTAACTTTAAACTAAGGACTCCATTAAAAAATGCACCATAGTTTCAAGACCTTTTTCTCCTCTATACCTAGAGGCTCATGGTCAAGTCATGGCTATTAGAAGAAGCATAACATAGGCTATATTAAGAAGGTTTGGGACAAGGGAGTGGAGACATCTTTGGCTAAGGAAGACAAAGAAATTTTCAAGGGGGTGGAGACATCTTTGGCTAAGGAAGACAAAGAAATTTTCATGCTAGGAAGGTAGTGAAGTGAAGTAAAGGTGGTCGAGTGTAATCCTTATTCTTAAGAAAATTTCAGTGATTGGAAAAGGAAAGCAAGCTGAGGGAGAGCATTCCATAATTCCCGACATGAAGTGCCCCACCCAAAGGTCATGGTGGGCATAGGAAATAACATACATATATGGCAGAGGAGTAGTAGAATATTTTGTAGATAATTACAACGGAATAATACGAAAATGAGGATCTGGATTCGTTGGCTTGAGGAAGAGTTAAGGCTCTCATTATGTGCTTTAGCATCCTCCTTAATGGGCAATGCACATTAAAACTTGACAGAAGTGGTGGCATTCAGAGAGGTGGGGCAATGGGAGGCCCATCATGTCATCCCATGCAAACATTTAAAATGATGATGAAACCCCCATCGAGTCTATTAAAAAGTTATATTTACAAATATATATTTTTTTCTTTTCAAGAAAGCAAAAATACTTTTGAAAAAAACAAAAATAAAAACAATCCCTATTTATATATATATATAACACTCCATAGTGGTATGTTTACTTTCTTTTTTTAAATGTTTCTATATATAAATTGTTAGTTTTTTTAGTTTTATATTTTAAGTTTTTTTCAATTTATTAAATATAAAGTTTTAATATTGTTTTTTATTATTATTTTCGTTTTATTCCATTTAATATATATATATATATATATATATATATATATATATATATATATATATATATATATAAACTTTATTTTCTTTAAATATATATATATTTTTTAATATAGATGGTTTATTTAATATTTTTTTAATTTAATGTATTTAATTTTTTTCTTTATCTTTCTTTATATTTTTATAAATTGTTTTAATTTTTAATGATTTTAAAAATTTGTTTGAAAACATTTTTTAAAAATATTTATTATTACTATTATTATTATTATTATTATTGTTATTATTTTTTAAATAGATAAACATTTGAGTGTTATTGTTTTTTTTTTGAAAAAGAAAGATGGTTTTTATTATTTTGTTTACATTCAGCATTATTATAAAAGACACAGTAATTTTTTTTTATAGTTTTAGTGCCTCATTGAAAAAAGGGTCATGTTGCCTTAGGATAGAATTTCAAATGAGATATAATTTTAAGCTTTAAAAACTAAATTTATATTGCTCAACCACTCTTTAATTTAAGTATTAAACTTTAGGGATTTTCATAATCATGATATTTGGTCTTTCATGCCATGGTTGAAAATTGTTGAAATTTTAACCCTAAAAAATGGTACATCAACACTTTAAATTTATGGGTGATTTTTCATGTCTTTCGTAGTTATGATATTTGATTTTCAAGGTCATGATTAAAAATGTTGAAATTTTAATGTTGTATTGCAAATAGGGCGATGTTGTATCACCACTTTTTCTTTTCGAGATATTTTTTCATGACTTTTACACAAAACTATCAGTTTTTAGGGTTAGGGTTATTATTTTTAGGTCATAGTTCTTGTTAACTTGGTAATTTTATTGATACTAACCTACCAATCCAAAAAAAAAAAAAAAACTTTATATATAGATGAATAAAAATAAGAAAGTATTATGAACCATGCACTTAAAAATGATAATAAGGCAATAGTTACAATATACTTCAAGGGGTAACCTATAGTTATTAACCTTTTACCATTTTTTAGGTGCATAGTTCATAGCATATGAACCTAGAGTTTTGTTGCTTCAAATGAGTCATCGTGGAATTTTTGCGAGAACATTTTTTTGGGAAGAATCATAGCATGAAATTTTGAGATGATTAAGGATATATCTCGAAGTACATCAGGTCAAAATTTCATATTTGGGTTCACTATTGTCACACCCTAAGGCATTAATGTGCACCCTCATCCCAATTGCGTGATAAGGTGTTCCCCTATAAGACATGATGCGATGAATTTATTTTGGGAAACTCACACTCTTCACAAGATTGACATTCATATCACAAAAAATGTGACAAAATGGGAAGAAGTGTTGAAAAATCAAAGCCACATTGACCAACTGAGATGACTCTAGAAATATGTCCCTAGTGGGAAGGAGAAGATATGGGTAGAGGGTGTCGGTCGAGATGAGATGGGTGAGAAGATGGTGTGATATGAGTAAACTGAAATGAATTTTGGCACTAGATGGAAAAAAATTTGGTGCCAGCAGAATGAAATTTGGGGGTGCTTGAAAAGAATGGGTCTCGGCTCATCCCAAGATACCTAACACTTGGTTGAGCTAACATAAATAGTGAGATGGAATGATCAGACTTGAAACTTCACAAAAGTGAGATGATTCATACAATCATCCAACTCTCTCCATGGAACGAAACATAATTGAACACAGTTGAAACAAGCTCACACATATCATTTGGAGTAGGAACAAACTACAAGATATATGAGGAGTCGAGTATAGTGGCTCAGGAATATAATAGTGCAGAGCTCGAGGGTGGAGATGAGCCAAAAATATCGACCAAGATGAGGAAGTATATGCCCCATATTAGAAGAGGGATGGCCCACAATAGGGGAGTAGGGTGGCCCGGTAGGGTCAACGAGTTTAGTATTTGTTTCCTTTGTACATTCTATGGTTTTTCAGTTTGATATTTGGTTATATCAAGCCATTATCTTGGGGAATTATTATACATACACATTTTAATAAAATAAAAATTTTGAATGGCCATTTCCAAATTGTGCATGCTTAAGATGATGATGTTAGCTTGCATATGATGTTCTCGAAGATGATGTGATAATGTTATTCATACTCTATGTTTGATGAATTCCACACATTAATAATAATATAATAACAACATTGGTAATACATTATGAGGCATAGGCTAGGTGAATTAACATTATGCTACACTTGGAACTTGTGAAACCCATTACTGCTAAATGTTTAAGGGATTGCAATGCACCCATGAGGTTCGTTGTGATCATAGGAGGCCCTAGGGTTGTAATGGGTGGTATAAGATATACCATTCAATGGAAGTGAAGTAGTTCAAAATTGCAATCAAGATGGAAATTTGAAAGTTAAGAGGTATGTCCATTTTTTATGGTTAATTTTAATTTGAATATTCTATTAAAATGATAGGTGTCTTGGGGAAGGAACAAGAAAATCAAAGGCACAAGTTATTCCTTTTTAGCATGAAAATATACAAGAAGTTACTACCTAAACTTGTTGACATGGGTGCCTCACACAAGTTCTTGAGGGAAAGTTTGGAAAAGATATTGAGTTGGAAGTAACTATGAGTAGTAAAATGGCGAAACTAGCCAATTCCAAGGATAAGAAAGTGATAGTATTGGTGGTAGATGTGCCAGTTAAAATTGATGGTTCGAAGGGACTTTTGGATTTCATAGTGACGCCGATGGAAAAAATTGAGGTGATATTGGGACATGATTTCTTGAGAGTAAATTGGGTGGTCCTAATACCATGGAAGGACTGGCTCATTATATTGGATGACAACAAGATGCAAGTTTTGCTCACAACGACATGATATATGCAAAAGGAGAAGGTGCAACTTGTGTCTACAATAAGCTTGAAGAATGTAGCCTGAAATCAATATGCCAAAATATATGCAACAGTAATCAAGGAAGTAGGAGATGATGGATTTAACATTCCTATTCCACCAAAAATCTCTAAGTTTCTAAAGTCATATGTAGACAGGATGTAAGATGAGGTTTTGAAAGTGCTCCTTCAAACAAGAGAAATGAACCATCGCATTAAGCTTGAGCCTAGTGCTCCACTACCAACAGAAGCTCCTTGCAGGTTTTGAAGACAAAAATTGGATGAGTTGAGGAGGAATTTGATAGATTTGGTTGATGTTGGATTAATTCATCCTTCTCAATCCCCTTATGGTGTTTTCTTTCTCTCTGAGAAGAAGAAGGAAACTACTGAGCTAATGATGTGTATTGATTAACAAGTGTTGAATAAGAATATTAGGAAGTACTGGTAACCCTTCCACTATTAGTATCCTACTTCGACAAGTTGGCTAAGAGGCCAAAGTATTCAAAAATATGGATTTGAGATAGGGTTACTACCAAGTATGAATTTCAAAAGGAGATGAAGCTAAGAGAGCCATGGTAACAAGGTATGGAAGTGATTAACTCCTCATTATTCCTTTTTATTTATGAAATTCCCCTACTATTTTTTTGACGTTGATGAGTGAGGTCCTACATCAATCTGTGGAAGCGTTTTTTGTGGTATACTTAAATAATATCATATTTTTTGATGAGGCCCATCATTAAGCATATTTAAGGGGTTAAAATTCCATACTTCAGTTATTAAGTTACCTCTCTCATATTTATTTACATTTTTGTCATATTATTCTTAATGAGTAGGGTGTAAGATGTTTTCCATGTCTTGTTGCCTAATATGAATTAATTGTAGGAAATGAGGCTATTTTGAAATATTTTCCACCTAAGTGCTTGAGTGGAAAACAAGGAGATATTGTAGGAGGATTTTCCACCTCCTTAACTCTGTCATTCGGCCAAGATCACATCGATATCCCTCCCAATGGCTTGAAGGAAAAGCCAGCCAGGAAAAGTGACGGTTATGAGGAGGCAAGATATAATTTTATCGAGATCAAGGAGGAATTATTCCTACCATTTAGGGAGTTGTTGGTACCAACCCATTTGTATAAATAATCATAATTAATAGCTCATTAGGATTCGAAATTTGAATTCATCTAAGTGGATCTTGAGCTCTGATTATGACGTACTAGAACTTTTTATGCAATGATAATGAGAAGTTGCTTGTTCCATCACTAATTTAGTCTTATAGGACTGATGCTTTTGGAATAGGGCCTCATACATTGGCTAGGTACCTCTTGTGTATTTATATTATCTTTTTATGTTTCAACATTTTGTTTAGTCTCTTTACATTCTAGTAGCATCAAAAATCCATAAAAAAATTGCTTGTAGCCTCTCTTCTTCACCTCGCTCATGGGAGCTTGAGGAGAAGGATCTCAAACCATAGATAAAAAGTGGTTTCTTTATGATTTCTTGGAAATATAGATAGTGTGATTATCATGCTCATAATATGTTTATTGTAAGTTAGGAGTTGGATTTGTGTTAGATTAGATTTTAGCATAGATAAAGTAGGGTTATCCTTTCAACTCATATTTTCCACTTGTTAACATGTTAATTTATCAATAATCAATGCATGAATGTGTGTTGTGATTGTAGGGTTGTCTGGATCCTTTTCATCTCATTCATCCTCCTTTTCTCAAACCTCCAAATATGCTACCAAAACCTTGTTTTGTGAAACCATCTTCACCACCACCATGAGACACATTCCAAGTGAAAAAAATGCCTCCCAAGGGTGCTAAGTTTGGGTGGAGGTGTTTGCCACCTTTCCCTCACTTCATTCCACCTTCTCTCACATTGACATACCTTCCTTTCACCTATTTCACCCTTAAAACCCTATCGGTATGTTTCCTGTAGCACTTCAGGACATCCTATAGCAACTTCCTATAATATCGCAGTAGGTCACCTCTTCACTCCAGTTTAGCGCCTTTTTGACTTCTTAGCCTAGAATAAGATTCACTTGACCCCCCAAAATCTAAATTGATTGTTAGAAAAGGCTGTTATGCTACCCCAAAGACCCTTCTTTCCTTGTTGCATAAACATAGTAGGCATTAGGGTTTTATTTCAGAACCAAATTGAATTTTACATGAAAATACAAGTTGAATGAAACAATAGATAGGGGTTGTATTATGATTTAATTAAGTGTGTGATGATAGAATAGTTTATTTGATGCAAATGAGTAGTTTCTTTTTAAGTTGGTAATGTTATTGATGCTAACCTACCAATCCAAAAATAAATAAATTACTTTCCATATGGATGAATAAATATAAGAATTTGCTATGAACCATGCACTTAAAAATGATAAGAAGCCAATAGTTGCAATACACTACAAGCGGGAACTTGTAATTATTAAATTCTTAAATTTTTTTAGGTGTATGGTTCATATCATATGAACCTATAGTTTGGTTGCTTCAAATGAGTCATCATGGAATTTTCACGAGAACATTTTTTTGGTAAGAATATTGTCATGAAATTTTGAGATGAATAAGGAGATATCTCGAAGTACATCAGGTCAAAATTTCATATTTGGGTTCAATATTGTTAGTCCCCATGACATCAATGTACACCCTCATCCCAATTATGTGATAAGGTGTTCCCCTTCAAGCCATGATGAGACGAATTGATTAAGGGAAACTAACACTCTTCATAAGAAATGTGACATTCATAACACAAAAAATGTGACAAAATGGGAAGAAATGTCGAAAAACTAAAGCCACATTGAACAAGTGAGATGACTCTAGAAATATGTGCCAAAGGTGCCATAGAAGAGATGGGTAGAGGGTGTCGGTCGAGATGAGATATGTGAGCAGAGGATGTGACATGAGTGAGCTGAAACAAAATTTAGCACCAGATGGACAAAATTTGGTGCTTAGCAGAATGAAATCTGGGGGTTCTTGGGAAGAATGATTCTTCGCTCAACCCAAGGTACCCAACACCTGGTTGAGCTCACCTACATGGTGAGATGGAATGATCATACTTGAAACTACACAAAGGTGAGAAAAATCCTAAAATCACCCAAATCACTCGATGGAATGAAACATAACTAAACACAATTGAAAAAATATCACGAATATCATTTGGAGAAGGAACAAAATGCAAGATAGATGAGGAGTCGAATATAGTGGATCAAGCCTATCATAGAGAAAATCTAGAGTGTGGAAATGAGCCAACCATACCGACCAAGATAAGGAAGTAGAAGACCCATCTTAGAAGAGGGATGGCACCCAATAGGGTAGTAAGGTGGCTTGGTAGGGTAAACGAATTTGGTATTGGTTTCCTTTGTACATTCTATGGTTTTTAGGTTTGAGATTTGGTTAGATCAAGTCGTTGTCTTAGGGAGTTATTATGCATAGACATTTTAATAAAATAAAAAGGTTGAAGGGCCATTTCCAAATTGTTTATACTTAATACGATTATGTTAGCTTGCATATGATGTTCATGATTTTTATTGATGGAAGATGATGTGACAATGTTATTCCTACTCTATGTTTGATTAATTCCACTCATTAATAATAATATAAGAACAACATGGGTAATACACTGAGAGGCATAATCTAGGTGAAGTAACATTATGCTACACTAGGAACTTGTGAAATTGATTAGTGCTAAACGTTTAAGGGATCACAATGTACCCAAGAGGTGCCTTGTGAGCATAGTAGGCCCTAGGGTTGTAATAGGTGGTATTCTAGCTACCACTCAATGGAAGTGAAGTAGTCCAATAGTGCAATCAATATGGAGATGTGCAAGTTAGGAGGTATGCCCATTTTTTGTGGTTCATGTTGATTTGAAGATTCTGTTAAAATGATAGGTTTCTCGGGGAAGGAGCAGGACAATCAAAGGCACAAGTTATCCTTTGTGAGCATGGAAATATACAAGAAGTTACTACCTATATTTTTTGACATGGGTGCCTCACACAATTTCTTGAGGGCATGTTTGGAAAAGAAGCCTGTGTTGGAAGAAAATATTAGAATAAAAATGGTGAAACTAGCCAATTCCAAGGCTAAGACAATGGTAGTATTGGTGGTAGATGTTCGAGTTTTGATTGATGGTTCGAAGGGACTTTTGGATTTCAGAGTGACATCGATGGAAAAGTTTGAGGTGATATTGGGGCATGATTTCTTGAGAGTAAACTGGGTGGTCCTAATACCATGGATGGACTAACTGATTATATTGGATGACAACAAGATGTTGGTTTTTCTCACAACGACACAATATATGATGAAGGAGAATTTGCAACTTATATCTACAATAAGCTTGAAGAGAGTAACCCTAAAGCCATATGCCCAATATATGTAGCAGTAATTAAGGAAGTAGGATATGATAAATTTGGGATTCCTATTCCATAAAAACTTTCTAAGTTTCTAGATTCATATGTGGATAGGATGGAAGACGAGGTTCTGAAAGTGCTCCTTCCAGGAAGAGAAATGAACCATCACATTAAGCTTGAGCTCGGTGCTCCACTACCAACACAAGCTCCTTACAGGTTGTTAAGACCAGATTTGGATGAGTTGAGGAGGAAGTTGATAGAGTTGGTCGATGTTGGATTCATTCATCTTTCTCAATCCCTTTTATGGTGCTTTATTTCTATTTGAGAATAATACGAAAAAAAGTGACATAATTATGTGTATTGACAAACGAATGTTGAATAAGCAGATTGTGAAGAGCTTAGTAACCCTTCCACTAACACTATCCTACTTCAACAAGTTGGATAAAAGGCCAAAGTGTTCACAAAGATGGACTTGAGACAGGGTTACTATCAAGTCTAAACTGCAAAGGGAGATGAAGCTAAGAGAGCCATGGTTACAATGTATAGAAGTTATGAACTACTAGTTATTCCTTTTTGTTTATGCAATTTCTGTATTAAATTTTCAACATTGAAGAGTGAGGTCCTACTTCCATATGTGTAAAAACAATTTGTGGTATACTTCAATGATAGCATAATGTTTAATGAGGCCCATCATTAGGTATATATTAAGGGGTTAAAATTCCATACTTAAGCTATTAATTTATCTCTCTCACACATTTATTTACATTCTTGTCATATTATGTTTAATGAGTAGGGTGTATGATGTTTGTCATGTCTTGCTGCCTAATCTGAATTAATTGCAGGAAATGAGGCTATTTTTGAGATATTTTCCACCTAAGGGCTTGAAGTAGACAACAAGGAGATATTGTAGGAGGCTTTTCCACCTCCTTATCTTTCTCAATCAGCCAAGATCATATCGAGATATCTCCCAACAACTTGAAGGAAAAGGCAACCAAGAAAAGTGAAAGATATGAGGACCCAAGCTCCACTTTTCTCGGGATCAAGGAGGACTTACTCCTACATTTTATGGAGCTGTTGGTAGCTACAAATTGGTATAAATAATCATACAAAAGATATCAGTAGGATTCGAACATTGTATTCAGCTAGGTAGCTCTTGAGCTCCAATTTCGTGTTATTTATTACTTTCATATGATGTACTAGACATTTTTATGCAATGATAATGAGAAGTTGCTTGCTCCATCACTGGTTTAGTCTCAGAGGGTTGATGATTTTGGGTTATGGCCCAATCCATTGGCTATTTTCCTCTTGTGTATCTATATTTTATTTTCATGTTTCAACATTTTTTTTAGTCTATTTACATTCTAGTAGCATCAAAACTCCATCAAAAGTGTGCTTGTAGCTTGTCTTCCTCACCTCTCTCATGGGAGCTTGAGGAAAAGGATCTCCAACCACATATCACAAGTAGTTTATTTATAATTTCTTTGAAAGATAGATAGTGTGATTATCATGATCATAATGTTCTTACTATAATTTAGGAGTTGGATTTGTCTTTATATTAGATTTTAGCATAGATTAAGTAGGGTTATTCATTCAACTAATATTTTCCACTTGTTAACATGTTAATTTTCAATAATAAATGCATGAATGTGTGTAGTGATTGCATGGATGTATATAGCTATAGGGAAAGGATCATTTTCATCTCATTCATCCTCCTTCTCTCCAACCTCCAAATCTGCCACCAAAACACTGCTTTTTGAAACCATCTTCACCACCACCGTGAGAAACCTCCCAAGGGTGTTGAGTTTGGGTGGAGGTCTTGGCCACCTTTCCCTCACCTCATTCCACCTTATCTCACCTTGCCACACCTTCCTTGCACCTATTTCACCATTAAAAAACTCTTGTTTTGTTATCTGTAGCACTTCAGGACTTCCTGTAGCAACTTCTTGTAGTAGTGTTGTAGGTCATCGCTTCGCTCCAGTTTATTTCCTTTTTGCCTTCTTGTCCTAGAATAGGATGTACTTGACCCCCAGCTCTAAATTTGTGGTTATAAAATACTCTTAGGCCACTCCAAGGCTCCTTACTTGATACAAAAATAGATAAGCCATTAGGGTTTTATTTCAAAATTAGATTGAATTTTACATGCAAATAAAACTTGAATGAAATAGTAGATAGGCATTGGTTTGTACTTTCAGGAAGTGTGTGATGACATAATAGTTTCTTTGCTGCAAATGAGTAGATATATAGATGAATTATTTCCCATAGCATAGTTTCCTTTTTCTGCAATTAGGTTAGCTATATATGCTTTTCTTTCACTTTCAACTGCAAGTAGAGGTTTGATAGACATTCTCTTTGTCTTAGATTATAAGAAATTCCCTGCATTACATTAGCTAGCTGCACTCTAATCAAGTAGAAGGATTGGATTGGAAGTACTACTGACAAGAAGACTTACTTCAGGGTGGCATGAGTAGAATCCATTTGCTGTGCATATAACACTGTCACCTCGATGTTTGTATGAACCCAGGGTTGACAAGTACAATTGAGTAGCCCTTGGGAGTTGTAGCACTATTGGTGCAATATCAGGGCTCAAAAGTGTTCAACCATAATTTGGAAGAGCATAAGAGACATTTGGCACAAGTCTTAGAGGAACCGAGGAAACATAATTTGTACTTCGAGAAAATCAAATGCATGTTTTCCCAAAGTGAGATACCATTTATGGGCCATTGGGTAGGAAAGAGATATATTCACATGGACCCTGAGAAGATAAAGGTGATAGTGGATTGGGATGAAACTTGTAGTGCACATGAAACGAGGGTCTTCACTGGGATGAATAATTAGTACTATAAGTTTTTATATGGTTATTCAAAGATAGCCTTTGCATTGATAGCCTTACTAAAGAAGGACAGGCCATGGAAGTTGACAAAGAAGAGCAAGCATTTGTTTGAGGAACTCAAATGTAGGATTGTGACAGATCCCATATTGAAATTTCCAGATTATGATAAGCGATTTGAGGTGCCAAAAGGTGCATCTAATTTTTCCATAGGAGGATTTTTGATGCAGGATGGACACTCAATATCTTTCAAGAAAAATAAATTGCAAAATTGAGAGAGGACGTATCCCATTCATGAGAAAGATATGAGAAAAATTCAGGAGAATCAGTAAACCTTGAATGACTAAGGAGGTCAAACTTTTCTTTATCAAAGGAGTTGGTTCCTCAAAGAGTGGGCTTTTTTAGATATATTAAGATAGTTATTATTTTATTTCCATGTAAGCTATAAAATATAGCTAATTGTTGTAGATTATCGGAGGTAGTTTTTTTTTATTGTACTATGTTAGATGATCTGATCATGTTTTCTTGGATCTCGACTCATCTCACATTGTATTTATCTAAGTTTTTAAATCAATAGAAGGGGAGAGGGACTTGTGTGTACATGGAACTTTTTGATTGAATATTATTTTTTTATGAGTATATGGTGACCATACTCCTTTTATTTTCAAGTATAATTGGAATTGTGTGAATGAATCAAGAGCAAAGTAGCTTTTGTGTTGGTATAAACCTTATGAGTTCCCAGTGTCAAGAGTTTCATATAATATTGTTTTATTTTTAATTTTGTCTTATGCAAGAACACATCATAATACAGATAAAAATATGAACATGAAGATGAAACATAAATGAATCATCATTTAATTAATTTCAAAGAACTAAAATATGATTACAAATAGAATGGAAATAAAGTAGCTCGGGCGATGGTAGCTTATCTATGAGGAGAGATGTGGTGGCTACATGCCTCTAAACTATGTTACAATGAGTCTCAATGTCCTTTTTATTATTGAGCAATAATGGATAACCATAAAAAACCAAAAACCTAGCACTAAGAGATGTAACACCAAGATTTTGTGGGCCTTGTTGGGGTTAGTTGGGCAGCCAACTTCTCGGGATCGTAACTTGGTCATATTATCTCCATTTTGCATGTATGATATCTCGTTGCAAATATCTGTCCGAGTACTACATAATTTTCCACATTCCCTTACCTACAGCTCAAAAAACATCGTTTATAGGGTCAAAACAGATCTGGAAGTTCAAGACCCAAAAACCTATTACAAATAGTAAATGTTGCTCTAATAAAGGAAACGAATGAGACCGACTGGGGGTCTAAGTGGAATATCTCAGTGGCAACCAATATGCACCTAGATCAGTCCTCCCCCCTTGGGAAGAAATGGTCCCCATTCCATGCAGAGCCTCCATGAGGTGAGGACATTTATGTTGAACTTAGTCCTTAGTGAAGAACTCTCCCTGGTAAAGGAGTTGGCTTGCTTTGAAAACTCGATATAGGTAGATCCTCTATTGATGAGTGTTCTTGATATGTGTGTCCATGATCCTGGCAGTTGTGGCCTATTTGATGCATCTTGGGTTGAGATTTGTTTCTATTAGCTACTCATCAATGTCAAATGTGTCCAAAAATGGGGGAAAGTATGGTCGCAATTGACCCACATTAAATATTGGGCGCAATCCAAGGAACATTGGAATTTTGAGCTCAAAGGAATTTCCCTTAAAACCTTGGTGATGTTGCATGGTCAATTCCGAATTGGGAAAATATTGTAGTGGGGATCAATGAGGCGCTCCTTCTGCAAATGTAACCAATCTTTATCTCCCACCTAGAACTTGTGTGGCACCCGATGTTGATCATGATGTTACTTATACTTGGAATTGGCTTAATCCAATAAATCATGGACCTGCTGGTAGGTGTGCTGAATGCACTCAATGAAGTTTTCAGCCCTATCAACTTCAAACTGGACATGAGGTGAATCTACATGAGTAGATGAAAATGGTATGACCACATCAATGGGACATAGTGGATGGAATACCAAACCCACCTGAAAGGGTCTGTGCCTAGTTGAGATATGGAGAGCTATATTGTAGTTCTGTTGGACATAGGGGAGGATTTCATACCATGTGCATGGATGCTTCAAGTTGTACATGTGCAGAATGTGCATGATCATCCTGTTGAAAACCTATGTTTGGCCATCAGTTTGGTGGAGGAAGTTCATAGACTTAGTGAGCTTAGTATCCAACATTGACCAGAGGCTTGACCAAAATGTACTAAGGAGCTAGCTATCTTGATCTAAGATAATGGAATGTGGGATCCCAAAGTGTAGCCAAACTCATTCAAACAAGATCTTAGCAGTGGATTCAGTTGTGATACCCTTCTTGCAGGTTGCCAAAATGGGCATCTTGGAAATCTGTCGACGACTATGAAAATACAGTCGTTTCCATGCTTTGTATAAGGAAGGACCGACATGCAGTAATCCATGGAGATGGATTCCCAAGGCTGACTAGGAGTATGCATAGGCCTTGCTTCTCTATTATCACTTTGGAAATGGCACAAGAAGTGTAGGATTTCTTATACTTCTCAACATCCTTTCAAAGTTTTGGCCAATAAAAGTAAGTATGTAACACTTCCATTTTTTTCTCTACTCTGAAATGTCCAATTATCCAACTGTGGTGTGCATCCCAAATCATCTTGGCACACTAACTTGAAGGAACACAAAGTTTTCCCAAATAGAAGAACATTGTGGCTTGGAGGTGAAAATATGGAACTTTCTTGCGTTCTAGGAGCATCTGGTATGAGTTACCAATTTCTAGATCTCTCTTGTAAAGATGTGTCCAGCCTGAAGTCTTGTGTCCACAAGAGTCGAGCACCATGGACAGCGCCATATCTGGTGGTTCATTGAGACAATATGTAATGTTATTGGTTTTTCCATTCTTTTACTTGATGTTCTTATGGAACAACTGGATATGTGGACCATTTATGATGGTGATCATTCTGCAACTTTCCTTTTGTCTATATGAACTACATGGGTTAGTGGTATTTGTGGATGACCGTTTCCTTCCCCATAATGTAATGGTTTCATTCTCGACATGCCTGCATAGTGGAATACATATATTTGTCATAGGTGGGATACTTTCAGACTATGTATGAAAGTGTCTCACTGTGATATGCCACCAGATGTCCCTGCTGAGTAAGAACTACCCTTATAACGTAGTTAGAGGCATCTGTCTCAATCTCAAATGGTTGTTGTAGGTCTGTTAATGTGAGCACTGGTGCAAATCAGATCCGATGCTTCAACTTGGAAAATTCCTTCTATTGGGATTCATACAGAAGAACTTATCTTTTGCTTCGCCCTTGGTGACTTGACTCCAAGGTCAAGTGATATGAGAGAAACCAAACATGAACCTTCAGTAGTAATTCAAAAGTCCCAAAAAACTGTGTAGATTTGTTAAAGATTTTGGGTTGACTAATATTGAATAAATTTTAGCTTGGTTGGGTCCACAGGCACCCCCCACACATCAATGATGTACCCCAAATATTGAACCTGAGTCATAACAAAATTGACTTTATCCAAATTGGAACACAACTTGTGTTGTTACAGGGTTTGGAGGTCATGTCAAATGTGGTCTAGGTGTTGTTCCTAACTCTGGATGAAGATCAAGATGTTGTCCAAATACAATACCAAGAGTGATTTTGTGAAGGGCTAAAAGATGTCATCCATCAACCTCATGAACGTCGTGGGGGAATTCTTCATCTTGAAAGGTATTTTAGGTTTTAACCCTGTGCACAAATTATCTACAAATTAATTCTTAAAAATAGGAAATAAACAATAGAGAGAGCATAAAACATAAAATAAATATACACAGATATTTTTCCCTTGGATCCTAAATCGGGACTACTAGCTTGATTTCTCATTATATTCCTTTTAGTATTACGACACATATATATATACATGTTAAAGCATTCATAAACCCCAATCCATAAACGTTGGATCAGAACATAACTGTAGTTCCCTTGACCAGATCTACAAAATACCAGGGGATGAAAACCATCATGCCCCAAAACCATGAGCAAACCCATGCACAAAACCATAGGCGTGTCTGCCAACCTAAAATAGGATCCAATTTTTTTTCTTGGGGAGCTTCCCTGAACCCTGAGCAGGGGCCCACACACTCCCTATGTACCCCTGGACAGGGTGGGATGTTGCCCCCCTATGACCCCCCCATTGTGCCCGACACAACAAACAGGGAGGGGATATCATCCGCCTCGCCTGTGACTATTCATGGAAATAATATAACACATCCCCAATAGGCATGACCAAAATTTCGAAGAGGCCCTCCTTAGATTTGAAGCCAATCTTACACACATCATATGGTTTGATTGGAACCTTGTGATAACTGGACTTCGGAAAAATATTGCTAAAAAATTTGGGCCCCTTGAGATGGTCTATAACATCATCAATCTATGGGATTCGATACCTATTTCAAACAATTATCTTATTCATCGTTCGATAGTCAATAAAAAGTCTCCAGTTACCCTCTTTCGTCTGTACCAACATGATTGGGCTCCCATAGGGTGATGAACTTGGCTCGATGTTTCCTTTCTTTTTTAACTCCCAAATTTTCCTCTTAATTTCATCATTCTCCATAATAGAGCATAGATAGATTGGTCCATTCGGTAGCAGTGTACATAAGGTTAGATCGATGGATTTCTTGACCTAACAGTGTAGCAGTACCCCTGTGGTTGAGGTGAACATGTCCATGTATTCCACCATGACACCTAACATATATTGTTGTCGTGCGGAGGAGCCTTTGCTAGAGGCTGTGGATGTGGCCACAATATTCCTCTCTCCCTGAGGGTGAATCATAAGGAAGAAAAATTTCCCAGTATGGGAAATTATATTACTGCATTACTTCACAGAGATAAAAGAGATGACAGTAGGCGGTGCTACCTATGGTATCTTTTATAATTTATTTCCCAAATAGATAATAATAATATGAGGCCTAGGCTCATACACAACATGATGCTTCCACAAGTATGGTTGGCTTAATTATAGATCACAAAATTCAAGAGGAGAAACATAACATATTACCGTATCTATGAAGGGCTTGATGTTGTAGGGAAGGCGAAACTGCTAGCTGACATGAATATCTCATCCTTGTTGAAGAGACTTGATGGTGTACGAATGTGGGTGTCATGTATTTGATAATCCCAACGGATTCACAACCTCTGCTAAAATGAGGTTATTGTGGCTTCCGTTCTCAACAATGAAATGCAACAGAGAACCCTTCACCCACTTCTATGAATATAAGAGTTTCTCATCCTCCTCTGGACCTTCGGGCTCAATATTATATATTTTTGTGGTGGAAACAGTGGAATTGGGCTCCACATCAATAATCTATCTCCCTTTTTCATTCCCCTTGTTTGGTTCTGACTCAAAATTAGAACATGCATCTGATTCAGAAGCCTTTAGCTTGACCACCAGTCACTGCTTGGCTCAACACTCACCTGTGTTGTGTGTGGGGATCTTATGGAACTCACATCATTTCCCTATGTGGTTCTTTGTATTCTTGGTGTTATTATTTTCTTACGGCTTCAGCAAGTTTTCCTAGGTCACCCTGCCTTGTCTTATTCCTTTGTTCAATGGTTTGGGGGTGCCTTTCCCTTGCTTCAAATTCGCAGATTGAAATTATTGCTTATTTTGCTTAAATTTATTCTCAATCTTGGTAGCATAGCGGTTTGTTGCACCAATCAAGGATATGTACAAGAACTCCATTTCCTCCTGAATGTATTTGTGCAAGCAACTCCGGCACTTGAGAACTAGATTTTTTTTTGAATCTTTGATACCCAATTTTGTGCAAAGGGTATGGAAAATATTTTTCATCTTATGCACATATTGATCTCTTTGTTGTTGTACTGTCATACATTGTATGCACTTGTCCTCATAGCTACCCACGAGGTAATACTATTCCTTGATGGTGTCTCAGAAATAATTCCAAGCAGGTGCGGCTGAAAACAGAGAGGGTTCTCTATCATCTCTCTGTTCACAGTAGGTTTCCCACCAGTCCTTGACATGGGGAATGACTTTGAGGAGTGAAAAAGTAATCGTTTCCCGATTGGACAAGTCATGAACTGAAAAATATCCTTCCAACAAATTTAACCATATATCTACGACATTTACATCTATCTAGCCTTCAAATATGGGAATGTCAAAGTTGACATGTACCTTAAAGGGAGTGGCACCTCCAGAGTGGCTGCTGGATGAAGATGTGTCACCTATGGGTAGCCCCCAAACAATCTGAGCAAATTTATCCATCATCACATTCCTCTGTCGCTCGAGAGCATCCTCGAGCAATATTTGGAAAGGATATCTTGCTCCCTCGTCTTTCTTTTCTTCTTCCATGGGAGGTTGTCCAGTATGCGAGGCTAGTATTTTTAAGGTTCAACCAGTTTGAGCCCTAACTCCTTATTATCTAACCTCCTCGGGGACATGCAAAGAAAATAAAATAAAGAGAAGACTGCTATGATACCACTGATCCAGAATTATGTAGGAATGAAATAGAATACATATATAAACATAAACACACAGATGTAGTAGAAATAAATATTCATTTCATTAATATCAAAGAAATGAAAGATGCTTACAAACAAAATGGAAATAAATTAGCTCAGGCTCCTTTTTATTATTGAACAACATGGGAAAAAATAAACAACCAAAACACTAACCCCAAGATATGGAACACCGAGAGTTTTTGGGTCCCATTGGGGTTAGTTAGGAAGTCGACTTCCCGAGGTTGTAACTTGGCCATACGATCTCCGTTTGGTGCATACGATACCTCATTAGAAATATCTATTTGATTACTGCATGATTTTCCATAGGCCCTAGCCTACAACCACATACCCACTACAAAACTTAAAAACACGCCATTTATGGGGTAAAAACAACTTTAGAAGTTCAAGACCTGAAAAACTACTAAAATAGTAAATGCTGCTATAATCAAGGAAATAGATGAAAATGACTAGGAGTCTAGGTAGAATAGGTGGGCGGCCACCAATATCCACCTAGTTTTATTCTTACGTTTTCATTTTACCAGAGCCACATAAGAAGGGTATTATGCATCTTCCTCAAATCCATGTGGTTCTCATTATATGTTGGAGTTTTAGCTAAATATGCACAATAGAAACCATTTACCTTAGAATACAATAGAAGTATGAGACTTACTTTATTACAGTTTACAAAAATATCTTAAATGACTACGATTAATAGGTAAAACTATAATCTGCATCAAGGATCCAAGCTGAGGAATATCAATAGGTAAGGACAAATTTGTTAAGGTAAAGACATACTTTTTTGAGTGCAACAAAATTTTAGTTGACAAAAGATATTTTTACCTTAGGAGTTATGAAGGAAGTTAAGCGAGATCCTCACTTGTCCTCTTTATTTGTTTGTAATTTTTGTATAGCCGACCTGACTCTAGACTAAAGGGTGGACCCACATAGTTGAACCACAAACAAGTTTCAACATAGGATAAGTAAACCTCAACCACTCTGACTACCCAACCAATCCGAAGTCCCAACTCCTAACTCAAGGAAGGAACCAAATAGTTGGGCCATAAATGAGTTTGAACATAAGATGACGCCCCGGCCTCAGACCTCCCTAAAAGTAGAGAACTAACCACGAACTAAGTGGCCACTACGAAGGGTATTAGTTTTGTTTCAATATTAAAATTTCAATGTTTACAAATTATGTCTGTTTTGACTTGGATATGGCATGTACTCGATTAATCTAACCTATATTATAGAGAAGAGTAGAGTACTGAGGAATATCATATTTTTATATGTGAGAGAGGGATGTCGGCGTTGTCAACATAAAATTGGTATTAGAGCAGGATAACCTACTCAATTGATTTTGAGGGATTGAAGACAGGTTTAATAAAGGAATGTTGTAGCAGTATACGAACGTGAAGAATGTAAAAGGCTATTTTACAATTTTAGAGTGTGGGTTGCCAAAACAAGCAAAGATGAGTTTGTTGTAGGTTGGAAAAAGTAAATAAGAGCGCAGGGTCAAATTTTGTTGAATCATGATAGAGAAACAAAAAAGTGATAGAGACATATTTTAAATTAGCAAGAATGGTTGCGAACCAAGATAATTGATTTTAAAACAAAAAATTTGCACCGGTAAGGAGGATTGGGAGAACACAAAAGAGATTGGATGGCAGGTAATGAGTTTTTTTTAAAATAATCTAAAGAAAATTGTTGAAGCAGGTAACGATAGAAAAGATACAATGGAAGAAATTTACATCAAGGAAACTATTAAAAAGGAGGAAAAGAGAAAGTAAATATTTTAATGTAAAATATTGTGGTAGAGGAAGCTGCAGCAAGGAATGTTGTACGCATATTTTAGTTTGATATTGAAAATTAAGGGAACAATAGTTCTGAAAAGAAGAATAGTGTGAGTAGAGTGCAGATTCCAAAGAAGATAAAGGGAGTGATAAAGAAGGAGGTTATGAGAGATATAACTAGCGATACCAAATATCACGCTTAGGAGGAATGATTGATGTGGTATTGAGTATCATTGTTGAATATTGGCTACAAGGGGAAATCTTGGTTTCTTCTCATAGTGGGCATGGAGGATCTCATATAAGGAAAGATAAAAATGACTAAAGGTAATCAAAACAAGAACTTGGGAATAAGTCACAACAAGAAGGAAGAAAAATCCAAGGCAGTTGGCCTAAAGAGAATAAGTGATGAAGAGTTTGATAAAGAGATGGTTGAAATAAAGGTAGAACTCAACAACATACAAAATATTCTACAGAAAGAAATCATAAAATACTTGAGGAAAGGATTGTATGTAGGAAAAAGGGTCAAGTGGCTTGTTAAGAAATTATTTTGTGAAAAGTAAATGCAGAGAATGAAGGGAGAGGAAACACTCAAGGCGTTTGAGTATGAGATGAGAGAACCAATTTGTTAACTAGAGAATAGACTAATCCTTGGAGAGGAAGATAATGACGATGATGGGATGATAATGTGATTCGATTATTACAAAGAAAGGATGCTAGAGGAATATTCAGAGACTGAAAGGTATCATGTTTTTAATTATTTATATTAGTGTGTATTTACAGGTACAAAATGAATGGAGCTAAACAGATATCAGAGATGGTGGAAGAAGTAAAATTTCCATAAAGGAAAAATGTTTCTGATGAATAACAACAAGTATTAGCAGAATTTGACGGTGAACAGTCTCAAAAGACCGCCATAAGAGAAGAAAATTTAGAAGTGGATTATGAATAAAATATTGAAGAAAGTTATGAAGGAATTTAGTATGGGACTCTTCAAGTTTGTAAAATGAATCTTAGATGTATATTTGTCTAGTTTCATTTTATTTTTCTAAGTGTGTATTTGAAATTATTTGAGGGAGTTTTTTCAAATTTTGGAAGCAATTAAGGATTGCGAAGAGAGTAGAAACATATGTTTTGTAGAATTATGCATTGAAACAATGTCAATATAGTGGAGGATTTGATCAAAGGAATTGTACTCAAAAAATTCTAGCTAATGAGATAAAGAATCAAGAATGATAATCTATTATGAAAATGAAGGCATCAATGTCTCGTACAAATTAGAAAGAAAGAAGGGTAACTTGTGAGGACAACTATGAGGAAGGCAGGATAAATCAAGTAATTTCTTAGGAAATGAATGAAAAAGTGTATACAATGCAATAAGATGATGTGAAACATACCCCAAAATTTTTCAGAAGGAACTTAGGTGTACATTTAGATAGAAAAATCCATCTTTTTCGAGGATAATTAGAACAAAGGACGCGATATATTGGAAATTGAGACTAATGACAAGAAGTAATGCTTAGAAACAATGCACAAGAATTTCAATGAAGAACTTGAGTTTCTAGAAGAATTGTTGGTATGGCTAATGAGCTCCATCATTAGACATATTTGGAGGGGTTAATGGTCACATTTTTTCCTTCTTAGATATATTTTTCTTGCATTTTTATTATTATTTGGTTTTATGATGATGCTAGTCTATGTGGTGATTAAGGCTAAAATAGTCTAAGTGCCTAATATGAGGTTGAGCACCAAAAATCATGAATTATTAGAATTTTTATAAGGATTTTATCATAAATACTTCGAGGTGATAGCAAGGAGAAATTATAGGAGGATTTTCCACCCTCCTTAACTCTCAAAGGCAGCCAAAGGATCCCAAATATTCTCTCCAGTAATTTGAATTCCAAAGGAAGCCAAAGGATCCCCAAGGATTCTCTCCAGCAATTCGAATTCCAGACGCAGCCAAGCAACTCAAAGAAGAGTTCACTGAATATTTGTTTACTTGGATTCAAGTGGAATTAATCACTATTTTCTAGGGAGATGTTGGTGGTTTCCCTGTAGAATAAATAGAGCAAATCTAGAGCTAGGAACAGTCAGAATTGTGTTGCAAGCTATTGAGCGTTTTACTATTTTAGTCAGTGATTAAACTTTCAGAAATTTATGAGGCTATTATTTTATGAAATGAGCAGACTGATTTCATTTTACTAATTTAAGTTTCAGAGATATAGGCTTGTGGGTTAGGGCCCAATCCACGTGCCTTAGCCTCTCTGCTGTATTTTTTCTCTTCTTTCTATCATTTCATTAGTTCCGCTTCAAATAATTTTTTTTATGTTTCAAGTTGCTTCTTAGTTTTTATTTTAGTGTGTTGTTGTAGGTTTCATTTCCTTGTGAGTAATAGAATAAAGGACAAAACCCAAAAAAAATTGTGGATCAAGAACCCCTTCTCATCTCTTTCAATAGATCTTGAGGAGGGAAAATCTTCCCATAGACCTAAAAATTGATTTATGTTCATTGTTTATGAGAATAAAAGCATATTTGCATTACCATTTTTTAGTCTCCCTTTGCACTATATTTTTATGCATTTGTCAATTTATTTGGGCATAACTTAGCAGGTTGATTGCAAGAATTATTGTTAAAACCCCAGAGCAGTTCCATGGTGCCTCCCTGCTTCTTTCTCCATCTCTATCTTAACAATATGTGCATTGTTGTTACACCCTCCATTTTCGCTTTTTCCCCCTTACTCTCACTGCTGCACCGACCTTTTTATTCATAAAAACACTTAAACCATTCATCCCACCTTATTACTTTGTTTTTATTAGTCACAGTTACCTTACCCTTTCTAATGCAAACGATTAAAAACCATTGGAATTAGACCTTTGCCCTTGCTCCTCGAACTTCCAACTACCGTACATTGCAAATCGCAAATGACATAATTTTTTTGGTTCCAATTAAGACTTATTGCTTCGAACGCTGATTGCGATAACTCTCTATACTCCGCCACATCGCACGTCATAAATTGCATCTTTTATTTGGTTCTCGTAACACGTTCTACTCCCAACGTTGATTACGAAATTGTTGTCGTGCTCTGCAACTGGTCTCACTACCATTTCATCTAACTTATTGAATATCGCAGCTCATTCCCGAACAACACTTTCGCCACTCCTCCAATCATGCGATATTGCGATATCGCATATCATAGATCAAAACCTTTTGCCTTTTCACAAATCAAATTTTGCACTGTCCATATTCTCCTTGTTAACACTTACCACTCCGAACGCTGATTGCGATCATCACTGTCGTACTCTGCCAATGGCCCTACCACCACATCATCCTGTTGCATTTAGTATTTCGCATTTTTTATCCTATCACACATCACATATCGCACTGGCTCCTGAACCACACTTACGCTATCCCTCTAGCTTTGCGATATTGCAATTGTGATATTAAATATCGTATATTGCACTGCCATCCCTCCATCGCAACTCCACCATCGCACTTTTAAAATACTCCTCTACAAATAATTTTTGCGCTATAATAAAGTTTTAATAATGTTTAAACCTGCTCTTTCCACCTCTAATCCTTGTTTCGTGCGGTCAGCCCTCCATTAGCACCTCTACCCCATTTTCCACCAAACTACAAGCCACACTTTGTCAATTTTAGTGTATCATGAATAGTTGCATGGTTAGAAGCATGATATCATGGTAAATAGATTAGAGGATAAGCAGGGCATGTTTAGCAGGTTGACCTAGCTAGGTGCAACTTAGTTTAGTTTATTTTTAGTCATTTCCTTTTTGAAGATTAAATTATTTTCCTTTCTGTCATTTCCTTTCTGCAATTTAAGTTAGTTTCATTCCTATCAGTTCCTTCCAGAAATTTACTTTCCAGTTCTTATCATAGTTTAAGAAATATCACCCCTTCGTAAAGTAGAAGAGGATGACATGAGAAGAATGCATTTGTTGTGTATATAGCACTGTCACCTCCAAGTTTTTATGAACCTCGGGTTGATAAGGTAAAGTAGGGAAACCCTGGGAGTTGCAACACTCTTGCTGCAATAATAGGGCTCACCACTTTTTGGTGTTGTTGCCGAGGAGGTGTCTAGTAGATGGTTTGATTTTTTTTAGCATTATTTTCTAGTTTCCTTTATTTTCATGTTATTTCAGAAATATTGAAAAAAAAATCTAATTTTCATGCCTCGTAGGAGTAGGAATACTCAAACACAAATCTTACCTAAAATCCCCACATCACCTCCTAGCCACCGTTCGCTCTTCTTCGGTGGCAGTGAGAATGAAATTCCTATAGGAGAGCCTTTTGAATACTCTGAGGAACCTATTGGGGAAGAATAAGAAGACCTTGGTCCAATTGAGGGACCTGCTTCACCTATCTTAACCATGGCTGGGATCCAGAGAGCCTTTCCCATAAGAGAGGAAGATGGGGAAACTAAGATGAAAAACATTATCCCCTCAACTCTTCCACACTTCCATGGACTTACCTCTGATGATCAGAAGTTGAAGCTATTCCCATCCACCCTTAACGATGCAGCCTTTCAATGGTTCATGGGCCTCCTTGGGGATAACATCACTACCTGGGCACAGATGGAAGAGACCTTTAGAAAAAAATACAAAGACTACTGTAGGTCCAAGGAAACTAAGGATGAGATATTTAGGATGGCTCTAGGGCCAGATGAATCCTTAGAGGACTATGAAGAGAGGTTTCAATTGAACTATAAGAGAGCCAATTGTACTCTTGATCCTGACTGACTTAAACTTGTACTTCTTTGAGGGACCAGAGAAGAGATGATAAAAACCTTGAATATGTTATCAGGAGGAGATATCTACCAACGACCCTATGAAAAAATAAAAATTGTCTATCGAAACCATTCTAGGGAATTTAGGAAGAAGGGCAGAGCTAGAAAAAGTACATCTAATACCCCTTCCTCTTCCACCTCCATCAAACATGAGATTGGGAATATGTCGGAGGACTTTAAGAATGACATGTTGCACACCCTTTCTTTTCAAATAGACACAATGTAGGTCAAAAGGAAGCAAGAGGAAGCATAGAGAGCCTTGGCCATATTTTTTCCTAGATGTTCCCGGAAGCACCCAAGAAATGAACTTCCACTAAATGTCATAGAGTTTTGCCTAGTATGTGAGGAGAATCATGTCACAAAAAAGTGTCCCTCCTTACCTAGACTTAAGGTTGTATATCAAGGTGGGGAAGCAATGCCAAAGAAACTCTGTTTCATTAACCATAGAAGTCCTCGAGGCCCTCGACCATATCAACAAGATATGCAAGATACACCTTACTCCTAATATCACAACAATCAGAGTGCACCCATGCAACCTTCATACACCCCCACTCCTCCATCCTGGTCTACACCTCCTACTTGGCCTTACAACCCTCCATATCATCCTCACCCGAGAATCAACTGTTTCAGTAGTATGTTCCACAACAACCTTAGTGGAACAATCCATCCCAAGGGTGGAGGCCTCAAAACAATCAACCACATGCTCTAATGCCTCCACCCCAACCTCAACCTTAGCTTATTAATGCTACTCCATATAGGCTACCTATACCTACACAACCCAATCTAAACCCAAAAAATAGACAGGCACAACAAGCTCCCAGTGGAGAAACATCCTTTCCAGCTTATGTTGTGGAGATATAGGAGGTTAATCTTAGGTCAGGAAGAGTACTCCCAGAAAACCATCCTCCATATCTACCTATAGAGGTTGAGGAGGAAAAGGAATAAGGTAACACTCAGATCCAACAAACTCCTTTTCCTGAGCACTTGATCCACCCTAGTCAGCACACCCCATAGGAGACTAAACTCCTAGGAGAATTGGAAAATTTGTGTGTAAAGATACCACTTCTCTAGGGAATTAAGGATTTCCCTATCTACAATAGGCTCATCAAAGAAAATTTCTTCAAGAAACCTGGGAGAAGGAAGAGAGATACCCCCACCATTAATGTGGTAGGACAACTATCTGACCTAATGCTCAGAACGGTGGTATTTCCAAAGTACCTAGACCCTGGTTGTGCATTTGTTGATGTGAATATACATGGTGTCATAGTCCCCAACACTCTGATTGATCTAGGGGCTACCATAAATGTCATGACCAAGGAAACTATGTTGAAACTTAATCTCTGAGGGACTTTGAGGAAAACCACAACAGTTCTACAACTTGCAGATTGGTCCACAGTAACTCTAGAAGGAATTGTTGAGGATGTTATGGTTACCATTGAATATTGGGATTATCCTATATATTTCCTGGCCTTGAAACCAAAATCCAAGTTTAATGGTTATCCTCTCATCTTAGGGAGACCTTGGTTAGCCACTGCAGATGATTATACTAGTTTTTGAGCCAGAAACATGACTATAAAAAATGGGCCTTTGTCAAAAAATCTAGTGTCATATCCTCCAGCCCAACCTTCCATTGATCATGATCTTCCTATATGGTCAGAGGATGAAGAAGATGAGTTATATAACACTGTCCCTATTTGTACCATAGATGCTATTCTTAGAGGGGGCATCTTGATGAAGATGAACTCATCGACCATGCCATTCAAAACTAATCCTCCAATAATATTCCTCTCGAAACCTTAGTCAAAGAGTCTAAAATACAACCTCGGATGGAAGTGCACTCAGTTGAGTCAACCTCTAAATCCATCAAGGCTATTGAGTTTGGCCCATCCAGATCTCTGAAAATCAACCTAAACCTCTTGAATGAAGAAGAGAAGTAGCTATGTCAGCTTTTGAAAGAGAATCTAGATGCATTTACTTGGCATTACAAGGACATGAAAGGGGTCCATCCTTCAGTGTGAAAAAATCATATTTACATAAAAGAAGGATACAAGGTTGTGAGACAACCCAAAATAAGGATGAACCTAACTCTGAAGGACATCGTAAAAGAAGAGCTACAAAAACTGTTGGATGCAGGGTTCATATCTCCTATATCTGACAGTGAGTTGGTATCCCCTCTTGTCCTAGTCCCAAAGAATAATGGGAAGTGGTGAATTTGTGTTGACTATCGAGAAATTAACAAAGCCACCAATAAATACCATTTCCCTTTTCCCTTTATAGACCAAGTCTTGGATGGAATTGCGGGGAAGAAGTTCTTTTCTTTCTTAGATGGGTTCAGTGGGTACAATTAGATTCAAATCAGCCCTGAAGACCAGGATAAGACTAATTTTACTTGCCCTTCAGGTACCTGCGCTTATAGAGTCCTACCATTTGGGTTGTGCAATGCCCCAACTACCTTCCAAAGAGCTGTTCTGAGCATCCTTTGTGAGTTAGTCCATGACTCTCTCGAAATCTACATGGATGATTTCACACCATATGGGGATGAATTCTAGGAAGCTCTCTCCAATTTAAGTAAAGTAATAATAAGGTGGATTGAGATGCATCTCTCCTTGAACCCATCAAAGTGTGAATTCCTGAAGAAAGTAGAGGTTGTATTAGGACACTCCATATCCTAAGCAGGAATACAGGTAGACCCAAAAAAAAGAACCATCATCAAAAGGGTGCCTTCTCCTCAAAAGCAAAAATATGTCAAGAGTTTCTTAGGCTTAGCTGGTTACTATAGAAGGTTCATCAAAGATTTTAGAAATATGTCTTCACCATTATTTGGGTTATTGGCCAAATATTCTAAGTTTATTTGGTCTGGTCCTTGTCAAGAGGCTTTTGAGCTCATTAAGGAAAATTTTACTACTTCCCCCATCCTCCAAGGTCCAAATTGGACTCTTCCTTTCCACATTCCCACTGATGCATCCAAAAAAGCTGTAGGGGCAGCATTAGGAAAATTAGAGGACAAAATCCGTTATGCCATTTATTTCATCAACAAGAACTTGTCCAAGGCCGAGATGAATTATCCTGTTATTGAGAAGGAGATGTTAGCCATTGTCCATGCTTTGAACAAATTCAGGCATTATGGAATTGGATATCAGACCTTTTTTCACATTGACCATGCAGCCATCAAGTATTTAATGAAAAAATCGGATGCTAATGCTAGGATAAGTAGATGGTTGTGTCTTTTGTAGCAATTTGATTTGACTATTGTTGATAAACCTAGAAAGGAGAATGTTGCAGATTTTTGTCCAGGTTAGCTCTCCTTGCAGGTGAAGAAGGAATGGTGGATGAACAGCTTCCAGATGAGCATATATTTGCTATATCAACACCCTCACCATGGTCTGCTGATATAGCCAACTACTTGGTTGCTGGGAGACTCCCTCCTAATATTTCATTCAGGGAGAGGAGCATAATCATAAAAAAAAACACCCCTTTCACATGGATTAGGGGAAACCTTTTCAAGCTAGACCCTAATCAAAGCCTAAGGAGATGTGTGAGGGAGGAAGAAGTTTTTAATATCCTCTCTGCATGTCATGACAACCCATGTGGAGGCCGCTTCGCTACAAAGAGAAATGCTTACAAAGTTTTGCAAGCAAGATACTCTTGGCCTACCCTTCACCAAGATTCTAGAAGATACATTAGCAGGTGTGACCAGTGCCAAATGATGGGGAAACCCACACAAAGGGATGATATGCCTTTGCACCCTCATGTTTCTCTTGAGCCAATTGAAAAGTGGTACATGGAATTTTTTGGACATATCGATTCACCATACAGACAAAAGAAGTATATAATCGTTTGCATTGATTACCTAACAAAGTGGGCTGAAACGAAAGAAGTGAAGGTAGCAACTGAGGAGAAAGTAGTAGAATTTTTGAGGGAGAATGTGTTTTAAAAATTTGGGTACCCCAGATAAATAGTCACTGATCAGGGATCACAATTCACCTCTCACCGCATCAAGAATCTTTTGAAGAAGCACAAGATTAAGCATAGAACTTCTACTGCCTATCACCCTCAGGCGCATGGCCAAGTAGGAGTAACTAAGAGAGCTTTAGAGAGCATCCTCACCAAGGTTGTGAGCAACAGAAGAAAATATTGAGCAGATAGATTGGTAGAAGCTACTTGGGCCTACACCACTACTTGGAAGACAACAACATGATTCACTCCTTATGGACTAGTTTATGGTAAGAAAGCTCTACTCTCAGTTGAGTTTGAATTCAATACTTTAAGGATGGTAGCTAAATTAAATCTAGAAATATAAAATTCCCAAAAAGAGAGGTTGATGCAACTAAATGGATTGGATGAGTTCAAAATGCAAGAACTTCTTCACACCGAGGTAGTTCAGCTGCAAAGGAAGGTCTGGCATGACAAGAACATCAAAGAAAAGACCTTCCAATAAGGAGATTGGGTGTTTTTGTATGATTTAAGGTTTAAATATTTCAATGGAAAGTTGATGACAAGATGGTTGGGACCTTACAAAGTGGAAAAATATTTTGATAATGGTGCAATTCAAATCAGAACCATATATGAGGAAGGATTCCCCTTGCTTGTCAATGGTCACAGAATTAAAACTTACAAGAAGCCTTTGTTGAGGGTAGAGTTCATAAATTCAATAAGAAGAAAGGTGTTTGTCATGGGAAACTCCACATTTTTCCACACCCCCTAAAAATAAGAAGAAGAAGAAGAATATCCATGGGTGAAAACCTCTCTGAGGCACCCAAGGCAAGCTTGTGGGTTGAAAACCTTGATGGAGGCAGCTCACTTTCTCTCAAAAGAGAAAAAAGAAAAGAAAAATATAATAGAGATCCATGGGTGAAAACCTTTCTTAGGTGCCCAAGGAAAGTTTATGGGTTGAAAACCTCCATGGAGGCAGCCCAGTTTCTGTCCCAAAAAAAAAAAAAAAAAAAACATTTGCATGTCTGTGTTTTCTTTTTTTGTTATTTTGTAGGTTATTAATGGTATTTGGAAATACAGGGAAGCATTCATCTTCTCTCCCCTTCTTATATTTTACCATCCATCCCATCATTCACTCCATTCATTTTCATAACTTCCTCCATCACCTCCATAGACAAAATTCCTCCATTCTTGAGAAAAATGTCGCAAGGAAAGAAAAACATTGACTGCTACAGACATCAGGGAATTCATACAACGCAAAAGTATGTTCATGAAAAACAAGAAAAATACAAAGAGAGGAGTTGATAAAGTAGACCCCAGGAAAGACAAGAGTGCCACCCATGGCATCTGGAGCACCCCCACGTAGCATCTATAATGAGAAGAAACTACAAGAAAGATCAAGAGCTCACTCAGAGAGTTTTTCATTCAACAAGCTGCTCACTCAGAAAATAGGAAAATAAGGAAGAACACATCATATAAGAGGATTGTACCCAAATTCTAGCTCCTGAAAATGCCTTGAAAACAACTGGTAAGCTCAGGTATAGCCTCTTGCACATCGCTATACATTCATAATGGCCAAAAATAATTAACTTTGCAGACTAAGAGTTTAAGAGGAAGAAAGGTGGCCAGTTAAGTTGGCCACCATCGTGAAGTATGACTAAAAAAACTAGAAGTACACAACACCTTGGCCAGAAAAAAAAAATTTAAATAAGTTGGAGTGGATGAGGATGAGAGGAGGAGACATGCAGTATCAAAGAGTTAACAAAAAAAGAGTCCAACTGTCTACAACATAAACTTGAGATGAACCACATTACATAAGCGCTTGAAAAAAAAAAAATAGTTGCGTGGGCTAATAATAAAGAGGGCCCGTCTCATCCAAACTAGTAAATTGAAAATTTTTAAAGGGAGAGAGACCGATGGAATGCCGCAGCTTAGCAACAGTGAGCTTCAACTGCATATTTTGCGACATCATGCAACAACAACAGCAGAACAATGTTACCCTACCCATGGCCTGGTCCTCTTTCGTAAATATGATCAGGGAAGCTTTTATAGAAACCAACCCAAACAAGGAAGAATTCCACTTCTAGCCTTAGAGAAGAATAAGAAGAACCAGAAGAAGAAGAAGAACCAGCAGAGGAAGAAGAACTAGTAGAAGAAGAGGAACCAGAAGGAGAAGAACCAAAAGATGAACAAGAATAAATAGAAGAAGAAAAGGAAGAGACAAAGGGCCAAGCAAAAACAGAAGAGATGGAAATAGAACTCCTAGAGGTAGCAAAAAGTGAGCAAGAAGCAGATTCACAACACAACACCACATCCCCTCAAGACAAAGAGGTAGTTTCCACCTTAGCTCCTCTGAGTGCAAAGAGAAAAAGGTAGACCTCTATGTATTTCAAAGCTAACAAGAGTAAGAGGATAAGTCAGAGAGAGCTAGAAAGTCCTCCCACGAGCCTGATTATCATTGAAGAATCAACAAGGGAGGAGGAAAGAATTGAAGAAAAATTTATGAAGGAGTAGCTGCAGAAGGCATAGGCAGAGGATGTAGCATTAAAGGAGAAATTGCATCAAAAAGGGAAACAAGTAGCCACCATGGCAGACTTGTGCATAGAATCCCTTTAGCACAAATTCCTTGTTGACTCATATGTTGTGTACCTCAAGGAGAAATGGCTCCTATTTCAAATAAAAACTCTAGCCTCCCATGGATCCCTACCTTTCCAATATTTTAGGAAATTCATGGATTTCTACAAGAAATCTAAGATGGTTGATCCGGAAAAGATGGCAGAGTTTTATGTGCATAACCTTGTGATGACAAATTTGGATACTTGGGACCCTAATTGCACAATGGGGGATATGCAGCTAATGGATCTAGCATATTGGATGATGAATGAGGACACTAGAGAAAAAGAGATATGGAGGGTCATGGGAAGAATAAATAGAGAAACCTTATATATCATACCATAATTGTTCATCCCAAGAGGATTCATAATTAACTGTTGAGAGATTGAAAGGGACCCTGCACTAGTTGGAAGCTACCTTTAGACTCAAACATAGGTAATAGGCTAGGTTGATGATTTTTCTAGCTAGATTGAAGATGAGTGCATTATGGCCAACCAAAGGAAATGGAACAACCTCCCTCGCAGCCTCAAGAACAGGGAGTACCACACTCCAAAAAGACTGAGGGTGCATTGGAAAGGGCACCATTATACAAGAGGGCCATGCAAGCCAAAAAGATCCAATGGTTGGGACTAAAGCTCAACCCACCTTTGTTGTTGGGGATGAATGATGAAAAGGACATAGATTCACAAGATAGAGAATGGGAGAATGCAGAAAAGAATAATGGCTCTTACCCCCTTGGGGAAACTGTTACACCATTTTTTGGTCATCTAACCTATTATCATTAGATGGACCCAAGTACACCATGTAAGACCAATTTTACCCTAAGTAAAATTGCTTTCACTATGTGAAATAACTTAGTAAAACACCTTTATTAAGTTGTTTATGGTCTAAATAGAAAACCCCAAAGGAAATAATAAACAAATCCGTATTTGGTTATATTTCCTCAAGGAATAATTAGTTAAACATCAATTTAATTATTATTCCTAGTCATATTTAACCCAAAACAAGGAAATCAATTAAATAAATCCTTATTTATTTGATTATTTCCTAGGAATAAGTTATTTAATCCTTATTTAAATAATATTCCTAGTTAAATTTGACTAAATTATTTATAAATAATTAAATAAATCATTATTTATTTAATTATATTTCCACCATTTCCTTAAAATAATAAATAAATCATTTATTTATTTATTATTTATAAATAAAGGAATTAACCCAAGTCAAAAATCCTTTCCCCTCCAACAAATAGAATAAAATATTCCTAAAAGGTGGTTCTAGAATTTGATTAATAATATTTTATTCATGCACCAAGTTCTAGACCGCCCTAATATTTTGTTATAAATAGAAGGGTTTTCCCATTCATTGGTCACCTTTCATTGCATTAGATCACTTTGGATCTATACATTTGGTCTGAATTTGAGCCATTATCATTGTCACATTCTCCATCATTTGCTTTGTGAGCTCCCTCTGAGTTCTATGTTTGTTTAGGTTTTCTACACCAACAAGAGAGAGAAGTTTTAGATCTGAAATGTTGAGGACTTTCAACAACCCATCCCATTGAGGATAATTGGAAACACCTTTCTTGTTTTCCTCTCAAGTGCCCCTTTTAATATAAAAATTCTTTCAAATATATTGTTCTTGTCCTATCTATTGGATGCATGGAGTAACATTTTATTTTCACTTCTTAATGTCTTTTATGCATAGATCTGGATTTGTGCAGCTTTATTTGGATCAACTAACTGCAGATTTAAAGATATTGGTAGCCATAATTGATGTTAGGGCTATTTGTTGTGCGTAGCTAAAGTGGTATTTTTCCGACGAAAGATTCATACTAACAATTGGTGACTCCACACGGGTTTTATTTTGCGACCGCTGTCGTTTTATATATTCCTGCATATCCAACTATTTCAGACCCTAGGGTTTCTCTTCAGTTTTTTGTTTTTCCTATTTTTATGGTGCTTTTCACCTCTAAAACCCTCAAACATTCATATTTTTAACTTCCGTGTGTTTCTGGCCCTATTGTGCAGGTGACAGACATCAGCCGCAGCTGAGATGACAACCTCTTCTGAAATCTGCTGCCGAGAGACTCGGATCTATAGGTCGCACTTATCGGCCCAAAACCTACGACTTGGACTGGACGACGCAATTTTCTGCCTAAAAAATACACCTGGACTGAAAACAGGTCAGAACCTGCGACCTGCACTTTTTCTGCACTTTTCCAGCATTTTTTTTGGGTTTGTCTGAAGCTTCTGTTAGGGTTTTCCAGCCTCTGTCTCTGTCCGTTTAGACCTATTTCTGATCTGTTTCAATCAACTAAGTGGGAATCTTGTCCCTTAGGGCTTTAGTACCCTCCACCTTTTGTGGACGAGTTTTAGCTGTTTCAGATGTCTGAATTTTCAGAGTTTCAGCCTTGTTCTTTTCGGATCTGATACCTCATTTTCAGATCCCTTTAGATCAGCTCTTCTCCCTTTCAAATCGCCTCATATAGTTTTGTTTGGGTTTACCTCTAGGGTCACCTCCTTGTCCCTTCTACCTTTCACTGATTCCCCCCCTTTGTTGCAGCAACCTTGCCTCTGCCTCTTTGCTATTTTATGCACCTATTTTCAGCAGATTTATCCTTTAGATCCCTGTCCCTCTCGACCTTAGATCTATTGGCCTCTTTTTTAGTGTCTTTTGATTAGATTTTTCCCTCTTTTCGACTAGTTTTGAGAGACCTGCCTTCTTGGGTTAGATCGATGCATTGTTAGCTGTTAATTTTCTGTTATTTTCAGCCTTATTTACTGTTCTCTGCAGATTTATTTTCAGTTATGCAACACACTTTTTCTTTTACTCTCAAAACGTCTGGGTTTAAAAATTAAAATTAACACACGCCACACACTAACCCTAAGTGAAGAAGAGCCTGGTTAACACCACCTGGAAAAGACTTTAAAATCAATTGACACTACACCTCTCTACCCTTGTTTCGACATTGACCTCACTTGATTCCGCACCTCCAAGGCGTTTATTGCAGAGACTTCTTGGCCTTCACCCTCAGTTTCCAGTTGGTTGACTTACTCCTTCCTGCCCTCGTCGAGTTAGTCCTCCCCCGAGTCTGCACTCCGACTCTTCTTCTGATTCTTCGGGTTCTCCCCCTCCTTCGGGTTCTCCCCCTGTTACCTTCACCATGTCTAGTTCAGGGCCTCACGCTAGCGGCAACCCCAGTCCTACTGCTGGGTCCGTTTCTAGTGGAACCACTACGGGAACTACCTCGACTGTCCCTTTGCTCCCTTATATGGCTGGTCTCAGTCTCCCTGATTTCAATTAGTTGATCAATGATCCTATCCCCCACGATGTTAGTTGCCCTGCTATGCCAACCAAGCTCCCCTCCGACATTCCCAAGTTCGAAGGCTTTTGTAGTGAAGATCCCTCCAACCATTTCCGATCTTTTCACATGTCATGTTCACCCAATTCCATTACTGATGATTCCATCCATCTTAGATTGTTCCAATGCACGCTTACCGGCGAAGCTTCTAAATGGTATGTTGATCAGACCGCCTGTTCCCATACCACCTTTGCGACCATTTCCCAAGCCTTCTTATCTTATTTCCATCTTCCTCTCTGATATGACACTGGTACAGAACTCTTGACTTCTTTTCGTCAATCCTCTTTGACCCGCCTTTCCGCTCATGTCCAGGAATGGCAGATAAGAAGGAGCTTATGTCGAGCTCCCACCTTTGAATATCGGGTCTATATGGACTGGTTCCTTCGTTCTCTCTTACCTACCATTGGCAAAGATGTCGCATCTCAGTTCCCTCAAACCGAAGAAGCTTCCCTCCAAATAGCCTTTAAATATGACCTTATCTATGCTCAATCTGGTTATGTTTATACCGTCCTTCCTGACCTCCCCAAACCCGGTGGCCCTAATGCCTCGAGGGCATCTCACTCTGCCGACAGTATCGTTGGAGCTCTTTCACATACCTATGCTCAAATTCCTATGGGCTATGGTTTCCCTAAGGGAGGGGCCAGCACCTCCAGCACTTTTCCCCCTCCAGGTAGCATGTATCCAGGATACAGCATGCGTCCTCCTTTTTCCCACCCTCCTGCTTACCTCAATGTTGCCCATCATAACCCTTATCCTTACCCACAGCCTGGTGTCCCAGCTCCTCCAGCATTTGGACCTCTCACTCCCTTTCCTTCTCAACCCCCGCAACAGCAACTACTACCCCCTCCAGGGCAAGTATTTGTGTAGCAGGGCGCGACTAATCCTCTTCCTTATCAAAGAAAGAGGAAAGGAAATCTCCATCTGCCTCTGGTAATCATGGATCCAATCCTCCAAGTATTGATTCTAACACTGCTAACCAGCCACAGGGCTCTCAGCCCAAGCCGGACAGGCCTCTCCACACCAATAAGCCCTGTTCGTGTTGCCATGTTTATGGTCATTACACTCACGATTGTCCCCTATTACCACAGATGGGGTAGATGTGGGAGTCTCAGGCCACCGTGCGTGGACAACATTCCTCCCCTACTGTCCCTCCCAATGCGGCTACTTCTCAACCCGCCGTGTTTACCGATCCTTTCCCTCAACAAGGATTTGTGGCTACTCAACCAACTCATGCCCCGGTAACCACTCAACCTTCCCCTTCTGGTTCCTCCGATTACCATATTCTCATGATGACTTCTGACCAACCTCTCATCGTCGACCTTAACCTCCAAACTCGGTCTCGTCAGTACTCCACGCCTCCCGCTTCGTCTGTCCCCGAGTCCCCATATTCAAGTCCTATAGAGCCTCTATCGACACCCAATGGTCCCTTGCAGATCCCTCTGCCCAAAGCTCAGGTTCATACCAAGGGCCCATTATGTTGAAATGTTGCCTCTGGTCGAGCTACCCATTCATATAGCATAGTAGATGATCTAGCACAATCTCTTGCTTCCATTTCAACACTGGAACTTCTCCAGTCATGTCCTTCTCAAAAGAAGGCTCTACTATCTGCCATGGGTGTTGTAGATCCTGTTGATGGCCAATTGATTGTTTTTGATGCCCATCAGTCAGACCATCCCCCCCTTCCTGCTTCTGTTTCTTTCCAAATCCCAGTCAAAATCCGAAATGCCAACGTCGCTTGGTGTATTATTGATGAGGGGGCATATACATGTGTAATGTCTGCTTCAGTTTGGAAACTACTCGGATCTCTTGAGTTGGCCCCTTCCACAATCACCCTTCGTGTGTGGGATGGCCATGCCTCCCGGCCCATTTTCCTATTCCATAACTGTCCTATCACCTTTGCGGGAAAGGTTGTTTGTGTTGACATTGAAGTTATTGATGCCCCTCTTGACTATAACATTCTTTTGGGGTGTAGCTACACCTATGCCATGTCTGTTGTCCCATCTGCAGTCCATTGCAAGATGTTTTTCCCTCATAATGGAAAAATTGTCACCATCGACCAGTTGACATATCATGAACCAAAATCTCAGACCTCCTCTGAGTCCACCATCTCTTCTATCACCAATAAGTAGACCGTTGATTCTTTGACCAATGTTTCCCCTGGCATCTGCAAAGACTCCTCCTTGCTTGGAACCTTCCAGGGTCCTCCCCCTCCTCCTGTCTCTGATCCCAGTGTAGCGAATTTTTGCATGATGTAATTGTCTCGGGCTGACCCTAAGTGGCCCACTTTGGCTAGTCAGCAACCTCAACCTCGCCTACCACAACCTTCTCCTAGCCCTTCACCTCAATTGATCGAACCTCTTCCTTCTGGACCTTCTCATCCAGCTCGTGCACCTGAGCCTCTATACCCTCCCAGGTTGGTTCCCCCTGGTCTCAACAATCTGGGAGCTACCCGTCCTGGCCATTATCTCGTTGGTTAGATACCTTTCCTTGCTCCCCCTCCCAGAGTCTATTTAGTTCCAATCATGCCTACCCTTTCCCTCCCTAATATGACCTTGGGAATACCTGTCTGGTATCTTCAGCCTCCAGCCGAAACCCCACCAGGTCACCCCAAACCATACCTTGCCTTAACACTGGTTAAACCAATTCCCTTTGCTTCTTCCATCGCTACAGTGCCCCCAGCACCTCAACAATACCATCCTCATGTTGTGATAGCTACGAGCAAGAAAAGAAAAGCTCGCTAGGGGGCATCCAAAGACAAGGCCACCTCGCCTGACCCCACCCCTCCTCCACCCGCCAAGCCTTGTGCCTTGTTTGATGGTGTTGGTCATGCCACCCATACTTGTCCCGAGTTGCCCCGTATCCAACCCATGGTTAAAGTCGTGTTCCTTGAATCTACAGTCCCTGAATCCTCTATTTCTTCCTCGTCCGCAGCCAAGAACCCAAAGACTCTTCGCACCAACAAACCTTGTGCTTTGTATGGTGTCCATCACCATTATTCTCACCATTTTCCTCACCTCACGCATTACCGAGCCTCTTTAGAGGTCATTTGTGAGTACGAGGTTGAACAAAATCAGTCCACCTCTCCTATCCTCGTGCAGTATGCATCAGGCCAACTCAAGGATCCCCCTGCTACCATTGACATTCCTCCCCCTGATGTTGAGATGTCAGAACCTACTGCCCCCCTCCTATACCTATCATCATCCGTACGATCCTCGGAGTAGATTCCCTTTGAATCCACTCCATCTGTTTTGCTTGATTCCCCTTCAGCAACATTCTTGGGCTCTACATCCTTTGCCCATCTCTTCACTTGTTCTTCTGTCATCCCCCATGACAATCCGTATGTGAGCCTTTCTTCTCATGCTGATGATCTAGGTAGCTTTGTAGTGTCATGTGGTTTCCTTGACCTTTTCCTTCCCACCCATAACCAGGATGATACCATCCGTATCTATGATGTCCTCCGCAGCATGAGCTCCAGCTTTTTCTCCCATAACCTTCATACATCACCCTCTAGTCGATCTATGAGTCATAGCCATCCTACCCATACTACTCCTTCCCATAGTTGTCATTTGATGTCTACCCTACACTCACGCTGCCATCATTATTCTCCCTCCTCCCATTTCTTTTCTTGTGACACTATTCCGCCGGACCTCTCGTCCACACACTATATTGGCTATGGCGATGGTGCAAGTCGCTATTCCCAGAATCTAGCCTCGGTAGCTTGGGCCATCTTTACCCCCTTGCATACCCTCGTTCTTTCTAATGGGGTCTACATTGGTAATTCCACCAATAATTAGGCCGAATATGATGTATTATGTGGCCTCTTAGCTGATGCCCTCTCGCATCGTATCCTTCATCTGCACATTCGTTTAGATTCTCTGCTTCTTGTCTTACAACTCAATGGTGTCTATCGTGTGAAAAAACCTATCCTGTTTAGACGATATTTACGAGTGAAACTTTTGATACATGAATTTAGATTCATTACTTTCAACCATGTACCTAGAATTCAAAATCACTACGTAGATATAATTGCAAACTATGTTCTAGACTGGCATTTATCACACACAAGACAATAACATTTCAAATCATCAACACAATGCATATACATAATATATATCATATAATATGTTTTCAGAGTCCATCTACTCTGAAACATATGACATGCCCATAGCATGTTACAAAAAACAAAACTCAACAACTGCAGGGCACCACTTGCCCCTACATACACACTGGGGGGCACCACCTACCCTACATCTAATCACTCTCTAGAGGATCTCGAGCCAATGGCTCTACTCCTGCAGCTCGTAGATCACGCACAACCTGACCAGCCATCTCCATACGTCGCATGATACCTCGCCACTCCGAGGGTAGCCCAATACATAGCTCTATGTACTGGTCGTCTAAGTCCTGCCAACCTCGCTCCGAAACACCGGTCAGTAGCCCCTCACATCTACGACGAATGACCTCCAAAAGAGTGGTCATATCCTCGTTCTATGTCGTTCTTGATCCACTAGCACCTGTAGTTCCTGCTACTGCAGGTCATCCCATATATCCGGCCGGTTTTATCGGAGCTATATCTACATACCAAAAGTATGAGGATCAATACCATAAATACTATTCACAAAATTTAACATGCACATAACAGATTAGTTACTTGTCACTTACCATCAGGCCCCCATACTCGACCAGGCAGAAGCGGCAAGTCCGGATCTCCCCAATAACTCATCCCACTATAGGGATAATCATCTATGTACAATGGCATATGATCCCAATGGGCGAAGACCTTATGATCTGGATCCTAATAACCAACAATCCAGGCCAACAAGGGCACCCCAGCTCTCATCAGAGGGTTCTCCACAAATTTCAGAACCCCAAACCTGGCGAATGCATGACGGACACCCTGATCCCCTTGGATTTTTGACTATAATGTACCCAGGTATCTCTCTCCACTTGATCCGTATATCTGCCATATCTGCACAAAATCATCATCTTTGTCAGTCTACAAATAGGAAAAACTACATTCCATTACACAAAACCTGAATCTCAGCCCACAACAGCATTAAAACCACCTCCCTCTATCAGGTCGCACTTTTTGGAAAAATCCTGGGACATGTCACACTTTTCAGGCCCAAACTTGCTTCCCAGGTTGCATTTTTTACCCCAAAAAGTGCGACCCGGCCGTAAAGATGAGGTAGGGGCTATTCCTGAAATTTGGGACCCTAATCTGAACTTTTAATACATAAAAAACAAAGAGTAGGATTAGGCCTCTTACCTGCAACTAACAGATCTTGATTACAACGGTCGGTTTGTCTGCTATGATCACTGCAAGATTTAGCGCCTTCTCTCCTCTCTAGATTCACCATAGCTACATAAGAAAATGAATGTATTTGGAGGGAAAATGCTTTATTAGAAGAGAAACCCCTGCTTTTTCTTTCGCCTGCTGCAACCAAACCGTAGCCCCGTTTGACACACCGTCTGCACCATTGGAAAGCTCTAACTGAGCACTCAAAGGGGTATCTATTAGTTTTTCATGTTTTGATACTTCAACAGGACACATTTTGTCCATGAAGGGTCTATTCACCTCTCCTCCAAATCGAATTTCCTCACTTACAACACTTTCACTTGGGGCAACACTTTGCCTCCTTACTTGTCCTTGTTCGTGTTGATTTTTGTCATGAGATACCCTATTGTACTCATGTTTTTATGGTCCCCCATTGGACCTTTACTGTGTGGCAGCACCATTGAGTCACCCTTGTTTAGAGCATCCGAGTTGAGTCATCATCACATTCATGGAGTCTATCCCAAGTCCCTTTGTATCCCGCTATAGTTCTCCATCCTTCATTTCTTGGTCCCTCTCTCGTGTTGCACATTATGGCCTTCAGTCCCATTGTCCCCTATCCCTCATGATATTGTGTCAGTCGTTGCCAAGTCATTCATTCCCTTTATGCTCTAACAAGGGAAGTTGTCCATCCGCTACTCAGTATCCCCCATTTCATCATCATCATTAGTGTCTGTCTATTAGTCGCTCTACTATTTTCTCTCATGCCTTAGTTGGAGATCCCTTATTTCCTCACCTATGGCGGACCTCCTTCTATTGACATCAACTCATTCACTCTAGAAGACAAGTCTAGAGGGTAGTGTACATTGGCTCCATCTCCTTTCAACATGATCGAGATCCGTATACTTGATGGTCCAGTGATGCAGCAGTAGCTATTGGTGATTCCTGGGTGTGTGTGAGATGTCTCAACCCTCATGAGGGGTTGGCCCTGCAGCTAGCGCCCCACATGCCCGGATGACCTCTTCATTTCATCCTTTGATGCAGCTCCTTATATTTGATGATGTCGGCCTCCACCACTTGCAGCGCCTTTTTGATTTGCATGTATCAGTCAGATTTTGCGAGCCCTTCTCCGTTTATAGGGGGAACTTGGGTTGTATTTGTATCTCATGTAGTCAGATATTATTGTATAATTCCTAGTTGTTATCCCAGGCACAACATGTATGTGGGATTCATCATTCTATTTTTCTGGCTCGTGTTTATGCCAGCATGTACTTTATAGTTTGGTTCCTTGTTTATTGGACACACTATTCTTTTGTACTTTGTCTCGGCGGGCATAGGTATGCCTCCCCCACCGCCTTTAGCACAAGTACCATCTCATAAACTAGATACTTGTTACACCTGTAAGTCTTGTCTCCTCAGGGTATATTCCTTTAGCACATTAGACTACCTTACATTTCTCTCTTTGACTTCCCTCTTAATGTCTAGTGATTGAGTTCTTACAACGTACTTCGGTCATACGATTTTCTCCTAACACTCGTACGCTGGGGGGCAATCTGTTACACCATTTTTTGGTCATCTAACCTATTATCATTAAATGGACCCAAGTACACCATGTAAGACCAATTTTACCCTAAGTAAAATTGTTTTCACTATGTGAAATAACTTAGTAAAACACCTATATTAAGATGTTTATGGTCTAAATAGGAAACCCCAAAAGGAAATAATAAACAAATCTATATTTGTTTATATTTCCTTAAGGAATAATTAGTTAAACATCAATTTAATTATTATTCCTGGTCATATTTAACCCAAAACAAGGAAATCAATTAAATAAATCCTTATTTATTGGATTATTTCCTAGGAATAAGTTATTTAATCCTTATTTAAATAATATTCCTACTTAAATTTGACTAAATCATTTATAAATAATTAAATAAATCATTATTTATTTAATTATATTTCCACCATTTCCTTAAAATAATAAATAAAGGAATTGACCCAAGTCAAAAATCCTTTGCCCTCCAAGAAATATAATAAAATATTCCTAAAAGGTAGTTCTAGAATTTGATTAATAATATTTTATTCATGCACCAAGTTCTAGACCGCCCTAATATTTTGTTATAAATAGAAGGGTTTTCCCATTCATTGGTCACCTTTCATTGCATTAGATCACTCTGGATCTATACTTTTGGTTTGAATTTGAGCCATTATCATTGTCACATTCTCCATCATTTGCTTTGTGAGCTCCCTTTGAGTTCTATGTTTGTTTGGGTTTTCTACACCAACAAGAGAGAAAAGTTTTAGATCTGAAATGCTGAGGACTTTCAAGAACCCATCCCATTGAGGAGAATTGGAAACACCTTTCTTGTTTTCCTCTCAGGTGCCCCTTTTAATATAAAAATTCTTTCAAATATATTGTTCTTGTCTTATCTATTGGATGCATGGAGTAACATTTCATTTTCACTGCTTAATGTCTTTTATGCATAGATCTGGATTTGTGCAACTTTATTTGGATCAACTAACTACAGATTTAAAGATATTGGCAGCCATACTTGATGTTAGGGCTATTTTTTATGCATAGCTAAAGTGGTCTTTTTTCGACGAAAGATTCATACTAACAGAAACTCCCACACTTCTTCCTCGGGAAATCAGGGGGGATGTGAAAGCCTTGAAGGAAATGCAGGAGGAGGATTGATTGCTCAAAGGATGAGCAACCATTCAGTAGGGGGTTGATGATGAGCGCCATCATTAGACATATTTGGAGGGGTTAATGGTCACCATTTTTCCTTCTTAGATCTCTTTTTCTTTAATTTTTATTATTTTTTTTTTTTATGATGCTATTCTAGGTGGTGATTAAGGCTAACATACTCTGAGTGCCTAATATGAGGTTGAGTGCAGAAAATCATGAATTATTAGCATTTTTATAAGGATTTTATCAAAAGACTTGGAGGAGACAGCAAGGAGAAATTACAGGAGGATTTTCCACCCTTCTTAAATCTCAAAGGAAGCCAAAGAATCCTAAATATTCTCTCCAGCAATTCGAATTCCAAAGGCAGCGAAAGGATCCCCAAGTATTCTCTCCAGCAATTCGAATTCCAAAGGCAGCGAAAGGATCCCCAAGGATTCTCTCCAGCAATTCGAATTCCAGAGGCAACCAAGCAACTCAAAGAGGAGTGCACTCAATTTTTGTTTACCTGGAGTCAAGTGGAACCAATCAATATTTTCTAGGGAGCTATTGGTAGATTTCATGTAGAATAAATAGAGCAAAGCTAGAGCTAGGAAGGGTCGGAATTTTTTTGCAAGCTATTGAGATTTTTATTATTTTACTCAGTGATTAAACTTTTAGAAATGTATGAGGCTATTCTTTTATGAAATGATTAGACTGGTTTTATTTTACTAATTTAATTTTCAGAGAGCTAGGCTTGTGGGTTAGGGCCAAATCCATGTGCCTCATCCTCTCTGTTATATTTGTTCTCTGCTTTCTATCATTTCATTAGTTCTGCTTCTGGTATTTTCGTTTATGTTTCAAGTTGTTGTTTATTTTTTCTTTCATTGTGTTGTTCTAGGTTTAATTTTCATTTGAGTAATATAATGAAGGAGGAAAACCAAAAAAAATTGTAGATCAAGACCCCCTTCTAATCTCTGTCAATAGAGCTCGAGAAGGGCGAACCTTCCCACAGACCCAAAAACTTATTTCTGTTCACTGTTTCTGATATTAAAAGTAGATTTGCATTACCATTTTGTAGTCTCCCTTTGGACTATATTTTTACGCATTTTTCTGTTTTTTTGCGCATAAGTTAGCAAGTTGATTGTAGGAATTATTGTTAAAACCCGAGAGAAGCTCCCTGGTGCCTCCCTGCTTCATTCTCCATCTTTGTCTTCACAATCTGTGCACTGCTGTTACACCCTCCATTTCCACCTTTTCCCACTTACTCTCACTACCCCACCCATATTTTTATTCATAAAAACACTTAAACCATTCAACCCGCCTTATTCCTTTGATTCTATTAGTCATGATTGCCTTACCCTTTTTAACGAAAAATTCTTGAAAACCATTGGAATTCGACCTCTGCGATTACTCCTTGAACTTCTCGCTATCGTACATTGCAAATCGAAAAACACATATTTCATTTGGTTCCCGTTAACAGTTACTGCTCCAAACACCGATTGCAATAACTCTCTGTACTCTACCACATCACACGTCACAAATCACATATTTTATTTGGTTCTCGTAACACGTTCTGTTCCCAACGCTAATTTCGGTATCTTTGTCATACTATGCCACCAGTCCCACCACTAGGTCATCCGACTCATCGCATATCGCATCTCCTCCAACCACGTGATATTGCGATATTTTGATATCGAAGATCAAAACCTTTGGCCTTTTCGCAAACCAAATTTCGCACTCTCCATCTAGTCCTTATTAATGCTTACCACTCCAAACACTGATTGTGATAATCGTTGCCATACTCTACCACTGGCCCTAGTACAACATCGTCTCGTTGCATTTCGCATTTCACAGTTTTTATCCTATCGCATATCGCATATCCCACCCACTCCCAAACAACACGTATGCTATCCCTCCGACTTTGCGATATCGCATATCGCATATCGCAGTGCCAGCCCTCCATCACAACTCCACCATCACACTTTTCAAATCATTCTACTCCAAATAATTTTTTCGCTATAATAAAGTTTTAATAAGGTTTAAACCCCCTCTTTCCACCTCTAAACTTTGTTTCATGTGGTGATCCCTCCATTAGCATCTTTAGCCCGTTTTCCTCCAAAATGCGAGCCACACTTTGTCAAGTTTAGTTTAACATAAATATTTGCATGGTTAGAAGCATGATATCATGTTAAATAGATTAGAGGATAAGTAGGGTTTGTTTAGTTGATTGGCCTAGCTAGGTGCGACTTATTTTAGTTTATTTTCAGTCATTTCCTTTTTGCAGATTAAATTAGTTTCCTTTCTGTCATTTCCTTTTTTTAATTTAATTTATTTTCATTCCTGTCATTTCCTTCCAACAATTTATTTTCTAGTTATTATCATAGTTTAAGAAATAGCACCCCTTCATAAAGCAGAAGAGGATGACATGAGCAGAATCCATCTGTTGTGTATATAGCACTGTCACCTCGAAGTTTGTATGAACCCCAGGTTGATAAAGTAAAGTAGGGCATCCCCTGGGATTTGTAGCACTCTTGGTGAAATACCAGGGCTGATCAATGGCCTAAAGCTAAAGATGAGGGTATTAAATTAATGAATTTACCTGTATCATATTATGTTTTAGTAATTAAATGTAATATGAAAAGAAGTGAATGATTGATTATTTTTTAAAACAACAATGAGGTTCTAAGAGAGAATCCTCTACATGAGAACAAAATGGATATTAAAACTTCAATATTAATTGAGTCAGAGGAAACATTAAATAAAGGATGGAGCATTTCTCGGAAGCAAGTCAAAACACTAGTGGATTCTTATGATGTATTTTTCAAGCAACCAAATACCATGGATATTTATGAAGGGAAGTGCAAGAGAACTCATGTAACTCTCAGACATAACATGCTAATAAATGAATGGAAGAAATTGCTTCAAGGTAACAATAGGTATGACATGGGAACTGTATGTAATAACCAGTTAAATTTTTGTTCTGAAAAAGAAAAAATGTTTTACTAAGTGACAGGAATCAAAGAGATAGAATGGATATAGGAAAAGTACAAGAAAGAAATATTAAAGACAACCAAAATGAATGTGAAAGGAGTGAAGACATGAATGAAGTAATTTGGATTGAAAATTACTTTGATTCAAGAGTTTTAAGATGGCTAGCACAAGATTTCACTAATGCAACCATGGAGGAAAGGATGATATTGAAATGCCATGAAAACATTATTGTGTCATGTACATATCAACAAAATGAACATCAAAATAAATTGGAGGAGATGGATGCAAAGTGCAAATTTTCTCTAAATTTAAATGTTTTTAATGTTAATTGTATTTTGCAGAATATCTTAAGAGATATGTTTACTTGTACAAATGAAGATGAGAATATAAATCTTGGATATGGAATCAATACTTCGTACTTATGAAACCAATAAGGTAAATTTTGGAATGAAATAACAAGAGTTTCAATGACTCTTACACAGGGTGTTGATGAAGCAGAGAAGGATATACATAAATATAAAGTTGAAATATGTAAAAAAATATTGTTTTCAAGTTCAAAGGAAGTGAAGACCAAAGAATTACTTGGAAAATTGTAATTAGAGATCGCATAAATATAATTAACTCCTGGAAATTTTTTTAGGAGACAATTCTTACAACAATAGGGAATTATATAAATAATTTTCCTCATATATTCATACCAAGACACGGGGATAAATGTCTTGAAGGATAAAAGTGTTTCACTTGAAACAATGAATTGTCAGACAATGAAAAAAATATAGGAATCATGTATTATAACCTTTAAAATTTAGAAAACCAAGGAGATGTGGATTTTTGTACTTGATAAATTAAAGGAAGCATTTGAAAGACAACAGATGATGATAATGATAGAAGCACAAGATAGAGAAGTTGAAAGAGTATGCATGAAGAAGGGTTCTTAATATTTTGAAACCTTAAAAGAATATTTATGTAGGATATCTTCTAAAGGATTGAATTGTCCAATTCAAACAGGAAACAATCAACATCAAGCAAAATCAAGAGGATAAATATTAAGGATAAATTTTACCAATTTTTTTAGTAACAAAAATCACTACATATATGGGCAGATGATTAAAAATGAAATTTGGAACAAAGAGTCTCCACAATACAAAATTAGGTTTGGGATCCTAGATGGTTGCAAGAAGCTACAAGTCAATAATAGGACAATAATCAACAGCAAAAGACTCATGATCAAGATATCATGAATACATTTTTCCTTGGTAATATGAGGAAAGAGCATCGATAAACCTAAAATGACCAAGGAGGTCAAACGTTTTTTACCAGAGGAGTTCGTTCCTCAAAGTGTTCCATTTGTTAGATAGATTAAGATTGTTATTATTCTATTGCCATGTAAGCTATAAAAATATAGCTAATTGTTGTATATGGTCGGAGGTAGTTTTTTTATAACTGTTCAAAATTAAATCATCCTATCCTATTTTATTGGACGTGGACTAATCTCACATTGTATTTATATACATTTTGAAATCGATAGAAGGGAAGAAGGATTTGTGTGTGTAAGGAACTATGTGATTGAATATTGTTACTTTTTGAGTAAGCGGTGACCATATTCATTTTATTTTTGAGTATAATTGAAATTTTGTGAATGAATAAACGGTAGAGAAGCCTTTGTGTTAGTATAACACTCACAAATTTGCGGTGTCAATACATTCATAGATTTTTGATTTTTTTTTATTCTTACGATTGCATTTGACCAGAGTAACATAATAAGGGTCTTCATAGTGTTCATTAAATCCATGTGATTCTCATATAATTATATGCTGGAGTTTTTTCAAAATATACACAATAGAAACAATTTCCCCTAGAATATAATGAGAAAATTTGTGAAAGTTTAAAATAATTTGTTAAATGACTATGATGGAGAGGTACAACTAGGATTTGCATTAAGAATCCAAGCGGAGGAAGATCAATATGTTAGGACAAAGTTATAAAGGTCGGGATGGACTTTGTGGATGGAAAAAATTGGCAATTGATAGAAGATATTTCTGCCTTTGGAGTTGTTAAGGAAGGTCACTGACATATTTAGCCACCCTCTTTATTTGTTTATATTTTTTGTACAATCAACCCGACTCCTCACTTAAGGAAAGACCCACATAGTTGGGCCACAAACAAGTTTTAACGTAGAATAAGTAGGCGTTGACTACCTTGACTACCTGACCAAGCTAAACTGTCAACTCTTGACTCGAGGAAGGACCCACATCCTTGGGACACAAACGAGTTTTAACGTAGGATGAAGCCCTGACCTCAAACCTCCCATATATACAGAGAACCGGCCTCCGACTAAGTGGTCACCACAAAATTTTTTATTGTTGTTTCAACATTAAAATTTTAATATTTACAAATAAAGTTATTTTTGACTTGGATATGGTGTAAAATTAGTTAATTCACCCTTTAGTATAGAGAAGAGTAGAGTACCGAGGAAGATTGGATTTCCATATGTGAGAGAGAGATGCCTGCATCGTTGTCATCACGTTTCACATAAGTCTTTAGGCACTGAGGAAACATCATTTGTAGTTAAATAAGATAAAATTCATGTTTTTCCAAAGTGAGATACCATTTATGGGTCATTGGGTAGGCCATAGATATATTATCATGGACCCTGAGAAGATAAAGGTGATATTGGATTGGGAGGAGACTCATAGTGAACATGATGTGAGGGTCTTCATTGGGATGACTAGCTACTACTAGAAGTTTGTGGAGGGTTATTCAAAGATAGCCTCCCCATTGATAGACTTACTAAAGAAGGATAAACCACGGAAGCAGAAAAATAAGAGCATGCATGTGTTTAAAGAACTAAAATGTAGGACAGTAAAAACTCCCTTATTGAAAATGTCAGATTATGATAGGTGGTTTGAGGTTTATATAGATGCATCTAATTTTTCCATAGGAGGAGTTTTGATGTAGGACAAACATCCAGTAGCTTTGAAGAGACAAAAATTTCAAGATCGAGAGAGGAGATATTCCATTCATGAGAAAGACATGACAAAAATGGTACAATATCTTCAAGTATGGACGCCCTATCTATCATGGAATTGGTCTGTGGTGAAGATAAACAACATCACAATGAGATACATTTCTATCGAACCCAAGTTCTCACTGAAGTAGTCTCGATGGAAATACCCTTTTTTGTTGAGTTTGACATGATGATTGAGTATGCGTTAGGGAAACTCGATGTAGTTTCGAAAACCTTGAGTACGAACGCATAGATGAAAGTGATTAAGGAAGAAGAGGATAAATTTTCTACTCTAGGAGAGATTGGGACTTATTTTGTTAAAGAGCTGCAAAGAAGGATTTGTGATGGATTCTAGAGTGACACAATAGGGAAGAACATAATGAAGTAGTTAACAGAAGGGAAGATGAGGAATTTCCTATTACATGACTGTCTCTTATTATATGGATGTTGCATTTATTTTCCAAGAGTAGGTGGACTTGGGAAGGTACTCTTGAAGGAGTGTTATGACTTGCCTTGGGATGGCCACCCAGGATTGCAGAGGATAGTGGAATTATTGGAATTTAGAGGATACTTTGGGGGAAAATGAGGTGTGATGTGGAGAATTATGTTATTTCTTGCATCATATGCCTATAGGATAAATTTGACACCAAACAACATGCATTATTATATAACCCTTAACCAATCCCAGAGAGGTCTTGGGAAACTATCTCGATGGAATTCATCTCATAGTTGTGGCGAGGGTATAATAGATTTTCGGTCATTGTGGATCGATTCTATAAGTATACCATATTTGTACTTACGAAGGTGTCATGAAATGCAAAAGGGACAACAAATAAATTATTTAAAAATGTGGTTGAGTGTTGGGGGTTACCATTGAGCATAGTGTTAGATAGAGATAAAATATTCACATGGAAGTTTTGGACCTCATTATTCAAGCTTGTGGGGAAAAATGTGCTTCATAGTTTTAGCTTTCATCCATAGGTATATGGAAAAATGGAGCTGATCAATTTTCTACTAGAGGATTAACTAGGAAATTATGTGAGGTTGATTATGATAATTTCTAAGCCTGTCAAACATATCTTAGTTTAGTTACAACTTGTAGAATATTTCTTCTACATGATATATTCCATTCAAGTTGGTTAATGGGTAGATTCTCATTTCATCACACTTGGTCATACAGAGCTACTATGGGAGGATTCATTAGCTCTAAATTTCATGAACCATTATCAGGAGATTTTGGATATGGTTCAACTTTGCTTGATAGAGGAATTAAATAAGATGAAGAGGTGGGTAGAAGGAATATGAGTGATGTATATTTCAGTGTGGGCAATATGATATACCACATGATGAACAAGGGGAAATTCCCAACACCTTTCGATATGTGTAGATCACTAATTAGAAGATTTAAGGGGCCATGCAAATTTTTGGAGATTAGTGATGTTTCCTATAAGCTAGAGCTTCATTTCCATTTGAAAGCAGAATGTCCCCTATTCCATGTTAGCTAGTTGAATAAGGGTAGGTTTGATACAAATGATATGAGCATAACAGATCCCCACATTGCCCTACATTTATGTTTTTTCATCTGAAGTTATAGCTTGAGGAGATCACATGCTATCAAATTTTAGGCATTAGAAACAACAGGAAGAGAGAGTACCTTGTAAAATAGAAGGATGATTTCAAAGAGAATGGATGGGAGACTTGTGAGTCCTTATGGAGTTAGGAAAAGAATTTGAGATCTTACAAGAAGAAGCATGAATTGGTATTATAAAGGTTTCCAAGGATGGAAATAACTTACGATGGAGGGGGATGTCAAGATGCAAGCATCAAGGCACCCTCGCATCCCAGTTGCATGCTAAGGCATGCCCCCATAAGCCATGATGAGATGACCTTATTTTGCGAAAAGCACCCCCATCACAAGAAATTTGATGTTTATATGAAGAATAAAATTTCAAGAAACTAGAATAAATGTCGAAAAATTGAAGTCGTGATAGCTAGTTAATATCCCTTGGGAAAGACATTTTGAGGGAATCCAAGATGATATTATCCAAGGGTGTTAGATAAGATTATACAAGAAAGCCAAGGGAATAACACAAGTTTAATGGAATATATTTAGCACCAAATGGAACAAAATTTTGAGGGTGCTTGGCGAAATGGGTGTTGTCCTGACCCAAGACCCAACACCTATGCAAGTCAACTTACAGGTTTAGATGAAATAATTAAAATTGAAATTGCACAGAGGTGAAATGAGTCATATAAAAATATGACTCATTCCATAGAATGTAATAGAACTATACACAACCAAAATATGTTGACACATATAATTTGGAGTGAAAACAAAGTGAAATATGGTTGAGGAAGTGAGTATAATGGCTCAGGACTACAGTAGTTTAATGCCCATGGGTAGAGGACATCCAACCGACCCAACTCGACTGAGGAAGGAGATAACCCATTTTACAAGTAGAATGAATTGTAGTAGGGGAGTAGGGTGGCCTGGTGGGGTCAAAAATTCTAGTATTGGTTTCCTTTGTACATTATGTAGTTTTTGGATTTGAGGTTTGGTTGGATCAAGCCATTGTCTTATGGAATTATTGTACATACACATCCTAAGAAAAGAAAAAGTTTGGAGGGTTGTTTCCATTGAAATTGTGTATTCTCATGTTTTTGATGTTATCTTGCATATGATGTTCATGATTTCTATTAATGGAGGATAATGCGACAATGGTATTAATGCTATATATTTGATGAATTTTTCACATTAATATTAATATAGAAAACAAAATGGGTAATACATTGTGAAGTGTATTATGGGACAAGTAACATCGTACTACACTATGAAGATGTGAAACCATTAGTATCAAATTCTCAAGGGATCATTGTGTGCCGAAGGGGCACCTTGTGAGTGTAAGAGTCCCTGGGGTCGTGACAACTACAATTTGAAAGATACATCCTCTGGAATAGTCCTAAAATTAGTTTCAAATGAGCGATATTGTAATGTTAACTATAAAATAAGTTTAGGCAAGATTTAGAATGTGAAATCTATATATGGGTTAGGGGATATATTGAAGTAAATCAAGTCAAAATTTCATGTTTTGATTCACTATACTTCCAAATTTCCCCTTTGGAAGTTAGGGTTTGCGAATGGTCCTAAAATTATTTTCAAATGACCAATCTTGGAATTATTTTGTATAAATCATTTTTTGGGACACTTTGATCCTGAATTTTTTTAAATTTAATAGAGATGTTAGGGTTCAGTTATTAAGAAAATTGTATTTTAATTTGATATTATTTTTTATATATACATTGAAGAAGTTAGGTTTTGTGAATATTTTTCAGTTCAGTTTTAAGCAAGGGGTCTTAGAAGTTTTGTTGTAACTTTCTCTTGGAGTAGTTTCTAACTATGAAATTTATGGGGATTTGTGGAGACATACTAAGGTACCTAATGTAAAAATTTTAGAATTATATATTGTCTCATACATTGTATTCATTGTGAGAGGAGGTTTCCCCCTTGAAATTGATTGTAATTATTGGCTTACTACCATTTTTTATGCACGTGGTTTATAATAGAAAGCTTCTACCTTGATTATTTCTTTTGTAAGTGAAGAGGTGAGTCATCCTATTAGATATATCAAATTTATTAGAATTATTTGAAGAATATAACATATACTTAATTATTTTGAGTAGAAATAAGTAAATTCTACTGCAATTTGTATTATAAACACTTATGGAATGAAGTTTTCCAAGGATTCTAGATTCCATGATTGAACCAAGCACATCAGCATAAAGTACCATTTTATTTGATATCAGGTAGAATCCACAACCATTAAACTGATACATTGTTCCATAAGTAGGAAAGTTATAGAGATTTTCACAAAAGTGCTTTGGAGGGAAATGTTTTAAAAGTTAAAAAGATGCTTGGGCATATAAACAACCGATTAGAGTAAAGGAGGGAATGTAAGATGCCTAATCCTTGGGATTATGTTACTATATATATATATATATATGTCATTGTTAATACTTAATATAGAAGTACATGAAGAGGCATAAGTGAATAAGAATAACCATATGACCTATGGGAATATGAAACCAAAGGTCACTTAATATATATTTTTAACACTATTAACAGATTTGACTGTATCAAATTATTCAATCCCTAGATTATGAAAACACTTACTTTTTGTACAAGTAATGCGTCTACACATGTAACAAGATTTTCAATTATCCTCCTTGAAAATTTTTAAGCTTGTATTCCATGAATAAAATATAGGAATATTGATATGAGCCCTTGCTAGGGGGTATTTAATGCTGTAGTTAGATATGGGTTCCATTTATATGTTTCCTGCTACACAATTGGGTATGAAGTCCTTGACCACAATTTTTGTAGAAAAAAACATTCTAAGGCCATTTAAATTGGTTGAGGTGGGGAAACAATAAAATTTTACCATAAAAATAACTTATCTTGCTCAAGTGCCATTAAGTGCCTTATATTTTTGAGGAGGTAAAGCCAAGACCTAGTTTAAGTACAAATATTGTATGCATTACTAATAGAAATTAAGTGCATTGATATGGTTGAGAGGATGAATCCAAGACTTCATCTAAGGATAAATCCAAGACTTCATCTAATTACTAAGCTTATAGGAATCTAGGGACAAATGTGACACTTTAAATTAGCACACCTAACCTCTGGATGTTTTAGGCAGTTTCTAGGGCTTCAGGGTCATTAATGACACATAAAATGACCATAGAGGATCTCTTAAGGGGGTATTTTACCTTAAAGTGGTGATATGGCTATTATTAGTATATTTTGAGCACTATATGTGGATCTTGGGTCCTTGGAGATGATTGAGAAAATACACTTAGGGATTACAACCTAAAGGAAGCTTCTAGGTACATAGGGCAATAAAACATTGGTGGCCCACCATACATGACCTTTTCATGGTGTCCTTAGACTTTTGATAGGGATATTCAATGTTATGATTTTTTTTAACATTGAGTATAAATATCTATAACCTAGATATGGTTAGGAGATAAAATGTGAGGTTCAACACGGAAATCAAGATCATAGGGTTCTAGGGAAATGCATGACACTTTGAAGCACCACAAAATATCTATTGAGGGAATATTTTTCCTCTGAATAGGTATATAGGTACCACTAGAAATTTTGAGCATTCGGTATTGGTCTCAACACCCTAGACATAGATATGGTAGGAATATGATTGTTACCTACATAACAAAATTATTATATCCATCTGGGGCCATGGAAGCCTTGAAAAACCACACATGCCCTCTTGAGGGCATCATTAGCCTATGAATATGGTTATAAATTCCACTAGGTTTTTTTGAGCTACAATTATGTGTCCTAAGGACCTATAAATTCTCAAGGGAAGAATATTATGTCTCCAGTCCTAAAATAAATATTTCAGTGATTCAAATCCATGAATAGTGCCTTAAAGCACTATATATTACCTAGGGAGGGTATCCTTATACTATGAGAGATATATTAGTATCCTCAAAAGGTTTTGGCCATCAGACATGGATCTTGAGGCCTTGATAGGGTTAAGAGTGGAAACACATGCCTTAGTTTAAGTATAAATATTATAGTCATATATGGCTAAAAATGATGCCTCAAACCACCACACCTGAACTGTCAAGGTATTAAGTAGCTTCAAGGGCTCAAGGTTCACGAATAACAACTCAAACAAAAATAGATTACCTATTTAGGGGATATTTGGCATTCAAGTGTGGATATGGGCATCATTAGAAAATTTTGATTATAGGTATGGGTATTGAATCCTTTGACACAATTAAGAGAGGAAGACCAAGCCTTACATCCTAAAGGGAGCATTGTAACAACCCTGATCAAAAATCCATGTAAAAAATATAAGACAAAGGTCATGAGACACGTATTCCAAATTGAATGGAGGTAAAACATCCTAGCAGGTGTTCATTTCAGTTATTATGGCTAAATAAAATTGGAAAAGGAAATGGCAAAGGATTTGGAAAAGAAAGAGACATGATTTGAAATTTATTTATGAAAATAATGGAAATTATGAGAAAAGTAAGGTGAATGCTCACAGGTTGCATGTGAGGAGGAAATTGAAGGAAAATAATGGAAATTGAAGAAAATAGAGGTCTCATTAATAAGAGGGCTTCTGAGGATTAGTTGGAAATATTTTGCTAGAACTTTTGTTAGTTAAATTTTGGAGCTCTCTCTATATTATCTCTCTCTCACACTCTTGGACACATAGATTTTTCTTGGAGCACTTCAACATTGGATCAAGAAAGGAAAAGAAGGGAAAGAGGAAGAAAAAATCAAGAAAGTAAGAGAAGGATCAAGTAGCTACAATGGGTTTAATTGCAGGTATTGTTAGCCCCCTAATTTGCTCTCTTTTTAGCATTTTCCCCTTCCTAAATCATAACCATTTACCATTGTTTTACCTATTTTATGCACCCTCATCTTGCACCAGTCCAAGAATGGTGACATATTTCGTATAAACTTTATTTTTCATATTTTTAATTCAACTTAGCATTAATTAATCATTTATTACATGATTTCTTACTTTTAATCACTCTTTGTAACTTATCGATATCTCCAATGTTTATTTGGTAGTTAGAGTACTTACCGTGACCGTTGATCCTAGTGCAGGATTAGATCTTGCACTGTTGCCAGCACAACAAATCCTTGTAGCAAATCCAAACCACCTTGATCACCGCCTCGTTTTGAGTAGCTTCAACCACGATAGCAAGATCAACCAAAAGTCAATCGAGACCGAATCTGCGAAGGATGAAAGCTGGAGATTGGCTACGACCAGTTTTGCTAACTGTCTAATTTTGAAGGCCGAAATGCTAAATTTTGCGTTTGGTTATGTAATCAGTTGAATGATCTATTTTGTCCTTTGGCCAAAGATCTCTATAATGTAGAATGTAAATAGGACTAGGGAGAAGTTTTGATAGCAGAAGAGAATAGAGACAAAGCCAGAGAGGCAGTAACAAGTTGCTGTATTTTTTTATCTCCCGAATCTGGGCTGGACGATGTATTAATGTATGTACTTTCCTCAGTAAATTAATAAAAGGGAGCTCCACCTCATGTTTCACAAATTTCATTTATGTATTTGAGCTGATGAATTGATTAAGGTACTGAGCAACATTTTTATTTAAAAGGGAAATGCGCCGATTGGCTAGGGCCTAGCCAACCCAGCAAGTTCACCCCATTTCCCATTTTCCTGTAATTTATGTTTACATTGTCAAGTGTGATTTAATTTTAAGCACATGAATTATTGTCTGAGTGAAATCGGATCCGTTGTGTGAAGTAGATAAATTTCCTTTTCCTGCAATTTCCTTTCATGCACTTGATTTCAAATTGGTTTTCCTCCGCCTGGTCCAAGCAGGAGAAATAACCCTGCACCAGTGCATGTTGGTGTGATATCTCCTTTTCTACAATTCTTTTTGATTGGTTATCCACACCTGGTTGAAGTAGGAGAAATGAACCTACACCAGAGCACGTTGGTGTGATGTAGCAAGCCTTCTTAGTCTACTTCCCACAATCTTCTTTCTTTCATTAAATGCTTATGACAGGATAAATGTATATTGATTGTTTCTTTATTCCTGCACTCTGTTAAGATCAGAAACATTCACTTTTTATGTGTTCAATTTGATTTAACGGTATAATAGCACTTGCAATAATTAAGCACTCATTTTAAGAATTAAATGCTAAGTGCAGGAAGCTCTGATCCGGTGCAAGAACTAGTTTCTTGCCACGGGATCTGAGTGCTTTGAACCTGGAAAAGTTCAAGCCCTTTCATGAAGTAAAAATATTTTAGTAAAGAAACCATTTATACCATCTGCATAAATCTTTGTTCCTACACTAGTGCAAGCAGACTACGATAGTGCAGTATAGATTAGCGCAAGAAGGAAATCTCTAAAGGAGCAAGTTTAAGGGCCCATCTAATGAGACTACTAGTGTATCTGCTAAAGAAAAACACACACTTAGTAGTTAAAAAATAATTAGCTAGAGTGATTTCCTTTTATCTTTAACTCCCTCTTGCAAATTCATTCTTCCTTATTCCAGTCTTAGATTATTTTGATGGTTCAAGTTGTGTTTTTCTCATTTTAATTTGATTCTACAATCTTTCCTTTAAAGAAAGCAGGGATTTATATTAGGAAGATTCATACCATCTCTGGCATTGCCTGTGCTTCATCTCTAAGTTTACGGATCCCCCGGGTTGACAAATTGTTGAGGAGTTTTCTTAAGCATAATCCCTGCACCCAAAAATTTTGGCGCCATTGCCGGGGAGGCGATTTGATTTGGTAAGAATTTTCTGATTATACAATAGAGGTAACTTTTCTTTTATTTTTGTAGTATTTTTTGGAAAATCTTCTTTGAAGGAATTTTACTGGTGTTAATTTATTTCTGACAACATTTTTTTTACTAGAAGTTGTTTGTTATTTTTCTTTATTTTTTTTAAATAAATGCCTAGAAAAGGTAAGGGTTCGAAGCCCATGAAGGGCGAAAATAATTTTGAAAAAAATTCTCAAATTGGGTCTCCTTCTATAAGCAGGAAGCCCAATCCAATTCAAACCCATCACACAGGAAAAATCCACCTAGATTCTGGTGACAACAACTCAGGTGTGGTTTAGCCTGTTGAGGGCGGTACAAGTAAAAGGGAAACAATGGTGGACCATGAAGATCATTTGGAAGGGACTGGTGAAAACCAGGTAAGTGAAGAACAATCCACTTTGTGTTTCCAATCACCAGGTAAGTGAAGAACAATCCACTTTTTTGTTTCCAATTGTGGATCCTGATACTGTGGCGCAAATGAAGAATATTCCACCATCAGCTCTCCCTCATTTCCATGGTAAATTTCATGAAGATCCTAACTCTTTTCTATTTGAGTTTGATATTCTGTGTAGAAGTTATGATTATTCAAATTACGATCAGAAGTTAATATTATTTCCTGTTACTCTCAAGGACTCAGCTCTACACTGGTTTATGGGATTAGGAGGAAACACTATAACCTCTTGGGATTAGATGAGAAAAGTGTTTTGTCTAAATATCAAGAATATTGAAAAACTCGGGACATGCAGGATGAGATTTTTACAATCATACTGGATGATGATGGAACTCTTCAACATTACCTACAAAGATTTCTGTATATTTTACAAAGGTTGAAACTTAAGTTTGATTCTACTAATATTAGAACCTTGTTCTTAAGAGGACTTACTGGTAATGCTAGAAATAATTTAAATCTGTTAGGACAAGGTGATATTTCTCAGCAAAATTTTGAACAAATTTGTGAATTATGCAGGAAATTTTCAAGAAATCAGTATAGATCTAGTAGAGGAACTCGAAATAGAAATAGAAAAACTAAATCTACTGATGCTATGATTATTGGACTAGAAAATAAAATGGAAAACATGAAAATTGATATAATGAATACTGTTACCAAACAATTAGAGTTTAAAATTTCAGCAAAAACTCATGAAGGAACAAGAGTCATTATGTATTTTTTGTCCTAAATGTAGAGACAAGCATCCTCCTAAGTCCTCTTAATTTGAAAGAAACTAATAAGTGTGCTATTTGTGCTAAGACCATGTCACAGAAATATGTCCCTCTATACTAGGACTTAAGGTTGTATTTACAGGGGGACAGCCTGAAGCTGAATACTTGTATGTTATGGGAGAAAGAAGGAATTGGCCTCAGGAAGGTGCAGGATGGCTCCTAAATTTTCTCCACACTATTTTGGTTATAATTCACATCCAAATTCTTATCCTAACACTAATCAGCAGTGGAAATATGGGAATATATAGTAGCATGGGAAACCTTCTCAACCATGGCAACAAGGTTGGAGAGGGTCAACTCATTCTCCATATTCCTACCAGCCACCTATGTAGCCATGTCCATCTATGCATACACCTTATTCAATGCCTCAAATTTCGAGTCAGTCTACTCCACCATTGCCTTTACCTCCACCCTTTCTACCTCCTCATTTTCTTGCTCAACCTATGCCTAATCCTAAAAATAATAAAGTAGTGCAAATGATCTACGTAACAAACCCACCTTTACCATTCAAGTACCAGTCTATTCCAGTTGGGGTTCATGATATTCAATTAAGATTGGGAAGGACTGTAACATTAGAAAATCAGAAGCAACCTATAGTGATTGTTGAAGAGAAAGGAGAAGAGGAAACTCTTAAGCATTCTCCGAAAGTTATCACTAAGCAGCCCATACCCTCTGAATCCTTGCCATCTTCTTCCAACTAGCCTCCCTTCCCAGAGAGGCTAATAATGGAAATAAGTGAGCCTATTTCTGAGACTAGCTTGGCATCTGAGCTTCAAAATATTTTCATTAAGATACCTTTGCTTCAAGCCATTAAGGAGATCCCCATCTGTACCAAGATTATTAAGCAAATTTGTCTCAAGAAACCTGGGAGGAAGAGATTGGAACCCCAAACCATTCAATTTTTTGGTAGGGCAGCAGAGTTTATGACGGGATGTGTGTCTATGGAAAAATATACTGATCCTAGAAACCCTGTTGTCTTAGTTCAGATTGATAATGTCCTTGTCTCTAATGTTCTTATAGACTTGGGGGAAGCAATTAATGTCATGACTAAGCAAACCATGGATCAACTTCGGTTATCTCATCTTTTCCCTACTCCCACTGTGCTTGAATTAGTAGATAGATCTAAAATTAATCTAGAAGGAGTATTGGACAATGTGATCATCTCATTAGATTCTTGGGAATATCCTGCTGATTTCATTATGCTTCAGCCAAAGAAACTAGTAGGATGACATCCCTTGATCTTGGGTCGACCATGGCTTTCTACGACCAATGCATATATTGGATGCCATTCCGGTGATATGTATATTTCGCGTGGAGATTCTAGGAAGAAAGTTACCTTATACCCCCCTGCCAGATCCATTCAAGACCTTTGAGATAATTTATGGTTGGATCAAAGCAGTGATGAGGAGACTCAGCACATTTCCCATATCCATCATTATACTGGGTCTTCACAAGAAGATGAGATTCAATATTTCCTGAATAATCTAGACACTGTGCCTAATTTTGAGCCATTGAGCCATATTTTCAGCCTATATTTTCAATATAATCATGATTCTCATTCTTCTGTACCACTGCATTTGACCACTCCCTTGAGTACTCCTGAGCCTGATCCTACTCTTTTTAGGATTAGCCCTGGTAAATCCTTGCATATTAGTTCAGATTTGGACTCATCTCAGCAGGAGGAGCTTTTGAATTTGTTGCAAAACCATCTTAGTGCCTTTGCTTGGGGCTATGAAGATATGAAGGGTATTCCTCCTGAAACTTGTACACATAATATCTATATTCAGGAAGGAACCCGACCTGTCCGATAACCCCAAAGGCAAATGAATCTAGATCTAAGAGATATTGTGAAGGAAGAAGTACAAAAACTCTTGGATGCCAGTTTTATTTATCCTATTTTTGACAGTCAGTGGGTCTCTCCATTAGTGTTAATACCTAAGAAATATGTAAGATGGAATATTTCTATTTATTATCGAGAATTAAACAAATCCACTCTAAAAGATTACTTCCCTCTCCCTTTCATTGAACAGGTGCTGGATACCCTTACAGGAAAGAAATATTTTTTCTTTTTGGATGGCTTCAGTGGTTATAACCAGATACAGATTGCACCCAAAGATCAGGATAAAGCTACTTTTACATGTCCATGGGGTAAATTTGCTTATAAAGTGCTTCCCTTTGGTTTATGTAATGCTTTGACTACCTTTCAAAGTGCAGTCCTGGCCATTTTTGTTGATCTAGAATTTGTAGAAATTTATATGGATGACTTTTCTGTGTTTGGTGATTCTTTTCAGGAAGATCTCAAAAATATGGAGAAAGTACTTATCCGTTGTTAGGAAGCCCATCTCGCCTTGAGTGACAAGAAATGTAGATTAATGTGCAAAGAAGGAGTGGTACTTGGCCATTTGATTTCTGGTAAAGGTATCCAGGTTGATCCAACAAAGATTGAAATCATTCTGCATCTTCCTGCACCCAAAACTCAAAGGGAAGTAAGAGGTGTTTTAGGACATGTTGGTTACTATAGGAGATCCATTGAAAATTTTTGTAAGATAGCTGCCCCTCTTTTCCGACTTCTAGCTAAGGATAGTGAATTTTCTTGGTCCACAGCTTTTCAACAGTCTTTTGAAACATTGAAGGAAAATCTAGTACATGCACCAGTTTTGAGAGGTCCTAACTGGTCCCTGCCTTTTCACATTTCCTCTGATGCTTCAGATTTGGCTATTGGCATAGTTTCAGGACAAGAGGAAAATAAGCAATCCTATTCTATTTATTATATTATTAAGAATTTGTCTTCCACTGAATTAAATTATACAATTACAAAGAAAGAGCTTTTAGCTATAATTTTTGAAAATAATAAGTTCAGGAACTATATTACAGGATATAAAGTATTTGTACGTACTGATCATTCCACGATTAAATATTTGATGAACAAACCATTGACTAGCGATACAGTGACCAGGTGATTGCTATTGTTGCAGGAATTTAATGTTACTATTGTTGATAGACCAATAAAATCTAATGTTGTAGTAGACTTTCTTTCTAGATTAGATAATCCTCGTGAAGAAAATCCTATTAATGATGATTTTCCAGATGAACATATTTTTGCTATGTTAACATATTCTCCATGGTTTGCTGAAATTTCTAATTACTTGGTTACTGGGAAAACACTACCCCACTTTTCCGCTCGTGAAAAGTGGAATATTATTCAGAAAAATGTTGCATACTCCTAGATTCAAGGAGATCTCTTTTACACTGATCTAGATTTGATTATCCGTATATGTGTAAGAGAGGAGGAAGTGTTTGACATATTGAAATCCTTTCATGATGAACCTTGTGGAGGCCACTTCGCTAATAAGTGGATTGCATATAAAGTATTGAGTGCTGGTTAATTTTGGCCTTCCTTGTTTAAGGATTCCAAACAATATGTCAGGCGATGTGATAGCTGTCAACAAGTGGGCCAGCCTAATCAAACCAATGAAATGCCTTTATGCCCCCAAGTTATGATTGAGCCGTTTAAAAAATGGGCTATTGATTTTATAGGGCCAATAAATTCAACATCATTAAGTGAAAAACATATTTTGGTTTGTATAGATTTTGTTACAAAATGGGTAGAAGCTAAAGTTGTTTCCTTTGCTACAGAAAAATTCATTGTTGATTTTCTTTTTAATGAAATATTTACTAGATTTGGTGTGCCTAGAGAAATTGTTTCTGGCAATGGTCTGCAGTTTATTTCTAATCTGGTACAGGGTGTGATAGAGCAATACAAGATCCGACATAGTAAATCCATGCCGTATCACCTGCAAGAAAATGGCTAGGTGAAATCCACAAACAAAGTGATCGAGTCCATTATTACAAAGACAGTACATATGCATCGGAAACACTAGGCTGAAAGATTACCAGAAGCTTTTTGGGAATACAAAACCACTTGGAGAAATAGCATGAGACATACACCGTATGAGTTGGTATATGGAAAACAGGTTCTGTTACTAATTGAATTCCAGATCAAAACTTTCAGAACTACAGTTCAGTTAGGAATAGATCTCTCTGAGGCACAACAATAGCGTCTTCTCCAATTAAACGAGTTAGATGAATTTTGTATTCAGCAGTAACACAAAAGGTGGCATGACAAGTCTATTTAGAAAAATCAATTCCAACCAGGTGATTGGGTGCTCCTTTATGATTATAGATTTAAAATTTTTAAAGGGAAATTCCATACATGTTGGATAGGACCTTATGAAGTGATCTGAGTATTCAAGAATGGAGCAATAGAAGTTAAAACTATTGATGGAAAAAATTCAGTATTCTTGGTAAATGGACACAGATTAAAGAAGTATTTTCAGCCACTTGCCAGGAAAGATTTTACACAGCAAGTCCAACAGCAATTCGGGACGGTAGTGGTGAATGGTAATACCAACCTTTTGAAAACATGAATTCTTCTTCTTCTTAAAAAAATTTTAAAATACAAAAAAAAAAAAAAATTAATAAAAAGTAAAGAAAAGTTATTTTCTGGTAATTATGAAAATCAGTTCGCTGACATGATTGTAGAAGGATCAACCTGAAAACTAGCTTGCTGGAAGGAAGATAAAAAATTTCTAATAAAAGAGAATGTTTCTTGATCTTTAGATATTCTAGCGACCACCAAGTACAAGCAGGTTCAGCAGAATCAACCTTTATACAATTGGGGTAATTAGAATGGATATTTTTATTCAATTAATGCTTAATTCTCACTGCAATTATTTTTCTTGCACCAGTGCAGGCAGACCTTCCAGAAAATTTTCTGTCTTTCTTCATATTCCACTTTCATAATATTCCCTCAGTTTTTTTCTTCAATTCCATAATGATTAACCTTCCTATATTCTTCTGAATTTACCTTGTCTGTTTCATAAAAACCCCACTTTACCCTTGAATTTTTTCCCTATCCCACTTCTGTTTATCCCCTCTTGTGGTACTATTCCTGGAATCCATGTAACATAATTCCTTCCCATTCTGAAATTTCCCTTTTCCCACTTCTTTGTTCCCTCATGAATTCATTGCAGGATCTTGTGCACAAAGAGAAAAAAGATATGTTATGAAGCATTAAGAAAGGGAAAAGCAAATTTCCAGTATAAATTGAGGAAGCCATGTTAGAAGTCCAACCTATATTTTACTTACATTCCCTGTTCTTTTTGCATATATTATTCTTGCACTAGTGCAAGCATGTCATCCTATATAATAATGCAAGTAGAATGGTAACAACATAATAGAATAGTTTAAGCAGTGCAAGCAGACTAGTGAAAGCATGCACCCTGTCAGAAGCATAGTACAATTTGTTCTTTTCATAGCATACATAATAGGAAAATGGTCATTAGGAAACTTTATAAGAATTCCTTTCACTTATTCGATGAGTACTTCTGCTATTGTATTAACTAGGAGAAAATTATTTAAACTACAAAGTATTTTTAAGTTAAGAATCATGATCATTTTTTAATGAATGCTAAAGTTCTTTTTTGAATTATGAAGGAGTGCGAAAGTGTTTAACCGTTGCTTTGATGTAATTTCCCCTTTCTTCCATAATCCTAGATGTCCTTCACTCATAATTATTACCTCACCTAGTCATTAAAACGCCGCCGCAAGTACCAGTCTAGCACGATCTCAAAGATGCCGTGCATCCACGACTGTTTCAGTGGAATGAATGGGTGATAAGATGGAAGGGATGGTGGATGGTTGGATCTCTATCTATAAGAACCAATTTTCCTGGTGTTGCATGTAAATTATTGACTGTTCATAACCATTAAGCAGTGACGTTTCCTATTCGAAGCGAACCTTCGTCTCTCTATAGGGTAGAACAAATTGCTGATTATCACAATAGTCTTACAGTATTGCGAGACTCAGGATTTTTTCAATTCTTGAAAAAATTTGATGGGCACAACAGTTAAGTGGCCCTACAGTTTTCCAGAAGTTTAAAAAATGGCGGAGTAAAAATTGGGCCTCTAAAATTTGAGGTTACGGAAGAGTTTATAGCAGTAGCGACAGGCTTGGAAAATACTGGTGAGTAGTGGTTTAAAAATCAGAAACTAGAAAGGAAGCGATGGCAGCATTTCATCGTTGACAAGAAGATGAAGGTATATTGGAAGAAAGGAATTCCGTGCAGCACCCTGCTGGGATAGTGGCGTGACCTCCTTTTTCTCCTACAGAAATTCGTAACCTGTGAGGGAAGGTACTCCCTCAATTTTGTGTACCATTTTAGGATTTTGTAGCATTTCGAAGTTGGCCGGCACACCCGGTGGAGGATTAATTTCCCCCACTTTTTGCTAAAGAGCTTGGAAAAAAATGGCCAAGGGTGTGTGGAACAGATGGGCAGACGAGGCTGACAAGAAGTTATATCACCACAACCTGATAAATATTTTGGTCCAGAAAAAATTAGAAGTTAAAGGCATGACCTAGGAGGCGCTGTTAAAACAACTACATAAAAGGACAGCTGCTGGAAAGGAGACAGAGGACCCTGCTAGCATAAGCAATGGTCCAAGTAATAATGCAAAGGGGAGTCCTTCTTGCACCAATGCAAAAATGAAACGACCTAAAAAATCAACAGACGAAAGGGCCCCATCTCTAAATAAGAAGATAGCTAGTGCACTTATTGAAGAGATTCCTTCTAGAACACCAATATAGGCACAGACCCCCGAAGAAGACAACCTGTGAGTCCTTCTAGGCGCAAAAAATTTGTAGAATTCGAAGATGACACTCTATTGGCCGATTTCATTAAAAGTGCCCGGAAAAAGAATGAAGAATCTAGTGCAAGCAAAGAACCATAGTCCCCACAGGGCGTTGAATCCCCTTCTGCACCAGTGCAAGAAGAAGAAGAACCAGAAGAAGAAGAAGAAGAAGAAGAGGAAGAAGTGTTTGCTGAAACCATGAGGGATATTGAGGTCCTTGAGGAAGACACAGTCCCTGTCGAGACAGAGTAAGAAGAATATTTGGTAACTCCTGCTGCTTGGATATTTGAACTAGAGCTTCATGTGCAGAACTTAGAACAACTCATAACTAAAGCATAGGAGGATAAAGAATAGAGTAAAGAAGAATTAAATGTGGAGATCCAGAAAAAGAAAGGTGAATTTAGGGTTTGGAAGTATCGAGCTACGCAATGTTTCAAGTGACTTAAAAATATGACAAATAAACTAAAGAACATTAGAAATAAGAAGTCTAAAACATTGCATGCTGATGTTAGTATGTTAGAGCAGGATTGAGCTAGAATGCTCAAAGTTTTGAAGGTTTTTTTCAAAGGTAAAGAGTTGTGTGAGGACACACAACAGCTTAGGGATGGGAGGATGTTAGCCCCCTAATTTTCTCTCTTTTTTCCATTTTCCCCTCCTAAATCATAACCATTTACCGCTATTTTACCTCTTTTATGCACCCTCATCTTGCACCAGTCCAAGCATGGTGACATATTTCGTATAAACTTTGTTTTTCATATTTTTAATTCGACGTAGCATTAATTTATTATTTATTACATGATTTCTTACCTTTAATCACTCTTTATAACTTATCAATATCTCCAATGTTTATTTGGTAGTTAGAGTACTTACTGTGACCACTGATCCTAGTGCAGGATAGGATCTTGCACTGTTGCCAGCCTAGAAAATCCTTGCAGCAAATCTGAACATTCCTGATCACTGCCTCGTTTTGAGTAGCTTCATCCACGACAGCAATATCAACCAAAAGGCAGCTGAGACCAAATCTGTGAAGGACGAAAGCTGGAGATTCGCTACAACCAGTTTTGCTAACTGTCTAATTTTGAAGGCCGAAAAGCTAAATTCTACGTTTGGTTATGTAATCGGTTGAATGATATATTTTGGCCTTAGGCCAAAGATCTATAATGTAGAATGTAATAAGACTAGGGAGAAGTTTTGATATTAGAAGAGAACAGAGACACAGCCAGAGAGGCGGTAATAGGTTGTTGTATTTTGTTATCGCCCGAATCTGGGCTGGACGATGTATTAATGTATGTACTTTCCTCAATAAATTAATAAAAGGGAGCTCTGCCTCATGTTTCACAAATTGTGTTTCTGTATTTGAGCTGATGAATTGATTAAGGTACTGAGCAGCATTTTTATTTAAAAGGGAAACACATTGGTTGGCTAGGGCTGAGCCAACCCAATACATTTACCCCATTTCCCGTTTTCCTGTAATTTCTGTTTACATTGTCAAGTGTGATTTAATTTTAAGCACATACATTCCTGTCTGAGTGAAAGCAGATCCATTGTGTGAATTAGATAAATTTCCTTTTCCTGTAATTTCCTTTCTTGCACTTGATTTTAGATTGGTTTTCCTCCGCCTAGTCCAAGCAGGAGAAATAACCCTGCACTAGTGCACGTTGGTCTGATATCTCCTTTTCTACAATTCTGTTCGATTGGTTTTCCCCACCTGGTCCAAGAAGGAGAAATGAACCTGCACCGGAGCACATTGGTGTGATGCAGCAAGCCTTCTTAGTCTACTTCCTACAATATTATTTCTTTCATTAAATGCTTATGACAAGATAAATGTATATTGATTGTTTATTTATTCCTGCACTCTATTAGGATCAGAAACATTCACTTTTTATGTGTGAAATTTTATTTAATAGTACAATAGCACTTAAAATAATTAAGCACTGATTTTAAGAATTAAATGCTAAGTGCAGGAAGCTTTGATCCAGTGCAAGAACTAGTTTCTTGCCATGAGATCTGAGTGCTTTGAATCTGGAAAATTTCAAGCCCTTGCATGAAGTAAAAAGCCTTTAGTAAAGACACCATTTATACCTTCTGCATAAATCTGTATTCCTACACTAGTGCAAGAAGACTGTAATAGTGCAAGACAGATTAGTGAAAGAAGTAAATCTCTAAAGTAGTAGGTTTAAGGGCCCATCTGATGAGACTGCTAGTGTCTCTGCTAAAGAAAAACACACACTCAGTAGTTAAAAAATAATTAGCTAGAGTGATTTCCTTTTATCTTGAACTCCCTCTTGCAAATGCATTCTTCCTTGTTCCAGTCTTAGACTATTTTGATGTTTCAAGTTGCCTTTTTCTCTTTTTAATTTGATTCTGCAATATTTCCTTTAAAGAAAGTAGGGATTTATATTAGGAAGATTCATACCATCTCTGGCATTGCCTGTGCTTCATCTCTAAGTTTACAGATCCCCCGGGTTGACAAATTAAGTGTTGAGGAGTTTGCTTAAGTGTAATTAATACACCCAATAGGTAACGATTTGCATGTGTAATTTCATTTCTACATTTGGCATGAATGGTTATTCATGTGTGTTGTTAGTTCTATTTTTTCCACTGACATGGGTTTTTCTAGGTGTGATAATGTTCTTCAGCCTTGCATTTCCATTTCTAGATAGCCATGATGTGATAGGTTTCCCATGTTTTGGTTGAGTTGGATTTACGAATGAATTCGAAATTGAGTGAGGTGGATATCTGAAAGGAAAAACACATGGCCTAGTGATCCCTAAACCAGAATATGGATTGCGATAGAGCCACTAACCTAGTAACCCCTAAATCAGAATTTGGGTTGTGGTAAAGCTAGGTATTGTGTGCCTCTGTGGGCCTAGGAATCCTTGACTAGTGAATGGAAGGACATACGGTAAAGCCTAGGGGCTAGTGCACTCCATCAGGCCTAGGAATCCTAGGATGGGATATACGATAAATACTGGAGGGTGGTGTCTTGATCATATCCTAGTGACCTATGAATCAGACTGTAGGTTGCGTTAAAGCCTAGGGACTAGGAGAAATTAAAATTCTTCATGGTGTAGGTGGAGAAATATGGTGGCATACATGCTCATTCGGTTCTTATTTTTAGTTATGATTACCACATTCATGTTTGGAATATGCCACACTGATGATTGGATGAAGAGAGATTTGGTGTAACACCCCCTTCCCACATCTAACCAAGTAATCAGCCAACTGAGGTAAACATGCGATGAGAGGCTACTAATATGATATCCAATCTCCTATATTACCTTAAGGAATTGGAACTGATGGAAATAAGACAAAAACACATTACACAACATAAAAAACATCTCCAGGGGGTAACCAAACCTTCCAGAACCCTGACATTTGAGGGAGACTCACCTTTTAGCCCTTTTGGACCATAGTCATATGCATGCCAAGGAAAGCTAGCATCTAGGAGCCTATATCTACAGGAACAACACATCAAGAATGTGGATAGGGTCCCAATTAATGATTTTTGTGCCTACAACTCTGGTATTTGTCCCCCCTTTTCATGCCTAGAGCCCAGGTCATTATCCAAAACTTCATGAAACTTTAGGAGATGATAAATATCATTAAACCAAAGGTATGGAATAAATCACATCATGAGAAACTCATCTATACCCCTCTTCGCTATGACAGGAATTTCATCAAACATGTCACAATCATTACATCTACATGTTTAAATAACATATTTAAGCATAGGGGTCTCATAGTTATCTGAGAATCGCTAAGAAACATTGCTCCCTTACATCATTAGCTTCAATACAATATATTTGACCATAGATAGAGTGTGCATTCATTTATGAGTAAAAACATGGATAGAGCCACACAATATCACTGATAAAATACATGCTTATAACTAGCATAATAATAACAAAAATACCATGGATACAAAACAAATAGAATACACATAATAACCAATAAATTTTCATACAAAAGACCAAGATAATGAGCTTCTCATTAATGAATGTAAAAACCAACCGGAGATGGGACTTCCACATTCAACCTGACCATAGATTGGCTGAGAAAAATATATCTTCAACCAATCATGCCCATGCTATATTCCAAGCATGAATGTGGGACTAAAACTAAAAGAACCAACCATCCAGGGCATCCCAAGTCTAAACCACCTCACCCTCATCGAATAGAAATAAGTCTTTACCTTGATCCACACCCGATCACTAGGCCAACAAAGGCATGTATATCACTAGATTCTCTCCACCTAAACTGTGAGGAACTTTCTTGTCTCCTAGTCTCTTAGGTTGTATCACAACCCACAGTCCAAATCAGGGGTCACTAGGCCATAAACTGAGACATAATCTCTAGGGTTTATTGTATATCCCAAACCGAGGATTCCTTGGCCTGAATGGAGAGAAACCCACCTCTCAGGATTTACAACAATTCAAACTTGGATTAATAGGCCCCAAACCAAGGAAACACATGAAATGGTTCAATAATCATTCGAAGATCCACCTCACTCAGCTTTGAATCCATCTAAAAATTTAGCTAAATCGAGCATGAGTACTCCACAACACCATGGCTATCCAAAAACGAGAAGGCTAGGTTGAAATTTTGAATACACTGTCACACCTGGAAAAACCCCATGCCAAGAAAAAAAGGATAACATGTAATACCATGCATACTGAATCTAGCAAGGAAATGATACATGCAAATCAATATCTACAAATAATCCTACTACAACTCCTTGATTTCTGCTTCACCTTCCTCTCTTCCTCCTTTTTCCTTCTTTCTTTCCTTTCTTGATCCAATGCAAAAATGCTCAAAAAATCTAAGTGTCCAAGAGTGAGAGAGAGAGAGAGAGAGAGAGAGAGAGAGAGAGAGAGAGAGAGAGAATAATTAGAGAGCTCCTAAAATTTACTGACAAAAGGTTTGAGCAAAGTATTTCCAACTGAACATCATAAGCCTTTTTATCAATGAGGCCTCTATTTTCATCATTTTCCATTAGTTTCCTTCATTTTCCTACTCACATGAAACATGTGACCTTTCATATCCCTTTTCTCCTAATTACCATTATTTTCATAAATAAATGTGCCAAAAATTCCATCTTTCCTTTCCAAATCCTTTGCCTTTGCCTTTTACTTTTTCCACTAGGATGTTTTTCCCAATGTTCATCTTGGAATAAGTGTCCCATGAACTGTGTTTTTTTTTTAAACTTTATTACATGGAATTTTCACCAGGGATGTTATAGAAACCTCTCCCTTGGGAGACACTGTCCTCAGTGTTCAGCCACATTTATACCTTAGTAAAACCTCTAAAAGCAAACATACTGCCCATGGAGATTTATAAATTAACTCGTTGCAGAATTTACAATGAATAACCTACTCAAAAGAAAAAACCATCATGAAAATCATACTGCATATTGGGGCTTTATAACATAGCTCATTATGGTATTTACAATAGTATACTCATATACACATGTTCTCAACCAACAAATAAAATGATACAGTGCCTATATCAGCAATAAGAGAATCCATAGGCTCACACCTCCACCCTCAAATTAATACCAATATTCACCTCCTTTCCAGGAAGTCCATAATCTACTACCCAGTAAAATATGCATCTAATGTCCAACGATATAATCCTGCTCCATTATACCCTCAGTGAATATTTACCGACTCATTTTTCTAGGGAACACTCCCAATGTACATATGATTCCATCTCGCAATGATAATGAAAAAAAAAATCCATCACCAACATTCCCTTCACTAATACACAGTCCCTTGGGAAATCTGGTCATCCCCTTCCATGTAGTCACTCACCTTCCAAGTTCCACTGGCACCCCTATCCTGAGCAGTCTGTCCCTTGGAAAGGTTTCCTTGCATCAGAAGATACAAAAGAAAAGGCATATCCCTACCTCAAAACCATTATACCAGTCATAGCATGGTCATGGAAATCACTAAACATTATTTGGTAATAGTTCCCAAAATGGTCCTGATCCTGAAGTGCTTTACCAACATACTGGTTGCATGTTCTAATTCCTTTTCCCGACACTACTAATTCTTGCAGTTAGTTCCAATCACCCAACCAGCAATTTCTTTGCTTCGTTTACCAAGCACATAACTTCCATTAGATTCAAAATAAATTTAAATAACTTCAAATCATACCTCATTGGTAGCCCATAAATAAGGTACACTTTCATATTTGTTTACTTCTTGTCACACAAGTCAAACTAGTTGTCTGATCAAATAATCATGTATAAAAATATCACAGATGGTTAGCTCAAAACACAACCATCATACATTAAATTCACGAATCAAATGAAATCACCATAAACCATAATCATAAATCACATGTAACCATCATAAGTTAGAATCGTAAATCACATGCATAATAAAGTTGAAATAAAATATCGATGCTTATCCTTCATCGATCCTTCCTTCTGCCTTTGTTATTTTGTACTCATATCCGATCAGTTTCCACACTCGGCAAGCACCCAGTTCCTTCTCTTCTCTTCAATCACGCACACATACACATAGGGTGCATCACACACATACAACCACACACGACATGGAAAACCATACAATACATGCATCCACACTAGCATACGACACATACACCTACAACTAGTGTACAATACAACACAATACATATGCCTACACCGGCATATGACACATACACTTACGCCCACCGTATAATACAACAAAATACATATATGTACACATGGTACAAAAACATTATTACACATATCACAATACCACTATACCATGCATGTACATAGTATCACATGGCCACCACACAACATGTATTGCATGCACATAATACCACATGTATACGAGTACCATATGCACAACATGTACACAGTACCACCTGTAATCAACACTACCTCTGCAATGTGTGTGCAACATCAAATGTACATGGAACTACCTACACAGTGCGTACAAAATGCCAAATGTACACTGTACCACCTATAAAATGTGTACACAATACCACATGTACACAACACCACATGCAGGACATGTACATGACACCACATGTACACAACACCACATGTAAAACCTGTACAATAAACCACCTTCACACAACACCATATGTAAAACATTTTCACAACACCACATTTTCACAACACCCCATGTACATAGCAATGCATATAAAACATGTACATAGCATCATATGTACACAACACTTATACCCAACATGCACACAACACCATATGCACACAACACATCATATCCAACATGTGCACATTATGATATGTACACAATACCGCATATCTAACATGTACTTATCATTGCATATGAAATATACACACAACACCATATATACCACAAACATACAATATGATATTTACACAATACGACATATGTTACATGTACACATCACCATAGGTACAATCACTAAATAGACAACATGAACAACATATACACAACAATAGTATTGCACATCCATAGACCACATATTGAATCCACAATTCACCTTACTTTCTAGTGTCTTTCTACTACCCATGCTCATCCTATTATGTCGAATACCACACTTTCTTAGCTTCGTTGATGAACCCCTTAGCATTACCTGTCCATAACATAAACATATTCATAGTACAAGCATATAATATCAATTCATGTCCACATGATACTTACCTCATATATTTGTCAGAGTTACTCTTCCCACTTGATTCCTCATAAGACCAAGAACATCTTCATGCCATGCACCTGCATAAGCAATAACGTGTGCACAAGAATGATCCTTGGGAACATTGTCAGACATGACATACATACATACATACATGTATACATATATAAACGTAAACATAATCATGATCAAAACAAATTTCTAGATATCATAAGGTATGGGTTAAGATAAATCCCTTTATGCGTGCATAATATGCACAACATTAAAAACAACAGTTACCAACATAGCCAAGGAATTTGATGCCTCAAATCCACTTACTTTACCTTTTCTATTACCTTCCTCATAACTTCTCTTCCACCATTTGTTTACCACAATAGACCCAACCAGTACAACGGAATTTCATATTATTACCTTCTATTGTTCTTACTCATGCACTGAGCTTCATCTATGTATTACATTACCTGTTGGGTACCACACAACTCTCCTCGAGCTCCATTAACTTTCCTCTTTCCCAACCAATTCCCACACTCTAACAAAAGGAAAGAACAATAACAATCAAGAGGAAGACCATGAAAAACCAAAATAAATATGACATTGCAAAAAATGGTATGGCCATACACTAGACATAAACAAATCCATAAATCAAGCACATAAAAATCATAAAATACCGAAAGAAAAATGCCAGCAACAAACACCATGATTCAATCCCCATGGCTTCCCAACACTTCCAAAGGAATGCTCATTCTGATCTTTCTTCAATATTTCATGGCAGTATCTTGCCATGTAATCCCCTACATATATTTCCATAACCACATAACTCTCAGTGCATAAATAAACATAACAACAAGCTAGCATGGAAAATTTTAGGGGCTAATATTCGCAGGTGGGCTAATTTCCATGATTTTTCCAAAAAAAAAGATTCGCCAATTTCCATTTTTTTATAAAAATGATTCGCCCAAAATTTACAATATAAAATTATTTTATGTTAAAATTTGCCAACATTATATAGAGAATATATATAATATCATTATAAATTTGAATAATTTTACAAATAAATCAGTAAACATTTTATAGTTTGCATATTAGGGACTAGTGAGATTCGTCAAATTTTTAAACTTCAAGATAATTTTCCATCCTTAAAATTTTCCCTGCAAGATAGTTACCTTACCTTTTTGGGCCAATCATGCTGTCTTGTAACTAGACACACACATATCAGTCATGTTTTCAAAATATCAAGACAACATAACTATTAATTCGAAATCAACTTTTACCAACACTAACATTCAAGGTATTCTTACTTCAATGGTCAATGCTTTAATTTCCATAACTTTTGCCACAAAGAAATTCATTGTATTGCTTATAAAACTATTATGACTAGGCAAAAAAGAAATATGAATAAGATGAAAAACTCAAAGAATTAGTCTTATAACGTCTTCTCTCCTCTTCAGAATGAATTTAATTATACTATTTGCAATAAATTTGGACATATATAAACTGAATGTAGAAGCAAGATGATCACATCTTATAAACATGAACATAATTTAGAGCCTCCCAAAGTTTGGAAAAGGAATATCACTTCTACTGAAAAATGCAGTCTGGGACATTGAAAATGGTTGCTAAAAACATATGACAGGTGGAAAAGATAAGTTTCTTTTTTTTCATGAAAACATATCATTGCCTTTATTACATGAGCTTAAAGCATGATTAATCATGTCTTAATAATTATTAACCCTAAATGACTTTAAAAATTGTCTTAACTTTAAAAGACACATAATTACCTATTTTATGTTTCATTTGGACAAGCAGAGAATTTTTGTCCATTTTTTCTATGTGTTAATCATGATTAAATGATGTGATTTAACTTATTCACTTATCCTAATATGTTTTATTTTTAGACTAATAACAATTAAATAGTGTGATGGACTAACTATATCTACCTATGCTATTTGCAATGTGGCATTTTAGCTAGCATCACATTTATTCAAAATTTATAATTATGAAGTGATGCATTTTATTTCATGAGTGACATTTAGGCTTGATCACTCCTACACATTTACACATTCTTTTTGTGTTTCTTGACTTTTTTTTTCTTCTATTTTTCTCTTTTAATCATATATATTTTTTATACCTATTTTCATTTTTTTGTATTATATATCATATATTTTTGTTTTGTAAATCATTTGCAGAATACAATATTATTTACAATTTCATCAACTAAAAGAGAATAGTCAATCATCAATTGAATCTATGAATCATAGAACCCTATTAGTGGCTCCAAATAGGGATGACATCCTCCTTGTGAGTTTTCAAGAACACTATAGATCAGTCGCCTTCATCCATTGGGCCAATTGCTGAAATTTTCGAATTGAATTATCACATCTCTGTATTATTCATACCTATGGTAATACATCGCCAGAAGATTAGTTCCTTATTTGTGGGATTCAACTTCTACTGAAAATCACTTCCACTCTTGCAATAAAATTAAAATTATACTGTACAATATGATTGAATTTCTCTAATTGGGAAGGAAATAATTCTTTAACTGTGTGTCATTTACAGATCCACCTGGAAACTCATCTCCATTCACGTCTGTTAACAAGAATGCATTGTGGCCCCTAAAGGCTGCAATTTTAAAAGACCCTTTCCATAAGTTTTCAAATTTACCATGTTTTCCCTTTTCCTAATTTCTGGAATCCCATTTCAAAACAAGATCATTGAGTTGAAAGTCATCTTCTTTAGTCCTTCTATAAAAAATTCTTTTGATGTTCTATTTAATTACTTAATTTTTACGACCGACTTCCTCGCTTGACTGTTGTAATTGAATAGTTTGGTTTATCCTTCTTTGTATGTCATTGGTCTCCACCTGTGTTTCTTGTAATAGTTTGAGCACTGGAATTCCCAAATAAGTTGGGAAAACTACATTTGTTCCATACACTATATGAAATGGTGAGATTAAATAGACTTCTTGCCCATAACTCGATGAGCCCATAGTGCATTGATTATTTTTTTGTGCCATGAATTCTTATTTTCATACATTAAGATTTTGATAATATTCACCAAACTCATGTTAGAGGACTCAACTAACCCATTACCTGGAGGTAGTAAGCAATAGAGTGATCCAACCTAATCTAATAATTGTTACAAAAATCTATCACTTTCTTGGACTTGAAAACAACAACATTGTCAGTTATAATTTTATGGGGTCAATGAAACCCAGACAATATATTTCCTTCTAGAAATTGAATAATAAAAAAATCAATGGCTTGTCTAGTGGGTATGGCTTCTATACATTTGGTAAAGTAGTCTGTTACTGTCAAAATCCAATTTTGTTGTCGTGAGGAGCCAGGGTGAATTTCACCAATGAAGTCTAAACCCCATCGTCGAAAAGGAAATTCTATTGAAATTGGCTTAAGGGTAAAGGTAACAACTTTCTTTTACCTTCAAATATTTTCCATTGATGACAAGAAGTGACATTTTTATGCACATCATAAAACAAAGTTGGCCAGTAAAAATTGGCTCTAAGGATTTTGGTTGTCATTGATTTCTAGTACAAAATGGCGACTAGAGTCTCCTTGATGGAATTCCTCCAACACACTACCTGCTTCATCTTTCTGAAAACAATTTAGTAAAATCACTCCAGCATCTTTCCAATATAAATTATTATCAAGAATACAAAATCTCATGCCTTTTTTTTAAGTAACCTTGCCTTGGTTTTTGTTAAACTAGGAGGCGCATATAAGTTATGTAAGACAAATATTCTGTCTATATACCATGGTGATGTACTGAAAGCTTATGATATTGGTGGTGTCTCCTGCTCTTCCTGTTCATCAAATTCTGCAATAACACATTACAATTAGACTCTACCATGCGTTTTTCTAACCCCTGTCCTTTGATAAGCTTTGTTGGTTTGATTTCAATGTCATATTCCAAAATGACAGTGATCCATTTTCCCCTTCTTCCATCTAGATATGTTTGAGTTAGAATGTCTTTAACCACTGCATTAGGGACAAAATAAATGATGTATGAATGCAAATTGTAAACCCTGAAATTCTTTAATGCTTTAACCAATTCAAATCATATTTTTCCATGATACTGTACTTTAGTGATGCATCTCTAAACTCTTTGATTAAAAATGCAGTTGGTTGTTCATGACCTTCAACATTCTTTTGCAACAAAACAACTACTATTGTATGACCAGATGCAAAAGAGAATATCATGAAATATTTTGTAAAATCAAGACTTATTAGAATTGGTGCAGCTACTAACACCTTCTTAAATTTAGTGAAAGAATCATTTTCATCATTGTGCCATTTGATTTCAGTAGCTTTCTTTAGCATGTGTGTAACTTATTTTATAATTTCAGCTAAATTTGGTATAAATATCTGAAGGGAGTTGATTTTCCACTAAAGGATTGGACTTACTTTTTATTCCTATGGGGATCTATTTTCAATATTGCTTCCACTCTGATGGGGTCAATTCTTGTGCCATATTTTGAAGTAATGTGTCCTAGGAGTTGACCTTCTTCTAAATGAAACAATGTTTTCTTAGGGTTGAGAGAAATACCATATTTTTTTCATTTTTCAAAAACTCTTATTAAGTGAAGAAAATTTTCCTCATTTGTCTTTGGAAAGATAGTGATATCATCAAGATAAATGACTATAAACCTACCTATTTCATCTGCAAAGGAAATATCCATTTCTCTTTGGAATGTAGCATTGACATTCATTAGACCGAAAGGAATTTTCACAAACATGAATGTGCCCCTAGGTGTAGTGAAGGTTGTTTTCTTGGTCCTATGGATTTACTAGAACCTAATTGTAACTAGAAAATCCATCTAACAAGGAATTATTTTAGATCCAACTACTTTCTGTGGGACATGGTCCATCTTGGGAAAAGTATAGTTGTATTTTATGGAAACCTAACTAAGATTTCTAAAATCCACACACAGTCTAATTTCCCCAGTATTTTTCCTAGTAGGAACTAAGTTTGATACCCATTTATAATACCTCAATGGTACAATAATTTTGGCATCATATATATTTTTAACTTATTTTCCAACTAGGGGAAAAAGCATTGGGTTAATTCTTATAAGTTTCTATTTGAAAGTTTCTGGACATATTTTGTAGGAATTTTATGTTATATAATGCTAGTGTCATAGGATTTTAAATCCTCATAACTCCACGCAAATACATCGATGAATTCTTTGAAAATATCCAAGTACTTCTGTTTTTCAGTAGAAGGGAAATATTTGCACAATTTAAGTATTTTGGGCTCTTCTTTAATTCCTATATTACAATCTTCTTCTTCGGCTCCAATAGGTTCAATTTTAGGTTTCTTAGCTACATCATTAAAATTAAATAATTCTTATAAGGGAACTAACCCTCTAGGACAAAACATTATCCTTTAACTAAAAAATTTCTAACTCTTCTTGATCTTGATCGAATTCATTCAATTATTCATTATTTACAATCTTATCTACCTTATTATCTACATCATAATGTATATCTATATTGTCACACTCGAATTCATCTTTGGACTGCAAAAATTTTTCAATCTATTCATCATTACCAAAGACTTTCCAATATCTGATATTATCTAAGATAGTTGGTATGTTTTTCACTTCAACTATGTACTTGTGACTTGGACGATATGGCATTTTGCAAGTACTAGCTGAAGTGACCAGACCATTAGCTATGATATTTTGACCCCTTGGTATTACTAATAATTGATACTAAAAAAAACACTCAAGGAAACCTAGAAAAACATTTCTATAAGCCCTTAACCTTGGATTTTTGCTGAATATTGTTTTATTATTAGTTTAGAATCTCCATGAACTGAAATATTTTTGGCACATAACTTTTTCAAATGCTACAATCCTAGAATTAAGGCTTCATACTCAGCTATATTTTTCGTACATTGAAAATTCAGTTTGTATGAGTGTCCTTCTGATTTATTAGTTTGTGAATTGGAAATCCACACACCTACTCATGTTCCTTCCTTACTTACAACCCCATCAAAATCCATGTTTCATAAAGGATCATTTTCTTCATCATGTTTCACCATGTCTATTTTGATTTCTTCAATCTCATACAAATTGGTATTTGTTTTTTAGATTTGGTCTTCTATATCTCCATCACTATACAATATAAAAGAGTCCATGATCCAGATTTATGCAGGAATGCAACAAAATACAAAAATAACCATAAAAATAGAGATGCAGCGGAAATAAGGCTTCTTTTCATTGATATCAAATAACAGAAATATGCTTACAAACATAATGGATATAAAATAGCTAGGGTGCTGGTAGCGAATCTATGAGAAGAGATGTGGTGGCTACATACCTTTGAACTGTGTTACCATGAGGCTCAAGGGCCTATTTATTATGGAGAAACAATGGAGAACTCTAAACTTCCAAAACCTTAACCCTAGGAGATGAAGCGCCAAAACTATGGGCCCCATTTGGGTAAATTGGTGTTTCAACTTCCCGGGGACGTAACTTCAGCATACTATTTCCGTTTAACGCACATGATACATCGTTAGAAATATCTATCCGAGGACTAAAACTGTCGGCACAAATATCGATTCCAAAATGAAATCATATTTGCTGCACAAATGATGTCCAAAAAACGTCTTTTAAGGCCTCAAAATGGCTCCAGAAGTTCAGGACCTAAAAAACTATTAAAAATAGTAAGTTGTGAAAAACTGAAAGAGACAATGGTGGGGCCTCAAGTGGAATAGGCGGGTGGCCACCAATATCCACCTGGATCATTCCTCCCCCCTTAGGAAGCAACGGTCCCCATTGCGTTGAGTTCCTCCATGAGATGAGGAAACTTCTGCTGAACTTGGTCCCTGGTGAACCACTTGCCTTGGTGGAGGAGTTGGCTAGCTTTGACAACCTGATATAGTTGGATCTTCTGTTGGCGAGTGTTCTTGAATTGCATGTCCATGATATAGTCTGTGGTGGCCTATTCCATGCAGTCTGGGTTTAACTCTTTCGGTGTGATTTCTTCTGCAATGTTAGAGGTGTCAAATAGAGGTGGGAAGTAGGGACGAAGGTGGTCTACATTGAATAGTGGGTGTAGACCAAGGAATGGTGGAATACTAAGCTTGAAGTCATTGTTCCCTACAGCCTTGGTGATGGTCTACGGCCTATATCGGAGTGGACGAAGCTTGCGGTGGGGTCCAGTGAGGTGCTCCTTCTGCAAATGTAGCCACACTTTTTCGCCCACCTGGAAGTTGTGTGGCACCCGATGTTGATCATGTAGTTGCTTATACTTAGCATTGGATTTTTCCAATATGTCATGAACCTGTTCATGGATGTGCTGAGTGCACTCGATGAAGTTGTTGCTTTGTTAGCTTCAGACTGGACATGAGCCGAATCGGCCTGAATAGCCGCAAATGGCATGGCTACATCAATGGGACGTAGTGGCTGAAATCCCAAGTCCACCTAAAAGGGGCTGTGGCCGGTTGAGCTGTAGAGAGCCCGGTTATAACTATGTTGTACATAGGGGAGGCTCTCATCCCATGTGCATGGATGCTTTGAATTATACATGCACAGAATGTGTACAATCATCCTGTTGACGACCTCTTTCTGGCTATCAGTTTGGGGATGGAAAGTTGTGGATTTGGTGAGCTTGGTGTCCAACATTGATCAGAGGCTGGACCAAAATGTGCTGAGGAACCTGCTGTCCCGATCTGATATGATAGCCTGTGGGATCCCAAAGTGCACCCACACTCGTTCAAAGAAGAGTTTAGGAATGGCTTCTGCTGTGATATTCTTCTTGCAGGCCGCCATAATGGCCATCTTGGAGAAACTGTCGACGACCATGAAAACATAGTTGTTGCCATGCTTAGTAGAAGGAAGACCTGACATGTAATCCATCGATATGGATTCCCAAGGTCGACTAGGGGTAGGTAGTGGAGTATAGAGCACTTTCTTCTTAATGGTTGGTTTGGCAATGGTGCAAGCAGTGCAGGATCTGATGTACTTCCCAACATCTTGTCGAAGGTTCGTCCAATAGAAATACTTCTGCAGTACTGCCACTGTTTTCTCGACCCAAAAATTCTCAGTGACTCGACTGTAGTGCGCTTCCCATATCATCTTGGCACGCTTGTTTGAATGAACACAAAGGTGTTCTAGGTGACATAATAGTGCATCTTGGAGGTGAAAATTTGGATCTTGCATACCCCCCAAGAGTGCCATGTATGTGTGGTTGAATTTTGGATTGCTCTTATAGAGAAGCAGCTAATTAGAAGTCTCATGCCAACAAGAGTTGAGAACGGTGGTTATGCCCATGATCGACAGTTAGCTGAGGCAACCTACAACATTATTGGTGCTACCTTTCTTGTACTTGATGTTCAAATGAGATTGTTGCAGATATGTGGACCACTTCTGATGGCGATCATTTTCCAACTTCCCTTGTGTCTGTATGAACTGTAGGGGTCAGTGGTATGTGTGGATGATTGTCTCCTTCCCAAAAATGTAATGCTTCCATTATCGAAAAGCCTGCACAATGGAATACATTTCTTTGCCATAAGTGGGATACTTTCGAATTGTGTTAAAAAATGTCTCACTATGATATGCCACTGGATACCCCTGTTGAGTAATAACTTCCCCAATAGCATAGTCAGAGGCATCTGTCTCGATCTCAAATGGTTGTTGCAAGTCTGGTAATGTGAGCATTGGGGCAGAACAAAGGTGATGTTTCAATTCTACAAACACCTTCTGTTGAGATTCCAAAAAAAATAATTTCTCTTTCGCTCCTCCCTTGGTGACTTGACTCAAGGGCCAAGTGATATGAGAGAATCCCAAGATGAACTTGCAGTAGAAATTAGTAGGACCCAGAAAGTTGTGAAGCTTTGTTAGGGTGGTTTGGGTTGGCCAATCCCGAATGACTTGGATCTTGGCTGGATCCACATGCACCCCCCTTTCATCAATAATGTTTCCCAAATATTGAACCTGGGTCATGCCAAAAGTTCACTTCTTCAAATTGGCACACAGATTGTGTTGTCATAGTGTTTGGAGCACTTCTCGGATGTGGTGGAGGTGCTCTTCCCAAGTCTGTCTAAAGATCATAATGTCATCCAAGTATACCACTACAAATGAGTTGGTGAATGGATGCAAGATGTCATCCATCAACCTCATGAAGGTTGCAGGAGTAGTTGTCAACCCGAAAGGCATGACGAGCCATTCGAAAAGGCCCTCCTTGGCTTTGAAGGTAGTCTTCCACACATGAGAGGGTTCGATTGGTACTTGGTGATCATCAGGAAAACAAATTTCCTGGTTTGGGAAATGAGCTTACTGCATTGTTTTTCAGTAACCAAAGAGATAGTGGAAGACGGTGGTACCTCTGGTATCCTGTACAACTTATTTCCCAATGTAACAATAATAATGCGAGGCCGAGACTCATACACAACATGTCACTTCCACAAGTATGGTTTACCTAATAATACATCAGAAACATCAATAGGAGCAATGTCACACAATACCTCATCCGTGAAGGGCTTGATGCTATAGGGAAGGCGGCACTGCTGGTTGACTTGGAGATCCCGTCCTTGGTGAAGCCACCTGATGGTGTATGGTTGTGGGTGCGCTGTGGTCGGCAAGCCCAACTGCTTCATGACATCTGCTAAAATGAGATTCTTTTGGCTCCCATTGTCAGCAATGAACCGTAGTGGGGAACCCTTTACCCACATCTGGGAGTGGAAGAGACGCTCTGCCTCATCTGGATCCTCTAGTTCCTCCTTCCGGATCTTCATAGTGGAAATAGTGGCATTGGGCTCTGCATCAATAATCTGCTTCCCTTTGTCATTGCCCTTGTTAGGTTCTAATTCAGAGTCAGAGCATGCATCTGATTCGGAAGCCCTCATCTCGGCCACCAGCGACTGCCTGGCCCGACACTCAGTTGTGTTGTGACTGGAGCTCTTATGGAAATCACACCACTTTCCCGTGTCCTTATTTGGCTTTGCGGTGTTGTTATTTGCTTGTGGCTTTGGAAAGTTGTCTTGGGCAACCATGCCTTGGCTTTGTCCTCTGTTTTTCGGTTTGGGGGTACCTTTCCCTTGGTTTTGATTCGCAAATCCAAAGTCCCACTTCTTTTGTTTGAATTTCTGCTCAATCTTGGCAGCATAACGGTACGCTGTACCAAGCAAGGAGATGTCGAGGAACTCCATTTCCTCCTGAATGTATATTTGCAGGAAACTGCGATAATTTAGCACCAAATGTTTTTTTGAATCTTTGATACCCAAATTTGTGTAGAGGGTATGGAACAGATTCATAAACTCATGCATATATTGATCCCTTTGTGGCCGCAGCATGGTCCATTGTATGTACTTGTCCTCATAGCTCCCCACGGGATAGTATTGTTCCTTGATGGCATCTCAGAAATAATTCCAAGTGGGTACAACTAAGAATAGAGAGGGTTTTGTCTCGTCCTTTTTTTCATAGTAGGTTTCCCACCAGTCCTTGACATGGGGGGTAGCTTTGAGGAGTGCAAAAATAATCTTCTCCCGGTCTGAAAAGTCATGAACCGAGAAATATCCTTCTAATAGATTCAACCATCTATCTACGGCATCTACATCTATTTGACCCTAAAATATGGGAATGTCAAAGTTTACTTGTACTTTAAAGGGAGTCGCGCCTCCAGAGTGACTGCTGGATGCAGATGCGTCGCCGGTGGGCAGTCGTTGAAGGATCTGGGCAAAGTTATCCATCATCGCGTTCCTTTGTTTTTTGATGGCCTCCTAGAGAAATATTTTGATAGGATCTCCTGCTCCCTCATCTTTATTTTCATCGCCCATGGGTGTCCGTCGGGGTTTGCATGGCTGATCTTGCAAAGGTTCCACTAGATCGAGCCCTAACTCCTTATACCCCGACCTCGTTGGGGACATGCAAAGAAGGATCGAGAAAAAGAAGACCACTCTGATACCACTGATCTGGATTTATTCAGGAACGCAACAAAATACAAAAATAACCATAAACATAGAGATGCAACGGAAATAAGGCTTCATTTCATTGATATCAAATAACAGAAATATTCTTACAAACATAATGGAAATAAAATAGCTAGAGTGCTAGTAGCGAATCTCTGAGAAGAGATGTGGTGGCTATAGACCTCTGAACTGTGTTACAATGAGGCTCGAGGGCCTATTTATTATGGAGAAACAACGAAGAACTCTAAACATCTAAAACCCTAATCCTAGGAGATGAAGCGCCAAAACTATGGTCCCCGTTTGGGTAAATTGGTGTTTCAACTTCCTGGGGATGTAACTCGGCATACTATCTCCGTTTGACGCACATGATACATCGTTAGAAATATCTATCCGAGGACTACAACTGTTGGCATGAATATCAATTCTAGAATAAAATCATATTTGTTGGACAAACGATGCCCAAAAAATGTCATTTAGGGCCTCAAAACGGCTCCGGAAGTTCAGGACCCAAAAAAATGCTTAAAATAGTAGTGAAAAACTGAAAGAGACAATGGTGGGGCCTCAAGTGGAATAGGCGGGTGGCCACCAATATCCACCTGGCTCAGTCCATATCTGAGTGGATTCAATACAAGGGATTGTTGTTTGTCCTGTCTTGACTTCTAACCATATATTTCATCAGTGTTTCTCTGTAAAGATTTCTTGGTTGCCCAAACAGGGTAATGGTCACATAACTCTTATCCAGTTGTAAGGTGCCCTGCAGGTTCCCCCCCCCCCCCCCCCCAGGATCTTGAAAATAGCATTCCATACTTTGGAGGTATGTATGGTACCACAACATCCATGACTAGGTTTTCGGATGGGATTTGGGCTAAAGTGACACAAAATTATTTGATAATACAAGACACCTTACCTTACTAGAATCAAATGAATATAGTATTTGTAAGGACTTGTAATATTCGGTCCTAATTTTTCCATTATACCCCTAGACATTAAATTATGTGAGGTATGAGGATCAAGCACATAATTATGAAGAATTGTATCATGAACATTTATACTATCATAGAATGGAGGAATAGATCCATCCTGTGATTTACCTTCAACTTCACATCCAAATAACTATTCATGTTGATCATCATTTAGGTTTAGAGTATCTGTTCCTTCTTCTATTTTTAAATCATTTGTTACATGGGTTCTCTATGCATTCTTGTTCATCAACTTTGTAAGGGGAATGTAAATTTTTACTTTAGCAAATTCATTTTCAATGCTGAACGGATTTTGAGGCTTCTCAACTTCCTTGATATTCAGATATGGTTTTTTAGTTTGAGGCTTTTCAACTTCCTTGATACTCATATTATATTTTTTTGGATTTTACTTGTGAGAATATTCTTTGGGATGACTAGTGGAAGGACCATCATATTGAACTTTCTTAGATATTTTTGGATGGTATATCTACAATATTTTTAGGAGGCACATCTATGTTCTTCTTTGACGAATTATCAACAGTTTTCCTACTCAAATTATATTTATGTACCTTCATAATAGAATTATGATATCCATGTCTATAGTCTTCTGATTCTTATGGACTGACATCACGTTGAAAAATTATGAATATGTCTTGTTCTTATTGCATTAAGAAAATAGGGTCATCATCATTTATTCCCATTAAATTTATTTGACTTTCTTCAATGTCTTCAATTAATTCTCCTTCTTCTGCTGCATAATTTTCTTGAAAGGGAGGCCTAATTTCTTGGTGTGGATCATTTGGGCCTCTTTTATCTCTTTGTTTAGTCTGAGGTGGGTTTCTCATAAAGTTAGGATTCCTGATCTAAGGACCGGGTTGGTTCTCTTTAGGAGGATCTCTATAAGATATGTGTATTCCTTCCATCATCCTTTCCATGGTTCCCACTAATGTATCTAATTTGGCATAAGAATAAGAAGTGAAATGTTCCTCTTTTATGGTAACCCTTTTATCTGATCTAATTGTAGCCCTTTTATCTAACAGAGTGGCTTCTACACTTACAATATCCCTTTGCATTTCTTCCAAGGTATTAGTGTTTCTTTCTCTTAGCTGATAGGACATATCAACATCAAAGCCATTTGGAAAATTAATCAAGACTAATCCTTGAGGATTTTTAATCGTTGTTGGGATTTCATTATAAATGTTATTGAACCTAATGCAATAATCTTGCACACTTTCCCTAGTGGCTCTCCTAATGCTTTCATATTTTGCCAGAATTTGGAGATGGTTTTTCTTGACTTCCCATCTATTGAGAAAAGTTTTATGAAATGCAGTAATATCATTTATAGTAGTTCCCCCTAAATATTTAAACTACTTCCTTACCTCTCCATTAATGCTTTGGTAAAAAATACTCATATTCACATCTTCTTCATATAATTCCTAAAGATCAAAAAATTCATTCATTTTTTCTACACGTTGCTATGTAGTGATTGATCCAGTGCCATGAAGTTGAGGAATTCTAGTTTGATACTATTTTTTCAGGTTATGTAATGGGACACGTAAAACCAAGGGATCATATTGCTCTGCCATGACTAGTATATGAGGATGAACAACATATAAACTTGTAGGAGGTGTAGATGTGGAAGGGATTAAAAAAGATTGAATTACGGTTTGTGATGTTGATGGGGAGGTAGTTGAAATTATCGAAGAGATGGAACTAGTGGAAACAATATGTATAGATTGCCCGATGGGAGAAGAAACAGAAAATGATAGGGATGAAAGTTCAACTGACTAGATGTAAGCTTTATGGACCACCTGGTCTAGGTGTGAGACTAGGTCTTCTAATTTTTCCAACTGCTGGAGAGCTTGTTTGTCAAAATCCTACTCTACTTATTGATGTTCAAATTTGTATGGTCCTAACACAGAATCATAAAAAACTGTTTCAGCCACAAAATTTTAAGATTTAGTTCTAAATAAGTTGTTCTCAAAAGGTATATGAAACTAAATTTTATCTATTGTAACAAAGCTCTCAGGAAGAGAATCTGATTTTGGTGAAGGACTACTATTCCGTTGACGTTCTGCCAAACTTTACTTCCTTATCAATTTCTCAGGGTTATCCAAGATCTTGGCAGGTTTTGGATCTGTATGTGTTCTAGTATGAATTCTTTTAGGAGCCAGATCTATATAGTATTTAACACATAATTTCACTATGTACAAATTTACAACCTCAAAACATTTATTTCTGAAAAATACATCTTAAATGCACTAAAATAAAGTTTTTTAACCAGGGAAATAAATTTTCAAACAAAAGGAAAGAAAGGATACGCCCCTTTCCCTAACTACAGATTTTGGTACCATTTTTATGCTAGAATAATATATACCTTCACCACACATTGTCATCCCTCCTCCTGATGTCGACATGATGGGTAGAATTTCTCCTATTCTCTACCTGTCATCATCCATGGGATCATCGTATGGGGACTCTTATGGAGTTTCCTATTGTGGTTTGGTCGAGCCTTCTTCATCGAATACCCCAGTCTCAACATTGATAGTAATTCGATATACTATTCATATGCCCCCTCCTGTTGTCAATGTCCATGTGAACCTTGTCTCTCATGATGATGCTTCAGGTAGTTCCTCCACATCGAGTGGTCTTTCCTCCTCTCATCCTTCCATATTTCATTCATATGAAGACATGATGGAAGCCATGGAAACCTTTGATTATCCTTGGGATGATGTGCACCATCATTCATATTTCCATCCACATAAAACCCATGATCAATATGTTGTGGAGTCTAAATACTTCATTCATGGTGAATCCGATTGGTTTAGAAATCCAATTCCTGAACCAAATGCTTTTGAAGAAGGAAACATGGCCAATATCTCTCCTGTTATCACTCCGTAATTTTAGGGGTTGCAAAGTAAATCAAATAGGTAACCTTAGAACCACTTTGGAAACTATGAATCTAGCCCTTCCAGTTTCAGAGAGGGATCTCTCTTTATAATTTAGCTTTGTTTGACTGTAGATATTAGGCTAGCTATTAAGTTCAGGTTTGGATTTTTTTTGTTGTTCGGTTGAAACAAGGGAGTAGGCCATTCGAAAAATAGAGTCATGGGTTTGGGTTGATCAAATACAACTTTTACAGGTTAAACTTATAGGGCAGGGTAGAAAAATTCACTGGATCCTTTAAGATCTATGGTGTGGAGGAGAGGAAAAGATTTAGAAATCCAATTAAAAATAGAGTAGTTAAGAATTATTATTTTTATCTTCAGTAGAAAACATGGGAATTATTCTTAAGCAAGAGACATTGTATATTTAAACAAATTATGTTATTTATCTTCTTAGAATAATTCATATTTAGAAGCACATAATGAAAACAAGAAATAAATAGATTAACAAAGATAGATGCACTTCACCAATAAAATTGACACAAGAATCCTGTAGTGATTGCACCATATTACAGAAAATATGATCAATGGTGGCTCTGTGAGCTGCTTTACAATTTAAGTCCTTTCTTCCAACAAGTCCCAACATGAATACTTCGAATTCTGAAGTATTTATGAAAAATTATTACAAAATATCTTGATAATGGAGATCAAGATAGAATCCTGAAATATCTAGAAACTGTTTACAAAATACTATAAAAATGTGGGAATAGGTGAAATGCTGAAAGTGTTGGCCCTATTGTTGAGGATTACTGTTGATGGCTGGGCCTCCAAATCTGTTGCGATGTTTTCCTTACTGTCAAGAGGTGAAAATATTTACTCAAGTAACTCACACAACTTATCCCATCTATCCTCAGTTGGGATAGAAAAATTGATTAGTTTTTTGTAGGCCTCATCAAATTATGTTTATTTTTGAAAAGTGGGTTTGATGATGAATATATGTCTCAGCTCATGACTGATGAAAAAATCATAATCAATGGCCTCCATGAATTCTTTCCCTGTAATATGCCCCTTTATTCCCGGAAATCTGGATGTGTCTTGGGAAATCTTGTCTAGCTTTTCCTGGTAGTCATTCAAATTTATTATTTGTCTCCTGCATCAATTAGATTTGGCATTCATTTTCTGTTTAGCACCTACATCTTCCTATGAAATCTCTAAATGTTGGTATCTAAATTTTGGCACTTATTCTCCAGCTGAAGCATGAGTTTCCTTTAGTTGTGCACCCTCTCCACTCCTAGTATGGTCTATGTCCTGTCTTGGATCCCCAAATGTTGTATTTCTTCTCTAATTTTTTAGTTCAATAATTTGATGATGGTTGTTGCTTCCCCGGGCCTCTGTCCAAAATCTATTTTGGTCTGCTTTAATACCTCTTTTGACCTCTGTATTAACTCTTATTTCTAAAAAATAATATGAATGTAAAAATGCATCTCTGTGATAGTCTCGTTTATTTATGTCCATATATTCTCTCTGGCTTGGGCTAGAGTATGAGCCATTACTGATTCACTTTGAAATTGTTAAACTTTTAATTCAAGTAGGTGGATTTTCTACAATTTAGACACATAAAATTTATCAATTTGAAGCTTTTGCTCTAATAGTATCTTTAGATGAGCTTGAAATGTAGAAATTTCTTGCCGGTGAAGGTTGATATTATCCATGGATTTTATTAATTCATTTATAAGATTTTTATTTGTGTTGGTTCAGAAGTCGACGTAAATGCACCTAGAGTTGTGGCCACTACAATCGAAATGGTTGTGAGGGGAACCATGGCCAATTTTTTTGCCTCGTGCTTCTCTTTGAGTAGTTTCTCAAGCTCCACCTCCATGTTACGGATCTGGCTTTTTTGTTCAATGATTAATTTGAACATGTCCTCTTTCTCCATCTCCATTTCTCTGACTTCCTTAGCTTGTGGATCCTCCGTGGTAGGAAATTTCAGTTGTTTCCTTAATGTTTCTATATCAACATTTTTTATTTTCACTATCTCTTCTACTGCCTTCACATCACTGGGATTGTATCCCAGTTTGATCACCAACTCTTCAAGTGACTTGATCTTGGTATCCTTTGCTAAGGATGAAATCCTTTCCAACTTATATCCTTTCCAACTGGAGCTCAGTCTGTGTGTTGCTAACTGATACCTATAACCTAGAAGATGACATGGAAACATTGGTTAGTGTGGAATACATCATCTCACTAGAATGTTTATGCATTTCCATTTGGTCAATTGGATGGATTTTCTTTGCATCAAATAAAAATACATGTTCTTGGTAGCCAGCTGGTGTCTTTGGAGTTGCCACTTTTGCCTCAAGGAATGAAATCTACATTTTTCCTTGCTTAGTGTCAAAGGTTGAAAGCAACATGTGTTGCGATGTAGTTATCTCTTTCCAAAACTATGTATACGTTGAGGCTTTAAGCATCTCATTTCTTTGCTTGATTACCTTGTATTTTTAAAAAATATTAGGCTCAACAGTTTCTTGAGCCAAATAAGTTATTAGTGAAGTTTTTGGAGGATCCTTAGATGTCGATGAACAAGGGGAGCCTATGAGTATATCATCCTCCCTTGTAGAAACATGGGGGTCTGTCATAATAATAATTTCCTGTTCTTTGTTCCTTGGATGAAACACTAGTGAAAAACTGGTTTTCTTCTTCTTCTTGTATATTAGGAACTCCTTGGATCCAATTTATTTGACTGGGGATTCTTCTCTTATCCTTTTCTCCTTATTTTCTTGAGGTGTAAGAATTTGTGAGATTGTTGTGGAAATGACCTATTATTCGACCTCCTACAGTGTCTTATTCTCCCTTTAAGTTTGGTTTATGTACTGCTCTATTTCTGGCCGAGGAGTGTGTATGTAGAGTGTTGTCTTTTGCTCCAGTCTTAGCATTGAAATCAGACCAAAAGGTTCATATGATCAAGTAAATATCAATTTATCAGTCACATGTCAATACCAGTCACTTGTATTTACCTGAACACTTGGATGCAAAAATTCTTGAATATCTGCCCCTATCTTGGGCTCCAACTCACTGTTTATGAGGCAAGTCACTCTGTATAATAATTTTTCAACATATTCTGAAAAAGAGAATTCCGTCGAGTTCCTTCTCACCAAGGATATCCAATGTAACATTTAATGAGAATTACCCTACTCATCAATCTTTTGTGAAGTGACAAGAAACTTATCTGCTTGATGGTAGATGAAAAAATAAAATAACACTAAAGAATATTTGAAAGCTCCCTCCATGGGAAAATTAACAAACTAATCATGCATGGCATCTGCAACACAATGACTGTAATTAAACATAATAGGTTTTTATTTAGTGGTAAAAATGGAGAGGAAGCCAACAATGGCTTCATCAACCCACTTGTTTGAGTCGTAATCGAGGATATAGGAAATGATGGAGATAATTTTCTTGGTTACTTCTCGAAACATCGAAGAAGAATATGGAGGGTTTGATTTAGGTAGTTGGGATTATTTAGGGAGAAATATCTCAAAGATCTTAGCTTTCTATGGGAAAGTCAAATTTTTGTACAACTATGTAAAAAAATTTATAGACAATGGCTTGGAAAACTTATAATTATTTTCTTGCAACATCTATGAAATAACCTCAGCTCTAATAGTGAGGAGAACTTCACCATTACAACTTACTATGGCTCTTTGGGATGGCACATAATTGTTTTGGCACCAGGAAATAAGTTCAGGGAACATATGTGTTTGTCGAAACATGAACTGTGGCAGGGAAGATTCCCATATTCCAAATTCATCTTGTTGGTCTACAAATTTTGTTTCAACCAACTATGAATTTCGAACAAGTCGAATTCATAGCTAGTATCTGTGATTTTATATTGATGGTCGACAAAGGGAAAATTATCCAGGTCTATGGAATGGGGCAACATTGGGTTCTCTTCAGGTTTCCTGCCATTTTTTTTAAGGGATCTACCTTTGGGGCCATTATTAAATAGTAGATCAGACGGATGGATGAGTAGACTATTTAATTACTTGGACCAGGAAGTCTATATAGGAGGTGCAGAGGTGGAGTCGTTGATGGATATTTAATTATTATTGTGGGAAGATCAATGATCACGGTGATATCTTGGTCGACTGAAGAATTCACTGGATTTCGTCAAACAATGAGGAAAAGAAATTTTACAGCCTTTTTGTGTTTAAATAGATTAATTTGATTAAATTGTCATTGCAAGTTTACTGTTAGGAGGGGAGCAGTTTTGTTGCATAGGAGCATGAGGAATTTATGGTTGGTAATGGTTTTTTTATGGGAAAAGGGAGTTCTTGGTGGCCATGTTTGGTTGGGAGTGATTGAAATGGTGGGGGGCGAATTGGTAGATAGTGATTGAAGGAGGTAGGCTGAGTTGGGAGGAGTGGTAGTGGGGTTGGGTAGGTAACGTGGCATGAGGGAATTGGTGGATGGATCAATGGTCAACTGGGGAATACATTTCGGGGGGCGGGTGCAAAAAAATGTGAGGGTGACAAGTTAGGATGTGGATCTGCCCTTTTCGGACCCCCCCTCCCTCCCCCAAATGACGATGAGTCTCGGTGGGGGGAGGGGGGGGGGGGGGGGGGGGGGGGGCGCTGAAATCACTCGTTGTCGTTAACCCAAGCTCGAAGAAATATCAACATTAAATTTTATCCTAAAGTTTTTACTTTGGATAAAATTCCATATAATTTCCTTTATTACATGTTCTTAAAGCGCGATTAAGCATGACTTAATAATTATTAACCTAAATGACTTTAAAACCCGTTTTAACTTTAAAATACACCTATTTACCTATTTTGTGTTGCATTTGGACTAGCAGAGCATTTTTTTCTACTTTTTATATGTGTTAATCACGATTAAATGATGTGATTATACTTATTCACTAATCCTAATCTCTTTTATTTTTAGTATAATCATGATTAAACATTGTGATGGACTAACTATATCTACTTATGCTATTTTCAATGTGGCATTCTAGCTATTCAAAATTAGTAACTATGAAGTGATGCATTTTATTTCTTGAGTGACATTTATACTTGCTCACTCCAACACATTTACACATTAGAATTGCTCACTTCGACACATTTACACATTACTTTTTATTTTTTCTTCTATTTTTCTCTTTTATTCATATATATGTTTTATACCTCTTTTCATTTTTTTATTATATATATATATATATATATATATTTTTTCTAAATCATTTCAAGAATACAATATTATTTACAATTTCATCAACTGAAAGAGAATATCCAATAATCAATTGAACCTATGAATCATAGGACCCTATAATCTCCTACCATTAAGATTAACATTTCGAATAAACTAGGGATCGAAGAAAATATCACCTTTGGGGAATAGTATGCCTTGGACGAAATTGATGCTTATACTAAGCTATTCAAAGAATTCTATGGCATTTTAACATGGTATTATTGATAGATGCCTGGAGTTTATCTCGCCATTGTTGAACACCATATTGACACATGGAATGTTGCCATTCTCATCCGTCAAACGTTGAGACCCATCCATCCTTCTAAACATGAGGCCATTAAGGAAGAAATAGATAAGCTCAAGTAGGCTGGCTTTATCTATCCCATTTAATACACCACATGGGTGTCCAATCCTGTTACCATTATTAAGAAACAAGACATCATTCGTTTGTATATCGACTTTCGCAATATGAACAAAGCTTGTCCCAAAAACAACTTCCCCACACCTTTCATTGACCAAATCATTGATGAGTGTGCAGGGCATGAGGTTCTTTCCTTTATGGATGGATTCTTCTGATATAACTATATAAGCATCATTATTGCTAATCAACTTAAAGCCACTTTCATTATTATGTAGGGAGATTTTTCTTATAGGGTCATGCCTTTCGGCTTAAAGAATATTGGGGCCATGTTTCAACTTTCCATGTCTTACTTTTTCCATGACTTGGCTCATATTATCCTTGCATACTATGATGATCCCACCACTCGTCCCAGGCTTCAAGCACCACACATTCATGATTTGTGTACCATTTTCCTCCAACGTTGCAAGTATAACATTCGCATCAACCCCCTTAACTCTTTTTTTCTCATTTTGTCGTCAAAATTTTGGGATTCATTGTGTGCAAAGAGGTACAAAGCTCGAACCTCTTAAATTTCAAGCCATTATCAAATTTCCACCTCCTCGTACACTTCATCAATTACAAATCCTTCAAGGCAAAGCCAAATTTCTTCGTCAGTTTGTCCCTGGCTATGTAACCACTGCACATGGGTTTCTTAGACTCCTTCGACCTACCATTTCATTCGTTTGGTAATACCAAGATCAATAGTATTTTTATGCCCTTAAACATGCTCTCACTTCTACCCCCTTGATCAGTCCACCTAATTTTGAAAAGGAATTCATATTTTATATCTCGGTTTCCGCCTATTTGGTCTTCACGGTCCTAATCCAGGAATATTTCAATGGAAATGAGCATGTCAGATACTATGTCAGTAAAAACCTCAATGGCCCCCTATATCATATTCACACGAAGAAAATTTGATGTTGGCTGTAGTGTTTTCTGTTCAAAATTTTCATCATTATATCCTTATGTGTACAACTACATTTGTGACCGATTCCAACCCCATGTCCTTCCTATTGAGTCAATGGATCATCAATGGGAAGTATGACTATTGGATCATCATTCTTCAAGAATTCAATCTCAATTTGTCACACCCAAGGATAAGAAATGTTTGTCCCTTTTTGAATTCATTTCTAAATCTCCTATAGGTGCAACAGATCTGTCGGTCAATGATGATCTTCCAGATTAACACTTGTTTGCCATCACCTTGGATGATCCTTTGAATGGTGACATCCTCACTTATTTGTGAACCCATAATATCTACCCCCATATTAACCATGATGCTTGAAAACATATTTGACATCAAGCCCCTCACTACCTTCTCATTAGTGATGATGCCTATCATTGCAGTGTCGACACTCTCCTTCATCATTGTCTCATGCATGTTGAAGCTAAGTACGTAATCAATTCCTTCCATAGTGCCACTTGTCATGGTCATCTCTCTGAAATGGATACTTCCAAGAATATCACATGCGTTGGTTACCTTTGGCCTTATCTCTTCATCGACTACATTGAGATAGTCAAACATTGTCCCAATTGTGAGTTATATGCCCCTAAGGTGCGAGCTCCACTGACTCCCCTCCATACATACATCGCAAATGGCTCTTTCTGTAAATGGGTTATTTACTTCATGGAGTTTTGACCCCCATCTACTAATAACCACAATTATATTATCATGGCCATCGACTATTTTACCAAATGGGTTGAGGCCATGCCGACGTTCAAAAACACTGTAGCTACTGCAGTCGTATTCTTTTTCAACCATTTTATTGCTTGATTTGTGGTTTCAAAACAATTGGCTTTTGACCATGATTGACACTTCGAATATTATATACGGTGTGAGCTATCCTCTCTGTTGGTATTTGAACCTCAATATTCATCGTCTTTTTAACTTGCTTAAGTAGACAGTGAATAAAAGCAAGACCAAATGGAACCTTAGGCTCTTCCATACTTTGTGGGTCTATAGAACCTCTACTAAAATGGCCACTGGGTTTATTCCTTTCCATTTTTTTTTAGAGAGGAGGAAATCCTACCGATCAAGTGTGAAATACCCTCCCTTCACCTTGTCTTTGAATTCCTCCCGGACACCCAACCTTTAGAAAAATTACTTATCATGCTTGATCTCACCATTAGTGAAGACCACTTTTTTGCTATGCAAACCATTGAAGAGGCCAAAAAGTGCGCCAAAGGTTAATATGACCAGAAATTCCACTCTCGTACCTTTCACGATGGTGACCTTGTTCTTGTCTATGACTAAGCTCATGATGTCCTAGGACATGTGAAGTTTGAATCATTATGGCTAGGACCTTACATCATCTCCAAGTGTTTTGGAAAGGGGGCATACCTTTTAGAGGATTTTGAAGGAAAACTGCTTCCTAAGCCTCGTAATGCACTCTACCTGAAGAAATTTTACCCATAGAATTTCCCATTGAAATGCATGTATCTTTTTATGTTCTGCATTTTAGGTAGATTTCATCCCCCCCCCCACATCATCTCATATGTTTTCTTCTAGCATATTTCAGATGGATCCATCATCCACACCTCATATTGGTTATGTTTATTGCTGCGAGTCGCTTCTCCAGGAATATTTCCTTGGCAACTTGAGAGCCATTTTCACCCCTTTGCATTGTTATTTCATTCTAGCAATGTATGCATTCGATATGCCACCAATAACTAGGCCGATTATAATGTTGTGATAGGTTTGTTAGTCAATGCCCTTGATCATCGCGTCCTTCATATTTATTTTCTTTTAGATTCCCTGCTACTTTTCATGCAATTGAATGGTGTTTATCATATGTATAATCCTACCCTATTTGGAAAATATCTACGAGTTAAGATTTTGGCACGTGAATTTGAATTCATTACATTCAGTCATGTTCATAAAGAGAAAAATAACTATGGTGATACCATTGTAAATAACATTCTAGATTTAAATTTATCACATATAATAAGGAAACCATAAACATTAACAAATAGAAAACCATAATCATCACAAAATATGCATAACCATATTATCTATCATCACATCAAAACATATAAGTGTTTAGATTCCACTACTCTAGATACATTTGACATGCCCATACGCTGTTACATAACCAAAAATTGGGACCCGCATGTCCCTATACCTAGTCACTATGATTTGGAGGCTCCTGAGCCAATGGCTCCATACCACTAGCTCGTAGGTCTCAAACTACCTAACCGACCATATCTACCTCGCCACTCTAACAGAAGACCAATGCACTCATCCATATAGTGATCTTCTAACTCATGCCATCCATGCTCAGTCACCCTGGTTAGTATCATGTCGAATCTAAGATGGAGGTCCTCTAGCAAAGCATCATTCTCTGGTCTCTGTCATGACGTTGATGTACCATGATCAGTAGCCCCAAGCACTGCGGCTCAACCCATATATCCTTCAGGTTTCACCTCTGTTATATCTTCATTGCAGATGTTTGGAAATGAGTACCACATATATACACTTTCTAAACTTTAAATGCAACCAAACATATAGTAACTTTCACTTACCATCTCGGCCCTATGCTCATCCTTGCAGTAAGGGAAAGTCATGACCCCCCTGATATTTCATGCCATCGTATGGATAGTCATCTATGTGCAATGTCATCTTGTCCCAATGTAAAAACAAATCAGCTCGAGAAACTTCTCTAACTCCCCCTCCTCCACCTCATCGCAGTAGCTACCCCCAATGGTGCATCCTGGGCTCCTGTGGACCCCCGTCATGAATATGTACATGTGGACGGATGGTAGGGATATTCTCAAAGAATAATGAGCATAAAACATTCCCAAAACGAACAGTTATCATTTTTATATCGCCTGCATAATGTTAGTTTTTTTTCAATGACAAAAACATCATTAGGGCCCACCCATAGTGTAACATTCGCAATTTTCCATCAGTTAATTGGAATATTAGAGTTATTAATTTTCTTAATTAATTAAGTAAATAAGAGGGTTGAGGGACCCATAAATGCCATAGATTAATAAAATCCTCCTTTGGTGTGTGTATGTGGATACTTTAGAAGTAGATCTACATTATGGAGTAGTGGAGCAGCTTCTTAATGAAGGAAGAGTGGAGATCATGCATCATTAATGATAATATCATGGAGATAATGGTGCATTACAAGTAAGATCATAGAGCACTAATGATGAAATAGTGGAGGAATTGGTGCATCTAATGTAAACATGATGGAGAGAGAAGGAATTAAATGCAGAGATGGTGGAGAACATGGGGAGACAACGCAGTCTTCATGGAGGCTAGTGGCCACACGTGCAGCGTAGTTATGAGGTGAGCTAGGGCTATGGAAGGCTCACCAACCATATAAGGGAGATGAAGGAAAAAATAGAAGGCATACTTTATATTTTTATTATTGATCTATTTAGATATGGATTTTTCATTTGACATTTATATGCATGCTTCAACTATTTAGCTAAGTCTACAGTGTTGTTTAGCACACAGGTATTTCCGAGCAGAAATCCCACCCTTACCCATGGGGGACTTTGATTTCCTAATTTGGGAATGTTTCTTTTGAGCTGAGATACATCATGAGGCATGGGTTCCACATTCATCCCCTATATAGCACATTCAGTCTCAGGAATTACACATTCCTACTTCAGGGTTTGAGAGGAGGAGATTGTTTCTAGCATTTCAGCAAGGAACCGGTGGAGTATTCATCCTTTCACCTTGTTATTCGATATCAGTCTTCTAGGAGAAATATATCCATATTCATAATTGAAGCCAACATTAGACACCTCCATGCAGTAGCAATTCTCTATGGGATTGCATAGTCCAGTTCTGTAGATCTATTGGAGGAGGGGAGTTTCCAATATTTCAGTTGGAAATCCTGTGAGGGACCATATCCTCACTTTGGGCACATTATTTCCATCATTTCTAAGCTTCATTGTAGCATCTAGAATCAGGGTATAGAGCCTCCATCCTTGAAAACGCATTTTTACTCAGCTTTTGTGTATTTAGCAGCTGCATTCAGTGGAGGAGGAAGGAAGAGCTAGATCTTGAGCTTCTAGCTTGGGAATATAGTGAAGGGATCAGCCCTTCAAGCATAGATCTGATTGTATCACATTGTAGCCATCTTATGATTAGTTCTTTCTTCAGATCTGCATACCCAGCAGACATATGTTGCAAGGTCTAAGAGGGTGATTTTCCAAGATTGTCAGATCTGGAAATCCTTTCTGGTTTATATTGGGTATTCACCATAGAGCCCAGGTCTGAAATATCTGCATCATATGAACTCCAGAACTTCTATATCTACACTTTTATATTTTCCGGTAGTTGTAGTCCCGATATTTACAGTAGGGAAAATGCAGGATTCCTTCTAGCAGTCCAACAGTTACGCAGTCCCTCTTATGGGAGCACTTCAGGGTCATTCTATCCTTCTTCTTTGGCTTGAGTGTTTCATATTTTGAGCACTGTTGTACTTGTATTCCACCTCCTATATAATAAAATGGCTCAGCTATTATGTAAATTTTTATGGTGTATTTAGATTATTTGTTCATTGTTGCAGTTTCCAGCTATTATGTTTTTGTATTACTACATTCTCCCTTTTGGGATGTTACAGTGGTATCATAGCATTATCTTTCGCTCAGCTTGTGGGCACTTCATATTTAATACCAAAATAAGAAGCATAAAGTAGAGATCTACAATGACAAAGGGATTAATTTTTTCCACTCTTCTCTTGAGATCTATGCAATATCTCTCCAAGGAGGTCAAAGAAATGAAAAGAGAAAGGCAAAAGGAGGATCCAAGAATATTTCAAAATGAGGAAGGTCCAAGAACTTCCTATCAACAACAAAAACAACCGACAAGGAAAAGAGCTCCACAACATTCTACTAGATCCACTTTCTTTGAGAAGGAAGGTGAATGGTGTGAATATGGAGGAGACTTGGGGTATGAGACCCTAAGTAAATATATGTTCGAGTACAAATCACAACCTAGAGAACTTAAGGAGAATCTAAATATCCAACAGCTTTTACAACTTAAAGAAGAGAGGACATCCTGCAACAGTACTATAAGAAAAAGGCACAAATTATTCTTGCCTACATTTAATGGATCATCCACAAGAACAGTAAGGGCTTGGAGGGAATAGTTTGCTGAATTATTTCAGCTATACCCAATATCAGAAAGAGAGGTTGTTGAGATTGCAGCACTGCACCTTGAGGGTGAAGAAAAGGATTGGTGGTTCAGTCATTTATCAGATGCCAAAGTGACTACTTATGCAGATTTCATTCAAATACTGAAGAAGGAGTTTGGTAGAATAAAACTAGAGAAAAATTCTGCTGAGAAACTTCCCATAATTAAGGAGATAGTACATGGAGAGCCAAAGGAATATGTCATCATTATCACTCCGGAAGAGGAGAAACTACCACTACCACCAGCTACAGAAGTACTTGTATTAGGAGGAGGAACACCTGCATCCTTGCAATATGGTATTGAGCTCTTGACATGGGGAGAACCATGCATGTTTCATGGGATGCATGAGGAAGAGGGGGAAGATTCTAGTGCTGGTACATTAGAAGAGGAGCAGCCATCACTATTACTAGTAGTTGGAGAGGCCATTACACCTGTTGGAGGAACTCTTGTACCTATGAAAGATGTTCCTGAGATTTAGCTTATCCAAGGTTTGTGAACACTTCATATCATATTATTTCATTACATCATATTGAGATTTGTGATAACATGCCATCAGGGAAATTGCATAACCAATAACTATAGAATCTTGTTCATTTAGAGCAAAAAATTATCACTGCATGGAGGACCCTTGACTTGATCAAGGAGAAGATGTATAACTATCCCAGTTTATCATTGTTGAGCTACACCCAGCAATTTGTGTTGAAGTGTGGATTTTCAGAGGATGGGATGAGCATAGTCCTATTCGATACAATGTCGGGCTATGGGTTCAACATTGTGTATGGCCATGAGATAACATATGCATCACCATGTAGATCAGCATCACTATCGCCGAGCAGTAGTGATGAGATGAGGGACCCATTATTATTGGAGCACTTAAAGGACAACTTCACTCATGAAGCATTGGGGGGGCAGAAGATAGATGGTAGACATCTTGAGGTGGATGTTATTTTCCATTATCAGTATGGAGTCTTCTTGATGAGCATTTCATAGCTCAAAGAGAGGTTTCTACCTACAACATATCAGGAACCTTATGGTTTCTATTAGGCCATTGATGAGAGGATCTCATGGAGAGACCTCAAGGAGGGTGCACTTCAATATCTCATGGAGTGAAAAGCTTATACTTTTGAGGAGAATGGTATTCTACCTTGAGTGGATACCAAGTTTGAGCATGACATGATTCATCATCCACAGTGGGATGGATGGATGAGGAGGATGAGGAAGGGGTTGACAACCTACATGCAAATCTATGACACCAGGCAGAAAGAAGCATGGCTACACTAGTTGCTTTTGGGTGAGTATGGTTACTACCCAACATCTCACATTTGTATGGTCCATGCCATGTATATCACTAATGTTATGCAGCAACAGGAGGCATGGCTGTGCTGGTTATTGTTGAGGGAGCTTGGAGATCACATGATATATATTATGTCCATGTATGTACTTTTGTTTGGGACATGGTATGACTCTCACATGACGTGGCAGTAGGGAGCTTGTTTGTATTGGGTTGATGTGACATTCTACATGTCAATTAGTATTTTGTTGCTCCATGACTTGCATCATGATGATGTAAGATGGAAACAAGAATCCTCGTTACTTTGGTTACTCTTGGGAGAGTATGGGATGGTTTTTCCCCATACATTGCATTATGATGATATAGGTTGGAAAAAGGATGCCTTACTACGTTGGCTTCTATTGGGAGAGTATGGTCATGATACTTGGTATGATGATGATGTGGTATGGCAACAATATGCATTGATGTGGTGGCTTCTTTTGAGAGAGTATGGCTCTCATATTTGGATTGATGATGAATTGGCATGGTAGCAAGAGGCATTGCTACGGTGGCTTATATTGAGAGATTATGGCTCTCTTACTTGGTTTAATGATGATTTGGCATGGCAGCTATTGGGCCTCCAATTGGCCTCCAATTTGTCATGATTTTGATAATCAAACCATCCATTTTTGCATCACTCCGCTAACCCATTGTCATCATTATTTACCATATTTCATCATAAATGAACCAAATTTCCACATACATGTTTACATGGTTTATTATTATTATTTCCATTATTTTTAATAAATTAAAAAGATTTTTGCATGGTTTTACTAATGAAAGTTTGACAAGTTCTAGATTCTGTAGCACAACCAACATTCCGTAGCCATCTCCATGGCTAAGGTAGTAGCACCACTCTAAAATTAAATATGACACTTATACATGGTTTCTGTAAGATCTAATATGGATTGTGAATGATCAAATTCAACCCAATTTGCACATGTAGACCTCCAGGAAAATATCAAGGGAAAATTGTAGGAGTTTTGACCAGTCAACTTCAAATGCATTTCTGAGAAAACAAAAGAGAATTAGGAAAAAAAAAACATGGGTTTTGTTTGGAACGGGACCAATTAAGTTTTAGTGTGCCATTTTTCCGAATTCATCTCCATTTGGGAGATATTTCAACTTCTTTGAACCCCTATTTTACAGATTGCATGAGCTGATCCATTTTTGCAGCTACCTCCATTGTTTGACATGTTCCAAGGATCAAATGGTTAAAAAATCAAAATACAACTCTATAAGTCAGTTGATATTATCCACCTGTAGCAAAATTAGCTCATAAACAATTAGGATTGTTATATTTAAATACTAGTTGTACAAAACCGAAAAAAATTAAGTTAAGTTTTAAGTGAAACTTTTGTTGAATGTTGTATTCTTTTAAGACTTCACTCTGTTAAATACAAGGATTGTGTTCATGCCAATGATTTCTTAAAGTGCGTCTTTAACCAGCTATCATTTCATCCAAATCAGTTGCAAAGGACCCCTGCACTGGAGGAGGTATTTCATTTATTATTTTTAGATTAATTTCCATTACTCTGTTTTTAGCAATTCTATTTTTTGATTAGATTAATGTCTCATTCCAGTTTTGATCAATAGCATAACATTAAATCATAATTGTGCAGCCTTGTTCTTCTAAAATATTTTTTTAAGATAGATAATTATGTTTTCAAATCAAATTAAGATTGAAGCAATAATAATAAATAGTTGTTTAGGTTTCTTACTGTTCTGTCATTTATTTTCTTAAGAATAGAATTGTCAATTCATTGTGTCAATGGATGTTCTCAAAAGCCATTTCAAGATGATGATCCTGAACTAAATGATTGAATGTATAATTCACAAAGTTATTGACTTTACTCTGCACATTTTTACTTTCTTTCTAGGAACTTGGAAACTAAGGTATAATTGACTTCTTACATAGCATCTCAAGACGGTAATACTTCACATTGAATGTTGGGGAAAATCAAATATACATTAGTTGTTTACAATCAGTTTTACACGCTTTCACAATTTGCTTCTAGATCCTCACTTAAGTTTCATCACTCATATTCCTAAAGGTCATTCCAAGGAGATTTATTTAATCATATTTCAAGATTGAATGATTGAATGTTTAATGAATCCAATTACTGAGTTACCTTCTGCATACTTTAATTTATTTTCTAGAGCTTTAGGTATAATTTTTTACTTAACACCATCTCAAGAAGGTAACACTTCATAATTTAATGTTGGAGTAGCTAAATATACATTAGATTTTTTCCTTTGCACACTTTGCTTACATTTCTAGAACATTAGAATTTAAAGTATAGATAGTTGCTTACACATCATCTCAAGAAGGTCACACTTCATAATTGAATGCTGGAGTAACTAGAAGTAAATTAGTTGTTTTCATTTTCTGCTTTACTTAACACAAGCACTGCAATTTCAATCTCAGTTTTAAGAATTATATCCATGGAATAGGACTAATGATAAGATAAGATAGATGCTCTATTTTCTAGATTAGATTCTAACTTGCCAACAATCTTTGATTTATTTTTTTGTAAATTAGAATAACTTAGGAACACTTCATTTTCTTCCTTATTAAAATTCATTAGATTCATTTAAATCTTTTCATATTTTTATATTGAACATTCTTAGACATCAAAGAACAAAAACCCACCAAAAACAATGTAAAATAAAAACAACGAAGTAAGAGGAAGGTTAACTAAGAAAATATAGTGCATTGCACTTCATTAGTTTACAAACCTCAATTGATAATTTATGTAATTAATTTAAGACAATTAAATTGACCAAACATTTTGGCGCCGTTGCCGGGGAAGTGTATATAGGAGCATTTTTCTTTTCATTAAAAAAAATAAAAATAAAAAAAACTTCAATCACCTACCACACCCACTATATCATGTGGTGCAGTAAGAGCCACACATCCACATCATGAGTTCATATTTTTGCAGGTATAAGAAGAGGTGACAAAGGAGGTTGAAGAAATGGATGGAGACAATGAAGATGAGGAAGATACTTTTGGATTTCGCATTCAAGAAACTGATATCAACGTTCAAATGAATAGCATCCCTCCATTCATACTTCCTAACTTCAAAGGTATAGAAGACCCAGAAACCTTTCTTTTTGAATTTGAAATAATTTGTAGATTTTATGCCTACTCACTACACATTCAAAATTGAATTTTTTTTCGGCAACATTGAAGGATAGAGCTCTTAGATGGTTCATGAATTTATGAAAAAATTCTATAAGGACATGGGATGCTATGAAAAAAAGTATTTTTGGAAAAATATAAATATTATTGCATGCACCATGACCTTAGAAATGAATTCTTTAAGATGAACCAAAAAGAGGATGAAAGCCTAGAAGATTTGGTGGAGAGATTTACTTATAATATCAAAATATCTAAATTGCATATTTTAGGATTAGACACATTCAATACTCTCCTACTTAATGTTATTAAGGATGAATGGATTGATCTTATTAATCTGGTGGGAAAAGGAGATATCTATCAATTTCCATTTCAAGAAATTTGTGAACTATGCAAGAACATATCAAGAGGGAAAGAAAAGTATGTAAGATCCTCTCAAGATCCATTTATGACAAGAGTAAGTAATTCAGCATCAGGATTGGTAAGTCAAACTAGACCTAAAAATTCACTAAACATTATTTGTAATTTAAATGAACAAACTGACATGCTAAGAATTCAAAACAAATATAAAGTTGCTTCATTTATATTTTTCCCTAAAGGTAGAAAGAAACATGCTTTGCATGAATGTCCACTTGATAACATTAAAATTTGTATAATTTGTGGAGGATCACATATAACTGAATATTTCCCATCATTACCAGGGTTGAAGGCAGTTTACCAGAAGGATAATGGAGAAAATCAAGCACAAGAGCAACTTTGTTATGTAGCTCCAAGAGGACTATGGCAGCCTCATCAACCCAATATGATGCAATATCCTTATGCACAGTTTCAAGGTTATGCACAAAAATCTCAAGGTAATTGGAAAACACCCTTGCCTTGGCAACCTTGGGCATCTCAATCCCAACCTAAAAACCAACCTTGGAAACATTATCCATCTCAATACCAACCTCAAAACCAATCTTGGCAACAAATTTTGAAAAGGCCCTACAAAGGAAATCCACCATATCCTCAATCTTCCCTCTCTATCATCAATACCATCATCAATGTTATCGATACCATTCACCTCCACCAAAACATCAATATCACCCTCATTTTACCTCAATTCAACCTTTCCCATTATCATCCACACAAGCACGCCAATGATCTATTCCCACTCCACTACCTGCACAACCATTTCATATCCCCAACAATAAAACACCTCAAAAAACTTACAGTTTTGAGGTATTGCAAAATTATTTGCCAACTATCATTGAAGAATAAAAAGAAGAAGAAGAAGATTCATATAAGGTCCAAGAATCATGGATGCATGTCAATAAAGAGAATTTGTTGGAACCGTAGATTGAAAAGTTTCATGCATGCATATCACTAGATTCTATGAATGAAGATCACGTCTCCGAAGACTTGCATTGCATGATAGAGGAAAGCCAAGGAAGACAATATTACATTGAATCTTGGTTCAAGTCAGTCATCACATCCCAATGCTAAATTATTCAATATCTTTTGACATCATCTAAATCAAAACAGTTGGTATCTCATATACGGGTACATATCAAAGAGTATCTTTCAAACCTGCATATGAATTTATTTATCATCTTGTTACAGATATGATTCCATTGGAAGTATTCATATAATTGAACAAAATTTTCTTTTTCCAGTAGAGTAGGACATATATAAATAAAAAAATTAAAAAGAAAAATAAGTCCTATTGTGAAAAATAGCTTGCTGGCACAATTGGGCATGAGCTTTTCTTGAAAACTGGGCAACTGGCGAGCAAAGTTCACAACAAGTTCTGCAATTTCATGATGGTTTCAGTATTTTAGTATGGTTCTTCAAATAATTTTTGGTTCTATGATCGAGTTGGCTAATGTGATATTCCTTAAGGCCCACCTTCCAATAGATCTTATCCCATTGACCTCAACACCTTATCCGGGATCAAGATCAAAGATTATTTGGAGTGCCTTGGAACTTGCATACATCAATGCTGTTAGGGTCCCGTGATTTGGCTCATTGGCAAGCCAAATGATAGTGTAACATCAAACCAATATTTCGAGCCCAAGGACCTAGCCTTCCTGGACTTAGAGAGGGCTCTCTCTATATGTGTAAGGGATATCTGTGTGTTTGCTTATTGTGTTCTGATTTTAGGCTAGTTATGAAGTAGGTTTTTTGGTTTTGGTTTTTAGGTTGTGAGGGATGAAACTGATCAAAGATATGAGATAGGTAAAAAGATGTCAGATTAACTGGGCTATGGGGTCGAAAAGGTCAAGAAAGCTATCAGATGGTGATACAAGGTTGTTGAAGGGCCGATTTTATTCGAGGTAGAAAGGATCTTTGGGCAAAATGGAATAAAATGGACATCAAGTTTGGGAACAACAAAGGATTTCAAGCATAACTAGTTTAATAGCTAACATAAACATGGTAGGGCAAACCATTAATCATGAGAAATGTAACTATAAGCTAATCAATACATAGAAATAAACATTCAAGCCATGCATAGAGATATATAACTCTCTAACTTTGGGAAATGGCTATCAGACTTTGGGGAAAAACACTTAAGAGAGACAAACAACTCAAATCACTATGCCAGAACGCCTAAACATAGTACTTCAAGTTATTGGGCACTTTGAAAACAAGATTGCATAGTCTTAGGCAAAGGGCAAGATCAGAACAAGACCTCCTTGGTTCAACAAATGACAATCTAATCAGTCAAAGAGAAATTTCATGGATGGAGCTATGGCTAGCCATGAGTAAGCAAGGCGTACCGTAAATCATACTTAGCATGCATAAAACCATGAATGAAATAAGAAACAATATCCTTAAGTTATTAAAGAGAAATCAAGAATTCTTTAATGTGACTAAGGATGAAGAAAACATGGAAGCTATGAAGAAACAGGAAATTTGAGGTGCCTCCAAGGGCATGTCTCAAATTTTTTCTCTACTATTCTATAGCAAGCAAGAAACATGGATTCATGAATGAAAACTAGGAAACAAAACAAAGAGAGAGACACTATACCATTCTACCAAGTCATGGAATCCAACAACAATCCTCTTTCATCATCCAAGAACATCCAAGAGACTATCCAAAAGCATGAGACAAGTATTTCTTCCAAATCTTATATGACCGTATATTGCTTATATCATCAAGTTCAGCCTTGTTTACAATGAAAGCATTTGGAATATATAGGCTCAAGTGAGTAAAAATTCTTAGTTCAATTTGCACTTTCATTGGCCTATTCAAAATATCTAAACTTGTCCTTGAGGCTTTGCAAAGTCCAAGGCACAAAATATCTCATAAAATATCTAAAAAATGCTAAAAGAGGGAAATAAATTGACTTTTCATAACTTCTCATGTGCAAAAATACCTAAATGCACATGAGGAAAATTCAGTTTTTAAAGGTTCAATTTTTACAAAAATACTCAAAAATTACATCAGCAAAAGGTCCCCGACTTTCCAGCAACTTTTGGCAGCCTTCCCGATGTCAAAACGGGGCTCATGATAGCTCGTTGGAAAGCTCTGAGTGTCTAATTTCTAGAGAAACTATAATTTTCTCAATATTATGCTTGGAAGTCTTCCAAAAACAATCCTGTGTGTAAAAAACAAAAAAATAAGGTTTGCTGATAGACCGGGCAGAGTGTAGAAAAAGAAGGAATTTTTCGCCATTTCGGGGGAGAAAATGATCTTCAAATTTCCTGAAAATTTCTGAGTGTGTGCTCCTGAAATTATGGCATCCAATGATACCATTATCCTCCTTTTTTTTATCCCCCAAACTGAAATGGAGAAGCTTATGAGTTTTGACCAAAAACCCAAAAATGCCAAAAAACCAAAATATGTCGAAAAACGCCCAAAATTGGTGAGCATGACCCTCAAGGGTTCTCAGCAACATGTTGTGAAGCAGAGGCCAAAATCTAAAGTCCTGATATGTCTTTCCTCACTTTCCGTGCCGGGCGCTTCCCTTTAGCCTCCTTGAGCTTTTCTTCAGCAACCTTCAACTTGTGCAGGGCAAACTGATTTAACTTTTTGTAATGCCTCGTCATTCTCCTTTGAAGGTCTAAATCCATGTTTCCCTTCTCCAATTTCCTTTCCAAGTGGTCATTGACTCTCTCAATCCATGCCTCCTTATTGTTCTCTATCTCCTGTTCAAACAATGCGGTGAGAGGGGTAGATTGGAGAAGGGCATTTTCCTCTTCTTTTTGCTTCTCAAGGGCCTTTTTAAGCCCCATGGTTCTAGGCCTATTTTGCCTAGGCTGATCTTCTCCTTCACTTTCATCAAACTCTCCCATGAGTTCTTCCAACCTTTCTTGGGCTTTGCAGGCCTCCTTCTTGTACTTAGTCGCCCGTGTCTCATAAACAACCATATGGACACTCATTTGCCTATTTTGGATTTGCAGAAATTGATTGAAATTCCTTGCCCTATGAAGATCATCCTTCAAAGCATCAATTTCGCCTTCTCAATGGATCAAGAGGTTTTCTAGAATCCGGGCCTCATTATCACTATCATCGCTTTGGATTGGGATGATATCAAATGCACTCTCTTGTTTATGACTGCCTTCTTCCTTACCCTTCCCTTTGCTTTGGGTGGCTATTCTAGTGCTCTTCCTCCTAGGCAAATCAATGATGGGCTTCTTTGGAAATTTTCCTTTACTTCGGAGAGCTCTTGTCACATTTGGAGTGACCACTCTAGGCACTCTCTTCTTTGCTGTCCGAGGCTTGGCCTTTTTAGGAGAAGAGGGCATGGCCCCTTTACCTTTGTTGCCTTTCTCTTTTTCTTCTTGAAGTTGTTGTTCCTCATGCTGTGGCTGATGTGTAACATGTTGTGGCTGCCCCTGTCTATAACTCTCATGCTATTCAGTCTCCTTTGGCTGCCCTTGTTGCTCTTTTTCACCCTCATCATAAGTCTGATGTATATCATCAAAGGTCTGCTCACCCTCATTATGAGTCTGTTTTTCCTCTTGTTGCTGCCCTTCATCATCTTTATGCTGCTGTTCTATCTCACCCTCACTGTCATGCTGTTGTTCACCCTCATCTTCCTCCTACCCTTGCTACTGTTCATCATCACTGTCATGCTGCTGTGTGTCATCATAAGTCTGTTGTTCACCCTCATCATGAGTCTGTTGTTCTTCATGCTGCTACCCTTCATCATCAATTTTTTGTTCATCATGTTGCTGCCCTTCATCATCAATTTGTTGTTCATCATGCTGTTGCCCTTCATCCTCTTCCTCATCATCATGATCATGCTCTTCCCCCTCTTCAGGCTCTTCTGCTTGTTCTGTAGTAAATTTGAGCTTTTCTGGAATAGGCTTGCTAGAAGAAGACGAGGGACGATGAATAGGAGATGTAGGGGATGTATGGACTGGAGGGACAGTGGAGAAATCCGAATGAGTGATGAAAACATCCCAAGAGACCTCTCTCTTTTCAAGCTAATGAAGAATTATGATTTTGATGAGAGAGTGATGGAATAGACAGGCTATTTGCTGTGACGGAGGCTTCTTCCAGACAGTGGAGGCCATTTTCTCAATGCTCTTGTGTAAGAAGAAAGAAATATTTAGCAACCTAGCTCTAGTAAAATGCATGAGCAGTCGAATGTGATATGCATAAATTCGAGAGAATCTTCCCTCAAAAGTGAAGTACTTCATGATAATATTCATGAGAGGGGTGTAGCTGGCTAAAAGATATGAGAAAGGGAAAATAGAAGGACATGATTCTCTGTGCTCAGCCTTTAGGAAGGGTTTGTAATCATCTGAGTCCAAATGGCTTCTCTTAAACCATTTCTCACCAATATAGGGAATTTTGGTGGCTTTGGAGATGGATCTTGGGGAGAACTTGAAGTCAAAGCTTTCCAATTGGAAATTCTTATCTTGAAACCTCAAAGCCCAAAGGTGTGTCAAAGGAGAAAAACTCTTCACCTCTTGCACCCTTTGACAAAAATATAAGCACCCGACCTCATGGAAATTGAACAAGACTGATGGGTGTGCATTCACTTCTTCAGTGGAAATAGGTTCATATCTCTTATTCAATCCACTCCTACTATCTTGCCTGGGAGGCATCTTGTTATAGATGCTCTCTGCAAAACCAAACTACCTCAAAAAGGATTTCTTGAAATGTGTTCTCAAACAGAACTATGCCTTCTCTGTCAATCACTGTTCGATCAAGGTAAATTTGGTTTCAAATGTTGTGTGAGATGCTTCTTTGATATTAGGTCTCTTTTCCTCCCAAAACACTACCCTTTCTCTTGGTATGCCAATCAACAAACAATTTTAAAAAACAAGTACACCATCAACAAAAGATACACACAGTCAAAGGGTCACTGTGTTTGGGTAAGGTTACCCAACTCTTTGTGTTTTTGGTGTGAGAACATACAGCTTTGTAGCAGACAAACCGAAAAAAATCCTCACAATCAATACACTGCTCTTGTATTCACTATTCCTCACACAGATTTTGACAATACCTCCAAATGGAAATTTACAGCTTTATACACTAAAGTTTGTTTATGGAAAAATTTGGCAGCCCTGACTCTGTTCTTCACCACAAGGAGGACTTCTAAAATAAAAGAGCACTCATATAATGATCATTGTAGTTGAAATTAGGCTCCCTATTTCATTTGTTCTAATACTATTTTTTTGCCTTTAAACAGTGCCTCTACCTTTCCTCATTGTTTTGAGGGCAGTTATTGGGATTTTTACATCAATAGAAACACACCAATTTTACTAGGCTCACCTTGGGCAAACAACAACACAACAATTTCGAGTTTCCAACACAAAAAACCTCTCCCTTAAAAAACCCAACACTGTGATTTACACTATGAATTTCATCCCTTTTTCCACCACTCAACAGTTTTGAAAAGAGCAAGGAGGCACATAAAATACCTTTGAAAACAATGATGGCGTTGTTTGAGTATTTTGGGCCGTTTTCAACACATTTTGAAGGTGTATGAACCATCAACAGGTGCGCGACACATTTGTAAAGGAAAGCACCACGCAAAGGAGAGTTTCCGGGTCACCGTCGGGCCGTCATGACCGGTGCTTATAGGTGCACCACGACACAATGTATTTCCTTTGTAAAATTGCGCCTGAATGCGCCACACAAGTGTAAAGCCATGCCGTGTGGTCTTCAAGCCCGAAAAATTGATGAATTTTCCCAAAAACGCGTTTTTCAGGTCTATTGAATAACAAGAGGGGATCGATATCTTGTGTTTTTGAGAGATTTAAAAGGGGTTACAACGGTTCCTCTATCCTTTTGAACGCAAAGAATACAAATACCCTTGAATTGAATTTGTGAGGGTTTGGAATACTTCTCTCTTTAAACCACTTCCTTTTTCCATTTGAAAAGAAAACAAAATGATTTTGAACGTGTTATGAAGGGCCCACATTTTGAATAGCGTTGGTAAAAAGGTCTGTGCGTACTAATTGAACCGTTGTAATAGCTATGACTCTTTTCCTCTTATAATAAAATCATTCCAAGGGTCAAACTCTGTTCACTGTGTTTACATATTTGAAAAGTAACCTCTGCCACTACTGACCCTTTAGTGATATTTTCAACATGGAAAACCCACTTAACAATACACCAATGATTGATGAAGCATCTTTTGCCATTTGCAAGGAGATAGCCTATCTCTTTAAGACTTGATTGGAAGCTTCTGTTCCTTATGATCATATCTTCTTGTGAGAGGGAAATTTGTGTTGAAACCATATAGGGACTGTAGATATATCCTCCAAATGATGTTTCTATTTAACTGTGATTGAGGCCTAGTTGTATTCACCTGAGTTTTACAATCATCTGTCCATCAAGAGGGCATTTCTTCTAAAAACTTCTTCTCTACTTAAACTGCATCAGCAAGGTATTTTTGACCTATTTTCATAAGGAGAATGCCTTCATTTGTGACAGTGGCCTGCATTATTAGTTTTGAATGTTGTTCCAGAATCTTGAAACTCATGCCATAATCTTTCTTACATATTTGTGAGCTTGTGTATTTATTTGCAATGCATTTATGGGAAAACTAAGCTCAAATTGCCTCCTATCCAGTATGATGAGTAATTTTGAAAGAAATTTTTCTATGAATAGGAAGGATAGTACCTTTTGAAAAGCAGACATCACTCTTAGTGGTTTCCCTTATTCATGATGGCAGAGGTCAGTTTGGGACCAAGACACTTTGACTCTTTTGACTATCTGCTTTCACAATCTTTCTTCAATGATGATGAACCTGTTAGCTTCACATTGTAACTCAAATAATAGTGAACTTATGAAAATAATTTTTAAAGCCCACTGTTTTGCCTCTGCCTTTAATCATCATTTTACTTCAGAAAACCTTAGTTACTGTCTCACTGTTCATCAAAAAAATTGTCTTGCAGTCAGTGCAACTCTTAAAATCAAACTTTGTCCATTTTCCCTCTTCTTATAGATGAAGGAGGCGCTCCTAACCCTCTACTTGTGAAATGAAGGAGGTTCTTCAGTCTTCAAACTCACTGTTTATAGATGAAGGAGGTTTTTCAATCATGTCATATCATCAGCCCTTTGACAGTGCTATTTTTCCTTTCATTGTCCTTTCAGGCTTTGAATGTGATCGCAAGAGCTTAATGAAAAACTCTCTACTCTTTGGCTGCATCCCAGGCTCAAGATCACATTGAGAAGTAGTTGTCTTCTCATGTGGAGCAAAATATTTTCTTATGAGATGCTGGTATGCCTCTGTCCTTGAAAGATCCATTAAAACACTGTAAAAACACCTAGAATCAATTTGACTTATGGTCCATGTATTGCTGAGACTTGAGGGTGTATTAGTGGCGCGACCTATGGCTGCAACCAACTTTATTTGCAGAATGGGAAGGTCTGTTATGACTTGTCTATAGCAGATGGAGGTTCTTTGGCTTTAGGATAGTTTTCCAAGGGAGAAATTCCTAAAGCGCCACTTCCTAACTTAGGGGAGACTTTTTGGACAGATTTGGATTGTTTCTTTAGAGTTGATGGGCAGACTAGTATGGCTGAGGCTAGGTAGGACTTGATAATGAGGTTTCATCTCGTCATGGGTGGACTGAAAGGTAAGAAGGAAAAAAAAGTTTATGGGTGTTTTCCAGCTGGAAAATTTGACAAATTTTTGATCAGCTGCTAGAAAACTTGGCTGTTACAACTAGTCATCACCAACAAGTGAAAAATACTGATGACTAACAGTGGCTCCATTTGGGGAGGGCAGCTCCTTTTCAAGAGGTGTCCAAAATTTTAGATCTTTGGCTTATGAAAACCAGTGCCTCACCCATTGGCACAAATGTCATTCCTCTTTGATGCTACTTTTGAAAAATGACATCATGATTAGCATTGATGATAATTCTATCTACCCCACTATTTTTCCTAACATTTTTTTCTTCTTTTGGGTGCAATTGGACTAGCAACCCTTTTGACAATATATATTTTTCTTTTTGGAAAATGAACCTATCTAATTCTACACTTATATCTGTCGGGAGTTCAGATTAAACTGATGAAGTCCTTCATTACTCTACCTACGCTAGATCAACTGTCAAGGTTAAGCTGTTTGACAGGATTTTGTTCTCTAATCTAAAACACAAAATTGAAATGATGATCAAATTAGGGTTAGACAGTCTGATTTTTCATGTATTTGTGGCACAAAAGACAAGCTACACACAAATATTATTTTGCATAAAATGGAAACTAGGAAAAACAGGGCTAAGATGCACAGTTCGTTTTTCATCCCCGCTTCCCTCTTTGGTTCTGTTTTGGGCGTGTGGAACCAGTATCTTTTCCTAATCTACTCTCTTTGATAAGTCAAGCTTACACAATGTTAACCATCTTTTTCACTCACTAACTTATCAGCAAATAAATTTAAACATGTTCAGCTATGATTAGGCTAGATAACTGAACAAGACATTTGAGTACCAGTAGCGGCATTTAGACTTGTGTGCTTTCTGAATGACTATTTTTTGGAACGTGGGGCCTTTTTCTATTTTTAAACTGCCCTCTTTTCTATTCTTCTATTTTTTTTTTACTTTTCTGTTTATCTATTTTTCAAACGGTGGTATATACAATGATTGAAAATGTTTTAAACTTAGAAATCTTGGAAATGGCGAAACTTAAGCATCTTATCCTTGTAAGGATCTCCTACCTGTTAGTGCTCAAATCTACCTTAGGCTGAAATAAGGTAAAACTCAAGGCTACATCAAACCACGCTCAGCCTCGTAGCTAGCCCTACGAGGACAGGAGAGGGCTCTCTCCGTGTCTATCTCGGCAAAAGGTCTTCAAAGGGGTTGAGATGACTTATAATGAATACTGATTTTAGGCTAGTAAAGAGATAGGAAAGTTTGATTTTGATTTTTTGGGTTTTTGTTGAAAAAAATGGGAAAAACAATTTTGGGTCTGGGGATAAGGCCAGATTTTTGCAGAATTCGAGTTGGGGCGAGGTAGGAAATAGTCTTGATGCTTTTGATCAGGTGTATGGATGGATCAGAACAAAAAGGAGCTGAAGAGGGCAAGGGAGAACATGGATCCTCTCCAAACAGGCGAAAACATGTAAAACTAAACAAATTTAAAGGCAGAGCACTAGAAACAATGGATTCAACCTCATTTACTCATTCATTTAGTTTCAGAAGCATAAGAAGGTAATGGCATACATCAAACATGAAATAACTTACAATAAAATGAGAGAAAAGACCATCAAGAACTGAAAGCCACAAGAATCCCAACAGGTGCTGCAAAACCTCTGATCTTTCCTTAGCCAAAATGTGAAAAAATATGTACAATAGTATGCCAAACTTTTTTCCCAAGAGTCCAACCTGTCCAACCTCTAAAAATGATTGAGGAATTACATCATATAGACCATCCTAACCCCTTCCCACACCTCTAGGGGTCGAATTCCTCCTTCTAGGAGTAGTTTCAACTAATTCTAAACACGGAGCTAGAATCTAGGCAGCCAAACAACTTGCCTCTAAAAGGAAGGAAACTGATTCTTACACTTGATTTTTACTTTTTTAGGAGTGAATCTTCTAGAATAGGTGAAAGTGAGTCCAAGTTACATGCCAACCATAAAATTACATCAAGATAACTCAAAAATTACACCCACAAGCAAAACTGGTCCAACTGGCTGAAATCCTGAGCTGGAAGATGAAAAATGGACCAAAAATCTATATGTGTAGCACGCCTAAGCTCTATGCGTAGCGCGCTTTTCAGCCTGCTTTTGGGGCACTTCCCGGAGTCCAAATTGAGCTCATGATAGCTCGTTGGAAAGCCCTGGATGTTGGATATCCAACCCAAGTGTAATTTTCCAATTTGGAGTTCATTTACCCTGTCAAACATCAAATCTCCCAACACTACTTCATGCAGGTGCATCAATTCTCCTGAGGCAACGGTATTCTTGAAATTTCTCCAAAAAAATTATACTTGTGTAAAAAGTGAAGGAGGGTTTTCTTCCTTGGCATGTTTTGGACAAAAAAATCTCTCAGGTTTCCAAAATTCATCTTTTATTTCTCTGAATCAACTTTTGAGTGAAACTTATCCCGATGTGTGAAACAAGGGATTTGTCGAAATGAAGCGAAATGAAGGGGATAAGGGGCTTCTAAATTATTGGGGAAATTTTGGGAAGTAGGGAGGGATTGTTAGGAAGCAGGGGAAAGTGGAATCTTAGAGATTGAGTGAGGGGAAGGGGTCCAAAAGGGAAAAACACAGGCCTAGCCTAGAAAATTGCCAAGTTGTGGCAAGAAACTAGGGTTTGTGCAAAAATGAGGAATTTGGGGGATCTCAATGATGGGAAGTGTTTAATAAGGTACATTAATGATAGGGGAAGGTGTGTGAACATCAGGATACAAGTTTTTTCGATGATTTGACCATCCAAGAGAAATTACCTCCAAAACCCTAGGAGAGGGAAATGGACCTTACCTAGGCACAACTGAAGCATGAACAAGATGTAAAATGACCCAATGGAACTTGAAATGATGATGAAAACCCTTTGAATGATGATACACTCAGCTGAATGGTGACATGGACCGACATTTGGACAACTTTGAAAAGAGTGAAAACAAACCCTAGACCTAATGCCTAGTGACCAAATTTTGCTTGAAGACTCATTGAAATGACAAAATTTGACCTCGACACCTTAAAATCACTTTGTAAGAGCATGTTTGATCACTGAAGGAAAGCTGCAAAGGCTGACACTAACATTGGCTCCAATGGGGATGGTAGCTCCTTGGAGGTGCCAAGAACGGCAGATCTTTGGGAGAGCAGACCAGTGCCTTATCCATTGGGCAATGGAATCAAAAACTCAAACTGAAATGCATGACTAAAAACTGATGACTTGACGACACAAATTGACTCTCACTCAACTAAGAACTGACTCGATACTTAAACACAACCGAAAAACTGGAAATATGCTCAATATGAAGCTTATTCAATACAACCTACTCTAACAGTTTCATTCATCACCTGATCAAGTGAAATGAAACAACCAATGCAACCATGTAAGCATCCTGGCTGCTATCTTAATTCTCCGCAAGTGCTTGCTTATGAACAACGAGAAATAACTACTGAAAGGAAACTCCCATGGAAACTTTGAACCAAGTGGACTGCTGATAAACTTGCAAAGCATGAATTGACTGGATGACTGCAAGAATACCGCGAAAGGATCTTCATAAACATAGCTCTGGTCCAGATAATCTCCATACCTTGATCTTAAAATTTTCCTCACATCTGCGGTGCTTTTCTTTGGTGATTGCAGCAAGCTGTCAAAAGGATCCTGAAATTCATGAATAACCAAACTCTCTTGCTGATTCCAAACTGAACAAAAGCCTCCTTTATCAATCTCCTCATATGACTGCAAACCTTGATGAGAGCTTTGTAATGAAAAATATGTTAGACAAGACAATGAAGGCAACTTTTGAATAAGATTATCATCAACATTCTTTTCCAGCACATGGTTAGCTAATGAAGAAGAATTTTTACAACAAACATCATCCAACACACGAGCAATAGGATCATCAAAAACTTGAGAAGACTACTGCACTGTATCCCTTGAAACTGTATGACATCCTACTGGCTGTTCATCTTTTCCTTGAGATATATTACGAAGATTCTGCCTTATAAAATGAAATGCTTCGAAACAAAAGGGTATAGAATTTTCCTGCATCATCAAATCATGTATTTCATCTTCCACACCTTCATCTATAATCTGACCTTCAATTTCATTTGGTGGCTGCAAATCTGATGCTACAGGCTGCTCAAGAATTTCGTTATCTGTCTCATCCTCAACATTAACACTGAGAGATTGTTGATTTCCTATAGGCTGCTCATTTGAAAATTTACTATGCAATTTTCCTCTCAAAAACTGAAATGATTCAAAACAGAAAGGTATGGAGTCACCTTGAATCATTAAATCATGTGTGCCCACTTCCAAGTCTTCAGCTGCAACTTGACAATCAATGACTTTTGGGGGCTGCAAGTCTGAATATGAGAAGTTTTTTTTGCCCTCAAGACGATCCAGATCAAGACTTGTTGACGTTTGATTTCTGATTGCATGGAAGTTATCTCTAATGAACTGAAACGAATCAAAACAAAAAGGAAAAGATCCTTCACTTACTTCAAAATTTTCTGCACTTTCCTCATCATTGCCATAGCTGATATGCATTGGTTTATCACTGTACTCGAACTGCTGAAAGTGAACTTCCTCCTCGAACAAACTAGCTGTTGATTTGTCTGCAAGATTAGCTTCTGTTTGGAGAACATAATCATCATCATACTGATCAAACTGAGGCAATTCATCGGTATAAAACACATCATCAAACATACACATCATATCAACAGCTCTCTCTTCTTCACAATGATCTATAAAACAATCACTATGACTACTGGGATCAGAAACAAAATGTTTTGGATCAGCAACTTGTTCTTGAATGTCATTTTCATTTTTTGCAGTTATTTTCCACACCATCTCTTCTACTGCGTTTACGAAAAGATCAAGCTTTTCCTCTGAAAGTGTCGATTTCTCCGGATCTATGTTTTTCATCTCTTCTTCCTTCAACCTTGCCCTCAAGATCAACAAATGAGCCTCTACATTCACTGCCTTGTTCTACATTTCGTGAAGTGTTGCAATATTCTTTTCTCTCAGCTGAAACTCCATTTCCGGATCAAAGGCACCCGGGTAGTGCAAGAGAGCAGATCTAGGAGAAGGTCTTATATCAGCTGGTATCAAAAAATATACTTGATTAAATCTGGCAGAAAACTGTTGTACTGTCTCTCTTGACTGTCTCTTCAGCTGGGCATACTCGTCTAAAATCAAGAAAGGGTTATGTCCAATCATCCACCTATCAAGGAAAACTTTGAAAAACTGCTGGAAATCTGTGATGCTCACATCAGGCAGGGCTTTGAACCAACTCTTTACTTGACCTTGCAAAGAAAGAGAAAAAAGCCTAATACTAACATCCTCTTCATCAACTTCGAAAAAATCCAGAAAAGTCTCAACATTCTGCACATGTTGCTCAGCGTTGACATTGTTACATTCACCGTCAAATCTTGGTAGATATAGGTCATAATTTGCAGGAAAAGCATGAAGAACAGAAGGTAAAACAAGAGGTTTGTACCGATCTAGAATTTTACAAGGTGTAGGGGCATGTACAAGAGCTGTGGGATCAGTTTTGTTTTCTTTAGGCTCATCACTCTGAAGAGAGTCATCATAATATGTGGGAAAAGTAAGGAGACCAGGATCAAAGGGAAACTCAGCATTTACACTTTTTGAATGGGTCGAGTGAAGATTTTGATCACCTTTCTCATACAACAAATTCTGAAAAACTTTCAGGACAGCTTCAAGACCAGCGAAGAAGTAATTTACAAGAAAGAAGATTAGATCCTGAATACCATTCCACTTTAGATACCTGAACTTTGTGTAAGATCCTTCCATTTTCTCAGAGAAAGAGTCAGTCCTCCAGACTTTGAATTGGAGTCACTAGGTGAATGATTTCAGCCTTCTTATGTCTGATCGTTGTCCACCATCAACCATCAGATCTGAACTTGATACATGTACTGGGGCAATTTATAAGTTAAGTGTTACGATTACAAGCTAGACTGGAGATCGACTGAAGTAGCATTTATCTACTATGCACTCGCAGAGCAAGAGCAGTTCGAAGGCTACCTGGCATGACTTCAGGCTCCGTCTGTAGCTATAAATCAAACAACACTAACCAAAAGACCAGTTCGTCCCCAGTATGGTCGCCACTATGTTAGCGCTCAAATCTACCTTAGGCTGAAATAAGGTAAAACTCAAGGCTACATCAAACCACGCTCAGCCTCGTAGCTAGCCCTACGAGGACAGGAGAGGGCTCTCTCCGGGTCTATCTCGGCAAAGGATCTTCAAAGGGGCTGAGATGACTTATAATGAACAATGAATACTGATTTTAGGCTAGTAAAGAGATAGGAAATTTTGATTTTGATTTTTTGGGTTTTTGTTGGAGAAATGGGAAAAAACAATTTTGGGTCCGGGGATAAGGCCAGATCTTTGCAGAATTCGAGTTGGGGCGAGGTAGGCAATAGTCTTGATGCTTTTGATCAGGTGTATGGATGGATCAGAACGACAAGGAGCTGAAGAGGGCAAGGGAGAACATGGATCCTCTCCAAACTGGCAAAAACATGTAAAACTAAACAAATTTAAAGGCAGAGCACTGGAAACAATGGATTCAACCTCATTTACTCATTGAAGCCCTAAAGGCAGCATGTAAATGTAGAAGCATCAAACATGAAATAAATTACAATAACCGAGAGAAAACACCATCAAGAACTGAAAGCTACAAGAATCCCAACAAAGCCGCAAAACCTCTCGATCTTTCCTTAGCCAAAATGTGAAAAATATGTACAATAAGATACAAACTTTTTTTCCTCTAAGTATCCCAACCGTCCAACCTCTCCAACCTGATTGATGAATTACATCATATAGACCATCCTAACCCCTTCCCACACCTCTAGGGGCTCGACCCTCCTTCTAGGAAATGGGGCTTAACTAATTTAAACAAGGAGCTAGAATCTAGGCAAACAACTTGCCTCTAAAAGGAAGGAAACCGATTCTTTACACTTGATTTTTACTTTTTTAGGAGTGAATATTCTAAGTATGAAAGTGAGTCCAAGTTACATGCCAACCATAAAATTACATCAAGATAACTCAAAAATTACACCCACAAGCAAAACTGGTCCAACTGGCCGAAATCCTGAGCTGGAAGATGAAAAATGGACCAAAAATCTATATGCGTAGCACGCCTGAGCTCTATGCGTAGCGCACCTTTCAGCCTACTTTTGGGGCACTTACCGGAGTCCAAATTGAGCTCATGATAGCTCGTTGGAAAGCCCTGGATGTTGGCTATCCAACCTAGGTGGAATTTTTCAATGTGGAGTTCATTTACCCTATCAAAAATCAAATCTCCCAACACTACTTCCTGCAGGTGCATCAATTCTCCTGAGGCAACGGTATTATTGACATTTTTCCAAAAAAATTATACCTGTGTAAAAAGTGAAGGTGGTTTTTCTTCCCTGGACTGTTGTGAACAAAAACCTCTCGCAGTTTTCTAAAATTCATCTTTTACTGCTCTGAAACATCTTTTGAGTGAAACTTATCCCGATGTGTGAAACAAGGAATTTTGTCGAAATGAAGCGAAATGAAGGGTATAAGGGGCTTCTAAATTATTGGGGAAATTTTGGGAAGTAGGGAGGGATTGTTAGGAAGCAGGGGAAAGTGGAATCTCAGAGATTGAGTGAGGGGAAGGGGTCCAAAAGGGAAAAACACAGGCCTAGCCTAGAAAATTGCCAAGTTGTGGCAAGAAACTAGGGTTTGTGCAAAAATGAGGAATTTGGGGAATCTCAGTGATGGGAAGTGTTTAATAAGGTATATTAAGGATAGGGGAAGGTGTTTGAACATCAGGATACAAGTTTTTTCGATGATTTGACCATCCAAGAGAAATTACCTCCAAAACCCTAGGAGAGGGAAATGGACCTTACCTAGGCACAACTGAAGCATGAACAAGCTGTAAAATGACCCAATGGAACTTGACATGATGATGAAAACCCTCTGAATGATGGTACACTCAGTTGAATGGTGACATGGACCGACATTTGGACAAATTTGAAAAGAGTGAAAACAAACCCTAGACCTAATGCCTAGTGACCAAATTTTGCTTGAAGACTCATTGAAATGACAAAATTTGACCTTGACACCTTAAAATCACTTTGTAAGGGCATGTTTGATCACTGAAGGAAAGCTGCAAAGGTTGACACTAACACTACCATTCTTGGTCCACTCAACTCTTGAAAAGAGAAATTTGGAAAATTCTCTCTTTCCAGCATGACATAAGGATTCATGCAAGAATCTCTGAATGAACCTGTATCTTCTCGCTGTACCTCTTTATACCTCTGATTTCCTCTCCTTCCTTTACTGTACATCTTTCTTAAGTAATGCATATAATCTTGGTCATTTTTGAAATAAATAATGACATCATCAAGGTATGTTAAAATGCAGAAATTCAGGACTGGAAACATGGCTTTCATGAGCATAATTTTGATATCCGATGGTTTTGCAATTTTGAGTCTGAAACTGGAATTACTTCCGGCATACTGGAAAAAATCTTTGAACTGTCTACTTTGCAAGGGAATCATTTGGCTATAACCTGAAACATCATCTTGCAAAGGCATATGATTAAAAGCACTTATCATTGGTATATCATGGTCTTGGATAGGAAGGATAAAATTTATGATATAGGGATGTGCATTAGTGTTTCTAAAATCAAAACAGACCCTATGACCAGCAATTTTATCTTTGATTATTATTGATTGGTTCAGATTTTTGTATTTTCTTTTGTCGAAGTTGTTTCTTGGAGTAATGGTAGTGGCATAGTGTTTCTCATTGTTTTCTCTGCATGATGTAATATTCTGCATGAGATTGCCAATTCTAGCAGTTCTAAGTCTTTGATGGAATGACAGGATTTTAGCCAGTTCAAGTAACTCAGGTATATTTGGACTATAGTTATCATGTTTGCTCATAAGGAGTTTATCAGGCATTTTTTCTGGATTTTGAGTTGTTATGGCTACAGTCAAGGTTTCACTTGCAGTGGAAGAGTTATGTGATGGTAAATATTTGAGGTATGGTAAAAAAATTAAGCTTCTCTGCTCATGAGTTCTGAAAAGGTTTGTGATATCTAAGTCTTCTAATGTCTCTATTCTGAAATTTTTTCCTGATGTTACTGCCGATGTTTGAATAAGGTTTGAGCAATTTGCTTGATAGTACATAATGGTTTGTGCTTCTTGCTCTATTCCTATTTCAGAAGGAACATACTTACTTTCCTCAAGACATAGTTGTTCGTGATCATGGTGGTTTTGAGTTTCTAGTTCATCATAAAGAACTAGGGGCAGCTGATGTGGTGGGTCTAAGTTTGTTTCAGTTTCTTCTAATTGTTCTTCAATGTCCTCATCAGTGTGCAGAATAAAAGAGTTTAGGTCGGAATACAAGGAATACATTGGGATGTTATCTGGCCTCTCTTGGCTACTGATCATGTATTTCATGTGTGACTCTCGATAGAGTATTCTTGTTTGGTCAAACACAGGAATAGTGGCATAGGACATATCAAGTTGAATATTCCCTTGGAGCTTGGCTCCCCAAGATCTGGATAGAAGCATTTCGTACTTGGGAGGAATGTCTGCTACCACTATGTCCATGATCAGATGTTTTGCGGGTATTTGGGCCAAACTAAAACACAGATCCTTGATCAAGCCTAGACATTTGACTCTACTAGAATCAAAATAATATAAATATTTGTATGGTCTTTTGATTTCTAGGCCTAATCTTTCCATTACAACCTTCGGCATAAGATTATACGATGCGCTGGAGCCTAGCATGGCATTGTGAAGGATCTGGTCATGGATATTCAGACTGATGTAAAAGGGAAGAGTGGTTCCCTCTTGGAATTTCCCTTATATTTTCGGACCAAACAACACTTCAGGAGTGTCATCAGCTAGATTAAGTGTGTTCGCATCATTCCCTAGATTCAGGACCTTTAACACTTGGGATTTATAAGGGCCTTGGGCGATGAGCTCGGTAAGAGGCATGGTGATCTTTATTTTTGCGATTTCGCCCTCAAAACTAAAAGGTAGCTGTAGTTTAGACATGTTTGTTTCAGCTTTTTCAGCCATGACCTTCTCTATGTTCTGAGTTTGCTGGCTCTGTTTCAGGATTTTGTTTGCCACAGCCACCTCGGGAATCTTTGTGGAAGTACTAGGAGCGTCTGAATCAGGACTAGTTTGGGTAACTCTATCTTTGTTTTGGTCATTTTTCCCGACCATGATTTTGTTGTTGTTTACTTCTTTCTTAAGGATGGTATCATGGGTTTTAGCAGTGTCTGAGCTACCTTTCTTGGAGTTGTCTTGACTTTTTCTGCTTCTAAGGTCGTACTGCCTGTGGGCTTCTATTATGGCATTCTGAAAAGCTATGGCTGGATCCTCGGGATCTTCATAGTTGGTTTCATCCTAATTTGGAGAGAAGAATGCTTTTTATTCTTCTGTGAGGTACACCTCACTCTCGTTATCAGACCCTATGAGGTTAAAATGATTTTGATCAATGGGTTATGTATCCCTATCATCTTCTTCCACATAATTTTCATTAAATGGTGGCCTAATTTGCTGGTCATTTTCCCTTGGTTTGTTTTGAGGTTGTTCCCTCCTAAAATTTTGGTTTCGGTTTTTATTTGGAGGGATCGGCTAGTTGTCCCTAAGAGGGATCTTCTCACTTATCTTTTCCCACATTTTGGCCATGGACCTGACTAAGTCATCTATTCTAGGATCTAAGGGGGGAGTTGAAGTGGAGACTTCATCCTGGTAGGTGACTTTCCTTTCTGATCTAGTCCTAGCCCTTTTTTCTGCTAAGTTGGCTTATGCTCTTATGGCTACTTTTTTCATTTCCTCTAAGGTAGGGGGGTCCTTGTCTCTTAACTGATAAGTCATGTCTGGGTCAAAACCCTCGGGGAACTTTGCCAAGGCTGAACCAAGTGGGGGTTTGAAGTGAGGTGGGAGGGCGTTATACACACTGTTAAACCTAGTGCAGTATCCCTAGACACTTTCCCCATTTTCCCGTTTTAGATTGTTATATTCTAACAGGATTTGAATGGGGTTCTTTTGGATTTCCCACTTGTTTATGAAGACTTGGTAGAGTTCTGGAAGGTTGTGGATGCTGTTTGGAGTTAAGCTCTTAAACCATTTTTTGGGTTCTCCACCCAGGCTTTGGGCGAACATCCTCATTCTGATGGTCTCGTCTTCTACTTCCATGTATTCAAAGGCATCGCTAATCCTATCTACATGTTGTTGAGATGTGGTAGTCTCCTCTCCAGTAAAGTGTGGGATTTTTGCTTGATAGTCATTTTGTAAAGGAGCAAAAGGTTGTGGCAACACCAAGGGTGCGTACCAGGCTGCCATGACGGGATCTAATGGGTGATGTGCAGAATGAGGGCTTGTTGGATGAGCTGAGGTGGTTTGAACAGTAGTGGTTTGGATAGGTGTGGCAGATGTACTTGGGCTAGTGATCTGATTTTAAGCAGATCTGGGATGGTAGGAGCCAAAGTGATCGAGAAGCTGAAATTCAGGAGGGGTGGTTGGTGAGGCTTCTCTACTAGGACTCTGTGGGAGATCTAGGGGCTCAAGATCGTCAAAGTCTATCTTACTTTGTGACTTGCTTCTAAAAAGGGTTTTTGCTGATTCTAAGTCAAAGGGGGAATCCTGCAAGGTAGTGAGATGTTCAGGTACTGATATTGCTTTACGAATGGACCTATCGATAGCTAGATTGCCAGTTTTGGAAGCTTGCCACATAATATTCTCTGGGTCGTCTACTATGATAGGGGGATTTGGGTCTGGATGAGCTCTGGTGTTGATTCTTCGTGAAGCCATATTTCAGGTCTAGAGGTTAGAGAGGATGGTATTTGTGAATGCTTTGGATGGGTGGCCTCTCTAAGTTTTTACTAATGTGAAGGATGGTAAAAACTAAAAGGATGGAATAGTGGAGTCGCCAGGTGGATTTCTTATGAGAACTATGGTCCACCACCAACACTATCAAAGATGATTGGGAAAAACTTTTGTAGCAACTTTGAGATGGAAACTTGCAAATAAGAGTGATTTACTTGGTTTCAACAGTTTGCCAGGCTGTATGGACAAGCTAATGGTTATCTTGGCAAGAAGGTTTCTGCTGATCTCCTATGTTCAGGTGAGGTTTTCTGAATCGCTAAGTTATACTTAGTTTATCACTGATTACAGAGTTTCCGCCCTAAGTTTAAGTTTTCTGGAAGGATCAGTTAGCAGAAAGGTATGGTTTATGAATTTTTTGCTCTTTTATGGAGTTTTTAGGCCTACTGGAGGCTAGTGGAGTTGCCAGGTGGGTTTTTAGTAATCTAAGGGAGTTTTTGGGGTTTTTTTAGTTCTTATGTGCAACCTAGTTTGTAAGAGTGTTCTAAACCTGATTCATCACTTTGCTAAGATGGTGAAAAAAAGAGTTTACTCTAAATGATTCTATAGGCTGATGGTCTAAGTTAAATGTTGAAGGACTAAAAAGTCTATAAGAGTTTTCTAGACTGTCATGTACTCAATAAGTCCCACCGTGATCGCCATTATGTTAGGGTCCAGTGAGTTGGCTGATTGGCAAGCCAAATGACAGTGTAACATCAAACCAATATTTGGAGCCCAAGGACCTAGCCTTCCTGGACTCAGAGAGGGCTCTCTCTATATGTGTAAGGGATATCTATGTGTTTTCTTATTGTGTTCTGATTTTAGGCTAGTTATGAAGTAGCTTTTTTGGTTTTGGTTTTTAGGTTGTGAGGGATGAAACTGATCAAATATATACGATAGGTAAAAAGATGTCAGATCAACTGAGCTATGGGGTCGAAAAGGTCAAGAAATCTATTAGATGGTGATACAAGGCTGTTGAAGGGCCGATTTGATTCGAGGTAGAAAGGATCTTTGGGCAAAATGGAATAAAATGGACATCAAGTTTGGGAGCAACAAAGGATTTCAAGCATAACTAGTTTAATAGCTGACATAAACATGGTAGGGAAAACCATTAATCATGATAAATGTAACTATAAGCTAATCAATACATAGAAATAAACATTCAAGCCACGCATAAATATATATCACTCTCTAACTTTGGGAAATGGCTATCAGACTTTGGGGAAAAACACTTAAGAGAGACAAACAACTCAAATCACTATGTCAGAATGCATAAAAACAGTACTTCAAGTTATTGGGCACTTTGAAAACAAGATTGCATAGTCTTAGGCAAAGGGCAAGATCAAAACAAGACCTCCTTGGTTCAACAAATGACAATCTAATCAGTCAAAGAGAGATTTCATGGATGGAGCTATGGCTAGCCATGAGTAAGAAAGGCGTACCATAAATCATACTTAGCATGCATAAAACCATGAATGAAATAACCAACAATATCCTTAAGTTATTAAAGAGCAATCAAGAATTGTTTAATGTGACTAAGGATGAAGAAAACATGGAAGCTATGAAGAAACAGGAAATTTGAGGTGCCTCCAAGGGCATGTCTCAAATTTTTTCTCTACTGTTTTAAAGCAAGCAAGAAATATGGATTCATGAATAAAAACTAGGAAAAAAAACAAAGAGAGAGACACTATACCATTCTACCAAGTCATGGACTCCAACAACAATCCTCTTTCATCATCCAAGAACATCCAAGAGACTATCCAAAAGCATGAGACAAGTATTTCTTCCAAAGCTTATATGACCATATATTGCTTCTATCATCAATTTTAGCCTTGTTTACAATGAAAGCCTTTGGAATATATAGGCTCAAGTGAGGAAAACCTCTTAGTTCAATTTTCACTTACATTGGCCTATTCAAAATATCTAAACTTGTCCTTGAGGCTTTGCAAATCCCAAGGCACAAAATATCTCATAAAATATCTAAAAAATGCTAAAAGAGGGAAATAAATAGACTTTTCATAACTTCTCATGTGCAAAAATAGCTAAATGCACATGAGGAAAAAGCAATTTTTAAAGGTTCAATTTTTACAAAAATACTCAAAAATTACATCAACAAAAGGTCCCCTGATTTGCCGACAACTTTTGTCAGCCTTCCCGATGTTGAAATGAGGCTCATGATAGCTCGTTGGAAAGCTATGAGTGTCTAATTGTTGGAGAAACTAGAATTTTCTCAATCTGATGCATGGAAGTCCTCCAAAAATAGGCCTGTGTGTAAAAAACCAAAAAATAAGGTTTGCTGATAGACCGGGCAGAGTGTAGAAAAATCGTGCATTTTTCGCCATTTTGGGGGAGAAAATGATCTTCAAATTTCATGAAAATTGCTGAGTGTGTGCTCCTGAAATTATGACATAAAATGATACCATTCTCCTCCTTTGTTGATCCCCCAAACTGAAATGGCAAAGCTTATGAGTCTTGACAAAAAACCCAAAAATGCCAAAAAACGAAAATATGTCGAAAAACGCCCAAAATTGGTGAGCATGACCCTCAAGGGTTCTCAGAAACATGTTGTGAAGCAGAGGTGAAAATAAAAACTCCTGATATGTCTTTCCTCACTTTCCGTTCCGGGCGCTTCCCTTTAGCCTCCTTGAGCTTTTCTTGAGCAGCCTTCAACTTGCACCGGGCAAACTGATTTAACTTTTTGTAATCCCTCGTCATTATCCTTTGAAGGTCTAAATCCCTGTTTGCCTTCTCCAATTTCCTTTCCAAGTGGTCATTGACTCTCTCAAGCCATGCCTCCTTATTGTTCTCTATCTTCTGTTCAAACAATGCAGTGAGAGGGGTAGATTGGAGAAGGGCATTTTCCTCTTTTTTTTGCTTCTCAAGGGCCTTTTTAAGCCCCATGGTTCTAGGCCTCTTTCACCTAGGCTAATCTTCTCCTTCACTTTCATCAAAATCGCCCATGAGTTCTTCCAACCTTGCTTGGGTTTGGAGGCCTCCTTCTTGTACTTAGTCGCCCGTGTCTCATAAACAACCATATGGACACTCATTTGCCTATTGATTGAAATTCCTTGCCCTATGAAGATCATCCTTCAAAGAATCAATTTATCCTTATCTATGGATCAAGAGGTTTTCTAGAATCTGGGCCTCATTATCACTATCATCACTTTGGATTGGGATGATATCGAATGCACTCTCTTGTTTATGACTGCCTTCTTCCTTACCCTTCCCTTTGCTTTGGGTGGCTATTCTAGTGCTCTTCCTCCTAGGAAAATCAATGATGGGCTTCTTTGGAAATTTTCCTTTACTTCGGAGAGCTCTTGTCACATTTGGAGTGACCACTCTAGGCACTCTCTTCTTTGCTGTTCGGGGCTTGGCCTTTTTAGGAGAAGAGGTCATGGCCCCTTTACCTTTGTCGCCTTGCTCTTTTTCTTCTTGAAGTTGTTGTTCCTCATGCTGTGGCTGCCCCTGTCTATAACTCTCATGTTGTTCAGTCTCCTTTGGCTGCCCTTGTTTCTCTGTTTCACCCTCATCATAATTCTGATGTATATCATCAAAGGTCTGCTCACCCTCATTATGAGTCTGTCGTTCTTCTTGTTTCTGCCCTTCATCATCTTTATGTTGTTGTTCTGTCTCACCCTCACTGTCATGCTGTTTTTCACCCTCATCTTCATCCTTCCCTTGCTGCTGTTCATCATCGCTGTCATGCTATTGTCTGTCATCATAAGGCTGTTGTTCACCCTCATCATGAGTCTGTTGTTCTTCATGCAGCTTCCCTTCATCATCAATTTATTGTTCATCATGTTGTTGCCCTTCATCATCAATTTGTTGTTCATCATGCTGCCGCCCTTCATCCTCTTCCTCATGATCATGATCATGCTCTTCCCCCTCTTCAAGCTCTTCTGCTTGTTCTGTAGTAAATTTTAGCTTTTTGGGAATAGGCCTGCTAGAAGAATGTGAGGGACGATGAGTAGGAAATGTAGGGGATGAATGGACTAGAGGGACAGTGGAGAAATCCAGATGAGTGATGAAAACATCCCAAGAGACCTCTCTCTTTTCAAGCTGATGCAGAATGATGATTTTGATGAGAGAGTGATGGAATAGATAGGCTATTTGTTGTGACGGAGGCCATTTTCTCAATGCTCTTGTGTAAGAAGAAAGGAATATTTATCAATCTGGCTCTAGTGAACTGCATGAGCAATCGAATGTGATATGCATAAATTCGGGAGAATCTTCCCTCACAAGTGAATTACTTCATGATAATCTTCACGAGAGGGGCATAGCTGGCTAAAATATATGAGAAATGGAAAATAGAAGGACATGATTCTCTGTGCTCAGGCTTTAGGAAGGGTTTGCAATCATCTGAGTCCAAATGGCTTTGCTTAAACCATTTCTCACCAATATAGGGAATTTTAGTGGCTTTGGAGATGGCTCTTGGGGAGAACTTGAAGTCAAGGCCTGCCAATTGGAAATGCTTATCTTGAAACTTCAAAGCGCAAAGGTGTGTCAAAGGAGAAAAACTCTTCACCTCTTGCACCCTTTGACAAAAATCTAAGCACCTGACCTCATGGAAATTGAACAAGACTGATGGGTGTGCATTCACTTCTTTAGTGGAAATAGGTTCATATCTCTTATGCAATCCACTCCTACTATCCTGCCTGGGAGGCATCTTGTTATAGATGTTCTCTCCAAAACCAAACTGCCTCAAAAAGGATTTCTTGAAATGTGTTCTCAAAAAAAACTCTGCCTTCTCTGTCAATCACTGTTTAATCAAGGTAAATTTGGTTTCAAATGCTGTGTGAGATGCTTCTGTGATATTAAGTCTCTTTTCCTCCCAAAACACTACCCTTTCTCTTGGTATGCCAATCAACAAACAATTTTAAAAAACAAGTACACAGTCAACAAAAGATACACACAGTCAAAGGGTCACTGTCTTTGGGTAAGGTTACCCAGCTCTTTGTGTTTTTGGTGTGAGAACATACAACTTTGTAGCAGACAAACAGCAAAAAATCCTCACAATCAATACACTGCTCTTGTATTCACTATTCCTCACACAGATTTTGACAATACCTCCAAATTGAAATTTACAGCTTTATACACTAAATTTTGTTTATGGAAAAATTTGGCAGCCCTGACTCTGTTCTTCACCACAAGGAGGACTTCTAAAATAAAAGAGCACTCATATAATGATCATTGTATTTGAAATTAGGATCCCTATTTCATTTGTTCTAATACTGATTTTCTGCCTTTAAATAGTGCCTCTACCTTTCATCATTGTTTTGAGGGCAGTTATTGGGATTTTTACATCAATAGAAATGCTCCAATTTTACTAGGCTCACCTTGGGCAAACAACAACACAGCAATTTCAAGTTTCCAACATAAACACCTCTCCCTTAAAAAACTCAACACTGTGATTTACACTATGAATTTCATCCCTTTTTCCACCACTCAAAAGTTTTGAAAAGAGCAAGGAGGCACATAAAATACCTTTGAAAACGATGATGGCGTTTTTTGAGGATTTTGGGCCGTTTTCAACACATTTCGGAGGTGTATGAACCATCAACAGGTGCGCGACACATTTGTAAAGGAAAGAGCCACACAAAGGAGAGCTGCCGGGTCACTGTCGGGCCGTCGTGATCGGTGCTTACAGGTGCACCGTGTGCTACTACAGGCACGCTGCGCCACAATGTATTCCCTTTGTAAAGTTGCACATGAACGTGCCGCACAAGTGTACAGGCTCGCCGCACGGTCTTCAAGCCCGAAAAATTGATGAATTTTCTCAAAAACTCGTTTTCAAGTCTATTGAATAGCAAGAGGGGATCGATGTCTTGTGTTTTTGAGAGATTTAAAAGGGGTTACAACGGTCCCTCTATCCTTTTGAACGCAAAGAAGCCAACTACTCTTGAATTGAATTTGTGAGGGTTTGGAATACTTCTCTCTTTAAACCATTGCCTTTGTCCATTTGAAAAGAAAATAAAATAATTTTGAACGTGTTATGAAGGGCCCACATTTTGAATAGAGTTGGTGAAAAGGTCTGTGCGTACTAATTGAACAGTTGTAATAGCTATGACTCTTTTCCTCTTATAATAAAATCGTTCCAAGGGTCAAACTCTATTCACTGTGTTTACATATTTGAAAAGTAACCTCTGCCACTGCTGACCCTTTAGTGATATCTTCAACATGGAAAATCCACTTAACAATACACCAATGATTGATGAAGCATCTTTTGCCATTTGCAAGGAGATGGCCTATCTCTTTAAGACTTGATTGACAACTTCTGTTACTTATGATCATATCTGCTTGTGAGAGGGAAATTTTTTTTGAACCCATATAGGGACTATAGATATATCCTCCAAATGATGTTTATCTTTAACTGTGATTGAGGCCTAGTTGTATTCACCTGAGTTTTACAATCATCTGTCCATCAAGAGGGCATTTCTTCTAAAAACTTCTTCTCTACTTAAACTGCATCAACAAGGTATTTTTGACCTATTTTCATAAGGAGAATGCCTTCATTTGTGACAATGGACTGCATTATTAGTTTTGAATGTTGTTCTAGAATCTTGAAACTCATGCCATAATCTTTTTTACATATTTGTGAGCTTGTGTATTTATTTGCAATGCATTTATGGGAAAACTAAGCTCAAATCGCCTCCTGTCTAGTATGATGAGTAATTTTGAAAGAAATTTTTCTATGAATAGGAAGGATAGTACCTTTTGAAAATCATTCATCACTCTTAGTGGTTTCCCTTGTTCATGATGGTAGAGGTTAGTTTGGGACCAATACACTTTGACTCTTTTGAATATCTTCTTTCACAATCTTTCTTCAATGATGATGAACCTGTTAGCTTCACATTGTAACTCAAATAATAGTGAACTTATGCAAATAATTTTTAAAGCCCACTGTTTTGCCTCTGCCTTTAATCATCATTTTACTTTAGAAAACCTTAGTTACTATCTCACTGTTCATCAAAAAAAAATTCTTGCAGTCAGTGCAACTCTTAAAATTAAACTTTGTCCATTTTCCCTATGATTATAGATGAAGGAGGTGCTCCTAACCCTCTGCTTGTGAAATGACGGAGGTTATTCAGTCTTCAAACCCTCTTCTTATAGATGAAGGAGGTTTTTTAGTCATGTCATATCATCAGCCCTTTGATAGTGCTATTTTTCCTTTCACTGTCCTTTCAGGCTTTGAATGTGATCGTAAGAGCTTAATGAGAAACTCTCTGCTCTTTGGCTGCATCCCAGGCTCAAGATCACATTGAGAAGCAACTTTCTTCTCATGTGGAGCCAAATATTGTCTTCTGAGAAGCTGGTATGCCTATGTCCTTGAAAGATCCATTAAAACACTGTAAAAACACCTAGAATCAGTTTGACTTATGGTCCATGTATTGCTAAGACTTGAGGGTGTATTAGTGGCGCGACCTATGGCTGTAACCAAATTTATTTGTAGAATGGGAAGGTTTGTTATGACTGGTCTATAGCAGATGGAGGTTCTTTGGCTTTAGGATAGTTTTCCAAGGGAGAAATTCCTAAAGCGCCACTTCCTAACTTAGGGGAGACTTTTTGGACAGATTTGGATTGTTTCTTTAGAGTTGATGGGTAGAGTAGTATGGCTGAGGCTAGGTAGGACTTGATAATGAGGTTTCATCTCGTCATGGGCGGACTGAAAGGTAAGAAGGTAAAAAAAATTTATGGGTGTTTTCCAGCTGGCAAATTTGACAAATTTTTGATCAGTTGCTAGAAAACTTGGTTGTTACAACTAGTCATCACCAACAAGTGAAAAACACTGATGACTAACAAATGGCAAGCCTCCTCATTGATAAAAATGGGAATACAACAATGTCTCTTGATTGTAAAATCTTGCAGGCGACTCGACTTCGACACATTCATTCATCCCTGTCAAGATGCACTCAGGTACCTGGACACTCATTTACATTATCAGTGAGATGTCTCACATTGGTTAACGATTTTCATCATTGATTGGTAATCCAATTATTTATTCCCATGCTCGACTTTGACATGCTCATTCGCATGGTAAGAATTGTAACATGGATTTTGGCTTCGATGAAGACTAATGGTTTTATGGAATCAACAACAACTTGCAACAGTACATTTTATTAGTTTCTTGTAGCAACATGTTCATCTTTTTGTTATTCAACAACAACATGATGGCACCATTACAACATTTTTTCATTCATTTCATTTTCAAGAAAAACAGCAAATTTGGGCCTATTTCAGTCAATATGTAGTATGTTTCATGGTTTCTACTTCAACATGTAGTACACAATTCAAATTAGCAGTTCAAACTTGGAGAAAACAATTTTCTGCAAAAAATGACATTTTTTTGCAACAACTGTAGAAAGTTGCAGTTTGTGCAGCTATAGCTGTAGCAGCTTGTTTTGGTTGTTGAAATTTTTTCTAGAGGAAGTTTTGGCACAAATATTGCAAGAGATTGGAGGAGAAATAAAAAATTCCAAGCTTTTGGGTTTTCTCAGAATATGATAAATTGAGTAAGATGCAGACAAAATAAAAAAAAAAAAGCAATTTTGAAGGGCATTTCAAGTGGGTTTCTAAGGAAAATTTTTATTTTTCACCATTATGGACATATTAGGGGAGATTTTGGTATTTTTGCACAACAGTGCCTTTTCTTCATCAAAATTAAATTCTGAAAGCAAATGGCAGTGGAAAAGGTAAAAATCCACAGATTCCCTTTTGAATCACTCAATTTGGCCTTAAAATGAGTTCGCGGCATATGTTTCTGTTGCAACATTGGGCAGCGTGAAGGGTGAAACGGGACAAAAATTGATTTGATCATAAATTTCAAACCATACACCCATTGGTCCTGAAATGTTTATGGTAAATGTTGAAGTAGGGTAAATGAACTCATAAAACTTTAGAAAATTGCAGTGTTTATTTTTCAAGAAATTGGCCACTTTCACCTACAGCCATTTCTCATTTGTTGCAAGATCTGTGCAAACATTGGCTGAGATGGTTTGTGGGAAGATGAATAATATTAATGGTAACAACCTCAGAAAATTTCAGGAGAATATGATCCACCATTTGAGAGAAATTCTAAAAACAAGTCTGCTACATGAAAATGGTACATTTCATTGAGCAAGGTCAAAGCGATGGAGCTGCGTACCTAAGCCAAATCAACACGTACAACTCCTACTTCAGCATTTCAAGTTCTTCAAAAGGTAAACTTGAGGTAAAAATAGCCTTAAACTTTTTAACTTGTTAAAAATTTTGGAAATTGTAATAAGAAAGCTAATGAAAAACATGTGATCTATGTATTTCGCCCTATCATATTCAAATTATTCAGACCATTCTTTCTTATCCTTCATCCATATTCTACTATTTTCAGCCCTCATACCATATAGGATGCTCTACCAACTTTATTATAATTGAACCCCATCCCATGATTGCATAATCTTTTCCTTCAAAAGGTCTTATGTTTTCCCTAGTAATAATGTTGTCTCCCACCATTCTCATGATTAAATTTCTCTTCTTGTTGCAATACAAATTGATTCATCTTCAGATTTTAATGGAAGCCAAGAAGTGATGTTTACAAAGTCACAAAAATGAAAAGGGGTTTGAAACAAGGCTTTATTCACACACTCTTGAATTCAAAATGGGAAGTCTACTTGCATGAAGATCATTTATTAGTTGATGAGCATTTGAAGAAGCTATTTGAAAACATTGTTGAAGGAGGATTGGTTGTTATAAAAAATGTTTCTATGCATGATGATAAGACGACAAGCCTATGCTACTTTGTGCTACTTTGGAGAGGCTATGAAAATAATGAAAAATGTACTTGGGTGTACTACTTTGTGGGCACCCTTGGCATTCACACAAGTTGTATATGATAATATGAAAGGGGCTAATAAGTAATGTAGGGACGTTTATTTTATAAGAGAAGAACAAATCAATAGGCATTGCTTCTACTTTTATAGCATCTATGAGCAACCTAGTATGTGAAGACTTCAAGATCTTTGACTTTCAAGGGAGAGAAGGGTAACTCTTCTTTCTTATTCTAGAGACACAACAAACAAGTATGGAAACAAATATTTGTGCTATCAGATGTGTAATTTTGGAGAATGAATTCATTGGTTCACTGAACAAGAGAGAAAAACAAATCTTACCAAGATAGATGATCTAGACCAATCCTTTGGAACTTTGGTTAAGGATTAAGTGAAAATGATAGAATAAAGGAACACAAGGGATCAGTGGACGACGGAAATTTACAAAGCTTTTTTTGCATGAGGGCATGCAAAAACTCAGGTGTGGGGGAATGTTGGGCCTCCAATTGGCCTCCAATTTGTCATGATTTTGATAATCAAACCACCATTTTTGCATCATTCCACTCACCCATTGTCATCATTATTTACCATATTTCCTCATAGATGAACCAAATCTCCGCATACATGTTTACATGGTTTATTATTATTATTTCCATTATTTTTAACGAATTAAGAAGATTTTTGCATGGTTTTACTAATGACAGTTTGACAAGTTCTAGATTCTACAGCTCAACCAACATTATGTAGCCATCTCCATGGTTAAGGTAGTAGCACCACTCTAAAATGAAATCCGGCACTTGGCCATGGTTTCTAGAAGATCTAATATGGATTTTGAATGATCAAATTCCACCCAGCTCGCACATGTGGACCTCTAGCCAAGATCAAGGGAAAATCATAGCAGTTTCACCAGTCAACTTCAAATGCATTTGCTGAGAAAAAAAAAGTGAATTAGGCAAAATGAAAACATGGGTTTTGTTCGACACGGGCCCGTTTAAGTTTGTAGTGATTTTTTTTTCCGAATTCATCTCCATTTAGGAGATATTTTAGGTTCTTTGAACCCCTATTTTTCAGATTGCGTGAGTAGATCCGTTTTTGCAGCTACCTCCATTATTTGACAGGTTCCAAGGATCGAATGGTTAAATAATAAAACTCCAACTCTTTAAGTCGGTTGATATTAGAAACCTGTAGCAGAATTAAGTCATAAACAATTATAATTGTTTTATTTAAATATTGGTTGTACATAACCGAAAAAAAATAAGTTAAGTTTTAAGTGAAGCTTTTGCTGAACGTTGTATTGTTTTAAGAATTCACTCTGTTAAACAAAAGGATTGTGTTCATGCCAATGATTTCTTAAACTGTGTCTTTAACTAGCTAGCATTTCATCCAAATTAGTTGCAGAGGGCCCCTGCACTGGAGGAGGCTTTTCATTTGTTATTTTTAGATTAATTTCCATTACTCTGTTTTTAGCAATTCTATTTGCTGATTAGATTAATGTCTCATTCCAGTTTTAATCAATAGCATAACATTAAATCTTAACTGTGCAGCCTTGTTGTTATAAAATATTTCGTGAAGATAGATAATTCTGTTTTCAAATCGAATTAAGATTGAGGCAATAAGAATACACAGTTGTCTAGTTTTCTTACTATTCTGCCATTTATTTTCTTAAGAATAGAATTTTCAATTAATTGTGTCACTGGATGTTCTTAAAAGCCATTTCAAAATGATGATCCTGAACTAAATGATTGAATTTCTAATTCACATAGTTATTGAGTTTACTCTACACATTTTTACTTGCTTTATAAGAACTTAGAAGCTAAGGTATTATTGACTTCTTATACAACATCTCAACAGGGTAATACTTCACATTGAATGTTGGGGAAAATAAAATATACATTAGTTTTTACAGTTAGTTTGACATGCTTTCACATTTTGCTTCTAGATTCTCACTTAAGTTGCATCACTAATATTCCTAAATTTCATTCCAAGGAGATTGATTTAATCATATTTCAAGATTGAATGATTGAATTTTTAATGACTGCAATTACCAAGTTACCTTCTACACACTTTACTTTCTTTTCTAGATCTTTAGGTATAATTTTTTACTTAACACCATATCAAGAAGGTAGCACTTCATAATTGAATGTTGGAGTAGCTAAATATACATTAGATGTTTTACTTTGCACACTTTTCTTACTTTTCTAGGACATTAAAAGTTAAAGTATAGATATTTGCTTACACGTCATCTCAAAAAGGTCACACTTCATAATTGAATGCTGGAGTAACTAGAAGTACATTAGTTGTTTTCATTTTTTTCTTTTACGTAAGACAAGCACTACAATTTCAATATCAGTTTTAAGAATTAGATCCATGGAATAGGACTAATGATAAGATAATATAGATGCTCTGTTTTCTAGATTATATTCTAACTAGCCAATAGTATTTGATTTATTTTTATGTAAATTAGAATGACTTGGGAACACTTCCTTTTATTCCTTCTTAAAATTCATTAGATTCATTTATATATTTTCATAGTTTTAGATTGAACATTCTTAGACATCAAATAACAAAAACCCCCAAAATACAATATAAATACAAACAACAAAGTAAGAAGAAGGTTAACTAAGAACATACAGTGCATCACACTTTATCAGTTTACAAACTTCGGTCGACAATTTATGTATTCAATTTAAGACAATTAAATTGACCAAACATCATCAAAAGGCTTTATTGCGGTGGTTTTTATTGGGAGAATATGGTTTGACATTGTGCATGTTCATCCATATGTCTCTACTTCTTATTTTACACATTGTTGGGATGATGCTTGGATCCAACAAGGCCAATAGGGCCAAGGATGGAAACATGGAGAGATACAATCTACTTCATGTAGCATGGAATGGAGAGATAGTTTATGAGTTGGGACTTTCCACTTTGGGAAGAGACCACTTCATCTTATGTATCTCATGCATAGAGGAGGATCTTGGATAGCATATGGTTGCCTCTTGGAAACTTATTGATGAGAAGAGGCATCTAACCTTTCAGTTGGAGGCCATTCCAGACATTCTAGAGAGGAAGCTTTGGAGTTGGGAATGCATTACACATTGGAGCAGATGGGGAGGCCTTCCATATGAGGATGCCATTTGGAGAGAGATGGATTGTTGTAGCATTGAATTTTGCAGTTTGTTGAGGAGAAGCAACATTCTGGCCAGGAGGACTGTAATATTCCAAATTTTCCATCAGTTAATTGGAATATTAAAGTTCTTACTTTTCTTAATTAATTAAGTAAATAAGAGGGTGGAGGGACTCATAAACCCCACAGATGAATAAAATTTAATTTTGATGTGTGTATGTGGATAATTTAGAAGTAGATATGCATTATGGAGTAGTGGAGCAGCTTCTTAATGAAGGACGAGTGGAGATCATGCAGTATTAATGATAAGATCATGGAGATCATGGAGGAAGTAAAATTAAATCATGGTGTATTAAACGTAAGATCATAGACCACTAATGATGAAATAGTGGAGGAAGTGGTACATATAATGCACACATGATGAAGAGAGCAGGAATTAAATTCAAAGATGGTGGAAAACATGGAGAGACAACACACTATTCATGGAGGCTAGTGGCCACATGTGAAGCACAGTTATGAGGTGGGCCAGGGCTATGGAAGGCTCACCAACCATATAAGGGAGATGAAGGCAAAAATAGAAGGAAATCTTTAGATTTTGTTTATCGATCTAATTAGATCTGGATTTGTCATTTGACATTTTTATGCACGCTTCAACTGTTTACCTAAGTCTGCAGTGTTGTTTAGCACATGGGTGTTTCCAAGCGGAAATCACACCCTTACCCACATGGGACTTAGAGTGCCTACTATGGGAAGGTTTTTTTTGAGCTGCCATACATCATCAAGAATTGGTGCCACATTCAATTCTTGCTTGAGGGTTTGAGAGGAGGAGGTTGTTTCTAGAATTTCAGCTAGGAAACGAGTGGAGGATTCTTTCAATTTTTTCTTCAAGATCAGTCTTCCAGCAGCATTGTATTCATATCCAACATTTATACCAACATTACACACCTCCATGCAGCAACAATTCCCCAAGGGATCAGGCAATCCAGTCCTGTAGATCTATTGGAGGAGGGAAGTTTCCAGTATTTCAGGTGGAAATCCTGTGAGGGACCATCTCCTCACTTTGGGCACATTATTTCCATCATTGTTGAGCTTCATTGCAGAATCTAACATCAGGCTTGTTAGGGTCCTATAATAATAGGATTCATAATTTTTGAATTGAATTTGACTAGTCTTGTAATATGTACATACTTTGCTTTCTGCAAATAGTTTTCCCATATTAGAAAAATAAAAAATGTAAAGAGGGTAAAAGTCCCAAAAGAAAAATCAAAGGAATTGAAAAGAAAAATATAAAAAAGAATAGAAAAAATGGACCGCAAACAAAAAAGAGGTAAGAATAAAACATGAAAGTGATGCAAATCCAAATGCCATGACTAGTTACTTTTTACTGCAAAATAAATGATTATGTGCAGCTTGTTCAAAATTCCATAAACCATGATGAGTTAAAAAGATTAATATTAACTTTTAATGCTTTAAATTTCATGCTGATAGATGGAGAATAAAGATCTAACCAAATAGTTTAAACTTGGTAGATCAGTAGTTAGGTAGAGAATAAATGAGGAGCTCAACAACTTAATATGAGCCCTTGGAAGAAATAAGGATAGAATTATTTAGTTTGTTGTTTTAAAATAAAAATAAACAAGGGTTTGCAAGCTCAAATTCACCCAGGTAAAGGAAGAAAAAATGTTAGGGTAGCATATGGGTAGGCAGAAGTAGTTTTTACAATCATGGATAAGCATAAATTGGTCAATTCAGTCACTAACATCCTTCAAATAGTCATTTCGCTTGTAAAAATACTTCATCCCCTCCATTTTGATTATTTCCCCTTCATTTTCCCTTCTCCCATCATCATTAAGTTTCACTTCCAAAAATACCCTTTCCTAAGTGTAAAAATCATTATACTTATGAAAAGTAAAATCCCACGACTAATTTCCCTTTTACCCCAAATATACCCAAAAACCCATAAAAACATTTTATCGTAAGTTTAAAGGTAAAAATATTATATCGGGACTCTTAACTATGAAACTTATCCCTTTATTTATATTTTACATTAAACTTAGTTTATTTTAATTTCTTGTCCCACTTGATTATTAACACCTTAACTTATATATTAGCTCCTTATTAAACCTTTATATCCCGTATTATATTAAAAAACTTTTAATATATATCCCACACCCTTATTTTACTTTTTAGCCTATGGTTTATTTTCCCACGTGATTATTATATTCCCACTCCCATAGGTTAAAAATGTTCTATTATATGAACCCCGCCTATGTTAACATTACACTTATAAGCATTTTATTTGTTAATAAAATATTAACCCACCGATCATATCATGCCTAAAATTTATATTAAAACCTCATGTTTTAATATATAATCCACTCCCTGTGCATAAATAATCCCGGGCCCCATGCCTTTGACCCTGCAGCTTCCTCATTAGATCTCAACCATTCGCTCCTATCCGCCAGATCTAACGTTGAAAATCTCCCATCGCAACTTTGATTGCGCGATTGTTAAACAAGTTCGAACCTGTGATAAAAGTTTTTTTGAGATTTTCTCTCCCCTCCACGCCTCCCAATTCAATTGGATCACATTGATCCTCCCAATTTCGCTTATCGTCTTTAGACCGTGAGAAAACTCCCTAGTGGTTATTCCCTTCCCCGCACCTAAACCACCTTTCTGTTTGAAATGACCTGTGTGTAATGCATTTAATATTCACTGAAAATGCTTATAAACTCCCAAAATGCATTCATTTCAAGCCTCTGTTACTATTTTATGCTCATAGAACCTTCCCAGACCAACAAAAATACACTGCCGCCTCCGTTTTATCTAAAAAACAAACAAAATTCATCAAACACAATTGCTACAATACTGCAAAAGCCTCCAGACTGCATATAAAGGCTATAAGAAGCTTTTGAAAGCTTTCAAAACCTATTAAACCCTTCTTCATAGCATAAAATCTGAATTTTACAAGTATTCTTCAAAAAAAGAGACTCATCCATCATTCTACAAGAATTATACGGTTAATTGAAGCCTTATAAAGCCTGTATGCCTTAAAGAATACCCTTTTTCTTCAGAAATTCTTTAGATAGACAAAACCCTAAGAATTTTTCAGTTTTTGAAAGGCTTGACCTGTTTTAAAAGAAAATTTATAGTGAATTTAATCATCTGCAGACTTAAAAAGGCCCTCTAAGACATCCAAATCCTTTTCTATAGTACTCAGAAGCCCTTTTTCACAAAATTTGATGTTTTAGGATTATTCTCCCACAAAAAGTCTACTTTAAACCCTTGATATCTTCTGTTAAGGCTATAAAGGTCAGGAAAATTTTTTTTTATACAGAATTGACAGTTTTGAGTCAGAGTGATAAAAAATATCCTTTTGATGTCCAAGATAGAACCTTTATTATATCTAAAGTGCTTCTATAAATTGTTTAAACCTAGAGAATGTTTCACAGGCCTAAAATTTGAGTTTTAAAGGTCAAGAGTGTTTAAAATTGATAAATCAAACATAACAATGGCATCCAAAAGTAATATTGTGATTAAACCTCTACAACCCCCTCTTGTAGATGTAGAACATACGCCCTTTGAAGATGTAGACTTCAAAATCATAGATCTTGTGATAGAGTTTAACCTCCTTGAGCTCCATTGCTGGAGACAAGAGAAATCCTTAGATCAAACAGATGATGTGTGTAGCTGGGAATCAAATTTTCCTAACTATGTTATCCCTCACACTCATCAATGCCTAGAAGCTATCAGATTATGCCAATATTTTTATTCTCCAGATCAAAGAGCCATTGTCAATTCTGAAAAAGAAGTATTGTTTACCATAATAGATGAATCTATCAACCAGAATCTTTAATTGCAGCTTGAACCTAATCAAGTCCCTTTATCAATTGAAGCCCTCACTAAGTTCTATTTGGAGTTGGATTTTTCTAAAAGATTTCAAAATTTTCAAAATTTTATGCCATCCTATGTGGAAATCCCCAAGCTCAACCTTCCATACTCCTCTTCTAAATTCCCAGAAAGAACCAGACACATTATTTCCGTGTTGTCTTTCATCCTTGGATATTTCACAAATGAACATGTTGATGCATCAGTACATGGTTTATTATCCATTTTTGTACTTTTGCAGCCCCGTGTAGTCATTCTCAATTTTGCACAATAAATTGCTGATAACATCCATGAACAACTAGTAAAATTACCTATTGAAGGTGTCTTTAGGTATACTTCATTTCTTTTCCACATGTTCCTTCATTTTCAGTCATAAAAGTTACATATAACTCTTCAAAAGCTACATGTGGAAGGAAATCCATAATCTGTTGTATTTTGGACTTCCTTGATTAGAAAGGAGTCAGATGAATTCACTAATGCAGATTTTACATATTCTTTCATCCATCCATTAATAAATCTTCTAAACAACAGTGTGAAACCTAGGATCTAAAATAAAATCAAGAAATTTTTACAGTTTTATAAACAGAGGAGGATAGGTGATTGGTATTTATACCAAAATCACATTGAAATCAGAGTTTATGGGTCAAAACTCCTTCCTTACAAGTTGTAAAAATATTTACCTATGAGATTGTTTTCTTTAGAGTTTATAAAGTAGATTTTGAACTCAGATGCTGTAAATTTCTTGGCTGTAAAGAAGAAAACCCAATTTAAATTAAAGAACCAAGTTCGTCCATTCATATGTAATAACAGAGAAGCAGGTACAGAGGAAGAAAATTAGTTGTTAGGGTACAAATTCATCACTAGCTTTCTTTGGTATTATGATCCCTATGGTATAATCAACAAAATGAGAGTTAAAAGTAATTTAACTCCATAAATTCATGAAAATAAGTTTGATATTGAAACATTCTCAAACCAAACAAAACGGTTAGATCATACACTGGTAGAAGTTGATAAGCAAAGTGATACTGGTCACATTTTGTAAAATTTAGCTTAGGAAGACAAAAGCATGAAAACAAATAGGGAAGAAGGGTCTTACACTGCTGAGACCACTACAGAAACAAGGTTCAAACTTAGGTACAACAAGAAACCTAAAATTAATCCCGTAGACAAAGAACAAGAGACAGTATATATCATTGATACAGAGATTCTAGAGAAGGATACTCTACCTCCCATAGTAGTTGAAAATGAACAACAACCAACCACTATTAATACATGGTTGACTCAATAAAAACATAGTGTAGAAGCATCATCATCAAAGCAGACAAAGGAGAAGGATATGGACATCAAGGAAAGGTATAAGGAGATTAAGGCTAAAAATGAAGAAATCGAGAATGAAATATACTCTCAGTACTTAAAGCAGACCCCCAACATACAAAATAGGTTGCTTTGAGACTTTGATTACAAAAACAAGAAACTGCTGATGACAGTGCTTCAGTCCACAGTGCCAACTCTTGAAACAACATCTGATTATAAAAAGGTTGATTTTGAGGTTCGAGTTCAGGAAATTCATCCCCTGGACCTAATTGAATTCCATAAAAATGCAGGAGAGATGCTTTATTCCACAATGAATACAAAAGAAATGAGTGCAGAAAAGCTTCAGAATACATTGATTAATGTAAGAGACCAGCTCAAACTAGAAAAAGCATCATCATATGCTAAGGATATTAGAATCAAATCCTTGGAGGAGTTAGTTATTGAGGTAGGCTATGATCCTCAAAACATAAAATATGTTGAAGAAATATTTAAAAAGAACAATGCTAATATTGATGCACTTATGAAACAATTGAAATTCCCTCCTAAAGAGAATCCACAGGCCAAAGAGATTTTACAGGATTCTAATCAAAAGAATGAGATGATGAGTCTCATATTGCAGCTGACAACCCAGATTAAAGAGATGGAGATTGAGATGGAAAAATTGGTCCAAGAAAAATAAGCCACCAAAATAGAAGAAGTTCTTGCTACTATAGTTCTAGTAGTTACAATAACAGTACCATCTACTCTGGTAGAAGAAATAGCTCCAAATGTTCCATTGGGTACAACAGTGCCAGTAGCTTCATTAACAACTTCTGCCACTAAATCTTCCACTACAGCAGTCTGAAAATCAGATGAGGCCAGTAAATTTGTAAAATAAATGCAGTACATGTCCATACAAAACAATGAAATAAACAAGTTAAAGGAACAAATTAAGAATCTAGAAGATGCGAAAAATCCTACACAAATTAATGCCAAGAATGAAGAGAAAAAGGCCAAAAGGTTGAATGAACAACTCAGGAAATTAGAAATAAAATTGACTTTGAAAGAACCTATGGCACATGTTAAAAACCAATTATGGTCCAATATCATTGAGGCTGTCAGTGATACTTGGCCATCTATACAAGTAATTTATGAACATAAAGATTTACTGAAAGAAGAAAAAGAATAAATATAGAAGAGCAAAGAGGAGCTAGGTAAAAACCCTGAAGAGGCCTTAGAAATTATTACATTTCTTAATTCCAAAACTAAACAAGAATAGGATGAAATTTGAATTACAGACAGAACATTGACCATACTTGAGTTAAGAAAGATAATATCCAAGAAGAACTTGGTGAAACAATTAGAGGAAAAGTGTCAAAACATGAATATAGAAATCACAAGATTCATGATAAAATTTGATATTTTGAGGCAAAACGGCCTTCCAGATTCTCTGGTAATTAATGAAAAATTGATGAAACAAGAGGATTATGACAAAAATCTGAGAGAATTTTCTAAAGAACAGGTAAAAAGATCATATTAGGTAAAGTTTTTCATAAGAGTTTTGAAAATCTATTTTACTTGTAGCATGAAGTAAAACACCTTTTTGTCAACAAACCAACATTTTTCAAATATACTAAAGATGATGAAAACTTCAAAAGACTTATGAAGATCAAATTGCCAGAAGTTGAGTATTGGGAGAAGTTAACCGATTTACTATAAGAATAAATTACAATGAGGAAAGAGCATGAAAGGTCAAAAACAGACTTTGTTGTTTTTTTCATCAGCAGTAAACAACTTTCTGCTATCAAAGTGTATCATTAGAAGTGTATACGATGAAAGATGCAGACAAAAATAGATTGAAGATAAAACTACCAGCATGAGGGACACCTCACTTATCCAGCTACAGCCAAAATCCAAATAGAAAGATATTTTATTTCAATAAATAGGACAACAAGTAATTAGTCATGCAGTTGTCTCTATCTTCTTGGATGAAGAAATTTTATTTTCCAAGAAAATTTCCTAAGATTATTCTAGGCTCTTTTGTACTATTTTTTGTATAAATACGTCATCATTTGAAGTATTGAGTGTGGATTAATTGCTGAACATTTCTGTAGCTATAATATTCTAAACCTAAGGGTTTTTTGTATCAATTTCAAGTCAGCAGACTAGATCACAAGAAATAAAACATCATATTACAGGATTCATGTGTTGGGCCACTACAATGAAGTATTTCACTTGTCATCTTGTCAATTTTCTAATGTTTTCCATCTAAATTTTAATGATAAATAGGAATTGTTATTTCAGAATTTGTTAAAAGCACTCTGTTATTGACTAATTATCATTTAAATGTTTTCTACTGATATCTAGACTAGGGAACCCTTAATTTATCATTGATTTCAATTGACCTCTACCTTTTCACTCCTTATATTGACTTAAGAACCCTTAATTGCTCTTTTATCCCAATAAAAAAACCATTTCACCATCAATCTTGAAGATCTGAAGTGACTCTGCTATCTTTCCTTGTGAATATTTACCTTTAGACCTTGATCCTGATATGACTGCTTGACACATTGACTCCATCTGCCCAATGGAACATAGATCTATAGCTATCCATCTAAGTAATTTGTTTTCCCACCAAACCAAATAAAAAAACCCGAAACCATTTTCCCCCATATAACTAGACTAAAATCAAATATAATCAACAAAGTTAAATCCTATAGAGAGAGCCCTCTCTGACCTTTAGTAAGGCTAGATCCTAAGGCTTGAAAGTAGGTTTGTGGTTACCTTTGATATTCTTTAAAATATAATAAAAAATCTCACAACTTTGAGAATTATTAGAGTGATAACATACTGGCTACTCCACTGGGGACAAACTAATCCTTGGTTTTAAAATAGATCTTAAAGGAAAACTTTTCATTTATCTTTTCACCTTAAGATTGTTTTTAATAAGTTGTAACTATATTTATGTAAAAAATTGTAATTCTGGCTTCTAGAAGAGTCTACTATACCAGGTCCAATCCAGATCCACAACCTACTGTCATAGTAGTTAATCCTGAAAAAATTGGAAAGAAAAACAAAAGAGTAGAAGATTTAGGTAATAAAGTTTCATTAGTCAAAGAAAATTCCCTTCCAAAACAGCTATAAAGTTTACAAGACATAGAATTTGATTTAAATTTTGAACAATGTTTATTTAGAACTAAATCAGAAAGTGACTTACATAATACTGTTATAGATCCCGATTTTATTTCATTCATTGAAACTAAGAAGGAAACTGTTTCAGTAGATTCTGAGGAAAATATTTTTGAATTTTATGATAAGCTTGATGTCATAACTGCTTCTTTGATTAAAGAAATATATGAAGCTTATTTACAACATTCAGTTGAATTAAGTGCTTTATCAGCCTATACCCCTAAGCCTTCTACCAGCCTTTTAGAATCTATAGGTTCACCCCTATTCACTACCACTTGATCCATTATTTCCACCACAGTTCATTCCACAAATTCACTTTTTCCTAAGCAACCATTTCAACCTAGAATTTCATTTCCATCTCGTACCACTTCAAGTTCATCCCCTAGTATTTCTGCTGCATTTTCCAATACATCATTCTCATTCCCAAGTACCTCTTCTGGCATCCCAACTTCATATTTTAGTTTTTCAACCACATTTACTAGTACATCCTCTTATATTCCAATCTCATCTGCCAGTTCTTTAACTACATCAGCAAGTACTTCTAGTTCTTCACCAAGTACATCCAACTTACCTCCTAGCCAAGCTAGAATCCAAGCCATGGCTGCCAAATATGCTCCCTTGGTCCTACCAGCACAGTTACATGACATGCCTCAAGATTATCAAAGCAAAATCCCTCAATTTGATGGAACCACTCACTATAATGCACAACAACATATCAATAAGATGATACATTATTTCGAGTTGCATAAAATTGATGAAGTTGATGTCCAAGTAAGAATTTTTGCTCAAAATTTAACTGGTGAGGTAAAAAAGTGGTTTAAAGGTTTAAATGCGAGTAGTATTACTCATTTAGAAGTTTTTCATAGATTATTTCTTAATATATGGGAAAAGAACAAAAAACCACAACAAATCTTATCTAAATTTGAAAGCATAAAAAGAGCACTGAATGAAATAGTTCAAAATTATTGTACTAGATATAACAGTATTTATAATGCAAATCCTGCTAATCTTAAACCTCCTCCAAACTCTGTCATTATAAAATTCCCTGATGGATTTGATACATATATAGGCTATAAATTGAGAGAGAGATATCCTGAAACCCTAAAGCAGATGCAAAGTAATGATATTAGTGTAGAGGCAAATTTGTTAGTTAGAAAATCTAGATTAAGAAATGAAAGGAGAGTGACAATAAAAGAAGAAGCATATACTTCATATTTGAAAATTGATCAATTAGAAAAAAAATTAGAGAGAATGATGGATAGGTTAGATAATATGGAAAGGAAGCCACAGTGGGATAACCAACAGCAAGGACCTCATATTAGAAATCCCATTTTCAGGAAAAACACCAACACTAGAAAATCTAGAGAATTAACACCTGACCAAACAATAAGACCACCTATCCAAGAGAACTATGCTGAAAGTTATAATCAAAACAAATATGATGAAGACACCATTAATATAATGGGCATTAATGATAATAACACCATTTTTCTTTCACAAGAAGAATATGAGTTGTATGAATTACAACAACTACAATTAGATTCTGGTGAGTCTTTTGATTACAAGAAAGGTTATGAGATTGCAATCAATGAAGTTCATAAGTAATATAACCTTAGGAGCAATAAAAATGTAGACCCTTCTATTAAGAAATTTTCCCAAACACAAAAAAAGAAGACAATAGAAGCTTCTACATCTAAAGTTCTGTAAATTCTCCCTAGAGAAAACATGCAAAACTCTACTTCAACTCAGAAAGTTTCAAGCCCCAAAATTTCACCTAGTCCTAAAATTGTTGACATCACAGATGATGTTGTCCAAACAATAACATATCCTCAAAAATATGTTGTTGCAAAGATAGCTAATGCTTCTAAAACAACAATTTCAAACTCCAAAACACCTACTGTTTATCCAAAATCAGCTCATCCTAAAGCTGCCACTGCTAAAGCAGCTGCTGAAAATACAAAATCTGCAAAGACTTCCACTGCATCCCAAACTATTCCTGAAAGGAAAAATAAAATAAGTAAGACAGTGGAAATAAAAACAGAGGATGAGAAAACAATTGTATAAAAAGAAGACAAACCTACCCAAACTACAATTACAAAAGAAGAAATAATTCAGCTAAGAAAATCACAATCTCCATTTAATATCCAAGCTGAAATTGCCAAATTAAAGATACCAATTCCTTTGATAGAATTGGTAGAACATGACCTATACAAAACACATATCACTAAGACATTAAACATGAATGATGGAGAAGATTCAGAAAATTTGAGTGATGATCAACCTGAATTAATATTTGGTCTTGATGTTAACGGGAAGCACCGAGATGGAGCAATTCCGCCTTTCTACATTAGCTTAACTCTTCATGATCATATTTTACATAATGAAATTCTAGATTCAGGGGCCTCACACAAATTGATGCCTAAAGCAATAATGGAAACCCTGAATTTAGACATCACTAGGCCTTAGAAAGATCTCTTCTCATTTGATTCCAGCAAAGTGAAATGTTTAGGTTTGATAAAAGATTTATGTGTTACTTTAGTTCAATATCCTTGAAGAAGCATAGTCATGAACATTGCAGTAGCTGACATCCCTCCCAAATATGGAATGCTCTTAGCTCGCTCATGGGGAGATAAATCGCAGGGATCTCTACAACTTGATATGTATTATGCAACAATATCAATTTTTGGCCAACTAAGAAACTTTACAGAGAAAAATTAATGTGGTACATGGTTAGTAGTGTATAAAGACCTAGAAACTATCCTATTTACTCTATAGCATCTGACACGGACTCATTCATTTTATGTAATTCTGAAACTAACATTGAGAACAATACTGAACTAAAACAAGAAAAGAAAGCACCAGATAGTGAAAAAAAAATTCATGAATCGTTATGGCACCTATATTTTGATGGATTAGTCAATAAATTAGGAGCAGGAGCAAGAGTTTGGATACACAATATGGAAAACAATCATGCATAAGGTCATGATTTTAGACTAAATTTCAAATGTACAAACAATATGGCTGAATATGAAGCTCTTTTTTTAGGACTACAGATTGTTAGAACTTTAGGAGCCAAAAGAGTGTCAATTATGGGAGACTTAAAGGTAATTTTGAAACAAATAACTGGAGAATATTCTGTATATAATCCAAGATTAAGACGATATAGAGATATTATTTTTGATCTGATCAAGGAACTGCTGGAATGTGACTTTTCTGCAATCCCAAGAAAAAAAAACATACAGGCCCACATATTAGAAACTTTTGCTAGTACTTGTAATCTTTCATTTCAACCAAATCACAGATATACTACAAAACTTAAACATAGGCCTACAATCCTAGATAATCTTAAATATTGGCAATTATTTTCACAGGATGAATAGATTTATCATCTTATGAACAATGAAGGATAATTTCAGGGTTGTAATATAGACACAGATTGTACAATAGATCAAAACTTAGATAGTGAGATTGATATAAATAAGGTAGTTGTAAATAACTTAAATTTTGCTAAACCCACTAAATTTATTCAAGTAGACATAGATAATTTAGAGAAAGTAGAGACTAAAGAACTAGCAGATGATGAATCTAATATTTTAAACCTCAGAGACAACTTTTTACCTAAGGTATTAGCCCCTTTAGAAGATCTGTTTGACTCTAATGCTGTTGCAAGGAAACCTAAGATGGAGCCATTAAGATCTGATATTGAGGAATGTAATATAGGAACAGAGTTAAAGCCTAAGATGATTAAACTTTCAAAAGCTTTACCTCATGAAGAAAAATTAAAATACATTTCTCTATTTAAGGAATTTCAGGATGTATTTGCATGGAGTTATGAAGACTTAAAATCCTATGACACTAGCATAATACAACATAAAATACCCATAAAAGAAGATCAAAAACCTTTTAAACAAGAGCTTAGAAGGATTAATCTTGTTTTGATGCCTTTAATTGAGAAAGAGGTAAGGAAAATGTATGAAGCCAAAATAATTGCACCAATTAGATATTCTGATTGGGTTTCAAATCTAATCCCCACTAGGAAAAAGACAGGAGAAATTAGACTGTCTGTTGATTTCATAAATTTAAATAAAGTGTCCTTAAAAGACAACTACTCTTTACCCAATATGGATCACATTTTACAGAGGGTTGTTGGTTCTTTTAGAATTTCATTACTTGATGGATTCTCTAGATATAACCAGATTTTATTCCAACCAGAAGATCAACCTAAAACTGCTTTTACTACTCCATGGGGCACTTTCATGTATGTGAAAATATGTTTTGGGCTAATGAATGCAGGAGCCACTTTTCAAAGAGCTATGGATATAGCCTTTTCTAAAGAGATTCATGAATTCCTTATGATTTATTTAGATGATATTACTATATTTTCAAACACTGATAATGAACATTTATACCATCTTAGACAAGTCTTCCTCAAATGCAAGAAATTTGGCATCTCACTAAATCCTAAAAAGACTTTATTTGGATTGGAAGAAGGTAAATTATTAGGGCATATCATGTCTAAAGAGGGAATTATGATAGATATAGCAATAGTTGAGGCCATTCTAAACATTGTTCCTCCTAGGAATATTAAAGAATTACAAGCTTTCTTAGGTAAAATTAACTTTCTCAGAAGATTCATCTCAAATCTAGCTGAAATAATTAGATAAGTTAACAACATGTTGAAAATATACTCAGTACTTAAATGGACTATGGAGGCCAAGCAATCATTTGAATGAATTAAAAAAGCCTTGACCAAAACACTAGTCTTTATAAGTCCTGAATTTAAAAAATATTTCATTATTTTTTCCTTTGCTTCAGAACACACTATTGCTGCAGTTTTACTGTAGAAAAATGATCAGCGCTATAAGCAGTCCATTGATTTCTTTAGCAAGTCACTCAGAGATGCCACTTTAAAGTATAATATAATGGAAAAGCAGGCACTAGCTTTAGCGAAGGTCATTAAAGACTTTAAAGTGTACATTGTTTATTCACATATCATTTCTTATATTCCAAATGCAGTTGTAAAGGACATTCTAACACAAAACGGGCCTGATGGTAAAAGATTTAAGTGGATTGCCACCATTTTGGAATATGACATAGGAATCAATCCCACCAAACTCATAAAAGGTCAAGGTTTAGCCAAACTCATGGCTGAATTAAATTTTCATTCTTTAGTTATTAATTTTATTGCCCAAATAGATGATTAGGAAGAGATGGCGACTCCAGATATCATTGAAGACTTTTCAGACTCACCATGGTATGAAGATATTATATTTGTATTACTAAATTTACAAGCTCCTCCTGGACAATTAAGAACTAATGCTAGATTTTTAAAGTTAAAGGCAATAAGATTTTGTATCATAAACAATGCACTATTTTGGAAAGATCATGGTGGAATTTTATTGAATTTTTTGCTTAAAGAAGAAGCTAATACAGTTTTGGAAGAGTTTCATGCAAATGATTGTGGAGGACATCTCTACTGGAAGACTACTGCAAATAAAACCTTAAAAGCTGATTTTTACTGGCCTACCTTATTTGCAAATGTAAAAAAGTATGTGACTTCCTGTCACAAGTGCCAAATCTTTGAAAGAAATAAAAAGTTGCTACCTTTTCCCTTAAAACCCATCTCAACAGAAATTCCTTTTCAACAAGGGGGTCTTGACTTCATTGGTGAAATTCACCCTCCATCCTCAGTCCAACATAAGTGGATTTTGACAGCCACATACTATTTCACTAATTGGATAGAAGCCATACCTTCCAGGCAAGCCAATGACACTGTCATAATCTCATTTTTAGAAAACAACATACTCTCAAGATTTGGATGCCCCCAAAAGATCATCACTAACAATGCAGTAGCATTCAAATCCAAAAATTTGATTGGCTTCTGTCATAAATACCACATTACCCTTGGCCATTCTACTGCATATTACCCTCAAGGTAATGGCCTTGCTAAATACTCCAATAAAAGCCTTGTGAATATCATCAAGAAACTACTAGAAGAAAATAAGAAAACTTGGAACAAGAGGTTAGTTAATGCCTTATGGGCAGATAGACTTACCAATAAGAAATCTATTGGTACATCCCCTTACCAGCTTGTTTATGGGATAGATGTTGTTTTTCTATCTTCTTTAGGAGTATCAGTAATGAATATAATCCAAGAACTGCAAGTTGAAACCAATGATATTCAAAGAAGGATTAACCAAACCATACACTTGCAACAAACCAGAGAAAAGGTCTATCTTAAGTCTCAACTTGTCCAAGAAAATATTAAAAAGATATTTGACAAGAAGACTAAGGAAGATGATTTCTATATAGGTGACAAAGTTCTAAAGTGGGATTCAAGGAGAGAAGATAAATGTAAACATGGGAAATTTGATTTTTTGTGGAAAGGGCCTTATGTTATTTATGGTTACAGAAGTAACAATGCTTTCTTTTTGAAGGAGTTGGATTGATCAGATCTGCTAGGTGGACCTGTCAATGGCAGAATGCTGAAGCATTACTATTCCTCATATATAACATATAATTAACTTTGTTTACTTTAATCATTGTACATAAAATTGCAGATTTTCTACTGAATTGGATGTTTTTCCTAGCAAAATTGAAGCCCGGAGAGAAGGCCCTAAGCTTTGAAGGATAAAATATCATAAGTATGAATAATTGTAGAGCTCAGAAAAAATTTCCAAGGACATCACAGTCAAAATTCAAAGGCTACTGGTCTCAAAGTTCTTCACATTTCACCAGGAAATGTCATCCCCATGTGGAGCCACTGTTAGGGTGCTATAATAATAGGATTCATAATTTTTGAATTGAATTTGATTAGTCTTGTAATATGTACATACTTTTCTTTCTGCAAATAGTTTTCCCATACTAGAAAAATAAAAAATGTAGAGGGGGTAAATGTCCTAAAAGAAAAATCAAAGGACTTGCAAAGAAAAATATCCAAAGGAATAGAGAAATGGACCCCAAACAAAAAAGAGATAAGAATAAAACATCGAAGTGATCCAAAACCAAATGCCACTACTGGTTACTTTTTACTGCAAAATAAATGATTATGTGCAGCTTGTTCAAAATGCCATAATCCATAATGAGTTAAATAGATTAATCTTAACTTTTCATGTTTGAAATTCCATGCTGATAGATAGAGAATAAAGATCTAGCCAAATAGTTTAAACTTGGTAGATCAGTATTTATGTAGAGAATAAATGAGGAGCTCAACAGCTTAATCTAAACCCTTGGAAGAAATAAGGATATAATTATTTAGTTTGTTTTTTTAAAAGAAAAATGAACAAGGGTTTGCAAGCTCCAATGCACCCAGGTAAAGGAAGAAAAATGTTAGGGTAGCATATGGGTAGGCAGAAGCAATTTTTACAACCATGGATAAGCAGAAATTGGTCAATTCAATCACTAACTTCCTTCAAATAGTCATTTCCCTTGTAAAAATACTTCATCCCCTCCATTTTGATTATTTCCCCTTCATTTTCCCTTTTTCCATCATCATTCAATTTCACTTCCAAAAATACCTTTTCCTAAGTGTAAAACTCATTATACTTAAGAAAAATAAAATCCCACGACTAATTCCCCTTTTACCCCAAATATACCCAAAAGCCCATAAATTTTTTTTATCCTAAGTTTAAAGGTAAGAATATTATATCGGGGCTCTTAACTATGAAACTTATCCCTTTATTTAGATTTTACATTAAACTTAGTTTATTTTTATTTCTCATCGCACTTGATTATTAACACCTTAACTTATATATTAGCTCCTTATTAAACCTTTATATCCTGTATTATATTAAAAAAAAATTAATATATATCCCACACTCGTATTTTACTTTTTAGCCTATGGTTTATTTTCCCACATGATTATTATATTCCCACTCCCATAGGTTAAAATTGTTCTATTACATAAACCCTGCCTATGTTAACATTACACTTATAAGCATTTTATTTGTTAACAAAACCTTAACCGAGTTATCATATCACACCTAAAATCTATATTAAAACCTCATGTTTTAATATATTATCCACTCCCCCCACATAAATAATCCAAGGCCCCATGCCTTTGACCCTGTAGCTTCCTCGTTAGATCTCAACCGTTCACTCCTGTTTTCTAGATCTAACGGTGCAAATCTCCCATCACAAGTTTGATTGTGCGATTGTTAAACAAGTCTGAACCCTACGATAAAAGTTGTTTTGAGCTTTTATCTCTGCTCCACACGTCCCAATTCGATTGGATTGCGTCGATCCTCCCAATTCTACTTACCGCCTTTACATCATGTGAAAACCGCTCGATGGTTATTCCCTTCCCTGCACCTAAACCACCTTTCTGCTTGAAACAGACTGTGTTTAATGCATTTACTATTCACTAGAAATGCTCATAAACACCCGAAATGCATTCATTTCAAGCCTTTGTTACCGTTTTCTGCTCACAGAACCTTCCCAAACCAAGAAAAATACATTGTCACCTATGTTTTATCTAAAAAACAAACATATGTTAGATCTAAGACTTTTGTGATCCATAATGTAGATAGATAGAAAATCTTTCGGATTAAACATATCATTAGGATTTGGTCGACGTTTCGAACCATCTAATGTGGTTCATCCTCAGGAAAAAGCGAAGAAGGAAAACAATTTTAGTGAATAAATAGGAAGGACTCATCATAGCCCGGAGTTAGCTGTTAAAACTAGCCGTTATAAACTAGTCGTTATTTAGTTAATTAGTTATAAAATTAAAATTAAAAGTTTTTTAATTATTTAATTAGTTAGAAAGTTAAAGGCTTTTTAATTAATTTAATTAATTAGTTATGAAATTAAAAACTTTTAATTTCATAACTAATTAATTAAATTAATTAAAAAGCCTTTAATTTTCTAACTAATTAAATAATTAAAAAACTTTTAATTTTAATTTTATAACTAATTAACTAAATAATGACTAGTTTATAACGGCTAGTTTTAATAGCTAACTCTGGGCTATGATGCATCCTTCCTATTTATTCACTGAGATCATTTTCCTTCTTCGCCCTGTCCTGAGGATGAACCACATTAGATGGTTCGAAACGTCGACCAAATCCTAATGATGTGATTAATCCGAAAGATTTTCTATTTATCTATAAAAAAAACATAATTCATCAAAAATGATTGCTACAATACCGCAGAAGCCTCCAGACTGCATATAAAGGCTAGAAGAAGCTTTTGAAAGCTTTCAAAACCTAGCAAACCCTTCTTCACAACATAAAATCCAAATTTTACAGGTATTCTTTAGAAAAAAGAGATTCATCCATCATTCTGAAAGAATTATACTATTAATTGAAGCCTTATAAAGGCTGTATGCCTAAAGAATACCCCTTTTCTTCATAAATTCTTCAGATAGACAAAACCCTGAGAATTTTTTAGTTTTTGAAAGACTTGACCTATTTTAAAAGAAAATTTAGAGTGAATTTAATCATCTACAAACTTAAAAAAGCCCTTTGAGACATCCAAAGCCTTTTCTATAGTACTCAGAAGCCATTTTTCACAAAATTTGATGTTTAAGGATTATTCTCCCACATAAAGTCTACTTTAAACCCTTGATATCTTCTGTTAAGGCTATAAATGTCACAAAATTGGTTTTTTATACAGAATTGACAGTTTTGAGTCAGAGTGATTAGAAATATCCCCTTGTTGTCCAAGATAGAACCTCTATTATATCTAAAGTCCTTATGTAAATTGTTTAAACTTACAGAAGTGTTTCACAAGCCTAAAATCTGAGTTTTAATGGTCAAGAGCATTTAAAATTGATAATTCAAACCTAATAATGGCATCCAAAAGAACTATTGTGATTAACCCTCTACAACCCCTTGTTGTAGATGTAGAACATACTCCCTTGGCAGATGTAGATTTCAAAATCATAGATCCTATGACAGAGTTTAACCTCCTTGACCTCCACTATTGGAGCCAAGATAAATCCTTAGATGAAACAAATCATGTGTGTAGTTGGGAATCAAATTTTCCTAGGTATGTTATCCCTCACACTCATCAATGCCCAGAAGCTATCAGATTATGCCAATCTTATTATTCTCTAGATCAAAGAGCCATTGTCAATTCCGAAAAATAAGTATTGTTTACCATAACACCTAAATCTATCAACCAGATGCTTCAGTTGCAACCTAAACCTAGTCAAGTCCCTTTATCAATTGAAGCCCTCAATAAGCTCTATTTGGAGTTGGATTTTGCTAAAATATTTCAAAATTTTCAAACTTTTATGCCATCCTATGTGGATATCCCCAAGCTCAACCCTCCATACTCCTCTTCTAAATTCCCAAAAAGAACCAGACACATTATTTCCATGATGTCTTTCATCCTTGGATATTTCACATATGAACATGTCGATGCATCAGTACTTGGTTTCCTATCCATTTTTTTACCTGGCCAACCCCTTGCAATCATCTTCAATTTTGCATAGTATATTGGTGATAACATCCATGAACAACTAGTCAAATTACCTACTGAAGGTGTCTTTAGGTATACTTCATTTATTTTCCACATGTTCCTTTATTTTCAGTCAAAAAAGTTTCTTATAACGCTTCAGAAACTAGATGTGGAAGGAAATCCACAATCTGTTGTATTCTGGACTTCCTTGGTCAGAATGGAGTGAGATGAATTCACTTATGTAGATTTTACAGATTCTTTCATCCATCCATAGATAAATCTGCTAAACAACACTGTGCAACCTAGGATCAGCAATGAAATCAAGAAAGTTTTACAATAGTATGAATAGAGCAGGACAGGTGATTCGTATTTATACCAAAATCACATTGAAATTAGAGTTTATGGGTCAAACATCATTCCTCAGAAGTTTCCAAAATATTTACCTATGAGATTGTTTGATTTAGAGTATATAAGGCATATTTTGAACTCATATGTTGTAAATTTATTGGTTGCAAAGAAGAGAACCCAATTTAAATTAAAGAATCAAGTTGGTCCATTCATATGTAATAATAGAGAAGCAGGTGTAGAGGCAGAAAATCAGTTGTTAGAGTACAAATTCAACACTAGCTTTTTTTGGTATTATGATTCCTATGGTATAATCAGCAAAATGAGAGTTCAATGTAAGTTAACTCCATACATTCATGAAAAGAAGCCTGATATTGAAAAATTATCAAATCAAATAGAATGGTTAGAGAATACACTTGTAGAAGCTAATAAGCAAAGTGATACTAGTCACATTTTGTAGACTCTAGCTCAGGAAGACAGAAGCATGAAAAGAAACAGGCAAGAAGAGTCTTACACTGCTGAGACCACTACAGAAACAATGTTCAAACTCAGGTGCAACAAGAAACCTAAAATTAATCCTACAGACAAAGAAAAAGAGACAGTAGAGATCATTGATACATAGATTCCAGAGAAAGATTTTGTACCTCCCACGGTAGTTGAAAATTAACAAAGTCATTTCATTTTACAACTTGGTTTGAATTCAAAAACTTTTCTTCAAAGTTTGGGTTTAAAGAACTTTTTTGGAAGACATTTTCTGGAGGCAGCGTGATTTTTCTTGGAGGTTCAAAGTTTGAGTTTAAAGAACTTTTTTGGAAGACATTTTTTGGAGGCGGCGTGATTTTTCTTGCAGGTATGTACGTGTTTTGTGTTGAAATAAATCTTTTGAGCTTCTTTGTTCAAAAACTTTTCTTCAAATTTTGGATTTAAAGAATTTTTTTGGAAGACATTTCTTGGAGGCGGTGTGATTTTTCTTAGAGGTATGTACGTGTTTTGTGTTGAAGTACGTGTTTTGGATTGGATTACGTATTTTTTAGAAAATATTTTTTAAATTAAATCTTTTGTGATATTGTTTGTAATTGAGTTATTGTCTAATTTTTTGAAGGAAATTTTTTGAACCTCATACCCTATTATCATGGGAAATCGAAGAACTTGTGTGAGAAAATATGATCGAAAAAGAAAGCCTGAGGAACGTAGATAAGAGACGAGACAATATCGCAAAAGAAAGTTAGAAGCTCTCTCAAATATTAAAGAGGAAAATCAACCTCAAGCAGAAATTGAAGCAGGTATGTAAATGTAAATATTACATGATCTATTGATATATATTTAAAATTTTCCTAATGTAAAATGTGAAGCTTAATTTTTATTTGATGAACTAGTTTGAAAAATATTTTGTTTGATGTAAAAAGAGATATTCCTCAAAATATTGAAGAAGAAAATCAACCTCAAGCAGAAATTGAAGCAGGTATGTAAATGTAAATATTATGATCTATTGATATATTTTTAAAGTTTTCCCAATGTAAAATGTGAAGCTTAATTTTTATTTGATGAACTAGTTTGAAAATTATTTTGTTTAATGTAAACAGACAGAGATACTCCTCAAAATATTGAAGAAGAAAATCAACCTCAAGCAGAAATTGAATCGGGTATGTAAATGTAAATATTATGATCTATTTATATATTTAAAATTTTCCTAATATTTATTGACATATTTATTAATTTAGTTATTTATTGAATATGTACTATTTTTTCGAATATGTACATATGAAATCACTATCGATAATGAGATGTTAGAAAATGTCGACACTCACACATATGGAGATAAAAAACCTGACTATGTTATACGATATCGTGTCGATAAAATTTTTGAAATGTTTTTCAAAACTGAGCAAGTGACAGTTCAAGCTCAAATGTTGAAAGGTCTCCTATCATCAAGGAAATTAAAAGAAGCGACGACACTATTGGTTATTCGAAAATCAACCAAAGATAAAAAAAATGAAAGAAGAGGTGATAACAAATATGAGTAGTGCTATAGAGTCAATTAAGAGATCTAGAGATAAAGATGTTTCAGATATACGTAGAGGAATACAAATGGCAATGGTTTCACTAAGTACTCAAGAGAATCGTTTGAATCTAACATCTATGGCACGAGCACTAGGAACCTCGCGAAAAAATCTGCACAAACATCAAAAATTTCGACTGCAAATAGATGTAAATGATGAACTCGCTTGTTGGAGAGCTATTTGTAGGCAACCATACAAAGATAGACTTCGAGAAGATGTTAAAAAAATAATATATGAATATTGGAAGAACAATTCGCGTGTTTCACCCACTGCAAGACATGTGATGCGAAGAAGAATAACACGAAATCAATACGAAGAACATGAAAAACATCTCTTGGAAACCACTCAAATAGAGTTATTCAACAAGTTCAAAGAAGAGAATCGTCAAATTCAAGTTTCACTCAGTGCTTTTGTTCAACAAAACCATGGTATGTAAAACCTATCACCGTACGTGACACTTGTTGTTGTCATTATCATGTGGAATTTGAGTTATATTATGACACATTCCTTGATTTCGGTAGAACATTATGGAAGGATTCACCTCCTCCTTCCACTATCCGTGAATTCATATTTCAAATTCTATGTGAAAGAGAAAGTGATGAACTATTTTACAAAAAGAAATGTGTTGGTGGTAAAAAATGCGATGATTGTGGAAATTTGACTAAATTTCAAAACAAATATCATATTGATATAAATGATCAATCATTGTCCAACATGAAAGTGAAATGGAAGAGATATGAATATATCAGTACATCGATTCAAGGTGCAGATAGTGTTAAAAGAATCAAATTACGAGAAGACGAAATTTTTCTAATAGACTTTTTGAGAAAGTTTGAAGCAGAAATTTACAAATACACCAAGCATTCCCATAGAGCTCGATGGCAAGACTTGCAATTCAAAAAATCTCGTGAATTTTTTCCACTAGGAACCATTTTGTCAGTGATTGATTTTGCAGAAAACTACACATTTGTTCCACAAAAAGAAATTCAGAGTGAATACTATCACTCTGACCAAGTCTCCATGCTCGTCCATATTCTATATAGACATGCTGAACAAAATTTCGATCATATAGAAAGCACGAGTGAAAATCGACATATCATTAAAGAATATCACTTTTATATCAGTGACGATCGTACACATGATACATGTTTTGTACAACATTGTTTTGGAAGAATTTATGATTCATTGAAAAATCATGGAATAACATTCAATGAACATTGGATATGGTTAGACGGATGCGCAGGTCAATTCAAATCTGCATGATCATTTTTTTGGTTGTGTCGTCTTCATAAGAAAACTTGCATTAAACATTGTTGGAATTTCTTTGAGACTGGCCATGGAAAAGGAGAACATGACGGTGCAGGAGCATGCATAAAACGAGTACTTCGAAGATATCAAATGAACCAATTTGCACGCCGACTTGTGAACGCTGAAGAAGTTGTTCAATGGTGCAAAACTGCTCTAAGCCATGAGATTAACCCATCAAGAGAAGTGCGAAGGTACATTCAATTAAATTTATATTGGAAATCTAATTTTAAACATTGTACATTTATCATGCAATGATTATTTTTAATTGTATTTTGATATCATATTTACAAATTCTTTTTCTAATTTTCCATATAAAGGTTTTTCTGGCATATTGGAATCGGAGACGTAGATAGATCAATTGGAAATGAGGTTGAAACAATAAAAGGGACTCGAAAATTTCATTCAATTCAAACAAAGTTGTCCACAAATATGTTTGCATTGGATAAAAGAAAATATTCTTGTTTTTGTGATGTTTGCATAGACAACACAAAATCCAATGACGTCTGTGAAAACAAAATGTATGTGAACGATTGGAAACATACAGAGCTAAATAAAAAGGGAAAAATGTTTGTTGCAATGTTTGAAGAAATGGAATCAGAGGAAACTACAATATCATCCGATGGTGATCGAGTTTCTGATCTTGTTAGAGAAGGTAACATTTGAATTACTTTTTAATGATTTAAAGATCTACAAATAAATTTAAATATGCATAATTAAATGTTAAATTTATTTTATTGTGCAAGAGATGTTTTTCCTGTAATTGCACCTACTGACAACGATGAAAATGTGAAGTATTATTTGATGCGTTGCACTGAACAAAAAATGAAATTATTACAAGACTATAATGATCACGGATTTCAGTATGACAAAGGGTCTATTATACTGAAAGGTTATTTTTTCAAACAAACTCATCAAAGTGGAGACTTTGTTTACTTTGAAGACTATGAACCTGATTCCATAAGTTGTCAATATAGTCACTTGGTGTGTGCAGCACACATCAAGTTGATAGAAGTTCAATCAAAGAAAAAATCGAAAATTAAGAAATGGAAATGTCAAAATCCGATCATGAACGAATTATTGAGGATGGAATTCCATTAGAATTTTTTTGAGTGAAGTGTCCAACAATTTATTATCTTTGGATTAAATATGTTTTAGAACTTCCAGTACTCAACTAAAAATTGAGCTGCTTATGTTATTTGTGGTTTCCACATGTTACAAATTGTTTGGGTACAAGCACGTGCTCTAGTATCAACCGAAAGTAGTTTTTCTATACATGTGCATTGATTAAAAATGTTATATATGTATTGGATATATATATATCCAATATTGGATAAATTAATTGTTCTTGTATATTAATTGTTCTTGTATATGTTCTCCGACCATATGGTACAAATTATTTCACTTTATTTTGTAAGGTCAGATTCGGTCCCCATATGGCCTAGCCTCCAAGGGACGAGATAACAAGTGGTTGTCCCCACTTGCCCGAATCTCAGCTTTTAAGTACAATTTTACTGTTTATGTCAAGCATCTTACATGATGTCCTAGACAAATATAGATTCTCTTTGTTTCAAGTTTCCAATAAAAGTTGTCACCGAATGACCTGCTCGAACTCTTGTAGTAAACACCATACCTCATCTCTCTTGCTCTCCAATATTATTAGGTTTAATTATTATAACACAAAAATCGTTCTACATTATCAATAATTTTTTGCGCTTACACTAAAATCAATGAAGACTATTAATCCAATGTCTTTACAAGTAATGTACCATCATACATGCAATTATATCAAATTAGAAATCAACTTATACAATGAAATCAATGGGGATTGTCTTGTTACAAGTAACATAATTTCAATTTACCATATATGCAAATGTAGGTTGAAACCATCCAAAAATTTAAGTTGTAGATTGAAACCATCCAAAACTTTAAGTTTTAAAACCCTTTTGATTATATATTGTGCATCATTAAAACATTTAACATTTAAAGTTCATTAAATATCACATGAAAAATGTAGATTGAAACCATCCAAAACTCGAGTTTTAAAAACTTCACATGCCATGCCAATTATAATTCAACAATCCAACAAAAACATTTAACAGATTAAATATCACATGCCAAAGTCGTTTCAAGTTTCCGGTAAAAGTTGTCACCGAATGACCTACTAGGATATTATAAATACTAACTTTGTAAGATCATTTGGCATTCAAAAAAATTCGAAAGTCTTAGACTGTCAATCAATTTAAAGTATCATTCACCCTAGGGAGTGTAAAATATTCAATGTAGGTTGGTGATGATGCTCACTCCTAGCTTGAAGTAGCGCCAATGACCAATTCTTTAATGAATTCCAATGCACTAGACCAAAGTTGGTTCAACCTACTTGGTTTTTCACGCAAGAAATTCCAAGGATGGACTTTCTAGACAAACTGCTGAAATTGAAAAGCTTGACATGGAGATATGACAAGGTGAACAAAGACTTCAAGAACTCTTTATGGAAAGGGCTCACTTGAAGGAAAGAAGCACCACGTTGTAGGCTAAAGTCAAGAACATGGAAGATAAGATCAAGAGGGACTTTCTTGATCCGAAACCTATTGGTTTGAAGAAAGAAAATGCATGTGTTGGCACACTTGGAAAAGAAGACTACCACACTAAGAGGATTGGTGCACTTCGTTTGGAAGGAGTCAATATATGTCGTATTGGAGCAATTAGACAGAATTCGAAAAAGAAAGAGCTTGAACCAATTCAAGCAAGCCCAGGATCAAATTGTTATATGGAGCTTCATGAGAAGAGATATGTGAAAAGCACCGTTAAGCCAAGGGCTAGTTCGAAAAACATATTGGAAGAGGAAATGTTGAAGAAGATTGCGAAAGTAAGGCACAAGACAAGGAGGAATGATGATGAAAGTTCCTTGGACTTGAGATTCATGTCTACAACCGTACATGGGAAAAAGTTCTCTGCTTTGATAGACATGGGGGCTACCCATAGCTTCCTAAGTTGAAAGGCAGCTTCATCTCTTAGAAAGAGGAAGGATAGCATCGAGAAAGAGTTGAGTGCTTTCAAGGCAGTCAACTCGAGGATGAAAGCAGTGACTGGTGTCATGAAAGGCACACATGTGAGAGTAGGGTCATGGTTTGGAAAGATAGACTTAAAAGTCATTGACATGGATGATCATTCTATGGTGTTGGGACGATACTTCATGGTTGCAGCATAAGCCATACCAATGATGGACCGAGACATTCTCTTAATTCTTGTGATCAATCTTAAACTATTTTCTGAAAGATAGATAAACCATTTAAATATTTAGCTCAAACTCTTGTAGTAAACACCATACCTCAAGTCTCTCTTTCTCTCCAATATTATTAGGTTTAATTATTATAACACAAAAATAATTCTACATTGTCAATAATTTTTTGCGCTTACACTGAAATCAATGAACACTATTAATCCAATGACTTTACAAGTAATGTACCATCATACATGCAATTATATCAAATCATAAATCAACATATATTGTAATGAAATCAATGGGGATTGTCTTGTTACAAGTAACATTTCAATTTACCACATGTGCAAATGTAGGTTCACATTCTATCATTCATGTAGTTTTAAAAACTTCAGATGGCATGCCAATTATAATTCAACTAGATCCAAAAAAAACATTTAACATTAAATATCACATGCCATGCCAATTATAATTCAACTATCCAACAAAAACATTTAACATTAAATATTACATGTCAAATGTAATTCAGATGACAACATTACTTCACATTCACATGCCAAAAGTACTAAAACCATCCAAAGAACACTGAAATCAATGAACACTATTAATCCAATGACTTTACAAGTAATGTACCATCATACGTGCAATTATCTCAAATCAGAAATCAACATATACTGTAATGAAATCAATGGGGATTGTCTTGTTACAAGTAACATTTCAATTTACCACATGTGCAAATGTAGGTTCACATTCTATCATTCATGTAGTTTTAAAAACTTCAGATGCCATGCCAATTATAATTTAACTATCTAACAAAAAAATTTAACATTAAATATCACATACCATGCCAATTATAATTCAACTATCCAACAAAAACATTTAACATATGTCCAAAAATATGTCCAAAAAACTTATTGTAATAAAATATGTCCAAAAATTGTAAATCTCACTCAAGTATCAAAATGTATCAAGTTTAACAAATTTTAAAACCATCTAAATTTTTAAATCAAATCAAATCTACTGTAAATCTTGTCCATCAAATGGAGGATCTAGCCTCTGGGTCTCGGTTAGCTCCCTATCCTGTAAATAGGAAACCTACATACACAATGCACATGTACTTGAACATTAAAATTTGAAGTTTTAAAAATGAATGAGAATATATATATCTAGAACTTCATGTAAAAAACAAATATAACAAAAAAATCACGCAATACCTCGTAAGGTTGCCTCTCCATTTGATGAACAGGTTCTGCCATAGAAACATCCACAGTGGTAACCTGTACAATATACATGTACAATTAAATATAAATATATATATATATACATAAATAATTTATATAAATTAAAATATTTCAAATGAAAATTCACGTGTACATATATAAACTTATTTGAACAATAATATTAAAAAAAATAACTAAAGACAACTTCTTCAAATGCTGTGGATGTTCCTATCTCTGTCGCTAAAGTCCTCGGATTAAAAAAATCTTCTATACGAACCTAAATTCAAAAATTTTTAAATAACTCAAAATATAGATCTCTCTCTATATATCTCAATTTTTAATGGAACTTTTTGAGGTAACATAAATTTTGAACTTGTGAAAATTTGTCCATACTTGTACATCTCCCAATGAAGTAGAAGGTATATCTCCTAAGGGAGAAGAAGGTACCGCCATCCCAAAAACATCAGACGGAATCGGTACCTGTTAAAACATTTTATCGAATTATATATATACATACATGTACATGTGTGGCAACAATTGTTTATTTTAGAGTCACTTAAAAAACACTAACATACATGTGCCAACATATCATGATGGTCAGACCCATCTGCATCGTTTGAGCCAGAGGTCCCGAACGTAATATTAACATTTTCATCACGCATCATGCCTGAGAACTGCAAATGGTGTTTTAACATATAATCATAAATTTTTGTTAGATTAATGTACACATACAAATAAATGTATACATGTACATACACATGTATTTATTACAAATTGTACACATGTATATGTAAAAATAATTTCAAACCCTAAGGTCACTAACACATACCGTTCCAGTGCCCTCTTCCTCATGAAAAATTAGGTCTTGCAAACCATTGCGACAATTTATTGCATATGTTCGGAGATCTTCAACATTCATGTTGTAAATATCCTCATCTGTATGATAAACAAAATTGGCACGTGCATTTTCACGTGCTCTTTGTCGATTTAAGCCAATATCGACTCCACTCAATCCGCTATGAACATTTTCGATCATAACATCTCTTGCTTCACGACTTATTTGAGAAGTCGCATCCATCTCTGATCGCAGGGTTTCGACTCGAGATGGTCGACTCACCAATGGTGGCTCAGGGCGAGGCAACTCCACATCTCGCTTAGCGCCCTTACGTTGATATAATCGACCTCTCCCCGGGCCAAAAAATTCTGAAGGAAGGTCATTGTAGTCGAGTTTCATACCCAAAAAAAATTCTGCATAAAACATTTGTGCAAAATAAACGGGAACCTCATCGTTCCATGGAAGCCTTCCAAAGGCCGCAAGATGTCGACCATACAAATATTGTGCTTTGTCTGGGTGCTTGAAATACTGCACCTTCAACATTTTTCTTTTTGGCCCTTCCTTATAATTAAACATTGACTTAGCATCATCTCTTGAAACTCTTTTTTTTATGTCTTGCCATTTATCGGGACCTATCACTGTTTCTTTTCTCTTTCTCATCACTTCTACAAACGAATCAATCGTTGGCCCCAAATCTTTGTACACTTTTACCATTTCACTCAATGAATGTGTAACTATTTCTAGGCTTTGTCTACTCTCAGTAGGTAGAGACAAAGACTCAAGATCTCTTTGCAATTTTGCATGAAGGCTTTGACACCTTTGTAAGGTGCATTCCGCCATGTTCGTTTCCCATGGTATATCAGTAATCTCAGCTGGATAAGTTGTGGTGGGTTGACAGCCTTCTTCTTCAATGCAGCGCGCTGCCCTGCGTCTTTTTTGACCACTGGCTCGAACATTTTCAGCCTTTGCATCAATATATATAAAATTTCGTATATTAGAAAAAACACGTGTAAAAAAAGTTGTACAAATTTAATGAAAAAATATTGAAATTGATGGCAACCTTGATGTTGTTGGTTAAGATCATCTCCAACATGACCCTGCTGAGAACCAACCCTAGAATGACGTTGCTGAGAACCAGACCCACAGTGACCCTGTGGAGAACCAGCAGCCGTTGATTGCTGGCCTTCGGGGGAATAAATATCACCCCCTTCCCGCAACCTACTACCAGTCATACCTCGACCGGTTGAACCTTGGCCACGCTCCATGGATGGAGTAGAAAGCCTTCTTCTCTTGCCTCCTAAAAATTAAATATGAAACTTATTAACAACTAATTTCACTCACAAAGTTAATAAAAAAATCAATTCCATATGTACACATGTATGGAGATTTAAGATTATATTTAAATACCATGAACATCCTCCGATCCCTGAGCCTCCATATGGGATTCGGCTGATCTTCGTCTTTCATCCTCCATGATATATATCTATTGGTCTAAATTCACAAAATAGATTTCAAAAAATCAATACCTTAGAGTAAAATCCAGTTTGGGGCTGTTAAATCCAGTATGTTCTATATTTCTTACATTTTTGCGCTCCTATTTTTCTTTCCAACCAAAGTTTATAAAATAACATGAGAAGCAACATGAGACTTAGAACAATCATTTTCATTATCTATATGGAAGGCAAGAAGGATTATATCCCCTTAATCTTAAGCTTATGTAGTTTGTCAAATTTTATCATATATTTTTTGGTAAGTGTAAATGTTTTTTTATCTATAGTACAAGTCATGAGTTCCCCAATTTTACCTTATGTAAAGCATGATTCTAGGATTACTAAAATTTGTACTTGGTTTTTTAAGAGTATATCTTGAATAAATTTTTTGAGAAGCAAATATGGCTTGTTCCTTAGAATTTGGCACTTAGAATTTCCATAACGCTTATAACCCCATCCTTAAAATTTTTATAATTTCCATGATGAGACATTTGAATTTCCTTCCCCATATTTCTTGTTAATGATTATAACCTTAAAATGGCTAATATTGGTTTGTCATCATCATCTAAAAATGACTTGGCAGATGAAAATTTACCATGTCAATCATCATCACTTCACACCATCTCATACATGACCCCTTCTACATATTATATGCATGAATTTTTTGAATGTCATCCTCTCTACCTATCCCATGAATGATTGTGACAACAGGTGAATAAAATACAATTTATAAGCAGAAGATAGTTTCTAGTTTGTCCTCCTCCATCCGCCCCATAGCTAGTGATTTCTCAATTTTCCACTTCCAACTTTCTATTCTCGAAATTCATTAGCAACTAATTTTATCGATAGCCACACCACTATACATATAATTATCATATACACTACTACATTAATGAACTCTACGTTGTTTGTTATTGTAAAGTCCAATAACAAACAATGTTAATTGAATTTAGTAGTGTATATAACAATTTCTTTGACTTCCAGGTGTGTTGTGACTATTAGTAGAATTAACTACCAAAATGAATTTCCAAAATAAAATGTTGGAAGAGAAAAAATAGGCAATCACTGGATATGGAGTGGGTGGAGGAGGACAAACTTATAGTGATCCCTTCCTTATCAAATTTCATTTATTCACCTAATGTCACAATCAATCATGGTCTAGATAGAAGGGATGACCTACCATAAATTCAATCATATAATGTGTAGAAGGGTCATATGTAGATGGTGTGAAACGATGATTACAAACATGGTAATTTTTCATCTACTAGGTCATTTTGAGATGATGATTACAAACCAGTGCTAGCCCATTAAAGGTTATAATCATTGGCGCCTAATGTGGGGTGGAAAATTTAAATCAAGTTCGTATCAAAGTACAATTTAGCTCATTTTAGTCAAGGTCAGTTAGAAGAATTAGCTATTGGTTTCTACCTTCAATTTCCTCTGAAAATGAATGTGTACGTGCTTTTGAGAGACATTAGAGACATTAGAGGAATAAGGTCCAAATTTTTGATGAAAATGTGCTATGAAAGTAAAGGGTTTTAAAGGCAAGCATGTACAAGGCATAGTTGAGCCATATGTTCTTCAAGAAGGGCCTAATTATTTGGGTTTTGGTTATGGAAAACATGGAAAATGCTCCAAAGCCAAGGAGGCTTGTGAGGTTTGTGTTCATGATGAATGGAACATGTACATAGTTTACCTTAAAGTTGTTTTGTTTTACGGATATTAAAATGAAGAACTTCTATTTAGATCCATTCTAGAGATTGACTGCAGGGGCATTTACTAGATATGTCACCTTTCATAAAAGATGAGATCCAGAGGCTACCTGGCCCTCTACAGACTCTGCCTATAGAACTTGTAGAATTAAACACTAGAGGCATTAACAATATCAAAGAACGTTTTCATGCTCAGACATGGGAATGTGTCTCTTTCCCTACGCAAAAAAATAGTTCTTGAGGTAGTTAATATTCATAGACATGTCATCAAGCAAGTCAATGTGATCATCCCTCCTTCCATCCCTTGTAAAATAATTATGTTTTGCGGGTCAGAAAGCCAAAATATGGAGACAATTATCACCAAATCCAACATACGATTATGCATTTCCCTTGTTAATATATTTAATAATCTCAATATTTATTTAAAAGTATCAATAGTATTTCGACGACATCACATTGTTCAAATCTCTTGGTCGAAATACTATTGATACTTTTAAATAAATATTGAGATTATTAAATATATTAACAAGGGAAAGCGCTAGAGATCCTCCATCATGCATAATCGTACGTTGATGCTTATAGAGTGAAAAAACTGAAAGAATCAACTTGTAGGGTCATTTTAATGGGGGTGGAGAATTCAGGTCTTTGCAAATTCAAAGTATGGTGCATGTTGCATGAAGCAAGATGTTGAAAGTAGAGTTACGTTAGACACACTTAAATGAAACAAATATGGAAATTTGTACATGAGCTCTACTATTTGACTTGAGAGTCAGTTGTTTGAAGAGGCATGTTTTGTCAATTTGTGTTTGGTTGATGGTTTTGTACACCAATATGTAAGAGTACATGGAGATATTCACATGATGTGAATTTTTTTCTTTGAAGGAGAAAAATGATGTGTTTTTAGTTTGATGGTTTTGTTTGTGACAAGACGTCACAAGATTTTGCAAAGGTCCACTCTTGAGCGAGAGCCTCATGATTACAACCTATCCATGAGAATCAAATGGGAGTGCATCCTTATTTTGAAAACAAGTAGGATTCTAAGCTACCTAGGACTCAAACCATCATTTTTAAATTTGAAATATAATTTGGTGTTGTTTCAATGCCCGAATCCACAACCCTAACACATGACATCACTAATCTAATTACACATGAAATAAATAGTTATTTTCTCCAAAATTAAAAATATAACTAAAAACTAAATTCAACATAGTTGAAAGAAAAAGAAGCGCCATTGAAATGGTTTGCTGACAAATGGTTAGATTTCTTATCTAATTAAGGCCTAGCATGTATTTTGATGTTTCATGAATTTCTTTGCAAATTCAAAGTATGGTGCATGTTGCATGAAGCAAGATGTTGAAAGTAAATGAGCTCTATTATTTGACTTAAGAGTCAGTTGTTTGAAGAGGCATGTTTTGTCAACTTGTGTTTGGTTGATGGTTTTGTACACCAATATGTAAGAGTACATGGAAATATTCACATGATGTGAATTTTTTTTTCTTTGAAGGAGAAAAATGATATGTCAGCGAGCTATGTTTCTTGCATGATTTGTTTTCAGTTTGATGGTTTTGTTTGTGACAAGACGTTACAAGATTTTGCGAAGGTCCACTCTTGAGCGAGAGCCTCATGATTACAACCTATTCGTGAGAATCAAATGGGAGTGCATCCTTATTTTGAAAACAAGTAGGATTCTAAGCTACCTAGGACTCAAACCATCATTTTTAAATTTCAAATATCATGGTGTGTTGTTTCAATGCCTAAATCCACAACCCTAACACATGAAATCACTAATCTAATTACACATGAAATAAATAGTTATTTTCTCCAAAATTAAAAATATAACTAAAAACTAAATTCAACATAGTTGAAAGAAAAAGAAGCGCCATTGAAATGGTTTGCCGACAAATGGTTAGATTTCTTATCCAATTAAGGCCTAGCATGTATTTTGATGTTTCATGAATTTCTTTGCAAATTCAAAGTATGGTGCATGTTGCATGAAGCAAGATGTTGAAAGTACATGAGCTCTATTATTTGACTTAAGAGTCATTTGTTTGAAGAGGCATGTTTTGTCAACTTGTGTTTGGTTGATGGTTTTGTACACCAATATGTAAGAGTACATGGACATATTCACATGATGTGAATTTTTTTTTCTTTGAAGGAGAAAAATGATGTGTTTTCAGTTTGATGGTTTTTTTTGTGACAAGACGTCACAAGATTTTGCGAAGGTCCACTCTTGAGCGAGAGCCTCATGATTAAAACCTATCCGTGAGAATCAAATGGGAGTGCATCCTTATTTTGAAAACAAGTAGGATTCTAAGCTACCTAGGACTCAAACCATCATTTTTAAATTTGAAATATAATGGTGTTGTTTCAATCCCTGAATCCACAACCCTAACACATGAAATCACTAATCTAATTACACATGAAATAAATAGTTATTTTCTCCAACATTAAAAATATAACTAAAAACTAAATTCAACATAGTTGAAAGAAAAATAAGTGCCACTGAAATGGTTTGCTGACAAATGGTTAAAGATTTCTTATCCAATTAAGGCCTAGCATGTATTTTGATGTTTCATGAATTTATTTGCAAATTCAAAGTATGGTGCATGTTGCATGAAGCAAGATGTTGAAAGTAGAGTTATATTAGACACACTTAAATGCAAAAAATATGGAAATTTGTACATGAGCTCTATTATTTGACTTAAGAGTCAGTTGTTTGAAGAGGCATGTTTTGTCAACTCCTGTTTGGTTGATGGTTTTGTACACCAATTTGTAAGAGTACATGGACATATTCACATGATGTGAATTTTTTTTTTCTTTGAAGGAGAAAAATGATGTGTTCTCAGTTTGATGGTTTTGTTTTTGACAAGACGTCACAAGATTTTGCGAAGGTCCACTCTTGAGCGAGAGCCTCATGATTACAACCTATCCGTGAGAATCAAATGGGAGTGCATCCTTATTTTGAAAACAAGTAGGATTCTAAGCTACCTAGGACTCAAACCATCATTTTTAAATTTGAAATATAATGGTGTTGTTTCAATGCCTCAATCCACAACCCTAACACATGAAATCACTAATCTAATTACACATGAAATAAATAGTTATTTTCTCCAAAATTAAAAATATAACTAAAAAATAAATTCAACATAGTTGAAAGAAAAAGAAGCGCCATTGAAATGGTTTGCTGACAAATGGTTAGATTTCTTATCCAATTAAGGCCTAGCATGTATTTTGATGTTTCATGAATTTCTTTGAAAATTCAAAGTATGGTGCATGTTGCATGAAGCAAGATGTTGAAAGTAGAGTTATGTTAGACACACTTAAATGCAAAAAATATGGAAATTTGTACATGAGCTCTATTATTTGACTTAAGAGTCAGTTGTTTGAAGAGGCATGTTTTGTCAACTTGTGTTTGGTTGATGGTTTTGTACACCAATATGTAAGAGTATATGGACATATTCACATGATGTGAATTTTTTTTTTCTTTGAAGGAGAAAAATGATGTGTTTTCAGTTTGATGGTTTTGCTTGTGACAAGACGTCACAAGATTTTGCGTAGGTCCACTCTTTAGCGAGAGCCTCATGATTACAACCTATCCATGAGAATAAAATGGGAGTGCATCCTCATTTTGAAAACAAGTAGGATTCTAAGCTACCTAGGACTCAAACCATCATTTTTAAATTTGAAATATAATGGTGTTGTTTCAATGCCTCAATCCACAACCCTAACACATGAAATCACTAATCTAATTACACATGAAATAAATAGTTATTTTCTCCAAAATTAAAAATATAACTAAAAACTAAATTCAACATAGTTGAAAGAAAAAGAAGCGCCATTGAAATGGTTTGTTGACAAATGGTTATATTTCTTATCCAATTAAGGCCTAGCATGTATTTTGATGTTTCATGAATTTCTTTGCAAATTCAAAGTATGGTGCATGTTGCATGAAGCAAGATGTTGAAAGTACATGAGCTCTATTATTTGATTTAAGAGTCAGTTGTTTGAAGAGGCATGTTTTGTCAACTTGTGTTTGGTTGATGGTTTTGTACACCAATATGTAAGAGTACATGGACATATTCACATGATGTGAATTTTTTTTTTCTTTGAAGGAGAAAAATGATGTGTTTTGAGTTTGATGGTTTTGTTTGTGACAAGACGTCACAAGATTTTGCGAAGGTCCACTCTTTAGCGAGAGCCTCATGATTACAACCTATCCGTGAGAATCAAATGGGAGTGCATCCTTATTTTGAAAACAAGTAGGATTCTAAGCTACCTAGGACTCAAACCATCATTTCTAAATTTGAAATATAATGGTGTTGTTTCAATGCCTGAATCCACAACCCTAACACATGAAATCACTAATCTAATTACACATGAAATAAATAGTTATTTTCTCCAACATTAAAAATATAACTAAAAACTAAATTCAACATAGTTGAAAGAAAAAGAAGCGCCATTGAAATGGTTAAAGATTTCTTATCCAATTAAGGCCTAGCATGTATTTTGATGTTTCATGAATTTCTTTGCAAATTCAAATTATGGTGCATGTTGCATGAAGCAAGATGTTGAAAGTAGAGTTATGTTAGACACACTTAAATGAAACAAATATGGAAATTTGTACATGAGCTCTATTATTTGACTTAAAAGTCAATTGTTTGAAGAGGCATGTTTTGTCAACTTGTGTTTGGTTGATGGTTTTGTACACCAATATGTAAGAGTACATGGACATATTCACATGATGTGAATTTTTTTTTATTTGAAGGAGAAAAATGATGTGTTTTTAGTTTGATGGTTTTGTTTGTGACAAGACGTCACAAGATTTTGCGAAGGTCCACTCTTGAGCAAGAGCCTCATGATTAAAACCTATTCGTGAAAATCAAATGGGAGTGCATCCTTATTTTGAAAACAAGTAGGATTCTAAGCTACCTAGGACTCAAACATTCAATAAATTCAAAAAAATTAAATATTACTTAAAATATGAATTTGGATGTGAAATAATCATAGCTAAATGTGAAAACAAAAATTATATATATTTGTTTTAACTCCAATGTACTATGGGGTTTAAATCTATGATACTATGGGAAATAGAGATCTATCCAAAAAGTATTTCTTTCAATATCAGTATAAATATACATAAAGTCTTGAATATTCTGCAATTTAATGAAACAACAATTAATAATCCATCTTTGAAACCATCTAAATAATAAGGAAATAACACATGTGGAAACCAACAAGCACCATCAATTTACCAACCAACCAAATCCCCACTGATGGCAAGGGTTAGGCTATTACATTTTATCTACATATAACCCAAATGATTTGGTTGTCCTTTGTGCTACTTCTTAGAAAAAATGCAAGATGAAAGTTACGGAAATTCACGATTGCGAAATTCTAGGTGTCCAAGAGGTGTAAGAAAAAGGAATAAAATAAAATAAAATAAAAATAATTTAGCTCCCAAGGTCTCCAACGAGGAACCAAAGCATATTTCTTTGTCAAGTTTGTCCTTAGAAAAGCTACAACATGAAAGCACGATAAATTCACAATTACAAGATTCTAGGTGTCCAAGAGCTTAAAGGATAAAAAATAATGAAAAAAACTGAAAACTTGAACTCGTAAGGTGTACAACAGGGAAACAAAGTATATTTCTCAAGGCCATTTTGTACTTATAAGAGAATCAAGATGAAAATAGAGAAGATTCACAATTGCAAGATTGTAGGTGTCCAAGAGCTTAAACAAAAAACTCAAGTTCGGAAGGTCTACAGAAGGCATGAGAGGCTTAATATTAAGCAAAAATAACCACCAAATATCTTCCTCGAGAAAACAAAATAAAGGAAATAAAGAGTCCCCAAATAACTAAAACATTGTTGTTTTGTGGAACCAAGATATAGTCAACAATATATGTGCTACACAAAAACAAATGTAAACACAATGGAAAACTGAAACATATCTCGCTATCAAATTCGTGAATTCTTATTTTAAGATGGTAGAACTTAAGTCTCAATTGTAATTGGATTCTTTCTAAAGTGTAATTCCAAGCTCATTAAGCATACTAGGTGACCAAATTTTTAAGTAACTTGAGATTCACAACAAGAGATACACAACATGCACCACAATACACAATGTGCTCTTGTAGATAAGGATTTAGACAAATATACTTCAACAAAGATGGAATCAACCTTCAAAAAGAATGATATAATGGAAGCAATATATCAATACTAGTGTCCTTTTTCATTCCTTAATAGCTATGATGACTAGAAACTTGAAATGCTAGAGATTTTAGCACTTGAGTATGGAATGGACCAAAAAATTATTGACCGCAATTGTTTGGTGACCTTCAACTTTATGGAAAATGTAGGACTACAGGGAAGTTCTCTTTGCACATGAAAGATGTAATTTCATTCCAATTACCGATAAATAATATGTTTTATTTCTGAAAAAAATAAAAATAAAAAAAAAATAAAAAATAATAATAATAATAATAATAATAATAAATAAAAATAAAAATAAAAATAAAAATAAATAAATAAATAAATAAATATATGTCCAATGAATGACCACAAGGTTGGTCAATAGGATTCAAAAGTATAGACAATGTGATTGCATATTTATATTTCAAATTAAAATCAAAATTTTATAAAGTGCCTAAATCTTCTTCAAAGATTAACATTTCTAAGATTAGTGGAATCACTAAACAACATCATAAAAATATAACAATTTAGAATAGTGTACATGCTTCTATTCTATGGTTATCCCTCTATCCTTGTAACCTAGATCTATTTAAACATTAGCAGTTTTAGGAGGAGATCCCATGTCAGGTCTAACTTTGAATGAGTTGCACAAGGACTAACTAACTAACGCACATATGTGAGAAAGAGATTAACAAGAAGTATATAAATGAAAAATTAAGACAAGGGAAAAGCAGAGTAACACATGAGAAGAGTAAGAAAACGCTAGAGCAGAGTAGAGTAAGACATGAGAAGAGTAAGAAAACGCTAGAGGAGAGTAGAGTAAGACATGAGAAGAGTAAGAAAACGCTAGAGCAAAGTAGAGTAAGACATGAGAAGAGTAAGAAAACGCTAGAGCATAGTAGAGTAATACAAGAGAAGAGTAAGAAAAGGCTAGAGCAGCGCATTTTTATAGAAATTCAATCCATTGTCCTTAACATGCATGATCAGAATATTTTTCTCATACAACAACTATAATGTTATCATTTCCTATACCAAAGATTAATTATACACTGAAAAATACCATCTCAAATTGAAAATTATGCATATGTAGCATGTCGAGACAGATAGAAGCATAGGAAGGCTTTTGTATTGACATATTTTGGTCAACCTATAGAGCATGTACATGCTACAGTGTGACATAAACTTCAGATAGCCTTTTGTTGAAGTTCAAGGAAATGTCTCTACTTATTTGCACTATGTAGATTTTAAAGTTGCAGGGAGGAAAAAATTACCCGCATTTGACATCAAGTGAATGGAAACCTTTTTTTTCAGTAAGAACAGATAATGTATTACACAGCACAGGAACAGAACAGATAATGTATTACACAGCATAGGAACATAACATATAATGTATTACACAGCACAGGAACAGAACAGATAATGTATTACACAGCACAGATAATGTATTAATGTATCACTGTGTGTCTTGGGAATTCAGCAGATCAGGCTTGATGTTCACGATGCACCTATTCACTTTTCTAGCATCCAAATTATGCTTCATAATAAGAATAATAGCATCAGTAAATTACTGGTAAACATCACTGTTTAGTAGCTTATGCGCTGATTCTAGGTCCGATTCAAATTTATCTGCTGTCAATTCCTCAGTAATGGATTTAAGGTGTGCATGAAAGAATGCACCCATTACTGAGTCAAAATATGGAGCAAAGCAGGCTTATGTCAAAATATAAAGTTTTGCGCTGGGAAAGAGGTGATGTCAAGTTTTCATTTGAGTTGGTGCCGAAGTTGCTTTCAATTTTATGCTCTGTTTATAGATGAACAGAGCATCATTTTTTTTGGTGTTAGTTTACATGCCAATGGCAGTCCAATTGTGACACTGGTAGGTTCTATGATTTATGTAGTCAGTGTGCATCTATTGTTTGATTTCTAAAAATTCAGGGAATACAGGCAATGGAAGTTGTAGTCCTAAAAAAATTTACAGAATAATCTACAGAATTTACAGAATAATCTAAAAATTTTATAGAATTTACATTTTGATAAGATTTAAATTACATTTTACATAAAAAACTAAATATACAGATTCGTAATACCCGATTACGCGACCGTGGGACGAGGACGACTGTGGCACAGAATAATCTACAGAATTTACAAAATAATCTAAAAAATTTACAGAGTTTACATTTTGATAAGATTTAAATTACATTTTACATAAAAAATTAAATATACAGATTCGTCATACCCAATTACGCGATCGTGGGACGAGGACGACCGTGGCGGTGACGAAAAACAGCGACAGCACTAGCACGACGATGAGGACGACCGTGGCGGCGACGAGAAACAGCTACAACACCTGCAACAGAGTAAACAGCGACAGGAGAAACCGCGGGAACAATAAACCATATTGCTTCGCGGGCGATTTATTTATAGAAAATAGTTCGGCCGAACTATTTTAAATGTAAAAGTTCGGCCGAACCCCATGTTCGGCCGAAATTTTATATGAGTTCGGCCGCACTTTGATATGAGTTCGGCCAAACTTTAGTTGCCGATTTTCCAATCTCTGGCAATAATTCTGTTTGCCCGCGCCGTCAGTAGGCCGTCAGGCTAAACGGAATCACTAGTTCGGCCGAACGTTAAAAACAAGTTCGGCCAAACTATTTAATAGTTCGGCCGAACTCGATAAAATGTTCAGCCGAACTAGTTCCGAGAAAAAATTTCAACCCGCAATTCTCACAAAAGTGTAACCCAGGTTCACGTTTCCGCCCAACATCCAACCAATTCTAATACACAGTTGATTCAAAAACAACATAGTGTAGAAGTGCCATCATCAAAGCAGACAAAGGAGAAGGATATGGACATCAAGGAAAGGTATAAGGAGATTAAGGCTAAAAATGAAGAAATGAAGAATGAAATATATTCTCAGTACTTAAAGCATACCCCTAGCATACAAAACAGGCTGCTTTGAGCAATTGATTACAAAAACAAGAAACTTCTGATGACAGTGCTTCAACCAACAATGCGAACTCCTAAAACATCATCTGGTTATAAAAAGGTTTATTTTGAAGTTCGAGTTTAGGACATTCGTCCCCTGGACCAAATTTAATTACATAAACAAGCACAAGAGATGCTTTATTCCACAATGACTACGAAAGAAATGAGTGCAAAAAAGCTTTAGAATACTTTGATTAATGTAAGAGACCAACTCAAACTAGAAAAAGAATCATCATATGCTAAGGATATCAAAATCAAATCCTTGGAGGAGTTAGTGATTGAGGTAGGCTATTATTCTTAAAACATAAGAGTTGTTGAATAAATTATTAAAAGGAAGAATGTTGATATTTTTGCACTTAGGAAACAGATGAAATTGCCTTCTACATAGCATCCACAGGCCAAAGAGATTTTACATGAATCTAATCAAAAGGATGAGATGATGAGTCTCATATTGTAGCTGAAAGCCCAGATTAAAGAGATGGAGATCGAGATGGACAAATTGGTCCAAGAAAAAGAAGCCACCAAAACACAAGAAGTCCCTACTACTGTAATTTCAGTAGTTACAACAGCAGTACCATCTACTCTGGCAGAAGAACTAGCTCCAAATGTTCCATTGGCTACAGTAGTGCCAGTAGCTTCATCAACAACTTCTGCCATTGAATATTCCACTACAACAGTCCAACAATCAGATGAGGCCAGTAAATTGGTAAAGGCAATGCAAGACATGTCCATACAAACCAATGAAATAAACATGTTAAAGGAACAAATTAAGAATCTTGAATATGCCAAAAATCTTGCACAGACTAATGCCAAGAATGAAGAGCAAAAGGGAAAAAGGTTGAATGAACAACTCAAGAAATTAGAAATAGAATTGACTTTGAAAGAACCTATGGAACATGTTAAAAACCAATTATGGTCCAATATCATTGAGGCATTCAATGATACTTGGCCATCTATACAGGTAATTTATGAACAAAAAGATTTACTGAAAGCAACAAAAGAAGAAATACAAAAGATCAAAGAGGAGCTAGGTAAAAAACTTGAAGAGGCCTTAGAAATTATTACATTTCTTAACTCTAAAAATAAACAAGAATTGGATGAAATTGTAATTATAGATAGAACAGAGACCATACTTGAGGTAATAAAGGTAATATCCAAGAAGAAATTCATGAAAAAATTGGAGTAAAAGTGCCAAAACATGAATATGGCAATCACAAGATTCATGATAAAATTTAATATTTTGAGGAAAAAGGGCCTTCCAAATCCTCTGGTAGTCAATGAAAATTTGATGAAAAAGGAGGATTATGACAAAAAGCTGAGAGAATTTGCTAAAGAACAGGTAAACAAATCAGATTAGCAGGCAATCCCAAAGGTAAATTTTTGCATAAGAGACTTGAAGATCCGTTTTACTTGCAGCATGAAGCAAAAAACCATTTTGTCAACAAACAAACATTTTCCAAATACACTGAAGCTGATGAAAACTTTATAAGACTTATGAAGATCAAATTTCCAGAAGTTGAGTTCTGGGAGAAGTTAATTGATTTACTATAAGAACATATTACAGTGAGGAAAGAGCATGAAAGGTAAAAACATAGTTTGTTGTTTTTTACATCTGCAGTAAACAATTTTCTGCAGTCAAAGTGTATCAATGAAAGTGTATCAAATGAAAGATGAAGATCAAAACATATTGAAGATAAAATTGCCAGCGTGAGGGACACCTTAGTTGTCCAGTTGTAGCCAAAATCCAAAGAACAAGCTATTTTATTTCAATAAATAGGACAACTAGTAATTAGTTATGCACTTGTCACTATCTTCTTGCATGAAGATATTTTATTTTCCAAGAAAAATTCCTAAGATTATTCTAGGATATTTTGTACTAGTTTTTGTATCAATACTTCATCATTTGAAGTATTGAGTGTGGATTAAGTGATGAACATTTTTGTAGCTGTAATATTCTGAACCTAAGGGTTTTTTTTGTATCAATTTCAAGTCAGCAAACTAGATCACAGAAAATAAAGCATCGTATTACCAAATTCATGTGTTGCGCCACTGCAGTGAAGTATTTCACTTGTCATACTATCAATTTTCTTATGTTTTCCATCCATTCATGAATGTGTTCTAATTTTAATGATAAACAGTAATTGTTATTTCAGAATGTTTTAAAAGCACTATGTTATTGACTGATTATCATTTAAATGTTTTCTACTGATATCTAGACTAGGAAACCCTTAACTGTTCCCTGATTTCAATCAACCTCAGCCTTTTCACTCCTTATCCATATTTAAGAACCCTTTATTGATCTTTTATCCCGATAAGAAAAACCATTTCACCATCAGCCTTGAAGATATGAAGTGACTCTGCTATCTTTCCCTGTGAAAAATTTACCTTTAGACCTTGATCCTGATGCTACTGCTTGACACATTGATTCCATCTACCCAATGGAACACAGATCTATAACTATCCATATGAGTAAGTGATTTTCCCACCAAACCAAATCAAAACCCCAAAACTAATTTTCCCCATATAACTAGCCTAAAGTCAAATATAATCAACAAAGTTAAATCTTATAGAGAGAGCCCTCTCTCAGCTTTAGGAAGGCTAGATCCTAAGTCTTGAAAGTAGGTTTGTGGTTACCTCTTATATTCTTTAAACTATAATAAAAAATATCACATCTTTGAGAATTATTAAAGTAATAACAAGGCTATAGAGCCTCCATCCTTGACAACGCAGTTTTACTCAATTGATGTGTATTCAGCAGCTGCATTCAATGAAGGAGGAAGGAGGATCTAGATCTCGAGCTTCTAGCTTGGGAATATAGTGAAGGGATCAACCCTTCAAGCAGAGATTTGATTGTATCACATGGAAGACATATTATGATTAGCTTTTTCTTTAGATCTGCATATCTAGCAGACATATGTTGCAGGGCCTAAGAGGGCAATTTTCCAAGTTTTTCAGATCTATAAATCCTGTTTGTGTTATCTTGGGTATTCATCATAGAGCCTGGATCTGAAATCCCGACATCATCTAAGCTCGGGAACTGTCAGATCTACACTTTTATATTTTGCCGACAATTGCAGTCTCGACATTTGCAGCAGGGACAACACAGTATTCCTTCTAACAGTGCAACAATTATGCATTCCGTCTTATGGGAGCACTTTAGGGTCATTCTAGCCTTCCTCTTTGGCGTGAGTGTCTCATATTTTGAGCACTGTTGTACTTGTATTTCACCTCCTATATAATAAAATGTCTCACCTATTCTGTACATTTTTATGGTGTATTTATATTATTTGGTCTTTGATGTAGTTTCCAGTTATTGTGTTTTTATATTCCTACATTCTCCCTTTTGGGATATTACACATAGTAGGTCTCTTCCAAGACACTCTCTACCAGCATCATCTACCCTATAGTGATGTAATGAAAATAATGACTACCCAAGATCTGTACCATTGTTGCGGTTGTAGCTCGTGTATCCAACCTTTGTATGTCATTGATATAAATGTTCGTTCCCTATGCACGGACATCTGGAATACATTGAAGATCCCCAAGCTCATTGACTTTCCTCCCATGGGGTAACATTGGATGTATCTCCCATACCATCCCTAAGGGGAGCAGTTCTTCCAGAAATATATGTCCTAGATCGTCAACTCAATCCCATGGCCCTTTATGATAACGACCACCTGAACTGGGTTCCAGTAGCTCACTATCCTAGACAACAAGGGCTCACTAGACCTCATGACTAAGTTCTCCAAGAAATTAAGAGCTCCATAATGAGGCAAAAACCATCTGACTGTCGGATTCCCCTGAATCTTAGAAAAAATAGTCTCTAAATATCATTCTCACTATGACACCTTTAGCTCTATGATACCCAAAAAATAAAAATATGCTTTTTTAGTTGATATTTAAAGGCATACATCCTTAGTCCTCACCTTCAGCTTCCCATAGGCCACCAATCCTGCTTTTCCGCCTTGCCCAAAAAATATTTTCCCTTCAAAAAATCATTGGACACAATTTATGGCTTAGTTTTTGCATTCTAGAATGCAGATCCATCCCCCAAAAGTGGGGTTCGACTGTGAATATTAGCAAGGGTCTCCCACAGCAAGAGAAATCCCTAATCTGAAAATCTAAACCACTGAAATTGAAGAGTAAGTTTATACCACCTACCTCCAACTCACAGATCCTTATTACAATGGTCGATTTTTCAGCTACAATATCCACAAGATTTAGGGCCTTTTCCTCCTCTCCAAATTTTCCAAACCTCATTATGCAAATGAATTGAATTTGGAGGCAAGAAGTCTGTTTATAGGAAAAAACCTAGTTTTTCCATCACCCATTATGACTAAAACGTAGCTCAGTTTGATGAGCCCTCAGCAGCATTGGAAATATCTCCCCATATTTTATAATGGGTATCCCTTTGTCTTTGGTAATTTGACAGTTCACCTAGAAGCCATTTTTTCCACAAAGTTTCCATTTTCTGCTAATTCAAACCGAATTTATTCATATGAGCCACTTGTACTTTGTACCACTTTTCCTTAGCACTCATTGAATCATGTGTCAATTTTATTCATGAGTAAACCTTATTTAATCATCTTTTTTATGGTCCCTCGGGCCTATCCTATGTGGAAACATCATCGAGTCGCCCTTGTTCAAAGCAGCTGAAATGAGTCACCCTTACATTCATGGAGTCTATTCTGATTCCCATCGTGTCCTATTATTGTATTCCATCAGTATTTGCATCACATTAATCCCGTGTTTCTCCTTTTTACCTCCATCTATAATGTTACGTCACTGAAAAACCCTCGTTTGAGTAATTGACCATCCCCTCTGGAAACAAGTCAATCACTTCCAATTTAACCATATTATGCTCTAAAAATGCAAGTCATTTGTCCACCTCTCGGTTTATATACCTCCATTATTATCCCTATTGATAGTCCATCAGTCGCTCTACTATGACCCCTCGTGCCTTAGTTAAGGATTCGTCATTGCCTCAACTCTAGCGGGGCCCTCTTATGTCGACTTCGAGACATTCAATCCAAAATGATGGTCTTGGTGTACCTTGGTTCTAGGTTTCATCATTGGTCAGTGCCTTAGATCAAGCAAAGGGAATCATCATTTTCCTTTGGCTTGGTTTTTTCTCACGTGCTTGACTCTAGCTCATTATCACATGATTGAGAATCATACACTTGATGGTATGCTGATCTAAGAGAATGTACCAATGATTCTCGGGTGTGTGTGAGATGTTCTATACCTCATGAGAGTGTGGACCTTTAGGTAGCCCCCTACATGCTCGGATGACTTCAGATTATGATCCAGCCTCTGATGTAATTCCACATATTTCATGGGTTTGGTTTTAGCCACTTGAAGTGCCACACAACATGCATGTCTCATTCATATGATCCATTCATATATTTAGAGCCCTTTCCTGTCTATTAGGGATTCTTTAGTTGTGATCCCCATCCCCATGTCAGCTTGAGGGTAATTATGTCTCATGTACTCATATGTTATTGTATTTAGTCTTGGCCTATGTTTTTCTAGGTGCATTATGTATATGGGATTCATTTTATTATGTCCTAGCCCATTGATGCCAACGTATCATGTATTAGTACTTTGTAGCTCAGTCCCAAATTTTTGAGCTCATCATTATTCTTTGTACTTAAGTTATATTGGCGGGTATGGGTATTCATCCCCCACCTAATTTGATATCATGTGCTCGAAAATAAGAGGAGACTTATATCATTTTAGTAGGTCTCTTCCCCCTCCATTTTTGTCCCCCCTTGCATTGTTTCAGTCGTCTCTCTCTCTCTTTGACTCCCCTTTGGTGTTTCATGGAAGTGAAACTTACAACTTCATTCATAGGATATTCTCCTAACATTTTTACATTTGGGGGTAATATGTTGTCACCAAAAATTGTTCACCTAGACATTCTAACTAGGTGGATCAAAATACACAATGTAAGTGTAAAATTACCATAGTAAAATCACTTCACTAGAATAAATAGTCTAATAAACCACTTTTATTAAGTTATTTTTTATTAAAACCGATGAGAATAATTGTTTGATAATTATTCCTTGTTGCATGTGACTAAATCACCTAGGAATAATTAAATAAATCATTATTTATTTATTTTTCCTTAAATCCATTCTTGGAATAATTGTTAAATCATTATTTAATAATTATTTCATTTTCACACTTTTTTAATTATTCATGAAATAATTGATAAATCATTTTATTTTGCAATTATTTCTAAATAAATACATTTGACCATTTTGAATATCTTTTCCCTCTCAAAAAATATAATAAAGTATTCCTAACGGTTAGATCTACATTTTGTTAAATAATATTTTATTATTCTCCATTCTTTTGATCAACCTAATAGTTTGCTATAAATAAGAGGGTTTTTTCATTTATTCTTCACCATGATCATTATCATCGTCACCATTACCGTCTCATACTTTTGAGCTTCCACTAGAGTTCTACACACTATTTGGGTTTTCACACATTGAGAGAGGAAGATATGAAAACTAAAGCAACAAGGACATCAAAGGACCCATCCCATAGAGGGGGATTTACGACCTTTTGTAAATCTCATTCGTCAGGTGATATTAATAAAATATTCATTCTTTACAAGATTTTCCATAATTGGGTTATTACATGAGATTCATTTTTTTTGTTTGTTATTTTAGACCACATACATCTATTTTTCTAGAGGTTTTTTCTCAAATATTTTTCTGTAGATCTGAAGTATAAGAAACCACAATTTTTTTAGGGTCACTAGTCACTTGTGATGTAAGTGAGATATTCTTGGTACACCTTCCAAGAAATCAGTCTCAGAACAAGACAACTAACTTGCTGGAAGAATTGGAAGTGGTGAGAAATTTTAGGATGTACTTTTAGACAAGACTTTGGGACTACCTACCAAGAGGGAGATGGATTTTTCCATAGAATGGTACCAGGAGAAGCAACAGTGTATAAATCCCCTCCCCGAATGACGACACCAGAACTCAAAAAACTGAAAAACCAATTATAGGAATTGTTGAGAAAAGGGTATATTATGCCCAATGTAGCCCCATGGGGTGCAACCTTCCTTTTTGTTAAAAATAGCGATGGCACATTCAAACTGTGCATAGATTATCACTAGCTAAATAAGTTAATAGTAAAAAATAAATACCCTTTACCTCATATTGATGATCCTTTTGACCAAGTTAAGAGGGTGACAATGTTTTCCAAGATATATGTCGGATAAGGGTATCACCCGCTCAGAATCAAGGAAGATGACATAACAAAAAAAAAATTTGAACCTGATTTGGACAACGTGAATTCACATTGTTACCTTTCGGGCCTATGAATGCACCTTTGACATTTATGTGTTTAATGAACAACATGTTTAACAAGTTTTTGTATAAGTTTGTGTTGGTTTTTATAGATGATATATTTGTGTACTAAAAAACATTGGAGGAAGATAAATAACATCCGGATATATCACTACGAACTTTGTGGGAAAACCCGCTATATGTAAATTTTAGTAAATGTGAGATTTTTTTAGGATAAGATACAATATTTGGGTCACGTGATTTCAAAGGAAGGGATAGCGGTGGATCTCGAAAAAGTGAAGGCCATTCTTGATTAGATGGTACCAAAGTAATTAGATGAGATAAGTTATTTCATGGGGATAACTAGTTATTACTGCAACTTTATAAAGGGTTTTTCTAGGATGGACTACCCCATAACTTCCTTGTAGAAGAAAGGGGTAAAATTCTTGTGGACACAACAGTGCTAGGAGAGCTTTCAAAAGCTGAAACACTTACTCATAGTTTCTATGGTGCTTAACATAGAAAATTAAGAAAAATAATTTGAAGTATGTATAGATGGATGTCTTGAAGACCTAGGGGGTGTGCTTATGTAGGAGGGTCATGTTGTCCCATACGAATCTCAAAAATTGACAGATAATGAGAAAAATTATGTAATTTATAACTTATAGCTGAAAACAATATTTCATGCCCTAAAAATGTGAAAGCATTACTTGATTGGGAGAAATTTTACCTTTATCATGGATCATGTGAGTCTAAAATGCCTTTCTAGTCAACCCAAGGTGAATGTTAGGAAAGCCAAGTGGATGGATTTCTTGAGTGAATATGAATTAGAAATTAAACATATAAATGTAAAGAAAATACGGTGGCATATGCCTTAAGTCAGAGTTTAAAATAAGTACATGAGTTCCATTAGCCAAAGTGAAGTATATATGGTAGAACAAGTAGAAAAAACAACATTAACAGATCATAACTACAACCAAATATATAAAATTATGGCAACTAAATATGATCTATACAAGTGGGTTGGTTATGAAAAAAAATAAAAAAATCGGATGTTATCTACAAAAACAAACTTTATATACCCGATCAAGAAGAGATCAAACATATGATAATAGAAGAGTACTATAAGAAAACTCTTGCAGGTCATCCGAGGTACCAGAAATTGGTTACAACCCCCAAAAATTTTTTTATGGCATAGAGTGAAAAAAAAAATTGTTGAATATCTGGCTAGGTGCCAGGAATTTCAGGAAGTAAATAAAAACATGAGCACCATTTGGACTGTTGAATCCTACCCCTATACTACAATGGAAGTGGGAGGTAATCTCCCTATATTTAATCATAGGATTACCCTCAACACGAAAGCTACATGAATCCATAATTGTGGTGGTTGATAAGTTGTCAAATGCTTCTCATTTCATTCACATGCATGATACATAGAAAGTTTCACAAGTAGCTTATGCATTTATGAAGGATATTTTTAAATTGCATGGTATACCCAATGTTATTATATTGGACAAAGATCCAAATTTTACTTCAAAATTTTCAGGTCATTATTTAATAGATTAGGCACATAGTTAAAATTTAGTATTACATGCAATCCATAAAAAAATGGGTATACTAAAAGAGTGAACTTGATTCTTGAAGATATTTTGCATATGTATTGTATGCATCAACCCAACAAGTGGGAAGACTACCTACACTTGGTAGAATCCACTTATAATAATGGATATCAGACCTCATTTAAAAATGAGCCCCTTTGAAGCTTTATATGGGAGGAAATTGCTTGTACCCCTAAGTCAGAGTGGACTTGAGGACATATTGGTAACATGAATTGATTTACTTCAAGAAATGGAGAAAATGGTAAATAAAATTGGACAAACTTTGAAGAAGGCATAGGATAGACAAAAAATTATTTGCAAATTTGAAAAGGAATCACATGGAGTTCCAAGTGGGAGACCAATTTATCTGAAAGTATGACCGACGAAGAGTTCCTTGAAATTAAGAAGTTGTTCTAAATTTTCTCCTTGATATTTTGGGCCCTTTGAGATACTGGCCCGAGTTGGGCCAGTGGCTTATCAACTAGCTTTACCCGCTCATGTTAAGACTCACAATGTGTTTCATGTGTATTTATTAAAGAAATATATATATATATATATATATATATTATATTAATCATGTAATCAATTGGAATGTTGTATAGGTCAAACCGGAAGGAGAGTTCTAGGTTGAAACTATACAATTTTTGGATCAGAGGGAAACTACTCTTTGGAAAAGAACCATTTCTCAAGTTAAATTGAAATGGAAGCACTTTGGGCCTAAGGAGGTGACTTGGGAATTGGAAGAATAAATGAAAGAGGATTTCCAAAATTCTATTCGACAGAAGAATGGATTTTGAAACACCGTGGATGATCTCCCTTGTTAGGGGAGGGGAGATGTAACACCCCTTGACTATTACTCCTGAATTTTCTTGTTTAATTTTGAAATGAAATGTTAAAGTCTTGTTAATTTTGAACTTGAAAGTTAAATTATAGAAAATCTTGGCTGACGTACACGGAAAATTTAGGGGCTAATATTCGTAGGTGGGCTAATATTCCATGCTTTTTCCACAAAAAATATTCGCCAATTTCCATTTTTCTATAAATGAATTCACCAAAATTTTATAGTATAAACTTATTCTACCTTCAAAATTGTCAATATTATATATCTTCTAGTATAAAGCAATTAGAAATAGAAACATTCTCAAAAAAAAAATCATCAAACATTTTAAATTTGGATATTAAGGACTAGTAAGATTCACGAAGGTTTCTAAACTTTAAGATAAACTTCCATCCTTAAAGTTTTCCCTGTAATGACGTAAATATTATATTTTGTTGTTTAATAAAAGGAGATATTATTTTGTGCTAATTCTCTCGAGAATGTGGCAAGGGATTCCAGGTGGAACTAAACTCATAACTATCATGGAAACAATTGAAATTGGTTATGCCCATGAAGGGGGTAGGAAACAAAAAAGGAAAATATATTCTCCTTTTCCCATTCATCATTGAAGAGAATATGAAAGAACACAATAGATAGAAAAATAAAATAAAATGGCCAAATATAAATTCCATGAAAATGGGTTTGAGTGGGAATATTGTGGGAGAGAAAGACAATAAACCCTAAATATAACCACTTGGAGAGAAATATTGGTTCAAACCTAAAGAAATAAGCACAGCGCTGCTTAAAGGTTTAGGAGAATTATTTCTGCATAAAATTCCTAGAATTGTTTCTCTGGTAGAAGGGATAAGAGATCAGGGTAGTGTTATGTTATTCAACAACCCACATTATTTTAGCTTAGTTACCTTAGAAAATAATGGGGACCGTTTTTAAATTTTTAGAGTAAAACAAATAAGACCCTTAAAGTGATTCATTTACATAGAAATAGGAATCAAAGGGGGTAAAAACCTTGAATTTGGACTTAAAGGCAGTCAAGTGGAGAAAGATAGCAATATCGCAATCACAATACCACAATGTAACACATATGGTTCCTAAAATAAACTCAAAACATATTGCGATGTGATATATAACAAAAGTGCTTTTATAAAGCGAAAAGCCATTTTTTAGAACAAATTCTATAAGGAAAATCTTACATGACCCACTTCTACCATGTAAGCTATTGTAAATCGTATTTCACATTTCAAAACTCTACTCTGACGGTCTTAATGTCACCCTCCATATTTCCCTGATGCAAAATACTCTATCACATCACATTTTCACAAACATAACCATTCTTTCCCTTCATCCACTTTCACCCATATTGCGATTTTGATATCACAATCAACAAAACCAAGCTGATCGACATTGTATAAAGATCCACGCACAAGAAACACTACGACATGACAGATATGGATTTAATGTTGGAATCATTACATGGGCACATCAACCCATATCAAACACTAATTCCATAAATTAACGGTTTTATAGTCTGTGCCTCCAAAATGGCTTGACTGCAAGAAGCATTGAATTCATATATTAGCAGTGTGCCAAGTTTCATTCATTTAATTGTTTCCATTACTACAGTACTTGAGAATTTGTAAAATTAAAGTTGCCTCTACCTGCTTATCAATTCTCACTTATTCACAGGAGAGCCCAAATAAACAAAATTATTTGGAGATGTTTAAAGCTCTCAAGAAATCTAAGAAACCAATGGCCCTTATGAATCTTGCACCTGTTACAAGTGAAAGAACAAATATGCTTCCTTTGTTTACAGACATCACATGGAAATCGAAAAGTGGATCTTCCTCATGGGAAGCCATGTACAAGATATTTGAGGATGAGAAACCTCACTAGGTTCAGAGGAAAGTTACTATTGATGCTTCTGATTCCTTACAACCTATTACATGGCCAATTCTTTTATGCATCAAATTGATGTTGCCCTAAAATATTACCATAAACAGATATGGTAAGATGGATAATTGATAACCTCACCATCGGGGACATGAATTTTCTAACCAACAGAGGAACGATGATAGGCTCCTTTAAAGCCAAAGACTTGAATTTTATGTACCACATCCTAGACATAGAAAAGGTCTATGACAAGGAATTTCTGGCACAATTCGCCAATGATAACGAGTTGAAATAAAATCCAATCAAGCAATGGATAAGCAACCCCAATAAACACAAAAATGATGATAAGGGTATGTATTCTACTGATTCTCTTGCTAGTCCCTACTATTATGTTGCTGCAATTATGTCTAGGCTCTTTGGTTAGTCTGACACTGCCAAATTTTCAGTAGAATGGGTTCCCCTAATGGAAGCAGTTGCAAACTCTTATATTATAGATTGGGGAAACATTCTGTCCAATAATATTACTACTCAAATTTTAGAATATAGGAAAAATAGTTCTATTTCCTCCAAAATTTCCCCTCTGTTTTATATGAGTGATTATATCATGGATGTTGTGTGTTTCACTTCAGATTTTCCAGCCATGGGATAGAAATGGACTACCCAAGACCCTCTCTTGATTCATGTATATCATAGCATGTTATGGGAGTCAAAATTTGAGAACCTTTTTCATAAAATCTTCCATGGAGTTATTCTCCCTTTGTCTCAAGCCGTATTTAATGAAAAATCCCCCATATTGTCAAAAGAGGCTCAAGATGATTTTTCCTCCATTGGAAATTGGTTTGGAGAAGAGTTATTCACCTATGTCAGAGTATTCGGGAGCCTAGCTCAGCGGCATGTTTTACCTTTGTATTTTCCTGATAAAATTCTCGCAAGAGAAGTAGCATATCAAACTGTCGACAACGGATTAACCAGGTTTCTTAAGGAAGCTAAGATATCATCATGGCATTCTTTTCCAATTAATTGTGGTGTTTATGGTTTGGACAATTACAAGAATGTAGTTTTAGAGATTAGCCAAATTGAATGTTTGAAATTGTTTAAAATTTCAAGCAAACAATATGACCCGATTAAAATTGCCAATATTTTTACTACCCAAGTTAAAATCATACCTTTTTTACATGAATATGATGAGTTGGATGACCTATTTGAGTGAGTAAAAAATTATTCTGCAGTTCAGAAGTTGCAACCCTACACTTCCATCCACAACAATTGCCAAAGTTTAAACAGTATAGGAAAAAGAGATTGGAAGGAATTTCATTGAAATGGTGGAAGTCACCCAACCCTTAACATAGAAGGAAAATGAAAATGAACTAGCACCTAAGGATATTGAAGTCCTTAGAAAGAATGAGCAAGATAAATCTGTTGAAGTTAAAACTAGGGAATTAGATTTCCCAAGTAATCTGAACGATGTTTGCAAGGAGCTTAACCAAAAATGCGAGGGAGACCAGGAAGTTATAATTATTGGTCATCAAAAAATTGTGCAAATACCTCAAACGAAAATTCGGGACTCATTCACTACTGAGCCCTTTGAAAAATTAGTAAGCACGGAGCAAGTGGAATTCAACCCGGCCTTCCCCACTACATAAAATATACTTAAGATTGAGGAAATCCCTCCTTTGGATATATTCTACAACCCTAAAAATAAATAACTTATGAGCAGACAAAATAAAAGAAGTAGAACAAATCAATCTAAACTCCTTCACCTAGGATATATCTTAATGGAAGTTGTCTCGAAAGATTGACGGGCAAATCCTTCATAGGATCTAACTTGTCTAACTATAATATCCAAAAAGGGAGAATGCAGTAATACGAAACTATAATAGCCGGAAACTGCAGCAATGAACAAATAATCTAAATACACCATACAAATAGAAAAAAGAGTTAAGCCATTTTATTATATAGAGGTGGATAAACAAGTACAACAATTCTAAAAATATGAGACACTGAAGCCAAAGAAGAAGGCTAGAATGACCTTGAAGTCCTCCCACAAGAGGGACTATGTAACTGTTGGACTACTGCAGGTTATAATGTGTTATCCCTACTGCAAATGTCGGGACTGAAACTACCAACAAAATATATAAGTGTAGATCTAGAAGTTATGGAGCTCAGATTATGTTGGGATTTCAGATCCGGGCTCTATGATGAATACCAAAGATAACCCAGAAAGGATTTCCAGATCTGACAATCTTGGAAAAACACCCTCTTAGGGCTTGCAACCTATCACTACTCGGTATCCAGATCTAATACTTGAGCTGAAGATATCATGGTTTTAATAAGGCATAACGAACTCAATGCATAAAGGGTTTATCGCTCCTTCAGATTCTTAAGCTAGAAGCTCAAGATCTATCTCGTCCAATCTCCTCCAATGGATGTAACTGTTGAATACACAACAACTGAGTAAAATTTCACTATCGGGGATGGAGGCTCTATAGCCTGATGCTAGATGTTGAAATGAAGCTCCTGAATGATGGAAATAGTATGCCCAAAGTGAGAAGATGCTCCCTCACAAAATTTCCAGCTAAAATACTGGAAACTTCCTTCGTCCTTCAGATCTGCAAGACTGGACTACGCAATTCCTAAGGGAACTGCTACTGCATGGAGGTATAAACTGATGGCCTCGATGTCATATATGAATATGCTTCTCCTGTAATACTGATATTTAAGAACAAGGTGAAAGGATGAATCCTCCACCAATTTCCTAACTGAAGTGTTAGAAATAACCTCCCCTTCTCAAACCCTCAAGTAGGAATGCGTAATTCCTTGGACTAAATGTGCTATAGAGAGGGGCTAAATGTGGTACCAATTCCTGGTGACGTATGGCATCTCAAATAAACCTTCCTAGAGTAGTCACTCGAAGTCCCCCATAGGTAAGGGTGGGATTTTTGCTCGGAAACACCCGTGTTCTAAACAACACTTTAGACATAGATAAACAACTGAAGCATGCATAGAAATGTCAAATGAAAAATCCAGATCTAAACAGATAAAAAATAATAATCCAAATCCTACCTTCTATTGCTGCCTTCATATCCCTTTTATGCTTTCTGAGCCTTCCATAGCCCTGGCCCACCTCATAACTCCGCTGCACATGTGGCCACTAGCCTCCATGAAGATTGTGTTCTCTCTCCATGTTCTCCACCATATCTATATTTAATTTCCACTCTCTCCATCATATGTGCATTAGATGCACCACTTCCTCCACTATTTCATCATTAGTTCTCTATAATCTTAATTTTAATGCACCATGATCTCATTTGAATTCCTCCATGCTCTCCATGATCTTATGATTATTGCTTCATGATCTCCACTCTTCCTTCATTAAGAGGCTGCTCCAATACTCCATAATGCAGATCTACTTCTAAATTATCCACATACAAACATCAAAATTGGAGCTTATTCATCTATGGGGTTTATGGGTCCCTCCACCCTCTTATTTACTTAATTAATTAAGAAAAGAAAAACTCTAATATTCCAATTAACTAATGGAAAATTGGGAATATTACAGTCCTCTTCGCCAAAATGTTACTTTTTCTCAAGAAAATGCAAAAGTGGATGCTAGAGCAATCCATCTCCCTCAAAATGGCATCCTCATATGGAGGGCCTCCGCATCTACTACAATGTGTAATGCATGCCCAACTCCAAAGATGCCTCTCTAGAATGTCTAGAATGGCCTCCAACTGAAAATTTGGATGCCTCTCCTCATCAATGAGTCTCCAAGTGGCAACCATATGTTGTCCAAGATCCTGCTCTTTGCATGAGATACATAAAGTGAAGTGGTCTCTTCCCAAAGTGGAAAGTCCCCCATCATAAATTGTCTCTCCATCCCATGCTACATGAAGTAGATTGTATCTCTCCATCCTTCCATCCTTGGCCCTGTTGGCCTTGTTGGATCCAAGCATCATCCAAAAAATGTGCAAAATAAGAAGTAGAGACATATGGATGAACATGTACAATGTCAAACCATACTCTCACAATAACAACCACCACAGCAAAGCCTTCTTCTGCCATGCCCAATCATCATTAAACCAAGTAAGAGAACCATACTCTCACAATAGAAGCCACCAAAACAATTCCTCTTGCTACCATGCCAAATCATCATCAAACCACATATGAGAGCCATACTCTCTCAAAAGAAGCCACTGCAACAATGCCTCTTGCTGCCATACCACATCATCATGATACCAAGTATAATGACCATAATCTCCCAACATAAACCAACGTAGTAAGGCCTCCTATTCTTACCTCTATCATCATCATGCAATGTATGGGGAAAAATCATCCCATACTTGCCCAATAGTAATCAACGCAACAAGGATCCTTGCTGCCATCTTACATCATCATGATGTGAGTCATTGAGAAACAACATACTGATTGACATGTAGAATGTCACATCAGCCCAATACAAACAAGCTACCTGCTACCACATCATGTGAGAGTTATACCATGTCTCAAAAAAAAGTACATACATGAACATAAGCTTTATCATGTGATTCCAAAACTCCCTCAAGAATAACCAACACAACCATGCCTCTTTCTGCTACATAACATCAGTGATATACATGGCTTGGATCATACAATGTGAGCTGTTAGGTAGTAACCATACTCAACCAAGAGTAACCACTGCAACCATGGTTCTTGCTGTCCCATATCATAGATATCCAAGTAGTTTGGAAACCTCTTACTCATGATCCATATCCATTCATCCCAATGTGGGTGATGAATCATACTATGCTCAGAATCGGTATCCACCCATGGTAGAATACTATTCTCCTCCATATGATAAGCTTTGTACTCCATGAGATGTTGAAGTGCACCTCCTTTGAGGTCTGTCCATGAGATCCTCTCATCAATGGCCCAATAGAAGCCATAAGGTTCCATACATGCTATAGGTAGAAATCTCTCTTTGAGTTGTGAGATGCTCATCAAGAAAACTCCATCTTGATAATGGAAAATTCTCTCCATCATAAGATGTCTACCATCTATCACATGTCCCTCCAATGCTTCATGAGTGAAGTTGTCCTTGGAATTCTCCAAGAATAATGGCAGCCTCATCTCATCATTGCTATTCAGTGACAACACTACAGATCTACATGGCGATACATCTGTTGTCTCATTGCCATACAAAATGCTGAACTCATAGCCCAACATTGTAATGAATAGGACTGTCCTCATCCCATCCTCTAAAACTCCACACTTCAATAAAAATTATTGTGTGTATCTCAATAATGATAAATTGGGATAACTATACATATCCTCCTTCATCAAGTCGAGGGTCCTCTGTGTAATGATAATTTGATGCTCCAAATCAGTAAGCTGCTCTAATCCTTGGTTATGCAATTGCCTTGATGGCTTGTTCTCACAAATCTCAATACGAGGTACTGAAATAATATCAAATGAAAGTGTTTGAAAACCTTGGATAAGATGAATCTCGGGAACATCTTGCATATCTAAAATATTTCCTCCAACTAGTGTAATGGTCTCTCCAGCTACTGGTAATGGTGATGGATGCATCTCTTCTATTGTACCAGCACTGGTATCTACCTCCTCTTCCTCATGCATCTCATGAATCATGCATGGGGCTCCCAATGTCAAGAGCTCAAGACCATCTTGCAAAGATGAAATTTTTCCTCCTCCTGATGTAAGTACTTCTGTCGCTGGTGGTGGTGGTAGGGGATCCTCCTCCAGAGTGATAATGATGACATCTTCCTTTGGCTTCTCATGTACTATCTCATCAATGATGGGAAGTGTCTCTGGTTTCCTTCTACAAAAAATTTTCTTCAGTCTTTGAAAGAAATCTGCATAAGCAGTCACTTTGGCATGTGATAAATGATTGAACCATCAATCCTTTTCTTCACCCTCAAGGTCCAGCGCTGCAATATTAACAACCTCTCTTTCTTCTACTAGGTATAGCTGAAAGAATGCAACTAACACTTCCCTCCAATCCCTTATTGTGCTTGACGATGATCCATCAAATGTAGGAAAGAAGAATCTATGCCTCTTTCTTCTATTGCTACTGTGAGATATCCTTTCTTCATTGAGTTGTAAAAACTTTTGGAGAGTTAGATTCTCCTTGAGTGCTCTAGGATGTGAATTGTACTTTGACAAATATTTACCTAGGGTCTCATACCCCAAGTCTCCTCAATATTCACACCATTCACCTTCCTTCTCAAAGAAAGTGGATCTAGTAGAATGTTGTGGAGCTCTTTTCCTTGTCAGTTGTTTTTGCTGCTAATAGGAAGTGATTGGACCTTCCTCATTCTAAAATCTTCTTGGATCCTCCTTTTGAATTTCTCTCTTCATTTTTTTGACCTTGTTGAAGAGATATTACATAGATATAAAGAGAAATGAGGAAAAATTGAATCCCTCTACCATTATAGATTTCTACTTTCTGCTTCTTCTTTTGATGCTTAAGATGGAGTGCCCACAAGCTAAGCCAAATATCATGCTATGATATCACTGTAATATCCCAAAAGGGAGAATGCAGTAATACAAAAGAAAAATAGCTGGAAATTGAAAAAATGAACACATAATCTAAATACACCATACAAATATATAGAATAACTAAGCTATTTTATTACATGGAGGTGGGTAAACAAGTACAAAAGTGCTCAAAATATGAGACACTCAAGCCAAAGAAGAAGGCTAGAATTACCCTCAAGTCCTCCCACAAGACGGACAGTGTAACTGTTGGATTGGTGGAGGTTATACTGTGTTGTCCTTGCTGCAAATGTCGAGACTACAACTACCAAAAAAATATAGAAGTGTATTTTTGGAAGTTCTGGAGCTCGGATGATGCCTTTATTTCAGATCCGAGCTGTATGATGAATACCCAAGATAACCCAAAAAGGATTTCCAAACCCGAAAATATTGGAAAGTCGCCCTCTTAGGGCTTGCAACATATCACTGCTAGGTATGTAGGTCTACTACATGATCTGAAGATATGATGGCTGAAATAAGGCACAGCCAACTCAATGCATAGAGGGTTGATCCCTCCTTTAGATCCTTAAGCTAGAATCTCAAGATTTGTCTCCTCCAACATCCTCCAATAGATGCGGCTACTGAATGCACAACAACTGAGCAAAACTACACTGTCAGGGATGGAGGCTCTATAGCCTTATGCTAGATGCTACAATGTATCTCCTGAATGATGGAAATAGTATGCCCAAAGTGAGGAGGTGGTGACTCATAGGATTTCCAGCTGAAATACTAGAAACTTCCTTCCTCTTTCAGATCTGCAAGACTGGAATACGCAATTCCTGATGGAACTTCTAATGCATGGAGGTATAAACTGATGGCCTGTATGGTGGATATGAATATGCTACTCCTGGAATACTGATCTTGAAGAACAAGCTTAAAAGTTGAATCCTCCACTGGTTTCCTAGCTGAAGTGCTAGAAAAAACCTCCTCCTCTCAAACCCTCAAGCAAGAATGCATAATTCCTGGGACTGAATGTGTTGTAGAGAGTGGATGAATGTGGTACCAATGCCTGATGATGTATGGCAGCTCAAAGAAACCTTCCTAGAGTATGCACTTGAAATCCCCCATGGGTAAGGGTGGGATTTCCACTCAGAAACAACCGTGTGCTAAACAACCACTACAAGAAAAAAGGACATTGGTGAGGGGCGAAAAATGTCACCATAAGCTCATTGTTCACGGTCAAAAGAGTCTCCGTCACCAAAAACTGAACATCACCAAAGGTGGCATCACTAAAATTATAGGTGTTATGGTGACATTCAATATTCGTCACCAATAATGATTTATAATGATGGATAGTGACTGTCACCATTTCATATGAGCCATGGTGATGGACAATAGCCTCATTCACCAAAAAACTAAACATCACCAAAGGTGGCGTCGCTGAAAGTATGTGTTGTGGTGAAATTCAAAGTCCATCACGAATTTTGATTATAATGACAGATAGTGACTATCACCATTTCACATGAACAACAATGATTTATTGTGATGGACCTTTCATGGCTGTCACTATTAGTGCATATATATGGCGACATTCATTGACCGTCACCATTTCAAATTTGCTGAGGGTCAAAAAATGTCATGATAAGATCATTGGTGACTTCAAGGTCCATCACGAATAATGACTATAATGACAAACAATGACCCTCACCATTTCATATAAACAACAACAATTTATGGTGATGGAACTTTCATGGTCATCACTATTGATGCGTATATATGGTGGTGTTCGTTGATCGTCACCATTTCATATTTTGATGAGGGTCAAAAAATGTCACCATAAGATCACTGGTGATGGTCAAAAGAGCCTCCGTCACCAAAAATTAATTGCGACCATTCCATATGAATATCATGGCACGATGGAATTGAACCACCAACCTCCTTCTTGTAAAGCAAGTGCTCTTCCATTTAGCTAGAACCCTTTAAAGAATTAGACTTTTAAAAATTATATCTTGAAGCTTTATAGATTGTAAATTATACAACTTTCAATAAATTAAAGTCTCAACAATATTTTAATAAACAAGAAAAACATCATCGAAGTTGCAGGTCCCTACATAATGGTTATGGAAGCTATGAAAAGTGGGTGGAAGGAAAAATAGTTACATATAAGAGACTCAATATGTTCAATTGAATACTCAATTAGAATTGAAACTCCTGAGACATTTATAGCCTACAAATGACCTATAAATCACAAATGCACCAAATATTCCAAAGGAATTGTAATAAGTGGATAACATATGGAAGAAGAGCATTGATGAAGACATATAAAATATGTTACAGGTTGAATGAAAGAAAAAGCTCAATGTTGTTGTTGTTGGGTGACTTTTTATAATTGGTACCTTTTCCTTTCCTTTATCACACAAATATTCAAATTAAAATTAGAAATTTTAGATATCTGAATGATATCTAAACTTCTATGCAAATGTAACATGGATCTCCAAAGAACCACAGGGAAAAATTAAAAAAATAATAATAACATATATATATCCCCTTCACATAAAGTGACATGCGATTTGGAATTTCACAAATCTGCACTCAAAACATGTCAACAAACGACAAATAAAAATAAATAAACTTATCACAGTGAGAGTATATATTTTCAACAGTGGACACCAAACAATAACACAATAATTAGTTCACTTTAAGATTGAAAAACGTTGGAAAAAAACTAGTGTTCAATTATCTGCCAGTACAAAATGCACTTAATTCTAATGAGGCAAAAGAGTTAATAATAAATCAAAAATAGTTATGTATAAGATACTCAATATTTTTGGTTGAATAGTCAATTAAATATGAAACTTTGAAGACAATTATAGCCTATAAATAACCTATAATTATAAAACCTAAAATCTGCAATTACACTAAAGATTGATTTCTCACATTGTGAGTCATCTAAATCTGTAGTGACCACATAAAAATCTACCTTTAAAAGGCTGATTTGCATGCCAAAAAGTAAAAGGAAATGAGTATATATGACAAAATTATGAATAATGGGAAAGATTATGATCCCATTCATAGGATTCATAAAGATGGCTTATGTTGTTTAGCTTTGAAATATCAACAACAGGGCTTCCAACTTGCCTGTCACTAATGATGGCTTCTTGCAACAAACCCTATTTGAATTTGATGATCGCATTAAAAGAATTACTCTGTGAAGAAATTATTTCCAATATTTGGGTTTCTCAGTGGATTTGGAGAACACTGGCATAAGCACAGTAGGCGTCTCTTTGATATCGTGATCTCATACAACTCACATCTACTTGCTTTATGACTTTGGAAATCACAATGACCGCGTTGTGTATTTTAACATAGAACCTCTGTAACACAGACTCAATTATCATAAAGCTGGGGAGTCTCCATAATTAAGCAATATCTTTACTATAGTGTGTTCAGATCCTTCACTCACATTAGATCATTTGACTCACCTAAAAGGCTCAGGTCTTATCATATCTGATTCTTGGCAAAAGGATCAATGGAGCTCCAGCTCAAATATCATTTTGAGGATTCACGAGATGATTTGCTATGACATTGGAACATTAAGGCTTCAACATCCCCGTGTATTGAGAAGGCAAGGAGCGCAACCTATGGTTTCTCCTAGAGAGGGAGAAGACTATGATGATATACCTGCCCCTATGATGCAGTACACCATCACTCCAATTGCAAGTCAAGGATGGACCAATAGATATGGAGAATGTATTCTTTCACACGCTATTGCAAGGAAGAGTATATGTTGAGAAAATTCAAGGGACTAAGGTATGGTTATGGATGTCACATGCATCTGTGAATCTCTCAATGATAAGAAGCAAGACTCCTTGGCATGTTGTAGCAATGTTGATTCAGAAGATACATCAATCCAATGTATGCTTTTCATTTTGGGTTTGATATGATGATGGTTGATATATGTCTGGTACAGGTCCTCTCTCTAGACAAATAATTTGGCTCTCGGATGTTTTTCTGTCATAATATCTAGGATATGAAAGAAGCCAAAATTTGTTGTTCCTTATAATGTTGAATTGGAAAGCTCCTCGGAAGAGTTGTTTGAACAGGTTATGATATTTGGCACATTGAGATGAGGTTTCACATAATGTTATGGTGTAGTAAGGATCTATGATACTTCATCATTTCATAGATGGAAAGATAATCCAACACTCTCACCAAGGCTTTGTCGAGAGGGAATTTCTTGGTTTTCATAGAGTAGATTAGACTCGTTGATATAACCCCATGTTGGGTGTGAACTAATCCAGAACATTGAGCTGGCTCTCCCCTCCTTGTTCGAGCTCCCAAAGTAGGGAATTAAAATCGATGGCTCTCGGGGTTGAGGGACCTCTGACATATAGAGATGAGTCCACCCTAGTCAAGTATACCCTGGTTAAGCATTATGCCCACTCTGTGGGATAACCTCTCTCATATCGCCAATGAATTGAGGGACTTGGGATTGAGTGTGACACCTACCCCTTGTTGTAGGTTGTCCTTCCCCAAGTTTTTGAATGTGTGTGTTCTTACATCTAACTTTGATAGATTTATGATGGAAAATAAGTGAAAATAGGGTAGACTGTGATCCGTATATCCCACCTATTGTCTAGGGACTCTGGGGTAGAGGGTGACCACTATAATTGGTGTAGTTGGTCCCACCCATTGTCCTGAATTTTTCGGGTTGTAGCATATGGCTCCCTGAGTATCTCAGGTAGTAGTAGATGATTCTCTGAAGACGCTGATATTTGGGTGGTAGCAGAGGTCTCCCCAAAGGCATGACTTCCAAGTGGTAGCAGAGGGCTCCCTGTAGTCGAACATTCTGGATGGTAGCAGATGGCTCCCAGAAGATGTAGATTCCAAGTTGTAGCTTGATGGCATAGATGTCAAGTTGTAGGTTGAACCTGGGTTCTAGCCCAGCGACATGAACTTCGGGTGGTATTTGTGGTCTCCTCGATGATATACAATCAAAGTCTCCCTGATGGCATGTGTTGGCATGGATAATGGCACATTTACATACATTTGAATGGCATCAATTTGGCATGAAGTTAAGGCATGTCAATATCTCACTTATTGACATAGTGTGGAAATTATTATGTGAGAGCACAATTTATATGGTAACCCAATGTATCTATATGATGGAATGATTAATGGGAGACATAAGTGCAGATGGCTCCCCTGCAGTATTTTCTTCTTCTTTAGATTCGAGAAAGTTGCATGAGACAGTTAGGCATGGCATGATGGATTGTCAGGTGAAATTCTCCCTAGTTAAGAGGGAGTGTTAAAAGGTGGAAAGTATGGTCAAATTCCACCTTTGGAAAAATCACCTGATGGAGATGATTACAGCATTGGACACCGCATCTCGCAAGAATCAAAATAGATATAAGATATGTCCAATTTGGTCAAGGGAAAGTGGACTTATGAATTTATGAAGTTGGTGTGAAGGTCAGCTTGATTAAATTAAGTAAGCCGACATGAAATGGTCGTGTCAGCTCACCCAAAGGGAGTGACTCTTCGCTATGAAAAACAAATATAAATACCCTTGCAATGCTCATCATTTTGGCATCATTCTGTCTGAGGTTTTTGGTGAAGTCTATGATTTTCTGAATCTCGCTATTTCAGTGGAAAGGTCTCGCTACCTCTGTGGAAGGATCTGGCATATCTTTGTGGAAGACTCCCGCTATACCTGTCTCACGTATCTCTATGGAAGGGTCCTACTATACCTATCTCGCATATCCCTATGGAATGGTCTCGCTATACCTGTCTCGCATATCTCTGTGGAAGATTCTCACTATACCTATCTCGCGTATCTCTGTGGAAGGGTCTCGCTATAACTATCGTTCATATCTCTGTGGAAGAGTCTTGCTATACTTATCTCACATATCTATGTGGAAGGGCCTCGTTATACCTATCTTGCATATCTCTATGGAAGGATACCGCACTCCATTGACAGACATACCCTCGCACTATGGATCAAAAAAAGTAGACAGGAACCTCAAACAATATGGACATGGTGGAAATATTGTACAGTTGGCAACCTATCTCTACATAATGGACAATATTCATGGCACTTGGACAGACTACAGTGGACTGTATGGCTTGTTGGACAATCTACATAGTGGATAATATTCATATGGCTCGTTGGCCAGTGTAATCAGTGAACTACACAGTGGGCCAAGCATCCTTGTTGTACACAAAAGCTAGTGGCCTCTACATAGTACACACAATAACAATAAATACATAGTGGCATGTATTGTTCAGTAGCTCAAGACGAATTTCAGTAAATAGAGTGGCTAGTGCACACAGAGGTAGCTCACGTAGTGAAAAATATACGCAGAGGTAAGCCTACGCTCAGTGGTAGAGTATGTTGGTATGATGGAGAAGCCAGTTTGGCTCAAACAATGTGAAGACAGTTTAATAATGGTTAGCAGTCATGTATGGACAACCTTTGTGTTTGGTTTGGATACGTATTTCGATATCATTTGTTTACAAACGAAGTTGTAAACCAGTAGTAGAAGCTTAAAGAATTTTGACGATGTATGTACGTTGATTTTGAACATTTTGACGACGATCCAATAGAAGAAGAATATTTGAAAGGGTTTTCCCCCTTGTGGGGTTTTCACCTGGTCTCTAACCAATATTGGTGTCCTATCTGTGCATGCTTTTCTTCTTCTGTTATTTTATGTTCCGCTGCTATTATTGTTTCTTAATAATTTCTAATGTTTTAATGAAGCTATGGGGTGAATGTTTAAGGAAATAATGTCTGCAATTGTCTCTAAAGAAAAGAAAAATATAGCTCTATGAAAAATTAACAATAATTTCAATAATTTCAATAATTTATGTAACTCATGATTTTTCTCGAGTACTAATAATTAGTTTTCATACACAATTATGTGTACTCCTGAAAAATCATGATTTACATAAATCATGTAAGAGTTCACATATTTCGAAGCACAATTGCACAAGTGGAAACATTTAACATTTGGGGAACTTGGCTACAAATTTTTATACATGTTTTGTATTAAGGGTATCTTTCACATTCCCTAAGGCACAAACCAAATATTTGGAGGTATCTTGGATGACTTGTCACATTTCACTAGCTTCACACATGAATAGGAGTTCCCATCATTTAAGAATGTTTTGGAGGGTTTTCATGGCATAGTCAAGGGTTACATTTACAAAAGAAGAATGCCCAAGTCAAGAAGATGACAATTGGCATTCGTATCACATGGTGTAAAGGGGAGGAACATAGGTGAAAAGTGCTCTATTTTGAAATATCTAGAAATTGTTTTTCCTTTTTCCAAAGAAGAGAAAATATCTTGAGATGAAGGGCCCAAATTGTTGACAAAATAGGACCATGTAACTTATAAAGAGTCGAGACATGCATTTTGGTGTGTTTTCATGTGTTATTTTCAAGTAAAATTACAGTCCGAATTAAAGCTCTTCCACTTTCTTATCTTGGCTCTTACTAATTAGACCCTTTCCAAACAGATTCTTGAAATCTAAAAGTGGTAAGTGAGCATTATTATAGAAATTTTTAGATATTTCTGAAGGATATCAAAATAGGAATTTATTGTTAAATTTGTGAGTAACTATTGGTGTTTAGTCAACACATGACATAGAGGTAGTTGGACATGATTAAGATAACGATGTTGCAGTGCAATGGATGAATGTGCCAAAAGAGTAAATTGAGACCCATGGCGGTTGAAATTTCTGCAATTCTTTTTGCAGGACAAAAAGTGTATGCAATAGGGAATCCATTTGGTTTGGATCACACCTTGATGATAGTTATCATCAATGGGATTTGAAGGTAGATAAGTTCAGCTGCAACTAGCGATCCAATACATCATGTAATTCAGACAGATGGTAAAGGACCATTGGAAGTCCTCTTCTTGATATTTTAGGAAATTTTATTGGCATAAACACTTCTGTGTACTCTCCATCAAGAACATCATCTGGTGTGGGCTTTTGAATTTCACTAGATCTGTAAGTGTCATTGTTTATCAGTTGGTAAATTTTGGGAAAATTATTTGACCCATTTTGGGTATTAAATTTGCACTGGATCAGTTTGTTGAGCAAGTGAGTGTCACTGGAGTTATGGTGCTTGATGGTCCTGCAGATGGATCAACTCAAAAATTTGGACTGAAAAAAACAAAATGATATTCTTATGGCCCCTGTCTTGGGAGACATCATTACAGCTATAAATGGGAAAAAATTCTGCAATGGAAGTGATCTCTATAGATTACTTGACCAATGTACGATTGGTGATGTGGTAACAATGGAGGTCCAGTCTGCTGGATATGGGGTTGTACATGATTGCAAGGATATTATCTAGACATCATTTATGATAATGATAGTTTATGTTTTCCTCCATCAATCTGAACATCCCTGCAAGTTTTATCCCACTAATATATTAAAAGGAGCTTGATATTAAGGCTAAATATAAGGTTGAAATGACACGCGATAAACAACCTATCTTGCCAAGATCATTCATGTGCATTCTTGTTTCCAATGGCGGCACCTCAAACAACATCATTCAGATTTTTCCTCCAATAGTGATAAGAAGAGTACTACTACTGCACATCTTTGAGTTGTTTTTAGCATTCAATCAGTCAACAGTCGGGGGAAACTAACAAAAAAAATTGAATCTAATCTATTGCTGGACATGAGGTCTATACCCAGAATTGAGAAGCTTGTGTATTTGATGTCTAAAGCATGGGATATAGAAGGTGAAGATGATTAAGAGACACATTTAATAAAAAATGGTCCATAGGCCTTCAATCTGTCAAGAGTAAGGGGAGTTAAGAGAGTAAGCTAAGCTTGTTTCATTTTCCCAATGGTTCCTAGAGGTTTCAAAAAGAGTTAACCATTTCACATGCTAGAAGAGTACTCAACCACTTTTGAAGGCAACATAAATATAGGTGGTTTGGATTTTCATTAACAAGAATAAGACATCAAAGTATCAATAAGAGCTAATGGTAGTTTGCAACACTATAATTTTCAGATAAGTTTATGTAATAGTGAGTTAAATAACTAGTGCATGTTGTTACTGGGATCTTTCATATGAATATGGGGGAAACTTCAGAAATACTTTTTGATACCAAATTAATTGCAAAGGTGTCTACCTCTGGCACAGACAGTGAGATAAGCTACATAGTAAAGATGATAACCTAACTCGAGTGGTTGAAATATGTGCTTCCTAGATGTGTTGAAACTTTAATATCTAGAAATGAAAGGACATGTTTCTAGATATTACCTGCAGTAATGTGTAAGACCTATTTCAAATTACTTCAGGTAGCCAGCAGGTAGTCTTGTTGGCTCAACCATATGTCAAAAAGGAAAAATACAAGAAGTAATATTTAGTGAAAGTAGCATAAACATCAGATTTTTTTACCCCACCTTCCAGCATATTTGAAATTTGATCTGTCCTGTGTGACTTGGAAGACTGATAAGGAGGAATGCCCTCCATGCTAAGTCCAGATTTGATATTCTATTATTAGATGCCAAAGATATCCTCAAAGATACAACTTACAAATTAATAATAAATTATAAGTAATATAACTACAAGTCTAAATAGAATATATGTTGTTTAGGGTTTCAGACAATTGATAAATATCCTAGAAAAAAATTAAAAATAAAATTTGAAATGGTATTGTTATTTTCTTGTGATTCAAAATGTGACATATAGATGGTACAGGATCTATTTTGGTGGCATGGGATTTGGATACATGGAATTTTTGCAAAGATCAAGGTGGCTCTATCTCCATATCCAGATCTCAAATGTGTATATGGGGCTCTAGCCTTAAGCCCCTATCGTTCCTTTAACACAGTGAAAATTTTTCCACCTGTAATAGGTATTCCTACATACTTCCATTATGTATAGTTGATGGTTGAAATTATCTTTGTTGTTGTTAGCTTATTGGTAGTGAGACTTGCAGATAAAATTTTTGAATTTTGTTTAAAGAAGATGCATATCTAGTTTTGAATTTCCTTTGGACCAGAGGTTGGAAACCTCCAGATGCATATCAAAAATAGGTTGGAAACTTCAAGGTGAATATGAAACCCAGCTTTAGAAGGGTCTATGCCAGTGTCCCTATTAAATATTCCTAATGAAGAATCTATATTGAATGCACACACACAAATTTTAACAAAATCAACCTCACCTCCACCCCAATTTGAGCATGCAGGTGGATTCTAGTTCTAGTCAACAAAATGCATTTAAAAATAGATAATTAACAAAAAATACACAGAGAAGAACAATGTATTCCCAATCAAAAACAAAATCTAGTTCGAGGTCGAATATTGTCAACAGGGAATATTGAGCTACCACAAACCCAAGTAGAGTTCTGAACAAATCTGATCGAGATATGATAAAGCTCGAGTTTGCATATATCTAAGTTCCAAGTTCCAACATTTAATAAGTTGACTATTTGCATACTAAAGAAACACACCAGACATTGGCAACCAGAAGGTGCACATAAGACTTGGGTTTAGAGAGTCCTATCCCAGTGTCCCTATTTAGTGTGCCTAGTAGCACCATTACACACAGAAAGTTAATGAATGAGCCCCACCTCCAACACATTTCGAAAATGTAGATAGGTCCTAGGTCTAATCAAGAGGAAACATTAAATAATAGATAATTAACATGGTGAAAAACTAGATATACACAATCAAAAGAATGAGTTATACATCTTGTTAGCAAGGAATATTAGTATTGAACATAGATAACATGATGCTTGAGTTTTTATATGTTTTGACCTCCAATATTTGATACGTTGACCATTTGGCTAAACTTGAGAAATGCACCAGAGATTTCCAACATCAAGATGCATATCAAACCTAGGTTTGGATAGGCATATTCTAGTGTAGTTATTCTGCATTCAATTCACCATCTAAATTCATGCATCATTACATGAATTTTTGACTGGATCAACCCCACTTCCACCTGGATTCTATAATGCAACTAAGTTCTAATGAATGGAGAGGAACTAGATATTTGAAATAAAAAAAATTGAGTTCTAGGTCTTGTCAAGGAGAAAAAGCGGCATATGATAGGTTGGAAACAAATAGTTATGCCTAAATTGGAATGCGAATCAGGGATAATAATATCGGTAAACAAAGCTCCATGTGTTTCTCTCTGGAAAAAAGATTAAACTTATCTAATATTTATTAGCTATGTCCATCTTCTACAAGTCCAATCTACTGACCCTGAGATCAATGTTATTGCAGAGGGATAAAGTTAATAAAAATTTCTCATGACAAGAGGCATTAAAGGATAAAAAGAGGCACTTGATAGGTTGGAAACAAATAATTATGCCTAAATTGGAATGAGAATCAGGGGTAAGAAGACCGGTAAACAAAGCCCCATGTTTAACAGTATATTGGTGCTTTATCTATGACAAAAAATTTCTCTGTGTCAAAATTTGAAGGAAAAAAGATGCATGGGGAATAGGGAGCCTATCCACCTTGTGAGATTCATGGCATGATGATGTCCCTAAGGGATCATGCATAAGGAATAATATGATAAAAAAAAAATTTAAGAGATAGTTGGATTTCCCAAGATGTCCAACAAGGAAAAAAAACAAACTTTTGGGAGTATGCATCAGTTGGACACCAACCTCTCAGAAGAATCCAAGCTTTGAACATAATCAGAAAGGTTATGATCAATTAGGGGTGAACCAAAACAAAGGAATATTGGATCATTCCCAACAAAATATTTGGGGTCTATCAGTAAAATCAAATGGAAATATGAAACCAACAATCCCCACAAGAGCACAGTCCCTCCTTTGAACGATGAAAATGATTGGCATCCCTTACAAATTACAATCAATTTTTCTCCAACAATATTTGAGATGAACTTGATTGTCGAGTGGAAGCCACCACAAATGTGGGGGTTTTCAAAAATTCAGATAAGCCCACTTGCTAGTTCCCACTTCCCCATGTCCCATAAGCTTGATGCAACATTGCCAAATATAGCATGATATATGTAGAACCATTATAGGACAACAATCAATAAAACATGGCTTTTCAATGAAAATGAATCTACTATGGATTACAATGTTATATAGTTCCAAGCATGGATTCAAGTCTTTAAGTTGCTTTTGGATGGAAATGTGGAGTTTTAGTGAGACTAAACTTTTGAAAGTTACAACATTTTGTGAACAAATAAACTACCAATCAAAGGTGATAAATTTGAAAGCTGCACAACGTTTAACAATATTCAACCTAACGGTTTGATAAAAAAAACCCTAGCGGAGCTTTGCACCAGGTCGACCTCCATGACCTAGGGTTTTATGGTTCTGGTGACGACTTCCCACGATAGTTCGTCTCCCCCAGTCAGATCTATGACAAACTACTACCCGGATAGCTACAGGCTTCCCAATGACCGACTCTAGCAGGGGGGCTGCTGCTCCCACCCCCTCCACTGGTCAGTCTCCAACGAGGACAAAGGCAGGGGCTGAAAATTCCAATCAGCACAACTCTGGCCCATATCAAGAAAACATAGGGGCAACACCCAAAGTGAAGAAGGAAAATACAAAAGCTGTAGCAAACGCAAACACGAAATCCACCACTTGCATCCCAAAGGAAACCAAGAAAACAGTGATTGAACTCACTGTGGATTGCATCAATGGAAGAATCCAATTCATGAAAGATCATGCATTGATAGGCAAGTTCATGGGCTTCTGGCCCACGGAAAAAGCGTTGAGAGGATGGTCGCCTCGAAATGGAAACCCAAAGAACAAATCGAACTGCAACTGTGTGCAAAAGGCTTCTTCAACATTCTCTTCACCTACTCTGAAAAAAAGGACTAGATCATGGATAGATGGTCATACTTCTTCAACACGGTAGGTCTATACCTCAGAACATGGATGAAATGTTTCAACCTAGACAAATAGGATCTAACCTGGGCACCAATTTGAATCCAGCTCTACTCTCTCCCCCAATACTATTGGGACGAACTAACCCTTTGAGATATAGGAAATTCCCTAGGGGAGTTTGTCAAGATCACATAAGAAACCAAAATCCACTGGTATACAACCTATGCTTGCATCTGTGTCTACATGAATCTAGCCGAACCACTCCCAGGTGAGGTAAGTCTTTTGCATGAAGAATTTGAATGGACTCAAACTATTGATTATGAACATATTCCTTTTAGAGGTAGGAAATTTCATCAAAATGGGCATCTCTTCAGAGACTACCCCCTAAACAGGAAAGAAACAACTGAAAATGATACTAGTGAGCAGGAATCAGAAGGATTCACGCAGGTAGCAAGTAAAAAAATACACAACAAGAGGGCTACCCCACAGCAGAACAAAAAAGGACCTACAACCCGCAACATCTTCGAAGCCCTTAATCAGCTAAGAGAAAATGAAACAGTAATGGTCAATGAGGTAGGGAGCACATCCACAGTGCAGGTCCCTTCCTTTGTGGCTTAGAAACATAATCTTCCATTGAAAACCTTCTTAAAATCCCCCAACACCAATACTGAATAGGAAAATAGTCAGAAAAAGGGAAAAGAACCGATAATGGAAATGATCCTAGAGGCGATGGAGGAAGAACCAGAAAGCATAGATCTGGAAGGACTGGATCTTGCAGGGCTAGAAGAAGCCTGTACCAACAAAGATTACACTTCAATCCCAAAGTAGAAAATCCAAAAAATGGAGGAAATCCTAGCCTGGGCATAGTAGCTCCCCTCCGTGGGCATACAGGGAGTAACGCTAATCAATACCCAGTATTTTGTGAAAGAGACACAAAAGAGAGGAAGGAAAAAATCCCTACAATGAACTATAGAAATGGTGGATTCTAGACATTTCCCCAAGCTAACAAGATTCTATGCCCTCACCTCCAAATATGTCCCATGAATCTCATCTCATGGAATATCATAGGGCTCAACAGCCCCACGAAGCACACGATCTTAAAAAAAATGATCTCGGAGGAACATCCAACAATATTCTACATGCAAGAAACCAAATGTGCCAGCTCAACACTCGAAACCATCTTCAAAAAAGTATGGGAAGGTAGAAATACTATAGCAGTTGATGCAAACGGGGCGTTTGGAGGACTCACCATCATCTGGAACCCCCCAAATCATCACATTAGAGAATATTCATGCCAACAGAAACTTCATTCAGGGAAATTTTCACCTGATAGGTACGAACATCCATGGACTGCTTACCAATGTCTAGACACCTCAAAATGTGCAACAAAAATTGATGCTGGTAAGAAATATAGAGGAAATCAATCTACAACGATCCCATTCCCTCCGGCTTCTCGGAGGTGATTTCAACATCATAACCGACCTCCAGGAAAAGAAGGGTGGAAGGCTACATCTAGAATCCGATAGTAATGGATTCAAAGAATTCATACAGAGCAACAACCTCATCAATATTCAAAACTCTAATGGAATATTTACATGGAACAACAAAAGAGGAGGCACCTAATAGATAGCCTATCGGCTGGATAGATTCCTCATCACCGATGAACTCATCCGCCTTGGAGGAAATCTGGATACTACCATCATCCGTCCAACGAGATCTGATCACTGGCTGATACAACTCTAATGGCTCCAACCAGGTAAGCATGCTCCCAAACCTTTTCGCTTTGAACACTGCTGGTTTAGGCACCTGAGGTTTAGGGATTAGTTTCCAACTGATGGTCTTCCATAGAACCCCCTCAAGGCACTAAAATTCTCCAATTCCAGAAAAAATTGAAACTTCTCAAAATACATCTGAAAGTCTATAAAAAAACAACCTTCGACAAAATATTCACAAATATGAAGGACCTAGAGGAAAAAATGAATATTCTGCAATAGAACATCATCCAAATGGGACACACAGATGAGACAATTAACCAGGAGCAACGCCTGACAACCCAGTTGGAGGAAAGAAGGAACCAAGAAGAAGCCCTTTGGAGACAAAAATCTAGAATCAACTGGCTCAAATAGGGAGAAAGAAACAATAGATTCTTCCATCACTCCACCATACAATACCAGATGCACAACAGTCAACAGAATAACGGTCATCAAGAACCAAACAGGGGAAAGGCTAGAAACACGAGAAGCCATTATGGAGGAGCTCCACACTCACTTCAGGTATATCCTCTAGGAACCAAACCACCAGAGGCAGGAATACATTGGGTAAATTACCCAACATATCCCCAAGATGATAATAGAAGGTCACAATAGGATGTTGATCGCTGCAACCACCCTAACGGAGGTAGAACAGGTTGTATTCCAATTGAAAGCAGGGAAATCTCCAAGGCCTGATTGATTCACCACCAAATTCTTCCACTTCTTATGGGATATCATCCAAAACAAAGTCTGGGAAGCTGTGGAGGAATCTAGGTCCACTACCTGACTGCTACCAACACTAAATGACACCTTCATCAATCTGGTTCTGAAAGATGACAGTGTTGCCTCTCCCAGTAAGTATAGACCTATCACTCTCTGAAATGTTATTTATAAAATCATCTCCAAAGTCATTGGTAACAGGCTGAAGAAGCTCCTACCCCTTATCATCTCCCTAGAGAAAAATGGCTATGTGGAAGGAAGACAGATTCTGGATGGCATCATCTTAACTCATGAAGTCATCCACTCCCTTAAAACGAACAGAAACCCTGGCATGCTTCTCAAAATTGACCTTTCCAAATCCTTTGACAAACTAAGCTGGGACTACATAAAAAACACTCTCACATCTTTTGGCTTTGGTCATACCTGCATAAGATGGATTAGGAGCCTCATCATCTCTCCTTTTCACTCCATCCTGGTCAATGGAATCCCCTCTGCTACCTTCAACCCATCGAGAGGAATAAGACAAGGGGATCCTATTTCTCCCTTCATATTTATCATCATGGCTAAAGGCTTGGGCTACTTAATCAAAATATCTATACAAATAGGGGCATTGCCTGGTCTGCCTCTCCACAACCTACCTCCATCCTCTCATCAGCAGTTTGTGGATGATAACTTGATCATGGGTTACCCCTCAGTCCAGGAAGCCACCACCCTCAAAGCCATTCTTGACTCCTTCTCTAAAGCCTCTGGTACCGAGATCAACCAGGAAAATCTCATATTTTTTTCTTCCACACCCCCCCTGAAACCCATTGCAATATCACTCGTATCCTAGGATTCTCCATTGACACCCTTCCCTCTAAATACTTGGGAGATCCGTTGACTAAATCTGCCATTAATCACTCCTCCTGGAGAGCACTGCTTGAGAAAATGGAAAACCGTCTCTCCAACTGGACTCACCACACCCTTAACATTTCCAGTCATCTGGTACTCATCAAATTAGTCTTGCAATCACTCCCCATCTATCTCTTTTGAGTTCTTGCTGCTCCAAAATGGGTCCTTAAAGCAATGCGCAACCTGCAATGGATATTCCTCTGGGGAGGTACAAAAGATAAGAACAAATGGGCTTTGTTCAATTGGAAGGAGGTCTGCACCCAAAAAATCAGGGAGGCCTGGGTCTTCGAGATCCTGAACATAGCAACACCATAATGGGAGCTAGCATCTGGTGGAAATGGGTCTCTAACCCCAACACCCCTTGGGCCAACCTATGGGCAGCCAAGTATGCGTAGTATTGGCCCGAGGAAGATCTCATGAAATACAATATGGACCTACCAGGATCCCAAATATGGAAAGCAGCTAGTCACCAAAAATATTTTATCCAAAACCATAGCTTTTGGGAGCTGTGAGATGGAAATGAAGCCAGATTCTGGGAAGATTCTTGGAAATAGATGCAAAGGCTCTCCTCCATCTTCTTCAGACCCCTTTGGACTACTGCACTCCAAAGTAGGAAAATATAGAAGGTTCAAGACTTTTGAATGGAGGACACCTCACAAAGCTACAGGAAATGGATCCACGTAAGAATATGGCAAGATAATTCGAACAATGAAAGCCATACTCAGAACTAGGAGGAGCTACGCATGAAAAGAAAAATATAGATCATAACTGGGCTTGATATCCTGTGTTGGGGGCACATGCCGAGTGGTAATTACTCAACTAGGGAATCCTACAACATCATCCATCAAAAATACCCAGGACCAGCTGACAACATCTAGAAACAGATCTGGAAGGCCAATTTATGGCCCAAAATAGCCACCTTCCTGTGGCTCCTCAGTAAATGACGCATCCTCACATGGGACAATCTCTTGAAATGCGGGTTTGTAGGGCCCTCCAGATGCCCTCTTTGTTAGGCAAACTCTGAAACCATCGACCACCTGCTGGACCAATGTCCTCATGCCAACACTCTTTGGGAAAGAATTGTTGTCATACACCGCGGTCCAACCATGCTAGAGGAAACATCATTCAAACCATCAGCAATTGGTATGACAATCCTTTTACCAGTAACCTGCTGAATATATTATGGCAAATCACTTGAGGCATCCTAATTTTGAATATCTGGAAGGATCAAAACAGTCGCATATTCAAAGATAATGCCTCCACTCCTGATCAAATTTGGGACATAATTCACAACAACCTCACTAAAAATTTGGCTTTAAATGTGTGGAGTCAGGAGGAACTACCCACCACTGCAGTTGAATGTCACATATGGAACAACTAGAAAATGAGTCTTTATACTCCCATGGAAATCACTCCCAGAAGTGGGGGCAGATCTCCTGGCCCGGAAACCTAGATGCCCCTCCTCATGGGCTTCTTCAAATGAAATTTTGATGGGGCATCTAAAGGTAACCTAGGCACAACAAGTTTTGAAGGTATCATCAAGAACATGAATGGAGATCCTCTCTGAATCTACTATGGGAACATTGGATGGGACAACAACAAATCTGTTGAGCTGGAAGTAATGATATAGGGTATCCAAATTTCCATATAATTCCATTACTTCCCCGTGGAAGTGGAGGGAGACTCACAAATAATAACTATGGCAGCCACCCATATTATTCAAGGCACAACTTCCTCAAAAGTTTCCAACAGCTGGAGACTTGCCCACAAGCTCAAGACCCTGGAACTTCTGCTTCACAATCACCGAGCCATCACTTTTGGTCATGTGCACAGGAAAGCCAATGTTGTTGTGGACCTACTCACTAAAAAAGGGGTGGAAATTAACTATGTACTACACCATTCCACCCTTGAGAAGAATGAAGATGAGGTACTTAGATAGAACTATCTCACCCTCATTCAAAAAGACCAGCTCCCCGCAGATGCGAGTGACACTCCTGACATGAGGAAACATAAAATCTCAATTCATGCAGACTGTGACAATATCCAACGAAATTCCCCACCTACAACGGATCTAATTACCGTTAACTCCTTGCACCCTCCTCGCAAAACTAGAGATAACAAATATTAGACAGACATGTTGTCATCTGATCATGATCATCACCTCGCCCATACGGCCGTTAATGTCCATGATGTATAAAGAGTATTGCACCCACGCCTACCCCTCTCCACCTACTCACTTGCCTGAGCTCCACACGGAGTATCGTGCAAAGATCATTCATGGCCACACTTACAATCTTCATCCACTCACCTATTTATCCTCCAGACCTCTGCCCCTTTTATCTATTATCTGTTCTCATTTGCATTTAGCTCTCCTCCTTATGCTCTGGACTCCAACTAATTCTAATCAGGTGCAAAGTCGCAGTCCTAGAGTGAAGCTGCGCAGAATCCGTTTTCTTGTGGCTCAGCATTCTGCACATCTGCCCCCTAGCCTTCGTAGCCTCTCCAACACCAACATCTATTCCACCTCCTCTTTTAAGTGTGCAATGGCCCCCAGAATGCGCCAATGCACTATTCATGGAGGTTAGAGAGGATCCCTTCCGGGTTGTTACCATTGCGGTGAGGATAACCATCTTGAATTAATTGAAGGCTCCCTATCTACCACCCTTTTTAGCCATCAATTTTCTCCCAAGCAGCGAGAATAATCTTCCAGGAATTCTGCGCATAGGGGTAGTCGAGGTGCAAGGAGGTCCACCTCCTCTCCCAGAGCACCCTCTCCGCACACCACGCCGACTCCCTCGAATAGCCTTGCATAGGTTCATGAGGACATGGACATATGGATTATGGACTCCGATGGCGTTTGGACGAAGGTTCCTAAAGGCGTAGACCTAGACTCCCCCATTCTCTACGCTCCTGCAAATCTCCCCAAGTGCCCTGCTGCCGAAGTGGAAGCTACTATGGAAGCGACCATTATGCAGGCCCTGGCCTGTCCCATCAATGAGGAGAATCCCCATTGCAGTGAGGATTATGAGGAATAATGTCTGCGCATCTGTTCATTTTTACTCTGTTTTTGGTCATATGAGCCCGTAGGGAGTTTTTGTGATTTTCTACTCTCTAGCTTTTTTAGATGCATCCGCGCTGTTGCGCACAATGTAAGGATCGTTTTCAAGTTTTGTCTAGGCCAGCCTCCACCCCTGCAGCGGCCCAGAAACATTGTTACAAAGGTAGGGATTAGTTAAGTGCATCTTACCAACCCTGCCTGTGGCATATGTACTTTTGTGTTCTCAAAATTAATATATTAGCACAACTTAAAAAAAAAACAATATTCAACCTAATACCCAGGACTTGGGATGAAAACTTCCTTTACGTAGAAAAAAATTACGTTACGAAGAGTATGATGCTAATGGTTGTACACTAAAAGGCATGCATTCATAAAACAAGCACCGTTAGATATTGTCTCAAGCCAAACTTGAGCATAGTGGGACTCTATGGTTCGCTTAGATATGAATTTTGATGGGGCTATGTGTTCCTTTAGATCATAGGTATCTTGTGAAGAGGTGGTTTTTCCAAAATATATTTCATAGGTTACAAAATAATGAGGTCAAGTGTTGGAAAAAAGAGCTTGAAGAAGGATATATCGTCACCCTGTACTCCAACCCACAGGAAGCCAAAACATATTACTCAAACAATGTAAGATGCATAGAAGAGTGGAACAACCTCCATGTTGAAAAGTGTAACTAGGTTAGGTCTTCATAATGACTTATAATTAAGCTTTTATGTAAAATATAGAATAAATATATATTTTCTTGCTTCATGGGTTTCATGAGAAAGAAGTTTTCATAGGTCAAAATAATTATTCTTGATGTCTTTAGGGTGTGTCATTAGGTCATAAAAATAATTTATAAGTCATGTATATGAAGTCATACTCCAAAGATATTGTCACTACTTCTTGATGTCAACCTGAAATCATATAATACACCTCCTTGAAGTTGGCTGATTTATTGTCTCGTGTCGGCTTGAATAAAAAGTGTAGTCACTGTATATATAAAGGCACGTGCTCTGTTGAACTGAAATCAAGTTTGGACAAGTCTGAAGTATCACAGTGCAGATTACATAGTGTGGATTATAAAATGTGGATTACAAAGCGCAGAGAACAGATTCGAAGAGACACACACACACACACACACACACACATATATATATATATATATATATATATAGAGAGAGATAGAGAGAGAGAGAGAAGATACTAATTGAAGGAAGTGCTAAAAGTATCACTATAATTTCTAGAGTCTATTATGTGAATATATTAACACAATCATAGAATTCTAAATACCATTTCAGGAGTATTACTATTCGATGTTATTTTGTGTTAAGGGTGTAGAAAGAATTATAAAGGAATCTCTAGGAGAGCGGAATAAGAAGTATGTTGGAGGCCAAATAGAGACCGAGTTTCTCTAAAGTGACAAGTGCTGAACAATGAATAAGAGGAGGACCGAAAGGAGAAGGCTGAGGAGATCAAGAAATAGTGACAAGTGCCTTGGAGGAAAACCTGAGTTAGGGGTCTTGGTCTTCATCAATTGAAGTATCTATAAGAAGATATTTGCGGGCTTTCCCCTCAAGAGGAGGGGTTTTGGCCGTAGCTTACAACCTAAATATTGTGTCACTGTTCTTACTGATTTGATAGTTGTTTGATGTATTTCTTATCATAATAACAATAATCAAAGATAAAGAGGTTAAAGCATAGCAAAATCAGTTATTAAGAAGATAATTTGAAATGAACATTGCATGCTACTTTCATCTTCAAGCTTTATTGATGTACATCCAATGCCTCTATGGCATAACTGTTGGTATCTCCAAGTTCTACAGAGTAGGTGGATTTTCCTTGTGTCAAGGTCTTTAATTGTTTTGAATTTTAATTCATGTGCCTTGAAGCACCAATATCAATTACCCAAGCATCTTCATCTTGAAAAGTTTTGGATAGAGTTGAGAAAATACCTTCACCTTTTTCTATGTTGGATATCTCCTTGGAAGAGAATATGAGATTCCAAGTCTTCTTGAAACTTCTTTTAGTTGACTTGCAGTCTGCTTGATGAACTTCATGATGCCCTTGACTGACCTTAGCTCTGATACCGTGTTAATAATTCAGTAGGTATTGCATTCTATAAGAGTGAGGGATTAAAAGGGAGCTAATACTTCCATAATATCCTGAACAAAATGGTTTTGAAGAAAGAAAGAATAGATCCATTGAAGAAAGTTTAAAATCAATGCTTCATGATCAGGATTTACCAAAGTTCCTATGGGGAGAAGCAACTAAAACTATAGTATATATTCAAAATAGATGTCCTCATAGATCACTTGATAATAAAACTCCAGAAGAAGTATTTACTGGAAAGAAGCCATCTGTAGATCATCTTCGAATCTTTGTGTGTCCTGTATATATACATATAGCAAAGGAGAAAATAAAGAAGTTGGATCCCTCCGAAATGAAGGGAATTTTGTTGGATATAGAAATTTGTCAAAATCATATAAGATCTACATGAATAATCGCAATCGCATAGAATTTTGTCATGATGTCTTATTTGATGAAAGTATAACTTTTAAAAAATCAAGAGATCTCCCCAAGGAATCTGATGATGAAGAAATTTTTATATTTGAGGAAGATGTAAACCAAGAAGAATTCAACCATGAAGAAGAAGGTCCTAGCGATCCTGTTCGGCCAATGATCATTCTTGAAACAAGAAAAATACCTAATTGGTTGAAATCCACAACACTTGATGTAGAAGGTCATGAAGCAACCAAAGGAACATTTAGAGAAAGTAAGAGACCCAAAATATATTATGGGTATGTTGCATAAATAACCAAACTAATAGAAGTATAACCAACTACATTTGAAGAGGCCATACAAAAATTTGAATGGAAGAATGCCATGAATGAATAATACCAATCTATCATGAAGAATGGAGTATGGGAGATCGTACCTAGGCCCGAGGAAAAATCTATGGTTACTTCAGGTGGATTTATAAGATCAAACATGCTATTGATGGAATTATAGATAAATATAAAGCAATATTTGTATCTAGAGGTTTCTCTCAACTTGAAGGCATTGATTATGAAGACACTTTTTCTCCTACAACAAGATACACAACAATTCGATCACTGGTTTCTCTGGCTGCATCAAAGGAATGGAACATCCATAAAATGGATGTCAAGACTGTGTCTCTAAATGGCACCATAGATGAATAAATATACATAGAACAACCTTTGGGTTTTGAATTCAAGGATAGGGAGACATATGTATGCAGATTAAAGAAAGCACTATATGGTCTCAAACAAGCTCCTAGGGCATGGTATGCTAGAATGGATGCATATATTCAAAGATTAGGCTTAAAGAAAATTTATGTTGATTCAAATCTATATATCATGGAAGAAAAGGGTGAACTAGTGATCATCCTTATATATGTAGATGATCTTCTCCTTGATGGTGTAGAAGGACATATTGAACAAAGCAAGAAAAATCTAGCAGTTGAATTTGATATGAAGGATCTTGGACTGATGCATTACTATTTGGGACTAGAAGTCTAGCAAGGACCTAATGAAATTTATTTGGTTCAAGGGAATTATGTGATAAAATTTTTTAAGAGGTTTGAAATGATGGAATACAAACCTATGTCCACCCCGATGATCACAAACCTAAAAATACTTAGGAGTTCTGAATCAAGTCTGGTAGAACCTTCCAGATATAGAAAATTAATTGGCTCACTCAAGTACTTGGTGAATACATGACCAAACATATGCTTTGCAGTAAATGTTCTCAGTCAATTCCAAGTGGAGCCAAGGCAAGATCATTGGATAGCAACGAAACACATTTTGAGATATCTTCAAGGGACCATCAACTTCTACCTAAAATATGAGAGAAGGAATGATGTCCAAGTGAGTGGATATACTGATTCCAACTGGGAAGGAAGTGAAAAATATGGAAGAAGCACTACCGATGGATGATTTAGTTTGGGATCCTCTATGATCTCATGGATAAGAAGAAAGAAATACATTGATGCTTTGAGTAGTGCTGAGGCTGAATATGTTGCAACCTGTGAAGTCAACAAATATTAATTTTGGGAAACTAGGTCCAAACTCCATGTTGCATTGCACATATGATTATGATGATATTTTTGTTGGATTCCTCTTTCAGAGAGGTGCAATATTGATCTAAAGATCATCTTGCTTGGTTGAGAAGAACTTATATTTTGAATTTATTTTCCACAAATGTGCAAATTGTCAAGGTCCGCCAGAAGTGTAATGTATGTAGGCTCACAAGCCCCAACAAATGTGTCACACACCCATAGTCATGGATATAAATTGGAGAAACATGATTCTCATTTCATCATTCAATCATCTCATCACACACATTCCTCATCATCTGATTGGTTCGTACAACCTTTGGAGGCTTATCTCTCTCCTACGTGTGAAAACAAGAAGCTGAATTTCAGACTATGTTTATGGCCTTTTTCTGGAGCGTTGACTAGAGTTGACCATGGATCAAACATTGGAGCTTGATTTCCATTTCTACCCAGAAAATCCTATTTAGGCAGGCCGCATTGGAGGTGTTATCCCCCCTATAAATTTTTGACAAAGCAAAGTAGGGGGCTAAATTGTTTTTTGAGCCTTCAAGGAATGCATCTCCCCTGAAGACACATCATCCTTGAAGTCTCTTGTGCCTTTTACTTTGATAATTTTCCCTCTACTTACTCCCTTTATAAGGTCTCATTGTTTGCAGAAATTTTGTTCATAAAATCCTTCATTTACCCCTTGCACCCCTGCAGAATCCTTCATTTCATCCCTTTTACCTTTGTCAAATTCCCCCCTAAATCTTCTAAATCATCCCCCTGCTCCTCCTAAACCACACATATGCCCTTGGATTAACCAAGACAACCCTTTATCTCTCTACCGTCACCCATTTTGGCTTTTAAGTTCGTTTAAAATGGGCCACAAATCCATTTTCTACCATTACTGGTCTTAGCCCCTTCGGCCAGCCCCAGAACCGTTTTCCTCCCATGCAGCTTGGTGCTATAACCACCCGCCAGTCCACAAAGGCACTTATCTCATTTGGTTATCAGGAACAGTTATATCCATTGATCCAAACAACATGGACAACGATCACCTCCCCCGCAGCAGCTACCGCTAAATCTGTTCATCGTTGATCCCCGCATCTTAACCATTTGTTTCCCACAGATCTAATGGTTCAGAGTTTACCCGCCTGTGGTCCCCGTCACTCACTATTCAAAAACCATCTGGTTTATATCACACTGCCTTCTGGAGGTAGGCGGAATTTCCCGATGGCACTCATCTTCTAACGCGTGGCATCGGTACGGCTGGAAAACCACCCTCCCATCGCACAGTAAAGTTCGTCCATGGACGTGGAGCGATATCATTGTGAGCCGTCAGATCTTCCATTGCCCATCCAACGGTCGTTGTCCCACAGATTTGCATGGGGTTCAATCCAAGGTCACCGTACTCCTGGCCCACCATTCCTTGCCCTCCGCTGCATTTTCAACTGTCGATCTCCTTTGAGATCTGACGGTCCAGATTTGTTTTCCCACTGTTGAATTTTTCCGCCATCACCCGGTCCCACCACATCACCCCCACATGTATCCACCGTACATCCGCCCATCCCATTGCATATATTTTTTCAAAGGTCGAATTTGTTAAGGCTTTTTATTTAAATTTTCTCTACGCTCCGCCAACCTTCACCAACGTTTCCCTCCATCATTCCTCTGCATTGTTCCGCCATTTCACCAGCTACATGATCATTTCATCATCTGCACCGCACCCACCACCCCATTCATTGTTTTCTTAACTTGTTTTCGCATTTTTCAGGGTTACAGAGAGGCAGAAAACTGCCACGATCCACAGTCCCGTTACAGTGACAGAAAATGCGGGAAGGATTGTTTTTCAGAGGCCGAAATTATGGAGAAAATCCTGGTGAGTGGTATGACATGACTGCCATTAAAAAAACAAGGTTTAGATCCTACAAAAACTCTTCGGCGCCATTAAAGCATCATATTGAAGACCCATGGATCACGCAGAAGGTACAGTATGAAGAAATCAGTGGATCAAGGTTTCTACATCAGCAGAATGTTTTTCCCTATGGAAGGACGAAGCACCCATGCGTTCTTTATTCTATGTTGTGTCCTAGAAGATTTGTTGCCCTGAAAATAGTCCAGATACTATCAGCAGCATTAGCTACACAGCATGGTAGACTTGAATCATTGATTTATTTTTGTTTAGATCACCATAAGTACTACAAAACACTACAGCCAAAGTACATCGAAGACATACCTGGAGTCAATGGAAACCTGATGAAGACCACTTTTTCACCCAAGGGTGTCCCAGATTAGTGCACAGAATTTATACAGAGTGGGCTTCGGCCTTCTTCCTCTTTTGGAGTCTTTAATGCTGCATTTATTTTTTCACCTACCTTCTCTGCTCCGCTAGAGCTATAAATTCACAAAGAAACTCATTGTAAAGGTTGTTGAACAGTTATCAGAGAATTGCAAGTATTTTCTTTTGAGACACAGTCTCTGTGTAAAGTTGTAACATAGGCTGAGGAATATGATTTCAGATTGAGTATTTAGCTATTGGCAATGTTGTGCTTGACTGGTATTGCTATTTAATATGACAAGCACATTTCTTTGGATCCTGATCTAAAGCAGCAGTGATGTTTTCCTATCTATGTGTTTTAATTCATTTCATTTCACTTCTACTGGCTTGCATCAGAATATTGGCATAGGATTTACCCTTGTTAGGTACCCTATGTTTCTGCTCTCCTTGCCATTGATGTTTTTCTTCTGAAAGTGTTATCTAAGAATTGATTTCAGTTGATTTAACCAGTCTAGTGGATGTTGTTGCCTGCTCTCTGATGTATGAATTAAATGAATCTGTTCTTAGGTGTTTCTTGTTAAGGATTTAGCTGGAAGATTTGGGAACACTGGGGATTAGAGTTAGCCCTGTCCACTAGGATCCTTGTGTGACCAGCTAGTTTTTAACTTCGTGCCCTGAATCTATGTTGTCTCTTCCTCTCCTACCATTCCATATCACACAATCATCTTTAAGATCCAACGTTTTAGGTGCCTATCCCAATTGAAAGCTTGCCTATTGATTAGCAAGTAAACCCTTTCCTGACTCCATTTCCAAATGGTTTTGAATGCTCCCTGGAATACTTCACCTCTGCCTTATCCCTCTTTGCTCATCTTTGCCTTACATCGAACCCTTCTTTCCTGATAACCAGCGACCAAACAAACAAACAAACAAACAAACTCCGAGCCTTATAACTAGCCTAACACCTTAACACCGAGCTTCAAAGACTTATACCTTTGATAATCATAGAGATATCCCTCTCTGGACCCAGGAGGGCTAGACCCTAAGGTCTGAAAGTGGTTTTGTTGTTGTCTCATCTTTTGGTATTTCCAACCTTGCCAAAACATGGGAACTCCAACATAATGGTGACTCCGCTGGGGAACTTCTAGGTTATCCTCACCTCACTATGTCATAAGCCTTAGAAAACCTACAATCTCTGGTTAGGTTGGTAGTTAAACATTCCTATTCACATCAACCTCTATATCTTTTGTTGTGTTTTCCCCATACTCTTGGACAGAGTCTGGAAAGGGCCAGGTAGCCTCCAGATCTCACACTCTTTCAGAGGTGACATATCTGTTAAATTCCCTCCCAGTCAATCTCTAGTTATATTTTGCTGTGTTTGAAAGATATCCTTGAAAGGGGACATCTCAAGAGCACTATGGTGGACAGTGTACCCTCCATAAACATCATAAACCTTCCACCTGGCAACTCCTCAATTCCTAAACAATTTAAATACTCCACTGGTGATTAGTAGGCCTGCTAATTATCTTGGTTCACATTAGACTCCACTGGGAGACCAGCCTCTATAACAACATCAACCACAGTAGAAGTGACAAATAGGGTTAAGCTGCTTGGTTGGAAAACAACATTCTGGCTTCAAGAACCATTCACACAACAGCTTATCCTAACCCAAACCCACCGGAAATAGTTGACAACCCTGAGAGCATCCTCAAGGGAGTTCCTACACCTAAAAGGCCAACTATTTCCAGCCACATCCATAGAGCTAACTCTACACCAGAAGATCTTACAGCTCTATCACACTCTCACTTTGACATAGACCTACCTAATAGATTACCTATAACTAGGTCATTCAGTGTCCTAAACCAGCCAGACCTCGAGCTCCCTGGTGCACCACCTCAAAGGGATAGGCACCTTGGGATTAGACAGACCCCTCCATCCACACCTCCTGATATACACTTCATTCAAAACTTGGGGCTCAGTCACCCTAGATCTTCTCACCAGTTTTCTTCTGGTCACGGTATCCCTATCATCCATATACCAGCTGCTCAAGTCAACCCTTTACCCCATCAAAACATCATCATGGCAGCCTGGTATGCACCTCTGGTTTTACCTCAGCCTTTAGTACCCTTACCCAATGATTATCAATCAAAGATTCTGCACTTCACTGCAAAAGAGTCTACCACATCCCAATACCATGTAGATAAGATGGAAGATTATTTTGAATACATGGAAATAGATGATGATACAGTCAAAATGAGAATCTTTGCCCAGATCTTAGGAGGTGATGTGAAGAAATGGTTTAAGGGCCTACCTTCGGGTAGCATAAATGACCTCCCAGCTCTATATCAGACCTTCGTAAATAAGTGAGAGGTTAAGGCCAACCCTCTCCAACTCCTAGCAGAATATATGAGCCTTAAAAGAAACGTAGGAGAGAGTGTCCATGATTACACAATGAGATTCAACAACATTTACAATGCTCTTCCTCCACACATGAAACCTCCCCAAGGTATGGCTCTAACGAAATATCCCGAAGGATTTGATGCTGACATGGCCTATCAACTTAGGGATAAAGAATACAACACATTGGAGGACATGAAGAAAGGATTAGTGAACATAGAGGAAAATCTGATTGAGAAAAGAGCAAGATTAAGAGCTGAGAAAACGGTAACATATAGAGACGAAAATGTAGCTTCCACATCTGATCCAAATCATGACCATCTATCTAAAATAGTGGAGAAGCTATATCAAATGATGGAAAAAATGGTTGTATCATTCAGTAACCAAAACAGAAATCAAAACCATAATTAGAACCAGAACTTTAGAAGAAACAATGCCACTCCCAAGAGACAAAGAGAATCAGATCAACAAGTTATTCCCCCATTCCAAGAGAAATTTCTCGATGAAGATGAGGGAACCATAGAAGAGTCTGAGGGAAATGCAATAAATATGTTTGAAACAGAAGATTCAATCCATAACTGTTACTCAGAAGAAGATCAACCCTCACCCTCTTATTGGGATGAGGAATGGTTAGAGTCTGAAGATTAGAGATTAGGATTTGAAAATGCCATGATGTAGGTCAGAGAACAATATGAACTTAGAAGCAAAAAGATCCAAGAAACTCCTAAAGAAAAAGCTTCTAAGGTCACCATCAAGAAAATACCTGAGAGAACTTCTAAAGCAACTGCTGAAAGTAAAAAATCAACAGCTGAGAGCTCTGGAAAGAACAAAGAAAGAGACAACCAAAACACTGACACACAAGGTCAACCCACAAGCAGTACTAACACTGCAGTTAGTACTCCTGATAAAATAGTTTCTAACACTATACCTAGTGAGAATCAGCACACTGATTCAGTCGCTAAGGCAGTGGCTATTAAAACAGAGTTGAACATTCCAAAGAGTCAGTCCACTTTCAATTTGGAGAGTGAGAATGCGAAAATTAAAATCTCTGTCCCACTCTCTGAGCTGGCCACTCAGGATGTATATAAAGGCCAAATTTTGAAAGCACTAAATTTAGGTGAGAACAATGACACTGTAAATTTGAGTGATGATCAACCTGCTTTTCTGTTTGGTCCAAAGATAGAAGGAAAGTTTCAGGAAGGGGTAGTGCCCCCTTTTTATATTAGTCTTAATATCCATGATAAGATTCTCCACAATGCAATGCATGATTCTGGGGCATCACACAACCTGATGCCTAAAGTAGTAATGGAAAGATTAGGCCTAGAGATAACCCGTCCCTATAAAGACCTATATTCATTTGACTCTATTAGAGTAAAGTGTCTTTGCCTGATCAAAGATTTATGTGTGATCCTTGCCCAGATTCCAGCAAAATGTATGGTCATGGATGTTGTTGTGGCAGATGTGCCACCCAAATATGGCATGTTATTATCAAGATCATGGGGAACCAAGCTGCAAGGAACAATGCAGATGGATGGGGCTTATGCCACAATCCCAATCTTTGGCCAACTTAGAAGACTGTACAAGGAAGCACAAATGAAATTCCTGGTTAGTAGCTCTGAAAAGCCTGAAAATTATCCTCTATACTCTGTACATACAAAGATGGATTCCTTTATCTTCTGCAATGATGAATCTTTGGGGGGACCAGAATCTGAAAACATAGGTACGAGTAAAGGTACACTGAAGAAACAGAGCCAATGGATTTTAACATAATGGCTACCCTAGACTCAGAGGAGGAAGACATAGAAAAATTTGAATAGTGCACTGAAACAACAACGCAAAGGGAACCAGAAACAGAACGCAATCAGCCAACTAGTCATCTCTCTACTTTCCACACCCATAACGAAAAAAAAAATGACCCACAGCCTAGCGCAGCTCCTACAATGCTACATGATGGCAAACCCAGCTGTAGGGAAAGAAATGATAACAAAAATGAGAGTGAACCCCTATGGGAAATGAGTTTCGATGGGTCTTGCACAAGAAGAAATGATGGGGTAGGAGTGTGGATACGTAACACAGAGAGCAACTACACAGAAAACCATGCCTGCAATTTGCATTTCAGATGTACCAATAACATTGCAGAGTATGAGGCCCTTATCCTGGGTTTAAATTTGTTGAAAAAATTAGGATTCCATAGGACAGCCATGCGTGGAGACTCTGAGCTGATTATTAAACAGGTGAATGGTGAATATACAGTGAAACATCCTAGACTGTGAGCCTACAGGAAAAACACTATGGATTTACTGAAAACGTTTGTTGAATATGAGTTAGTGTTTGTTCTTAGGAGTCAAAATGTCATTGCAAACGGATTAGCTCGCCTAGCTAGTTCTTACCCTGAGACTCCCAGTGACCAAAAAATCATCATTCAGACAAAATTCAGACCTGCAGTGCCGGACAATGAAAAATATTGGCAGGCTTTTGAAGGAGATAAACAGATTGAATATTTCCTGGTAGGCAGGGACGAGTTTGAACTTTCTAATTCAAACTCTAAATCTGATAGTAGCTACCTAAGTGAAGAGTCCTCAGATGAGAAAGAAACACCCTGTAACATAGAAATAAACACTTTAAATGAACATACTAGAAATCCATACGAAAAATGTGAAAATGCAGATAGTGAAGAAGTAGAGGTGTTGCAGACCAAAGATAAGAACATACCTCGAGGTCTAGCCCCTTTAGAAGAAATTTTTGACTTTGATGATGTAGAAAAAAATCCCACTATAGAAGATGCAGACTCTGGTGTTGAGGAATGCAACATAGGCACTGAAGACAAACCCAAAATGATTAAACTGGCTAAGTCTTTGCCTGCAAACATGAAAAAGAAATACATTGACCTATTCAAGGAATTCATTGATGTGTTTTCTTGGAGTTATGAGGACTTAAGGGCCTATGACACAAACATCATACAACACAAAATACCTTTAAAGGAAAATCAGAAACCCTTCACGCAGAAACTTCGTAGGATAAACCCAAAACAATTGCCTGCAGTTGAAAAAGAGATTAAAAAGATGTATGAGGCAGACATAATAGTTCCCATAAGGTTCTCTAATTGGGTTTCGAACTTAGTGGCTGTGAGAAAGAAAACAGGGGGAGATTAGATTATGTATTGACTTCAGAAATCTTAATAGAGCCTCACTCAAAGACAATTACCCTTTGCCTAAAATGGAACATATTCTTCAGAGGGTAATAGGCTCTAAAAGGATCTCCCTGCTAGATGGTTTTTCAAGTTACAACCAAGTCTTAGTAATCCTAGAAGATCAACTCAAGACAGCCTTTACCACTCCATGGGGTACCTTTATGTATGTGAAGATGCCTTTTGGATTGATGAATGCCGGTGCAACTTTCCAAAGAGCGATGGACATAGCTTTTTCAGATGAAATAGGACACTTCTTTATCATCTATCTAGATGACATAACAGTCTATTCTAAGACTGAGGAAGAACACCTAGAACACCTGAGAAGAGTGTTTGAAAAATGTAGAAGGTATGGTCTGTCATTGAATTCTAAAAAGACTGTCTTTGGGCTACAAGAAGGAAAACTTCTTGGCCACATTATATCTGAAAAGGGAATTAGGATAGACCTACAAAGAGTTTAGGGAATACTACAGATCGCACACCCAAGAAACATCAAGGAATTACAGTCCCTCATTGGGAAGATTAACTTCCTTAGGAGGTTTATTCCCAACTTAGCTGAACACCTTAGAAATATGATAAACATGCTGAAGAAAGGTGTAGGAGTTAAGTGGACTACTGAAGCCAAGAAATCTTTTGAATTAGTTAAACTTGCACTCACCCAGGCTCCTATCCTAATCAGCCCAGATTTCTCAAAAGATTTCTTGATTTTTTCATTTGCCTTCAAGCATACAATAGCTGCAGTTTTATTGCAGAAGAATCCAAAGGGAATGGAAAAGCCCATTTCTTTCTTCAGCAAAACACTCAAGAATGCACCCTTGAAATACAACATAATGGAAAAATAGGCCTATGCTCTGATTAAGGCCTTGAAAGACTTTAGTGTGTACATACTGCATTCCCACACTATAGCCTATGTACCCAAAATAGTGGTTAAAGATATCTTGTCCCAAGACCCAGACGGGAAGAGGGGCAAATGGATTGATGTGATATTAGAATACGACCTTGAGAGAAAACCCACCAAGCTAATTAAAGGACATGGCTTAGCACAACTGATGGTTGAAACAAATCTACAATCCCTAGACATCAACATGGTAAATACCTTAGATGAGCAACAAGAATTGCCTGATCCCACTGTTGAGGAAAAGTTTCAGAGCTCTCCTTGGTATTCTGACATTTTGTATGTGCTTACACACCTCAATACCCCTCCTGAACTATCAAAGACCAAGGCCAAATTCTTAAATATAAAAGCCAGGAGCTATTGCATATTTAATAACTTCTTATACTGGAAGAACCCAAATGGCCTATTGCTGAAATGTTTGCCTGAAAACGAGGCAGAGAGGATTAAACAAGAATTCCATGCAGGAGAGTGTGGAGGCCATCTAAGTTGGAAAGCCACTGCAAATAAAATACTCAGAGCTGGTTATTATTGGCCTACACTCTTCAATGATACCCATAAGATGATAATTGCCTGCCACAAATGCCAGATTTTCGAAGGCAAGAGGAAACTCTTCCCCCTCCCTTTACAACCCATCACTGTTGAAGGTCATTTTATGCAATGGGGCCTATATTTCATAGGGGAAATTCACCCTACTTCTTCTGCACAACATAAATGGATCTTAACAGCCACAGAATACTTCACTAAGTGGATAGAAGCCATACCTACTAGTAATGCCACAGATTCAATCATCATTGGTTTCCTAGAAGGTCATATCCTCTCTCGGTTCGGCTGCCCAAGGAAAATCATCACTGATAATGCTACTACTTTCAGATCCAAGAAAATGGTTGATTTTTGTCATAGGTATAAAATAGCACTTGGTCATTCAACTGCCTATTACCCTCAAGGCAAACGGATTAGCTGAATCATCAAACAAGAACCTGGTGATCATCATCAAAAAGCTGTTGGAAGAGAACAAAAATTCATGGCACAACAAGTTAGTACATGCTTTGTGGGCTGACAGGCTTACAAAAAAGAAATATATTGGCATGTCACCTTATCAGCTTGTCTATGGAACAAAAGCAGTGTTTCCTACTAGCCTTGGGGTACCAGTGATCAAGCTGGTCCAAGAGATTCAAATAGAAGAAGACAATATGGTGAGAAGAATAAACCAAACAATTCATCTCCATCAAACAAGGGAAAAGGTCTACAACAGAGCCATGAAATTTCAGGAGAACATAAAGAAATTGTTTGACAAAAGGACCAAAGCTATTGATTTCAAAATTGGGGATAAAGTTCTGATGTGGGACTCAAGAAGGGAGGATAAAGGAAAGCACAACAAGTTTGACAGTCTGTGGCAAGGTCCATACCTCATCCAGGCCACTATGGGTCCAAATTCCTTCTTCCTACATGAATTAGATGGTACAAAGCTGTTTGGGGGTCCTGTAAATGGCAGGATGCTCAAACACTACTTTTGCTGATTTTCAACTTCCAATTTTTATTTCCATTGTACATACCATTGCAGTTTTTGTTTTCAAGAAAAAGAGAAAATGTTCCAAAAATAGAGGAAAAGGAGAGGCTTAGACATGCTTAAAACATGAACCTCTAAAGTGCAAAGGGTTGGCTCTAATATGATCAAAACTTGAGCCCAAGAAAGTGAAACAGCTAGTCCTAACATGCCCAAAATCTGGACCAACAAAGAAGAAAGAAGAATCAGCTCTAACATGCCCAAAATCAGAGCTAAAATGAGGAAAAGAAGTGACTCTAACATGCTCAAAACTTGAGTCACAAAAATAAATAAGGATGCTTCAAGATTTCGGATTTCAAGCCTTCAAAGTTTTGTTTCAGTTTTCTGCAAATTTTGTCCATGTGCAACTGTCTTTATGCCTTGGACCCACAGCAAGTCAGACAGTCTAATCCTGGCTTGACTGTTTTTCAATTTCTGTCGTACAATATAGAGTAGAAATCTGCTGGACAGTTTAATCCCAGCAGATGTTAGATTAGGTATAGAAACATATGAGATCAACAGTCTAATCTGGTCTCATGGAGAAATAAGGGTAGATTTAGAATAGTTTTATTTTTTGTTATAAAAATAAATGATGTAAAGGGTCTGCTAGCTCAAATGCACCCTAGAAGAATAAAAAATGTTAGGATTGTAGCGTGGGTAGGTAGTTTGTTGGGGAAATTTTTTCTGTTGATGTAATGTCTTCATATTGTGGCAGCTGAAAATCAAAGAGAGAAAAGGGATGTGCCAAGCAGCAGGCATCTGGCCTACACCAAAGATTTATGTTCTGAATTCTTGACTCCTTCAAGAAGAAGCCATCCCCATGTGGAGCCACTGTTAGCCCCCCTATAAATTTTTGAAAAAGCAAAGTAGGGGGCTAAATTTTTTTTTGAGCCTTTAAGGAATGCATCTCCCCATAAGACACATCATCCTTGAAGTCTCCTGTGGCTTTGCCTTTGATAATTTTCCCTCTGCTGACTCCCTTTATAAGGTCTCATTGTTTGCAGAAATTTTGTTCATAAAAGCCTTCATTTACCCCTTGCACCCCTGCAGAATCCTTCATTTCATCCCTTTTCCCTTTGTCAAATTCCCCCCTAAATCTTCTAAATCATCCCCCTGCTCCTCCTAAACCACACATACGCCCTTGGATTAACCAAGAGAACCCTTTATCTCTCTACCGTCACAAATCCATTTTCTTCCATTACTGGTCTTAGCCCCTTCGGCCAGCCCCAGAATCGTTTTCCTCCCATGCAGCCTGGTGCTATAACCACCCGCCAGTCCACAAAGGCACTTATCTCATTTGGTTATCAGGAAAAGTTATATCTGTTGATCCAAACAAGATGGACGACGATCGTTGCCCCCGCAGCAGCTACCGCCAAATCCGTTCATCGCTGATCCCTGCATCTTAATCATTTGTTTCCCGCAGATCTAATGGTTCGGAGTTTATCCACCTGTGGTCCCCACCGCGCACTATTCAAAAACCATCCGGTTTATATCGCATCGCCTTCCGGAGGTAGGCAGTATTTCCCGATGGCCTAGCGATTCCACTCATCTTCCGACACGTGGCATCGGTACGGCTGGAAAACCACACTCCCATCACACAGTAAAGTTCATCCATGGATGTGGAGCAATATTGTTATGAGCCATCAGATCTGCCATTGCCCATCCAACGGTCGTCATCCCACAGAATTGCGCGGGGTTCAATCCAAGGTCACCGTACTCCTAGCCCATCGTTCGTCGCCCTCCGCTGCAGTTTCAATCGTCGATCTCCTTTGAGATCTGACGGTCCAGATTTGTTTTCCTTCTGTTGACTTTTTCCGCCATCGCTCGGTCCCGCCATGTCACCCCCACATGTAACCACCATACATCCGCCCATCCCATTGCATATATTTGTTCAAAGGTCGAGTTTGTTAAGGTTTTTTATTTAAATTTCCTTTGCACTCCGCCAACCTTCACCAAGGTTTCCCTCCATCATTCTTCTGCATTGTTTCGCCATTTCACCAGCTACACGATCATTTCATCATCCGCACCATACCTACCACCCCATTCATTGTTTTCTTAACTTGTTTTCGCATTTTGTAGGGTTACAGAGAGGCATAAAACCGCCATGATCCACAGTCCCGTTACAGTGATAGAAACCGCGGGAAGGACTATTTTCAGAGGCCGAAATTATGGAGAAAATACTGGAGAGTGTTATGACATGACTGCCATTAAAAAAACAAGGTTTAGATCCTGCAAAACCTCTTCAGTGCCATTAAAGAATCAAATTGAAGACCCATGGATCACGCAGAAGGTACAGTACGAAGAAATCAATGGATCAAGGTTTCTACATCAGCAGAATGTTTTTCCCTATGGAAGGATGAAGCACCCATGCATTCTTTATTCTATGCCGTGTCCTAGAAGATTTTTTACCCTAAAAACAGTCCAGATACTATCAGCAGCATTAGCTACACAACATGGTAGACTTGAATCATTGATTTATTTTTGTTCAGATCACCAGAAGTACTACAGAGCACTACAACGAAAGTACATCAGAGACATGCCTAGAGTCAATGGAAACTTGATGAAGACCACTTTTTCACCCAAGGGTGTCCCAAATTAGTGCACAAAATTTATATAGAGTGGGCTTCGGCCTTTTTCCTCTTCTGGAGTCTTTAATGCTGCATTTAGTTTTTCACCTACCTTCTCTGCTCCACTAGAGCTATAAATTCACAAAGAAACTCATTGTAAAGGTTGTTGACCAGTTATCAGAGAATTGCAAGTAGTTTCTTTTGAGACACAGTCTCTGTGTAAAGTTGTAAGATAGGCTGAGGAATATGATTTTAGACTAAGTATTCAGCTATTGCCAATGTTTTACTTGAATGGTATTTATATTTAATATGACAAGAACATTTCTTTGGATCCTGATCTAAAGCAGCGGTGATGTTTTCCTATCCATGTATTTTAATTCATTTCATTTCACTTCTACTGGCTTGCATCAGAATATTGGCATAGCATTTACCCTTGTTAGGTACCCTATGTTTCTACTCTCCTTGCCATTGATGTTTTTCTTCTGAAAGTGTTATCTAAGAATTGATTTCAGTTGATTTATCCAATGTAGTGGATGTTGTTGCCTGCTCTTTGATGTATGAATTAAATGAATCTGTTCTTAGAAGTTTCTTGTTAAGGATTTAGCTGGAAGATTTGGGAACACTGGGGATTAGAGTTAGCCCTGTCCACTAGGATCCTTGTGCGACTAGTTGGTCTTTAACTTCGTGCCCTGAATCTATGTTTTCTCTTCCTCTCCTACCATTCCATATCACACAATCATCTTTAAGATCCAACGTTTTAGGTGACTAGCCCAATTGAAAGCTTGCCTATTGATTAGCAAGTAAACCCTTTCCCGACTCCATTTCCCAATGGTTTTGAATGCTCCCTAGAATACTTCACCTCTGCCTTATTCCTCTTTGCTCATCTTTTCCTTACATCAAACCCTTCTTTCCTGATAACCAGTAACCAAACAAACAAAAAAACAAACTCCGAGCCTTATAACTAGCCTAAAACCTTAACACTGAGCTTCAAAGACTTATACCTTTGATAATCATAGAGAGATCCCTCTCTAGACCCAGGAGGGCTAGATCCTAAGGTCCGAAAGTGGTTTTGATGTTGTCTCATCTTTTGGTATTTCCAACCTTGCCAAAACATGGGAACTCCAACAGGAGGGCACAGAAATCGAGGAAACATGTTAATTTTGACCATAACACTTTGACCGGAGCATTGACAGTCTTTGATCATAAGAAATTGACTTGCACTAACTAGTTTTGAGGGCTGTTTTGTGGGCTGTGTGTGACACTGAAGAAAGGTCGAGTTTGACCAAGTTTTACTGAACCTCTTGGAGGTTGGAACAGTTGGTTTTACCAGCAAAATTCTTTGTTGGCTAAGGCATCCTATTGACTGCTGTAACAAACATTTCTCTCTATATTTGCTGGACAAGAAGAATTAAAAAATCTGATTTATTATATTGGCTTGTCTTTTTTTTATCTATTATTATGTTCCATCGGGATTTAATTTCATGTTTATGTGATTTATAATTTGAATTGGGCCTATAAGAAAGACTGAAGTAAACTGCATTAAGCATAGAACATACCATGGTTATCTAAAATTAATATCAAAGAAGTAGTATGGTTGAGGAAGTTGTTATCCGACATATTTGAAGGACTAATGGACCCTACTATGATATTGTGTGATAAAAACAATTATATACGTTTGTCTGAAGATCTAGTATTTCATGGAAAGGAAAATCACATTAACAATAAGTATCACTATGTATGAGAGCTATTACAAAATGGAGTGCTACAACTTCAGTCACTTCCATTGGTTTGGTGGATATGTCCTCCCTATGTGAGGGGGAGATAGACACTCATTCTTGTCTTCACTAGAGGAAATAATGGAGGATTTGGTAACCATCTTGTATCTGATACTCTTTGAGAATGTGGTAAAGAATTCAAGATAAAAGTAGTTGTGGAATGATATTGTTTAAGGATTAGCTACCCAATATAAGAATAGTCCAAAGGGGCCATACTCGGTGAACACCCAGGTGGAGTATGTACCTTGGAGAGACAATGATGATGGTATCTAAGTCATTGTCTCGCCAGCATCATAGCCCATTTTCTATCTGAGGGATGGGGCTGTTAGTCAAGGCCCTGTACTATGACAATGTTGGTTGATATGATGCTATAACAGATGGGTTACAAATCCAACTCTTCTTATGAGATCTCTTTAGATTGAGAATGACCAAGTACCATTATGAATGCCTCCTTAGTTTAGAGGGAGTGTTGAAATTTTGAAAGTGTAAGTAGGTTAGGTCTTCATAATGACTTTTAATTATGATTTTATGTAAATGAAAAAGAATAAATATATATTTTCTTGCTTCATGGGTTTGATGAGCAAGAATTTTTCATAGGTCAAAAGAATTCTTCTTGATGTCTTAGGGTGTGTCATTAGGTCAAAAAAATTATTGATAAATCATGTATATGAAGTCATACTCCAAATATATTGTCACTACTTCTTGATGTCGACCCGAAATCAGATAATACACCTCCTTGAAGTTGGTTGATGTACTTTCTCATGTCGGCTTGAATAAAAAGTGTAGTCATTTGTTGTAGCTGCTACAACACCCTCCAAAATTTCACCCTTTTCAAATTTTTGAGCCCCTGAGCATTGAAATATGGAGTCAAACCTGAAGTTCGATCCTTCAAAAGCCTTGATTCACTAAGTCGTAGAATAGGTCAACTCCCCCAATGAGTGACCTTGCGACCCATCAGGTCTCCAAGTCGTGAAATTGCATATCACACTCAAAACTAAACAATCGTGACCCTGCAACCCTACGACCCTGTGACCCCCTAGGTCACAAGGTCGTGGGGTCGCGAGGTCACACATCTCATCAATGCAGCCCCATTGAGACCTTGTGACCTCATTTATTTCCCACACACGTGACCAATTTATATATAGAAGGGTCGCATAGGTCGCATTCGACCTGCGCAACGAAGAAGGAAAGCGCCTCTAACAAGCAAACTGGAGCGCATTTTTCTCGGGTAAGTTACCTGATCCTCTTGTTGTTTCCCTTTGCTCCCTCACCTTAGCTTATTAAAACCACATCCTACCCACTGTTATGACCTAGTTGATGAAGCTTACACCCCCCCTCTTAGTATCCTGACTCTGTGTAGCTCGTCTAGAAATCAAGCTACCCAAACCCCCCTGTCAGTCTCTTCCTCATGGATGTGTTACCTTTCCTCCCTTTTCCCTCTCTCACTCTAAGTGAAAGAATGAAAAAGGACCGCGTCACCATGTAGAATCATTTTCCCAGCCCTAGTGAGACCTGAAACCCAACCATGGAAAATTTTAGGGGCTAATATTCGCAGGTGGACTAATTTTCCATGCTTTTTATAAAAAAAAGATTCACCAATTTCCATTTTTTAATAAAAATGATTCGCCTAAATTTTACAATATAAAATTATTTTACATTAAAAATCACCAACATTATATAGAAAGTATATATAATATCATTATAAATTTGAATAATTTTACAAATACATCAATAAACATTTTATAGTTTTCATATTAGGGACTAGTGAGATTCGCCAATTTTTTAAACTTCAAGATAATTTTCCATCCTTAAAATTATCCCTGAACCCAATGACCTTGCGACCCTTGTGACCTTGCGACCTCGGTCCTTGGACGCTAAGTCACCAAGTCACGTATTGCTAAAATTTGAAGTGTCGTGACCTTGCGATTAAGCGACCTAGCAACCCGGTCGCAAGCTGCTAAGTCACCAGGTTGCATCCTCATAAAAATTTAAACCAATGCAACTCAACGACCTCATGACCTAGTCGCAAATCGCCAAGTCGCGAGGTCACATTTCTCTGAGGTTTTAAACCAGTGCGACTCAGTGACTCAGAGACCCAGGGGAGAGGTCTCTAGGTCACATGTTCACCCTTTTTCTTGACCTTACTTGGGTAGAGGTAAAAGCAGTTTAAGCATTTTTTAACATGGCATCTTTCTTATCATGGGATTGTTTTATGAACATGCTAGGGAACCTCGAAGCAAAGCTCGAGTGTGTTTCCATCTCCTCAGCCTCAAGTGATATGGGGCCTCTGTCAGTTTGCAGAAAAAAACAAGAGTCCGGAGATAGAAATATCAGAGAATGAAATACCTATGTCTCCTCCCCCTACCTATGGAGATATCACATGCATATTTAGCAAAGGAGAGAGCATAAATTGGTATCAAGTGTACCAATAATTTTCAAAACCTGAATTTCTAGAAGACCTTCAAAACTGGCAGGTATATGTTCAAGTCAAGAGATCAAAGCTTCACTACGTAGGAGCCCACCCACCTATATTTCCATGCGTTGAGCTCATCGAATGGATCTTACAAAAAGTTGACCCCAGGTTCTGGGTGATTCAGGATCATAAGGGGAAAGCATTTGCTAATCTGAAGGGACAGGATGCAGAGTTCTATTACGCACTTCCCACCCGAGAGCAGACATTCACATAGGAATGGGCCACTACTCATGCAATTCTCATATCTGAAACCTTGAGAGGATGGTGCAAAGAACTAGAAAATTTCAAGGTCAAGAAGGGCCAAGAGTATTAGGTAGCAGGTCTTAGGAAGGTCTACAAGCTCATGGCAGCTATGCTGTGTAGGATGTATGGTCTTCCCAATGCCACCAATTTCAACATCTCTTGGGTATATCTTATGTAATTTGTTACCGTATATGACACCTGCTTCAGTTGGTCCATCTTATTGATAGAAGCCCTTAAAACAAACATATCTTCAGCACTAGTGCCTGAGGAGGGGTATGCATCAGAATTTTACATGGCCTCCTATTTGTTGCATGCAGTTTGTGCAAGGTGCGATTTTGAGGGATGGGCACACAACTGGGATCAGGAGTGCACCCACCCAATTCACAAGGAGCTATAGGTATTCTAGGACTCCAAATATAAGAAGGATATAGAGCTAATCTCACACAATTTCATCCCTGCACTCTACGCGAATTTTTTTGGTAAAGATACATTGTGCATGTCTTGGCGGGCCATGGAAACAATAATCAAGGTGGCACACTAGTTTCCTTTTGTAGAAGGAACCTTCATCTGAGTCTTTGGCTCACTCAAGGCTCCCCACGCACTGCCCCGATTCAATACTGACAGACTACTACTTCAGGAAACATGTTTCCAAATGACAACCGGATTCTGAAAGGTTCTTACTAAAGGTAAGAAGAAGCCATGGCCCACTCTTCTACTCACTATTGGCACTTATACGGTCAAGGATTTCAGAGAAGTAGAGGTGAAGGTTGAGTAAATAAAATGATTCTGTCTTCCTCCCTTGTCTCACTGGATGTACGATCCTGAGAGGATGATCCCTGACCATTGCAAATAGACCAAATTTAAATGGATCTACCAACATAATGAATGCTCAACTGAGGATGGGGTAAAAAAATTTTACAATAAGGGCAAGGAGATTGCTCGAGAGGAGTTAACTGATCAGGAAGATCAAGATGATCAAACTTTATAAGAAATAATCCACGAGCTAGGAGGAGCCTCATCTTCTCAAGCCAAGAACTCCCGAACTAGCACAAGCCATAAATCGTCTGCCCAATGACAGGAAAAGGAAGAAAAAGCTCAACGGGAAGCTGGGGAGAGAGCAAAATAGGAGGAGGATAAATCCAAGAAACAACTAAAGGCAGAGCAAAGAAAGAAGCAGGTGGAAGACGCTCGTAAAAGAAAGGAAGAGGAGGAAGCAAAAGCAGAGGCTGAGCGTCATCTTAAAATAGAACTAGATAAGGTAGAAGATGAATGCAAACGAAAAGAAGAACAAGATAGGGCAGAAGCAGAGCGATAGCTGGAAGAGGAAGTAGAGCAAAAGAGAAGGGAGGAAGAAAATCAAACGTCGAAGGAAAATTCCTCCAAAGATGCCGAAGGCAGGAAGACACCTCCTCCTGTGACAGGGATATAGACGAAGCTGCCAGCCATCGAAGTGCCTCAAAAACATCCCGCAACCAATATGCATTTTGTGCTCTCAGAACTGGGTACCTCCGAGGAGCAGGAGGAAGAAGTGTTTGATCTGACAAGACTCACCTATGACCATTTCACACACAAAATCAGGCAGGGGAAGATAAGATGCTCAGCACAGAATCCTGTTGCACCCCTCACGGCCACAACAGAAAAGGATATAGTCCTAGATACTACGACCAATCCAGTTATGATAACATCAGCTGACATTACTTTTGCCACAGCCATGGAAGAAAATGTGAGCAGAATGAGTAGGGAAATTCTGTCCCTACAGAATAGATTATAGGCCTCCGAACAAAAAACAGCTAGATCAGAGCAAGAGAAAAAGGCACTAGAAGAAGAATTTCAACAGCTTTAGGTTAGGAACGCCCTTATTAATGAAGTACCACTCACCATTTGAAGAGATCTGGTAACTCTGGAAGCCACCATGAGGCAAGTATACAAAGAATTGTTTACAATAAAGCAGATGGTTGCCCCTCTGCTGAGAGGTTAAACAGAAACCAAGAAGAGGAACGAGAAACCAAAAGAAGCCTCCACAGCCTTTGATAGAATGCTAGAATGGGTAAACATGTATCTGCAGGCTCTAGATACTTTTCCTAGAAAATATTGGATTCACACTCAGAACAAAAAGGTCCAAATACGCATGAAGGTGCAATCCAAGGAGAAGCTATTCAAAGACCTAGAGAAGGTAATAACCTCTTACTAACATTTGATTAGCAGCATTGACTCAATGGATGAAATACACGACATTCCTACTCTAGGTACATTGGGCAAAAAAAATATGTGGGAACAGATGGACCAAGACATTCATATGTTTCTACAACCTATCAGGCAAGACATCGCTACTCCTGACTTTTCGGCATCACAAGAGAACTTGGTTAAATTCATCATGACGCCAGTATGGATTTACACCAAGCTGGCTTCCTTATCTAACCAAATCACGATCAAAAGAGAAACTCTGATCCCAAACACTCCAGAATTCCTACACAGGTCAAGGGAAGATACTCTTCTGATCTCTCTGGTTGCTGCAAATTATCGAGCATGGCGAAATTTCCTTAAAGAGAAACAGGTAGATGTTCCCAACCTCGCAATCACTCACATGCTCCCATGATCAGGTCGCAAGTCATAGCCTACAGGAGGGGTCACAGGTTGCATCAGCTATGATTAGGTTGCAGGTCACAACCAAGCACAGGGTTGCAGGTCACTTTTCCCTTCAGGTCGCAAAGCATGCCAACAGTCGGGAAGGTGAAAAGACAGGGCACCCAAGGGTCAATTTTGTCCTATAAATACTCCCTTCGGGGACTTATAAAAGGATCTTTTTTCTGGACTCCAAAGGAGATAGGAGAGTTGTAAAGCATTGAATAGACCTTTATTTGAATGAATACAATAATTTTTCTTAAATCAAATTTTGGATCTGATGAGAATTAATGTGTTAACACCGTGAATATTTTCTCGTATATGTCTGATATCTTATGATTAACTGATCTACATTTTCTACTTATATTATTTATGCATTTCAGCTCACTGAATGTGTTGATGGTGGTAGGTTGTTTACCTAGGAGATGTTTGTAATTTCATTATTGACATCTATCTTATCTATGAAACCACTTAAGGAAGTGAAGGGTGTTCTTGCCAGGCATAATTGTTTCTTCTATGGTTCGAAAAGCTTTTACAAACACGACCCTAATGATATGCTCATAACAACATCTCCTTCGGCTGCGTGATTTAGTTCATCTTGCTATTTGTATTGTTTTATGCTCATTAAGGATCATCAATAATTTGTCTTGTATCATCTGATAATTGTATGTCCATAATTCTGCAGGGCTCATTTGTGTCCAAGAAAAGGAGTATTCAGTAGTAGCCGGACCCACACCCCGAATGGGATCCTTATCACAAAAATTTTAGAGTCTAATCGAGACTTTTTATCAGGGAGATCCCTTATTGTTGGCTGGAAAATTTATCCTCTCAACATCACTGTATATATAAAGGCACATGCTTTGTTGAAGTGAAATCAAGTTTGGACAAGTCTGAAGTATCACAGTGCGGATTACATAGTGCAGAGTACAGATTCTAAGAGACAGATATATATATATATATATATATATATATATATATATATATAGCGAATATACTAACTGAAGGAAGTGCGAAAAGTATCATTGTAATTTCTAGAGTTTTTTTTGTGATTATATCCACACAATCACATCAATTCGAAGACTGTTTCAGTAGTATTAAATTTTGATGTTATTCTATGTTAAGGGTGCAGAAAGAAGTGGTATAAAGGAATCTCTAAGAGAGCGAAATAAGAATTCTATTGGAGCCCAAATAGAGACTGAGTTTCTATAAAGTGACAAGTGTTGAACAATGAACAACAGGAGGACCGAAAGGAGAAGGCTGAGGATATCAAGAAATAGTGACAAGTGTCTTGGAGGAAAACCTATGTTAAGTGTCTTTGTCAGGGGTCTTGGTCTTCATCAATTGAAGTATCTATAAGAAGAGATTTGCAGGTTTTCCCCTCATGAGGAGGGGTTTTGGCCCTAGCTTACAACCCACATATTGTGTCACTGTCCTTACTAAATTGATAGCTATTTGATGTATTTCTTATCCTAATAACAATAATCAAAGATAAAGAGGCTAAAGCATAACAAAAGAAGTTATTAAGAAGAGAATTTGAATTAAACATTTCCCTACTGAATTCTCAACATATCTTCAATAAGTATAACCCATAGGAGATATGCTAACCACATTGCATTGGCTACTTCCATATGTGATGCTTCTAGTTGTTTTGAAGAGGCAAGTTGTGATGCCTTGATGATCGAGAGTGATTTTTGGAGACAATCCCTTTCAAGGGGCCAATGGTTAATCCTAAGGCTACAACAAATTCAGATTTGATGGAAAGTTTGGTTGAGATGCAAAGGGAGAAGACTAGTCTCTAAAATTAATAAATAACGAGAAACATAGAATAGCATCCATCAGTCCATTCTCAACAACTTATCATTGGGTAGAGAATAAAGAGAGTAACTCACTGTCACAGGAATTAAAGGAGAGTAACTCACTGTCACAGGAATTAAAGGAGAATAATAGTTTATCATTGGGTAGAGAATAAAGAGAGTACCTCATTGTCACATGAATTAAAGGAGAATACCACAGAAAATCTGAGGGTAGAAACGAAGAAAAATCATTACCACTTTACATAGAGGACCTGGTGAATTGGAGAAAAACCTCCATAATTTCATAGGACCAGGATCAAAATTAGAAAACCAATTCAACATAGCTCACTTATACTGAGCATAGGGATCATAATTGATATTAGAACCCATGATTGAATCCTTGTAATAGCCCATTCTTGAGGTGCTATAAAGAGGAGGGTCGCTCATCTGAAAACTAGTAGAAAAATTAGCTAGATCACTCATTACCTTCTTTGGAAGTGGTTCACCCCTGATTGAGCCTCTGTGATCACCTTTAGCATCTTTGTATTTTTTGAGGTAAATAGTTAAGGGCTACACATAATCATTAAAACCATGCTTTCTCATATCCCAAAGAACATCTTCAACAGTGATAGTTTTTCTCTGCTCTTTCTAGCAACGATCATTCACTTCACTAGTGATGAAGCTTATGTCCTCAGACACACATTATTGTATGGTCTCCTTTGCATCATCGGAAATATTTTCATGGGTGGGAAGAAATTTCCTCATTATCCTAATGACATTAGAAATGGGCGTGAACCTATATTTCTCTCTCACAACACATTTCTCCTTATCACCATCCTCAAGGTAGCGACTGTCATGGATTGTATGGCTTACAACTTTGGACATCATACCCGATAGAGATAGAGGTAGAGATTATAATATCGATGAAGACCGAAGATCGAATATCGAGCTCCAGAAGAGAGAAAACAGCGAGCCAAACAATCTTCGCATAGTGAGAAGAAAGAAAAATGAGAAAGAGCATACCTGTGGAGTTTGGGTTTGCATATCCGTTGTCGTTGGGATGGAATTGGGTTTTGGTCTTGCAAGGATACATTGCAGACCGCCTACCACCACTTTTCATCAAACTTATTTTTCTTTCCCTTTAATCATGGCCTCTTCTGTTGCCAATACAGTCCCAAATGTAGATAGATATTTTTTTCCAAGATAGCCCCAAATGTAGATATATATCAGTAGCAAAAATGTAGATATCTATTTCCTGGATAGCCCCAAATGTAGATAGATATCAGTAGCAACAATAGTTGCCAGGGAAATTTATAAAATCCCTCCCTCACTTGCATTTTTGTACTTTATTTTCATTTGAAAAATGAGTATATATAAACCCGACCTTAAACCCCTACGATGCGTCAAGCCATTTTTTATGTAGTGGAAAGCATTTGAAACTAAATATACTACAAACTAAAATAGTCGATTAGTCACATTTATCCCTCTCTCCCTCGAATTCTTGAATTCTTTAACTTTATTTTCATTTGAGTTCTCCCTCCCTCAAATTTTTTTTACTTTATTTTCATTTGAATGCTCAGTAAATATAAATCTAAAAACTCTAAATGCTGAGTAAATATAAATCTAAAAATTATAAATGCTTCAACCCTTATTTTTTTTGTATTTTTTCATTTGAGTGGAAAGTGTTTGAGTAGCATTTGTGGAGTATTTGTCTTCTTTCATTTTTAATATTACAAAATAAAATAGTTTAACACTTGGTCGCAATGAGATCCACTTACTAAGTTCAATATCGAATTTGTCTTGGAGTGAATGAAGCTATATTCATGTGGCTATTTTCCCAAGGCTTTGAGTTTACCCAATATCAAATTAGCCTTGAGTTTACTCAATATCAAACTTAGTCTAGGAGTGAATGAAGTTATATTTAAAGGACTCTTTTCCCAATGCCTTGAGTTTACATACTGACATATGACCCTAGATTTGAATTCATGGAATCAAGAGGCTAGAGTATGTGTTTAAATTATATAAATTTAAATCTATCTACATGTTTTAAAACAAAATTATACATCATTTTCTAATGGTTATTTGGGCTTCTCGAATTAGGGTTGAATTTACATGGTGAGAAAAAGTTATCAATTATATTTGCATCAATCATATTAGAGTTAGAGTTTTCCTAGTATCTTAAGGTGGTCATAAGAATGTTTAAAGATAAATGTTAAATTTATCGTCATATAAAGTATTGATATGTGCTTATGTTACAAATCTAGACACACTTTTAACGTTTTTTTCCATCATCTTGAAGTTTCCATACACAGTTACAATGACTAACATAAATGATTGATTTGTATTATTGTAGTACTTGTTAGGCAGTCGTATTTTTGTTCCTAGACTAAATTAGCATTCACGTTAGTAATTTTTATTTGTATTACATGTTAATTAGTTGTATAATTTAGCTCGAGACTAACTTAGTTGTTTATGTTAGTCATTTTTACGTGTGTCACTTAATATTTCTCATTTTTGGTCTTATTTCACTTGAAAAAGTTATGGTAACTAACGTTTTTAGTCACCTAGTCACTAATTTCTCATTTTCTACTAGTGTGGGGAGCTAAAAATGACACTGAATAATTTCAATAATTTATGTAGCTCATGAATTTTCTGGAGAACCTATAATTAGTTTTCATACGCAATTATGGGTACTCCAGAAAAATCATGAGTTACATAAATTATGTAAGATGCCACAAGGTCAAAATAAAAAATAATATAAAAATTGGTTCCAAAATATAAAGTTGACAAATTTAGTGGCATAAGAAGACAGAACATTGTGGCAATGCTTTAGGTGTAGTTTTAAATTTTACTTTAGCATATTTCTTAAAGCATGGTGGTTGAAAGGGCTGGAAAAGGGTAAGCAGGGAGAGGAGTCAACACTGCATGGTACATTTGATGAAAGAAAAAGAAAATTCATTTTTTTTACAATCTCACAGAGGAAGCTTTGAGGCCATAATTTGAAGAACTTGCTTCTATCTTAGATGGAGAAGACAACATATAATTGGAAAGAAACAACAGTGCTAGTACATTTGGAGAGGGTACTACAGATCTAGAGGGAAGATACCATGGCAGCCCTGATGTAGAATGAGATCTAGACTTTTTTCTCAAGAAAAATAGTCTCACATCATGTGTGGTGTGTTTCAGTGGTTCTCCCATTTATAACACCTACAACTATTATGATAAAGAAGTTCATGGAAAAATAAAGCAGGCTAAAAATGAGGGTTGAGAATTGTGGTGAATGGCCCTGTCCTAGACATATTTTCATAGAAATTTAGTTTGATCATTGAAAAATGAGTCACTTCCTTATGTCCAAGTCCACATTCAGACACCACTCCAACATGAGGTTACTCTTGTAAAGTTAAATAGTGAACTCAACAATGAATGTTAGAAAAAAGGGAGAATGGTCAGATAGAAACAATATAGTTGAATTTTCTGGCAGGATTGAAGCAAACTCTTGTGGTTAAATCATCTCAGCATCTCTAAGGGAGTAGTAGACAAGAAATCCATTTTGAATTTCAATAAGAGTGGGGAACTAAAAATGACGCTCAATAATTTCAATAATTTATGTAACTCGTGATTTTTTTGGAGTATCCATAATTATTTTTCATATGCAATTATGAGTACTCGAGAAAAATCATGAGTTAAATCAATTATGTAAGAGTTCACATATTTGGAAGCACAATTTCATAAGTGAAAACATCTCACATTGCTACAAATTTTTATGCATGTTTTCTATTAAGGGTATCTTTCACATTCCCTAAGGCACAAATAAACGAATAAGAGTCTGTGCCAAGGAGTGTTAGTGAATTCCAGGTGTCCTAAGAATGAAGTGTTTTAGGATAAGTTCAGAATAAGAGTGTGTTCCAAGGAGTGTCCATGAATTCTGGGTGTCCCAAGGATGAAGTGTTTTAGGATAAGTTCAGGATAAGACTTGAAAGAGGTAAGCCTATGGTTTTGATAAGGTGTGGACAAATAATTTTCAGAGAAAGGAAGACTTTGGGTTGGGCACAACATCGTTTTGCTAATTTTAGGTCCCTATATTACTAGCATAGTCCCTTATTTTTGTTAGTGTAACCCCCTTATTGTTATTTTTTTACCCTTGTAACCCTCATATTGTTATTATTGTGCCTTTACATTATTATTGTTAGGTCATCTAGGATTACATTGTGGCCCCATGGACTCCTATATATAGAAGGGAGGTTTTTTCATTTGTATCATCCAAGAATTGTTCATTTATCTAATGTAAAGGAAGTTCCCCCCTTGAAGTGGCTTATTTATAAGGCATTGATCTCTCTTTTCTTCTATTTTTGGAGCTGGTTTCATAACATTTGGTATCAGATATTTGGATTCTAGGGTTTTGCTGCTCCAAACAGGTCATCGTGGAATTTTGACTATAAAATTTTTTGTATGAAGGTTCAAAAGCTGAAACTTTTACAGAGCGAATTTGAAATCTTGATAAGCCTCCTGTAAAAATTTCAGATATTGGTTCGCAATATTTTCAGATATATGATTTGTCAAAGTTAGGGTGTTTTTTCAGGCTCCCAAATTTCACCTAAAACAGGTCATCATGGAATTTTTGCTATACCTTTGTTTATACGCAGGTTCAGAAGCTGAAAATTTTACAAAGAAAATCCAAACTAATTAATAGCCTCCTGTAAAAAATTCAGATCTTTCTTCACAATATTTTTGGAGATATGATCTGTGGAAGTTAGGTTTTTTTTCAAGCTCCCAAATTTCATCTCAAAGAGGTCACTGCAGGAAAATCATCATAACTCTCTCTCTGAGTGTCAGATTGGAATTCTGTAAAAATTGGTTGCAATTACATAGACTTTAGTTTCCTTTGTATTAATTTCAGAGCTGAAGGAGGAAATAGTGACACGTGGCACATCATACAAGTTTTCTCTACTGAGCTAGTCCATAGCTAGGTCACTGTTGGAGATTGGGCATAAATTTTCCTTGAAGAATCCAAATCAGGTCAGACTTGTGGTATTCGAAAGAATATTTAGAGTGCTACTACATGGCGGAATTTCAGATATTGAAGATCTGAAATCACAGAGATAATTCAATTTCAATATCGATCTCTTCAAAATCAAGAAAAAGGTGTGTATTTTGTTTTCCAAATTGCATAAGTCTTGTTTGAAGAATCAATTTGAATTGATTCCAAGAGAATATTGTAGAATACATATCCATATTGGGTTCTAAAATTCCCCCTAAAAATAATTCTACACCCACTAAGCCTTTAGAAGGCTCTACTATGGCTCATGAAGATGAAGAAAGGCAACATGACATATCAAAATTATAAGAGCAAGTGCACCAAATTTCTCTCACGCAAAGAGCAACAAAAAATGAAATGGATGTTTTGAAGAAAAGCATGGAAGATAAGATGGATGGTTTGAAGAATGGTACGGAAAAAAAAAATGGAAGGTTTGAAGGAAGACATGGAAGGTTTGAAGTAAGGTTTGTCAAAGTTGATATAAGAAATGATTCCTAATGGAGAAAAGATAGTACAGGAAACTCATGATGAGAACAAAATAAATGTTAATAGTGATTTCATAAACTTCAATGTTGGATTGACGAACCACCATATTCCAAAGATGGATATGAGGAAGTTTGATGGAAAGGATCTCGTAACATGGATACTACATATGGAGCAATATTTTGATCTCAATAATGTGCAAAACACACAAAATGTATGAATTGAAACTTTACATTTAGAGAAAAATACATTTTTATGGTATCGATGGTCTTGCTCCCGTAAAAAAATTGTCACTTGGTCAATTTTTACGGAGGAAATGATAACAGATTATGAGGATACAAAGAGCAACAACTTCTTTATCCAATTGAAATCTGATCTGAAATGTGAGAACTTCTTATTTCTAATACATAGATGGACTGTAGGGGCATTTACAGGATATGTCACCTTTAAAGAAATGATGAGATCCTGAAGCTTTCTGGCCCTTTACAGACTCTGCCTAAAGAAATAATAGAAGTAATCACTAATGATCTGGAAATGAAACTACTTGTTGTTGGTGTAAGGTATTCATTATTCATAAAAATTATGTGTGCAAACTGTTTAATATCTTTTGCAATTGGAACAAAGTGAAATTTATGAGTTTATGAGTCTTTTTGTATGTAAGAAGCTTATTTATTTTTACTGTTTAACATATTTAACTCTAAAAATAAGCCAAAAAATAAATCATATAATATAACTCAGCATATGATAAGGCAGTTCACCACTCCTGGGCTACATCTGTCGGGTTCAAGGGCCCCAAATGGGCATGTCCTTGCTCTTATTATGCTCAGAAAATGGTTATAGAATGTGTAGAAAGCCTAAACAGGCACAAATAGCTGCATAATTGAGTTGAGAGTGCAAAAAACAGTAAGAAATAACTATAGTTTCACCTCTAATGGATAACTATAATCTAGTACAGCTCTCCAATCCCCAAGCCCTGGTTGCTCTTCAAGCTCTCTCACTGATAAAACACTTGAATAAATGCTCTGATGGCTCTGAAACCTGCTCCAGTGGCTCTGGAATGCTCCAATTACCCAAAATCCAAAAAATATTTGTTCCAAATGGACTCTCCTAGCCCAAGTTATGATCAGAACAACTTTTCCCCAATTAGGGCTAGAAATCCTCCACCAAATCTGGTGGAACTGCAGTTAGCAACGTTAATTTAGGGGTAGTGCCAGATTTGGGTGGACTCTACCATTTTAACTATGCATTTAGGAGGTAGCATTAAATTTGATGGTTTTCGTGGCCACATGGGCAGTTGGGCCAGTGGTTAAGCTGACGGTTTCAGAACTGTCGCAATCCATTTAACTGTTTATGGTGGTCACATTGCATTTAACGGTTAGCACTAATCATTCCATCCACGGGTTAAGCCTTTTAAAACTCTGCTCCCAATATATACCACGTGACCCTTTAAACATTTAAAACATTACCATATGTATTAAACGTTTGACCACATGAATTTACACTTTGCATTTTGGGTTTTAATACTTTGCATTAATTTAAATGTGTGGATTTAATTAATCTAATTAAAGTTTTAATATTTAATATATATAATAAAACATTAATATAATATATGATTTCTTTTTTTAAATCAAATAAAATATTAAATATTTATACTCAATACTCAAAATTGAAAAACATTGGGCAATTTCAAAGTGTAATAACTTCTTCATACGGTAATGGATTTGAGTGCCATTCACGGTGTCGGGATCGTATCACCGAGGCCTATCTGGTCACTCAAGTTCCAACCAATTTTGAGTAAATAAAATTTTCAGCATTTTTCTGATTAGGACATGATCACCTGATCACACCTCCAAAATGGGAAGCTTTTGGACCCACAAAAGCTCTCTGATTACAGAAAATGAAGATGAGGAGACTGATTCTCCACTCTTCCAACTTTGAACCACTGAAATGTTCCTGACTTCATCAAATTGAGCTTCTCATAAAATGATAAATTGTCTCTTGAATTCACTGATCAACCGTTGCTAAAACTGACTAAGTCATGATGCAAGTTATTGAAATTTGCCGAACAACAACTATAATTTGTAGAAAACAATTTTTTTCTACAATGATCATACTTCAAAGAAGACTAAAAACAAGATTCACCTTGCCAACTGTTCACATGGAAATATTTTTCTAAATGAGCCATGCACTTGTGCCGAATCCTAATCAAGTTTTCTCGCCATAAAAATCTGCCATTCTGAAACCAACATTGACCCATGTTGAACTGTGTGCCCTCCTTTCTTGCATGCCTTTCCATCTCATGGACTCTTGCACTGCTTTGCACTGACACTTCGTCCTCTGCACCGATCAACACCAAAGGTACCTTGTGCAACATAATGTCATATTCTTTCAAAGACAAACTATTATCAGACTGAGACATATCATTACCAATATCATGAAAAGGTAAATGTACAAAATCTTGTTGTTTCAACATCAAAAAAGTGAGATTTTAACTTGCATTAACTAGCCTTTTCAATTGACCTGCATGGATTAAAGAAGATTCTAGCTTCTTCTTATGTGCTCTCACAATATACTCTTTTCCATCCTTGAACAAGTGATACTTATTCTCATGGTGATGAAAGATGGCCTTTATGTCATATAAATAGGGACTACCCAACACAACACCTGTAATGTCAAGCGGTACTACATCCATTTTAACCCAATCAACATAATGAGCTGTTATAGCGAAGCGCAAGATGCACTTCTTTGAGACTTGTAAGTTTGCATCCTTGCATATCCACCCAAGTGGATAAGGCTTTGGATGTGGAATTGTCTCAATTTTCAGCTGTTTGATCAAGTCTTCTGAGATGAGATTAGCTTGAGACCCACTATCAAAAAGTGTGTCTATCTTTGTGTGGTTTGACATTATCCTTACATGAAATAGCTCTATCCTCCTCTTTTCATCTTGAGTTTCTTTGTGATAGTTTAATGATCTAGAACTGGGATTTGATTCTTGTAAAACCTCTTTCCCTTTGATGTTCTTCAATACCATGGTGATACTTTTTGTCTCATCACCTAATTCTGACCCTAAGTCCTGTTCAAAAATTGCTACAGTTTTCCCCTTTTCTTTGGCCTTGTCTTTGTTTTTATATTTCTCTAGTTTTTTCTCAGGATGAAGCTTCCAATAGTGATCTTCATCATGGATTGTTTTTGAACAGTTCTTGCAAAATAATTTTCCTTTCTCCTTTCTGGAATTTGGAACCCTTTTTCTTCCTTTTCCTTTAAAATCACTATCCTCATTTAATGCATCAAAAGTGTTTTTCCCTCTAGCTTCTAAATGCGTAGCTTGTACACAAACTTTGTCTAGACTAGTAGGATTAAACATAAGAATAGTGTGTTTAAGGTAGCTGTGCAAACCACCTATGTACTTTAACAAAGTATCTTGGCTTTGTAAATATACCCCAAGTAAGAGTGCTCTTCTCCTAAATTCCTGGGTATAGTCTTGCACATTTTGTCCCTTAATCTCTCTAAAGTTTTTCCAATTCATTATTGACTTCTGAAGGTCAACAAGAGAATAAAATTGCTTCTTGATTTCATAAATAAACTCAGTCCATGATAAAGTAATCTTACCATGTTTCCTAATTTCCTCCTTGGTCTTGGCTGCCCACCATACCAAAGCTGTTCCATCCATCCTTAAAGAGGCTAATTGTATTTTGGTGTCATCATCATGCAGATTTTGAATCCTCAAATAGACTTCCAGTTGTATGATCCAATTATCTAATTTCTCTGCATTAAAATAACCATTAAACATTGGAAATTCAAATTTGACATCAAGCTTTAACAAAGGATTTTTACCGGTGGTTTTTGTCTTATGTGACTGATTTACTGAAGTTGAAGAGGATGACGTTGAGGAAGAGGATGACGATGGAGATGAAGGATCACCATTTCCTCCATTCCACTTCTTAGACTTATCCTTGTTCTTCTTTCCTCCTGAAGAATATCCTCCTTCTCTTTGGTTTTTAGATCCTTCTCCAGCAATCCTATCATTTCTTTCTTGATAGAGGATCCTTACCATTTTAGTCATATCCAAGAAAGCTTTATGAAAAACCCTTTCTTCTTCCATGGGATCCATTTCTTCATGAGCTTCTTCTTCTCTTGAAGACATGCTTGTAGCTTCTTCTAGGGCTCTTGGAGGTGGTTCTCTGACCCTCCTTGGTTGTGGATTAGTTTGTGCACTAACCAAGTTTCCTTCACCTCTCTTGAGTTTTAACATAGTAAGAATCAAAATTTGCAAAAAAAAGGACTTAATATTTGCACACAACAAATGCTAAGTAAAATCTGTAGCTCAAAACCATAAGCTCAACCTAGGCTCTGATACCAATCTGATCTGAAATGTGAGAACTTATTTCTAATACAGAGATGGACTGTAGGGGCATTTACAAGATATGTCACCTTTAAAGAAAGGATGAGATCCCGAAGCTTTTTGGACCTTTACAAACTCTGCCTAAAGAAATAATAGAAGTAATCACTAATGATATGGAAATGAAACTACTTGTTTTTGGTGCAAGGTATTCATTATCCATAAACATATGTCTGCAAACTGTTTAATATGTTTTGCAATTGGAACAAAGTGACTTTTATGAGTTTATGAGTCTTTTTTTATGTAGGAGGCTTATTTCTTTTTACTGTTTAACATATTTAACTCTGAAAATAAGCAGCAAATAAATCACAGGATATAACTCACCATATGATAAGGCAGGTCACCCCTCATGGGCTACATTTGCTGGGTCTGAGGCCCCCAAATGGGCATGTCCTTGCTCTTACTATGCTCAGAAAATGGTTATACAATGTGTAGAAAGACTAAATAGGTGAAAATAGTTGCATAATTGAGTTCAGAGTGCAAAAAATAGTAAGAAATGACTATATTTTCACCTCCTATGGATAACTATAATCCAATATTGCTCTCCAATCCCCAAGCCCTGGTGGCTCATCAAGCTCTCTCACTGATAAAACACCTGAAGAAATGCTTTGATGGCTCTGAAACCTACTCCAGTGGCTCTAGAATTCTCCAATTACCCAAAATCCAAAAACAAATTTGCTCCAAATGGACTCTCCTAGCCCAAGTTATGATTAGAACAACTTTTCCCCAATTAGGGCTAGAAATCCTCCACCAAATTTGGTGGAACTATAGTTAGCAACGTTAATTTAGGGGTAGTGCCAGATTTGGGCGGACTACGCCGTTTTAACCACGCAGTTAGGAGACAACATTAAATTTTATGGTTGTCATGGCCACATGGGTAGTTGGGCCGACAGTTAAGCTAATGGTTTCAAAACCGTCGCAATCCATTTAACTGTTTGTGGTGGTCACGTTGCATTTAATGGTTAGCACTAACCGTTTCATCCGCAGGTTAAGCCTTTTAAAACTATGCTCCCAATATATACCATGTGACCCTTTAAACCTTTAAAACATTACCATATGTATTAAACGTTTAACCACATGAATTTACACTTTGCATTTTGGGTTTTAATACTTTGCATTAATTTAAATGTGTGGATTTAATTAATTTAATTAAAGTTTTAATATTTAATATATATAATAAAACATTAATATAATATATGATTTTTTTTTTAAATAAAATAAAATATTAAATATTTATATATAAAAAGCATTAATTAAACTTTAATAAATTAAAAATATTTCTCCACATTAAAATTATGACCCAAACTCAATATTAAAGAACATTGGGTGATTTCAAAGTGCAATAAATTCTTCATATGGTAACAGATTCAAGTTCGATTCACGACACCAGGATCATATCACCGAGGCCTATTTGGTCTCTCAGGTTCCAGCCAATTTTGAGCAAATAAATTTTTGAGCATTTTTCTGATTAGGACATGTTCACTTGATCAATAAATCTCAAACAAAAGGGTTCAGTGGTGGAGCACATTGAGGACATCCAAAAATTGAATATAAGGGTAATTGATATTCCAGAGGAACACAAGATTGATGTCTTCATAGGGACTTTAAAGGATAACATCCAACAAGAAGTTCGCGTTTGGTAACCTGATTCATTGGAGAAGGCATTTAGGTTGGCAAGAAAAATTGAATGTAAAATTATAGCGAGAAGGAAGCCTACCACTCACATCTATAAAGATGGAAGTGTTGCTACTCCTAGACTTCCACAACCTACAAGGTTGACACCACAACAATTGGAAGAAAAATGAGCAAAAGGGCTTTGCTACAGTTGTGATACCAAATACACTAAAGGTCATAAGTGTGTTGAGAAGAAATTATTTTCCATAGATTGTCAAGATGAAGAAAATGAACAAGAAACTTCAAAAGAAGAGGATATACACCAGGAACCAACCCTAGAAGAATAATAAATGAGTCTGACCATATCATGTAATGCATTGGCAGGAGTTACCAGTCCTCAAAATCTCAAGATAGAAGGACATATCAAGAAGAAAAAGGTAATAGTGTTCATTGATTTGGGTAGTACCCATAATTTTATTCATTGTAAGGTAGCCAAGGAATTGAATTGTTTCCTATACCCAACACTAGAATGTCAAGTGATGGTTGCAAATGGAGGAAGTATAAATTGCTCTGGAAAATAACATAATATCAAGCTAGCCATGGGGGAGTATTTATTGAATAGTCCAATGCTATCCATCCCAATGGGAGGTGCTGATGTTGTACTAGGAGTACAATGGTTACAATCTTTAGGGATGGTAGCTTTTAATTTTCAAGAATGTTTCTTTAATTTTTTTTGGAAGGAAAGGAAATTGAATTACAGGGTATCGTAAGGAAGCTAGGAAAGATAATAAGCTCTAATTTCATGAAAAATCTTCTAAATAAAGAACAACGAGGCGTAATTGCACAATTATACTCACTAGAAGTTCCAACATCAAAATCATTTATTTCTCCAAATCTCCAAAAATTCTTGGACAAACATTCCAAGGTGTTTGAAACTCCCAAATTACTCCCACCTATTCTTGATCATGATCATACTATTCATTTGATTCGAGGAAGTGTTCCTCCAAACATCAAGCCTTACAGATATCCTTATGTCCAAAAGAGCGAAATTGAATGTATGATTGCAAAAATGTTAGAGGCTAGTATAATTCAACCTAGTCAAAGTTCTTTCTCTCCTCCAGTAGTATTGGTGCCAATGAAGGATGGATCATGGCACATGTTTTTGGATTATAGGGAGCTCAATAAGCTCACTATTAAAGATAAATTTCCCATTCTAATGATTGATGAATTATTGGATGAATTACATGGAGAAATTTATTTTACGAAGTTGGATCTTCGTTTAGGATATCATCAAATTAGAATGAAGATTGAAGATATTCTGAAAACAACATTTTGAACTCATGAGGGTCATTATGAATTTTGGTCATGCCTTTTGGCCTTACAAATGCACCTTATACATTTCAAGGGTTGATGAATTTCATTTTCAAACCCTTCCTTAGAAAATTTGTGCTAGTATTTTTTTCACACTTCTCCTATAGGAGGACACTCGGGATTTTTTAAAAATTACCATAGGGTGAAGAAAGAACTTTTTTGGGATGTCCTTAAGTCTGATATTCAAAATTTTGTGGTGGAATGTTTGGTTTTCCAGTAAAATAAAGTTGAGACAATTAAGACCTCGGGTCTTCTACAACCTTTATCCATTCCAAGTCAACGTTGGGAGGAGATTTCAATGGATTTTATTAGAAGTTTACCTAAGTCAGAAGGAAAGAGTGTCATCATGGTGGTAGTTGATAGACTTACCAAGTATGCACACTTTTGTGCATTATCTCATCCATTTAATGTAAGTACAATTGCTACTACATTTATGGAAACAATTCAAAATCTACACGGAAACCCGAAGATTATTGTAAGTGACAGAGATCCCATTTTTACAGGAAATTTTTCGACGGAATTATTATCTTGTTTGGGTACTCAACTAGCTCATAGTTCATCTTGTCATCCTCAATCCAATGGTCAAACTAAGATAGTGAATAAATGTTTGGAAGGATATCTTTGTTGTTTTGTATCTGATAAGAAAACACAATGGGTCAAGTGGTTACCTCTCGCTTAATGGTGGTATAACATTTCCTTCCATACTGTAGCAAAAATGACCCCATTTATGGAACTTTATGGATATCATCCACCGTCCATCACATCTTCTTTAGGGGAAAATTGTAGGGTTCAAGCAGTGGAAGATCACATCAAGCAACAACAAGAATTTCTCCAACACTTAAAGGATAACCTAAATTTGGCACAAAATCAAATGAAACAACAGTCATATCAACATCACAGTGAGAGAAGTTTTGATGTTGGACACTGGGTATTTTTATGACTACAACCATACAAACAAATGTCCCTCAAGAAAGCTAAGAAGGATAATAAGTTATCGCCAAAGTACTATGGTCCTTACAAGGTGTTGCAAAAGATTGGTACTATGGCATACAAATTGGAGCTTCCTGATTCTTCGTGAGTGCATCCATTTTATAATGTTTCAAGCTTAAAGAAGGTTATAGGGGAGAAAATTCTTGTTCAAACAATATTGCCAGAAATTGATGAGGAAGGAAAAACCATATTGGAACCTGAAGCAGTCACGGAAACAAGAACTCGAAAGCTACGAAATCAATCAATTTCAGAGTATCTCATCAAATGGAATAACTTACCCACTAAAGATTCTACATGGGACGATGAGAATTTTATACAGAAGCACCCAGAGCTAATCAAGCATTGAGGACAACATCTTTTTGAAGGAGAGGAGCATGTTAGTTCCCTATATTACTAGTATATTCCCTTATTTTTGTTACTGTAACCCCCTTATTGTTATTGTTGTACCCCTGTAACCCCCATATTGTTAGTATTGTGCCGTTACATTATTATTTTTAGGTCAGTTAGGATTACATTGTGGCCCCATGGATGCCTATATATAGAAGGGAGGTTTTGTCATTTGTATCATCCAAGAATTGTTCATTTATGTAATGTAAAGGAGATTTCCCCCTCAAAGTGGCTTATTTATAAGGCATTGATCTCCCTTTTCTTCTATTTTTGGAGCTGGTTTCATAAAATATAATGACTTGGTTGGGTTCCCAAGTTGCAAAAAAAGTAAGGCTATCTATGTGGATAAGATAGCTAGGGAGTGGGAAGGTGTTCTAGGGAATGTAAGGCTCCAAAGTAAGGATAGTTGTTAGGGAATGAGTGCCAAGGCATGGTTGGGAATGCTGATATGTGATAGATAGTGCGAAGGCATGTCAAACATGCTAAGATGTTCCAAGTGTTAAGGCATGCCAAGATGTACAAGGGCGCGACAATGCGTGTCAGGGACGATCAAGGAAAAAAAATGGAGAAACAAGTTAAACTACAAGGAGATGAACACATAAGATGGTTAATAAGTCATAAATTTACCTTTTCCGTGAGGGGAATGGTAGGGACACCAACAGTAGGTGTGAATAGGTGCCAAGTGTTAGTGAATTCTACATGCCAAATATTCCTCTATTGCTTCTCATGTACTTTCCAATAATTGATCTCAAATAACTTTAATATTAAACCATGCCAAAGCATACCAAGTCATCTCAATGCATTTCAAACATGCTAAGACTTTCCAATGCTAATACGTGCCAAGTGCCAATGTGTGTTAGGGAGTGCTATGCATGTGATGAAGTGGTAGGGCATGTCGAAAAGTGCTAAGTAGAGAGTGCCAATGCATGCTGAGGAGTGTTAGGGAGTAATAGGGAAAAAAATGGGAGCACTAGGTCAAAATGCATGTAAGTGAATGAATATGAGGGTGTGTCAGGGAGTTGAAATGAGTGCTAGTTGTCATGCAAAGGGGGGAGTGAGAAGGTATTCTAAGCATTCATACACCATATTGACCACTCACTTCTTACCATTCCCACACCATAAAAAACCCTAAAAATGTCATTCTTAAAATATCTTATGTAGTTTCCCAATGTCATTCAAGTAGAATCTCATAATTACTTATGTCATTAATGGTGCGATCATTTTTTTATTCCCTTAAAGGAACTCTTTCTATACATGCACCCCATCAAGCATAAATCATTGAGGGAAAATGAATGGAAATTAATGAATAAGAGGGTGTGTTGGGGAGTGTCAACGAGTGTCAAACGTGCAAGGGGGGAGTGACAAGTCATGCTAGGGAATGCTATGGCATTTCAAGAAGTGCCAGTGTGTGATAATATGTGCCAAATAGTGCCAATGCATGCCAAGCATGCCAAGACATGCCATGTGTTAAGGCATGACGAGATGTGCCAGTTGTTAGGGTATGCAAATGGTTTCAAGGAGTGCCAGGAAACAAAATGGAACACCAAGTTAAAATGAAAATAAATGAACACATATGAGGGTTAATAATTCAAGACCTTACCTTTTCAAGAGGGGCATGTGAGGCATACCAACAGTAGTTCCAATACATGCCAAGTGCCAAGTTTTAGCGTGTCTTAAGTACCAAATAATCCTCTATTGCTTATATCTTAATTGTGAATAATTGATATCAATTAAATTTTATCTTAAACCATGCCAGGGAATTCCAGGGCATCCAAACACAAGCCAAGAATTTTCAAGTGCCACTAAGTGCTAAGAGCCAATATGTGCCAGGGAGTTATAGGGCATGCTATGGAGTTCCAGGTTTGCTGACAAGATATGCTAGATATTTCCAAGGATGCTAGAGTTCTAGGGAAGCATACCAAGATGTGCCAAGTGCCAATGTGTGTTGAGTGTTAGCGAGTTCCAAGGAAACATAAGGGAGCACTATGTAAAAATTCATGGAAATGAATGAATAAGAGTGTGTGACAGGGAGTGTCAGCGAGTTCCAAGTGTGCTAAGGAGGGAGTGACATGGTATGTTAGGCAGTGCTAAGTCATGCTAATGTGCCAGAGTGGCATGTAGCCAAGATTTGTTAACTCATGCTAGGAAGTATTAGGGATTCAGAGGGACACACAAGGGAGAACTAAGTGAAAATAAAGCTTGAAAATGAAAAATTAAGAGATTGTGACAGGAAGTGTCAGCAAGTTCTAGGTGTGCTAAGGAGGGAGTGACAAGGCATGCTAGGCAGTGCTAAGGTATGCTAGAGCTTAGGGAAACATGCCAAGATGTGCCATGTGTTAGGATGTGTCAATGCATGTCAGGGAGTGTTATGGAGTGTCGAGGAAAAAAAGGGGAGCAATAGTTTCAAATGCATGGAAATGAATGAATAAGAGTGTGTGACATGGATTGTTAGCAAATTCCAGGTGTGTTAAGGATGGAGTGATAATGTATGTTAGGAGGTTCCAGGGAATTCTAGAGTGCCAAGTTGACATGCCAAGATGTGCCAAGTGCCAAGGTCTACCAATGTGTGTCAGGGAGTGTTAGGGAGTGCCACAGAAACATAAGGGAAAACTAGTTCAAAATGCATGGAAATGAATGAATATAGAGTGTGTGATAGGGAGTGTCAGCGCGTTCCAAGTGTTCTAAGGAGGGAATGGAAAGGTTATATGTTAGGAAATGGGAAATCATGTTAGAGTTCCAGGGCATGTCATGGAATGATAAGGTGTGTTAGGGAGTTCCAAATCATGTCAAGGAATATAGGGGATGCTTACATGTGCCACATAGTGCCAAGGGATTGTTAGACATTCCAGGTGTTATGGCATGTCAATATGTAAACTATGTTTTTTAGTTGTTTTATGGCCACGATTGGACGTGAGCCTTGAATTGGTAGCTTTTTAAGTGGGATGAGTTAATATTAGCCATCAGTAGCCTAATATTAGTTATAAGCCATTCTTAGGTGAACAAGGCATAGTCTAGTTGTAGTAAATGAAACTTGGTCAAGTTGTTGTAGTCGAGGCAGGACTTGGTTGGGTTCCCAAGCCTAAAAAAATAAGGGTAGTTATGAGGAAATGAGAGCTAAGGAGTGCTAGCGCATCCCAATGAATTAAAATTTCACTAACACATGCTAGTTAGTGTTAATGCATGACAAGGAGTGTTTGGGAGTGTTAGGGAATCACAAGGGAGAACTAGTTCAAATTCCATCCAAACGAATGAATAAGAGTGTTTGTTAGGGAGTATCAGTGAATTCCAGGTGTCCCATGGATGAGATTTGTTAGGATAATTTCATAGTAGGACTTGCAGGAGGCAAGCCTCAAATTTCAATAAGTGGATGGATGAAGTAGTTTCAGAAAAAGGGAGACTTTGTGCTACACGCAACACTATTTTTTCAATGACTTGGTTGGGTTTCCAAGTCTAAAAATAAATAAAGTTATCTATGAGGGCATGAAAAATAGGGAGTGCTAAGGCAAGGCATGTTAGGCATTCCAATATGTGTTAGGTGCTAGGGTTTGGCACCAACACATGCTAGGGAGTGCCAGGGAAACAAAATGGAGGACTAGTTTCAATTACATGGAAATGAATGAATAAGAGTCTGTGATAGGGAGTGCTAGCAAGTTCTAGGTGTGATAAGGATGGAGTGAAAAGGTATGCTAGGAAATTCAAAGGCATGATAGTGTGCTAGGAAATCATTCCAAGAGGTGCCGAGTTCCAAGGTGTGCCAATGTGTGCCCAGGAGTGTTAGGGAGTGCTAGAGAAACACAAGGGAGCACTATGTCATAATGAATGGAAATGAATGAATAAGAGTGTGTGACAAGGAGTTTCAATGAGTTCCAAGTGTGTTAACGAGGAGTGAAAAGGCATGCTTGGTAGTGCTAAGGAATGCTAGAGTTCTAGGGTGGCATGTGGTCAATATATGCCAACGCGTGCAAGGAATTGTTAACTAGGAGTGCTAGGGAAACATAAGGGAGCACTGCGTCAAAATGCATGGATATGAAAAAATAAGATTTTGTGATTGGAAGTGTCAGTGAGTTCCTTGTGTTCTAAGGAGGGAGTGGCAAGGTATGCTAAGCAATGTTAAGGCATGCCACAGGCCAGAGAGACATGCCAAGATGTCCTAGGTGCTAGGGTGTACCAACAAGTGCCAAGGGTTGTCAAGGAATGCTATGGAAACACAAGGGAGCACTAGGTAAAAAAGCATGGAAATGAATGAATAAAAATTTGTGACTGGGAGTTTCAATGAGATCTAGGTGTGCTAAGGAGAGAGTGACAAGGTATGCTAGGTAGTGCCAAGGAATGTTAGAGTGCTAGGGCAATATGCCAAGATGTGCCAGGTGTTAGGGTGTGCCAATGCATGCTAGGGAGTGTTAGGTAAACACAAGGAAGCACTAGATAAAAAATCATGGAAATGAACGAAAAAGAGTGTGTCATAGGGAGTGTCAATGAGTTCTAGGTGTGTTAAGGAGGGAGTGACAAGGTTATATGTGTTACACCATTTTTCGGTCAATTAGATGGACCTAAGTACACCATGTAAGACCAATTTTACCCTAAGTAAAATTGCTTTCACTATGAAAAATAACTTAGTAAGCCACATTTATTAAGTTGTTTATGGTCTAAACAGGAAACCCCATGAGGAAATATTAAATAAATCTACATTTGTTTGATTTTCCTCAAGGAATAATTAGTTAAACAATAGTTTAACTAATATTCCTGGTTATATTTAACCCAAAAAAGAAAATTAATTAGATAAATCATTATTTATCTTATTATTTTCTAGGAATAATTATTTTAACCTTTTTGAAATAATATTCCTTGATAAATATGACTAAATAATTTATAAATAATTAAATAAATAATTATTTATTTAATTATTACTCAACCACATCCTTAAAATAATAAATAAATCATTTATTTATTTATTATTTACAAATAAAGGGATTTGACCCAGGTCAAATTCTTTTCCCCTCCAACAAATATAATAAAATGTTCCATAAAAGTTGGACCTTGATTTGGTTAATAATATTTTAATTATGCACCAATATCTAGACTAACTCAATATTTTGTTATAAATAGAAGGGTTTTCTATTCATTCACTACCTCTTGTTGCCTAAAGATCACTCTGGATGTATACTTTTGGTCTGACTTTGATCCACCATCATTGTCATATTTTGCTACAATTTTCTTGTGAGCTCCCTTTGAGTTCCATTTTTGTCTAGGTTTTCTACACCATCAAGAGAGAGGGATTTTAGATCTAAAGTGCTAAGGACGTACAAGAACCCATCCCATTGAGGAGAACTGGTAACATCCTTCTATGTTTTCCTCCCAGGTGCCATTAATACATAATTCATTCAAAAACTTTTTGTCTTTTCTATTGGATGCATGGAGTAAATCCTATTTTTATTTACTGCTTAATGTCTTTTAATCCATAGATCTAGTTTTTTGCAGCATTTATGATGATCACCTAATTGCAGATCTAAGGGAATTGGTAGCCATATTTTTTTTAGGGCTATTTTTTATGCATAGCTAAAGTGGTATTTTTTTGTATGCTTGCAATTAAGATTCATACTAACAACATGCTAGGCAATGCCAAGGTATGTTAAACTACCAAAGCATGTCAAGAAGTGCTAGGGTGTGTTAGGGAGTGTAAAAACATGTCAAGTAATGTAGGGGATGCTAACACACACCATAAAATGCCAAGGCATTTAAGACATGGAAGGTGTTATGGCATGTCAAGATGTAAATTGTGTTGCTTAGTTGTTTTGCAACAATAGTTGGATGTGATGAGCCTTTTCTTGGAAACTTGTTAAGTGGGATCAATTGAGATTGGATATGAGTAGTCTAAGATGAGTTACATGTAGTTATTAGGTGAACAAGGAATATATTGAATTTCCACAACACGTGAGAATCTGGATTTGGTCTTATAATCTTTGATGCAAACACACTAAAGTTCCACAACACATCTACTTTGAACAACAAAATCTACACACATCAGGGAATCAACTAGTGCACATGAAAATTTTGAATTTTTCAAACCATTCTCCATCATTGATGCCCCCTTAGATTACATTATATTGGGTCGTAGATACACCTACGCTATTTCTGCTCTCCCATCTCCAGTTCACCGCAAGATGTCCTTCCATCATAACGGAAAGATAGTCACCATCGACGAGTTGACATATTATGAACCGAAGTCTTAGACCTCCCTTGAGTCAATCATATCTTCGGTGGCCAACAAGAAAACCATCGATCCTTTGACAAGTGTCCCACCCGGAGTCTACAAAAATTCCTCTTTGCTTAGTACATTCCCTGGTCTTCCTCCTCCTGTCTCTGATCCCAACTCATCGAATGTTTTCATGACGCAATTGTCTCGGGTTGCCCTCAAGCAACCCGCTTTGGCTAGTCAGCAGCCTCACCCTCCGTAGCCTACTCCTAGCCCTTTTATTCAGCCTTCTGGACCTCCTCCTCTTGGCCCTTCACCTACTACTGGTATTCATGAGCCTTTTTATCCTCTTGGAACAGTTCCTCCAAGCCTTAACCATCTTGGAGCCATCCCGCCTGGCCATTATCCCTCCGGTCAGATACTGTTCCTAGCTCCCCTCCTAGAGTGTACACAGTACCTGTCATGGCTACCCTCTCTCTTCCTAACCTGGCCCTAGGGATTCCCGTCTATTACCTTGATCCCCCAGCCGCTACCCCTCCTGGTCAACCCAAACCTTATCTTGCTTTGACCTTGGTTCAACCAGTCCCTATGACTTCTCCCATTGCTACAGTGCCTCAGACACCTCAACAGGAACCCCCTACTGTTGAGACAACTTCGGGTAATGGGGACAAATCCAACAAGAAGGCAAACAATGATAATACTACCTCGACAAAACTTTCCCCTCCTCAGCCACCAAAGCATACTATTTAGTGTGCTCTGTGTGATGTTGTTATTCATGCCACTCATACTTTTCCGGAGTTGCCTCACCTCAAGCCCATGGTCAATGAGATATTTCCGGAGTCTGATATCCCTGAGGTCTACGTCACTATACCTGATTCAGTCCTGAAACTCAAATACTTGCGCACGAATCACCCTTGTGCTTTGTGTGATTTCCATGGTCACTACACTCACTTCTGTCCCCGCCTTGAAGAGTATCGTTCCTCTTTGGAAGCCTTCCACCAATTCAAGGCCAAGCATAACATCTTCACCTCACCATTTTTTGCGAGTTATGCTTCGGTAGAAACAGAGGATTTGCCTGCTCGCATTGACATTCCCCCTTATGATGTCAAAATGACAGAGCCTTTGGCCACCATTTTCTACTTATCATCATCCATGAGACCATTTGTGGAAGCCCCCATGGAGAATTCCCCTGATGTTTTGCCTGACCTCCCTTCAACGATCACCCTAGCCTCAACATCGGTAGATCCTTTATCTGCTTACTCTTTGATCATCCCTCAGACGTTGCGCATGTCAGCCTTTCTTCACATGATGATGAGTCAGGTAGCTCTACCACGTCCGGTGGTCTTCCTTCCTCCAGTCACCCCATATTTCATTATGATGAAGACATTATGAAAGCGATGACTGACCCTGACTTTCTGTGGGAAGATATGCACCACCATGTGTACTTCGTCCTACAGTAGTCCCATGACTAATATGTTGTGGAAACTAAAGAATTCATTCCTGATGAAGTCGATTGGTTTAGAAATCCCATCCCTACACCAGATTCTTTCGTAGAAGAAAATATTGCCTTGGGCGCCGAATGCACCCCGGAAGAAATTGAGGCTTACAACAAGCTCTTCAAAGAATTCCATGATATTTTTTCCTGGTCCTATTCATAAATGCTCAATCTTGAATCTGCCATTTTCGAACACCATATCGATACATGGCTCGCTGCCAATCCGGTCCATCAAAAGTTGATACCCATTAATCCTTCTAGATGAGAGGTTGTCAAAGATGAAACTGATAAGCTTAAGAAAGCTGGTTTTATCTATCATATTGAATACACCACTTAGGCGTCCAACCCAGTTCCCATTCTCAAGAAACAAGGCACCATCCATGTCTGCACTCACTTTCATGACCCGAACAAAGCTTGTCCCAAAGACAACTTCCCCACACCATTCATTGACCAAATCATTGATGAGTGTGCGGGGCATGAGTTTCTATCCTTCATGGATGGTTTCTCTGGGTACAACCAAATTATATCCATCATGCTAATCATCTTAAGACTACATTTATTAGTCTGTGTGGAACCTCTTCTTATTAGTTCTTGCCTTTTGGCCTTAAAAATTCCGGAGCCACTTTTCAATGGGCCATGTCTTACTGTTTCCATGGCCTGGCTCATATTATCCTTGCTTATTTAGACGACCTCATTGCATGTTCTAAACATCAGGCGCAACACCTTCACCATATGCGTACTATCTTTCTCCAATGTCACAAGTATAATATCCACCTCAAGCTACTGAAGTGTGTCTTTTGTGTTCATGTCGGCCATCTTATAGGCTTCATTGTGTCTAAATATGGTCTAACACTTGACCCTTTGAAAGTACAAGCCATCCTTGAGCTTCCTATTCCTCATACTTTATGCCAGTTATAAAATCTTCAAGGTAAAGAAAACTTCCTTCACTGGTTCATGCCTGACTATGCCACCACCGCGCATGGGTTCCTTAGACTTCTCTGATATAACATTCAATTTGTATGGGATGCCTATGCTGAAGAGTGTTTTGATGCATTGAACCATGCTCTCACATCCACTCCCTTGATCTGCCCCCCTAACTTTGATAGGGATTTCATCCTATACATCTTTGCATCCACCTATTCGGTCATCGTAGTCCTTATTCAGGAAGATGACAATGGAATTGTGCATGTTATCTATTATTTCAGTAAGAACCTTATAGGTCCTCAGGTATCCTACTCACATGAAGAGAAATTAGCACTGGCTGTCATGTTCTCGGTCCAAAAAATTAGTCATTACATCCTCATGCGTTCCAGCAAGGTCGTGACTAATTCCAACCCTATGGTCTTCCTATTGAGTCGTCAAATCATCAATGGGAAGTACGCCTGTTGGATCGTTATCCTCCAGGAATTCGATCTTGAATTTGTCACATCCAAAAGTAAGAAATGTTTAGCCCTCATTGAACTCATTTCTGAATTACCTACTGGAACGCAGGATCCTCCAGTGAATGATGATTTTCTCGATGAACATTTGTTTTCCATTACCACCGATGATCCTTGGTATGTTGACATCCTTAATTATTTACGAACCCAAAAGTTCGCCCTCCATCTTGACTGTGATGCTCGACGACATATCTGACACCAGGCTTCTTGCTACCTTCTTATTAGTGACAACCTTTATCGTCCCGGTGTATATTTTGTCCTTCGTCATTGTCTCATACACGCTGAAGCAGAGCAAGTCCTCAATTCCTGTCATATCGGCGCTTGAAATGGCCACCTCTCCGATTTGGCCATTGCCCAGAAAATCATGTGCACTGGGTAATTTTGGCCTTATCTCTTCGGTGATTTCATTGAAGCAGTCAAACACTGTTCCAATTGCCAAAAAATTTCCCCTAAAGCACAAGCCCCTCCAACTCCCCTCCATCCTGTCATCTAAGTGGGCCATAAAATTTATTGGGTAATGCGATCGCTCGATTCAAAGTCCTGAAACAATTGGTCTCTAACCATGGTCGACATTTTGAAGATGAGATATGGCATGAGCTATCCTCATTGTTGGGCTTTGAGCACCAATATTCCTCCTCCTATTACCCCCAATGTAATGTCCAAGTTGAAGCAATAAATAAAATCCTTAAAACCATTCTTCAACAGATAGTGGATAAGCACAAAACCAACTAGCACCTTATGCTCTTCCATGCATTGTGGGACTATAGAACTTCTGTTAAAACTACCACCGAATTTACGCCTTTTCACTTTGTTTTCCGAGAGGAGGCAGTCTTACCAATCGAGTGTGAAATCCCTTCCCTTCATCTAGCCGTTGAACTTCTCCCTGACACCCAACCTTTAGAACAACGACTTATCATGCTTGAGCATGCTTTTGAAGATCGTCATGTTGCATTCCAAACCATCGAAGTGGGAAAGAAACGCACCAAAGCTCAGTATGACTGCAAAGTCCACCCTCGTACTTTTCACGAAGGTGATCTTGTTCTAGTGTATGACCAAGCCCATGATGTCCTCGTTCATGGGAAGTTTGACTCATTATGGCTAGGACCTTACATCCTCAGTAAGGATTTAGGTAAGGGGGCATATCTCTTAGAGGATTTCCAAGGCCATCCCCTTCCTAATAATCACAATGCACTCTATCTTAAGAAATATTACCCTTAGTATTTTCTTCTGGAAATGCATGTTTTATTTATTTTAGGTAGCCAACTCACGATTTTTTGATTTGATACTTCACGAGGACACCCTTTTTTCCACGAAGGGTCACATAACCACTCATCAAAATCGAATTTCTTCATTTACAACACTTGTACTTGGGGCACCACTTGGCCTTCATACTTGTCCATACTCGTGTTGATTTTCTTCATGAGTAACCATCATGTACTCATGTTTTTATGGTCCCGATTGGACCTTTACTATGTGGAAGCATCAATTCACCCTTGTTTAGAGCATTTGAGTTGAGTCATCATTACATTCATGGAGTCTATCCCAAGTCCCTTTGTATCCCTCTATAATCCTCTATCCTTCATTGCTTGGTCCCTCTCTCGTGTCGCACAATATGGACTCTAGTCCCACTGTCCCCTATCCCTCATGATATTGTGTCAATTGCTGCAAGGTTATCCATGTCCTTTATGATCTAACAAGGGAAGTCGTCTGTCTGCTACTTAGTACCCTCCATTTCATCATCACCCCTAGTGTCAGTCTATCTATCGCTCTACCTTTTTCTCTCGTGCCTTAGTTGAGGATCCCTTATTGCCTCACCTATGGCAGACCTCCTTCTATTGACATCAGATCATTTATTCCAGAAGAGAGGTCTAGAGGTTAGTGTACCTTGGTTCCAGCTCGCACTCTTGTTTGTTGCCTCAGATCAGGCAAAGGGACTCCTTATAGCTCTTTGACTTGATTTTTTCTCAGCTCTAGCTCCTTACAACATGATCGAGATCCATATACTTGATGGTTCGGTGATGCAACAGATTGGACCAGTGATTCTTGGGTGTGTGTTAAGATATTTCAGCCCTCATAAGGAGGTGGCCCTATGGGTAGCCCCCCACATGCCCGAATGACCTCTTCATTCCAGCCTTTGATGCAGCTCAGCTCTAGCTTTTTACAACAAGATCGAGATCCATATACTTGATAGTTCGGTGATGCAACAGATTGGACCAGTGATTCTTGGGTGTGTGTTAAGATATTTCAGCCCTCATAAGGAGGTGGCCCTATGGGTAGCCCCCCACATGCCCGAATGACCTCTTCATTCCAGCCTTCGATGAAGCTCCATAGACTTGATGATGTTGGCCTCAGTTGCTTGCAACGCCTTTTAGATCACATGTATCAGTCAGATTTTCAGATCCTTTTCTTGTCTATAGGGGCATCTGGGTTGTATTTGTATCTCATGTACTCAGATATTATTGTATAAGTCCTAGCTGTTATCCCAGCCATAGTATGTATGTAAGATTCATTATCATATTTTTATCTAGCTCATGTTTATGCCATCATGTACGATATAGTTAAGTCCCCTATTTACTAGACGCATTATTCTTTGTACTTTGTCTCGGCGGGCATAGGTATGCCTCCCCCACTACCTATAGCACAGGTACTCATCCATAAAAGAGACTTGTCGCACTAGTAATTCTTGCCTCCTCAAGGTCTAGTCCTCTCAGCGCTTTGGTCTACCTTATATTTCCCTCTCTCTGACTTCCCCTTCGGTGTCTAGTGATTGATTTATTACAACGTACTTCAGTCATATGATTAGCTCCTAACGCTCGCACGCTATGGTGAAATCTGTTACACCATTTTTTGGTCATCTAACCTGTTACTATTAGATGGACCTAAGTACACCATGTAAGACCAATTTTACCCTAAGTAAATTTTCTTTCACTATGAAAAATAACTTAGTAAACCACATTTATTAAGTTGTTTATGGTCTAAACGGGAAACCCCTTGAGGAAATATTAAGTAAATCTACATTTGTTTGATTTTCCTCAAGGAATAATTAGTTAAACAACAATTTAATTAATATTTCTGGTTATATTTAACCCAAAATATGAAAATTAATCAGATAAAGCATTACTTATCTTATTATTTTCTAGGAATAATTATTTAAACCTTATTAAAATAATATTCCTTGTTAAATATGACTAAATCATTTATAAATAATTAAATAAATCATTATTTATTTGATTATTACTCAACCACATCCTTAAAATAATAAATAAATCATTTATTTATTTATTATTTACAAATAAAGGGATTTGACCCAAGTCAAATTATTTTTCCCTCCAACAAATATAATAAAATATTCCATAAAAGTTGGATCTAGATTTGGTTAATAATATTTTAATTATGCACCAATATCTAGACTAACTCAATATTTTGTTATAAATAGAAGGGTTTTTCTATTCATTCACTACCTTTTGTTGCCTAAATATCACTCCAGATCTATACTTTTGGTCTCACTTTGATCCACCATCATTGTCATATTTTGCTACCATTTTCTTGTGAGCTCCCTTTGAGTTCCATTTTTGTCTGGGTTTTCTACACCATCAAGAGAGAGGGATTTTTAGATCTAAAGTGTTGAGGACTTACAAGAACCCATCCCATTGAGGATAACTGGTAACATCCTTCTATGTTTTCCTCCCAGGTGCCATTAATACAAAATTCATTCAACATATTCTTGTCTTGTCTATTGGATGCATGGAGTAAATCTTGTTTTTATTTACTGCTTAATGTCTTTTAATGCATAGATCTAGTTTTTTGCAGCATTTATCTTGATAGCCTAATTACAGATCTAAGGATATTGGAAACCATATTCGTTGTTAGGGTTGTTTTTTATGCACAGCTAAAGTGGTATTTTTTTGTAGGCTTGCAATTAAGATTCATACTAACAAATGGCGACTCCAGACAGGTTTACGATTACGACCACTGTCGTTTTTCAGATCCCTGCATATCCAGCTATTTCAAACCCTAGGATTTCTCTTCAGCTTCTTGTTTTTCTTTTCTTGATTTTTTTTTTAACCTATAATACCCTAAAACATTAAAAATTCTAACTTCCATGTGTTTTCAGACCTATTGCACAGGTGATCGGCATCAACCGCAGCTGAGACGACACATTGTTCTGAAACCTGCTCCTGAGAGTGCCAGAAGTGTAGGTCGCACTTTTTGGGCCAAAACCCATGACCTAAACCTCTAGGGCACACAAAATAGGCCAAAACCTGCGACCTATGCAGAATTGAGGTCAGAAACTGCGACTTGGACTTTTTGCGGGAATTTTTCTGAAAGTTTTCTTGGTTTGTCTGAGCCTTTGTTCAGGGTTGTCTGACCTATTTATCTTCCCGTTTTGGAATTGTACTTGTTCTCTTTTACTCAACTAAGTGGTAACCTAGCCCCCTAGGGCTTCAGTACTCTCCACCTTTTGTGGAAGAGTTTTAGCTACTGGAGGTTGTCTGAAATTTCAGTGTCTTCAACCATTTTTGAAATCTGATACCTTACCTTCAGATCCACTTCAGATTGGTTATTTATCCATCCAAAACACCTCATTTAGTTTTGTTTGGGTTTTCCTCTAAGGTTCCCTCTCCTTCCCTCCAGGATATAGCCTTTCGCCACCTCATTTACAACGATCTATCCTCTGATTTTTTGTTGTTTTTCTGCACCAATTTCCAGCAAATCTGACATTTAAATCATTGTCCCTCCCAAATTTAGATCTATTGGCTATTTTGGTGTGTTTTGACTAGATTTTTTTCCCACCTATAGACTAGTTGTTGAGAGGCTCGCCTCCTTGGGTTTAGATTATTGCATAATTAGTTGTTTATTTTCTATTATTTCAGTTTCATATATTGTTATCTGCAGGTTTATTTACAGTTATACAAAACACTTTTTCTTTTACTCTTCAAATGTCTAGGTTTTAAAAATTAAAATTTACACACTTTACACACACACACTAAGCGAAGAGGAGCTTGGTTAACACCGCCAAGAAAAGACTTTAAAACATTGAAATCTATTGATCTTGCACCTCTCTACCCTTGTTTCGACATTGTAATCAATTGATCCTGTACATCCTTGCCCTTGTTGGTCTCTCTTCCCTTTGTGTCATGTTTGTGTCATCATCATTGCGCCACCAAGGCATTTATCCAAGAGACTTCTTGGCCTTCATCCTCAGTTTCCGGTAGGAAGACTTACCCCTCCATGTAGGATTTGAGTTAGTCCTCCACCGAGTCCACACTCTGACTCTTCTTCTGGTTCATTGGGTGCTCCTTCTAGTTCTGCCCCCGGTTCTCCCCCTATCATCTTCACTATGTCTGGTTGAGGACCTAATGTTACTGGTAGCCCTGGCCCTAATGCTGGGAATACTACTACTGGGACCTCAACAGGAACTACCTCGGCTGCTCCCTTGCTCTCCTATATGGAAGGCATCAGTCTTCCCAATTTTAACCAGTTGATAAATGACTCTATGCGCCATGATGTTGGTTGGCCTTCTATGCCAACCAAGCTCCCTTCCGACATCCCCAAGTTTGAAGGTCTTGCTAGAGAAGATCCTACAAATCATGTTCGATCTTTCCACATGTGGTGTTCGTCTAACTCCATTACCAATGACTCTGTCTGTCTTTAGTTGTTCCAATGTACGCTTACTAGAGAATATTCTAATTGGTGTGTTGATTAGGTGTCCTCTTCTCATACCACCTTTGCGACTCTTACTTAGGCTTTTATGTCTTATTTCCAGCTTCCCCTCCGTTATGACATTGGTATTGAAATTTTGACTTCTTTCTATCAATCGTCTATGACCCGCCTATCATATCATGTACAGGAATGGCGGAGAAGAAAGAGCCTATGTCGAGCCCCTACCTTCGAAGACCGTGTCTACATGGACTCATTTCTTAGATATCTCTTGCATGCTATCGGCAACTTAGATCTCTCTTGCCTGCTATTGGCAAAGATGTCGCATCACATTTCCCTCAAATCAAAGAAGCCGCTCTCCAGATTGCCTTAAAATATGACCTGATCTACGCTCATTCAGGTTATGTTTATAACATTCTACCTGATCTTCCCAGACCCGTTGGTGCCAATGCACTAGGGGCATCTCATGTCACCGACGGTATTGTTGGAGCTTTGTCTCATCCATACGCTCAACCTCCTATGGGCTATGGTTTGCCTCAAGGAGGGGCCAACACCTCCATCACCTTTTCCTCTCCTGGTAGCATGTATCCAGGATACGGCATGCCTCCTCCTTTTTCCCAACCTTCTGTTTACCACACTCTTACCCAACCTCATTATTATCTGTATCCACATCCTGGTGCTCCAGCTCCTCCAACATTAGCACCTCTACCTCCCTTGCCTTGTCAACCCCCGCAATAGCAGCCACCGCCCTCTCAGGGGCAGATGTATGCATAGTGGGACGCGACTAATCCTCCTCCTTCTAAAAAGAAGAGGAAAGGCACTCAAAATCAATCTGCCTATGGTAATCCTGGACCTAATCTTCAAGGTAGTGCTCCTAACACTACTAACCAGCAACAGGGCACTCAACCCAAGCAAGATAGACCTGTTTGCAAAAATAAGCCTTGTTCATGTTGTGTTGTTTTTGGTCATTACATGCATGATTTTCCTCTTATACCACATATGTGGCAGATGTGGGAGTCTTAAGAAGTATTGCGAGGACAACAAGCCTACCCTTCTGTCCCTACTAGTCCTGCGCCTAGTCAACCGGCTGTGTTTACTAATCCTTTCCGTCAAGAAGGATTTGTGGCTACCCAACCACCTGAAGGTCATGCGGCCACTCAACCTCCTACACCTGGTACCTCTGATTACTAGATCCTCATGATGAACTCTAACCAACCTATTATCGTTGACCTCAACCTTCAGACTCGTTCTCACCAGTATGACAAGCCTCCCACTACGTCTATCTCCAAGTCACATTCTTCAGGTTCTACAAAGCCTCTTTCGACACCTAATGGTCCTTTGCAGATCCTGAAACCTAAGGCAGAGGTTCATACCAAGATCCCTAAGGGACCACTACACCGAAATTCTACTTCTGGTAAAGTTGCCCATTCATATAGTATAGTAGATGATTTGACACAATCTCATGCTGCCATTTCAACGCTGGAACTCCTCTAGTCCTGCCCTTCACAACGAGAAGCTATACTATCTTCCATGGGTGTTTTAGACCCTTCAGATGATCGTTTCATCATTTTTGATGTTGAATAGTCAAAACATCCTCCTCTTCCTGCTTTCGTCACCTTCCAAATCCTAGTCAAGATACGGAATGCCAACGTTTCCTAGTGTATCATTGATGAGGGGGCATCCAAATGTGTGATGTCTGCTTCGGTTTGGAAAAAAATCTAATCACCTGAGTTGGCTCCTTCCACAATCACTCTTCGAGCATGGGATGGCCACACCTCCCAACACATTGGCCTGTTCCGCAATTTTCCTATTACTCTTACAAGCAAGATTGTTTGCATTGACGTAGAAGTCATTAAAGCCCCCTTAGATTACAAAATTATATTGGGTTGTAGCTACACCTATGCAATGTCAGTTGTCCCATATGTGGTTCACCACAATATTTCCTTCCCTCATAATGGAAGGATAGTCACCATCGACCAGTTGACATATTACAAACCGAAGTCTCAGACCTCCCCTGACTGCATCATCTCTTTGGTGGCCAACAAGCAAATCATCGATCCTTTGACCAGTGTCTCACTCGGAGTCTACAAATATTCCTTTTTTCTTGGTACATTCCATGGTCTTCCTCCTCCTCTCTCTAATCCCAACTCATCAAATGTTTACATGATGCAATTGTCTCGGGCTGCCCTGAAGCGGCCCACTTTAGCTAGTCAGCATCCTCGCCCTCCACAACCTACTCCTAGCCCTTCGATTCAGCCTTCTGGACCTCCTCCTCTTGGCCCTTCACCTACAGCTAGTATCCATGAGCCTCTTTATCCTCCTGGAATGGTTCCTCCAGGCCTTAACCATCTTGGAGTCGTTCCACCTGGCCATTACCCCTCTGGTCAGATACTGTTCCTAGCTCCCCCTCCTAGAGTGTACACGGTATCTATCATGGCTACCCTCTCTCTTCCTAACCTAACCATGGGGATTCCCATCTGGTACCTTGATCCCCCAGCCACTACCCCGCCTGGTCAACCCAAAACTTATCTTTCTTTGACCTCAGTTCAACTAGTCCCTATGACTTCTCTCGTTGCTACAGTGCCTCAGCCACCTCAACAGGAACCCCCTCCTATTGCGACAGCTTTGAGTAATGGGGCCAAAGCCAACAAGAAGGCAACCAAAGACAAGACTACTCAGACAAACCTTGCCCCTCCTCGGCCACCAAAGCATGCTATCCAGTGTGCTTTGTGTGATGTTGTCGATCATGCCACTCTTACTTGTCCGGCGTTGCCTCACCTCAAGCCCATGGTCAATGAGATGTTTCCGGAGTATGATATCCCTGAGGTCTACGTCACTATACTTGATTCAGTCCTAAAACTCAAATCCTTTCACAAAAATCACCCTTGTGCTTTGTGTGATTTCCATGGCCACTACACTCACCTCTGTCCCTACCTTGAAGAGTATCGTTCCTCTTTGGAAGCGTTCTACCAATTCGAGGCCAATCATAACAAGTTCACCTTCCCCTTGTTTGTGATTTCTCATTCGGTAGAACCAAAGGATCTGCCTGCTCCCATTGACATTCCCCCTCCTGATGTCAAAATGATGGAGCCTTTGGCCACCATTTTCTACCTATCATCAGCGATGAGACCCTCGGTGGAAGCCCCCATGGAGACTTCCCTTGATGTTTCACCTGACCTCCCTTCCATGATCACCCTGACCTCAACATCGATAGATCCTTTATCTGCTTACTCATCGGTCATACCTCATGATGTTGCATGTGTGAGCCTTTCTTCACATGATGATGAGTTAGGTAGCTCTACTGCATCCGGTGGTCTCCCTTCCTCCAGTCACCCCATATTCCATTCTGATGAAGACATTATGGAAGCGATGACCGACCCTGACTTTTTGTGGGATGATATGCACCACCATGTGTACTTCCTCCTGCATCAGTCCCATGACCAATATGTTGTGGAAAATAAAGATTTTATTCCTGATGAAGTAAATTGGTTTAGAAATCCCATCCCTACACCAGATGCTTTCGTAGAATAAAATATCGCCTTGGGTGCCCAATGCACCCTAGAAGAAATTGAGCCTTACACTAAGCTCTTCAAATAATTCCACGACATTTTTGGCTGGTCCTATTCAGAAATGCCCAGACTTGATCCTGCCATTTTTGAACACCATATCGATACATGGCCTAATGCCAATACTGTCTGTCAAAATTTGAGACCCATTAATCCTTCCAAATGAGAGGCTGTCAAAGCTGAAATTGAAAAGCTCAAGAAGGCTGGTTTTATCTATCCTATCAAATACACCACTTGGGTGTCCAACCCGATTCCCATTCTCAAGAAACAAGGCACCATCCATGTTTACACTGACTTTTACGACCTGAATAAAGCTTGTCCCAAAGTCAACTTCCCCACACCATTCATTGACCAAATCATTGATGAGTGTGCAGGGCATGAGGTTCTATCCTTCATGGATGGTTTCTCCGAGTACAAAAAAATTGTTATCTGTCATGCTGATGAGCTTAAGACTATGTTTATTTGTCCATGGGGAACCTTTTCCTATCAGGTCACGCCTTTCGGCCTTAAAAACACAGGAGCCACTTTTCAGTCGGCTATGTGTTACTGTTTCCATGAACTCGCTCATATTATGCTTGCTTATTTAGACAACCTCACTGCACATTCTAAGCATCGGGTGCAACACCTTCATGATCTGCGTACCATCTTTCTCCACTGTCGCAAGTATAATCTCTGCCTCAACCCGTTGAAGTGTGTCTTTTGTGTTCCTGCCGGCCGTCTTATAGGCTTCATTGTGTCTAAATATGGTATAAAACTTCACCCATTGAAATTTCAATCCATCCTTGAGCTTCCTATTCCTCGTACTTTACGCCAGTTACAAAGCCTTTAAGGTAAAGATAATTCCTTCGCCGGTTCGTGCTTGACTATGCCACCACCACGGAAGGGTTCCTTAGACTCCTCCGATCTAACATTCCATTTGTATGGGATGCCTATGCTCAAGAGTATTTTTATTCCCTGAAAAATGCTCTCACATCCACTCCCTTGATCCATCCCCCTAACTTTAATAGGGATTTCATCCTATACATCTCTGCCTCCACCTATTCAGTAGCCAGAGTCCTTATTCAAGAACATGACAATGGAATCGAGCATGTTATCTATTATGTTAGTAAGAACCTTGTAGGTCCTCCTATATCCTACTCACATGAAGAGAAATTAGCACTGGATATCATGTTCTTGGTCCAAAAACATTGTCATTACATCCTCATGCGTTCCACCAAGGTCGTGACTAATTCCAACCCTATGGCCTTCCTATTGAGTCGCCTAATCATCAATGGGAAATACGCCCATTGGATCATTATCCTCCAAGAATTTTATCTTGAATTGTCACACCCAAAAGTAATAAAGGTTTAGCCCTTGTTGAACTCATTTCTGAATTACCTACTGGCACGTAGGATCATCCAGTTAATGATGATTTTCTCAATGAACATTTGTTTGCCATTATCACCGATGATCCTTGGTATGGTGACATCCTTACTTATTTGCGAACCAAAATTTTTCCCTCCATCTTGACCGTGATGCTTGACGTCGTATCCGAAACCAAGCTCCCCGCTACCTTCTTATCAGTGACGACCTTTATTGCCGTAGTGTAGATTCTATCCTTCGTCGTTGTCTCACACACACTGAAGAAAAGAAAGTCCTAAATGCCTATCATAGCAACACTTGTGGTGGCCACCTCTCCAGTTTGGCCACTTCCCTGAAAATCATGCACACTAGGTACGTTAGGAATTCTCTCTTCGATGATTGCATTGAAGCAGTCAAACACTATTCCAATTGCCAACATTTTTCCCCTAAGGCATGAGCTCCTCCGGCTCCCCTCCATCATGTCATATCATCTGGTCCCTTTTTTAAGTGGGCCATAGACCTTATGGAGTGTAGACCATCGTCTGTTGTTAACCAAAAGTATATCATCATGGAGGTTGAGTATTTCACCAAATGATCTGAGTCCATGCCAACGTTTAACAACACGACAGCTACCACAACCCTCGTTTTATTTAACCATGTGATCTCTTGATTTGGAGTTCTGAAAACATTGGTCTCTGACCACGGTTGACATTTTGAAGAAGAGATATGGCATGAGCTATCCTTACTGTTGGGCTTTGCACACCAATATTCCTCCTCCTATTACCCCCAAGGTAATGGCCAAGTTGAAGCAGTCAATAAAATCCTTAAAACCATGCTTCAATGAATGGTGGATAAGCACAAAACCAACTGGCACCTTATTCTCTTCCTTGCTTTGTGGGCCTATAGAACTTAAGTTAAAACCTCCACCGAGTTCACTCCTTTTCACCTTGTTTTCAGAGAGGAGGAAATCTTATCGATCGAGTGTGAAATACCTTCCCTCCATATAGCCATAAAACTTCTCCCTGACACCCAACCTTTAGAACAACGACTTATCATGCTTGAGCATACTTCCGAAGACTATCGTGTTGCATTACAAACCATCGAAGTGGCCAAGAAATACACCAAAGCTCAGTATGACCACAAAGTCCACACTCGTACTTTTCATGAAGGTGATCTTTTTCTGGTGTATGACCAGGCCCATGATGTCCTCATTCATGGGAATTTTAGCTCATTATGGCTAGGACCTTACATCATCAGTAAGGATTTAGGTAAGGGGGAATATCTCTTAGAGGGTTTCGAAGGCCATCCCCTTACTAATCCTTGAAATTCACTCTATCTTAAGAAATATTACCCTTAGCATTTCATTTCGGAAATGCATCTTTTATTTCTTTTAGGTAGCCAAATCACGATTTTGTGATTTGATACTTCACGCAGACACCTTTTTTTCCATGAAGAGTCACTTCACCACTCATCAAAATCAAATTTCTTCATTTGCAACACTTGTACTTGGGGCACCACTTGGCCTTCACACTTGTCCATGCTCGTGTTGATTTTTGTCATGAGTAACCATCATGTACTCATGGTTTTATTGTCCCCATGGACCTTTACTATGTGGCAGTATCATCAAGTCACCCTTGTCTAGAGTATCCGAGTTGAGTCATCATCGCATTCATGGAGTCTATCCCGAGTCCCTTTGTATCCTACTATAGTACTCCATCCTTCATTGCTTGGTCCCTCTCTCGTGTCACACAATATGGCCTCCAAACCCACTCTCCCCTATCCCTCATGATATTTTGTCAGTCGTTGCTAGGTCATCCATGTCCTTTATGCTCTAACAAGGGAAGTCCTCCGTCTACTACTGAGTACCCCCCATTTCATCATCACCCCTGGTGTCAGTCTGTCAGTCGCTCTACTTTTTTCTCTCGTGCCTTAGTTGAGGATCACTTACTACCTCACCTATGATAGACCTCCTTCTGTCGAAATTAGATCATTTATTCTAGAAGACAGGTCTAGAGGGTAGTGTACCTTGGCTCTAGCTTCCACTCTTGTTCGGTGCCTCAGATCAGGAAAAGGGACTCATTATAGCCCTTTGACTTTATTGTTTCTCAGCTTCAACTCCTTACAGCATGATCATGATCCGTATACTTGATGGTTCAGTGATGCAGCAGATTGGACTGGTGATTCCCAAGTGTGTGTGAAGATATTTTAGCCCTCATGAGGGGGTGGCCCTACAGGTAGCCCCCCACATTCCCAGATGACCTCTTCATTCCATCCTTCGATGCAGCTCCATGGATTTGATGATGTCATCTTTAGCCGCTTGCAGCGCCTTTTCAATTGCATGTATCAGTCAGATTTTTAGAGCCCTTTCCCGTTTACAAGGGCATCTGGGTTTATTTATATCTCATGTACTCAAATATTATTGTATAATTCCTAGCTGTTATCCCAGGCACAGTATGTATTTTGGATTCATTATCATATTTTTATCTGGAACATGTTTATGCCAACATGTACTATATAGTTTATTCCCTTGTTTACTAGATGCATTATTCTTTGTACTTTGTATCGACGAGCATAAGTGTGCCTCCCCCACTGCCTATAGCACAGGTACTCACCCATAAAAGAGACTTGTTGCACCTGTAAGTCTTGCCTCCTCAGGGTCTAGTCCTCTCAGTGCTTTTGTCTACCTTATATTTCCCTCTCCCTAACTTCCCCTTCGGTGTCTAGTGATTGAGTTCTTACAACATACTTCAGTCATATGATTAGCTCCTAATGCTCGCACACTGGGGGGAAATCTATTACACCATTTTTTGGTCATCTAACGTGTTACTATTAGATGGACCTAAGTACACCATGTAAGACCAATTTTATCCTAAGTAAAATTGCTTTCACTATGAAAAATAACTTAGTAAACCACATTTATTAAGTTGTTTATGGTCTAAACAGGAAACCCCATGAGGAAATATTAAATAAATATACATTTGTTTGATTTTCCTCAAGAAATAATTAGTTAAAAAATAGTTTAATTAATATTCCTAGTTATATTTAACCCAAAACAGGAAAATGAATTAGAGAAATCATTATTTATCTTATTATTTTCTAGGAATCATTATTTAAACCTTATTGAAATAATATTCTTTTTTAAATATGACTAAATCATTTATAAATAATTTAATAAATCATTATTTTTTTTATTATTACTCAACCACATCCTTAAAATGATAAATAAATCATTTATTTATTTACTATTTACAAATAAATGGATTTGACCCAAGTCAAATTATTTTTCCCTCCAACAAATATAATAAAATATTCCATAAAAGTTGGATCTTGATTTGGTTAACAATATTTTAACTATGCACCAATATCTAGACTAACTCAATATTTTGCTATAAATAGAAGGGTTTTTCCATTCATTCACTACCTTTTGTTTCCTAAATATCACTCTGGATCTATACTTTTGGTCTGACTTTGATCCACCATCATTGTCATATTTCGCTACCATTTTCTCGTGAGGTCCCTTTGAGTTCAATTTTTTGCCTGGGTTTTCTACACCATCAAGAGAGAGGGATTTTAGATCTGAAGTGCCAAGGACTTACAAGAACCCATCCCATTAAGGAGAACTGGTAACATCCTTCTATTTTTCCCTCCTAGGTGCCATTAATATAAAATTCATTCAACATATTATTGTCTTGTCTATTAGATGCATGGAGTAAATCTTGTTTTTATTTTCTTCTTAATGTTTTTTAATGCATAGATCCAGTTTTTTGTAGCATTTATCTTAATCACCTAATTGCAGATATAAGGATATTGGTAGCCATCTTTGCTGTTAGGGTTGTTTGTTTTGCACAACTAAAGTGGTATTTTTTTGTATGCATGCAATTAAGATTCATACTAAGAATATGCTAGGCAATGCCAAGGTATGTTAAAATACCAAGGCATGTCAGGAAGTGTTAGGGTGTGTTAGGGAGTGTAAAAGCATGTCAAGGAATGTAGGGGATGCTAACACATGCCACATAATTCGAAGGAATTTAAGACATGTAAGGTGTTATGGCATGTGAAGATGTAAATCGTGTTGCTTAGTTGTTTTACAACAACAGTTGGATGTGATGAGCCTTTTCTTGGCAACTTGTTAAGTGGGATCAATTGAGATTGGACATGAGTAGTCTAAGATGAGTTACATGTAGTTATTAGGTTAACAAGGCATATGTTGAATTTCCACGACGCCTGAGAATCTGGGTTTGGTCTTAGAATCTTTTATGCAAACACACTCATGTTCCACAACACATATACTTTGCACAACGAAATATACACACATCAGGGAATGAACTAGTGCACAAGAAAATTTTCAATTTTTCAAACTTTTCTTCATTAAATTACAAACTATAATAGAATAGGCTAGAACTATCGTACCAGATATTATGGCCCTTTACAATCACACTGATACAAGGAATACAAATAGGGCTTGGTTTTAGTCCTTTGACAACCAATCTACCTTGAACAAAACAACACTTGACCCACTTTTTGATGGTGGCCACACATAGCCCTTTCAATCCACATGTCTTGAACACATTTGTTAGGTCCTTTTGCCTCCCATTATACAATTCCTCAATCTACCTCTATCCATTAACTCAAATCCTTTAGGTTACTGAACTTGGCTCAAAAAAATTTGCCCTCTATCTACCTCTTTTTTCCTTTACGGTCTGCAACACTTAGGGTTTTTGATCATTTGTTCACAACTTCATTGTGAAAAAATCTTTGGTTTGCCCACTTTTTCCATACTTCTTCTCCAATATGACAAGTCTATGGATATGGAGGTTTCCCTTCTTCTTAATGATACAATCCTCTATAATATAGTGAACTAGGGCTAGTTGGCTAGCCCACTTTACTGCTACTTTATTCCTTCAAAATATGTACATCCTTAGGCCCAATACACCTACCCTTCTACCAGTTTTTTTTTCCTTCACAAGTACAAGACTAAGAGCTCTTCTTTGCAAGTCACCTAACAATCCTCCAATTTCACTTGTTCTACCATCTGTTTTCCCAACCACATTCGATTCATTTACTGATCTAGTGCCCAAAATGTTAGAAAATTATATATTACAGAGAAATGCAACACATAAAATATGCGGAAAATACAAGCACACAAAACACATAAAACCAGAGAGACACAGATATACGTGGTTCACCCAGTTTGGGCTACGTCCACCCCGAATAGTCAATCCTTCCTTTCTATTATCCAACAAAATGAAGAGACACAACCTACAGCAGATCCGCTATAATATCCTCTGTTCTCTCTCACAATCTTCCTATATGTTTCTCGCTCTGAGAATACACATACCATATATAGCCGCAACACAATACCCTCATAAAAGCGAGGGCTTGCCTTCTAGGGAAAAAAACCCTAAACTAAACAAAACTTCTACCGTCAGATCATTTTCCTAATGAACAACCTAGATTGACTAGAAATTACTATACTTTTACAAGGAAATTTTACATCTGTTTTTAGCTTCGGGGGCGCTGCCCCCAAAACCCCCCACCGGGGGGCTCCATAAAGTCGCTACCGCCCCCCCCCCTGGACCCACCACGGCAGCAATTAATGTACGGGTGGCGTTGTCGCCCCATTTAAGGTACAGGGGTCCAATGCTGTGATACAAAGTAAACAAGATAATCAGGCTCCACACCCAACAATCTCCCACTTGGAGACTGATTGTAGCATTTCCACCGCTACTTCATTTGCTGGACAATGACTCCTCTTTAGACCTGGCTATTTCTCATTTTCATCGTCATCCTTGAAGACAAATTGAGATTGAGCACATTCTCAGTTTCTCCCTGGTTACAACTTTTTCTAGCATATCTGCAGGATTCTGGCTAGTGTGTATCTTTTCCAGCTTCAACTCTCCATCTTCCAATACTGACCGTATGAAATGGTACTTGAGATGTATGTGTTTAGTCTTGGAATGAAATGCTGAGTTCTTTGCAAGATGAATGGAACTTTGGCTATCACTGTATAGCGTGCCCATATCATGATTCTTACCCAATTCATCCATAAAACTTTGTAACCAAATCATTTCTTTACTAGCCTCTGTAGCAGCAACATACTCTGATTCTGTTGTTGAAAGTGCAACAACACTTTGGAATTTTGAAACCCAACTAACAGCTATTCCACCTATAGTAAATACATATCCTGTAGTGCTCCTCCTGTTATCTCTGTCACCTACCATATTTGCATCAACATATCCTTGTAGAGCAATGTTTGAACCACCAAATCATAATGCTTGATTTGTGGTACCTCTCAAATATCTGAGAATCTATTTTACTACCATCCAATGTTCTTTTCCTAGATTATTCATGTACCTGCTTACAACTCCCGCTGCATGTGCAATATCAGGCCTTGTGCAGACCATTGCATACATTAAGCTTCCAACTGCTGATGCATATGGAACTTTAGACATATATTCCATTTCTTCGTGGGTCTTGGGGCACATCTCCTTACTAATTTTGAAATAGCTAGAAAAAGGTGTACTAATCGGTTTTGAATTTTGCATATTAAATATTTTCAACACCTTTTCTATTTACTCATTCTGAGATAGTGTTAATTTGCAATTTTTCCTATATCTAGTTATCCTCATACCAAGGATTTGTTTTGCAGCTCACAAATCCTTCATTGCAAATGAATTTGCCAATTTTCTTTTGAGCATATTTATTTCCTGCATGTTATACCGTGCAACAAGCATGTCATCTACATACAACAATAATATAATATAACTGTCAGCATTTTTCCTTTTTAGATAAACACAATGATCAGAGTGACATCTAGTATAACCTTGTTCAGACATAAACTTGTCAAATTTTAGATACCACTGCCTTGGAGCCTGTTTTAAGCCATACAAGCTCTTCTTTAACCTACACACCAATTTTTCTTTCCCTTTGACCTCATATCCTTCTGGTCGTTGCATGTATATCTCTTCCTCCAAATCTCCATGGAGAAATGTTGTCTTTACATCTAACTATTCAATATGTAAATCTTCCGCTGCTACAAGACTTAAGATAGTTCTAATTGAATTCATCTTAACAATAGGAGAAAATATTTCATCAAAATGAAAACCTTTCTTCTGTGCAAACCCCTTCACCACAAGTCTAGCTTTGTACCTTTGTTTTCCTCCATCTTCTTCCTTCAGCCTGTAAACCCATTTATTCTACAATGTAGTTTCACCTGCAGGCAACCTGACTAAGTCACAATTCTGGTTATGCATTAAGGAGTCCATCTCTTATTCCATGGCTAGCTCCCACTTCTTCCTGCTTTCAACCTGCATTGCTTCTTCATAAAATTCAGGTTCACCAGAATCAATTAGTAATAAATAATATAATGAAGGAGAGTATCATTCAAGGGGTCTACTTATCCTAGTAGATCTTCTAACACCACTTTCAAGTGTTTTAGGTGCCTGTTGTGGTTGTTGATTATTATTATTTTCAGACACCTTTACTTTTTCAGTTATCTCATCAAGAACTATGTATTCCTTGCTTTCTTTTTCTTGTTTCTTTTCCTGCAACTGATTCTTATACAAGACCTTTTCATTGAATATTACATATTTTCTCCTAATGATTTTGTGATTTTCATAATCATATAAGCGATAACCAAAATCATTAACACCATATCCAATAAAGGTACATTTCTTTGATTTTGCCTCAATCTTTGTTCTATTTTCTTTATTAATATGGAAAAAGGCCTCACAACCAAAAGGCTTTAAAAATGAGTAGTTTACCTTTTTACCTGTCCATGCTTCCTCTGGAATACCACCATCCAAGGAACTCGAAGGCCCTCTGTTTATTAGATAAATAGCAGTATCTACAGCATCTGCCCAAAATTGTAAAGGCAATCCCACATGCAATCTCATGCACCTTGCATGCTCCATGATTTTTCTGTTCATCCTTTTTGACACACCATTTTCTTGTGGTGTTCTTGTAATTGTCTTCTCTCTACGAATTTCATGCTTTGAACAGTACCTATCAAACTCTTTGTTGCAATATTCACCTCCATTCTCTGATCTGAGACACTTCAACTTCTTTCCTGTCTCAATCTTTGTTAGGTCCCTATATCACTAGTATAGTCCCTTATTATTATTAGTGTAACCCCCTTATTGTTATTATTGAACCCTTGTAACCCCCATTTTGTTGTTATTGTGCCCTTAAATTATTATTGTTAGGTTGGCTAGGATTACATTGTGGCCCACTAGGATTACATTATGGCCCCATGGACTCCTATATATAGAAAGGAGGTTTTGTAAATTGTATCATCAAAGAATTTTTCATTTATGTAATGTACTAGAGGTTGCCCCCTCGAAGTGGCTCATTTCTAAGGCGTTGATATCTCTTTTATTCTCTTTTTGGAGCTGGTTACACAACATTTGGTATCAGAGCTTTGGATTCTAGGGTTTCGCTGCTCCAAACAGGTCATCGTGGCATTTGCACTATAACTTTTTTTCTACGAAGTTTCAGAACCTGAAATTTTTAGGGTGCGAAGCCGAAATCCTGAGGAAGATTTTCTAAAAATTTCAGAGCCTGGTTCACAATATGTTCGGAGATATGATATGTGGAAGCAGGTATTTTTGTAGGCTCCTAAACAGGTCATCGTGGCATTTGCGCTATAAATTTTTTTCTACGAAGGTTCAGAATCTGAAATTCGTCAAAAAATTTCAGAGCTTGGTTCACAATATTTTTGGAGATATGATTTGTGGAAGGTAGTGCTTTTTCAGGCTCCTCAATTGCATCTCAAAGAGGTGGTCGTGGGAAAAGTTCAATAACTCTCTCTCTGGGCATCAGATTGGAGTGCCGTAAAAAGTGGTCGCAAGTACACAGATTGTAGTTTCTTGGCTATCAGTTTCAAAGACAAAGGACGAAACAGTGACACGTGGCAAGTCATACAAGTTCGCTCTACTGAACGAGTCCATAATTAGGTCATTGTGGGAGATTGGACACAACTTTTTCTTGGAGAATCCAAATTAGGTCAGACCTGTGGCATTCAAAAGAGAATTTAGAGGGCTACTTCAGTGCTTAGTTTCAGATATTGAAGATCCGCAATCACAAAGATAATAAAATTTCAATATCGAGCTCCTCAAAGCAAGTAAAAGGTGTGTATTTTTTTTCCGAATTGCATAAGTCTTGTTTGAAGAATCAAGTTGAATTGATTGAAAGGGCCTATTGTAGAATAGATATCAATATTGGAGTCTAAAATGGCCCCTAAAAAGAATTCAACAGCCATTAAGCCTTTAGAAGGCTCTACTATGACTCATGAAGACGAAGAATGGAAACATGACATATCAAAATTACAAGAGCAAGTGCAACAAATTTCTCTCTTGCAAAGAACAACAAAAACTGAAATGGAAGTTTTGAAGAAGGGCGTGGAAACTAAGATGGATGGTTTGAAGAAAGGCATGGAAGCTAAGATGGATGGCACGGAAGTGGGCATGGAAGCTAAGATGGATGACATGGAAGCTAAGATCGATAAAAAAATGAAAGACAACATGGAAAACATGAAGAAAGATCTAAAAGTAGACATTGAAGGTTTGGGAAAGTTGATACAAGAAATGTTTCCTAATGGTGAAAAGATAGTAGAGGAAACTCATGATGAGAACAAAATAAATGTTAATCATGATTTCATAAAATCTAATGTTGGCGGGAAGAACCACCATATTCAAAAAATGGATATGAGGAAGTTTGATGGAAAGGATCCTGTAACATGGATACTACAGATGGAGCAATATTTTGATCTCCATAATGTGCAAAACACCCAAAAGGTACGCATTGCAACTTTACATTTAGAACAAAATACATTTGTATGGTATCGATGGCTTTGCTCCCGTAAAAAAATTGTCACTTGGTCAATTTTTACGGAGGAAATGATATCACATTATGAGGATACAAAGAGCAACACCTTCTTTAGACAATTGATAAATCTCAAACAAAAGGGTTTAGTGGGGTAGCACATTGAGGACTTCCAAAAATTGAATATAAGGGTAACTGATATTCTAGAGGAACATAGGATTGATCTCTTCATAGGCACTTTAAAGGATAACATCCAACATGGAGTTCGTGTTTTGGAACCGGATTCATTGGAGAAGGAATTCAGGTTGGCAAGAAAATTTGAATGTATAATAATGGCGACAAGGAAGCCTACCACTCAATTCTATAAAGAAGGAAGTGTTGCTACGTCTAGATTTCCACAACCTACAAGGTTGACACCACAACAATTGGAATAAAAAAGAGCAAAAGGGCTTTGCTACAGTTGTGATAGCAAATACACTAAAGGTCATAAGTGTGCTGAGAAGAAATTATTTTACATAGATTGTGAAGAGGAAGAAGAAAATGAACAAGAAGAGGATATGCACCAGGAACCAGCCCCAGAAGAGGAAGAAATGAATCCAACCATATCGTGTAATGCACTGGCAGGAATTACCACTCCTCAAACTCTCAAGATAAAAGGACAAATCAAGAAGAGAAAGGTAATAGTGTTGATTGATTCAGGTAGCACCCATAATTTTATTCATTGTAAGGTAGCCAAGGAATTAATTTGTTTCCTATACCCAGCACCAGAATGTCAAGTGATGGTTGCAAATGGAGGAACTATAAATTGCTCTGGAAAATGCCATAATATCAAGCTAACCATGGGGGAATATGTATTGACTAGTCCAATGCTTTCCATTCCTATAGGAGGTGCTGATGTTGTACTAGGAGTACAATGGTTACAATCTTTGGGGACGGTAGCTTTTAATTTTCAAGAACTTTTCTTGAAATTTTTTTCAGAAGGAAAGGAAGTCGAATTACGGGGTATTGAAGGGAAGCCAGGAAGGATAATAAGCTCTAATGTCATGACAAAGCTTCTAAAGAAAGAACAACGAGGCGTAATTGCACAATTATGCTCGCTAGAAGTTCCGACATCAAAATCATCTATTTCTGCAGATCTCCAACAAGTCTTGGACAATCATTCCAAGGTGTTTGAAACTCCCAAAGGACTCCCACCTATTCGTGATGATGATCATGCTATTCATTTGATTCCAGGAAGTGTTCCTCCAAACATCAGGCCTTATAGATATCCTTACTTCCAAAAGAGCGAAATTGAACGTATGATTGCAGAAATGTTAGAGGCAGGTATAATTCAACCTAGTCAAAGTTCTTTCTCTACTCTTGTAGTTTTGGTACACAAGAAGGATGGATCATGGCGAATGTGTCCGGATTATAGGGAGCTCAATAAGCTCACCATTAAAGACAAATTTCCCATTCCTGTGATTGATAAATTATTGGATGAATTACATGGAGCAATTTATTTTACCAAGTTGGATCTTCGTTCAGGATATCATCAAATTAGAATGAAGACTGAAGATATTCCAAAAACGGCATTTCGAACTCATGAGGGTCATTATGAATTTTTGGTCATGCCTTTTGGCCTTACCAATGCACCTTCTACATTTCAAGGGTTGATGAATTCCATTTTCAAACCCTTCCTTAGAAAATTTGTGCTAGTATTTTTGATGATATACTAATCTATAGTAGGTCTTGGAAGGATCATGTTGAACATGTTGACAGGGTGCTCAAACTATTGCAGGAGAAACAATTATATGCAAAAACATCCAAATGTTTCTTTGGAGTACAAGAGGTGGAATATCTGGGTCATATTATATCTCACGAGGGTGTTAAAGTAGACCCTAACAAAATTAAAACCATTAAGGAATGGAAAGTCCCCAAGACAATAAAGCAGTTGCGAGGATTTCTCGGGTTAACAGGCTATTATCGCAAGTTTGTTAAGAATTATGGGAGAATAGCAGCACCTCTAACAACATTATTGAAGAAAGATGCTTTTTCATGGACTCCTGAAGCAACTAAGGCCTTTGAACATCTCAAAGAGGCAATGTGCCTAGCACCGGTCTTAGCTACGCCAGACTTCACAAAAACCTTTATTGTGGAATGTGATGCCTCAGGAAATGGAATTGGTGTTGTTTTAATGCAAGAAGGAAGACCCATTTCTTTTGAAAGTAATCCAATCAAAGGAAAGTATTTACAGAAACCTATTTATGAGAAGGAAATGTTAGCAATATTGCATGCACTAAAGAAATGGAGAACTTACCTAATGGGAGGACACTTCAAGGTAAAAACTGATCATGATAGTCTTAAACACTTTTTGGAACAAAGACTATCTTCAGAAGAGCAGCAAAAATGGGTCACAAAGATGTTGGGTTATGACTTTGAAATAATCTACAAAAAAGGAAAGCTTAATGTTGTTGCGGATGCACTCTCAAGAAAGAATGAAGAGGTGGAAGCATTGCTTTGTGCCATTTCTATTATCCAACCAGATTGGATAACTGAAGCAAGAGATGAATGGAAGAAGGACAAAGATGTATGGACACTCATTCAAAAGTTGCAGCAAGATCCTAGTACATCTGATACATTTAGTTTGAAAAATGATTCCTTATGGTACAAATATCGCTTATATCTTTGTAAGAATTCCCAACTAAAACAAAAGATTCTTCTGGAATTGCACACTTCTCCTTTAGGAGGACACTCAGGATTTTTAAAAACTTACCACAGGGTGAAGAAAGAATTTTTTTGGGATGGCCTTAAATCTGATATTCAAAATTTTGTGGCGGAATGTTTGGTTTGTCAGCAGAATAAAGTGGAAACAATTAAGACCCCGGGACTTCTACAACCTTTATCCATTCCAAGTCAACGTTGGGAGAAGATTTCAATGGATTTTATCACAGGTTTACCTAAGTCCGAAGGAAAGAGTGTCATCATGGTGGTAGTTGATAGACTTACCAAGTATGCACACTTTTGTGCATTATCTCATCCATTTAAAGCAAGTACCGTTGCTACTACATTTATGGACAGAATTCAAAAGCTACATGGAAGCCCAAGGGTTATTGTGAGCGACAGAGATCCCATTTTTACTGGAAATTTTTGGACGGAGTTGTTTTCTTGTTTGGGTACTCAATTAGCTCATAGCTCATCTTATCATCCTCAATCTGATGGTCAAACTGAGATAGTAAATAAATTTTTTGAAGGATATCTTCGTTTTTTTGTATCTGATAAACAAACACAATGGGTCAAGTGGTTACCTCTTGCTGAATGGTGGTATAACACTTCCTTCCATACTGCAGCAAAAATGACCCCATTTATGGCACTTTATGGATATCATACACCATCCATCACATCATATTTAAGAGAAAATTCGAAGGTTCAAGCAGTGGAAGATCACATCGAGCATCAGCAAGAAGTTCTCCAACTCTTAAAGGATAACCTGAATTTGGCACAAAATCGAATGAAACAACGGGCAGATCAACATCGTAGCGAGAGAAGTTTTGATGTAGGAGATTGGGTATTTTTACGGCTACAACCATACAAACAAATGTCCCTCAAGCAAGCAAAGAAGGATAATAAATTATCGCCAAAGTACTATGATCCTTACAAGGTGTTGCAAAAGATTGGTTCTATGGCATACAAATTGGAGCTTCCTGCTTCTTCGCGAGTACATCCAGTTTTCCATGTTTCATGCTTAAAGAAGGTTATAGGTGAAAATCTTCCAGTTCAAACAATATTGCTAGAAATTGATGAGGAAGGAAAAATAATATTGGAACCTGAAGTGGTCATGGAAACAAGAACTTGAAAGCTACGGAATCGATCAATTTCAGAGTATCTCATCAAGTGGAAGAACTTACCCACTGAAGATTCTACATGGGAGGATGATAATTTTATACAGAAGCACCTGGAGCTACTCAAGCGTTGAGGACAACACTTCTTTGAAGGAGAGGGGCATGTTAGGTCCCTATATCACTAGTATAGTCCCTTATTATTGTTAGTGTAACCCCCATTTTGTTATTATTGTGCCCTTAAATTATTATCGTTAGGTTGGCTAGGATTAAATTGTGGCCCACTAGGATTACATTATGGCCCCATGGACTCCTATATATAGAAAGGAGGTTTTATAAATTGTATCATCCAAGAATTGTTCATTTATGTAATGTATTGGAGGTTTCCCCCTCGAAGTGGATCATTTCTAAGGCGTTGATATCTCTTTTCGTCTCTTTTTGGAGCTGGTTACACAACAATCTCAACCAAAGATTTCCATTTATTGAAAGTATAAAATACATCAGATTTATTCCGAATACAATAAATCCAGGTTTTTCTAGTTGCATCATCAATAAAAGTAACATAATAACAAGATCCACCGAGAGATGATACCTGAGTAGGTCCCCATACATCTGTATGCACAAGCTCTAATTTTTCGCTCTTCTTTTCTTTCCCAACTCTGAGAAATATGACTCTCTTTTGTTTTCCATAAATGCAATTCTCACAGAAATCCAAATCAACATTCTTCAAACCTGGAAACAAATTTACTGAGTGAAGAATATTCATCCCCTTCTCACTCATGTGTCTTAGCCTATGATGCCATAATGCTGCATCTTCTCCTTTGGAAGTTAAAGCATTAACAAAGTTAGAAATACCATTTCATAAATACAATGTACCAACCTTTTTGCCTTTTGCTATTACCAGGGCTCCTTTGGTGACCTTCCAAGTTTTATCTGTGAAAGTTGTCCCACAACCTTCACTGCCTAATTGCCCTGTTGAAATCAGATTTTTCTTTAGATCTGGAACATGCCTTACCTCCTTTAATAGCCATTGGTTTCCATTCTGTTTTTTTACAAGAACCTTACCCATTCCAACAATTTTACAGTGTTTATCATTACCCAAACGAACTTGTCCAAAATCTCCTTGAACATAGTCATGAAAATATTTCTTATCGTGTGTGGCATGGAATGAAGCCCCTGAATCCACAACCCAAGAATCAGTAACATTTTCGAAAGAAATAATAAAAGCATCTTGTAACACATCACCTGTCACATTTTCTTCATGGTTGTTTTCTTGCTGTGTGTCTCCTTTTCCCTTCCGAGATCTACAGTCTTTCTTTAAGTGTCCTTTATTTCTACATTTTCAGCACACTATCCCTGATCTAGACTTGGATCTTCCTTTTCCTGATTTACTATGATATCCTGAGCTCTTTCCTCTTTCCATTCTCCTTCCCCTAGACTCTACACTCAAAGCATTACCCGATGTCTCACTGGAGCTTTTCCGTCGCATTTCCTCGCTAAGGATAGCACCGACAACATCATGAAACTTTAAAGTACTAGATCCAGAGACAGAGTTACTAATGGCCATTACTAAACCATTCCAATTCTCTGGAAATGAGCACAAGAATAACAGAGCTCTAACTTCATCATCAAAGTTTACCCCTACAGAACTTAACTGACCAGTAACTATATTAAAATCATTTAAATGGTTTGCAACAGATCCACCTTCCGACAACTTCATATTAATTAATCGTATCATAAGAAATACCTTGTTTGAGGCCGAGGGTTTTTCATATAGTTTCGCCAATGTCTGCATCAAACCCTCTGTTGTTGTTTCCTTCGAAATATTGAAGGCAACTGACGCCGCAAGGCACAACCGTACTGTTCCGAGTGCCTTTCCATCGAGAATGTTCTATTCTGTGTCTGTCATAGCCGTCGACTTCTTTGTTTTTCTGCTCAATGGTAGGTACAGATATTTCTGATACAAATAACCTTCCATCTACATCTTCCACAGTGAGAATTTTTGGCCGCTAAATTTCCTGACCCTAAACTTATCATCTTCTGCCATTGCTCCCACTCGAACAAGGAACCCTTCTTTCCTGTGAGTTTATCAGCCAAATATACCTTCGGCTCTGATACCAGTTGTTAGAAAATTATATATTATAGAGAAATGCAACACATAAAATATGTGGAAAATACAAGCGCACAAAACACATAAAACTAGAGAGACACATATATATGTGGTTCACCCATTTTGGGCTACGTCCACCCCGAATAGCCAGTCCTTCCTTTCTATTATCCAACAAAATGAAGAGACACAACCTACAGTAGATCCGCTGTAATATCCTCTGTTCTCTCTCACAGTCTTCCTATCTGTTTCTCGCTCTAAGAATACACATACCATACATATCCGCAATACAATACCCTCATAAAAGCGAGGGTTTGCCTTCTAGGGTAAAAAACCCTAAACTAAACATAACTTCTACCGTCAGATCATTTGCCCAATGAATGGCCCAGATTGAGTAGAAATTAATATACTTTTACAAGGCAATTTTACATCTGTTTTTAGCTTCGGGGGTGCTGCCCCTGAAACCACCCGCCGGGGGGGCTCCATAAAGTCGCTACTACCCCCCCTGGACCCCCCACGACAACGATTAATTTACAGGCAGCGTTGCCGCCCCATTTAAGGTATAGGGGTCCAATGTTGTGATACAAAGTAAACAAGATAATTAGGCTCCACACCCAACACAAAACACTTCCCTCATCTAGGGCTCTTAAAATATGCCACCTAATAGTGATTTGAGTCCTCTCAAAATCAATATTCTCGTGTAACAAATATTTTTTTTCCAATCTATAAATAAATATGAACTACTGATCTTATCATCCCTCTAACAACTTGTAGATGACTGAACTAGCGTCACAAATCATCCATTAATAGTCCATTGACTAAATGTTTATAGGTTGCTTTAGATCTCTATCCAAAACTCTATGAAAAATCCAACAAAATCAACTCCTCTTCATGTCAATCCATTTCTCATATGGCACATTTCTTCTAATTGATCTTCTACTCAAGTTCCACCTTCCTTTGGATTTTTTTATCTCCGAACATACTTCTACAAAAAATATTCGAAATTTGTGGTATATATTGCAGAGATAAACTTCTCTCTAAGGGTCACAACCCCTCTTCTTCTATGCAGATTTGTCATAGTCTTAATGGCATACCTTATGGATTGAACATGCTAGGAAACCTCCCTAAATAGGGAATTATACTTCTATTCTAATTTCTTTAGAACAAACCCTATCCACCCATAAAAAAAAACAACTATTTCCTCCATAAGAGACTCAACCTAGCTCATATGGATCCATAGATTCTGGGAATTTCTTTGACTAAATCTTGACCTGAACTTTAGATCTTACGAGCCTCAAAATATGGTTACCGCAGTTAATATTACACCTGTGATTACTTTTGTTCTAGCCCTAAATTCTAGTTCAGACCCTCCTCCATTTGTGTTGGTATTTATCACACACCTTGCAACCTACTACCCACCACAAGGTAGGTTCTCAAGCCTCTCTACTATTTAAAAATTTGATGTAGCCTTCACACAAAAACACCACTGAAATGACATGACCAAATTCTCATGAGTCACCTATCTTGAGCTTGATCTGCCATAAGAGAACCAACAATATTCCATCCTACTTCCTATCTCAAACCCACTAAGTTATGTGACATTATTTTGAACCCTCACATGATGATATTACTCTTGGTGGATGATCATGGCCTCCCTTTAGCAATTCTTACGTAGCCCTGTAACTCAACCTACTTTAGGACTACATCTCTCATGGCCTCCTTGATCAAATGAGCTCCTTCACACTTGATGTTCTTGCCTTCATACTAAGGCCTCCTTAAATATCTTTTCTTAGCTAGGCCTCTTAAGAACTCTCTAGAACTTATGAACTTTATCCACTTAGACCTTAGGAAATATTAATTTTTATTTTTAATTTTATTTTAGATTTTAAATCCAATCTCGGGTCCAAAGACCCTTTGCTTGGTTTATTTTCACACAAATCCTTTTGTGGCGAAAATCACACAAACCCATATCACTAGGCTTATGTAGTACCTCCAAAGCTACACAATTAAACAACATAGTCTAGTTGTAGTAATCGTAACTTGGTCAAGCTCCTATAGTCAAGCAAGGACTTGGTTGGGTTCCCAAGTTGAAAATTAAGTAAGGGTAGTTGTGAGTGCATGATAAATAGGGAGGGTCAGGGCATGCCAAGGAATGAAAGGGCATGCTAACACATGCTGGATAATGTCAATGCAGGTTGAGGAACGTTAAGGAGTGCATAGTCATAAGAAGGGGGAAATAGGTCAAAATGAATGGAAATGAACAAATAAGAGTGTGTTCCAGGAAGTGTAATTGAATTCAAGTGTGCCAAGGATGAAGTGTGTTAGAAGAGGTCCATGATAGGATTCGCAAGAGGCAAGTCTATGATTGTGATAAGGGGCTCGACAAAGAAGTTTTAGACAAAGGGAGACTTTGTTTTGGGCACAATACTATGTTTCCTTTATCTATTATTTTTATATTAAATGTGGCACTCTTTGGCCAAATGCTCATGTTTTAAATTATTTTATACAATTGAATATTGTACATTGTTTTGTATAACTTTTGGGGCACTAAGCTTGTGTCGACTTATATCTTGTGTGTCTTGTGTATCTTTTGGTTCTTGCAAAATCTCAGTTAATGCTCTATTGTTTATATGAATTGGACATACATGTGAAATATTTCCTATGTAAGCTATGTTTCTTAGTTGTTTTATGACCATGGATAGATGTGATCCTTGTCTTGGTAAGTTCTTAAGTGGGTAAAGTTAAGCTTGGACATGAGTGGCCTAAGATGAGGTATAGGAAGTTCTTAGGTGAACAAGGAACAATCTACTTGTAGTAGGTGCAATTGATCAAGTTGTTACGGTTGAAGCAAACCAATTCCACATGAACTATAGTAGCTAAGGAGTTGATTGGATTCCCAAGTCCTGAAAAATTGTAAGGCTATTTGTGAGGGCATGAGTGCCAAGGCATGCTAGGGAATGCTAACATGTGCCAGATAGTTCAGAGGCATGTCAAATATGCTAAGATGTGTAAAGTGCTAAGGCATGCTGAGATGTGCAAGGGTGTGATAATACGCACCAGGGACTGTCAATGCACAAAAAATGAGAAACAAGTTAAAATACAAGGAAATGAACACATCATAGGGTTAATAAGTCATCAATTTACATTTTCTAGGAGGGGCATTCTATGCACACCAACACTAGGTGGAAATAAGTGTCAAGTGCCAAGTGTTAGTGCATTCTAAGTTCCAAAGCATACCGAGGAATATTAATGAATGCTATACATGGTAATTATCATGGACTCTTTAGGACTACATCTCTCTTTGCCCCATTGATCAAATGAGCTCCTTCTCACTTGACGTTATTTACTTCATCCTAAGGCCTCCTTAAATAGTTTTTCCTAGACCTCTTAGGAACCCTCTAGAACTTATGGGTTTTATCCACTTAGACCTTAGGAAATATTAATTTCCATTTTTAATTTTCTTTTCCGTTTTAAACACCATCTTGGGTCCAAAATCCGTTTTCTTGGCTTCTTTGCCCACAAATACGTTTTTGACCAAACTCACACAAACCCACCTCACTAGGCTTGTGGAGTACCTCCCAAGCTATAGAACTCAATAACATAGTCTATTTTAGTAACCATAACTTGGTCAATCTCTTGTAGTCAAGCGAGGACTTGGTTGGGTTCCCAAGTGGAAAATTTAGTAAGGGTAGTTGTGAGGGCATGATAACTAGGGAGGGTCAGGGCATGAAAAGGAATGAAAAGGCATGCTAACACATGTCAGGAAATTTCAATGCATTCTGAACTAGAGTGTTAGGGAGTGTCAGGTCATATCAAGGGATAACTAGGTCAAAATGCATGGAAAGGAATGAATAAGAGTGTGTGTCAGGGAGTGTCAGTGAATTCAAGTGTGCTAAGGACAAAGTGTGTTAGGAGAAGTTCAGAATATGATTTACATGAGGCAAGCCTATGGTTTTTAAGCGGGGCTCGACATAACAGTTTTAGACAAAGGGAGATCACTTTGTACTAGGCACACCATTGTTTTTCCTTTAACTATTTTTTTAAGTGAGATGTGGCACAGCTTAGCTACATGCTCATGTTTTAAACTATTATACATAAATGCATATTGTACATCATTGTGTATAATTTTTGGGGCACTCGACTTGTGTCAGCTTATATCTTGTGTGCCTTGTGCATCTTGTGGTTCTTGAAAACTCTTAGTTAATGTTCTACTATTTATATGAACTAAACATACATGTGAAATATTGTTTGTTTAAGATATGTTGCTTAGTTTTTTTATGGCCATGGATAGATCATGTGATCCTTTTCATAGTAACTATTTAAGTGGGACAAGTTGAGCTTAGACATGAGTGTCATAAGATGAGTTATAGGGAGTTCTTAGGTGAACAAGGCACAATCTACTTTTAGTAGGTGCAGCTAGTCAAGTTGTTGGGGTTGAAGCGGGTCAATATTGTCACATGAACTGAAGTAGCCAATGACTTGAGTGGGTTCAAAAGTCATGAAAAAATGTAAAGGATAATTGTGAGGACATGAGTGCGAAGGCATGCTACGGAATGCTAAGATGTGCCACATAGTGCCACAGGGACTTCACTCAATGAACCTCTGACCTGTCGCGTGCGTTCGTGGCATATTAAAAAATACCTTTAGTTTAAATACATATTGGAAAATACCCCTAAAAATCACATTATTTAACCCCCTACCAATACGAACCTAGTACACCTTCCTAATTCAGAAAACCCCTACTTCCACTAAATATTGTAGGTATCATTTTTTTCCTTAACATTTTCTATACCCCTTTATATTTTTTCATTGAATTTGAGATCCATTTTGTATACCTGCCAATGTAAAACCCCTTTACCCCCTATATATCACCCAATATATTATTTCATATTTTCCTTAATATATATCCCCCAATATGAACCCACGTGGTATGGTATTTCTCCCCCAGTGAATTCCCTGTGCATAGTGCGAAGGCATGTCAAACATGCTAATATGTGCCAAGTGATAAGACATGCCAAGAGGTGCAAGGGTGTGTCAATGTGTGCCAGGGAATTTCAAGGAAAATAAGGGAGAAACGAGTTAAAATAAAAGGAAATGAACACGTAATAGGGTTAATAAGTCATCAATTTAACTTTTCCAAGAGGGGCATGCTAGGCACACCAACACTAGGCACTAATAGATGCCAAGTGCAAAGTCTTAGTGCATTATAAGTTCCAAGTCTTCCTTTGTTGCTTCTCATATACTTTACAAAAATTGATCTAAAATAAATTTAATATTAAACCATGCCAAATAATACCAACGCATCTCAACGTATTCCATACATGCAAAGATTTCCAAGTGCCAACATGTGCCAAACGCCAATATGTGTTAGGAAGTGTTCTGCATGCTATGAAGTGTAAGGGCATGTTGAAGAGTGTTAAGGTTTTCAAGAGAGTGGAAATGCACGTTGAGGAGTGTTAAGGAGTACTAGGACAAAACATTAAGGGAGCACTAGGTAAAAGTTCATGGAAGTTTTTGATATGAGGAACATGTACCAAGGACTAGTGTTAATGAGTTCTAGCTATCATGCTAAGGAGAGAGTCACAAGGTATGCTAAGAATTGGTAAGGTGTGCTAGGGAATATCAAGGCATGTCAAGAAGTTCCAAAGTGTGCTAGGGAGTTCCAGGGTATGCTAATTAACTATGCCAAATAGTGCCAAGATATGGCAATACATGTTAGGTGCTAAGGATGTGTAGGGTGCTATGGTATTTCAATATGTGTGAAGAATTTTCAAGGAAACAAAAGGAATAACCAAGCTAAAATGCAAGGAAATGAATACATAAGAGGGTTAATAAGTCGGGACTTTATCTTTTTTCAAAAGGGGCATGCTATGCACACTAATAATAGGTCCCAATACATGCCAAGTGGCATTGTGTGCCAAGTGCTAATGTATGTCAATACATGCAACCAAGGTGTTCCAGGGCATGTTAGGGACTACATGCATGCCAATACATGCTAGGAGAGTTCTATGTTGTGCTAGCGCATGCCACCATGTGCTTGGGTGTCAATGTCATGACATGATGTTTTAGGTACACAGATGTTTCAAGACATGCGAGGTGTTAAGAAATGTTAGTGTGTACCAAAAAATTAATTTAAGGTATGCCCAATGTTGAGGAGTGTTAGGTGTTTCTCATTAATATAATTTATAGAGTTTTATTAAGTTTTAAATAATATATTTCCTACATACACTAGTGGAACTTTATCTAAAGGTAATTTGCTAGATAATAAACTTAATAGATATGAATCATGTGTTGACTCATAGGAAAACTCTATTTGACTAGTCATTGCTTAAGGGAAATCATACACACTAATTACTTCTTAACAAATTGATTGACTCTAACCACTATGGCATTGGACATATTATAAAAAAGAATCCACAATAATTCTCTTAAATCATTATCTTTTGACAAAAATATATTAACCTGCACATAGCATCATCAAAAACTCATTGGGATGATAAATGATGACGAACATTTTTTGACCCTCACCAAAAGCAACAAAAAGAGCATTGGTGAGGGTCATTAAAAGTTCGTCACTAGAAGTATCACCAAAGAGAGAATTAGTGACGGGCCTTTAATGACCCTCACCAAAAGTATCATTGAAAATGCCTTTGGTGACGAACCTTAAAGGACCATCACTATATATAGTTATAGTGACGCTTTTTTAATGACCGTCACCATTTGTGACCTTGGTGACAAACCTTAAAGGTCCATCACAACCATGAACCTCACCAATGCCCTTTTTTCTTGTAGTGAAAAATGCAGACTTAGCTAAATAGCTGAAGCGTGCATAGAAATGTCAGATGACAAATCCAGATCTAAACAGATCAAAAATAATAATCCAAATCCTTCCTTCTATTTTTTCCTTCATCTCCCTTTTATGCTTTGTGAGCCTTCCATGGCCCTGGCCCACCTCATAACTGCGCTACACATGTTCCCATTAGCCTCCATGAATATTTCATTGTCTCTCCATGTTCTCCACCATCTTTGCATCTAATTTCCACTCTCTCCATCATGTGTACATTAGATGCATCACTTCCTCCACTATTTCATTATTAGTGATATATGATCTTACTTTTAAGGCACCATGATCTCATTTGACTTTGTCCATGATCTCCATGATCTTGTCACTATTGCTACATGATCTACACTCTTCCTTCATTAAGAGGCTACTCCAATACTCCATAATGCAGATCTACTTCTAAGTTATCCACATACACACATCAAAAGTGGATTTTACTCATCTATGGGGTTTATGGGTCCCTCCACCCTCTTATTTACTTAATTAAGAAAATTAAGAACTCTAATATTCCAATTAACTGATGGAAAATTGTGAATATTAAACTAACCTAGTTCGCATGAGCTTATGCATCTACAACTATAGATAAATCTTTTGAAGTTCAAAAATTGATGAAAGAAAAGGATGAAAGAATCATCCAATTAGAACTTGAGCTACAGGAAAAGAAGCAAAATGTCAACCAACGTCTACATGTATAAGTAAAGCAACTCCAATAAAGCATGGACCAATTGAATATTCAACACCAAAATGAAATCAGTTCAAAGGACACTCAAATTCATTAATCACAGTTTTATATAGAGAAATTGAAAGATAATCCAAATACAAAAGATTTTAGAAAAGAGGCCTTGGAACTAAATACCCTATTGGCACAAAAACAAGTTATTTTTTGTCAAAATCTGTCAAACATTATTGAATTGTGTGAGCAAAGAGATTCACTAATGAATCGAATATCAAAGCAGAGGATCAATTTCGATGAGATTGATGATAAGGTTTCACAATATGACACCTGGAAGGATTCTGCAGATGGACAAAAGACCAACCTGCCGAGGATTGAAGAGTCTAAAAATGAAATATTGTTTACTAAGTTGGACATATAGTTGAAACATGCTAAAACAGCCATTTGCAGAGAAAAAGATGTGGCTACAAACATTGTGGAAAATGTCAGTCAAAATATCATCACTGCAAAACTTATTGATATATGTCCTCGCGGTTCACTTCTTATCGTGAAAGACTTGATAAGACAATGGAAAGAAGTTTCAAAGGTCAAAGAGGAACACATCCAAATTTTGGAAAAACTAGATTGGGATAAGTATTGGAGATACTTGGTAAAGCCACATATCCAATGGCTTATGCTATGTTGTCTTACAAATACATCCTCCTACATGTTTCCTCCACTTTCTAATGTTGTTTTCACTGGATATATATGCATCAGGTCAGGCAAACCTCCCAAGGTTAAGCCTATGCTTACCATCCTTTAGCTCAAGCAAAAAATGGCTAATGAGACAACATGACAATCATCAAGCAAGTCACCCCTTTAAATTAAGTTTCTATTTAATTTTCACTTAGTTTAAGGAGAGTTGTTTCAAACCTCCTCAACTTTTATTGTAATAGCTATTTTAAGCCTATCTATTTTATTATATAAACCCCTTCATGTCTTTTAAGAAGGGGTCTTGAAATTTTGAAAGGAAGACTTTACAGAAGTCACATTTTTGTACTCTTGAATTTTTCTTAATAGAAAGGGCTGAACCAAATACTTTTTCTCAGATGAGCAGAGTGAGCATATACATGGTACTTTTATCCTATATGTTATATTTTTGTTCAAAATGTGAAATGTTTAATTGTATGATGTTTTGTGTCATGTATCTATTTGAAAAGAATCAGGCATTAACTCAATTTTGAACATGTTATATTGTTATATTTTGGTACATATTCAATACAGGCATTTAATAGTTGTCATATATGCTTTATCCAATTGATTTAATTAACTATTTAATTAAATCAAATATTTCAAATTGTTTTCATATCTCTAAGTGTCTGTACAATATTTATTTGCATTCGCTGAAAGATCATCTTTATAAATCACACAAAGAATATATATTTCATACTGGGATACTGACCTGAAATTGATTGTTAGTTATTGCTCTGTTAATATCAGTTTCAGATTTATAATGAAAGTGCTTATGTTTGCTTCTTGTACAAGGGTTTATAGATGTGATTATGATTGATAAACAAACAAACTTGATGAGATTAAGTTGATTTCATGAACATAAAAGCATGGAAACTAAATTTTGAACAACAACATATAAACAAAAAACAAACCATGACAATTGAGTCAAACACACATGGTTTTGATAAAGGATTTCACATCTCCTGGGCTACATCTCCTTGGTCTAGCTTCCATGGCATGGGCCTTTGTATTAGCTTCAATTGTGAAAATTTTTTATTTACAGTCTCCTGTTGCCTTTGCAACCTGCTCCAATGGCTCCAAAGAATTAAAATATACCAATAATGTCTCTTTCTGAGCCAAAATTGGTCAAAAATTTCCTTAGTTATGGAAAAAACCAGTTTTTCCTACATTTTATCCACCAAATCTGGAAAATGTTCAGCTAACTCCACTAAATCTGCACTGGCACCGAAAATGGCTCTCCACCAAACTGGCTGCCAAACTAACCATGTCATTAAATTAATGATAAGTTCACTTTAATGGTGATTAATTTTTTTTTAGCGCTAATCGTGATGTAAGCCTACGGGGCTGGCCCCCTCCTCCACCCAATAGTGGATTGCATAAAATTTAAATAGAAGCGTGTGCCGATAGTAGTTAGGAACAATGTGTGGTATAGTGTTTGTGGCAGTCGCTAGTATGGGGGAAGTCGCGGGGTCAACCCTGACCTCCTTCCCTTCCTCCAGTGATACAATTTTACCACTCGCCACCATTGAAAGTTGACCTTGGTTAAAACAAATTTGTGCTCTATTTAATTTGATTTATGAAATATGTTTTCCAACCTTTATTTCCATGGGGGAGGGCACATGGCAGTCTCTAGCTGCTCCATGTGTCCCTTCTCCATTGGCCACAATTCCACCATATTTAAAATATTAACAGTGCACCATGATTAAAATTTCAACCTTAGAATAGGAAGAAAAATTTCAATTCCCAAGAAACATTAGTGAATCTAACTATGACACTTGTCACAGTGTCATTGGCTAAAAATTGTATAATATTCCTTGGATATTCCTAAGATGTTGACAGTCTGTCACTATTCTACACATTTTTTACCTGTTTGGGAAAACTTACAGTAGGTCATAACTTCTTCACCCAGATTTGGATGTGTACGAAACGAATTGCGCCGAAATATTGGCGACGAGCTCTATGTGGTCGTTTTGGATTGAATAATTTTTTAGCACTTTCATTTTTGAGCTAAATATTGAGCCTCTAATCATTCCTCCCCACTAGACGCCTTTTGGACCCCAAAAGATACTATCAATTTTTCATCAGGTGAGGGTACAACTCCCTCACCCTTTCAATCTCCATCCATTTGGCCTTGGAAGGTGTTAAGTCTCAGTTTTGCTTGTTTTTTGACACCTTTCTCGGGCCTTAATTCCCATATTTTGAACTCCTTCCACCCATAATTATGCTTAGTTTGGCTATATTGTTTAGTTTTGGCTAAAAGGGTACTACAAGCTTAACATATGTCAAATCAACATAATAAGTGTCATTTTTCCTTGAACTTTAAGTATTCTTTGATCTAGCTATATCTTTATTGAATTACCACTCCAAATGACCTAGAACTCATGTGCATATTTTCTTTGATTAAAAAAAAATCCAAAAATTCATAAACACAGCTTGTGCAATCACATTGCCTGCAGAAGCTCTGGAATTCCTGCAGACATTGATTTCCTGCAACCATCTTGATTTCTTGCAGACATCAATTTCCCACAACTGTCCTGATTTCCTGCAACAAAATTGGTGATTGAATATGTTCTACTTATTTCCAGATCAATCAAGAACATGGTTTTTGTGGGGAATTTTTCGCACTTGGAGGCTGTCCTATTGGCTGCTTCGAACCTCCTTCTGAAACAACCCAAACCTACAGATTTATTCTCATGACTACATGATGAGGCAACTTCAGCGATGTAGTGGAAATCGTCTAATCCATGCTTTCAGTCATGGATTAGACTCAAAATAAGCTAACTTTGATGATCTGGACCTGTATTGGCTCCTGATAGCTTAGATTAGTAATTTTCGTTATTCAAGCCAAATATTGGCTTTCAAGATTGTATAAAATCAGATGTATTTCATATTGTAAAGGGTTGTTGGGTTGGGATTCTTGCTAATAAGAAATATATCAGATTTTACTTGCCTGTATACTTTTATATTAATATAATATCTTATGTTATATCTACTTTAATGAGAAATCTCTTCAAATTTTGAAGGGGTTGTGATTAAGGGAGGGCCCCCTTTTCTCACAACTCCTGCAGTGCAGTGTGTGTGTGTTTAATTCCTTTCTTTATGCAACAATTCTTATTTTACACAACTAATTCACTCTTTCTAAAGTTTCAATTGTAGTCTTTTATTTGATTAAATGATTAAGTTTCTTATGTTAATGTGTTAATTTTATTTGATCAAAGCTTGGATTTATGTTGTCTAAGTTGGTTTGTTGATTTTTGTAATTTGATCTTTAATATTTTAATGGTCAATATCATCAATATTGAGAACTATAGAGGGTTTTCGTAGTCTACTCCATAGCCTTTAATGCTAAGTATTGATGCAGGAAAGAGGCATTAGTTGGTGGGTGTATGAATAGTTAATTTATGAACACTTGCAATAATAAGCCTGCATATATTTTTCATAATATCTCACAAGATTACCTACCCTGGGTTGAAAATTTATGATTGGAAAATTATAAGTTTATAATTTGACTCAAAAGAAGGATTTTTTCCCTTGAGTCCCACTCTAAGGTATTCGGCATTCCCTCTCCTTGAAGTTTTGGTTCTTCTGTCAAGTATGAGATCTTGCTAAAGTTCATCAAGATACTCTGGCAAGAAATCATGTATTGATGCCAGCTGAACATTCTCTCCTTGATCATCAATCAAAGGAGGCTCAAACAATCTCAAATTCTCAACATTAATGACATAAAATATTGGCATAAAGGGAGGCAAATCTAGCTTAAATGCATTGGTACCAATCTTTTCCAAAATTTTAAATGGACCATAAAGGATTGGCTTAAGATTTTTACCTTCCCCTTGCAATATTTCTTTGCTGATATATAACCAAAATTCATCTCCAGCATGGAATTTGTGACCAACATGGTGTTTATCATGCCTTTCCTTGTAGCTTCTTTGACTCTTTTCAAGTTGTTCTTGCACTGCGTGATGTACCAACTGAGTTTTATAAATGAAATTCCTTGCCTTATCTATGTCACTATGACTATCTATAGTGATATCTTTCTCAACAATGAATTCCAAAGGAGATCTTGGAAAGTACACAAGACATGCCTCAAATGATGATGTGTTTGTGGAAGAGTGCTTTACCATGTTGTATGCACATTGAATGTAATGCAACTGTTCATCCCACAACTTGGGATGTTTACTGCAATATCCTCTATGAAGATGAATGACTATCTTATTTATCACCTAAATTTTTATTTAAAGCATCAAATTATTTTTGCTGCATATCCCCCTAATGGAAGACCTTCTTGACACTTGTCAATGCATGTAATGGAGCTGCAATGGAAGAAAAAATTAGCAATGAATTTCCTCCAATACTATGCTGCCCCAAGAAAGCTTCTTGCCTTTGTAGCTGTATTGGGCTTCGGCCAATTGAGAATGACCTCTACTTTGAAAGGGTCTATATTCAACTCACCTCCTCTAAGAATGTGTCCCAAATACACTAAATAAGTATTTCCAAACTCACACTTTGACATCTTTAAAAATAACTTCTCTTTTTTCAAGACATCGAGTACCTTGTTCACATGCATGACATGTTCATCTCTTGATTTTCTAAATATAAAAATATCATCTAAGTAAAAATTGATGAATTCATCTAAAAATTGTGTTATTACATCATTCATAACTCTCATGAAAGTAATTGGAGCATTTGTTGGACCGAATGGCATACATAGCCACTCAAACGATCCTTGTCTAGTTTTAAATGCAGTTTTCCAAATGTCCTCCTCAGGTATTCTAACTTGATTGTAACTACTTCATAAGTCTAGCTTAGTGAAATAATTTGCATACTTTAACTGATCAAGAAAATAATCAATGCATGGGAGTGGATAGTCATTCTTTACCATGATTTTATTTAGTGCGCAAAAGTCTATGCACATGCGTCAAGTCCCATCCTTCTTTGGTATCAAAAAAATTGGTGAACCACATGGCGAAGTAGATGGGCGTATGATACCTTTTTAAAAAAATTATTGGATTTTCTTCTTGATTTCCAAACTCTCCATAATTTACATGTAATACATACCAATGTTTGGAAGTGAAACATGCTGCTGCAACTAAATTTCATGCTGAATTGCCCTCTTGGGAGGTAACCCACTTGGTTCTTGAAACATCTCGCCATGCTGACTTACCACGTCAAAAAAATCAGATTTTAATTTGTCATCACATTCTTCAAAAGATTCATAGTCAACATCATCCTCTTTCTTGATCACGAGAAGCACAAAATTTTTACTTGCATTAACTAGCCTCTTCATTTACCCTGCATTAACTAAAGAAATATTCATCCTTTTGTGATGATATCTCACAATGTACTCCACCCCATCCTTAAGAAAATGATATTTCTTCTCATGGCACTAAAACACCACTTTCCTGCCATACAAATATGGACTTCCTAAGGTAATCCCGGAAATGTCAAGTGGAACCACATCTAACTCGACTTCATCAACAAAGTTTGTGGTAATAGAAAATCAAAATATGCATTTCCTTATAACTCGTAAATTTGCATTCTTAACTATCCAACCCAAAGGGTATGGTTTATGACGTGGTATAGTTTCAAGGTTAATATTTTAGTCTTCTGAAATCAGGTTTTCTTGTGACCCACTATCAAACAATGCATCAATATTTGTATGATTTGAAATCACTCTCACATGGAAAAATTCTATCCTTGTGTCTTTATTTGGAGTTTTGTTGTGACTATTTGAGGAAATAGAACTTGCTATGGATTCCTTTCCGTTTTTTACTATGGCTAGAATCTTGGTCTCGTCTCCGGAATCGGATCCAAGATCATGTTGTGTGGTGGCAGTCATCTTTTGTTTCCCCTTGTTATTTGGTTTCTTAGGCCTTAGTTCAGGATGTAGTTTCCAATAGTGGGCTTCATCATGCCCCTCTTTGGAACAATTTTTTCATGAAGTCTTCTCCCCTTATTTCTTGATGCTTGCATTCTTCTTTCCCTTCCATTTTCCCTTACCTTTGAATGGATTATTCTTACTACGCTCTTCCTCAATGCTATTTCCCCTTGCTTCAAGATGCGTGGATTGAAAACATACTTCATCTAAGTTTCTTATGTTTCAAATAGGACTGTAAACCCCCAATATATTTCAAGAGTGTGTCTTGGGAATTCAAGTTCACTCCTAACAACAAAGCCCTCTTTCTAAACTCCTAGGTGTACTCTTGAACTGTTTGGCCTTTGAGTTGCCTAAAGTTTTTCCAACTCATAATTGATTTTTGCATATAGAATAATGGATAAAATTTTGTTTTAATGGAATAATTAAATCCAACCCAACAAATGGATATCTTACCATGGATTCACATTTCCTCTTGATTCTTTGCCTCCCACCAAACTAGTGTTGCTCCTTTTATCCTTAATGAAGCAAACTGTATCTTTATGTCGTCCTCTTGTAGATTCTAAATTTTGCAGTATAATTTCAATTGACGGATCCAATTTTCCAACATCTCTGCATCTACCTCACCATTGTACATGGGAAGTTCAAACTTGATGTCCGACTTGAGTGATGGAGTTTTTCCTTTTGAGGTTTTTGAATGAGTGTGGGTCATCTTTGTGGTGAAAGTGGGAGATGATGTTGATGAATATTATGTGGATGAGGATAGTGGAGATGGAGGTGGATTTCCTCCAATGACCTTCGAACTCTTCTCTTCATCCTTTTTATCATCTGAAGTTCCTTCTCCATGTGGAGGTGTATAACCTTCTCTTTCCCTTTCTACGGTAAATGTATCAAACATAATTTTAACCATTATCTTAATGTCATTGAAGCCTCTCTTTACATATCCCTCTTTTGAATTTCCTTGAGTCTCTCCAAAACCTGGAATAATGGCTAAGGATTAAAGTTCAACTTCTCATGCTTGTACCTTTTCAATCATCTCAGCTTCTTGTACAATTTGTACCTCTTAAATCTCAACTTCTGGAGATAGAACTTGAGATACTTCAAGTGCAGTTATGAGTGGAACTTTGGGTGAAGATGATTCTCTCTCAGTTATATTTCTTCTGGTCCTAACCTTAGGACTAGCAATCAATAACTTCCCTTCTTCTCTCTGCAATTTCAACCTTGTAAGCATCACAAAATTGAAACTATTAAAACCCTTCTTGCACAATATCAATCAAAGCAAGAAAATAACCTTTGCTCTAATACCAACTTGATCTGAAATTGATTTTTAGTTATTATTGTGCTAATATCAGTTTCATATTTATAATTAAAGTGTTATGTTTGCTTGTTACACAAGGGTTTATAGATGTGCTTCTGATTGATAAACAAACAAAATTGATGAGATTAAGTTGATTTCATGAACAAAAACATATAAAAAAACAAAAAACCATGATAATTGAGTCAAATACACATGGTTTTGATGAAGTATTTCACCCCTCCTAGGCTACATCTCCTTGGTCCAGCTTCCATGGCATGGGCCTTTTTATTAGCTTCAATTGTGAAAAAATTATGTTTACAGACTCCTGTTGCCTCTACAACATACTCCAATGAATCCAAAACATCAAAATATACCAAGAATGACTCTTCCTGAGCCAAAATTGGTCAAAAATTGCTTCATTTATAGAAAAAAACCAATTTGCTATATTTTCTCCACCAAATCTAGAGATTGTCCAGCTAACTCCACCAAATCTGGACTAGCGCCGAAAGTGGCGCTCCGCCAAACTAGTCGTCAAACTAAAAACATCATTAACCTAATGATAATCATGCTTTAATGGTGATGAATTTTTTTTTTTAGCACTAATCGTGCTATAAGCCCTCAACCCTCTGGCACAGTCACGGGTAGTGGTCTTCATGAGGGGGATGGCCCCCTCCTTCTCCCAATAGTGGATTGCATAGAGATTAAATAGAAGTGTACGCCCATAGTAGTTAAGAATGATGTGTGGTATAGTGGTTATGGCGTGCGCTAGTGTGGGGGAGGTCATACGGTCGACCTCAACCTCCACCCCTTCCTTCGGTGATATAATTTTACCACTTACCACCATTGAAACTTGAATTTCGTTATGTTAGCCCCCTATAAACTCCTTGACAAGCAAATAGGCGGCTTAATTGTTTCATGAGCCTTCAAGGAATGCATTTATCTTGTAAACACATCATCCTTGAGGCCTCTTCATGTTCCCCACCCTTTGATCATTTTCCTCTACTATTTTGGGGTCAATAAGCCTCACAAATGATGAAAAATTGTGCTCCAAAAGGCCTTGGTTTTCCCCTTGTATCCCTACAGAATGTCCCATTTTACCCTTTTTTCTCCTTTTTCAAATTTTCCCCTTTTTCCCTCTAAATCCCCCCAAAACCCCCCTTAAATCCTACATTCACCCCTTGTTTGGTCTAATTCCCCTTGTTTCCCTCTATCATTACCCTTTCCTGGCCTTAAAAAGCATTAAAATGGGCCAAAAAACCCACTTTCCACCTTATGATAAGGCCTAGCCCCTTTCAGCCTAGCCCCTTAACCACCTCCCCACATAACCAGTGCTGGAATCGAGTGCTTAAACCCCGGGCGCTAATCACAATCGTAACCATCGGTTGAAGCGCATTTCTTTGTTAAACAAAAAAATTTCGATGCGATTGAGTTTGGTCTAAAAGACCTCCGCCACGATCTCCACCATTGATCTATCACCCAGATCGGACGGCCCAGCGTTGATCGCACTCCCACCCCGATCGCAATCGCAAACCTCTACTGTGCCACTCCTCTGCTCCATCCGATTGCGATCCTCCGATCACATGTGAGTCGTTGATCTTCTTGCCAGATCGGACGGTCCAACGCTAATCACATCTCTGCCTCCACGAAAATCGCAAGTTCTAAACGTGCCACCCTCTGCCCTTTGCGATTGCGATCTACTGATTTAATCTCCACCATTGATCTAGTCCTAGGATCCAACGGCCAGCACTCAATCACCCCAATTGAAATCACAAAGTTTAAAAGGTGCCACCCTCCGCCCCTTCCGATTGCGATTCCCCGATTCAATCGTGACCGTCCGTTCAAACGAGATCGATGACCCATATTGTATCACATCTTCCTCTGTGTTTCTTCCATCGGACCTTCCCAAACAGTTCATCATTCGATCTCTGCCATCCATTGATCTCCTCCTGAGATCCAATGGTCTAAGTTGAATCGCCCTCCACCCATGCTGGGTCTCACCCCATACGATCATTTTTATTGCATTTTCGTTCATTTTAATGCATTTCACCCAATTTCATAAACCATCCCACTAATTAATCTCCGCCATCGATCTTCGTCACTGGACCATGATCGAACGACCCACGCTCATTTCTCCACCATAACCCTATAGGTCACTTTTTACGCCACATTTATGCATTTTTCATGATTGCTTCATCATTTTATCACCGTCGCGCTTCCATCCTCTTGTCTCCCCTACATCCACCACCTCCATGCATGGTTTTCTTAACAGGTTTTCATGTTTTGCGGGTTATCAGGTGGCGAAAGCTGCCATGATTACACAGTCTTTAATACAGTGGCAAAATGACAGGACTTGCATTAAAAGAACAGTATTTGAACTCTGTAAAACCTTCCCAGAGCCATTAAAGCGCAAATTTCACCGATAGAGACAGCAATGGAGCAGCAAAGAGTTTAAGGCAAGAAGATGAAGGTCTTTGAGCCTTAGTTCAACGGTTTAGAGGAAAAGTACCAGATTGAAGACATCATGGATCTCTTAGAAGGTCCAGCGCACAAAAAAAAATACTATCGGGGTTTCACATCAGCAGATTGTTCTAAAGGACCAAGCGCCCATATTGTCCCTTTATTTATCGTGTTCCTGAAGAAAACTCAGCCTTGACGGAATAGTTCGATACTACTAGAGCATTTGTTATGCAGCATGGCAGACCTCAAAGTCATTTATCTGTCTTGTTTGTTTATTCACCATAAGTACTATAGAGTACTGCAGCCAGAATGCATCAGAGCCATACCGGAGTAAATGGAAGCCTGAAGAAGATCATTTTTTCACCAAAGAGTGCCAGGGATAAATGCACAAAGTTTAAACAGAATGGGTTTCGGCCCCCTTTCTTTTCTAGGTTTTAATGCTTCATTTAGTGTTTCACCTACTTCCTCCGCTCATCTTTCAGTTATAAAAATTAGGAAGAAACTCATTGTAAAGGTTGTTGATCGGCTATCTGAGAATTGCAAGTTGCTTCCTTTAAGACTTGTCCTCTGTGTAAAGTTGTAAGATAGGCTGAGGAAGATGTATTCAGACTGAACTTTCAAGCTATTGGAAATGTTGTACTTGACTGGTGTTTCTCTTAATATGACAAGCACATTTCTTTGGATCCTGATTTAAAGCAGTTGGTGATGTTTTTCTATCTCTGTATTTTAATTCGTTTCATTGCATTTCTACTGGCTTGCATCAGAAATTTGGCATAGGATTTACCCTTGTTAGGTACCCTATGTTTCTACTCTCCTTGCCTTTAATTTTTTTCTACTATATGTGTATCTGAGGATTGATTTCAATTAATTTAACCAGTGTAGTGGATGTTATTGCCTGCTAGCTGATGTATGAATTATTGAGGTCAGTGTTTCAGATGTTCTTGTTGAGGTTTAACTGAATGAATTAGGAACACTGGGAGGTATAGAACTCTGTCTTTATCTCACTAGGATCCTTTTCAATTAATCGAACCTTTTCTAAGATCCCTCAACCTGGAGGCCGAAGCATTGAGAGTTCAAAGTCTCTCCCTGATCTTAGGTTTTCAACTTTATGTTATAAATATTTAATGTTCTTTGTCTGAAGAGTTAGCCTTTGGATTTTAGATCCCAGGTGTTCAATGGAAATCCCTGTCCCTGGATCTAATCTCTGAAGGTCACCTTGGAGGTTTCCTTGCTTTCACCTTTCTCTCTTACCATTTCATATCACATAATCATCTTTAAGATCCAATGCTTTATATGACTAGCCAAACTAAAAGCCTACATATTGAATAGCAAGTAAACCCTTTCCTGACTCCATTTCCCAATGGTCTTGAATGTTCCCCGAATTATCTCTCCTTTTCCTAAAATCCTCTTTGCTTGTCCTTGTCTTATTTTGAACCCTTCTTTCCTGATTCCCAACAACCAAACAAACAATCAAACAAACAAACCTCGAGCCTTATAACTAGCCTAATATATTAATATTTTCACTTCAAAGACACAAATCCTTTGCCAATCATAGAGAGGTCCCTCTCTGGACTTAGGAGGGCTAGATCCTAGGGTCTAAAAGTGGTTTGATGTTGTCTCATCTTTTGGTATTGCCAACCTTGCCAAAACATGGGAACCCCAATAGGTTAAAAAACATTTGCGCTCTATTGACTTTGGATTATGGAATATTTTTTCCAAGCTACATGGCCATGGGGTAGGGCATGTGGAAGCCTCTAGTCCACGTGTACCTTCTCCATTGGCCACAATTCCACCATATTTAAAAAATTAACAATGCACAATTATTAAAATTTCAACCTTAGAATAGGAAGAAAACTTTTAATTCCCAAGCAACATTAGCAAATCTAACTGTGACACTTGTCATAGTGTCATTGGCTGAAAAATTGGAGAATATTCCTTAGATATTCCTGAGATGCTGACTAGACTACCAAGTCATCAGTCTGTCACTGTTTTGCACATTTTTTCCTTGTTTGGTAAAATAGACAACAAATCATAACTTCTTCATCCAGATTCAGATTTGGACGAAAAAAATTGTGTCAGAATCCTGATGAAGAGCTTTATGTAGTCATTCTGGTGTGGAGCATTTCTTAGCACTTTCATTTTTGAGCTAAATATTGAGCCTCTGATCAGATACATAATAGATAGATATATTATTTGTTGTAAGCTTTCTATTACTTCCATCTACCAAGCTACAGGAAGTTATAAATCCATCCATTCACCCATTTATATTTCATTGGGAAAATGGTCCCATAAATCCATTCAAATCCACCATTCCAAACAGAAAAGGGATGTTTTTAAGTCCTTGGCCAGGTGGTTTCCCTAATGTCGTTGCACTGATTTTTAGTGCCTCAGCATTTTTGGCACTAGAAGGAGGTCCATCTGACTATGAATGGCACAAAATATTATTACATAAAGCAAAGAAGATCAGAATAGTCATTCTCCCTCCAAATCTCCTACAACTTCTAGTCCTGGTTCAAGATCTCCTATTCTTAGATCAGAATTTGTTCAATATCGCCCCAAATATCCTAGTTCTATTCATAGAGAAATCTCTTCAGATTATTCTCCAGAATCACTTGAAGTACATACCTTAATAAATAAATTGGAATATATTTCTATTTTGGCAGAGAAACATGTACTTTTCGAAGACTCAGAAGGAAGTGTTACTTCAATATTTGAGGGCACTGGTGTCACTACAATAAAAAATCACATTGGTGAGGGGCAAAAATGGTCACCATAAGCTCATTGGTGAGGGTCAAAAGAGGCTTCGTCACCAAAAACTGAAGGTCACCAAAGGTGGCATCACCGAAAGTATAGGTGTTGTGGTGAAATTCAAGGTCCATCACCAATAATGATTTATAGTGATGAATAGTGACCGTCACCATTTCATATGAGCAATGGTGACAGATAATAGCCTCCGTCACCAAAAAAATGAATGTCACCAAAGGTGGCATCGCCAAAAGTATAGGTGTTGTGGTGACATTCAAGGTCTGTCACCAATAATGATTTATAATGACAGATAGTGATCATCACCATTTCATATAGGCAATGGTGATAGACAATAGCCTCCGTCACCAAAAAACTGAACGTCACCAAAGGTGGCATCGCGGAAAGTATTTGTTGTGGTGACATTCAAGGTCCATCATGAATATTGATTATAATGACAGATAGTGATCGTGACCATTTCATATGAACAACAATGATTTTTTGTGATGGACCTTTCATGGCCATCACTATTGGTGCATATATATGGCGACGTTCATTGACCGTCACCATAAAATCATTGGTGACATCAAGTTCCGTCACGAATAATGACTATAATGACAAATGGTGACCCTCACCATTTCATATCAACAACAAGGATTTATGGTGACGAACCTTTAATGGTTGTCAGTATTGATGCATATATATGGTGGCGTTCGTTGATCGTCACCATTTCATATTTTGGTGAGGGTTGAAAAATGTCACCATAAGCTTATTTGTGATGGTCAAAAGAGTATCTGTCACCAAAAACTGATCTTCATCATTCCCTATATATGAATATTAGGGCACGATGGAATCAAACCACCAACCTCTTGCTTGTAAAGTAGGTGCTCTTCCATTGAGCTAGCACCCTTTAAAGAATTAGACTTTTAAAAATTATATCTTGAAACTTCATAGATTGTAAATTCTACAACTTTCAATAAATTAAAGTCTCGACAATCTTTTACTAAACAAACAAAACACCATCGACATTGCAGGTCCCTACCTAATGGTTATGGACGTTATGAAAAGTAGGTGAAGGGAAGAATTAGACTTTTAAAAATGATACATGGACTACCACCACAAGAATCCCCCAAGAGAGATCCAGTGGGAGAATATCTTGAATCAGATTCAATGGAAAATGAAGGAATAGATGAAAGAGAAAGGCCTCAACGGGATGGGGAATCCACCACCTTGAGTCAAGGAATAGAAGAGGTCCTCAGAAATTCTTACAACACTTTTAAATAGAGCTAAGGGTATAATATCTACTTAAGATCTACTTATGAAGATTTCTTATGTAAAATAACTCAAATAGACAAGCAAATCCACAATTATAAAGTGATTATTTGGCATTTCAATCACTAATTTCAAGGCCAAAAACCTAAATAACCTAAAAAACTCAAATATCCTAAAACAACATGTGAAATAAAGACAAAGAAAAATAGAATATGTTCTCAAACAATAATACAAAACAAAGACAAAGAGAATATGTTCTAGAACAATAATACAAAACACATCCAACATTTTGAAGTATTTGACTTGTCTTAGTGAACATGCATCCTTAGCAAATACAATATAGCAATACCTTCCCCACAAAAGATAAGACATGTCAAAATAGTATGTTTGACACGGAAAATCATAAAGATGCCACAATATCTACTCCATTCAACACATGCACAGGCAATACAACTTAGATGTTGATGGAAAAGTATGGGATAGAAACAAATATCCTAGATGCTAGTTGTCTCACAACAATTAATTCAGATTTTACATATTGGTATGATGTTGTGGTGAAGTTCCCAGTTTCTGACCAAAAGAAAAAGTAATATATCAACATAACATACACTGCCAACATGTAACCTAGCCAATGGCTTCATCATATGCCTCATGCCAGGAATTGGATTTTGCATACTAGACCAGCAATAGATAGGTTCTAAATTTCAACTTGATTATTTCAGACAGTGTATGGGCAGTAGTAGAGAAGTCCTATAATATAACTTCCATCACATTTTAGTAATTTTGTTGTAGCATTTTTTTTAGTTTTAGGGCTCATTCTTCAAACAATTTTAACATGGTTTTAAGGTTCCAAAAATATCATGGGAAAGTCTCCCTTATTGCAGTATTTGCAGTATTTGGTGGTAGCCTCCATGAACAGTTTGACATCAATAATCTTGTTATAATACAACTATTTTTAGTAGCATGTTTTCATCCTCCATGGTCTCCAAAAAAAGCAAACAGATCACCATCCAAGCATAAATATAACTCGGCATATAAGATCAACTTTTGCTGGGAGGATGTGAGGTCATGTAACATACTCTTGTAGGATTATGAGGCAATATGAAGATGATATATAGAATAAAATGACCACATATTCGATGGCAGCATGTGAAGAGCCCTAAATAGAAGATACAACAGTAGATATATCCTTTGATTGGTGGTTCTCTGGAACCCAATAGTGTTGGTCTTTCCAATGGTTGATACCTCCAATTGTGGTAAATTTTCACCAACAAATAGAACTAGGGTTAATGACAGCAAGATTATGGCTTTGATACCAATGTTTGGACAAATAGGGAAGCATGAAAACAAGTATAAAAATACAGGTGTAATCAACAAATGTTTCCAACAATGATGTCAGGTTTTTGGGAAGCTTTTTGTGGGATAATTTGAGGGATTTTAGACAACGTTTCAGCCTTGTGAACAACAATAATCTTTATCACTTGTTTTTGACTACATCTAGGGTCACTGTAAGAAAATTATAGCCAACAAAAAAACTCTAAATACCCATCAATCAGAACAGTTCATCTTTCCTTCAAGCAGGAACCAATTTAAATCTTCATTTCTCTTCACCTTACAGAAATTTTGTGGCAGAAATGGTGGTGGTAAAAAATATCATAAGGGATGTTAATATCTAGTGAAAGTTTTTTTTTTTGAAACCATTGGAAACATAAAATAAACCCTTGAAGAAAGGCACTAGAACCTTTGTGAAATCCTTAGGTAGCATTTGAATTGGACATCAGTATGTCATTATAAACATTGGAGTGCTTTGGTATTCAGAGGCATTTCAAGAGCCCTTTTCATATCTTACTTGGAGTGGTTTGTGGATATACCTCTCATTGTTGGGTGTTCCTAGACTAGATCCAAGCAATCTAAAGCATGTATCAGATCTTAGTAATCTGTTGGGTGTTCCTAGTAACTTGTTGGTTGTATCAGATCCTAGACTAGCAGGTGTTCCTCCTTGGCAACATACATTCCTTAATTCATAGAGAATAACGTGAGGAAAAGGAGACCTTGAACCACATGTATATGCATAAACTTATGTTTGACCGTTAGCTTGAGTACAACAGCCTGAAATAGGTCCAGCCTCCTCATCTTAGATATTATCTAGGCTTTACTCAGACAGTGCACTTGATAAATGGGTTTCAACTAACCAAAATTTTACACCCAAAACCGCAATTTGAACTTAGTTCAGGCTAGCAATGGAAAAATTGGATCTTCTAATCATCCAAAAGGCTATAGAATTTCAACATTATAATTGCCCCATGTCCAGGAAAAGCCAATTCTTTGAGTGTAGGAACCTCTTTTTTTTATTATAAAAAGGCAAGGTTATATAGGTGATAGAAAATTACTTGGTTATATAGGTGGTAGAAAGGTCAGAAAGGAATTTGGCCAGCCCAACTTTAGAAATGGCATCCACAAAACCATGTTGCATTAGTTTAGGTCCTTCAATCTACAAACAACAAAAACGTACTGCACTAGGGTTTTTTCAAGGTGTTCAATCCATATATGTAGTCAAAATTCCATTTTAAATAACAAAATTAAGATTTGGCCAAAAACAAATTTGGGGTAATAAGACAGAAACTCAAAAATGTAACATGTTTAGATTCCAAATATTGCATTTTTTGGTAGCCATAGTGCATGGGTTTTCTATAGCTACACTCAATCCATGTTATGTCTTACACCAATACCTTATCTTAAGGCATATAGACACACCCTAGTCTAGTATTGACTATGTGAGTCTCTCTCTATATATAATTGAATGTTCTGCTTTCGCTTATCCAACCATCCCTTGATCAGTCAATCAGTCAATGATGGTGAAAGTGTCATCCATTCTCTTGCATTTTTCATGGATTTGGGTTTTCATTCACCTCTGCAAATTCCATGCTAGCAGTCAAGGGCAGAAATGGGAATTGAATCCAAGAAATTTGGAATGGAAAGGAAATTTGGCTCATTATGGTCATCCTTATAGAAAGATCAATGCCCCAAGTTTCTTTCAACTTCGCAGAGGTGATCTGTATATAAATCTAACCAACTAGGGAGCTACCCTCGTCTCCCTCGCTCTCCTTGATGCTAAAGGTAATCATCCCTAAACCCTACCCTTCAACTGCTTTACCATCATTTACTCAGAGGGAGATAGCTCATTAAGTATTGGTATTTATGCATTCAGGCCATCTAGCAGATGTACTTCTTGGCTATGACAATATTGCCTCATACATGGTATGTATTTGCATTTCCCTTTGGAAATTAGTACTGCCATCATATGCTAGAATTTTAAGATAAATTTACAGTTTCTACTCACATATTGGAATGGATCTCAAATGTATGTGTTACCATGGGGAATATGAGATTGTTTATTAATGCAGAACATGAGCTCCAGTAGACCTTACTTTGGTGCCTTGGTGGGTCGTGTAGCCAACCGTATCAAGGATGGAGAATTCACACTAAATGTGAAAACATATCAGCTGCCTAAGAATGATGGCAACAACACACTCCATGGTGAAAATCTGCCTTTTCTATTCTGCATGCATGTTTTATCCAGCTAACTAGAGCCCTATAATGACCACTACTCAGGAATAAAATCTCTCTTTTTCTGTGTATGTATGTTTGTTTGTGGAGGTCTAGAGCACTACTATTTCAGGTAACATATGTGAGGTTTGGTGATCTGAATGAATGCAGGAGGGTTGAGAGGCTTTGAAAATGTCCTATGGGAAGTGAAGGAGCAGAGAGGCTTTGACATGCAGAATTTTATATGACAAAAAGAGTCTTTGAGCCACAAAGGAGGGATCTAACATAATTTTTTTGATCCCCTACAACTATCAAGTGTTCAACAAAGGAGGTGTTAAAACAGGTCTACACTACAACAGAAGATACAATAAGTACCGCTATATTGTATGGTGTTCCTATCAAGTGTTGAGGCCCAGAATTAACCATAAAATTCCCCCCCTGTATCAGTCTTAAAATTGGTTTAAATAAATGCCAAAAATGATGCATAGGTCGGCTCAAATCAGTATGTCGGCTCCTTAATCAAAAGACACGACTTTTCAATTCAGACACAAACAACTATAAATAACTAGTCATGCTCATCATTTTGGAATGAAAATTTTGGTGAAAAATATAGTGATAATTCAGAGATAAAACAGGAGGCCAAGGAGATTAAAAGGGAGATCATAATTACAATGTTTTGGGCTAGAAGGATATATCTCTTGCAGAACTATTTGCACCTGTGGAAATAAATTTTTTCGGAACTAAATTCAGGCCTAAAATTTCGGCCCTAACAGGCCTATAACTTCGGCCTTTCCAGAAGCTCAGACCTGAGACTCTTCTCTGCAACTCAGACCCTTCTAATTTGAACCTCTGGTGAAATATGTGACCTTGCAACAGTCTTGTAATTCGGATCTATAGTGGCAGTTTTGAAGACAAATTCAGACCTGCGGATCTCTATTTTTGGAATAAAATTACAGAGAAGTCTTGAGAGGAACAATATTATGTTTATTTTATAGTGAATATATCTAGCAGACCTATTGAAGAACATATATTTCACATGATGTCCGTTTGACTTCGTTCAAGCATCGTTGGAAGGTCTTGCAATCTGGACATGGTTGGAAGGTCTTGTTGTTGAATGCTTGATTATTTCTTGAATTATCACCATGGAATCTCCAATTACCACCAATTTTTTGACTTTCCTTACACACAACTAGGACCTTAAAACAATGCTAGGTTTTTAGTGTGATTTTTGGATGTCTCTCCCAATCCCCCAGCATAAGTAAATTATTGTAGTCCTCTAGGGTTGTAAATAGCCACCCCTGCACCTGCCACTCCTAAATCACTATGGTGACATTATTGCACATCAAAATTTATATTCTAGCACTACTGTACTGTCCATAGACTCTAAGTGATAACATTCAAGTGACCATCCTTTTGGAAACGAATCGATGGCTTTTAAATTTTAATGCTTAGTAAGAATTTCTTTTAGTTGTCCAAGTCTGTTACTCTGTGTTAATAATCTACTATGGGTGAAATGTTTTGCCATTTTTCATGACCTTCTATGAGCAACACTTTACATATTGTATGTTGAATCTGATTTGGAAAGGAATTCAGTGTTGAAATGAAAGGACACTGAAAATGGAATTTCTTAAGAGACCACTTTCAAGCTTTGGGCATATATGGGACAATATTCCATTATCTATGAATCCTACTTTATTCCATCACTATGGTGACTTTATTCCACATCAAACTCTATATTCTATCACTATTATACTGTCCACAGACTCTAAGTGATAACATTCAAGTGACCATCCTTTTGGAAACGAATTGATGGCTTTTAAATTTTAATGATTAGTAAGAATTTCTTTTAGTTGTTCAAGTCTGTTACTTTGTCTTAATAATCTACTATGGGTGAAATTTTTTTCCATTTTTCATGACCTTGTTGTGTTCTCAACTTAGTGTTCCTAAATTGAGGTCATAAATTGTCAACCAGGGCTAGTAAACTGCTGAAGTGAGGTGCACTTTATGTGCCTAGGTTTTTGTTTCTCACTACGTTGTGTTTAGTGTTCTTCTGATGTTTTTGGTTTTATGGTTTTATGTTAAAAAGGAAAAGAACCAAGTGTTGGTAAAGAGAAGTGGATGGTTACACTAAAATAGAGAAAAACCTATTCTAAACTATGTATGGCACTAAAGAACAGAAAATGCAAAGCTTGATAATGACTCATAGAAAGGAAATAAATCACAACATGAACTCAATAACTCATAACATGAACTCATCCAATTAATTCATTAGAAATATGTTGGAATAGCTTGAGAAAAGGACAAGTTTAGTGCAAATGAGGTTCTCCTAAGTAAACAATCATCTTACAATATTACAAAGAATCTCATCCATGGCTAGAAGTTTATTGGAACACAATTGGAAAATATTATTTGTAGCACAATAAGATTTCTACTCTGAATTAACTTGTAATGCTAATATTAATCCATTCTATAGCTCAAATTTTCACTACTAAGCCTCATTCGAAAGTTAAAGATTTTCTAGAATAGTTTTTGGGAAAAGGCTTATTTGTGAAATTGCAAAAGATTGCAGAACAATAAAGGCCTTAAACTAATATCACTAATTCCTGTCCATATGATGATGCATTAATAGAAAGTCAGAACAAGAGTAGTTTGTAAACAATGAAGGCCGTGAATTATAATTTTGACAGTTAATACAACTTAAAGAACAACGGATAACACTGAACTAGAATGCAATTGATCAAACTTGAAACACAGTGACCACAGCTAAACCAGAATGCCATTAACCTAACTTGAAATACAATGAACTGGAACTGAACTAGAATGCCACTAATATAACTTGAAATACAGTGAACAGAGTTGAACTAGAGTGCCATTATCAAACTTGAAATATAGTGACAAAATTAAACTAGAGTGACATCTACCTCCGGAGTATTTCAACTAAATTAAAATGCAACTAATTCTATGAAATGTTTCAGCTCTGTCTCATTCGGATTTAGTGGTTTTTTGGAATAATTTATAGAATAGGAATGGCTGCAACATGTTATTTAAATGAGAATAAAAGCATAAAATTCAACAAAGCACAACAAAGCTCTGAAACACCACAACTATGTCTCATCCAGAGTTAGTGATATTTTGGAAGAGTTCATAAGAACAAGACTAGCTGTAACAACTGATGTAATTGAGCACAAAATCATAAAGTTCAGAGAAATGTAACTAACTCCTAAAATACTAAAATTATATCTCATCCAATGTGAGTGGTATTTTGGAATAGTTTGTAAGGATAATACTGATTGTGGCATCCACTGCAAGTAAGTATAAAAAAAACACAAAGTTCAGAAAATTGATTAAACTAGGAATGAAACAAGGCTAAGTTACTTATCTAAACCATATGAACAAAGCTTCTCAGGCAGCAGGGGCCCTCTACCACTGGATTAGCACGAAAATCTACTCAAAATTGACTCAGCTCTTGCAATAAAGTGATGCTTCTTTCATTAAAGGAGAAATTCCTCGAAAAACAGAGTATTACGGTCTTCTGAGATCTAGCAACAAAACAAAATATAACTAACTGTCTCTCGGTCTCCCGAGCCATACTTATAACAAAATTACATAACTGTATTTGAGATAACATAGGGATAAGTGTCTTTCCAAATTAAAATCAAATTAGGACTCTGGTGAAAGCCTCGTATTTTATTTAAGGACATGCGTATAGTCCTTGTCCTAATAGGAATCTGCTTCCTATTTTTTATCTCTTCCACGTGCATAACCACCTGTAGACTCGAGCTCAGATGTCACAGAGAGAAAGAAATGATGGGGGAGTGATGTGGAATATGAACATATGCGTTTTTCCTTGAACTGACACTTGGAACCTGCGTGAACATGAAGATAGCTGCGGAATAGGCGACTGGCTACAGAATGACTATGTTCTGTAGCCGAGTCCAGTCAAAAATTACTACAACAAAAAAATCATAAAAACATAGCAAGTTAGTCATTATATACATTCTTAAAGTAATCCTAATCAATCCTATTGATCATTTAAGCCTGTAATTGATGAGGGACAAAGGAAATGAAGTGAAATGTGGTGGAAAAGAAGGACATCTTTGGGGCTCAAGATACCCCCACTGCAAGGCTTTTGCATGTCCTCATGCAAGTAATCCATGTACTCTAAGACCTCTGCTAGGAAATCTAGGCCCCTTCTTCTGATTTTCCTGACATTCAATGGCCTCCTGGGCTTCCTTATGATCAACTTGAATCTCAAATTTGTAAGTGCCCTGCTTAACTTTTTGTTTTTCTTCTTCAATTTTTCACTGGCCTTGTACAACTTTTTCATTAGTAGAGACAGAGTTGTATTCATATCACCTTTCAGCTTAACCTGCTCTCTTAAAATTTCATTCCCATTCTTGATATTCCTATTGAGCACTTCTAACTCATATTTGTCTCTTCTTAGTACATCAATTGCAGATTTTGGTGGGCTAGGAGTTTTGTCTCTACTTTCTAAGGCTCTCTTCTCTAATGTCCCAACATAATTATAAATTTGTTGTTGTGCTGGGTCTATCTCTAGAGCTCCTTCATCAATATCCTCTTCATGTTGGTACTCAGGTGATCTAGCAGCTGGTGTCTCTTCATCCTCAATGTTTATGACTCCCGTTTGTTTAATCCCTGTTTTCTTCAATATACCTCTAAGTCTGTGGCTTCGTCTTGGTTGAGATGGTCCTTCACCTCTCTCCTTGGCATACCTTCTTATCATCTTTTCCTCTTTAATCTGCTTCATAATTTTAGTCAATTTCTCAGAAATTTTCTCTTCATTGTCCTCTTGTATAGACTTACCAGTTTTATTTTCAACAACTTCAGAAATTTTCCTTCTCCTGCTTCTTCTTGTAGGTTTTCTTTCAGGTGGAGATTCCTTGGATTCTTCAAAGTGGTTCCTCACTAGAAACTCATCCCAATTATCTCCCATTTTTATCAAATGATGTTCAATTAGGATTTTGACTAAACCATGGTGATACAAAGTGGTTTCTAGAAATTGAACCCTCTTTTGAACATTAGAGGCCATTCTTTTCAGACTATGAAGTAGGAAAAAGGGAAAATTGATTTCTTCATCTAAAAAATGCATCATTAACCGAATATGATAAACATAGAGGGTACCAAATCTTCCTTCACAAGTGATAATTTTTTGCAAAATGAGCAACATATTCCTCCATTTATTCTTCAGTGCCGAGCTAGGAATACCTTTCTTAAAAATGGAAACATCCATACCTGGTGTTTTGAGTATTTTCCTCCATGCCTCATTATGAAATTCCCTATTTTTGAACCAATGTTCTCCTTGTCTGGGTAATTCCATTTCTTCTGCAATGAAAGCCTCTATAAGAGTGAATTTAATATCTCCTATTTCGACCTCTGCTCCATTGAAGGACCTTGCAAATGTTTTGGTTACCTCTTTATGAAAACCATTAAATTTTTCCAAAAATTGTAACCACCCTGCCTGCTGTAGCATTTCTCTGATTTTTGGATAACCTTCCAAGTACTTGGTTCCAACGGGCTCGGATCTTACTATAAGACCCATAGCTTCCTTTCTCAACCTTCAAATTACTGCTTCTCTGCTCACGGTGAAAATGGTTGTTAAAGAGATGTTTTTACTCCAAAGATGTTTCCTCTGTTTTACAGACCGAAATGGCTAAGAATTGGCTACAGAAAGAAATGATATGGAGTGGTTATGAAATGAGTATAATGCGGTGAGGATGATTCACACAGATTAATGATTTGAGAGCTATCACGGAAGAAAATACCGCAAAAAAATTCTCGTGTAAATTTCAAAATCATCATTAATTTCTTCAGGCTAGTGACGTGATTGATTAGGTCACTTCAGTACTTAATCGTTAAGTTTTAAATGATGATTTGGAATGGTGGAGTGAAAGGGATTTTTTCCAAAGATTGTATGATAGGTTTAATAGGCATGATCAACACGACTAATTAAAATAACTTTTTGAATCATGCATGACTTAACTATGCTAAAAATTTCATGATCTGTCACCATAATAATTTCATAACTTTTACCTTTGCCTTTCCTTTGATTTTTTGTGGTTTTGACATGCCTTGTCCTCCTTTGAAAATAATTGATCTTCAATCCTCATAACTCCTTTAATTTTTCTTGTTGTCTTGGATATGCAGGATCAATTTGCTACTAAATCAAGTGATTACTGGATAGTGCCTTCAGGATCTTCTGGCTGCAAAACGTCTAACTGGTTGCAGAATGTCTGACTGGCTACAGAATGTCTGACTGATTGCAGAATGTACCTATAGAAGTATTGAAACATGGAATGGAATGGTTTGAAGCATGAATCGAATGTTTTACGAAATGAGTTAAAAATGGATAATAAAATATGGGGTAATGGAGTATGAGTGAAGTGAATAATGGAATGAAATGAATCATAATTATGAAGTGGAGTGAAGTATGGAAAGTGACCTGCAACTTATGATCTATATTATTCAATTGCAGAAAGAAATCAATCTTAAAACTCTAAGATGGAAATGAGGTGGACCATGGAATGAAATTAATGAAGTATGGATGAATGAAATGAAATGGAGTATGGATGAATGGAGTGAAATGGATCATAAGTGGAATGTGAATCACTTATGATTTTATGATAGCTGCTTGCAGAAAAAGAACAAACTTGAAAAGCTAAAGTGTCAGAAAGATTCTGATTTTCACTCTATATTTTCTGTATAAACATGCTAATCAAAGATTAGTTTTCATGTTTATACTTTATTTTTATTTTTATTTTTCAAAGATTAGTTTTCATGTTTATACTTTATTTTTCAAAGATTAGTTTTTATGTTTATACATAATCAGTGCAAAATAATATATATTTCTTTTGCCTTGATGGAGGACTAATAGGTCATACAAAATCTAAAGCCCATTTATCAAAAGGTTCAATATGTACCTGAGGCTGCAATGGCATCTCACCTGAAGGAGAAGGTTTCCCTACCCTTTGGCAACTGTCACACCTTTTGACATAATCTTTAGCATCTTTAAAAAGGGATGGCCAATAATATCCTAAATGAAGAATCTTATAAGCTGTCCTCTTATCAGCAAAGTGTCTGCCACAAGGTTCATCATGACATGCCTTGAGGATCTCAGGCATCTCATCTTCCCGAACACATCTCCTAATGATAAAATATGGACCTGTTTTTTATAACTCATTAGCGACCCATGAATATTTTTCACTGTCATAAATGATCTTTCTTTTGTTTCTTGCATTCATTATTGAAGGAAATTTCCCTGAAACTAAAAAATTAGCAATGTCAGCAAACCAAGGAGTCTGAGTAGAAATTCCAAAAATATATTCATCAGGGAATTGATCTTCAACTGGAGTATTGTCTTTGATGTTTTGGAGTCTAGATAGGAAATCATCTACTGTGTTTTGTTTTCCAGGCCTATCTAGAATGGTAATGTTGAATTCCTGTAAAAGCAATAACCATATTATGACTCTGCCATTAGTAATTGATTTGTTCATTAGATATCTAATTGCAGAGTGATCTGTGTGAACAAAAGTTTCATAGCTTGTTATATAGTGTCTAAATTTGTTTATGGCATGAACAACAGCTAAAAACTCTTTTTCAGCTACAGTATAATTTAACTCTGAAGGAGTCAAATTTTTACTTGTATAGTAGATGGCATAAGGAATCAGGTCTTTTTGTCCCAATACTGCTCCTAAAGCTGTATCTGAGGCATCTGTTGAAATATGAAAAGGTAATTTCTAGTTGGGTCCCTTAAAATAGGTGCTTCAAATATTTCTGTTTTCAGGGTCTCAAAGGCTAACTGGCAATCAGGATTCCACTTGAATTCACAGTCCTTGATAAGTAATTTGAAAAGTGGAGATGCTATCTTAGTGAAGTTTTCTATAAACCTTCGATAATATCCTATAAATCCTAGAAACTCCTAAAATCTTTTTGACATCTTGGAATAGATAAGTTAGAGATGACTTCAACTTTTGACTCATCAACTCTAATCCCATCCCCTGAAATGTGATGCCCCAAAACAATTCCTTCAGTAAACATCATAAAACACTTCTCATGACTTAGTGAAAGATTTGCTTCTTTACATCTCTTTAAAACTTTTTCCAAGTTTGTTAAGGCTTCTTTAAATGTGTTTCCATAATGGCGAAGTATCATATACCTCTACAGTATCTGTATTGAAGAATCACGATTATATTCACAATACTTACCTGAAATGTTGAAGTTGTGCATAATCCAAATGGCAAAACTAGAAGGTAAACATAAATGTTACAAGACGAGGTAAATGTGGTTTTGTCTTGATCTTGAAGTGCTACTTGAATTTGGTTATAACCACCCTAAGCATATCCTCAAAAATGAAGTACATTTTGCGACTAATGTAGTTAACACCTGATCCTCGAAAGAAAGGAAAGTGTTGTTAAGAGTAGCTTTGTTTAATTCGATGATCAATACATACCCTCCATTTACCATTTTTATTTGGCACAATTACCAAAGGAGAAACGCGACTATCTGAAATGGGATAGATAAAGTTAACATTTAACAATTTCTGCAATTCTTCTTTAACAATTTCCCTAAGATTTGGATTCATTCATCTCTGAGGTTGTCTGATTGGTTTACAATTTTCCTCTATGTAGATGTGATGAGTGCAAGTATTAGGGCTTATCCCTTTCATATCAGTGTACTCCCATGCATATGCAGAAGAATGTCTCTGTAATATCTTGAGTAGCTCTTCTTGTTGAGATTTCTCTAGGTTCTTGTTTATGTTTAAATTTTTCCCTGGAAATATCTCAATTGTAGAGCTGCCAAATTTATACATGGAATAAAGAGACATCTATCTTGATGATAAAAATTCAATGTTGGATTCTTCTTGAAATTTTTCATGTTTGTATTCCGAAGAGGATTCAAAGTTTTCTAAAGTATTCAGAATCTGGCTATCTTCACTAATTTCTGAAATTGTGAAGAGAGGTTGTATGTCTTCTTCATCCTCTGTCCATTGAGTATCATCTAATTATGTAATTGTTCTTGCTGGAGGATACAAGGTAAATTTCTTGGTTTGACTACCATAAGAGATGTACATATCGCCGTATCTACAACTAATGAAAGCATCAGCTATAGCTAACAAAGGTCTTCCTAATATAATAGGATGTCCTCTTAGATTATTCTTAGGAGTTAAGATCATAAAATCCATAGGATATTCCCAAGAATCTAGGGACACTGGAATGTCTTCTATTACACCATCAGGTTTGATCACAGATCTGTCTACTAATTGTAATAATGTGGGTGTAAAAAGAAGATTAGGAAGTTTCAGTTTATCCATGATTTTCCTACTCATAATATTGATTGCTGCTCCTAAATCAATAAGTGTGTTTTGGATGTCAGTTCCATTGATGTGAATTCTAACAACTCGATTTCCCGGGTCTAGATACTTTGGAATAGCAATCTTACCCATCATGATATCTGCTATTTTTCTTGCCAGTTGAATTTTATTTATCTCTCTTATTCATTTTCTTGTTTTCTTCATGCTCAACTCCTTTATTGTCTTTTCTAAGATTGGAATTTCCTTGATCGCTTGAAATAATGGGATCTTAATACAAAAATTTCTTAGCTCATCCAGCAAATCATAATTAGGCACCATAATTTGTTTTTCTACACCCTTATCAATTTGTAATCTTTCTGGAAAGGGAGGTGTAGAAGTGGATGTTGATGGCTGCTCTAATATAGGAGTTGAAATTATTGGTTCTTTTTGTTTTTATTTTTCAATGTTTGAGTCTTGGAAAGTTGTGTTCTCTTCAAGACTTTTATTTACCCGTAGAGAATCTTCCTCAGAATTGTCTTGCTCTTGTATGATTACAGAAGGTTTCCTCTTTTCAAGTATTTTTCCAGACCTAAGTTGAACATCACTAAGGTCTAAAGGAGTGATCAAATAAGTTGGAAACTGTTGGCCTTCTATCATGTATGTGTTCTGAGGATTTTTATTGTTGGGGTTTCGTATGGGTTGGGTAGGAAACTGATTTGTTTTCTAAGGAAATGGTAATGGAAGTGGTTGATTTTGATGTTGTGGATTTTGAGGATTTTGTTGAAAATTTTGTTGAGGAGGGAAATGTGGATATGGTGGATAGGATGGTGGATATTGGTAATACTGAGAGTATCTTCCATAGGGATTTTGTGCTCCTTGCGCCTAAGTTTGTGATTTATTTTGAAATTGGGGCCAAGGTTGCTGCCAAGAATTCCAATTTGGTGGGGGTTGATTATACAACTGATCATGAAATCCTTGTGTTTGAGGTCCTTGCCAAGGCCTCCTGGAGACAAAATTGAGAGATTTTGTGGAATTTGTAGGAGTTTCTTCTTGAAAGATAGCTTTAAGACAAGGAAGTGAAGGAAAACTCTTGGTCTCATGTTTTTCTAAACAAATTACACAAGTATCTACATCTTTTTCATCCAAAGGGCACTCTCTCAAGGCATGTTTCTTTCTACATTTGGGACAAAAGATTGCTAAGGCATCAGATTCAACTTTTTTCTTGTTTTGTAACTTAAGGGTGTCTATTTTTTCACTAAGACTCCCCAAGATATCAGATTTTAATTCATCAAGCATATGTCCTATTTTCGCCCTACTTACTGTCCCAGAAGCAGACTTACTTACCCTTGCAAGAGCAGGGTCTCTTGGACCTTTAACAGTTTTAGATTTCCCTCTTGAAAGATTAATACATAATTCAGCTATTTTAGGTAATGTGAGCTGAGATATATCCCCTTTTCCCATCATGTTAAGGATATCTAACCATTCATCCCTAATTGTCTTCAACAAGAGAGCTTTCAAGGTATCTTGGTCTAGGTTTTCCATTTTTTCTCTTTTAATGTTGTAGTTAAATCTCTCCAACAAATCTTCCAAATTTTCATCCTTTTTTTGTAGCATTTTAAACACTTCCTCCTTATGGTTGAATGGCATACATTAATCCAAATACCTCTCTATAAATTCTTGTTTGATGTATTCCCATGTCCTAATAGAACTGTTGATCAAACTCATAAACCACTTCAATGCTGCTCCTTTCAATGTTGAAGGAAATAGTTTAAGTTTTTGAGCATCTTGTAAGTAGTCATAGGTTCTACATAGGACTTCAAATTCAAATAGGAAGGTTTCAGGATCTTCAGTTTTAAGTCCATAAAAGTTTGGAAGGATAGAGGGTGAAATGTTTTTCATAGTTGTATTGGTTTCTTCATCTACTATAGGAAACCCAAAAGAGCTTCCCATTTCTCTTCTACCTCTCCCTCTACCTCCTTCTCCTTCTGCACCTCTACCTCCTTCTCCTCTACCTCTACCTCTACCCCCTCCAAATAATGTGTGTTCTCCATTAAAGACTCCTCCTCCCCCTTCTTCTGCCATAGTTGATTCTTCTGTGGAAGTGGAAAAGTTTGTATCTCTAGCAGGGGTCCTTGAATCTTCTTCTAAGACAGGTTCAGTGGATGAAGTGGAAGGTCTTTCTAATGGAATATCTAATCTTAATTCCTCTGAGAGTCTAGGATCAGTAAAGGATGGAATGTGGGTTTGAGTTGAAGGTGTGCTGGCTCTTGGTCTTGGTGAAACAAGTGGTGTTCTAGGAATCAAGCTTCTGCTTCTTATGAATCTACCCCTTGAGTCTCTTTCTCTACGCATGTCATTGTTTTTGGGAGGTAAGAAACAAGGCTACCTAGTTTTCACTTCCTCGGCAATGGCGCCAAAATTTAGTGCTCAACTTAGTGTTCCTAAATTGAGGTCATAAATTGTCAACCAGGGCTAGTAAACTACTGAAGTGAGGTGCACTATATGTGCCTAGGTATCTTTTTCTTACTACGTTGTGTTTAGTGTTTTTCTGATGTTTTTGGTTTTATGGTTTTATGTTAAAAAGGAAAAGAACTATGTGTTGGTAAAGGGAAGTGGATGGTTACACTAAAACAGAGCAAAACATATTCTAAACTATGTATGGCACTAAAGAACAGAAAATGCAGGGTTTGATCATGACTCATAGCAAGAAAATAAATCACAACATGACCTCAATAACTCAAAACATGAACTCATCCAATTCATTCATTAGAAACATGTTGGAATATCTTGAGAAAAGGACAAGTTTAGTGCAAATGAGGTTCTCCTAAGTAAACAATCATCTTACAATATTACAAAGAATCTCATCCATGGCTAGAAGTTTATTGGAACACAATTGGAAAAGATTATTTGTAGCACAATAATATTTCTACTCTGAATTAACTTTTAATGCTAAGATTAATCCATTCTGCAGCTCAAATTTTCACTACTAAGCCTCATTGGAAAGTTAAAGATTTTCTAGAATAGTTTTTTGGAAAAGGCTTATTTGTGAAATTGCAAAAGATTGTAGAACAATCAAGGCCTTAAACTGATATCACTAATTCTTGTCCATATGATGATGTGTTAGTATGAATCTTTTGTCGAAGTGTATGAAAAAAGACCACTTTAGCTACGCATAACTTATAGCCCTAACATCAAATATGGCTGCCAATATCTTCAGATCTGCAGTTAGTTGATCAAGACAAGTGCTGCAAAAAACCAGATCTATGCATATAGAGACATTAAGCAGTAAAAATAAGGTTTTTCTCCATACATCCAATAGACAAGACAAGAACAATTTTTGAAAGAATTTTTTGTATTAAGGGCACCTGGGAGGAAAACAAGAAGGTATTTCCAATTCTCCTCAATGGGATGGGTTCTTGGAAGTCCTCAGCACTTCAAATCTAGCATTTCTCTCTCTTGTTGGTGTAGAAAACCCAGACAAAGATAGAACTCAAAGGGAGCTCACACAACAAATAATGGAAAATATGACAATGATAATGGCTCAAAGTCAGACCAAGAGTTTAGATCCAGAGTGATCTAATAGGCAACAAAAAGTGAAGAATGGTAGGAAAAACCCTCCTATTTATAACAAAATATTGGGTCATTCTAGATCTTGGTGCATGATTAAAATAACATTAACCAAATCTAGATCCACCTTTTATGGAATATTTTATTATATTTGTTGGAGGGAAAAAGTATTTGACTTGGGTAAAATCCCTTTATTTGTAAATAATAAATAAATAAATGATTTATTTATCATTTTAAGGAAGTGGTTGAAAGATAATCAAATAAATAATGATTTATTTAATTATTTATAGGTGATTTAGTCATATTTAACAAGGAATATTATTTAAATAAGATTTAAATAATTATTCCTAGAAAATAATAAGATAAATAAAGATTTATCTAATTAATTTCTTTGTTTTGGGTTAAACATGACCAGGAATAATAATTGAATTATTGTTTAATTAATTATTCCTTGAGAAAAATCAAACAAATATAGGTTTGTTTAATATTTCCTTTTGAGGTTTCCTGTTTAGACCATAAACAACCTAATAAATGTGTTTTATTAAGTTATTTTACATAGTGAAAGCAATTTTACTTAGGGTAAAATTGGTCTTACATGGTGTACTTGGGTCCATATAATGATAGTAGTTTAGATGACCAAAAAATGGTGTAACAGATTGCCCCCCAACATGCGAGTGTTAGGAGAAAATCGTATGACCGAAGTACGTTGTAAGAACTCAATCACCAGACATCAAAAGGGAAGTAAGAGAGAGAAATGTAAGGTAGACTAATGTGCTCAAGAACTAGACCCTGAGGAGACGAGACTTGCAGGTGCAACAAGTCTCTTTTTATGAGAGGGTACCTGTGCTAAAGGCAGCGGGGGAGGCATACCTATGCCCACCGAGATAAAGTACAAAAGAATAGTGTGTCCAGTAAACAAGGGACCGAACCATAAAGTACAGCCGGCATAAACATGAGCCAGATAAAATACAATGAGGGATCCCACATACATGCTGTGCCTGGGATAACAGCCAGGACTTATACAATAATATCTGAGTACATGAGATATAAATACAACCCAAATGCCCCTTGGGAATGGAGAAGGGCTCACAAAATCTGACTGATACATGCAAATCAAATAGGCGCTGCAAGTGGCTAAGGCCGACATCATCAAATATATGGAGCTGCATCGAAGGCTGCAATGAAGAGGTCATCCGGGCATGTGGGGGGCTACCTGCAGGGCCACCCCCTCATGAGGGTTGAGAAATCTCACACACACCCGGGAATCACCAAGAGTTGTTGCTACATCACTGAACCATCAAGTATACGGATATCAATCACGCAAAAAGGAGCTGGAGCTGAGAAACAATCAAGTCAAAGGGTACTGAGAAATCCCTTTGCCTGATCCGAGGCACAGAATAAGAGTGGAAGCTAGAACCAATGTACACCACCCTCTAGACCTGTCTTCTGGAATGAATGAGTTGATGTCGACAGAAGGAGGTCTGCCATAGGTGAGGCAATGAGAGATCCTCAACTAAGGCACGAGAGAAAATAGGAGAGTGACAGACAGACTAATACCAATGATGATGATGGAATGGAGGGAACTGAGTAGCGAATGGAAGACTTCCGTTGTTAGAGCATAAAGGGCACGAATGACATGGCAGCGACTGACACATTATCATAAGGGATAGGGGACAGTGGGACTGACGGCCATAATGTGCGACACAAGAGAGATACCGAGCAATGAAGGATGGAGGACTATAGCGAGGTACAAAGGGACTCGGGATAGACTCCATGAATATGATGATGACTCAACTTGGATGCTCTAAACAAGGGCGACTCGATGGTGCTGCCACACAGTAAAGGTCCAATGGGGGACCATGAAAACATGAGTACAAGATAGTAACACACAACAAACATCAACACGAGCATGGATAAGTATGGAGGCCAAATGGTTCCCCTAGTATGAGTGCTGCAAGTAAAGAAATTCGATTTTGAGGAGGGTTATGGTTGAGGGGCATAGGTGTCCCCAAGCATGGTGTGGTCATGCCAAAATGTATTTAGAAAAATGGGAATCTAAACACATTTTAATGATGTGGTGTGCCATTTGTTTTTGTTATGGTTATGTAGTTTGAGAAAGGAAATGGAGGATTACCAATCTCTTTTAGTACTGCATATATGAAGCAAATGGACTTTAAGGTTTCGGGTTGGCATACTTGGTGTCACTATCCCAAAGAGAGGATTTGGAGATAATGAACTGATGATCTCCTAGAAAACCCATAGGTTGGTCAACAATAATGTCTAAGAGATTGGGTTGTTGATGGAAGATGAGGGAACGATAAGGGGTATCATCCGTAGAGTGATCTGAGGTGATATGGGACTCTAGAGGTTCTTCGAAATGTGGAAGAATAATGGTACTAAAGTCAACATGACCAGATACACTAGGAGAGTTTTGGAGAATTTCTTCTCCTAGTCTCTCGAATATGGGTGCCCCCTTACCCAAATATTGGGTTTCAATGTAATGGCCACAAGGTGCATGTGGTTCGAACGCATGGGTTCGATGTAAGGGGGAATAGATAAAGTCAGGGGTGGGGATTTCATCCATAATGTCGTCATCGTGATAGAAGATGGGGTGACTAGTGGAAGAAAGACCACCTGACGTGGCGAAGCTACTTGACTCATCATCATGAGAAGAGAGGTTCACATGTGCATCGTCACAAGGAGTGACGGAAAAGTAAGCAGATAAAGGATCTACCGATGTTGAGCCCAGGGTGATCGCTGAAGGAAGGTCAAGCGAAACAACAGGGGAGGATTCAGAGGGAATGTTCCCCGAGGGTCTCATGGATGATGATAGGTAGAAAATGGTGGATGAAGGCTCCGTCATCTCGACATCAGGAGGGGGAATGTCAATGGGAGTAGTCATGTCTGGTAGTTCTGCCGAAGAAAAATGCGCAAATAGGGGAGAGGTGGACTCATTGCGCTTGGCCTCGAATTGGTGGACCGCGGCTAGAGAGGTGCGGAAGTCCTCGAGGCGGGGACAAAGATGGGTGTAATGGCCATGGAGATCACACAAAGCACAGGGGTGGTTGGTGTGAATAGTCTTGGGGTTCTTGATTGCGGTCGTGGAAGGAATAGAGGCTTCCGGGACCGTGGACTCGGGGAACGCGACATTAACCATGGGCTTGAGATGAGGCAAGTCAGGACAGGAATGGGTGGTGTGACCGACAACATCACACAAAGCACACTGGATGGTATGCTTTAGAGGCCGAGGAGGGGCAGGGTTTGTTGGGGCAGCCTTGTCCTTTGATGCCCTCTTGCGAGCTTTGCCCTTCTTACCCGAAGCGGTCGCAAGAGGAGGTGGTTACTGTTGAGGTGACTGAGGCACTGTTGCAGCGGGAAAAGTCCTCGGGACCGGTTGAACCGGGGTCAAACCAAGATAAGGTTTGGGCTGACCAGGCAAGATTGGGGCTGGAGGATCAAGGTACCAGACGGGAATCCTAAGAGTTAGGTTAGGAAGAGAGAGGGTGGCCATGACAGGTACCGTGTACACTCCTGGTGGGGGAGCTAGGAACGGTATCTGACCAGAGGGGTAATGGCCAGGTGGGATGGCTCCTAAATGGCTAATTCTTGGAGGAACCATTCCAGGAGGATAAAGAGGCTCATGACTACCAGCTGCAGGTGAAGGGCTAGGAGCAGGTTGCGGAGAGCGCGGTTGCTGACTAGCCGAAGCAAGTTGCTTGAGAGCAGCCTGAGATGATGGCATCATGCAAACATTCGATGAGCTGGGGTCAGATACAGGAGGAGGAGGAAGACCAGGGAAGGTTCCAAGCAAAGAGGAGTCTTTGTAGATGCCAGGAGAGACACTGGTCAAAGAATTGACAGTTTGTTGATTGGCTACAGAAGAGATGGTCGACTCAGGGGAGGCCTGAGATTTTGGCTCATGATACGTCAACTGGTCAATGGTGACTATCTTTCCATTATGAGGAAAAAAAATCTTGTGGTGGACCGCGGATGGGACAACAGACATAGCATAAGTGTAGCTATGCCCCAAAAGAATGTTATAATCAAGAGGGGCGTCGATGACTTCAACGTCAACGCAAACAGTCTTTCCCGCAAGAGTGATAGGACAATTACGAAATAAGCCAATGGACTGGGAGGCATGGCCATCCCACGCACGGAGGGTGATTGTGGAAGGGGCCAATTCAGGAGATCCGAGTTGTTTCCAAACCGAAGAAGACATCACACAGGTGGATGCCCCCTCATCAATGATGCACCGTGAAACATTAGCGTTCCGGATTTTGACTGTGATTTGGAAGGCTATGGAAGCAGGAAGAGGAGGATGTTCTGATTGATGGGTGTTGAGAACAATCAATTGGTCATCAACAATATCTACAGCACCCATGGCAGATAGTAGAGCCTTCTTTTGAGAAAGGCACGACTGGAGGAGTTCCAGTGTTGAAATGACAGCAGGAGATTGTGCCAAATCATCTACGATGCTATATGAATGAGCAGCTGGAGCAGACGCAACGTTTCGGCGTAATGGTCCCTTAGGAATCTTGGTATGAACATCGACTTTGGGTAGAGGGATATGAAAGGGACCATTGGATGTCAAAAGAGGCTCTGTAGACCCTGAAGAAGGTGACTCGAGGACAGACGGAGCGGGAGGCTTGGGGTACTTATGGGACCAAGTTTGAAGGTTAAGGTCGGCGGTTAGAGGTGGATAAAGTTCATCATGAGGATCTGGTAATTAGAGGAACTAGAAGGGGAAGGTTGATTGGCCACCTGTCTATCAGGTGGTTGGGTAGCCATGAATCCCTGCTATGCATCCACCTACTCTTGAGGGGGCGGTGACTGCTGTTGCAGGGGTTGAGAAGGCCAGGGAGGCGGAGGTGTTGATGCTGGAGGAGCTCGAGCACTAAACTACAGATACGAATAATAAGGGGGTTGGGTAACAGTATGGTGACCAGGAGGGTGGGCCAAAAGAGGAGGCATGTTGTATCCTGGATACGTGCTACCAGGAGGGGAACAAGTGTGGGAGGTGTTGCCCCCTCCTCCAGGAAAACCATAACCCATGGGAGGTTGGGCATATGGATGAGAGAGAGCTCCAACGATACCTTCGACGGAATGAGGTGCCCCCGGTGCGTTGACACCATCGGGTCTGGGGAGATCAGGTAGAACGGTATAAACATAACCTGTTTGAGTGTAGATCAAGTCATATTTTAACACCAGTTGGAGGGCGGCTTCTTCGATTTGGGGAAAATGCGATGCGACATCTTTCCTGATAGGAGGCAAGAGAGATCTAAGGAACCAGTCCATATAGACACGGTCTTCGAAGGTAGGGTATTGACATAAGCTCTTTCTTCTCTGCCATTCCTGGACATGATCGGATAGGCGAGTCGCAGATGATTGACAGAAAGAAGTCAAAAGTTCAATACCAGTGTCATAACGAAGGGGAAGTTGGAAGTAAGATAAAAAAGCCTGGGCAAGAGTCGTAAAGGTGGTATGAGAGGAAGGGGCCTGATCAACATACCACTTAGAAGCCACACCTGTAAGCGTTCGTTGGAACAACCGAAGACGGACAGAGTCATCAGTAATGGAGGTAGATGAACACCACATGTGGAAAGATCGAACATGATTTGAAGGATCTTCTCCAGTAAGGCCTTCAAACTTTGGGATGTCAGAAGGGAGCTTTTTCAGCATAGCAGGCCAACTAGCATCATGGTGTATAGGGTCATTTGTCAACCGGTCCAAATCGAGGAGGCTGAGGCCTGCCATGAAGGGGAGCAAGGGCGCAACCGAGGTAGTTCCTATGGCGGTTCCGCTAGTAGCAGTCCCGGCATTAGGGTCGGGATTACCGCTAGCGTTAGGCCCTGGACCAGACATAGTGAAGGTGACAGGGGGAGAACCGAAAGTAAAAGGAGAACCCAATGAATCAGAAGAGGAGTCGGAGTGCGGACTCAGAGGAGGACTAACTCGACGACAGCGGGAAGGAGTAGGTCGACCGATCGGAAACTGAGGGTGAAGGCCAAGAAGTCTCTGGGATGTTCGCCTTGGGGGTGCAATGGTGACAACACAAACACGGCATAAGGGGAAGAAGAACAACCAACAAAGGCAGGGAGGTGCAGAATCAAGTGATTACAATGTCGAAACAAGGGCAAAAAGGTGCAGTTTCAACTGATTTTACAATGTTTTAAAGTCTTTTCCTGGCGGTGTTAACCAGGCTCTTCTTTGCTTAGGGTGAGTGTGTGGCGTGCGCTAATTTTAATTTTTAAACCCTGACGATTTGAGAGAAAAAGAAAAAGTGTGCTGCGTAACTGAAAATAAATCATCAGAGAACAGTATATAATGCTGAAATAATAGAAAATTAACAGCTAACAATGCATCGATCTATCCCAAAAAGGTGAGTCTCTCAAAACTAGTCTAACAGAGGGAAAAAATCTATTCAAAACACACTAAAAAGAGGCCAATAGATCTAGGGTCGGGAGGGACAGGGATCTAGAGGAGAAATCTGCTGAAAAGAGGTGCAGAACACAGCCAAGAGGCAGAGGCAAGGTGGCTGGAAAAAAGGAGGAAATCAACAAAAAGAAGATGGGGCAAGGAGGAGGCCCTAAAGGTAGATCCAAACAAATCTTTAGGAGGTGATTTGAAAGGGAGAAGAGCTAATTAAAAGAGATCTGAAAAGGAGGGATCAGATCTGAAAAAGAAATGGCTGAAAACTCTGAAAATTTACACACTTACAGCAGCTAAAACTCTTCCACAAAAAGTGGAGGGTATTGAGGCCCTAGGGGGCTAGATTCCCACTTAGTTGAGTAAAAAAGAGCAAGAATAGGTCTAAACAGGCGGAGACAAAGGTCAAACAACCTTGACAGAGGTTCAGACAAAACCCAGAAAAATTTCAGAAAAATTCCAGAAAAAAGTCCAGGTCGCAGTTTTTGACCTGTTTTTTCGCTCAGGTTGCAGTTTTTGGGTTGTTTTCCGCTACCCAGGTCACAGTTAATGGGCTAAAAAGTGCGACCTGGAGTCCAGGTCGCAGTTTCTGGGCTGAAAAGTGCGACCTGAAGCTCCGGGTGTCCCGGCAGTAGATTTCCGAAAAAGTTGTCGTCTCAGGTGCGGCTGATGTCTGTCACCTATGCAATAGGGCCAGAAACACGCGGAAGTTAGAAATTTTAATGTTTTAGGGTTTTATATGGGAAAAAAAACGTAAAAATAGGAAAAACAAAAAGCTGAAAGGAAACCCTAGGGTCTGAAGTAGCTGGATATGGAGGAATATGAAAAACGACAGCGGTCGTAATTGAAAACCCGTGTGGAGTCGCCAGTTGTTAGTATGAATCTTTTGTCGAAGTGTACGAAAAAAGACCACTTTAGCTACGCATAACTTATAGCCCTAACATCAAATATGGCTGCCAATATCTTGAGATCTGCGGTTAGTTGATCAAGGCAAGTCTTTATAAAAATAGGATCTATGCATGGAAAGACATTAAGCAGAAAAAATAAGGGTTTGCTCCATATACCAATAGACAAGACACGAACAATTTTTGAAAGAATTTTTGTATTAATCGGGCACCTGGGAGGAAAACAAGAAGGCGTATCCAATTCTCCTCAGTGGGATGGGTTCTTGGAAGTCTTCAGCACTTCAGATCTAAAATCTCTCTCTCTTGTTGGTGGTAAAACCCGGAACAAGATAGAACTCAAAGGGAGCTCACACGAGAAAATAATGGAAAATATGACAATGATAATGGCTCAAAGTCGGACCAATAGTTTAGATCGAGAGATCTAATGGGCAACAAAAGGTGAAGAATGGTAGGAGAGAAACCCTCTTATTTATAACAAAATATTGAGTTAGTCTAGATATTGGTGCATAATTAAAATATTATTAACCAAATCAAGATCCAACTTTTATGGAATATTTTATTATATTTGTTGGAGGGAAAAGGAATTTGACTTGGGTCAAATCCCTTTAGTTGTAAATAATAAATAAATAAATGATTTATTTATCATTTTAAGGATGTGGTTGAGTAATAATCAAATAAATAATGATTTATTTAATTATTTATAGGTGATTTAGTCATATTTAACAAAGAATATTATTTAAATAAGGTTTAAATAACTATTATTTAGGAAATAATAAGATAAATAATGATTTATCTAATTAATTTCCTTGTTTTGGGTTAAATATAACCAGGAATATTAATCAAACTGTTGTTTAATTAATTATTCCTTGAGAAAAATCAAACAAATGTAGATTTATTTAATATTTCCTCATGGGGTTTCCTATTTAGACCATAAACAACCTAATAAATGTGTTTTATTAAGTTATTTTACATAGTGAAAGCAATTTTACTTAGGGTAAAATTGGTCTTACATGGTGTACTTGGGTCCATCTAATGATAGTAGGTTAGATGACCAAAAAATGGTGTGACATGATGCATTAATAGAAAGTCAAAACAAGAGTAGTTTGTAAACAATGAAGGCCGTGAGGTCTAATTTTGATAGTTAATACAACTTAAAGAATAACAGATAACAATGAACTAGAATGCACTTGATCAAACTTGAAACATAGTGACCACAGCTAAACCAGAATGCCATTAACCTAACTTGAAACACAGTGAACTGGAACTGAACTAGAATGCCACTAATCTAGCTTGAAATACAGCGATCAGAGTTGAACTAGAGTGCCATTATCAAACTTGAAATATAGTGACAAAATTAAACTAGAGTGACATCTACCTACGGAGTATTTCAACTAAACTAAAATGCAACTAATTCTATGAAATGTTTCATCTCTGTGTCATTCGGAGTTAGTGGTTTTTTAAAATAATTTATAGAACAGGACTGGCTACAACATGTTATGTAAATGAGCATAAAAGCATAAAATTGAACAAAACACAACAAAGCTCTAAAACACCACAGCTATGTCTCATCCAGAGTTAGTGATATTTTGGAAGAGTTCATAAGAACAAGACTACTTGTAACAACTGATGTAATTGAGCACAAAATCATAAATTTTAGAGAAATTTAACTAACTCCTAAAATACTATAGTTATATCTCATCCAATGTTAGTGGTATTTTGGAATAGTTTGTAAGGATAAGACTGACTGTGGCATCCACTGCAAGTAAGTATAAAAAAAACACAAAGTTCAGAAAATTGATTAAACTAGGTATGAAACAAGGCTAAGTTACTTATCTAAACCATATGAACAAAGCTTCTCAGGTAGCAGGGGCCCTCTACCACCGGATTATCATGTAAATCTACTCAAGATTGACTCAGCTCTTGCAATAAAGTGATGCTTCTTTCATTAAAGGAGAAATTCTTCGAAAAACAGAGTATTATGGTCTTCTGAGATCTAGCAACAAAACAAAATCTAACTAACTGTCTCTCAGTCTCCCAAGCCATACTTATAACAAAATTACATAACTGTCTTTGAGATAACATAGGGATAAGTTTCTTTCCAAATTAAAATCAAATTAGGACTCTGGTGAAAGCCTCGTATTACATTTTAGAACTTGTCATGGAGTCCTTGTCTAGTAGGAATATACTTCCTATTTTCTCTAACTACGTGCATAACCACTATGAGCTCGTTCAGAACTGGAAGGCAAAAGTAACGAAAGGCAGTGTGAATAAATATATTTTTCCTTGAGTGACACACAGACACCATGAACATGAAGATAGTCATGGAATAGGCGCTAAAGAATAGTGAGTTAAAACTGGCAAGTCTAGTAAAAATTTTCAAACACTAAAATCATGAAAACATAGCAAGTTAGTCATTATATACATTCTTAAAGTAATCATAATCAATCCTATTGATAATTTAAGCCTATAATTGATGAGGGACAAAGAAAATGAAGTGAAATGTGGTGGAAAAGAAGGACATCTTTGGAATAGCATATGAGAAGACTTTACATATTGTACGTTGTCTCCGATTTGGAAAATCGGTGTTGAAATAAAAGGACACTGGAAATGGAATTTTTTAAGAGACCGCTTTCAAGCTTTGGGCATATATGGGACAATATTCCATTATGCTATGAATCCTACTTTATTCCATCACTATGGTGACTTTATTACACATCAAACTTTATATTCTAGCACTATTGTACTGTCCACAGACTCTAAGTGATAACATTCAAGTGACCATCCTTTGAAAAAGCAGATAGGTAGCTTTTACTTTCGGAACGCGATATGCTTAGTAAGAATTTCTTTTAGTTGTCCAAGTCTATTACTCTGTCTTAATAATCTACTATGGGTGAAATTTTTTGCCATTTTTCATGATTTTGAAACCAATTTTGTACATGCATCTATTCTTCTTCATACTAGGATAATAGCTATTTCCATTTATCAATTTAGTATAGATTAGTTATTTCGATTTCTATCATTTAACTTAGCCTTTCTTTCTCTATAGTTAATATAGTTTGTGATGCTATGATTTGGTGAATTCGGAGTAATATTGTTTGCTAAACCTTAACCTGTTTTATTTCATATCATTCACAGTAGAGTGCTTTGAAGCTTGAATTAGTCGATTGTATTTATCTCAACCATTAAAACCCATTGAAGCTAGTTGTCAACGATTAAATCTTGTTGCTGTTTGACAAGACATTTTCCCCTATCAATAGGGAATATTACCAATCCATTAAGAAATAAATGAGTCCAAGGAGATACCCAACCTTATCCAAATTTAGCAATATCTAAAACTTAAATCAATCATAATATATGCTTCAGATCCTTCCATCTAGTCAAATATAACACCTACCAACAATGACGGATTTCCACTCTTGATATTTATCTCATTTAGTTGATAACAACCACAGGATATATTATTTCTTCATAGCATACAATATTAAAGCTCCCTATAGAGACATATGGGGTAAGACAGATCTCTTATTTAACCAATGGTTCTTATAGTGGCATCTTTAGTTTAAATAGTTTTAAAGTAGCCATTCAATAATGTATTTTAGAAACTAGCTACAATCTACATGTTAATTAAACTATAATTTACTTGGTTTAAAAGTAATCTTGAAAACCTTTTAGAAATACATTTTGAACTTCAAGCACTATTGGATAATCTTCACAATGATGTAGACTACAAATTAGGTAGATGGAATGTAGAAATAACAAAGTAATCCATAAACAAACGAAAAAAATAAATGACAGACTTTAATAGATGGTCATCTTACTGATGATTTCTCAGACAATGCAAAAGTTTGATAGCAGAATAAGAAAGTTTGACAGCACAATAGGAAAGTTTGACTACAACATAAGGTGTTATAAACCTAATAGGTTGGGCAATTGAAAACCATGCAAGCCAAGGAATTAGCCTACCAAAATACTTTGTAAAGAAATTATTGTGGACAATTTTGTGAGCATGGTTATTAATCATAAGGCTAAAAAGGGGATTGGCAATGGGTGGCAGCAAGAGGCAAAGGTTTCTCCCAATACAAAGTTTCTTCAACTACTCATCCATGGTACTATAATTTCATTTCCAGTCATTTCAAACTAAAATCGAGTCATTTTTTTTGAGATATTTTGGCTTCTCCCATTTGGCAAGTGTTTCTAAAAACCCACAGGAAAACCTCTTTGAGTGCCTGTCAATAGCTAAGAAAGAAGAAAAAACCCCCACTCAATATGGAGGAGTGTTTACATATTTCCTAATAAACAAGGTGAAGACATCTACAAATGCGCAGCCTATGGAGGATTCCTGTTCACAAGCTCCTAATTTGGGCTCTCCGTAAATGGTTGTTTAGAGAGGGGTGTAATGAATAATAGTGGCTTCAAAGATAACAGTGGCTTGTTGAGTCAATGAAAGTGGAGTTTTAATATTTCCCCCACAAGGTTGAAGCCTCTCCAATGATACGCTTCTACTTGTGCTCATCCTCGTGTTTGTGCCAATGCAAGTGAAAACAATTGGAGTTGGGAATTGGGTAACATTGCCGAAAATAGATACCCCTCATTCATGACTACTTGGCCAACATAAGCTTGAGTAGTTGAATGTTGTAATCTGACTTTGATTCGAAAAATAATTTTCTTATATCTAAAAGGTGCATGCTTTCCACATTAGGATATAAGAAGCATTTATCAAAAAAAATCTCATCAACAACTAGCATTTTTCTTGTAGCAATCGGTATGGTGCATGGCACGAGAAGGGGACCTATTGAGCCCCATGTTGGAGGCTTTGTAAATTTCTCAACACATTCAAGTTCATTTAGAGATGTGGAAAATCATAGTGAAGGCCATTCTCACCTTTGAAAGTCGTCTAAAAATGTGTCTTGCAAAATAAGTTTTAGGACAATCGTATATTCAAATGGTGTTCTAGAATCCTTGGAGGATCACAAGGAAACTGCATTGATTTGCAAATTTAATAGAACTAGGAAGCCTTCAAGGGCTCTAATAAAATGGATAAAACATTGAAGATAAGAACATCTTAGAATGACCCTAATTCTAGGGGGACTCTTTGCAGCCCCAATTTCCATAATTCAATCCCGAAAGACACATATACTACCAATCTAGTACGATCAAGACCTCCAAATCTACCCATTCATTTGTTGAAGACAAAAGGGATTCCTCTCTTAATCCAGATTATGTGCAAGACGGGATATAATTAAAGGGTTTCCAAAGAGGGTGATCCTGAGCATAGGATATTATAATTGTAAATAGATTTTGGATTAACACCTTCAAATGCAAAGTTTGCTTTGAAACCAAACTTCTAGTTGCAATTTTGCAACTTTCCATGTGATGATCAAACAATCAAAAGAAGAGATAAGCTTAGTGCTAACCAACATTTTCGCTCCACCAAAGCCAAAAGTTGTGTCTCAAGTTGGTTTCCAGAAAGTTAGTAGGAGAAAGCCAAACTCACATAGAAATCAACCAAAGAACGAGATAGTTATTTTGTCAACCAAAAACATGAAAAATAGGTATTGAAAAGATTGCAAACCTGAAGTGAAAAAGACATTTCAAGAGAAATAAAAGCAAGATAAAAAAAACCTAAATTTATCATACAAGCCAAAACAAAAGGGGGCAATATTTCTACCTAAGCCTAGTTTGCAATCACAAAATGCAATCTTTGATGAAGCCTTCAAAGCTCAAATGCAAAGGGAATTGGAAAATGTAACTAGTTTTGGTATTTATCACTTGTATTGAGAAAATAAAATTATTTTAGTATATAAAAGAGTCTAGAAGACTCCCAAGAATCAAGTCGGCCAACCTAGCTCAAGTTGGCCTTGTGAGGGCTATTATAGCCCTAGGAAAGGCTATATAAATATGGAGGTTCGAGCCATTAGAAGATACATCAAGCACACACATCTTGGATCTAATCTGCAGCTAGGAGAATAAATGCAAATATATCTTTAGATGACTCGAAAGGCTGAATTTTTGGCTGGAAAGCTCTCATGTGCGAGTAACAACAGAGGCTATCTCAGAAAATCTTGGAGATTAAGTTACCCGAGAATTCTTAGGCTAAATACCTTTCTGTTCATGCTTGCTTTTCTCATATTCCAGTTCAAAGAGCATTTCCACAATGAAAAAAAAACCTTGTAAGATTGGCCTGAACCTTGGAATAAGCCATATAGCCTAAATAGATTCGTATCTCTTGTGTGTCATTCATAGAGACCGTTTGAGTGGAATAATTCCAAGTTGTTATAAGTAAGGGGAGATCGACCTGTTTAGAGAAGAGGTAGGGCGTAGTGAGGTATTGCATGACATTCATTTTTGGCAAGTCAAAGAGGAAACAAATTAAGTTGAGATAAACAAGTTTATTGATAAGATGAGAAAAATTCAGTATACAAGTTTAAATCCTTTGAAATTTTAACAATAAAAATCATAGAAATAAGATCAGAAAAATACCTGTCAAACGTATCCATACAGACTCTCCCTATCGAAGTTCTCTAAGGGTGCAATTTTATCTCCATATGCAGACGATACATGGATCCATGCTAAATGCTAATGGCAAGCAACTGTCATGAAGCGTAGCTGTAGCAGTGTTGTCCTATGAAGATAATTGCAGTGAGAATGGGAAGCCAAAAGCCTCATGTCGCCATTTTTCCTAGCGGAGGAATGGGCCATCTTATCCCATTCACCGAGTTGGCCCAGTGCCTCTCGGCACACCATGGATTCACCGTTACATTCATTACATGCAAATGGATGTTATCTGGTCCTGAATGCATAAAGTCCTCACAGGGTCTAGATATCTGCTTCGTCCATCTCCCTCATGTGGAAATCCAAGAAGATGAGGTACAATACATGAAGGTGGAAATCCTTGTATCAAATTTATTGGAGAACTCGAAATGATTAGCAAGCCGACTTGGTAACATTAACCCCCAATATATTAAAGAACTGAGGAATGGAAAGGTTAATCCCACCGATGCTAGGCGAATGCCCCTAATTTATCCAGTTGGGCAGCTAACACCTAGGTTGGATGGTTGGATCGGTTGTGCATTAAGATTAATACTCTATGGGAAAAATTCCGAAGGCATGAAGAGGTTGTAGCAGAGCCCAGGAAGAGTATGAACGTGCATATGTAGAAGCTATAACCACTGAAAACACAAATAAAATAGATGAATTTAAACTACTTACTAATACTTACTAATCAGACCACATTAGAACATCCTCTTTATCTATTCATTCCTCAATCCATTGATGCTTACCTCATTCGTTGGTGAAGCCAGTGATCCCAGCCATCCATCCCACGAAGACCAGTCTATTTTTCCACTTGACTGGCGGGATTTTCACCATAGTGGAAATATCAATCAAGCCTCTTGGATGAAGGTGAGCAGGTAAACGCTCAAGGACAATGACAAATTAATATAGTTTACTATAGCCAAATTCAGAGTTCTTGAACATGTTCTCTGCTCCGAATTACAGCGAAAACCTCAAATCAGGAGAAGAAGATTTCAAATAAAGATCGAAAAAGAGTGAACCCAGATTTGATATAATAAGTTCGGGTTAAAAATCTAGTAGAGTGGATAGAAGAATTGAATGTCAAAGAAGGATATGGAATCTGCGGCGAAATCATAAAAATTATGAGCAGAGAAGGAGCACTGAACTCTGTCCCAGACCTGGCAGACCTCGCAAAGAGAATATCGGCAGGAAAATAAATTTTAATAGGTAAATTAAAATTTTATAGTAGCCACCAAATTAGATTTTAATAGGTATTAAAATAAATTGCTATGGTCGGTTAGGTTTTCATCAAGTTTTATTTTTATGTGAGTAAAAATAATGTTAAACTAATTAGAGTATTAATCAAAATTATATTATACTTCTCTAATATAAGTAAGAATCCTAATTAATAAAAATTATATTATATCACTCTAATATAAGTAAGAATGTTCATATAAAGAGGGAAAATGAACATGAGCTTGGAAATATCTGTCAACCTTTAAGGTAGTGAAAATTATCTTTAAATCTATGAATAATGTTATCAATAAATTTAAGTAGGTATAGTTAGTTTCTTATTTTTGAGGAAGTTCATTTAGAGCTTAAAAATACCCAATTAGAAGGCCTTCACATGTGTTGTTAAGAGAGACATGGGATAAATTTTGATTAAAGGAATTAAGGGGTACAATAATATCAATGTATAGCACCTACTCAAATCACCAAGAATATATCCAAACCATCAAGATGACACACTTCTCTGAGAAAAATTATGAAACACCATGGAATAACTCAGATTAAAACTTATAGTCAATCAATCAATAGTTAGAACATAGTGTTTAAGTGAACACAATAAAAATAGTACACATTGGACATAATATCATATACACATGGATCATACATATCCAACTAAATGTGGTAGCTAAAGGAACTTCTTCCTACACAGTGTCCTAGATGGCTAAGGCAAGGTGTCATCAAACCAATGATACATTCATGAATTACATATAGATCCATATACCTTAGATGAAAAATGATCAATGTGATAGGAATTGTAGGGGTTGAGATGACAATCAAATTTTAAAATATCCTCTAAAAGCCCATATAGAAAATGGGGTAACATATCCTATGACATCCAACTTGTGATATATGGTGGGAAATTTTTAAAGTATATTTGAAGAAATATGTCTCGTTGAGGTCTAGGTCAAGAAGAGGTACAATTTCTTAGTAATTTGGTATCTCGTTGAGGTCTAGGTCAAGAAGAGGTACAATGCCTCACTAATTTGGTAGTTGAAGAAGTTTAAATCTTGGTTTGTCAATTTGGCCCTAAGTAGGCAGGGCAATATAGAAGGAGGTGACCCCCTTGGAAGAGTTCTAAAGGGGAAGGGCACATAAGGCCTTATATAAAGATCTAAATCCAAGTACCTCCATCATAAAAAGTTCTAGACATGTATTTAATGAATGTAGATAACGACTCGTCCAAATGTTGATAAAGACAATAGAACATCCCTTGAATCTCATAATAAATGGGGGCATCTACAAACGGAAACGCTAGTAGATGTTATTAAGAAGAGGAAGGTCATTATGATTCATTTCAACTCGACATGAATGTAAACCCACTTTGAACGAACCAAGGGAGATATGAAGGGCAACATCTGATACTCTTGAGTGTATGTGGTTAAAAAAAAAGGCCCCCTTTCATTTGCATGAAGTGTTCCTAATACAAATCCATGTTACAATCGAGGCCCTAAAAAGATGAAGTCCAAGTACATTGAATGTATTTTCTATAAATAACCTCTCTAACAACTAGACACAAACATATAATGATGTCATTTACATTTGAGGTGTAAATCACTTGAATTGTGTTACAACTTTAATCGTTGCCCAACAAAATTGTGCCATGCTTCCTTGTGATGATGCTTCAACCCTATTAGAGAACAACCTCACAATGTAAAAGGAATTTAAACATGATGTAACTGTAATAGTTCCCCACATTCACCCTTTGGCTCACTACCCATGGCTAATTTGAGTTTATTTCAAGCACTGATGTGGATAATATAATTTTATTTTCTCTTATGTATAGTATTCAACATTGACACAATTGAGTTTGTTTAACAAACAAAATATTTATATTGAGGGTTCACTCCTTGTGCATTAGGGCTAGATAAACCTTGTCTTTATGAGTGATCTATTCATTTCCAACTCCTTAGTCCTTCAAATTTTGCACGTCGCTAGGCCCAATACACCTACCCTTATACTAGTCTTGTTTTCCTTCACAAGCACAAGACTTGGGGCTCTTCTTTGATAGTCACCTAACAACCCTCCAACTGTACTTGGACTACCATTAATTTTCCCAACCATGGTCAATTATTTTACTGATCTAGTGCCCACAACACTACCCTCATCTAGGGATCTTCAAAATTTCCACCTAATAGTGATTTGAGTCCTCTCAAAATCACTATTTTTGTGTACCAATTTCTTTGTTGTCCAATCTATGAACAAATATGAACTACTCCTCTTATCATCTTTCTAACACTTTGTATATGCTTGAACTAGGGTCACAAAACATCCACTAAAATTCGATTGACTAATTTCTTATAGGTTGCTTCAGATATCTGTCCAAAACTCTCTGGACAATCCACCAAAATCAACTCCTCTTCATGTCCATCCATTCTTCATAATATGCCACAATTATTCTACCCAATCTTCTACTCAGGTTCTACCTTCCTTTGTATTTTTTATCTTCGCACATACTTCTGCAAACCACCTTCCAAATTTGTGGTATATATTACAGAGATAAAACTCTCTCCAAGGGTCTCGACCCCTCTTCTTCTACACATATTTGTCACGGTCTTAAGGACATAACTTATGGATTGAACATGTTAGGAAACCTCCTTAACTACGCAATTATACTTCTATTCGAATTGTCTTAGAACAAACCATATCCACCCATAGAAAAAATAACAACTCTTACCTCCATAAGAGACACAACCTAGCTCATATGGACCCATAGATTCTAGGAACTTCTTTAACTGAATTAGGGTTTAAGGGGTTAGGGTTAAGGGTTTAAAGGCTTAGAGGTTAAGGGGTTAGGGTTTAAAGGTTTATAGGTTTAGGGTTTAGGGGGTTAAATGGGTTAGGGGTTAAGGGTTTAGGTTTTAGGGGTTAATGGTTTAGAGGTTTATGGTTTAGGGGTTAAATGGGTCAGGGGTTTAGAGGTTTAGGGGGTTAAATGGGTTAGCGTTAGGGAAGTAGTTTTTAAGGGGTTAGGGGTTAAGATGATAGTTTCATTGGTCTCTATTTGTGCACAATAGTTGCTTATTCTTTGCATCTCAATGTAACAATTTTGTAAGTATTATTTCTTGTTGCCATGTATTCTTTATTTATTAATTTATAGTATTTGTTAGCCATTGCTTTACATTTATTGATGAAAATGTCTATTGCAATCAAACCAAATGTATGTTCAATCTCCAGTTTCAAAATCAGCCACAGTGTTTTCACACAATTTAAGTCCGGAGAATGGCCATCTGATGAAGTCATAAGAAATAGACTGCACCTCATGACTACTCTAGAAAATCTTAAGTTCAAGTGTCCCACATTCATGAGAAATTTGGCTCTTATACTCTTTCTCCACCTGACTATTTCCTAGAAATACCCTTGTTTATTGCAAAAACATCCTAATGTTGTCGACCTTGTCCCTTAACAGACCAAGGAAACATTTGTGACTGAGAGGAATGGAAAGCACTACAAAGTTGAAGAGAGTACAAAAGACTAAGATGGTTTAAAGGATAAGCTTGAAGAATGTAGCAGTGTTGAAACAACTAAAAGTTGTCCCAAAAAAATAGTTTATAATGTGAAACATACTTCTATACCATTCAAGCAACACTACATTCATCTAAAATCAAGAAGAGGCCAAGTGACTGATAGGCATAGCCTGGAAGATAGGGTATCGTTCCCTCTTTTTGATGAAATATTTGATCTACATTTTTTCTATCAAAGATTAACCATTTTAACCTTGCCAACAAGGCATAATTAACCCAATCGTAGGTCCCAATATGTCATGATATATATTAACTCTAGATATATATGAGAAGGAATAATAAATACATAGATTGATAGAGGTGGCGAGACAAGGGGAGTCACAAAGGAGAGATGGAGATAAACTAAAGGAGAGGGGAGAGAAGGAATGGAGAGAGAGAGAGGGAGAGGAGTGAGAGAGGTAGAGAAGGGTAAGAGAGGGAGATAGTGACAGAAAGATGGAAGGGGGGCAGAAAGAAGGATAGAGGGAGGTGTTAGCCCCCTATAAATTTCTTGACAAGCAAGCAGGGGGATAAATTTTTTTTTAGCCTTCAAGGAATGCATCTCCCCTGAAGACACATCATCCTTAAAATATTTTTCATACCCTATACCCTATAGTTATTCTCCTCTGCTATTCCATCCAAAAAGTCTCACTGATTGCGAAAATTGTGCTCCAAAAGGCCTACATTTTCCCCTTGTGTCCCTGCAGAATGCCTTTTTTACACTTCTTCCCCCTTGTCAAAATTCCCCTCTTACACTCTAAATCCCTCCCCTAGTCCTCCTAAACCATCCTTAAATCCCCTCTAAACCATACACACACCCCTGGTATGGTTTGATTTCCCCTTCTTCCCCCTATCGTTACCCTTTATTGGCCTGAAAATGCATTAAAATGGGCCAAATAACCATATGTTTCATATATATAAGGCCCAGCCCCTTTCGGCTAGCCCCCTTATCTTTTCCACCACGTGACCTCGGCGCTAGAACCAAGTGCCAAGGTAGACAATGCTTACTGCAATTATATATCGCGAGCAGTTTAAACCGTCGATCTGTACAGATTGGATGGTCATCGCAGATCAGTGTCGCACCCATGGCCCACTCCTTTCACCGCCCGATCACATCTCCACCATTCATTTACCCACTGATCCGATGGCCCGAAGCTTACCCGCCTCAGTGGTCCACATGTCAACGCACCCTGTTCAAAAACTGCCTATATCTATCGCATCGCTTTCTGAGGGCTGGCGGTATTTTTCCATTCGACAACGATTCCACTCATTGCCTAACGCGTGTCATGGGCACTGTTTGAAAACCGCCCCCCCCCCCCCCAATCGCGCGTTAAATTTAAACGTTTGACCCGGCGCAATATGCGCGTGCACTGTCCGATCTGAAACAGTTAATCCAACAATAATCGCGCCGCAAAGATGCACAGGAGTTAAACCGAGGCAACCGTACCCCTGGCCCACTGTCCATCGCCCTCCGATGCATTTTCAGTTGTCGATCTCCTCCTGAGATCAAACGGTCTAGACTTAAAGTCAGCCCCGCCATCACCGTGTCTCGCCACGTCATTTTTCCACGTGTGTTCATCATTTTCTCGTCCGTCCCCCTATATAATTCATTCAAAGGGAAAATCTTAATGTTTTGCATTAATTTTTCCACCTCGTCGTCCTCCAAAGCGTCTCCCGCTGATCCACCGTGTTCCTCCACTAAATCCTCTGCATTCATCGTTTCCACCCATGCCATGTTGCCATTTCATGCAGTAATCTACGCCACCCTCCCCATGCATGTTTTCTTAATGTGTTTGCATGTTTTGCAGGTTTACGGTAGGCGAAAAACAACCATGATTCATACGCACTATTGTAGTCGCACAATGCACAAAAGAAACTGAATTTAAAGCTTGATATTACAGGAAAATGTCCAGAAAGGTGTCTGCAACATAAATTTCATCAAAGGATAGAGTTCAAACTCTGCAAAACCTCTCCGGTGCCATTAAAGCTCAGATTGCATAAACAAAGACAATACTAGAGCAGCAGAGAGTTCAAGGCACGTAATAGAATATTTTTGAGCCTTTTTCAGGGATTTAGAAGGCAAAGGTACCAGTTTTAAGACATCATGGATCACATGGAAGGCCCAGTGCGCAGAAAAAAATACTATCAGGGTTTCACATCAGCAGTATGTCCTTTCCACAAAGGACGAAGTACCCATACTATCTCCATTCTATACCATGTTCCTGAGGAAATTCCAGCCCTGACAACAATCCTATGCTATCAGAAGCATTTGTTACACAGTATGGCAAACCTTAGCATCATTATTCTACCTTTTTTTTATTTATTTCACCAGAGTGTTACTGCAAGTACATTAGAGACATACCTGGAGTAAATGGAAGCCTGACGAAGACCACTCTTTCATCCAAAGAGTACTAGAGATAAATGCTCAAAATTTAAAACAGAACGAGACCTCGGCTCTCTTCCTTTGCTGAGTTTTAATGCTTCATTTAGTCTTTCACCTACCTCCTCTACTCTCTTCAACTATAAAATTCATGAAGGAACTCATTGTAAAGGTTGTTGATCGGTTATCAGAGAATTACAAGCTGTTTCTTTTGAGACATAGTCTCTTTGTAAAGTTGTAAGATAGGTTGAGGAAGATGTTTTCAGACTGAATATCCAGCTATTGGTAATGTTGTACTTGACTGGTGTTGCTCTTTATTAGGACAAGCACATTTCTTTGGATCCTGATCTAAAGGAGCGGTGATGTTTTTCTATCTCTGTGTTTGTTTTTAGCTTGTAGTTCATTCATTTCATTTCTACTGGCTCGCATCAGAAATATAACATAGGATTTACCCTTTTTAGGTACCCTATGTTTCTGCTCTCCTTTCCTTTGATGTTTTCTACTAAATGTGTTATCTAAGGGTTGATTTCTGTTAATTTAACCAGTGTAGTGGATGTCATTGCCTGCTAGCTGATGTATGAATTAATGAATCTGTTCTTAGATGTTCTTGTTAGGATTTAATTGAACGAATTGGGAACACTGGGAGGTCTAGAACTCTGTCTCTATCTCACTAGGATCCTTTTCAATTAATTGAACCTTTCTAAGATCCCCCAAGCTGGAGGCCGAAGCATTGAGAGTTCAAAGTCTCTCTATGATCTAAGGTCTTTAACTTTGTGTTCTAAATCTTTATTGTTTCCTCCTCTCTTACCATTTCATACCACACTATCATTTTCAAGATCCAATGCTTTAGATGACTAGCCCAACTGAAAGCCTTCACATTGAATAGCAAGTAAACCCTTTCCTGAATCCATTGCCCAATGGTCTTGAATGTTCCCTGGAGTATCTCTCCTTTGCCTAAATTCATCTTTGCTCATCCTTGTCTTATATTGAACCCTTCTTTCCTGATTCCCAACAACCAAAAAAACAATCGAAAAAACAAACTCCGAGCCTTATAACTAGCCTAACATCTTAATTTTGAGCTTCAAAGATATAAAACCTTGCTTATATAGAGAGATCCCTCTCTAGATCCAGGAGGGCTAGATCCTGATGTCTGAAAGTGGTTCTGATGTTGTCTCATCTTTTGGTCTTGCCAATTTGGCCAAAAAATGGGAACACCAACATAATGGCGACTCCGCTGGGGACAATTCTGTGTATTTTTCATCTTACTACATCATAGGAACCTCAGAAACCTACAATCTCTGGTTAGGTTGGCAATTAAACACTCCTATTCACAGATCAACCTCTATACCATTTGTTGTGTTTCTCCCACACTCTTAGACAGAGTCTGGAAAGGGCTAGGTAGCCTCCAGATCTCACACTCTTTAAGAGGTGACATATCTAGTAAAAGCCCTCCCAGTCAATCTCTGGTTAGAGTTTGTTGTGTTTGGAAGATGTCCTTGAAAAGGGACATCTCATAAGCACTGTGGTGGACAGTGTACCCTCCAGAAGCATCCTAAACCTTCCACCTGGCGACTCCATAGCTTCTTAAAGATCAAAGACTCCACTGGTGATCAGTAGGCCTGCTGATTATATTAGCTTCACATAAGACTCCATTGAGAGACCAGCCTTTATAACAACATCAGCCACAATAGAAGGAACAAGTAGGGTTAAGCTGCCTTGTTAGAAAACAACATTCTAGCTTTCAGAACCATTCACACAAGAGCTTATCCTAACCCAAGACCCCCTGAAATAGTTGAAAACCCTGAGAGCAACCTCAAGAGATATCCCACACCTAAACAATCAACTATTTCCAGCCACATCCATAGAGCTAACTCTACACCATAAGACCTTACAGCTCTACTAGTCCCACCTTTCGACCTAGACCTACCAAGAAGATTACTAAGAACTAGGTCATTCAGTGTCCTAGATCAACCAGACCTTGATCTCCCTGGTTCACCACCTCAAATTGGTGAACACCTTTGGGATAGACAGAACCCTCCATCCACACCCCCGGATATTCACTTCATTCAAAACTTGGGACTCAGTCATCCTAGATCTACTCATCAGTCTTTAGCTGGTCATAATATCCCTATCATCCATATACCAGCTGCTCAATTTAACCCTTCACCTCATCATAACATAATCATGGAAGCCTGGTACGCACCTCTGGTGTTACCTCAGCCTCTAGTACCTTTACCTAATGATTATCAATCAAAGATACCACACTGCACTGCAAAAGAGTCCACCACAGCTCAGCACCATGTAGATAGGATGATAGATTATTTTGACTACATGGAGATAGATGATGATACAGTCAAAATGAGAATATTTTCCCAGAGCTTAGGAGGTGATGTGAAGAGATGGTTCAAAGGCCTACCTCCTAATAGTATCCAAGACCTCCCTGCTTTATATCATACTTTCATAAACAAATGGGAAGTTAAGGCTAACCCTCTCCAAATCCTAGAAGAATACAAGAACTTGAAAAGAAACATAGGAGAGAGTGTCTAGGAATACTCTACAAGGTTTAACAGCGTTTATAATGCTCTTCCACCACACATGAAACCTCCCCAAGGTATGGTTCTAGTGAAATACCCTGAAGGCTTGGATGCTGACATGGCCTACCTGCTTAGGGAGAGGGATTACAACACATTGGAGGATATGAAAAAGGGAGCAGTGAGAGTAGAGGCAAATCTGATTGAGAAGAAAGCAAGATTGAGAACTGAGAAAATGGTAACATATAGAGATGACAATATAGCTTCCACATTTGATCCCAATTATGACCATTTATCCAAAAGCATGGAAAAGATACAACAAATGATGGAGAAAATGGTTGTCACGTTCAGTAACCAAAATAGAAATAAAAACCAGAACTAGAACCAGAGCTTTAGAAGAAACAACACTGCTCCCAACAGACAAAGAGAATCATATCAGCAAGTTATTCCCCCATTCCAAGAGAATTTCCTTGACGAAGATGAGGGAATCACAGAAGATTCTGAGGGGACCACTATAAACATGTTTGAAGTAGAAAACTCAATCCACAACTATTCCACAGAAGAATACCAGGCCTCACCCTCATATTGGGATGAGGAAAAGTTAGAATATGAGGATTACAGGTTAGGATTTGAAGATGCCATCATGCAGGTCAGAGAACAATATGAACTTAGAAGTAAAAAGAGCCTAGACACTGCCAAACCAAAAGCTCCTGTGGTTACCATCAAGAAAAGGCCTAAGAAAACTTCTAAAGTGACTGCTGAAAATAACAAATCAACACCTGAGAGTTCTGAGAAGAACAAAGAAAAAGACAACCAAAACATGGATAAACAAAATCAACCAACTAGTAGCACTAGCACTGCAGCTAGCGCTCCTGATAAAACCATTGCAAACACTATACATAGTGAGAATCAGCCCACTGATTCTGCCACCAAGGCGGTGGCTAACAAAACAGAGTTGAACATTCCAAAGAGTCAGTCCACCTTCAATTTGGAGAGTGAGATTGAAAAAATTAAAATCTTTGTCCCACTCTCTGAGCTGGCCACTCAGGATGTATATAAAGGCCAAGTTTTGAAAGCATTAAATTTAGGTGAGAACAGTGACACTGTTAATTTGAATGATGATCAACCGACCCTTCTTTTTGGTCCAAAGATAGAAGGAAAGTTTCAGGAGGGGGTAGTGCCACCTTTTTATATCAGTCTCAATATCCATGACAAGATCCTTCATAATGCAATGCATGACTCTAGTGCCTCACAAAATTTGATGCCTAAAGTAGTTATGGAAAGGTTAGGCCTAGAGATAACCCGGCCCTACAAAGACTTATATTCATTTGATTCTAGCAGGGTAAAGTATCTTGGCCTAATCAAAGATTTATGTGTGAGCCTTACCCAGATTCCAGCCAAGTGCATGGTCATGGATGTTATAGTGGCAGATGTGCCACCCAAGTATGGCATGTTATTATCAAGATCATGGGGAGCCAAGCTGCAAGGTACAATGTAGATGGATGGGGCTTATGCCACAATCCCTATCTTTAGCCAACTTAGAAGACTGTACAGAGAGGCACAAATGAAATTTCTGGTCAGTAGCCTCGGAAAGCCTGAAAATTCACCTTTATACTCTATACATACAGACCTTGACTCCTTCATCCTTTGTAATGATGAGTCCTTAGAGGGGTCAGAGTCCAAAAATAGAGATAAAAACAAGGAAACAGGGCCCATGAACTTTAACATAATGGCTACTCTAGACTCGGAGGAGAATGCTGTAGAAAACTTTGAACAATGCACTGAAACAAAAACTCAGAATAAACCAAAAACAGAATGCAGTCAGCTGATTAGTCACCCTTCACAAGTTCATACACCACACCAAGAACGAAACAATGATAAACTCGAGAATTAAACCTTATGGGAAATGAATTTTGATGGGTCATGCACCAAGAGAACTGCTAGAGCAGGAGTGTGGATACATAACACAAAGAGTGACTAAGCAAAGAGCCATGCCTGCAACCTGCACTTCAAATGTACAAAAAACATTGCAGAGGATGAGGCTCTTATCCTAGGCTTAAACCTGTTGAGAAAATTAGGGGCCCGTAAGATAATTGTGCATGGGGACTCTGAGCTGATCATTAAACAGGTGAATGGTGAATACATAGCGAAAAACCCTAGACTGAGAGTGTACAGGAATGACGCTATGGATCTATTGAAAACCTTTGTAGAATATGAACTGGTGTTTGTCCCTAGGAGTCAGAACGCAATTGAAAATGGATTAGCCTGCATGGCTAGTTCATATCATAAACCCCCCAGTGACCAACAAATCATCATTCAGACCAAATTCAAACCTGCAGTGCCAGACAATGAAAAATATTGGCAGGTCTTTGAGGGCGATAAGCAAATTGAGGATTTCCTAATAGGCAAGAATGAGTTTGAATTATCTGACTTAGACTCTACGTCTGAAAATAGCTGCCTAAGGGAAGAGCCCTCAGATGAGGAAGAACCACCCTATAACATATAAATAAACACTTTAAATGAACAGATTTGAAATCCAAACGAAAAAATGTGAAAACGCAGATAGTGAAGGAGTAGAGATGTTGCAGGCCAAAAATAAGAACATACCCTGAGGTCTGGCACCTTTAGAGGACCTTTTTGACTTTGATGATGTAGCAAAAAATCCCACTATAGAACATGCAGACTCTGATGTCGAGGAATGCAACATAGGAACTTAAAATGAACCCAAGATGATCAAATTGGCTAAGTCCCTGCCTGCAAACATGAAGAAGAAATACGTTGACCTATTCATGGAATTTGTCGATGTGTTTTCCTGGAGATATGAGGACTTAAAGGCCTATGACACAAACATCATACAACACAAAATACCTTTAAAAGAGAATCCGAAACCCTTCAGACAAAAACTTCGCAGAATAAACCCAAAATAATTGCCTGCAGTGGAAAAAGAGATTAAGAAGATGTATGAGGCAGGTATAATTGTGCCTGTGAGGTTCTCTGATTGGGTATCAAACCTAGTGGTTGTGAGAAATAAAACAGGGGAGATCAGGCTGTGTATTGATTTCAGGAATCTTAACAGAGCCTCACTCAAAGACAATTAGCCTTTGCCAAGAATGGAACACATCCTTCAGAGGGTAGTAGGCTCGAAAGGGATCTCCTTGCTAGATGGTTTTTCAGGTTACAACCAAGTTTTAGTATTCCCAGAAGACCAACTCAAGACAACTTTTACCACTCCATGGGGCACTTTTATGTATGTAAAGATTCCTTTTGGACTGATGAACATTGGTGCAACCTTCCAAAGAGCAATGGACATAGCTTTTTCAGATGAAATAGGACACTTCATTGTCATCTATCTGGATGACATAACATTCTATTCCAAGACTGAGGAAGAACACTTAGAACACCTGAGAAGAGTGTTTGAAAAATGTAGAAGGTTTGGTCTATCATTGAATCCTAAAAAGACTGTATTTGGGCTACAAGAAGGAAAACTTCTTGGCCACATCATATCTTAGAAGGGAATTAGGATAGTCCCACAGAGAGTTGAGGGAATATTACAAATCACACACCCGGAAACATCAAAGAGTTACATTCCTTCATTGGGAAAATCAATTTCCTCAGGATATTTATTCCCAACTTAGCTGAACACCTTAGGAATATGACTAACATTTTCAAGAAAGGTGTAGGAGTTAAATGGACTGTTGAGGCCAAGAAATCTTTTGAATCAGTTAAACTTGCACTCACCCGGGCTCCTATCCTAGTCAGCCCTGATTTCTCAAAAGAGTTTCTGATTTTTTCATTTGCCTCCGAACATACAGTGGCTGCAGTTCCACTGCAGAAAAACCCAGAGGGAATGGAACAACCCATTTCTTTCTTCAGCAAAGCTCTCATAGATGCACCCTTGAAATACAACATAATGGAAAAACAAGCCTATGCTTTGGTCAAGGCCTTGAAAGACTTTAGGGTGTACATAATTCATTCCCACACCATAGCCTATGTGCCAAATATAGTGGTTAAAGATATCTTGGCCCAAGACCCAGATGGGAAGAGGGGAAAATGGGTTGCTGTGATCTTAGAGTATGACCTTGAGGTAAAACCCACCAAACTGATTAAAGGTCAGGGCTTAGCTCAACTTATGGCTGAATCAAATCTAAAAGCCCTTGACATTAACATTGTAGGTGCCTTGGATGAGTAGCAGGGATAGCCTAATCCCACTGTTGAGGAGAAGTTTCAGAGCTCTCCTTGGTATTCTAACATTCTTTATGTGCTTACACACCTCAATGCCCCTCTTGAACTATCAAAGACCAAGGTCGGGTTCTTAAAGCTAAAAGCCAGAAGCTATTGCATAATGAATGAAGGATTATACTGGAAAAATGAAAATGGCCTATTTCTTAAATGCTTGCCTGAATCTAAAGCTGAAAATATTAAACAAGAATTCCATGCAGGAGAGTGTGGAGGCCACCTGAACTAGAAAGCCACTGCAAACAAAATACTCAGAGCTGGATACTATTGGCCTACACTCTTCAATGATATCCATAAGATGATAATTGCCTACCACAAATGTCAAATTTTTGAAGGGAAAAGAAAGTTCCTCCCCCTACCTTTACAACCCATCACTGTCGAGGGTCCCTTTATGCAATGGGGCCTAGATTTCATAGGATAAATTCACCCAGCTTCTTCTGCACAACACAAATGGATCTTAACAGCCACAGACTACTTCACTAAGTGGATAGAGGCCATACCTAATAGGAATGTCACACATTCAGTCATCATTAGGTTCCTAGAAGGCCATATCCTCTCTCGATTTGGCTGCCCAAGGAAAATAATCAACGATAATGCTGTTGATTTTGGGTCCAATAAAATGGTTGATTTTTGTCACAGGTATCAAATACCACTTGGTCATTCAACTGCCTATTACCCACAAGGTAATGGCTTAGCTGAATCATCAAACAAGAGCTTGATGGCCATCATCAAAAAGTTGTTGGAAGAGAACAAAAATTCATGGCATAACAAGTTAGTGCATGCCCTGTGGGCCGACAGGCTTATAACCAAGAAGTCCACTGGCATGTCACCATACCAGCTTGTCTATGGAACAGAAGCAGTTTTCCCTACCAGCCTTGGAGTACCAGTGATCAAAATTGTCCAAGAAATTCAGACAAAAGAAGACAACATGGTAAGGAGGATAAATCAAACCATTCACCTCTAGAAAACAAGGGAAGAGGTCTATAACAGAGCTCTAAAGGTTCAAGAAAATATAAAGAAGTTATTTGACAAAAGAACCAAAGCTTCTGATTTAAAAATTGGAGATAAAGTTCTAAACTGGGACTGAAGGAGAGAGGACAAAGGAAAGCATAGCAAGTTTGACAGTTTGTGGCAAGGTCCCTACATCATCCAAGCCACTGTGGGTCCAAATGCCTTTTTTATACAAGAATTAGATGGTACAGAGCTGCTTGGGGGTCCTGTCAATGGAAGGATGCTCAAACACTACTACTGCTGATTTCCAATTTCTAGTTTCCATTTCCATTGTAAATACCATTGCAGTGTTTTGTTTTCAAGAAAAAGAGAAAATGTTTTGAAAAACAGAGAGAAAGGAGAGGTTCAGACATGCTCAAAACATGAACCTCTGAAGTGCAAAATATTGGCTCTAATATGATCAAAACCTGAGCCAAAGGAAGTAAATATAGCTGGTTCAAACTTGCCCAAAACCTGGACCAGCAAAGAATAAAGAAGAATCAGCACTAACAAGCCCGAAATCAGAGCTAAAATGAAGAAAAGAAAGTGACTCTAACAAGCTCAAAACTTGAGTCATAAAGAAAGGAAGGATACATCAAACTTCAGATTTCAAGCCTTCAAAATTTTGTTTGCAATTTTCTGCAAGTTTATGTCTGTGTGCAACTGTCTTTATGCCTTGGATCCACAGCAAACTAGACTGTATAATCCTAGTTTGACTGTTTTTAAATTTCTGTTATAGAATGTAGAGAAGAAATCTGCTGGACAATCTAATCCCAGCAGATATTAGATTAGGTAGAGAAACATGTGAGGCCAACAGTTTAATCTGGTCTCATGGAGCAATAAGGGTAGAAATAGAATAGATTTATTTTCTTGTCTGTAAAAAATAAAAATGATGTAAAGGGTCTGCTAGTTCAAATGCACCCTGGAAGAGAAAATGGTAGGATTGTAGGATGGGTAGGTAGATTGTTTGGGAAAAATACTCTGCTGATTTGATGTATTCACAATTGTGGCAGCTGAAAAGCAAAGAAGAAAGGTGGCTCAAGCAGCAGGCATCTGGCCTACACCAAAGATCATTTTCTAAGTTCTTGACTCCTTCAAGAAGAAGCCATCCCCATGTGGAGCCACTGTTAGCCCCCTATAAATTTCTTGACAAGCAAGCAGGGGGCTAAATTGTTTTTGAGCCTTCAAGGAATGCATCTCCCTTGAAGACACATCATCCTTGAAATATTTTTCATACCCTCTACCCTCTAGTTATTCTCCTTTGCTGTTCCATCCACAAAGTCTCACTGATTGCAAAAATTGTGCTCCAAAAGGCCTACATTTTCCCCTTGTGTCCCTGTAGAATGCCTTTATTACCCTTCTTCCCCCTTGTCAAAATTCCCCTATTACCCTCTAAATCCCTCCCCTAGTCCTCCTAAACCATACACACACTCCCGGTGTGGTTTGATTTCCCCTTCTTCCACCTATCATTACCCTTTATTGGCCTGAAAATGCAATAAAATGGGCCAAATAACCATATTTTTCATATATATAAGGCCCAGCCCCTTTCAGCCAACCCCCTTATCTTTTCCACCACGTGACCTCGGCACTAGAACCAGGCGCCAAGGCGGAGAGTTCTTACCGCAATTATATATTCCGAGCAGTTTAAACCATTGATCTATACAGATCGAATGGTCGTCGCAGATTAGCGTCGCGCCCGTCGCCCACTCCTTTCACCGCCCGATCGCATCTCCACCATTCATTTACCCGCTGATCCGATGGTCCAGAGCTTACCCGCCTTAGTGGTCCACATGCCAACGCGCCTTGTTCAAAAACCTCTTGTATCTATCGCACCGATTTCCAAGGGCTGGCGGTATTTTTCTGTTCAATAGCGATTCCACTCACCGCCTGACGCGTGTCACGTGCACTGTTTGAAAACCGCCCCCCCATCGCACGTTAAAGTTCAACGTTTGACCTAGCGTGATATGCGCATGCACCGTCCGATCTGAAACAGTTAATCCAACGGTAATCACACCACAAAGATGCATGAGAGTTAAACCGAGGCAACCGTACCCCTGGCCCACTATCCATCGCCCTCCGACGCATTTTCAGCCGTCGATCTCCTCCTGAGATCGGACGGTCTAGACTTAAAGTCAGCCCCGCCATCACCGTGTCCCGCCACGTTATTTTTCCACGTGTGTTAATCATTTTCTCGTCCATCCCTCTATATAATTCATTCAAAGGGAAAATCTTAATGTTTTGCGTTAAGTTTTCCACCTCGCCGTCCTCCAAAGCGTCTCTTGCTGATCCACCGTGTTCCTCCACTAAATTCTCTGCATTCATTGTCTCCACCCATGAAACATTTCCATTTCATGCAGTAATCCACGCCACCCTCCCCATGCATTCTTTCTTAAGGTGTTTGCGTGTTTTGCAGGTTTACGGCAGGCAGAAAATAGCCATATTTCATACGCACTATTGTAGTGGCACAATGCACAAAAGAAACTGAATTTAGAGCCTGATATTACAGGAAAATGTCCGGAAAGGTGTCTGCAACATAAATTTCATCAAAGGACAAATTTCAAACTCTACAAAACCTCTCTGGTGCCATTAAAGCTCAGATTGCATAAACAAAGACAGTACTGGAGCAGCAGAGCGTTCAAGGCACGTAATAGAAGATTTTTGAGCCTTTTTCAGGGATTTAGAAGGCAAAGGTACCAGTTCGAAGACATCATGGATCGCATGCAAGGCCCAACGCACAGAAAACAATACTATTAGGGTTTCACATCAACAGTATTTCCTTTCCACAAAGGATGAAGTGCCCATACTATCTCGATTCTATACTGTGTTCCTGAGGAAATTCTAGCCCTGACAACAGTCCTATGCTATAAGAAGCATTTTTTACACAGTATGGCAGACCTTAGCACCATTATTCTACCTTTTTTTTGTTTAGTTTACCAGAGTGTTACAGCAAGTACATCAGAGACATACATGGAGTAAATGGAAGCCTGACGAAGACCACTCTTTCATCCAAAGAGTACCAAAGATAAATGCTCAGAATTTAAAACAAAACGAGGCCTCAACTCTCTTCCTTTGATGAGTTTTAGTGCTTCATTTATTCTTTCACCTACCTCCTCTGCTCTCTTTAGCTATAAAATTCATGAAGGAACTCATTGTAAAGGTTGTTGATCAGTTATGAGAGAATTACAAGCTGTTTATTTTGAGACATAGTCTCTGTGTAAAGTTGTAAGATAGGCTGAGGAAGATGTTTTCAGACTGAATATCCAGCTATTGGTAATGTTGTACTAGATTGGTGTTGCTCTTTAATATTACAAGCACATTTCTTTGGATCCTGATCTAAAGCAGCGGTGATGTTTTTCTATCTCTGTGTTTGTTTTTAGCTTGCAGTTCATTCATTTCATTTCTACTGGCTCGCATCAGAAATCTGGGATAGGATTTACCCTTGTTAGGTACCTTATATTTGTACTCTCCTTGCCTTTGATGTTTTCTACTAAATGTGTTATCTAAGGGTTGATTTCTGTTAATTTAACCAATGTAGTGGATGTCATTGCCTGCTAGCTGATGTATGAATTAATGAATCTGTTCTTAGATGTTCTTGTTAGGATTTAATTGAATGAATTGGGAACACTGGGAGGTCTAGAACTCTGTCTCTATCTCACTAGGATCCTTTTCAATTAATTGAACCTTTCTAAGATCCCTCAAGCTCGAGGCCAAAGCATTGAGAGTTCAAAGTGTCTCTTTGATCTCAGGTTTTCAACTTTGTGTTCTAAATATTCATTGTTTCCTCCTCTCTTACCATTTCATACCACACTATCATTTTTAAGATCCAATGCTTTAGATGACTAGCCCAACTGAAAGCCTACACATTGAATAGCAAGTAAACCCTTTCCTGACTCCATTTCCTAATGGTCTTGAATTTTCCCTGGAGTATCTCTCCTTTGCCTAAATTCCTCTTTGCTCATCCTTGTCTTATATTGAACCCTTCTTTCTTGATTCCCAACAACCAAACAAACAATCGAACAAACAAACTCCGAGCCTTATAACTAGCCTAACATCTTAATTTTGTGCTTCAAAAATATAAAACCTTGCTTATATAGGGACATCCCTCTCTGGACCCAAGAGGGCTAGATCCTGAGGTCTGAAAGTGGTTCTGATGTTGTCTTATCTTTTGGTCTTGCTAATCTGGCCAAAACATGGGAACACCAACAGGAGGGATATAGTGAGGGGATTGGAGGGTCAAGAGAGAGAGAGAGGGAAAGAGAAAGTGAGGTAGGAGAGAAAGGGAGAGAGAAGAAGTATAATGTATTAAAATAATACATATATTAGGCCCACTCTACACAAATCTGCAATCTGATAATTCAAGATAAAAAGAGCAGGCTCCAACAACAATTGCATAGAAGTCTTTATTACTCAAATAGAAGAATGTCACAACAAGTTTTCATCTCACAAAAGCTCCTACTACAACCTACAAGCTAATAGTACTCACTCTTATTATCTATTTCTACAAATGTCTAACTACTGTTCCCATCCTTTTCATTTATAACTTAAGAGAAGGTGTTGTTAGAAAACAGGCTAATGATAGTGTTAGTGGTGCATCTCCCTTGAGCATGAACAACTCCCTCATAAATTTTCCTTGTATGCAAGGCTTTTCTTTTAGAGTAGTGCATTATCATAGTAGATATAACTCCTCTCCTGAAGGTACCTCATTCCATAAGTGTACACTCATGAATGCACCTGAGATGATGGTGTTAATCTCCTCAACTACTATGCCATACTTTGTGGGTGTGACCCAACAAATAATTCATCTATCCTCGAAGGTGTCGTTATAAGCTTATATATATATTTAAGAATCTTTTTGACTGGTGTATCACAATCTAGCTCTACAATCCTAGTGCTGCTCAACTTCTCAAGGCTGAGGTGAGACCAACTCGGACCAACTAGGTAATCTAACACTCTTGAGAACAAAAAAAAATTCCAATAACCCAAGATTCTCCCCCAACTTGTCAAACTTCCCCTTTGTTAGGAGCTTTGTCAAACTATTAACCATATGCAACTTTTTCAGAATGTGTTCCAACACTACTAACTCCCTAATGAACTTGGAATCTTAGGAAATTGTATTGAATATGAATGTGTTTGAAATGGTCATGACACATTGGATTTTCATAGAGCTTGATGTAACTTTGATTCTGACAAGAGACAATATTGGGCTTCAACAACTGATTGGTTGACTCTACAATCAAGTTGCAAATCTAGATAGCTTCATAATAAGTATATGAAACTGCCATATACTTTGCTTCAGTGGAGCTGAATGCAATTGTTTCTTTCTTCTTGTTGATTTAATAAAAATGATTTATAAAATGATAATAATGATGTTTAAAATAAGCCTTATGATGGTCTATTTATACACATTGATTGTTCACGAGGTTTAGGGGTATGTTTATAACATCTTACCCTTGAAAGCTTCGTCTTGAAAGCACAGTAATTAGAATTTTCTTTAGTTAAGCACATTTTTGTGGTGGAATGAAGTTTATCAGATATCTATTTATACTTTGTAGAGGTTTGACTTTGTTTGTCCTTTGAGTGTTGGTGAGGTTTCTTTGTATTTTTTGCATCATAGTCTAAAGTCTTTTGACCTGATTGTTTAACATGAAAGCTTTATGCTTATTGGAAATATATTTGAAATATCTGCATGATCAAGAAACTGTTATGGTTAATTAAATTACTAATTAGGTACTACAGAAAGAGGATGATGTTGAGAGGGCTTGCCTGGGTGACTTTGGGAGGAACCCGAAGGTGGTCAAATAAAGCTCTTCTAAGTTACAAATCTGAAGAGAAAAAACTGGTGATGTATATGTGGTTGCTCAACCTAGGCTGTATGGAAAATCTTGGCTGAGAGTGTTTACCTTTCCGTGTCTTCACGAAAGTAGGTTGTCTGGTCACAGAATAAGATCATGACTACATGTAGGTGATGGTTTTGTAGTAAGTTCTCAACCTTATCTTTAGAATGGCTAATAGAGAGGATCATGTTTGAATACGGGATATAATTTGATGAATTTGGAGATTTAGAGTTGAAGAAAAATTTGTGGTGATGTTTGGATGGGTGCTAATTTGTAGGGTTTTCCATTTTTATAATTTTCTTTGTTGTGCTTTCTACCATGCTACCTAATTTCTTTTATGTTTCCTTAGCATTTTAACTTTTTTGATTTCTATCTCTCTATTGTTTCTTGCCACATTTGAAATGTCATCCTTATTTGGTAGGTGTTTTCTTCAATATAGTGTGAATATTTTTCCATCACATAGCTTCTGTGGGGTTTGTCTACGCAAATATCTTGTAAGGCCCATTCATCGGGGTATTTGATGAAATGAAATGATTATCGATGATCACCAACTAATGGTACCTGCAGATATTTACTCTAACAATTTTATAGTTTTCTTGTGCCAACAATTATACAACATTTTAACCTCATGAATTAGTCTCCTCTATTCTCTTAGCTGATTCTATAATCACTTATTGCTGTTGTCAAATCTTTTACTCTCTAGTACCATTGAGCTATTTCATTTATTTGTGGACATTGATCTATTTTCATTTCATTTCTTTAATTTTTATGACTGTTATGCATTTCCTTTGGCCAGTGCCTTCTTTCTTACCTATGATTTTTCTGCTTAAGCATTCCAGCCAACCAGAGCAACTGGGGTAGCAGGAGCCACGCAGTCTAGCCAGAGCCCAGCAGGGGTAGCGCAGAGGCAGCAGGAGCCACGCAGAGCTAACACAGTCCCAGTCAAGGCAACCCAGGGGCAGTGTAAGCCCTTCAGGTGTGACACGGGCCCTTACTGAGCAGTGCAGAGGCCGACGCAGGCTAGTTAGGCTGATGTAGAGGGATTCAGAGCAGCGTATTACTATCATTTTTATTTCTATGTTGGGTGAACCAGTTTTGGTGCCCAGGATTGTTGTACTTAGATTATACATAATAATGAAAACCCTCCAGAGCTAGTTACACCGGTTTTCCCACAATGGGTTTTTTCTGGGGATATTTGTCTAGAAAATCCATGTGTCACTTTGTCTATGAGCATGTTATTCAGTATTTGATCTATATGTGTAGGTTGGTAGTTGTATTTACTATTTACTTCGTTAATTTATTGAATATTTCAGAAATTAACTTGTAACTTAATTCAAGTAGGAGAAGTAAATCAAGATACTACAATAGGGTTTCTTAGATTAGAAAATTTTCACATTTCCTAGGTCTAGCCCCATTAGGTCACCTAGGGCAACAATTTCCTAGGAATCTAGCTAGAGAAAAACTTCTATCTCCTAGAGGCAGCTGCATTGCTGGGTGCCCTCACTCTCCTCAAAACATGGAACAATTTCGACAGTGGAATCTTCGGATACCTCAGGCCCTAGCTCTAGGAGCAAGTTTTGCCTAGGTGTTCCCAAGGATAGAACCTAGTAGGATCAATTTGACCTATCGAAGTAAAAACACTTTTCAGATCCTTTCCCATCACCTTATCCAGGATAGGAACATCATTGGTTGCTAAGTTCCATCCCCGAACCTGGGTTGGGTCCACTTGGCCCCGTGTCGTCCCATTTGGTGTCAAAGGCCTTTCATCAAGGACCATTTGGGAATCCAAGTTCCCAAAGGATTTTATGGATTGAGAATTTTCTTCATAATTCTTTTTCTTCTCCCTCAACCCTTCAATCCTCCTCCTCTCTCCCTAGAAGATAATTCCCTTGCTTAAAAGTAAAGCATGTCCCACTCTTTATTTTATCTTAGGGAAAGGGTTTCGAGGGTCACTTCCCACCTATTCATTGACCAATACTCTACAAGTGACTTCCTAAACTACCAGGACTCCACCCATCGGTGAAAGTCCATGAAGAGCAAGGATCCTTCCTTCAGCCTGCCTTGCACATGAAATTCCTATGGAATTATCTCCATATTAATTAGGAAAATAAACCTTCCTTGATTGCACAATCCATCATGGCATCCCAATGACTTTATAATTGCACATGGGAAATTTTCTATAAATACAACTGATAGTTATGTTCCTCTGAACTGTGTTATAATAAGGATCAAGGGTCTTTTTATTATTTAAAATAAGATAAAACCCTAAACAACCAAAACCCTATCCTGAGGAGATGTAACACCAAGATTTTATGGGCCCCGTTGGGGTTAGTTGGGCAGCCAACTTCCCGGGGTCGTAACTTGGTCATATGATCTTTGTTTGACGCACATGATACTTCGTTAGAAATATCTCTCCGAGGACTACCACCATTAATATGATTTCTATGAAATTGCCTAACCTTTCATGCCAAAAAAACATCATTTGGGGCCTCAAAACAGCTTCGAAAGTTCAGGACCTGAAAAACTAACAAAAATAGTAAATTGTGCTATAATTAAGGAAACTGAAAAACTGAAAGAGACAATGGCTAGGGCCCAAGTGGAATAGGTGGGTGGCCACCAATATCCACCTCGATCACCTTAAATCAAATTTCTTGAGCTAACTCAATCATCATGACTTAGTTAATTGACACAAGTTGTTATGAGACGAAATTACAATTTATTTAAGGGAAAAATAAATTAGACGCCTCACATTCCTCACTCTTGGCACATCAAAATTCCTCACCAATGTGGGTGCATTTTTTTTTTGTCCTTTCTAGTTGCCAATTTCATTGTTTCTTGTTGCAAATTTCAACACTCCCTCTCAATAAGAAAGGAATTCAATCTATCCTCATCCGGTACCTTTGGAATGTTCTGCATGCTACACTTCCCTAGTGTTGCACCTGCAAATCCTGAAACTGAATAGCCTCTAAACAACTGAATCAGTATAATGCATCTATCATCGGAGTCTTCTAACTGCTACTAGCTACTGCACCTGTCTAGTACTGGATTCTCTACACTGCTGCTGACACTGCATCAGTTCCCTTTGAACTATTGATAACTCTATTTTTGCTCCAGTATTTGAAATCTGTCACTATGATTTCAATCTTGCTGACATCTGTCTACATCAATCGAACTGATCCTTCCTACTACTGCTGTACTGTGGGCTCCTTGTAGCCAGGTTCGATCCATGAGACACGCCATCTCAATGGACCTTGCCCAAATTTCTTATCTTGGGATTATGTCTACACATAACCCCACCTTACACCTCAAGGTATGGCTACTCCGTCTTCCCATTTCGCTTGAAATTTCCCCCTCATGGAGGTCTCTGCTTGAGTGGACGCTTCCACTCGGTCTCCTCTCTACTTCTCCAATTGTGGCAACTACTCCACAACCTTCTGAGACTGATTCTCATGAGGATGCATGTTGAGAGGTAATTTATGCTCCCTCTAAACCACCAAGTCTCTAAATTTTTCCTTTCTCCTCAAAGCTTTGCATGCATCCGGTACCTCAAGTGCCTATAGGTTCTTGACTCGCGCACAGTGTAATTGTCCTGAAGTTACAAAAATTTTCTAAAAAAGAGTTGATTTTAAATCGATGATATCTCCCTCATCCGAGCTCCGATTTGATCGATTTTTTTTTCCCATTTGGGTAGATTTTCGCAAGGAATCCAATATTATATTTTTTTTTGAAAATTTTACACCAAAATATTCAAATATTCTCTACAAACTCGTCACCAAAAAAATTCTTGCTCTGATACCATGTAGAAAATCTAACCAACGAGATTCAATCTGATCTTGTAATCTACTAAAACAAGATACTGAATCCTTCCTACAATTTACAAAAACAAAACATGATCGCACAATCATATATAAGTAAGAGAAATAAATTATCAATCACACAACAACATGATGCATTTGGGGAAAGAAACTAATCAAAACCCCTCTGTCTCTATTGTGTATTAAGTCGAGGAATCATGAAACAATACAATGCTTTATCCCTCATGAGATTCTCCAGCACTCTGTCAATTGTCTCCCGTTGATCTAGGAAAACTCGGTCTAGTACTTAGCCAATTCTCATCCTCACTTCAGCCTGCCTTGCTCATGCAATTCCTAGGGAATTAACTTCTTATTAATTAGGAAAATCAGTCTTCCTTGATTGCGCAATCCATCATGGCATCCCAATGAGTTTATAATTTCACATGGTAAAATTTCTCTGAATAAAACTGATATTTATGTTCCCTCTAACCTCTGTCTCAACTGGGTATTCCTCGAAACTAACATGCATGCAACTATTAATAGTGAAATATCAGTTATCTGATTGATCACTCATTGTGAATTACATCTAATTTAATTCACTAGACCTCTCACTAGCTCATCACTCATTTAGAACTAGTTAAACTGATTTTAACTCATTTAATTGAGTTAATTACACTTGCACTCCACTAATGCATCAACTTCAACTAGACCCCAAAAATATTAGAATCCCTCTAGATGCCTCATATTAGACCCTCAACTCAACTTTCTTGAGCTAACTCGGTCATCATGACTTAATTAACTGACACAAGTTGTTATGAGATGAAATTACAATTTATTGTCCAATTTATTTAAGGGAAAAATAAATTAGATGCCCCACATTCCTCACTCATGGTGCATCAAAATTCCTCACCAGTGTGGGTGTTTTTTTTTTGTCCTTTATGGTTTCCAATCTCACTGTTTCTTGTTGCAAATTTCAACATTTCAGAATTTGATGTGGCCTTCAAACAAATACACCATTGAAATCACATGCCCAGATTCTCATGAGAAACCTCTCTTAAGCTTGATCTGCCAAAAGAGAACAAACAATATGCCATCCTACTTCCTAGCGTAAACTGACCATTAAGGTATGAAACAATATTTTGAACCCTCACATGATGATCTTGCTCTTGGAGGATGATCATGACCTCCCTTTAGCAACCCTTACTCAGCCCTCTTACTCGACCTACTTTAGGAATAATTCTCTCTTCACCCCCTTGATGTGCCAGATAGTGGGAATACATGTCAAACATGCTAAGATGTGCCAAGTGATAAGGTATGCCAAGATGTGTAAGGGTGTGTCAATGCGTGTCAGGGACTTTCAAGACAGAAAAAGGGAGAAAAAAGTTAAACTACAAGGAAATGAACACATAAGAGGGTTAATAAGTCATCAATTTATCTTTTCCAAGAGGGGCATGCCAGGAACACTAACACTAGGTGGCAATAGGTTCCAAGTGCAAAGTCTTAGTGCATTCTAAGTGCCAAGTATTCCTTTGTTGCTTCTCATCTACTTTCCAACAATTGATCATCACAAATAAATTTAATATTAAACCATGCTAAATCATACCGAGGCATCTCAACGTATTCCATACATGCTAAGACTTTCCAAGCGCCAACATGTGCCAAGCGCCAATATGTGTCAGGGACTAGTGTTATGCATGTTATGAAGTGGAAGGGAACGTTGAAGAATGCTAAGGTGTGCTAGAGAGTGATAATGCATGTTGATGAGTGTTAATGAGTACTAGGAAAAAACATTAAGGGAGCACTAGCTAAAAATTCATGGAAGTTAATGAATATGAGGAACGTGTGTTAGCCATCTATAAATTCCTTGACAAGAAAACAGGGGGCTAAATTGTTTCATGAGCCTTCAAGGAATGCATTTCTCTTGTAAACACATCATCCTTGAAGCCTCTCTATGTTCCCTGCCCTTTGATCTTTTCCCTCTGATGTTCTGGAGTCAATAAGCCTCACTGATTGTAGAAAATTGTGCTCCAAAAGGCCTTCATTTGCCCCTTGTATCCCTGCAGAATTTCCCATTTTACCCTTTTTTCTCCTTTGTCAAAGTTTCCCTTTTTTCCCTCTAAATCCCCCCAAAACCCCCCTTAAATCCTACATTCACCCCTTGTTTGGTCTAATTCCACTTGTTTCCCTCTATCGTTACCCTTTCCTGGCCTCAAAAAGCATTAAAATGGGCCAAAAAACCCACTTTCCACCTTATGATAAGGTCTAGCCCCTTAACCACTTCTCCACGTAACCCAGTGCTGGAATCGAGCGCTTAAACCCCGAGTGCTAATCGCAATCGCAACCATCGGTTGAAGTGCATTTCTTTTTTAAACAAAAAATTTCCGATGCAATTGAGTTTGGTCTATAAGACCTCTGCCACGATCTCCACCATTGATCTATCACCCAGATTGGATGGCCCAATGCTAATCGCACTCCCACCCCGATCACAATCACAAACTTCTGCCGTGCCACTCCTCCACTCCATCTGATTGCGATCCTCCAATCACATGTGAGCCGTTGATCTTCCCGCTGGATCGGATGGCCCAACGCTAATCGCATCTTTGCGTCCATCGCAATCGCAAGTTCTAAACGTGCCACCCTCTTCCCTTTGCGATTTTGATCCACCAATTTAATCTCTGCCATTTATCTGTTACTCAGATCCGATGGTCCATCACTATAGACACCATCGCCCTGTCGCCTCTCTCCATCTCCCTACGATTGAATGTGAGCCGTTGATTTGGTCCTAGGATCCAATGGCCAGTGCTCAATCACCCTAATCGCAATCGCAAATTTTAAACGGTGCCACCCTCCGCCCCTTCTGATTGCGATTCCCCGATTCAATTGTGATCGTTCGTTCAAATGAGATCGACGGCCCATATTGCCTCGTGTCTTCCTCAGTGTTTCTTCCATCGAAACTTCCCAAATATTTCATCATTCGATCTCTACCATCCGTTGATCTCCTCCTGAGATCCAACGGTCTAAGTTAAATCGCCCTCCGCCCATGTCGGGTCCCACCACTCATGATCATATTCATTGCACTTTCATTCATTTCTTTACATTTTCACCTAAGTTATAACTTTCACGATTTACATTAAATTTAATGTTTCACATCGAGTCTATGAATTCCACCCAACTTTCATACTCCGTCCCACTATGTAATCTCCACCGTCGATATTCGCCACTAGACCACAATCAAACGGTCCACGCGCATTTCTCCACCAAAACCCTATTAGTCGTGGTTTACGCCATATCACTGCATTGTTCACCATTGGTTCATTTAAAACCACCTCTTTACCACCTCCACACTATCATTCTCCCCATCCTCCATAGCCATCCTCCCCTATGCATGGATTTCATAATAGAGTTGTATGTTTTGCAGGGTATAAGCAGCGGACAACCGCCATGATTCACAATCTCTGTACAGTTACAGAGAAATAGGGAAGGACCATTTTCAAGAGTCGAACTCATGAAGAAAGGCCTGAGAAGATGTATGACAGGGCTCGCATTAAAGGAACAGAGTTTAAACTCTGTAAAGTCTTCCCCATAGCCATTAACGCATAGATTTCGCAGTCAGAGGCAAGCGTGGAAGCGGCAAAAGAGTATTAGCGGGAAAACAGAGTGTTTAAGGCCTGTTATTGAAGATTTTGAGCCTTAATCCGATTATTTGAATGAAAGGTACGAGATCGAAGACGTCATGGATCACACGGAAGGCCCAGCGCACAGAAAAAAATACTATCAGGGTAGCTACATCAGCAGAACGTTCTTACATGTGAAAGGACAAAGCGCCCATATTGTTCCCATATTTACCATGTTCTTCAGAAGATTTCCACCCTGATAGAACAATCCTATGCTATCAAAGCATTTTTTATGCAGCATGGAAGACCTCAATCCACCTTTTTGTTTATTCATCAAAAGTACTGCAGAGTACTGCAGCCAGAGTGCATCAGATCCATACCGGAGTAAATGGAAGCCTGAAGAAGATCATTCTTTCACCAAAGAGTGCCAGAGATAAATGCACAAAATTTAAACAGAATGGGCTTTGGCTCTCTTTCTTTTCTGAGTTTAATGCTTCATTTAGTGTTTCACCTACCTCCTCTGCTCACCTTTCAGCTATAAAATTCAAGAAGGAACTCATTTTAAAGGTTGTTGATCAGTTATCAGAGAATTGCAAGCTGTTTCTTTTAAGACATAGTGTCTATGTAAGGTTGTAAGATAGGCTGAGGAAGATGTTTTCAGACTGAATATCAAGCCATTGGTAATTTTGTACCTGACTGGTGTTTTTTTTTTAATATGACAAGAACATTTCTTTGGATCCTGATCTAAAGCTGCGGTGATGTTTTTCTATCTCTGTGTTCTATCTCATTTCATTTCATTTCTACTGGCTCGCATCAGAAATCTGGCATAGGATTTACCCTTGTTAGGTAGCCTATGTTTCTACCCTCCTTTCCTTTAATGTTTTCTACTAAATGTGTTATCTAAGAGTTGGTTTCAGTTAATTTAACCAGTGTAGTGGATGACATTGCCTGCTAGCTGATGTATGAATTAAAGAAATCAGTTTGTAGATGTTCTTGATAGGATTTAATTGAATGAATTGGGAACACTGGGAGGTCTAGAACTCTGTCTCTATCTCACTAGGTTCCTTTTAAATTAATTAAACCTTTCTAAAATCCCTTAAGCTGGAGGCCGAAGCATTGAGAGTTCAAAGTCTCTCTCTGATCTCAAGTTTTCAACTTTATGTTTTGAATCTTTAATGTTTCCTTGCTCTCATTTTCCCTCTTGCCTATCATACCACACTATCATCTTTAAGATCCAATGCTTTAGATGACTAGCCCAACTGAAAGCCTACACATTGAATAGCAAGCAAATCCTTTCCTGACTCCATTGCCCAATGGTCTTGAATGTTCCCTGGAATTATCTCTCCTTTTTCCTAAATCCTCTTTGCTCAACCTTGTCTTAGATTGAGCCCTTCTTTCCTAATTCCCAACAACCAAACAAAAAATCAAACAAACAAACCTCGAGCCTTATAACTAGCCTAATATCTTAACACTGAGCTTAAAAGTCATATACCTTTAACATACCATAGAGAGATCCCTCTCTGGACCCAGGAGGGCTAGATCCTGAGGTCTGAAAGTGGTTTGATGTTGTCTCATCTTTTGGTATTGCCAACCTTGCCAAAACATGGGAACCCCAACATAATGGTGACTCCGCTGGGGAATATCTGAGTTTTTACCACCTTACTACATCATAAGAACCTTAGAAACTACAATCTCTGGTTAGGTTGGCAGTTAAACACTCTTATTCACAGATCAACCTCTACATCATTTGTTGTGTTTCTCCCATACTCTTAGACAGAGCCTGGAAAGGGCCAGGTAGACTCCGGATCTCACACTCTTTCAGAGGTGACATATCTGGTAAATGCCCTCCCAGTCAATCTCTGGTTAGAGTTTGATGAGTTTGAGATATTCCTGAAAGGGGACATCTCATAAGCACTGTGGTGGACAGTGTACCCTCCAGGAGCACCCTAAACCTTCCACCTGACGACTCCATAGATCCTTAAAGATCAAAGAATCCACTGGTGATCAGTAAGCCTATTGATTATCTTGGTTTCACATAAGACTCCACTAGAAGACCAGCCTCTAAAACAACATCAACCACAAGAGAAGTAACAAAGTAGGGTTAAGTTGCTTGGTTAGAAAACAACATTCTAGCTTCAAGAACCATTCACACAAGAGCTTATCCCAACCCAAACCCACCTGAGATAGTTGAAAACCCTGAGAGCATCCGCAAGAGATCTCTTGCACCTATAAGACCAACTATTTCTAGTCACATCTATAGAGCTAATTCTGCACCAAAAGATTTTACAGCTCTATCAGTCTCACCTTTTGACCTGACATACCAAGTAGTTTACCCAGAACTAGGTCATTCAGTGTCCTAGACTAGCCAGACCTTGAGCTCCCTGGTTCACCACCTTAAAGGGGTAAACACCTTGGGAATAGACAAACCCCTCCATCTACACCCCCTGATATTCACTTCATTCAAAACTTGGGGCTCAGTCATCCTAGATCTGCTCATCAGTCTGCTGCTAGTCATAATATCCCTGTCATCTGTATACCAGCTGCTCAAGCCAATCCCTTACCTCCTCATAACATCATCATGGCAGCCTGGTATGCACCTCTAGTTTCACCTCATCCTCTGGTACCTTTACCCAACAATTAGCAATCAAAGATCCCAAATTTCACTGTCAAAGAGTCTACCAAATCCCAGCACCATGTAGATAGGATGGAGGACTCTTTTGACTACATAAAAATAGATGATGATACAGTCAAAATGAGAATATTTTCCTAGAGCTTAGGAGGTGAGGTGAAGAAATGGTTCAAAAGCCTACCTCCTAATAGTATCCAAGACCTCCCTGCTTTATATCAGACCTTCATAAACAAATGGGAAGTCAAGGCCAATCCTCACCAAATCCTAGCAGAATACATGAACCTTAAAATAAACGTAGGAGAGAGTGTCCACGATTACTCAACGAGATTTAACAATATTTACAATGCTCTTCCTCCACATATGAAACCTCCCCAAGGTATGGTTCTAGTGAAATACCCTGAAGGCTTTGATGCTGACATGGCCTACCAGCTTAGGGAGAGATACTACAACACGTTGGAAGACATGAAAAAAGGAGCATTGAGTGTAGAGGCTAATCTAATTGAGAAAAGAGCAAGATTGAGGACTGAGAAAAGGGTAACATATAGGGATGACAACGTAGCTTCTACATCTGACCCCAATATTGACCGCATATCCAAAAACGTGGAAAAGCTACAACAAATGATGGAAAAGATGGTTGTTACGGTCAGTAATAAAAACAGAAACCAAAATCATAACCAGAACCAAAACTTTAGAAGAAACAATAACACTCCCAACAGACAAAGAGAATCAGATCAGCAAGTTATTTCCTCGTTTCAAGAGAACTTTCTGGATGAAGATGAGGGGATCATAGAAGATTCTAAAGGGAAAACAATAAACATGTTTGAAATAGAAGATTCAATCCATAACTGTTACACAGAAGAAGATCAACCCTCACCCTCATATTGGGATGAGGAAAGATTGGAATCTGAGGATTACAGACTTGGATTTGAAGATGCCATCATGCAGGTCAGGGAACAATATGAACTTAGGAGCAAGAAAAGCCTAGATAATTCCAAACCAAAAGCTTCCGAGATTACCATCAAGAAAATACCTGAGAAAACTTTTAAAGTGACTGTTGAAGGTAACAAATAAATAGCTAAGAGTTCTGGAAAGAAAAAGGAAAAAGACAACCAAAACACTGATAAACAAGGTAAACAAACTAGCAGCACTAGCACTATAGCAAGTGCTCCTGATAAGACTGTCATCAACACTGTACATAACGAGAATCAACACACTGACTCAGCCACCAAGGCAGTGGCTAACAAAACAGAGTCGAGTATTCCAAAGAGTCAGTCCACTTTCAATCTGGAAAGTGAGATTGCAAAAATCAAAATCTTTGTACCACTCTTTGAGCTGGCCACTCAGGATGTATATAAAGGCCAAATTTTGAAAGCATTAAATTTAGGTGAGAACAGTGACACTGTAAATCTGAGTGATGATCAACCTGCCCTTTTGTTTGGTCCAAAGATAGAAGGAAAGTTTCAGGAAGGGGTAGTGCCCCCTTTTTATATCAGTCTTAATATCCATGATAAGATCCTTCACAATGCAATGCATGACTCTGGGGCTTCACACAACCTGATGCCTAAGGTAGTAATGGAAAGATTACGCTTAGAGATAACCCATCCCTATAAAGACCTATATTCATTTGATTCTAGCAGGGTAAAGTGTCTTGGCCTGATCAAAGATTTATGTGTGAGCCTTACCCAGATTCCAGCAAAATGTATGGTCATGGATGTTGTGGTGGCAGATGTGCCACCTAAGTATGGTATGTTGCTGTCAAGATCATGGGGAGCCAAACTATAAGGAAAAATGCAGATGGATGGGGCTTATGCCATAATTCCTGTTTTTAGCCAACTTAGAAGACTGTACAGGGAGGCACAAATGAAATTCCTGGTTAGTAGCCCCGAAAATCCTGAGAATTCACCTTTATACTCTGTACATACAGACCTCGACTCCTTCATCCTTTGTAATGATGAATCCATAGAGGGGCCAGAGTCCAAAAATAGAGTTACAAACAAGGAAACAGAACACATGGACTTTAACATAATGGCTACTCTCGACTCAGAGGAACATGAAGAAGAAAACCTTAGACAGTGCACTGAAACAAAAGCTCAAAGTGAACCAGAAACAGAATGCAACCAACCAACTAGTCGCCTCTCTGATTTCCACACCCATTACGAAAACAAAACAACCCATAGCCTAGTGCAGCCCCTAAAATGCAACATAATGGCGAAACCTGTAGTAGGGAGGGAAATGACGATAAAAAGAAAAATGGGCCCCTATGGGAAATGAACTTTGATGGGTCATGCACCAAGAGAACTGTCGGAGCTGGGGTGTGGCTACATAACACAGAGAGTGACTACACGGAGAATTATGCCTGCAACTTTCATTTCAAGTGTAAAAATAATATTGCAGAGTATGAGGCTCTTATCCTAGGCTTAAATCTGTTGAACAAAATAGGAGCCCGTAGGACAGCCATGCAGGAAGACTCTGAGTTGGTTATAAAATAGGTGAACGATGAATACACAGCCAAACACCCTAGGTTGAGAGCATATAGGAACGATGCCATGGATATATTGAAAAAATTTGTTGAACACGAATTAGTGTTTGTTCCTAGGAGTCAAAATGTCATTGCAAACAGATTAGCTTGCCTAGCTAGTTCATACCCTAAGACTCCAAGCGACCATCAAATCATAATACAGACCAAATTTAGACCTGCAATGCCAGATAACGAAAATATTGGCAGGTCTTTGAGGGCGATAAAAAAATTGAAGATTTCTTGATGGGCAGGAACGAGTTTGAATTTTCTGATTCAGACTCGAAATCAGATGATGGCTGCCTAAGAAAAGAGCCCTCAGATGACAAAGAACCACCTTGTAACATAGAAATAAATGCTTTGAACGAACAGATTGGAAATCCAAACAAAAAATGTAAAAACATAGATAGTGAAGAAGTGGAGGTGCTACAGACCAAAGATAAGAACATACCTCGAGGTCTGACGCCTTTAGAAGAACTTTTTGAATTTGACGATGTATCAAAAAAGCCCATTATAGAGCACGCAGACTCTGACGTTGAAGAATGCAACATAGGCACTAAAGATAAACCCAAAATGATTAAATTGGTTAAGTCCCTTTCTGAAAACATGAAAAAGAAATACATTGACTTATTCAAGGAATTCATTGACGTGTTTTCTTGTAGCTATGAAGACTTATAGGCCTATGACACGAACATTATACAGCACAAAATACCTTTGAAAGAAAATCAGAAGCCTTTTAGACAGAAACTTCTGTTAGAGTTGGTCTGTTCATCCCTCCATCAGAGATCAAAATCTCTTTTGTTGCATTTCATTTTTAGGTGTCTCATTCAGTTCAGTCATTTGCATTCCATTAGGAGCATCGATCTTCTAGCGGAAGGGTTTTGTCACTCATGTCCCTCATGTCATGTACCTACTGGTTCGTGTCTATTCCTCAAAATCAATTTTAAAGTCATTTACAGTCCTATTTTGGTCTCTTAGTCAACAAGAGTCATTTCAGTCATTAGGTCTAGGGTGTCGCAAATTTTTTTCTTCAAAGTGTCCAATAATGCGAGTAGGCCAGAGGGAGGATCAAAATAAGTTTTCATCTCAAGAAATTTCATCGTTATAATGTAAGATCTTCACTTTTCTTCAAAACTCTGTTTTGAAGAAAAATCGTCATTTCATCTTTTGTAATAAATGGCATGTATAATTCAAAAATTTTCAGTTGTCAAAATCTTCAGGCGCAGCCCTGGTCGCCTTTGCCAAATTCCGTGCCAGTCATCCCTGCAAAAAATTGACAAAATTTTTGTCATTCAAGTGAAAATGGAAACAAAAACAGAGTTTGTATTAGAAAGTGGGTTTTTACAAAACAAAAATCAAATCCATGACTATAAAATATATTTTCACCATTCAAATGTCATTTGCATGCAAGAAGTTGTCAAAGACCCAAGGGAAAATTGTGGAGGAACGAAACTATGAGTTAGAAGCCAAGACTGTGTATTGGAGTGCTGCGCAGTGCGTTGGGAGAAGGCGCGACACGCAGGGAGGTCGCGGCGCATAGAGCCGACCACTGCAGTGTATTTTTGAACGTGTGCGATGCATACAGTGAGCGAGGCGCACTGGGTTGTGTGCGCGGCGCACAGAGTTGACAGGCAGATTTTTGCTGTGGCTTCACAAAAATCAAATTGATTTCACCTTATTTGCTCCACGTAAGTGCGACTCATCTTGTATGTGTTATTGATCAGTGTTTCATGTTGTTGGAAAGATTGGTTGTAAGAGTTTGAAGGCCAAACTTTAAACCCTATATTCATATCAAAAATTGCTCCCTTAGGGTTCGAAATTGAGTGTTAAAATTTGACTTTGGTGCCAAACACTTCCACTCTATTTCTCACTTGTGTTTCCCTCTCCCATGACTGTCATATTATCATGGTCAATCCCTTATTCCCTAACATCCCAAATCACTTATTTCTAAAGTCCTATTTTCCCTATCCCTAAACCCTACCATTCCCTATCACCATCACTCTCCCATATCATTTGCAAAATTCCTAAATCCCCAAACCCCACATTCCTAAAACACAGTCAAGTGACTGTTATTGCATTCTAATTTCACTTGACAGTCCACTATACCCACTGTCCTTTTTTTCCACAGTCCCTTCCTACTTGGTATATTTTGGCAACTGGAGACAAAGACACAAATTTTCATTTCTCATTTTCAAACAAACCAAACATACACTTGACATACACATTGCAACACCATGACAGACACTAAATCATCATATGAGCAAGACAGTGATTCTACTACAGAGCTACATGTACCAAGAAGGCCTTGTAAAGGAGGAAAACATGTGAGAGAGGAGCCCACCTCATTGACTCAGTTGGAGGCCTTCCCAATTTCCATGGAATGTTTCCGAGAGCAGTCATGCTATCAATATTGTGAGAGGATTGCTCAGATTCAGCATCATCATGAGTTATCCCAGTTGCTTGTTTTACATTTGCGTGATGGCCATGTTACTCTCGCTAGTGTAAATTTCACCTTGACAGCAGAAACCATTTCTCAGGCAACAGGAATACTGAATGTAGGTGAGGAGTGGAACAAAAGACAACAGGTAGATCGAGTACATTATGAGCCATACATCAGGCCTAGCTATGTGAGGCATCTCAGCAGGGTATTCCCATTCCATTTCCTGAAATAATCCTATGCGCCATTGATCAGACTCATTATCAGATACTTCAGTTGTGAGGTCCAGTTCTCACGCCTCTATGCATACCACATTAGACTATTGATGCATTTCATGAGAGTGAGGATGATTAAAATTCCATATTTCATGTGCCGAAACATAGAGAACATGACTACTCTTGTGCAGAAGAAGACTCCTGAACAATAGTACAATAGCATTTATCATTATGCGCTCATCAAGATCATTGTGGTACATCAGCTTGGACTGCAGGGCATTGCATGGGAGGATTTCATTTCCCGTGACTTCTTCACAGCCCCTCAGCCTCCTCCAGAGATTTTTCATGATGCGGGTGAGACTTCACATCAGTTTTAAGGTCCCAAGACAAAGCCTATCATCGGTGTGCCAGTATTTGTTACTTATCAGAGAGGCACGAGATCATTATTTGCAGCAGCCCGATGAGTACTATCTCCACCCGGGGTGGAAGGGGTCTCATTGCCATCGTCATCAGCATAGGTACAAGTATAGGATAGAGGAAAGAGGCCTATGTAGGAGGAGGTCCCTTCAGGAGGTCAGGATACTGGTTTCACATTGATTGATGTGGATTTGAGCTCTCCAAGCTCAAAATTGAAAGAGATCATTCAGGAGCAAAATACTGAGATCAGCACATTGACCGACAAGTTGCAAAGAGCACAATGGATCATTAACTATTTGGAGTAGCAGAATAAGAAGTTGGAGGATCAACAGAAAATCATGGAGTTGCAAAACATCCGTGAGAACCGGCAAGCTGCCTGAAGAAGCCCATCTGAGATGACACCTATTGAGTGGGAGATTGAGGCCGATAGAGAGACTTGGCTTGAGAGAGTCAACATTCATCTTGAGAAGCTGTTGGAGAAGTCCAAAAAGGAGAAGAAACTACTCAGGCATATGAAGAACCATTATTGGGCACGCACACATGTTTGCAAAGCGAGGATCAAGATCCTGAAAGCGAGGCTAAGGAGGGCACTAAGACGGCGTAAAAGGCATGATAGGCTCCAAATATTGGCCAAAGCTTATTTGGCTGAGCATGGTACTTGATGAGGGACATTTGGTCCAAATTTCAAGGAATTTGGAGAAAATTTTTTCATTTTTGAATTTTTTGGTCACAAAACAGGTTTTTCTGCCCGACGCGTAGCGCCACCTTGCACTCGCTTATGATTAGCAGCTCTTCAGAGGGAAAAATTTGAATTTCTAAGTTTTTTATGGAAATTTATGCATTCTCATGGATTACCTAAGGATTTCATCAAGTTCTGGGTTGCCTAAAGGGTCAAAAACACCCTAAAAATGGCCTTTCTGCCACTTTTTGCACCCACAGGAAGCAGTGTTGGGAGATTGAACTTTTTGAGGGGAAAATGGACACCAAATCCATAAATTCAACTTGGGTTGGAAATAAGACAGGTAGGGCTTTCCAACGAGCTATCATGAGCTAAATTTGGACTTCGGGAAGGGCCTCAAAATCAGCTCCAAAGTTGTGCTACACATAGAGATTTTGGGCGCGGTGCATAGAGGATTTTGGCCTATTTTTCACTCCACAACTCAGAATTTCGCCTAGTTTTGACCAGTTTCACTTTTTCATGTAACTATTAATGTATATTGATGTGATTTCATGATCATGATGTAATTTTGGCACATTTTTACTTGTTCTAGAAGATTCATTCACCAAAAGGTGAAATGTGAGTGAATGGATCAGTTTCCTAGCATATAGAGGCAAGTTGTTTCATGGCCTATTTTCTAGTTCCTAGTTTAGATATGGTTGAAACAGCTCCTAGAATGATGAGATCAAACCCTAGAGGCATGGGAATGGGTTAGGCTTGTCTATATGATGTATTTTCTCAATCATTTTCAGGGTTGGACATTTGGGATTGCTAGCACTTCATTGTACATTTCATTCTGCAATTTTCGCAAAGGAATAGACCAAGGTTTGCAGCATCTTTGGGATCCTTGTGGCTCTGTGTTTTGATGGTGTTTTCCTCTATGAATCTATAAGTTCACTGATGTTTATGTGTACCATTTTCATTCTCCTTTCTTCTTAAACTAAACAAACAAGTTATAAAGGTAGAATTCATTAGTTTGCTTTGCTCTGCCTTCAGTTTGGTTTAGTTTTTCATTTTTTCATCTGTTTGAAGAGGAATCTTGAGATCCTTTTTCCCTATTCAGCTCCTCACTGGTATTATCCATCCATGTACTCAATATAAAGCATAAAAACTATTTCCTTCCTTGCCCCAATCAGAACTCTACAAAAACTAGGCCTAATCCCCGCACCCAAAACTGCCTTTCCCTTTGATCCAACAAAACCCCCCAAAATCAAACTCAAACTCCTTTATTTGTATACCTAGCCTAAAATTGTCTTTTATTTCAGTCATCTCAAGCCCTATTTATTACTTTTTGCTGAGATTGACCCAGAGAGAGCCCTCTCCTATTCTGGTAGGGCTAGCTACCAGACTAAGCGTGGTTTGATGTTACCCTGAACTCTGCCTTCCTTCAGCCTGAGGTAGATTTAGGAAATAAAAACTTCACAGAATAAACCCAAAGCAATTTCCTGCAGTTTAAAAAGAAACTAAAAAGATTTATGAGGCAGGCATAATAGTTCCTGTGAGGTTTTCTGATTGGGTCTCAAACCTTGTAGCTGTGAGAAAGAAAATAGGTGAGATCAGAGTATGCATAGATTTCAGGAATCTTAATAGAGCCTCACTGAAATACAATTACCCTTTGCCAAAAATGGAACATATTCTTCAGAGGGTAGCTGGCTCAAAAAGGATTTCCTTGCTAGATGGTTTTTCAGGTTACAACCAAGTCTTAGTAATCCCAGAAGATCAACTCAAGATAGCCTTTACCACTCCATGGGGCACCTTTATGTATGTTAAAATGCCCTTTGGACTGATGAACGTTGGTGCAATCTTCCAAAGAGTGATGGATATAGCTTTTTCTAATGAGATATGACACTTCATTATCATCTACCTGGATGACATAACAGTCTATTCCAAGACTAAAGAAGAACACCTAAAACATCTCAGAAAGGTCTTTGAAAAATGTAGAAGGTTCGGTCTGTCATTGAATCCTAAAAAGACTATATTTGGGCTGCAAGAAGGTAAGCTTCTTGGCCACATCATATCTGAGGAGGGAATCAGGATAGATCGTCAAAGAGTTGAGGGAATACTACAAATCACACACCCAAGAAACATCAAATAATTATAGTCCTTTATTGGGAAGATCAACTTCTTAACGAGGTTTATTCCCAACCTAGCTAAACACCTTAGGAATATGAAAAACATGTTAAGGAAATGTGTGGGATTTAAATGGACTATATAAGCCAAACAATCTTTCAAATCAGTAAAACTTGTACTCACTCGGGCTCCTGTCCTAATCAGCCTTGATTTCTCAAAGGATTTTTTGATTTTCTCATTTGCATCCGAGCATACAGTAGCTGCAGTTCTAATGCAGAAAAATCCAGAGGGAATGGAACAACCCATTTCCTTCTTCAGCAAAGCACTAAGAGAGGCACCCTTGAAATACAACATAATGGAAAAACAGGCCTATGCCTTAGTCAAGGCCTTGAAAGACTTTAGGGTGTACATTTTGCATTCCCACACCATATCCTATGTGCCTAGCATAGTGGTCAAAGATATATTGTCCCAAGACCCAGATGGGAAGAGGGGAAAATGGATTGTGTGATCTTAGAATATGACCTTGAGATAAAACCCACCAAACTGATCAAAGGTCAGGGCTTAGCTCGACTAATGGCCGAATCAAATCTACAAGCCCTTCACATTAACATGATAAATGCCTTGGATGAGCAGGAAGGATTGCCTGATCCCACTGTTGAGGAGAAATTTCAGAACTCTCCTTGGTACTCTGATATCCTTTACATGCTCTCAAACCTTAATGCCCCCCCTAAACTACCAAAGAACAAGGCCAAATCCTTAAAGCTAAAAGCCAGAAGCTATTGTATAATGAATGAAGGCTTATACTGGAAAAGCACAAATGGCCTATTGCTTAAATGTTTGCCTGAGCCCGAAGTAGAAAGGATTAAACAATAATTCCATGCAGGAGAGTGTGGAGGCCACCTGAGCTGGAAAGCCACTGCAAACAAAATATTCATAGCTGGCTACTATTGGCCTACACTCTTTAATGATATCCATAAGATGAAAATTGCCTGCCACAAATGTTAGATTTTTTAAGGCAAAAGAAAGCTCCTCCCCTTACCTCTACAACCCATCACTGTTGAAGGTCCCTTTATGCAATGGGGCCTAGATTTCATAGGAGAGATTCACCCCGCTTCTTCTGCACAACACAAATGGATCTTAACAGCCACAGACTACTTCACTAAGTGGATAGAGGCCATACCTACTAGGAATGCCATAGATTCGGTCGTCATTAGGTTCCTAGAGGGTCATATCCTCTCTCGGTTTGGTTGCCCAAGGAAAATAATCACTGACAATGCTGCTGCTTTTGGATCCAAGAAAATGGTTTATTTTTGTCACAGGTATCAAATAGAACTTGGTCATTCAACTGCCTATTACCCACAAGGTAATGGCTTAGCTGAATCATCAAAAAAGAGCCTAGTGGCCATCATCAAAAATTTGTTAGAAGAGAACAAAAAGTCTTGGCATAACAAGTTAGTGCATGCCCTGTGGGCCGATAGGCTTAAAACAAAGAAATCCATTGGAATGTCACCATACCAGCTTGTCTATGGAACAGAAGCAGTGTTTCCTACCAGCCTTGGGGTACCAGTGATCAAGTTGGTCCAAGAGATCCAAACAGAAGAAGACAGTATGGTGAGAAGGATAAACCAAACAATTCATCTCCAGCAAAGAAGGGAAGAGGTCTATAACAGAGCTATCAAAGTTCGGGAAAATATAAAGAAGTTATTTGACAAAAGAACTAAGGCCTCTGATTTCAAAATTGGAGATAAAGTTCTAAAGTGGGAGTCAAGGAGAGAGGACAAAGGAAAACATGGCAAGTTTGACAGTTTGTGGCAAGGTCCCTGCATCGTCCAGGCCACTGTGGGTTCAAATTCCTTTTTTCTACAAGAGTTAGATGGTATTGAGTTGTTTGGGGGTCCTGTCAATGGCAGGATGCTCAAACACTACTTCTGCTGATTTCCAATTTACAGTTTCCATTCCCATTGTACATACCATTGCAGTGTTTTGTTTTCAAGAAAAAGAGAAAATGTTCCAAAAAACAAAGAAAAAGGAGAGGTCCAGACATGCTCAAAACATGGACCTCTGAAGTGCAAAGATTGGTTCTAATATCATCAAAACCTGAGCCAAAGAAAGTAAAGATAGATGCTTCAAACATTCCCAAAACCTGGACCAACAAAGAAGAAAGAAGAATCAGCTCTAACAAGCCCAAAATCAGAGCTGAAATGAAGAAAAGAAAGTGACTCTAACAAGCTCAAAAATTGAGTCACAAAAGAATAAGGATACTTCAAAACTTCAGATTTCAAGCCTTCAAAGTTTTGTTTTCAGTTTTATGCAAGTTTCTGTCCATGTGCGACTGTCTTTATGCCTTGGATCAACAACAAACTAGACTGTCTAATCCTAGTTTGACTGTTTTTAAATTTCTGTTGTAGAATGTAGAGAAGAAATCTGCTGGACAGTATAATCCCAGTAGATATTAGATTAGGTAGAGAAACATATGAGACCAACAGTCTAATCTGGTCTCATGGAGTGATAAGGGTAGAATTAGAATAGGTTTATTTTCTATTTAGAAAAATAAATGATGTAAAGGGTCTGCTAGCCCAAATGCACCCTAGAAGAAGAAAAAATGCTAGGATTGTAGGATGGGTAGGCAGATTGTTTGGGTGATGTTTCTACTAATTGATGTCTTCACAATTGTGGCAACTGAAAACCAAAGAAGAAAGGTGGCTCAAGCAATAGGCATCTGGCCTACTCCAAATATCATTTATGAATTCTTGACTCCTTCAAGAAGTAGCCATCCCCATGTGGAGCCACTGTTAGCCCCCTATAAATTCCTTCACAAGAAAACAAGGGGCTAAATTGTTTCATGAGCCTTCAAGGAAGGCATTTCTCTTGTAAACACATCATCCTTGAAGCTTCTCCATGTTCCCTGCCCTTTGATCTTTTCCCTCTGATGTTTTGGAGTCAATAAGCCTCACTGATTGTAGAAAATTGTACTCCAAAAGGCCTTTATTTTCCCCTTGTATCCCTGCAAAATGTCCCATTTTACCCTTTTTTATCCTTTGTCAAATTTTCCCTTTTTTCCCTTTAAATCCCCCCCAAAACCCCCCTTAAATCCTACGTTCACCCCTTATTTGGTCTGATTCCCCTTGTTTCCCTCTATCGTTACCCTTTCCTGGCCTCAAAAAGCATTAAAATGGGCCAAAAACCCCACTTCCCACCTTATGATAAGGCCTAGCCCCTTTCAACCTAGCCCCTTAAACACTTCCCCAGGTAACCCAGTGCTGGAATCGAGCACTTAAACCCCGGGCACTAATCGCAATCACAACCATGAGTTGAAGCGCATTTCTTTGTTAAACAAAAAATTTCCGATGCGATTGAGTTTGGTCTATAAGACATCTGCCATGATCTCCACCGTTGATCTATCACTAGATCGGACGCCCTGACGCTGATCGCACTCCCACCCCGATCGAAATCGCAAACTTCTGTCATGCCACTCCTCCGCTCCATCCGATTGCGATCCTCCGATCACATGTGAGCCGTTGATCTTCCCGCCGGATCGGACAGCCCAGCGCTAATCGCATCTCTGCCTCCATCGCAATCGCTAGTTCTAAACGTGCCACCCTCTGCCCTTTGCGATTACGATCCGCCGATTTAATCTCTGTCGTTGATCTATCACTCAGATCCGATGGTCTAGCGCTAATCGCACCATCGCCTCGTCACCTCTCTCCATATCCCTCCGATTGAATGTGAGCCGTCGATTTGGTCCCAGGATCCAACGCCCAGTGCTCAATCGCCCCAATCGCAATCACAAAGTTTAAACGGTGCCACCCTCTTCCCCTTTCGATTGCGATTCCCCAATTCAATCGTGACTGTCCGTTCAAACGAGATCGACGACCCATATTGCATCACGTCTTCCTTCGTGTTTCTTCCATCGGACCTTCCGAAATAGTTCATCATTCGATCTCCGCCGTCCGTTGATCTTCTCCTGAGATCTAACGGTCTAAGTTGAATCACCCTCCGCCCATGCCGGGTCCCACCACTCACAATCATATTCATCTCACTCTCATTCATTTCTTTACATTTTCGGCTAAGTTCTAACTTTCGCGATTTACATTAAATTTAATGTTTCACATCGAGTCTATGCATTCCACCTAGCTTTCATAAGCCGTCCCACTATGTAATCTCCGCCATCGATCTTCGCCACTAGACCACGATCAAACGTTCCACATGCATTTCTCCACCAAAACCCTATTAGTCGCGTTTTATGCCATATCACTACATTGTTCACCATTGGTTCATTTAAAACCACCTCTTTACCACCGCCGCACTATCATTCTCCCTATCCTCCATAGCCATCCTCCCCTATGCATGGATTTCATAACAGAGTAGCCTGTTTTGCAGGGTATAAGCAGCGGACAACCGCCATGATTCACAATCTCTGTACAGTTATAGAGAAATAGGGAAGGACCATTTTCAAGAGCTGACCTCATGAAGAAAGGTCTGAGAAGACGTATGACAAGGCTTGCATTAAGGGAACAGAGTTTAAACTCTGTAAAGTCTTCCACAGAGCCTTTAAAGCATATATGTCACAGTCAGAGGCAAGCGTGGAAGTAGAAAAAGAGTATCAGCGGGAAAACAGAGTTTTTAAGGCTTGTTATTGAATATTTTGAGCCTTAATCCGATGATTTGAAGGCAAGGTACGAGATCAAAGACGTCATGGATCACACGGAAGGCCCAGCGCACAAAAAATAATACTATCAGGGTAGCTACATCAGCAGAATGTTCTTACCTATGAAAGGACAAAGCGCCCATATTGTTCCCTTATTTACCGTGTTCCTTAGAAGAATTCCACCCTGACAGAACAGTCCTATGCTATCAGAGCATTTGTTATGCAGCATGGCAGACCTCAATCCGCATTTCTTTTATTCACCAAAAGTGTTGGCAATATGATGCAATGTGTTGTCCTTGATGGCAACCTACTTGATGGAGTTGGCCTTGCTGGAAACCTACTTGATGAGTTGCCTATGATAAGCAACCTATGTGCTAAAGATGTAAGAATGATGTATCTACAGATCAGTTCAGATGCGACAGAGAAAACAAATCCAGTAAGTGCCAGAAAAATGATAAATATAATATGTCACAATGTATACGCTACTTTTGTGAAGGCAACCCACGTATATACTCTACTTTTGCGAAGGGAACCCGCGTATACATTCAGGGTTAGCATATACGCAGTTTTTATGAGGCGAAGTTGCATATACACGTGGATACGCATGCTCAACGTTGCGTATGCCTTTTGCGCTCTAAAAACTATGATACCTAGGGGCATTACCATGGTATTGGCCCATTTTATTGAGCACTGGATTATCTATTTGATCCCGTCCAGGAATACCATCGGAAGTTGTGTGGTTTTGACTCATGGTATTGATAAAGGCTAAATCTATATAAGGAGAAGAATATCATTGTGCAGGGGTGTGAATGAGTAAGGGTTGTTGAGAATAAATATCTCTAAGGATTATCTGCATGAATGAACTCTGTTCTTAATTGATAGATTTGAATCTATGATGCACCCATGGATCTGAGGATGGTTCAAGATCTCTAGATCTGATGATAATAAATCTCTAGGATGATCTACAGCAGAAGAAATGGTGAAGATCTGGTGCAAAGTCTGCTGAAGATAATGAAGGAATCTGGGTAATTTTATAGATCTGATCTGTTTTGTAAAGTTTTCCATTTATAGATCTATACGCTAGTTGGTCTCTGCAAAAGCGCGTGTATATGCGGTCTCTATTAATGAAAGGCACATATAGGGTTTTCTAAAGAATAAAATACACATATGTATATGCGGGTTGGTGTGTAGGAAAGCACATATGTACACGGCTTCAGTAAATAAAAGTACCGTATGATATTTGATTCAATGAATGTTCAGGGTTGAGTTTACATCTGCATATCTATTCTGAAGTCTGGGTTATCTCTGATATTCTGGTTACAGTGGTCACATTGTTCTATTTGAAGTATTGGGCAGAGTATGTTTGTTGAAGGGTTGTGTTGAAGCCGTTGGATCCAGTGTGAAAATTGATGAAACGTGGTCTGCAGAGGTGTTGAGGGTCGAAGCATTCAGTGAGGGGGTTGTAGCTCCCTTCCAGTGGTAGCTGGTAAATGAGAGCAGGGGATAGTAGCTCCCTTCTAGGAGAGGCTGGTAAACGAGTGCAGGGGGTTGTAGCTCCCTTCCAGGAGAGGCTGGTAAATGAGAGAAGGTTGTAGCCTTCTGCAGGTGGGTACCTGTGTGCTGGTATGAGTCTGCGCCAGTACATGGTTGTAAGATGTTTTCTTTATAATAAATATTGAAGACTGAGACGACTGCAGCGGTGGTTTTCTCCCAAATTGGGTTTCCACCTTAAATCCTGATGTTCATGTGTGTTGATTATGTTTGATGACTTATTCTATTCTTACTGCACATATTTACTTCTTACTAAACATCTAATGAATGAATGATGCAATGATCTAAATAAATAATTATTTGCATAATGAGATCTCTAGTAATACGCAAGTTTCATTAAGGATATCTGCGTGTATACGCGAATTTGGTTCAGTAAAGTAGGGTATGGGTTTTAGAGAAAGAAAAAGTAAAAAAAAATTCAGTCTGCACTAAATACTGATTCACCCCCCCCTCTCAGTATTTTTTCCCAACAATTGGTTTTAGAGCCAGGTTCTTCTGAAAAATCTTAGCCGCTAGAAGGAAGATCAAGCAAGATGAGCAATCAAGAAGGAATAGCATCTATCAGGCCTCCGCTCTTTAACAGAAACAATTTAATCTTCTAGAAAACAAGGATGAGATCCTATCTTCAGTCTCTGGGAGCAGATGTATGGGCCATTGTTGAAGGAGGATATCAATATCCGGCCGCAGTACCAACAGATCCGATGGAAAAGAAGAATTATGAATCAAATGCAAAGGCAGTTAATGCTCTAACAGGAAGTCTAACTGAATCTGAATTTGTCAAAGTCATGCAGCTGAATACAGTAAAGGAAATATGGGACAAAATCATTCTAAGTTATGAAGGTGATGCAAAGGTAAAAAGTGCAAAACTTCAAACTCTCAGAATTGAATATGAAAATTTGAAGATGCATAGTGATGAGAGTATTTCCAGTTTCTTTTTACGTCTTGACAATGTTGTAAATCGTATGAGAAATCTGGGAGAAACAATAACCGAACCTACTTTGGTTGAGAAAATTTTAAGATCTCTAACGGAAAAATTTGAGTCAAAAGTTTCTGCTCTTGAAGAAAAACAGGATCTTCAAAATCTTATTGTGGTGCAACTTCCTGGCATACTAACTGCATATGAAATGAGAAGAGGAGGACCATCTGGAGTCAAAGAAGCCATCTTTAGAGCTTCTACAAAAGGGAAAGAAGTACAAGAAGTAGAAGGATCAGGATATATCTCAGAAGAAGATGAGGCAAATTTTGTAAAGAAACTTCAACTTGGCACAGGACGGTTCAGAGGTAAGCTTCCTTTCAAATGTTTTGATTGTGGAAGAGTTGGTCATTATGCTGCTAAGTGTCCTCATAAAGAAACATCTGCAAAAGGGAAGGAAGTAGCAAGAAGGAAAAAGAATCGGTTTAGCACTAGAAAAAGTTACTATACTCATGAAGACAGTGATGGGTTATCTGATAGTGAGGAATAATGTGAACAAGATCTTAGACTTCTCATGGCATTTGAAAAAGAATCTAGAGAAGAAAAGGATACTTTTGTGGATGCTCTAGAGGACAATGATTTTCTTGAAGAAAACAATCAACTCAAAATACGCTTAGAAGAAAGTAAAATAACGATAGAGACTCTGGAAAATCAGCTTGAAGAAAAGGAGAAACGCAATGAGAAATTAGAGTGTGAAGTAGTAAGTCTAAGAAAATAACTTGAGAAAGTAAAGACTCTGAATCTTAGATTTTCTAAAGGATCTGAAACCTTAGATGAGATTATTAAGGTACAACGTTCTCCTCTCATAAAGACAGGCCTTGGATATATCGGAGAATCTTCTCAGGCTTCAGCACCAAATTATCTAAAAGCAGCTACAACTGGTTTACAACATTCTGCCACTCAGCAAGGTAATAAAGAATGTTTACAGGTAAAGCATGATCATCTCAATTCAAAGAACACTAGCAGGAATATATTTCAAAGAAACACCAATCAACAGGTAAATTCAAGTAAAAGATTTCATGATCGCAGAAATTTCTTCTTCAATGGACAATGTTTCTCATGTCACAATTTTGGTCATAAAGCCGTTCAATGTGTTGCATATAAAACCATCATGACAAGAGAAGCAAGAAAGAAAAGGATTGATATTGAAACAAAGAAGAATACCTATAACAAATTTTCTCCTCTTCTAAATGAAGTTGAATGTGCTTATTGCAATAACTTTGGCCATGAAGAATGTGAATGCAGGAGAAAAATTCAGCCAAAAGAGCATTTTCCTTCAAGCTCCAAAGTATGGAAAAAGAAGGAATTATAGGTTGAAAATTGTGGCATAGCGTCATTTGCAGAAGGTGAAGAAAATCAATGGTACATTGATAGTGGATGCTCAAGACACATGACAGGTGAAAAAAACAAACTTCTTGCATATAGTGCTCTAGAAAAGGAAAAGAAGGTTACATTTGGAAATGATACTCCTGCGGTAATTAAGGGAAAAGGGTCTGTGTTTCTAAAAGAAAAGGTGAAAGCTAATGATGTCATGTATGTGGATGGATTAAGGCATAACCTCTTAAGTGTAAGTTAAATGTGTGATCAAGGAACTGAAGTTGTCTTTAGTTCAAAAGAATGTGTGGTACATGATCTTGATACAGGTAAAACAATTATAAAAGGAAAAATGACTCCAAGCAACCTGTATGTATTAAAGAACTACAAAGAACAATGTTACTTGAGTAAATCTTCAGAAAACTGGCTATGCCATAGAAGGTTGGGGCATTTGAGCTTCTCTTAGATCAACAAATCAAGCAAACTTAAAGCTGTTTGTGATCTTCCCAATATTACTCTACCCGAAAATATCATATGCAAGTCTTGCCAATTTGGTAAGCAAACCAGAGTACAGTTTAATGCCAAGGAAGGATCATCAAGTAAGTCTCTTGAACTCATTCATACTGAGATATGTGGACCTGTGAGGAAAAAGTCACCACGAGATGGACAATACTATATCTTATTTATTGATGATTTCTCTAGAATGTGTTGGATGGGGTTGCTTAAACACAAAGATGAAGCATTTGAGAAATTTCAGATCTTCAAAGCTCTGGTTGAAAATGAATTAGATCTAAAAATCAAATGTCTTAGATCTGATCGAGGAGGAGAATATACTTCAGATGAATTCCTTGAATTTTGTGAACAACATGGCATAAAAAGGCAGTTTATTGTAGCCGGCACTCCACAACAAAATGGTGTAGCAGAAAGAATGAATAGAATAGTTCAACAAATGGCTAGAGCTATGCTTGATGATTCGGGAACACCTGACACATTTTGGGGAGAAGTAGCACATGCAGCGGTAAATATTCTTAACAAGGCACATGTTCGAGTAAATAGTGACAAAACTCCATATGAACTCTGGTATGGTAATCCTCCCACTGTGAAGCATTTTATAGTTTTTGGAAGCAAATGCTTTATCAAAAATAATGTTGAAAAACTTGGCAAGTTTGAACCCAGAGCAGATGAAGGAATACTTCTTGATTACTCCTCCAGGAGTAGAGCATATAAATGTTACAATAAAAGACTTCGTAAGATTGTTGAATGTATTGAGGTTGTTATTGATGAGTCTCCTGCAGCTCCAAAAGAAGAAAAACAAACAACAGATGAAGACGATGGTGACATATATCCTTCTACATCAAATTGAAATGATATAGACAGTGAACCCAATGAAGAACCTGAAGATGATTTATCTGAAAATGTTCCATCCAGATATGTTCAAAAGAATCATCCAGAATCTCAAATTTTGGGAGATAAGGGATCAGGTGTACAAACAAGAAGGCCTCTTCTGGGATATTCTAGCTATTTGGCATTTCTATCCACTATTGAGCCACATAATGTCAATCAAGCTAGCAAAGATGAATGTTGGATTCAAGCCATGAATGAAGAACTTGATCAAATTGAAAAGAATCACACTTGGGAATTAGTACCAAGACCTCGTGATAAAAATGTCATTGGCACTAAATGGATATTCAAAAACAAGTTAAATGAGAATGGGGATGTTATAAGAAATAAAGCTAGACTTGTTTGCAAGGGGTATGCTCAACAAGAAGGTATAGACTTTGAAGAAACTTTTTCTCCTGTAGCTGGACTTGAAGCCATAAGAATGTTTCTTGCTTTTTCAAGCTTCGAACAAATCAAAGTTTATAAAATGGATGTTAAATTTTCCTTTCTCAATGGTGATCTAGAAGATGAAGTTTATATAGAACAACCAGAAGGATTCATTTTGGGAAATGATAAAAATCTTGTTTGTAGACTTAAAAAGGCTCTATATGGTCTCAAACAAGCTCCAAGGGCATGGTATTATCATCTTGACAAATATCTTCATCAACAAGGATTTTCAAAGGGGTCTGCTGATAGCAATTTATACACAAAAAATGAAAATGATAAACTATTGATTGTGGTTGTATATGTTGATGATATCATTTTTGGAAGCAATGAAGAATCTATGAGTCAGAAATTTGCTTTTGCTATGCAGCAAGAATTTGAAATGTCTTTACTTGGGGAACTAACATTCTTTCTTGGCTTGCAAGTGCATCAAACTACATATGGCATATTCTTATCACAAGAAAAATACCTTAAGCAAATTCTGAAGAAGTATGGCATGGAAGAGTGCAAACCTGTAAGTACACCAATGATAACCGGATGTAATCTCAGTTCTCATGATGATTCTCCCACGGTGAATCAACCAGAATACAGATCCATGATAGGAAGTCTACTTTATCTCACTGGGACTAGACCGGACATTATGCATGCAGTTGGGATTGTTGGACGATTCCAAGCTAATCCAAAAGAGTCTCACCTTCAGGCTGTCAAAAGAATATTCAAATATCTACAAGGAACTCAAGATTTTTGACTATGGTATCCAAAGAATGCTGATCTCACACTTCATGCTTACACTGATGCAGATTGGGCTGGAAATATTGATGATCGGAAAAGCACTAGTGGTGGCGCATTCTATATGGGGCCCCGGTTGGTATCTTGGTTCAGCAAGAAGCAAAACTCTATTGCCTTATCTACAGCAGAAGCAGAATATGTGGCTGCCGCATCATGTTGCACTCAACTTCTCTGGATGATGCAAACCTTACAAGACATTCAAATCAAATGTTCACCTCCTATCTCCATTATGTGTGATAATACAAGTGCCATCATTATTTCAAAGAATCTTGTTATGCATTCCAAGACCAAGCACATTCCCATCAAGTATCACTTCTTACGTGAACAAGTGCTTGAACAAAAGGTGAAGTTGGAGTATGTTCCCTCCAAAGAACAAGTTGCTGATATATTTACCAAACTTCTGTCAGTGAAGTTCGCTAACATTCACACAAATGTTTATAGTCTCTCGCCATGGAGAAGAACAAATCGCTTTAACGAAGATTAAATTGGATACAACAAAGACAACACGTATACACGCAAGCCATACAAACCCGTATGGCACAATACAAATTATTCCCAGGTCAGCATTATTCAAAACATACTGCAGTCATGGCATTCTGTGATGTCGTTCTCATATTTCTGTTTCATTCTCTGATATTTGATGCATATGCCTTGATGATTTTCTGTTGAAAGTGTTCAGGATGCATAAGCTAAGGGAGAGATGAAGGAGTGAAATGGGTCAAGAATAGGTGTACAGGTTCAGGAGGAGCATTAGCCTTGCTGAGAATTATGCATTGTTGGGATTATGATGGTTCTGAAATATGATCTCTCTCTTGAGGTATTTTTGGTATTTGTTACAAAAGGTCATTGTTGTAATTTGATGAAAAGGTCACGTTGAGACCTATGATGTAAAATTGTAATGTAAGGACCTGATCAAATGTGTAAACCCACTTGGTTGGGTACTTGAGTCATATATGTAAATCCACTTGGTTGGATCTTTGATGAAAGTATGAGTCCTTGGTGATAGGAAAGGTCATAGAGTCATGTACTTCATTGAAAAATATGTTTGAAGAATCAACATGAACTCAGGGGGAGCATGGTAACTTCAGTGCACATCAGATCTATTAGTGTCAGTCTTTGCAGCCTTCCTCCAGTGATAAAAAAATTCTCTTACAAAGTGATTTAAGATGTCAAGGTCAAATTTTGTCATTTCAATGAGTCTTCAAGCAAAATTTGGTCACTGGGCATTAGGTCTAGGGTTTGCTTTTATTCTTGTCAAAGTTGTCCAAATGTCAGTCCATGTCACCATTCAGATGAGTGTACCATCATTCAGAGGGTTTTCATCATCATGTCAGGTTCCAATGGGTCATTTTACACCTTGTTCATGCTTCAGTTGTGCCTAGGTAAGTTTCATTTCCCTCTCCTAGGGTTTTGAAGGTAATTTCTCTTGGATGGTCAAATCATCAGCAAAACTTGTATCCTGATGTTCATACACCTTCCCCTATCCTTAATGTACCTTATTAAACACTTCCCATCACTGAGATCCCCCAAATTCCTCATTTTTTCACAAACCCTAGTTTCTTGCTACAACTTGGCAATTTTCTAGGCTAGGCCTCTGTTTTTCCCTTTTGGACCCCTTCACCTCACTCAATATCTGAAATTCCACTTTCCCTGGCCTTCTAACATCCTTCCCTACTTCCAAAAATTTCCCCAATAATTTAGAAGCCCCTTATCCCCTTCATTTCGCTTCATTTCGACAAATCCCTTGTTTCACACATCGGGATAGGTTTCACTAAAATGATGTTTCAGAGATATAAAAGATGAATTTAGGAAAAATGAGAGATGTTGTTGTCTGAAACATACCAAAGAGGAAAAAACTCATTCACGTTTTACACGGGTGTCATGGTTTTAGATAAATGTCAAAAATACCGTTGCCTTAGGAGAATTAATGCACCTCTGACGTGACCTTGGGAAAATCAAGATTTCTCCTAGCTTGGTTGGCCAAATGACTTGCTTGATGAGTTAAATGATAACTAAACACAAATATATTTCCAATGAGCTATCATGAGCTCAATTTGGAGTTGAGGAAGACCTTCAAAAGTTGACTGCAACAGCACTCTGCCTTGAGGCATCCTCATTCCGCTCATTTTGACCAGTCTTGGAAGATTTGATTTTTGACAGGGTAAATGAGATTAAAATTGAAAAATTCCACTTGGTTTGGAAATTAGACTCAAATATATTTCCAACGAGCTATCACACGCCCAATTTGGACATCAGGAAGGCCTCCAAAAGCCTCCTGCCAAATGGCGCGGCGCATAGAAGAGTGGGCGCGACGCATTGGGTTGGTGTGCGGCGCACAGGGCCTGAACACTATTTTTTGTCATTTTCTCTACAAAAGCTCAAATAAACTCAATATTTTATGTTTCAATTAGGTTTTTTCAACTTTTTCATTGCTATTAGCCCATGTTTAGTGTGGTTGAAGATTGGTTTGAAGAATTTGAATGCCAAAAGCTTAAACCCTATCCTTTTGTAAAGAAATGCCTCTTTAGGGTTTTAATTTGAAGTTTTAGAATTTGAATTTGGTGCCAAAAAACTCCATTTCTCACTTGTCTTTTCCTTTTCCATCATCTTCATATCATCATACAGTTCCTCTCCTATTCCCTTATAATCCCAAATCACTTATATCACATATTCTCATCCCTCCATCTTTTCATTCCCTATCCTTATCTCTCCCATATCATTTGCAAATATTCCAAGATTCCAAAAATCCCTCATCACAGTCAAGTGACTGTTAACACATTTCGAAACTCACTTGACAAACTCCACAATCCAGTTTTCCCATTGTTCCATGTTTCCCACAGTCCCTCACTTCCTACTTGGTACACATTTGGGATTGAAAGACAAACACCAATTCATCATTTTCAAACATACCAAACTCTTATTTTCACCACATATATATCAGTATATACTTTTCATACAAATTGCAACATCATGACAGACACAAACTCATCAATGAAAAAGACAGTGATTCCGCCACTGAACTGCATCCACCAGGAGGACATTGAAACGGTGAAAAAGGCCTGATCCACTCCAAATCTTGGCTGAAGCTTCCTTGGCTGAGCATGAGACATGATGGGAGACCTTCACTCCAAATTTCAGAAAATTTGGAGGAAATGTTGTCATTTTTGAAATTTTGGTTGCAAAACAGGTTTTTCTGCCCGACGCGTCGCGCCACTCGTCGCGCGCTTACGTTTGAGAGATCTTCTGGAGGAAAACTTTACATTTTTGGATTTGTTATGAAAATTTATGCATGCTCAGGAATTTCTGAGAGATTTCATCAAGTTCTGGGAGGTCTTAAGGGCCAAAAACACCATGAAAATCACCTTTCTGCCACCTTTTGCACTAGCAGGTAGTACTTTTGGGAGATTGAAGTTTTGGAGTGGCAAATGAGCTCCAAATTGAAAAATTCCACTTGGGTTGGATAGCAGACATATAGGGATTTCCAACGAGCTATCATGAGCTCGATTTGGAATTTTGTAAGTGCCTCAAAATCACCTCCAAATTGGCGCAACGCATTGAGTTTTTGAGCGCGGCGCATAGAGAAATTTTGCCTCATTTTTACTCTTCAGCTCAGAAATTCGCCCAGTTTTGACTAGTTTTACTTTTTCATGTGATGATTGACCTACCATGATGTAATTTGATTACTATGATATAAATTTGGCATGTTTTTACTTGTTCTAGAGGATTCATTCACTAAAAAGTGAAAATTGAGTGAATGGATCAGTTTCCTAGCATATAGAGGCAAGTTGTTTGGCTGCATAGATTTCAGCTGCATGTTTAGAATTGGTTGAAACAGCTCCTAGAAGGATGAGCTCGACCCCTAGAGGCATGGGAAGGGTTAGGATGGTCTATATGATGTATTTTCTCAATCATTTTCAGAGGTTGGACTGGTTGGACTCTTGGGAAAAGTTTGGCACTCCATTGTACATCCATATTTCAGTTTTTGGCAAAGGAAAGACCAGAGTTTTGCAGCACTTGTTGGGATCCTTGTGGCTTCTGAGTTTTGATGATGTTTCTTCTCATGTTATTGTAAGTTTCATTAATGTTATATGTATTCCATCCTTCTCTATGCTTCTGAATTAAACAAATGAGTATTCGAGGTAGAATTCATTGATTTGCTGGTGCTCTGCCTTAGACTTTTGTTTAGTTTTATATGTTTTCGTCAGTTTGAAGAGGATCCTTGTACTCTCTTGCCCTCTTCAGCTCCTCAGCATTATTTTCTATCCATTCATTCGATCTTATACATCAAAGCCATTGCCTACCCTGCCCCAACTTGAATTCTGCAAGATCTGGCCTCATCCCCAAGCCCAAAATTGTTTTTCCCTTTTTTCAACAAAAACCCCTAAAAATAAAAATCAAACTCTCCTATTTGTTTATCTAGCCTAAGATCAATTGTTTTTATCGTCATCTCAAGCCCCTTTGAATATTTTCATTGAGATTGACCCGGAGAGAGCCCTCTCCTGTCCTCGTAGGGCTAGCTACGAGGCTGAGCGTGGTTTGGTGTTGTCCTTCTTCTGCCTTATTTCAGCCTAAGGTGGATTTGGGAACTAACAAGATCTACAGAGCTCTTCTTGCTACATGAGAGGAAAAACCTTGTTTTTGTTTTGATCCGCCCTTTTCCCTTGATGTCAAAGGGGGAGAGTATCATGGTGTTTGAATAGGGGGAGAGTATCATGGTGTTTGCATAATGGTTATATTAAATGTATCTATCTGTTGTGGTGATCAAACACCATCATGGTTGCCATCAAGTCCAAAGGGGGAGATTGTTGGCAATATGATGCAATGTGTTGTCCTTGATGGCAACCTACTTGATGAAGTTGGCCTTGCTGGAAACCTAATTGATGAGTTGCCTATGATAAGCAACCTATGTGCTAAATATGTAAGAATGATGCATCTACAGATCAGTTCAGATGTGACAGAGAAAACAATTCTAGTAAGAGCCAGAAAAATGATAAATATAATATGTCACAATGTATACACTACTTTTGTGAAGGAAACCCACGTATATACTCTACTTTTGTGAAGGGAACCCGCATATACATTCAAGGTTAGCATATACGTAGTTTTTATGAGGCAAAGTTGCGTATACACGCGGATACGCACGCTCAAAGTCGCGTATGCCTTTTGCGCTCTAAAAACTATGATACCTAGGGGCATTAGCATGGTATTGGCCCACTGTATTGAGCGTTGGGTTATCTATTTTATCTCGTCCAGGAATACCATCAAAATTTGTGTGGTTTTGACTCATGGTATTGATAAAGGCTAAATCTATATAAGGAGAAGAAGATCATTGTGCAGGGGTGTGCATGAGTAAGGGTTGTTGATGAATAAATATCTCTAGGGATTATCTGCATGAATGAACTCTGTTCTTAATTGATATATTTGAATCTATGATGCACCCATGGATCTAAGGATGGTTCAAGATCTCTAGATCTGATGATAATAAATCTCTAGGATGATCTGCAGCAGAAGAAATGGTGAAGATCTGGCGCAAAGTCTGCTGAAGATAATGAAGAAATCTGGGTAAGTTTATAGATCTGATCTGTTTTGTAAAGTTTTCCATTTACAGATCTATACGCTAGTTGGTCTCTACAAAAGCGCATGTATATGCGGTCTCTATTAATGAAAGGCGCATATATGGTTTTCTAAAGAATAAAATACACAAAAGTATACGCGGGTTGGTGTGCAGGAAAGCGCGTATGTACGCGGCTTCAATAAAGAAAAGTAGCGTATGATATTTGATTCAATGAATGTTCAGGGTTGATTTTACATCTGCATATCTATTCTGAAGTCTGGGTTATCTCTGATATTCTGGTTACAGTGGTCACACTGTTCTGTTTAAAGTATTGGGAAGAGTATGTTTGTTGAAGGGTTGTGTTGAAGCTGTTGGATCCAGTGTGAAAATTGATGAAACGTGGTCTGCAGAGGTGCTGAGGGTCGAAGCATTCAGTGAGGGGGTTATAGCTCCCTTCCAGTGGTAGCTGGTACACGAGAGTAGGGGGTAGTAGCTCCCTTCCAGGAGAGGCTGGTAAATGAGTGCAGGGGGTTGTAGCTCCCTTCCAGGAGAGGCTGGTAAATGAGAGAAGGTTGTAGCCTTCTGCAGGTGGGTACCTGCATGCTGGTATGAGTCTGCACTAGTACATGGTTGTAATATGTTTTCTTTATAATAAATATTGAATACTGAGACGATGGCAGTGGTGGTTTTCTCCCAAATTGGGTTTCCACCTTAAATCCTGGTGTTCATGTGTGTTTTTTATGTGTGATGACTTATTCTGTTCTTACTGCACATATTTACTGCTTACTAAACATCTAATGAATGAATGATGCAATGATATAAGTAAATAATTATTTGCATAATGAGATCTCTAGTAATATACAAGTTTCATTAAGGATATCCACGTGTATATGTGACTTTAGTTTAGTAAAGTAGCGTATGGGTTTTAGAGAAATAAAAAGTAAAACGTTTTTCAGTCTGCACTAAATACTAATTCACCCTCCCCTCTCAGTATTGTTTCCCAACAATTGGTTTCAGAGCCAGGTTCTTCTAAAAAATCTTAGCCGCTAGAAGGAAGATCAAGCAAGATGAGCAATCAAGAAGGAATAGCATCTATCAGGCTTCCGCTCTTTAACAGAAAAATACTAGGAGGTCTAGAACTCTGTCTCTATCTCACTAGGATCCTTTTCAATTAATTAAACATTTCTAAAATCCCTTAAATTGGAGGCCGAAGCATTGAGAGTTCAAAGTCTCTCTCTGATCTCAGGTTTTGAACTTTGTGTTCTGAATCTTTAATGCTTCCTTGCTCTCATTTTCCCTCTTGCCTATCATACCACACTATCATCTTTAAGATCCAATGCTTTATATGACTAGCCCAACTGAAAGCCTGCACATTGAATAGCAAGAAAATCCTTTCCTGACTCCATTGCCCAATGGTCTTGAATGTTCCCTGGAATTATCTCTCCTTTCTCCTAAATCCTCTTTGCTCAGCCTTGTCTTAGATTGAGCCCTTCTTTCTTGATTCCCAGTAACCAAACAAAAAATCAAACAAACAAACCCCGAGCCTTATAACTAGCCTAATATCTTAACACTAAGCTTCAAAGTCATATACTTTTGACATGCCATAGAGATATCCCTCGCTAGACCCAGGAGGGCTAGATCATGAGGTCTGAAAGTGGTTTTATGTTGTCTCATATTTTGGTATTTCCAACCTTGCCAAAACATTGGAACCCCAAAAACGTGTACTGCCAAAGTCTAGTGTTAATGGTCAGTGTTAGCTGTCATGCCAAGGAGGGAGTGGCAAGGTATGCTAAGCATTGGTAAGGCATGCTAGGGAATATCAAGGCATCTTAAGAATTCCAAAAGTGTGCTTGGGAGTTCCAGGGTGTGCTAATTATATCATGTGCCAATTAATAGTGCCAAGATATGCCAATACATGCTAGGTGCTAAGGATGTGGCGCAGGGTGCCAGGGTATATCAATATGTGTCAAGGAAACAAAAGGAAGAACCAATAAGAGGGTTAATAAGTCAGGACTTTATCTTTTTGAGAAGGGGCATGCTAGGCACACTAATAATAGGTCCCAATACATGCCAAGTGGCATTGTGTGCCAAGTGCTAATGTATGTCAATGCATTCAACCAAGGTGTTCCAAGGCATGCTAGGGACTATATGCAGCATGCCAACACATGCTAGGAGAGTTCCATGTTGTGTTAGCGCATGCCACCATGTGCTTGGGCATCAATGTCATCAAAAGATGTTATAGGTACAAAGATGTTCCAAGACATGTGGGGTAATAAGAAATGTTAGTGTGTGCCAAAGCATTAATTTAAGGTCTGCCCAGATTGTTGAGGATTGTTAGGTCTTTCTCATTAATAGAATTTTCAGAGCCCGATTATGTATTAAATAATATATTTCCTACACATAATAGTGGAACTTTATCTAAATGGAATTTTCTAGATAATAAGCTTAATAGATATGAATCATGTGTTGACTCATATGAAATCTCTATTCGACTAGTCATTACTTGAGGGAAATGATACACGCTTATTACTTCTTTAAAAATTTACTGACCCTAACCACTATGGCCTTGGACATATTATAAAAAATGCTCAAAAATAAGGGTATTAAATCATTATCTTTTGACAGAAAATATATTAACACGCACATAGCGTCATCAAAAACTCATTGGAATGATCAATGATGATGGACATTTTTTGATCGTCACCAAAATAAACAAAAAGAGCATTGGTGAGGGTCATTAAAAGTTCATCACTAGAAGTGTCACTAAAGAGAGAATTAGTGATGGGCCTTTAAAAACCCTCACCAAAAGTGAAATTTCTTTAGTGACAGACCATAAAGGACCATCACTATATACACTTACAGTGATGGTTTTTAGTGATCAATGATGACGGACATTTTTTGACTGTCACCAAAAGTAACAAAAAGAGCATCAGTGAGGGTCATTAAAAGTTCGTCACTAGAAGTGTCACCAAAGAGAGAATTAGTGATGGGCCTTTAACGACCGTCACCAAAAGTGTCATTGAAAATGTCTTTGGTGACAGACCATAAAGGACCATCACTATATACACTTACAGTGACGATTTTTTAATGACCGTCACCATATGTGACATTGGTGACAGACCTTAAAGGTCCGTCACAAGCATGACCCTCACCAATGTGCTTTTTTCTTGTAGTGTGTATTAACCCATTCTAAGAGTGAAAAGATCAGAATAATCCCTTTTGAATTTCCTCTCCATTCTCACTCTAGGAAATATTCGATATCCAAAACTCAATCATCTATTAGTGATATTCAATCCTCTTCCACCCCTCATACACCATCATTTATTCCTCCTTCTTTTACATATTCTCAAACAAGTTATTCATCAATTCACATTCCTTCTTCTACCTAGTCTACAGCTGCTACCTCGAGAAGTATTAGTTCCATATTTGTTTCTTCTACACCAAAAATCACTACTAGAACTACTTCTTCCACTCCAAATCCTTCTTCAGGGAAAACTAGTCCTCCACTTCACACAATGGCAGATGGACCTTGGCAGAATCCTCAAGTTGTTCAATTACCAGGTCGTCTTCATCCTTTACCTAAGCATCTTGAAATATGGTTGCATAAGTATAACCTAGATGATGGTCTACCTACAGAAGAAAATCTTCATAATTTTATGCTTGCCATGAATCTTAATGATGTCACTGAAGAATGTTGTGTAGTTAGATTATTTCCCTATACATTTCAAGAATCGGCTAGATCATGGTATTTCTCACTACCATTGGGCACTATTACTAGCTAGGATATTTTTGAAGAACAATTCCTTACTAAATTTGTTGATGGTCGTACTACTACTACTCTTATCAATGATATTTCCATTATTAAAGCAAATACAGGAGAAAATATCAAAGATTTCAACTCCAGATTTAATAGGCTACTTAATAAGATACTAGCCACATCTAAGCATGGAGTAGATGCACAAATAGAATGGTACATATCCTCTCCTCCTTCTAATATTTCTATTTTTGTAGATAGAGCCAATAAGGACACATTGGTAGAGAATTTTAAAGAAGCTCTTTCTGTTAAAAAACAAATCAGTGCTTTATAGAAGAAAATTGCACAAGAAGATAGAAAAACGAAAAAGGTTTCATTTAAGGTTGAGCCCAAAAAGAAAACATCTAAAGATCCTTATGATCTTCAGGGATTACAAAAGGATCTCAAAAATATGTCGAATGATATGGTTGATATAAAGAAATAAGTAGATGAGTCTTCTTCAAAGAAACCTCTTAGATATTTTAAGAAAAATCAAGATTCCTAACCTCCAAATGTAATCTCGAGCACTGAATCAGATCAAGATGAAGATCAAGATGAAACAATATTATCCAAAAAAGAATCTCAAGAAGAAGAATTAGTCAAAGTTCATGGACTACGGGACTTTATCCTTCCAACATCTGATAATGAAGATGAACATGATGTTGTAAAATTAGCAGGACAACGTTTGATTAAAATTATTTTGTAAAAATATGTTGGCGTTATTGTCTTCCACACTTTGTTCTAGGTTGTACACTGTCTTGTATATATATATTTACAGTGTCTTTACAAATATATTTACATTGTCTCGTATATATATATACGTTGTCTTTAGCACCTCCCTTTTAACTGTCTTGATACATATATGTATCGACACTGTCTCGGTCCACACTATCTCGGTATATAGATAATCTATTATATATATACATTGTATTTAGCACCTCCCTTTTAACTGTCTTGATACATATATGTATCCACACTGTCTCTGTCTGCACTATCTTGGTATATAGATAATCTATTTCACTTTACTATTCGATCAGTCTTCGTATATGTAGATTCTGATATCCGCACTTAGATTCATAACAACGATCTCAATTAATTCCGTAAGGTACTTCCTACGATGGTGGTTTACTCCGTAATTTGTATTCGATAAATAATACTTGAAGCTACCCACGTGAACCCATATATAAATGTTGACACCTTTCATTTAAGTCAATAAGTATATTCCAACAGGCGAATTTCATTTACTTGATGAGGGCTGATATGGTTTTGACAAGTGCAACATAACGTCTTAGTTGATATTTTATAATTTACATAAAAACATAAACACTCCCTCTTAACTAGGGAGGTATTCATAATGGTACTTGTTCATTCTCAATCTGAAGAGATCTCATAAGAAAAATTGGATTGGGAATCTCATCTGTATAGCATCATATCAACCAGCATTGTCCTAGTGTAAGGCCTTGATTAACAACCCCATATCTTCAATGATACAATGGGCTTCAATGCTCGTGAGACACATGACTCATAGACACCTTCGTCATTGTATCTCCAAGGTACATACTCCACCTGGGTGTTCCCAAAGTATGACCTTCATGGACTATTCTTCTCTTGGGTAGCTAGCCCTCAAAGAATATCGGTCCCCGATTACTCTTATCTTTAATTCCATAATACATTCTCAAAGAGTATTGAATGCCAGATGATTACCCAATCATCCATTATGTCTTCCCAAGACCATAATGATGGAGGAAATGTACTCATTCCTATACAAGGAATGTACCTAATCTCATTCTTAGAAATTACCAAGTTTCTTCCAAGTAAGAAACTTATCATCAGGCTCCCTCTTAACCAGGGACCTCCAGCAGCAAAGGTGAGACACCTAGCTGCTCATGAAGAATTCCTGTCCTTGATGTCATGGATTTCGATATTGAGGAATCTCCAAGTTTTAGCTTCATAGGGCACAAATCATCCATCACTTTCATCCTAAGTCATGTCAGCTATTATAAATTGATTCATCAGATTTCCTTATCTGGTCAACTATTATGCCATGATAATTTCCTGCGAATCATCTCCAAGGATCATACATCCTTTCTCATGATTAGCAGCCCTGCACAAATTCTTCCAAATAAACATATTATTATGAACCTTTTAGAACAAAAGTTACCTTAGTGACGATATTTGACCATGAAATCTTCTTATAGGCATCGACATCCTTCATACAGATTGACACATCTCCTAATGATATACTTTTTTCCAAAGGTATTCTTCTTTACCAGACTTCTGTCAAAGTCTACATATCTTTCCAGGAGATTTCTTAGTCACATCATTTTTGCTTCTGGATGGTAAATGCCTCTTGACATGGTTGCATTTCATGATCTCTTCCTCTCTTCACATTCTTTATTCCTAGGAACTTACAATCTTTATAGTTTCTTGTTCACATATAACCACTTCATATTCCATGAGGACATATTATGTTGATTTAATCTATCCGTGTACTGAGAGATACTCCTCCATAGATCATACTTCCAAATACAGAAGTTCATTACCTACAACCATATGACATGAATTCACAGCATCCAATGTTTAGCATATAAATATATACATACCTCATACCCTTTTACCCTTGAGTCATCTTCAATAATGAAGAGCTTCATTCTCTTGGCATGCTCCATTCACCAAGAGCTCCTATCATGCTTTCTATCATATAACCAACTCTGTCAGTATTCACTTAATATTCATTGTAGTCTCCATGTTACGTCATCAATGGCAACTTTAATCTTTTCACATGAAGGTGTCTCTGCAAAATGTCTTCAATAGAATCTCCAAGGTTAGTTAAGGCTACTTAACAAGAAGGCTCCAATCCAGGATCTTCTTGAATATCACTTCTCAAAGACTCCAAACAAGGTCTTCACAAGTTCTTCAAAAGTGTCTTCAATAACCCTTGCCTAAAATATCTCTCCCCGAGGATGCTTCAAAAACTTCACTGTCCAATATTAGACTTCACAATTCTTGCCCAATAAGGTATCTTCACTTGGCCTTTCACTTAGAATTTTCTGTAATCAAGGAGGTAATACTGTATCAAAATCACAGGAAGATCACAATATTCAAGCCACTTTTATTATGTTTGTTGCACTATACTCCACCATTTTCCAAGATCAAAAAGGTGAATTCTAGTTACTGTTTAGGATCACAGTAAGTGATGCATCTTACCTACTGTCAAATTTACACTATAGTCCAATATTCACAGTTCCAAGAAAGAGATGATGCTATAATATGAGTGATGAGACAGACCTGTAATAAATACTGTGGTGATAAGACTGGTCACTCTAATGAATGGCGAGTTTGCAGAGGTAGTTTGAGAAAGTTCTGTACCATTGTTTCAATTATCCTAAGCTACAATCTATAGTTAAAGGATCTACTACACAGGAATTCGAGTTTCGACACATCAACAATGAATCTAAGCTAACAGGAGTGTATGCCACTGCTTTACATCATAACCGAGCTTCCTATTTTAGGCACTGTGCTACCACAGTCCATAGTCTGAAATACTACCCTGACTACAAGAGGCACCAAGCTCACAGTCTGAAGAATCCAAACTATTTAGTTTTCACGAGTTGTGAATAGATGTTCATGTTCTCTTCTTGCTAGCCACCCAAGACTACATATGGTGATCCGAACTATGGTCTGTGTCTTTTGTCTATTTCGCAGGCGTCTCTTTGAATTTCTCTTCAACTCCCATGATAGCTTGTCTTCACAACAACGCTTTAATTTTGTTTTAAAATCATCCAGGTTCTCGAGGAAACTTACATTATGGCCTAGTACTTTTACGGAAAATATCTTATGATTGGATCCTCCTTCTATTCAATATGACATTTACGGGTGTTTCTTCCTGTCTCTGAGCACCACTGGTGACAATTGCATTTCTGTCCCTTGCAATATACCTATATTGTGGGCTACGATTTCTGTGATCATCCAGTATTTATATTATTTCTATTTGGTGGTTTCTTAAGAAAATTAATTTTAATATGAATGAAAGGCTGCACAATCTAGTATCATAAATCACTTCGAATTTGGCTATCTTTAAGTCAGCCTGCAACTCATCTTTAACTTGGATTCAACTTGCCCTGATAATTTGTGTCTCACTCTTAAGAGAAATAAAAATCATTTGTTTGCTTGTATGTGGGTGATATTTCTCTTTCACTTGCTTCCCCACTTCTTACAATAGCTCTGATACGATGTTGTAAAATCAGCAGGGCAATGTTTGATTAAAATTCTTTTCTAACAATCTACTGGCATTATTGTCTTCCGCACTTTGCTATAGGTTCCACACTGTCTCATATATATATATATATATATATATATGTATATATATACATATATATGTATATATATACACCGTCTTTATCATGTCCCTTTTAACTATCTTTGATATATATATATATATATATATATATATATATATGTATCCACACTATCTCGGTCTGCACTATCTCGATATATAGATATTCTATTTTTCTTTACTATTCGATCAGTCTTCGTATATGTAGATTCTGATATCTGCGCTTAGATTCATAACAACGATCTCAATTAATTCTGTAAGGTACTTCATGTGATGGTGGTTTACTCCGTAATCTGTATTCGATAAATAATACTTGAAGCTGCCCACGTCAACCCATATATAAAGGCTGATCCCTTTCATTTAAGCCGACGAGTATATTCAAACAGTCGAATTTCATTTACTCGATGAGGGCCGACATGGTTTTGACAAGTGCAACATAACGTCTTAGATAATATTTTATAATTTACATAAAAACATAAATATAATTTATTATGAAAGCCTAACCTAGTTACCTTTTTCAACAAATGAGGCACTTCTAGTTAACACTAGATGTAAAAATACTACTGACCTCGCTTTGCCTCCTCAAAAGAAAAAGTCTTTATCCTCTATTGCTAAGGACAAACTGATTAACAAAATAAATCCTTCTCCTCATTCGAACCCAACTTCTTCTACTCCTCCATTTTCATATAAGACATTAGTGGTATTTGATACTATTGAATATAATATAGTGAAATATATGAAGAAGATAGAGGAAAATATCTCCATACATGAGTTGAGAAGATTAAAACAGCAGGAGAAAATTTTAATCAAAGAATTGAATGTAGTCCCTACTTCATCCTTGTTATAGCATCATTTATCACCTTTATACACTTGATGACTTATGCATTGGCCTTGGGTAGCCCTTCCATTCAGACTTGATCACACTTCTTAAAAAACAATATTTTAAAATCCATACGCGACTTTGCATAGTTTTTTCCGTGTGCAAACGCGGGTCCATCCATAGCTGACCCGCGTATGCTATTTAAAATATTAAAAAATATATAATTCTAATATTAAAAAGGAAAGGTTTACAATTTTTTCCTGCAACTTAACTACCTAATCCCATGGCCTAACTGTTCACCAAGTGAAAAAAGTAATTTGAGGAAGTATAAATACACCTTAAGGGAATGGCCTAAGGGAGGAGAGAGGGAATATTATTGATATTATAGCCTGTTATAGCCCTGATCAAATCAGATATTTCCCTGTAGCTTCTACACTTCCCAGGTTCACGAAACCCTTGTTTCCTTATGATTATCACCCCCATTCTATGTGACATCCTCTGTGCACCATTTATGGAAGAAGCTTTGTGAGGCTAGGGTTGGATGAATCCGGAGGATAGTTTTGCTCAATGTCGTGGAAAATCTCAAGTGATTTCTCCACTTTCTTTGTACATGTTATCAATAAAAGAATTACTATCATGTTCTTGATGTCTTTGTGTTATATGTCCCTTATACATGTTAAATTATCTTGAATGGTTTATTTCATGTTATTTTTATAAAATTATATATGCTAACATGCTGACATCTAGGACATATATGTTTTGCAACTAGTGTTTGTGCTCTGTTTTGACTGATTTGCAGGTTCTGGAGCATGAGGAGTAGTAGAGGGTTTGCACCTTACGAGATTGACCTCAAATGAAGGATAAATGGATAAGGTCCACAATCCTCATTTTTCTAGTTCAATCATAGAAACTGATAATTAGAGTGTTTCTTGTGATGATGTGCCATCTGATTTGTTAGGTCCCTCAACCTAGGACTTAGGGTAGCTTTGCCCATAATGGAACAGGAAAATCCATTGGGGATTATATTCGTGTAATTCCTAGTTTGGGTTGTTTTTATTTGTCTTGTGGGATCCCTGAGAGTTTTTTATTAACCAGTTTAGTAGGTTCCTTTCCTAACCAGGCAGAAGTCCTGATCTTCTGGATCAGGCCTGGGTTTTTCTTTTTCCTTGCTTATTTTTCTATACACTAATTCATATGTACATGGTTTCTTATGCCTACTGTTTTCTCCAAAAGAACTCGCGTATATGCGTGTTGCACACAACAAACCCGCATATTCATAGTAAATTTTCAAAAATTGAATTTTGAGGCCCTGTAAGTCTTTCCTTTCTATGGTTGGTCATCCCTATGGAACCTCTTAGGTGTCTGAACTATGATTCTTGTGGATGTATGTCAGTTACTCCCTTTTTCATGTGAAGACCTAGTCATTCTAGGGTTTTGTTTGTTTTGTGAAGTCTCAATTGCAGTTGTAGCACCAAGGCTTATTTCTGGAGTTCTTGGTTGTTCTAACCATTCAAAACAGCGAGCCTTTGTCTATATGCTTGTGTTTGTCTTATGCATTTCTTCGCTTTTTTTTCTCTTCTTGACTTCTTTGGTTTTCTTGTTTCTTGGGATTAACCTTCTAGTGAATCTTGAAGTTTCCTTTTCTTGGTTTCTTGACGTTTTTGTTTGTTGGAATTTTGTGCTACTATTCTGATTCAATTTCTTGAGTTGGTTACTTCTTCTTGATCATTTAAGTCCTGCAATGAGAGTGGCATAGTTGGTGTGTGAAATTTGACGTCTCCTTGTTAGCTCATTTTCTTTATTTTGGACCTTTGGTATTTTTGTGCTTGTCTCATTAAATTTTCTTGTTTCCTTAAAAGTGAAAAGCTAAAAAAAATATTTTCTTTTGGTTTCTTTTTCTTTGGTTTTCATCCATTTTGAGGCAATTTTCTAGTTTCTCATTTTTGGTTCATTGGCTTGGTTTTGAAAGGAGTCCTTGTATACATTTCTTTCTCTTTTATATAAAGTTTGTTTTGGCATCATTGTACGCAAATGAGTTCTTGTTGGGACTTGCCTTGCTTTTTTTTCAAAGTGATCGAACCAATCTTATTTAGAAGCTTTATTTTTCTTCCTTAGTGAGTAGTCCTAGGATTTGCATATCATTGGTAGTTTTTGCATTAGTTTCACTTAAGCATTTTAGTCTTTTTGATAGTTTTCTGAAGTGTATGAAGAGTGACAATTGAAAAGAAAAAAATAAAAATTGTTTATTAGTAGCTTCGTAGAACCCATTTAGAAATCTCTTTTCATCGAAAGAAAAATATTGCATCTTCATGCAGTAGGTTCTCATTGATTTCTTTTGCGTCGAAAAGCATCATCAGTTTCATCTCCATCTACCTATGACTTAAGTAACAACCATTTAAAATAAAGCGATCTAATTAAAATGAACTAGAAGTTTTTATATTGTCATTAATTATAGACCAAATAGCTAGGTCATACGACCTTGAAATAGGTGAGTGGAAAGTTAACTCTCCAAGGCTACTAAAAACTGTCAAACATAGAAATTTGATTAATGAGTAAAATAAAATTTCATTAAGTGGACTGGAAAATCTCTACCTCTAGATATTTAAGTGCGAGGGATAGTGAAGGTAGATAAAAGAGACACCGCCTCTCCTATTTGTTGAATCTTGAATTAAGACTGTTCCGCTTGGCTGCCGATACAGATTGGTGCCCTTAGTTTCCTTTCCTAGGGACCACACAGCTGACTGTGTGGGGAAATACCCATGGTAGATGAGGCAGAAGTTATATCACTTTCATTAGTACTTCTGGTGGGTGCCCTTGTGAAGCTTGGGTACTTGCACTAGCAAAGGTTTTTGTCAAGAGGTCAATGTAACTGTTTCTATTACCTTCGCTAGTAGGCCTGGGACGTAATTACCCTAGATTATTTTTGGAAGGTCCTCTTATTCGCTTTATTTTATTTTGATGTCTGGTCCTAATCACCCGAAGAAGAAATACCTGAAGGCTACTTGATTGACTGTATCTTAGGGAATTTTTATAGTGTGCTCTTTACTCCTAGATTATCATAGCTTCTTAATTTTTTGATTCTAATTAATCTGATAATTATTAAAAGTGGTTGATCAATCACCTCGTCGATCAAGGAGGCTTCATGGGCTTTCTCTTGCAAGTTCCGAGCCTTCTTCAAGAAGGCATATGCGAAATTCAGTGGTTGATTTTCATCCAATAGTTTCGAATGCAATGGAGAGTGATCCTTCATCTGGGGTTGTTGTTTCTGCAGGTGGTCCTAATACTAGTTTTATTATAGAGAGTGGTACTCCACTCATCTCTAGATCTTGTTTGCAGCAGAAGAAGTTGAAGTAGAGGAGGTTCCTCAACCTCCTGGTACTCCTTCATCTCTTATTCCTCCTAGTTTTCCAGACGTTCTTCTGTACGTTGGGCCTGAGTTTGAGAGACCAGATAGCCCCTATACTCATCCATTTCTTTCGATGGCCACGACTGGGAACATAGCTTTTGCTATGAGCACTGCAAGTGTTCATATTCCTCTTTTGGTTGAAGGAGGAGGTACTATTGCGATTTTGACAATCACTTATAATCTTGCTATGTTTGGCTTTGCCTCTATTCCTTCTACAAGTGGAAGCACCCAAGAATTTTCTTCTCATTCTGGCCCCTTTTCTTTTGGAATGCCATCTAGTGCAATTTCGTCTATCTCCTTCACCGTTGCTTCAGTTGTCTCTGCACCTATGCCTTCTATGGCTAGTGGGTCAGCTTCATTTCATGGTTTCCCCTTTGGAAGTGGGCATATTCCTCATTCGAACCCTTCCTTAGGATATTTACCTTTTACCTCTCAAAATAAAGGACTCAATCCTTTCATCAGAGGTCAAAGATCTTAAGCTTTTTTAGGATGGAACCCTGCTTTTACAGGTTCAGGAGCTAGGAGTCAATTTTTCTCTGGTCAGCAACGGAATGTTCCTTTCCCTTTTGTAGGTGATTCTCAGGGTTTTTCTCCATTTTCCAATGTTTGGAACCCTTACCAAGGGGTTTCTTCTTCTTTTAACAGTCCGATGAGAGGGAAAATCCCTGTTTATAGTAACCCTACGATGGGAGGGGGTCCTTCTCCGAATGTTGGGTCACAAGGTTTCTCTTATGGCTCAGCATTTTCTACGAACAATATTTGGCAACCTGGTGCGTCAACAAATCTAGGGTATTATTTTCAAAATGTTGGGAATCCTTCCTATGGGGGATGGAATTCTCAAGCTCCTCCGTTCTTACCTTTCCTAGCAACTTTAAGCTTGCCAGATCTATCAAAATTGATGAATGATCCTATTCGGTATCGTTTGGGTTGGCCTTCAGTCCCTACTAAATTCCCTCAAACATTCCAAAGTTTGAAGGGAAGACTAGTGAGGATCCAGCTGACCATGTCACCACTTTCCACTTATGGTGTTTGTCGAATTCCCTTATCGGCCATTCCATTAGGTTGAAGCTATTTCAATGAACCCTAACTGGGAATGCCTCAAAATGGTACATTGAGTTGATAGGGGGAAATTTTTCTACTTTTGGTGAGTTGGCTACTATATTTTTGAACCATTTTTAGTTTCTTGTCCGTTATGATGCCGAGACTAATCTCTTGGCCAATTTCCAGCAGGACAAGGCAACTCACATTTATAATCATATTCAAGAATGGAGGAGAAGGAAGAGGCTCATAAAAGCCCAAATTCCAAATGAGTTCCTTCTCGAATGTTTTCTTAAATCTCTGTAGCCAGAAATCTCAAAGGATGTATCCCTTTCAGGGGTATTTTCTGAGGAACAAACTATCTTTAGGGCTCAACAATTAGAACTGATATATTCTCAGTCTGGAGTCCTTAATAATATTTTTCTAGATTATCCTCATTCCAAGCTATATTTATCCAAAATTAAGCCAGGTCCTCATGCTGACAGACTTATTGGTACGATTTATAGTGGTATGAATAACCTACTAAATCAATTGCAACAGTTGTCTATACAATCTTCTCCTTCTGGTCAGGTTATGTCGTCGGTGTCAACTCCTTCTTATCCCTTGACTATTAATGTTGTTCAGGCTTCTACAATTCGATGGGAAGAAGAAGGGATAGAATAATAATTAGAAAGACAAGGATGGGAAGGGAAATGCAAACAGATCCAACGATCATGTTGGAGACGGTAAGAGGGATAGTACGAAGAAGGTTAATTTTCTGTGAAAGTTATGTACTAGAGACCATCTTACTCATCGCTGCCCAAAACTTTAGGATGCTCAACATTTTTTAGTTCAGTAGGATTCTTCTAGTTCCCAGGTTGTACTGGCAAACCCTTTTCCCCAAGGGCAGCAGCTAATTGATGGCATGAATGCCAATATTGGATCTCCCTCAGGGGGAAACCAGGAAGGTGAAAATTCATCGAATGTATATATGATGAGTGCTCACGTTGATATCACTACGAGATCTCATGACTATGGAGAAGCTAAGTATTCAAAAGCTAAAGGTGCTCTTAGTAATTCTGAGCCACTCCATATCAAGAGGCCTACAGTTGAGCCTATACCTCGGATGCTGAAAGGGTCTACAAAGTGTATGATGATTAATCCTAATGCCAAGGCTGCCTAGAACTACTCGATTGTAGAAGATTTGACTCAAAGTACTTGTACCATGTATGCGTTAGAGGTAATCTAGTCATGCCCAACACAAAGTAGTGCATTTCTCACTACCATTTGGGTTGTTGATCCAAAAAATTCTCTTATGATCACATTTGACATGTTTAATTTTAAAAAGAGACTTCCTCATCATATGAATTTTCAGATTAAGTCTACATATCGAAAGATCAATATCTTTCAAACAATATTCGATGAGGGTGCTCCCACGTGTGTGATGTATATATCATGTTGGAAGGCTATTGGATCTCCTTCAGCTATCCCTTTAGCTACTCTTCTGACTGTGTTTGATGGTCATTCTCACAAACCACATGGCATTGTTCCAGCTTTATCCATCCATGTTGGGGGTAAAACTATCAATATTGAGGTCGAAATAGTTGATGCAAATTTATACTACAACCTTCAGTTGGGGCAAAATTGGATTTATGATATGGATGCTATTGCTTCCTCATTATTTCGCATCTTGTGTTTTCCCCATGAAGGGAGGATTGTCACTGTTGACCAGATGGACTGTACTCTTGTAGATCCAAATGCATCTACTCCCTGGACTATACCCTTGGTGAATGATACCGAGAAACCTATTGAGAATTTGGGGGTTGGAATGTATACATCGTTGATGGGTACTTTTTATTTTCCGCCTCCTTCGGTTCATATTCATGCCATCTCATCCTCAGGGGTTCCTACTCGAAGAGAGTTCTTTTGAACTCATTATTTTTCGGACCCTTGGAACTTTCCTTCCCCTACCTCTACATTAGAGGAAGGTCAAGTGGGTGGAATGGTGTTTCCTATGTCTGCAACTAAGATTACATAACAATCTATTGTTGACTGTGAAAACTTGATTCCAGTTTATCTTTCGCCAGAGGAATTGGATGGAGATTTGGCTTTGGCTTGGCCTCTTAGTTCATCTTCTGCTTAGGATTGCCTTGATACCACTCTTCCATCTAAAGAGGTCATCTTTGAAGAAATGACTGGTGTGGAAAGACTGTGGGATGATTTGCATCATTGGTCCTATTTTCTACCAGACTTGCGAGAAGTTGAAACAAGTTTGTCTAGCCTTCAGTCTTTTGGTCTTGTTCACCTAGTCTTGAACCCCTTAGCACCCCAGAGGTTTTTTCTGAAGGGAACATGGCTTTCATTTATGCTACTATCTCAGTGAACATCTCCAGAGATCCCAACATTATTGAGAATGTCTTCATTGGAGCTGAATGTTCCCCTGAAGAGATTCAAACTTACACCAATCTCTTTCGAGAATTTTGGGATGTGTTTTCTTGGTCTTATGAGCAAATTCCTGGTATAGATCCATCTATTGCCGAACATGAGATCAAGGCTTACAAAAATGCTAAGCCTATATGGTAGAAGCTTCATCTGGTCAACCCTAGGAAGGTTGCAGCTAACAAGGCTGAGGTTGAAAAGATGCTAAAGGCAGGTTTCATATACCCCATTCTGTTACCTGAGTGGGTTTCAAATCCAGTTCTTGTCGACAAGAAACAAGGACTAATCTGAGTTTGCATTGATTTTAGGGATTTGAAAAAGGCATGTCCTAAAGACAACTACCCCACACCGTTTATATATCATATTATTGATGAGTGTATAGGGAATCATATTTTATCCTTCATGGACAGTTTCTCGGGATATAATCAGATCACTATCCGTCCTGAAGATCAGCATAAGACTGCTTATATTTTCCCATGGGGTAATTTTGCTTACAAAAATATGCCTTTAGGACTTAAAACTATTGGAGCTACTTTCCAGCAGGCTATTTCCTATGCCTTCCATGACATCCAACATATCATCGAAGCATATTTGGATTATTTAGCTACTCGATATCGAAAGAGAATTGATCATCCTTCACACCTTCGTCAAGTTTTTGAACGATTTTGTTATTATAAAATTTGGTTGAACCCTAATATGTGTGTTTTAGCTATCAGATGCGGTCAGTTGTTGGGATTTATTGTTTCTACAGAAGGGATTCAGGTAGATCTCTTCAAGGTTGAGGAAATACTTCAGTTACCTCCCCCATCTTCAATTCGTCAACTTCAAAGTCTACAAGGTAAAGCCAATTTCATACGAAGATTTATCATTAATTATGCTGAGGTTACAAATGGATTTATGAGGTTGTTGAAGAAAGGAGTTCCATTCTTCTAGGATGAATTTACTCAATGCTTGTTCAATGCTTTGAAAAAGGCCTTGACCTCTTCCCCATTACTAAGTCCACCCGATTATAGTAGAGACTTCCTTCTGTATCTTGTTGCAGCAGAATCTACCATTGGTATGGTTCTAGTTCAAGAAGATGATGCTCTTTGTGAACATGTTTTTTAATACCTTAGTCGAGGCTTAGTGGATCTTGAACTCCAGTATTATCCAATTGAGAAATTAGCTTTGGTAGCTTTCCATGTTGTCCAACAGCTCAGTCATTATATCCTTCTTCGCAAAACTTATGTTTTGGCAACAGTTAATCCATTTTAATTTATTCTCAGTAGGTGATTGATTGTGGGAAAAAACAATTGATGGATTGTCATTTTGCAAGAGTTTGATCTCGAATTCCTGTCTTCCAGATCCAAAAAATATTTGGTATTTGTGGAGTTGATCTCTGAGTTACCCTGTGGAGAAGAGATTGTTTATGAAGAGTCATTCCCTCATGAACATATTTTTCTCATTTCTTCATAGGATCCTTGTTATGGATATCTCTTTGTTTATCTGTAGACTACGAATTTTCCCATAGCTTTTTCGAAAGACGAGTGTTGAAAGTTGCGTCACTTAGCTAAAAATTATTTGATTATCGGTGACAATATATATCGTGACAGGGTCGATTCAACCCTTAGACGCTTCTTGAATCTCAAAGAAGCTAAGGTTGTGCTGAATGATTTCCACAGTGGAGCTTGTGCTGGTCATTTATCTAGGCTTGCTACAATGCCCCAAAAGGTATTGCGTGCAGGATACTTTTGGCCCTCAATTTTCAAAGATTGTGTTGAGGTGGTCAAAAAATGTCACCCTTTTCAAGTCTCTACTCAGAAGATGCACGCTCATCCAGCTCCGCTCTTTCTTGTTGTCACTGTCAGCCCATTGACAAAGTGGGGTATTGATTATACTACTTGTAATTCACCTTCCACAAAGGGTCATAATTACATTACTGTAGCAGTAGACTACTTTACAAAGTGGGTTGGTATACCAAGTCATTTCTTGCTTTGGTATCCCCAAAGAGATTGTCACTGACCATGTCAGTCGTTTTTAGAAAAATATGATGGCTGAATTGGCTCTCAAATTGGGTTTTCAGAAGGAGCATTCATCTCCGTATTATCCTCATGCCAATGGGTAGGTTGAAGCCATAAAAAATTCCTTTAAGACTATCCTTCAACGTACAATTGATAAAGCCAGATCTAATTGGCACGTCATGTTGTATCCTGCACTTTGGGCATACCATATGTTTGTGAAGAATGCAACCGATTTCACTCCATTCCAACTAGTTTATGGGTTGGAATATATATTTCCTGTTGAATGAAAAATTCCTTCCATTAAGCTGGTAGTTGAGCTTCTTCCTTACCCTTCCAATATCAAAGAATGCCTTGTCCATCTAGAACATCTTGATGAGCAGGTCCGAGATGCAGCTACGATGAATGAAGCTCATAAGAAATGATTGAAGGTTCAGTAAGATAAGGTGGTCAAACCTAGGGTTTTCTCTGAAGGTGACCTTGTCTTGGTTTATGCGCAATAAAAGGATGCCTTGGGGGTAGGCAAGTTTAAATCCATGTGGTATGGCCCTTTTATTGTTAAAAAGTTCCATAAAAAGGGAGCTTATGCCTTGGCTGATTTTGATGGAAATGACTTGGCGGAGCCTAGAAATGGGCTCTATCTGAAGAAGTATTATGCCTAGGCTTCGACCTATAGTTTTTTTTGTTTTACATATTATATTTGTGTACATGTATATTTATTGATTTTTGATGTGAGTTTGATGATTTTGATCTACTTTGGCAGGTGCTATTGCATGAGATGAGTCAATTTGGCCTTTTCGATGATGCTAGTAGAAATACCCGGAATCTTGCTTCCACGGCTTAGGTAATTCACTATCCATCTGGTTAGTTGTTAGTCCCAAGGGGTGTATGCATTGGTCCTGCTTCGAACAATGTGGTAGAATACACTACAGTGGTCAAATGACTCTTGGAGGCAATATATCTTGGTGTTGATTTGTTATTAGTTTACTTGGATTCACAACTGGTGGTTTCACAATTAAACAACACCTATCATGTCAGAGACCCGTTTTTGCATTGATCATTTATGAGAGCGTGTTTGTTACAATGTTCATTTCAATTTATTACATTCATTCAAATTCCTCATTTAGATAATTGGTTAATAGACTCATTAGCTAGTTAAGCACTTTATTGGCACATTGATCATTCAATAGTTTAAAACATCAAAAACATAATTCCTCATTGTACATTTGGGACAATCACATCATATAAAATCGCTATGTGTATATATATATATATATATATATATATATATATATATATTAGTGTGTTCAAAATATACAAAATTTATACCATCATGTCCTACAAAATTAGGGCTTATACTGAATTATGTCTGTCATAAAAAAATAATACAGTCATCTGACCAAATTTAAAATATATCCCTGAGGGCCCTGCCTAGGATAGGTGTTTCAGAAGAACATAATGGTAGTAGCTACATGGCAGAAGAGCTGCACCCAGTCCCATGGTACTCCAACCACTCGTCTCTGGATAGCCTCTCGAAGAACCTCTATGGCCGCCATGGGGACATGCCGAGTTAAACTCTCCAATTTTCTCTGAATGAAATGGAGGGTTATCCTCGGGTCTTCAACATCATCTACTTCTCTTCCACGGTGCTTGTGTCTAGGGAAACCCTTAGGTCTCACTGGTCCCATGTCTGCATCATGATAATTAAAATTTTGTAAGTCATATTTTCCTATCAAAAACATTTTTTCATTTTCATATCATTTGAAAAAAGAAAAAAATCATATAATCGAAAAATCATTGTGCAATCTTACCAATTCCACCCCATGCTACACTGGGTGGAAGAACCAAATCTGGATCTTCTCTAAAATCCATCCTAGCATAGGGATAGTCCTCTGCTTAGACGACCTATTCTTCCCACCACTGGAAGAAATCATCATCCCATGTAGTTTGGGGGACTTCACCTCCCCCTAATCTCTTCGTCAATTCTGCCCATCTAGCTATCCGCAGATCACAAGGGCTACTGATAGTAGAGATGATCTTCGGATGAAGCCTTATGAATCTCTCAAAGAATAATGTCAAGAGAATGGTAGCATAGCCAAAATTCTTTGTTTTTGACTTGTCGGATAGAAGTCAATTTTTTCTTCAAATTTGCTAATAAGGATGTGTCATAGAGCGTGGTCAAGTAATCCACAACTAGACTCATGTTGTTTCATGAGGCATGGTGCAGTAGGGATGTTAATATTTCTACTCTAGAAATGGTGAAAAGGAGGATTTTCATGTACAAATATGGTACATCTTTGATTTGGATATGTGTCCCAACCTTCTTTGCACCCTCAACATAGTAAACCTGGACATAGTCATCTACATTAAGCCCTCCTATGGGCTTACCCTAAAAATTAACTGGTGCTCCTCTCCGAGAGAGTCCAGTTATGAAATAAATTTCTTCTAGTTCAATTCGTAATAGAATTTTGTCTATCATGAAGTAGTCTTCATATAGATCCCAATAATTCACCAACATCTCGAGCAATCAAGTGTTAGTTTTCATATTTGGCATTTTGAAAATTTTTAACAATCTGCATCCTTGAACAATATCGAATGATTTTTGGTCCTACATGACCTCATTATCAATGGCACTGTGCTCTCTTTCCCTCCAAGTGATTTTCATCCTGAATCCTTTCATCCATTAACCAAATAGAAATCAATTTTTGAATTCCGCTCTGCGCATATGCGACTTCATTTCGACATAATCGTGTCTATACATGAGTTCCTCATGATGAACCTGTGTATACGCAGAGGGTTTCAGAAAAAAACACATATTCCTATGGTCAAAAATCCTAAAATTTTATTGAAATGACAAAAAAATTGATAAAAAAGCCGAGTATGGGGCTTACCTGACTGATTTGGATCGATTCAGTGGATGGTTGCTCTAATTACAAGAAGGGTTTTTTTTTCTCCAGAGCACTTTCTCAACTTCTTCAAAGCACAAATGACCAAATGTGAGTCCAAAATGCTTATTTATGACCATAATTCAAAAAAAAATTGCAAATTTCGTTTATGTATATTTTTTGAATTTTTTCAATATTGTTTAACCTTTTGGCTTGTGAGTGTTGAGAAAATTTATTTTCAGGTCCATTCTAGTCATTTCGAGATATTTCCAATTTTTTTCTTCGGGTCCATGACCATTGACCTGTCATGGCAGCTATTTGATTTTTAACTGACATATAGGTTAGGGAATTCACTTTCCATTGCACTTATGCATACTAACCTCCATTTTGAAAACTTTCCATAGGGTCGACCCCATCATATTATGACTATCTAACCAATTTTACTCGCAAATTTTTAAATCATGATATGATGGTAGACTCATCCTTTACATGGGCTTCCTAATTAGTTCCTCGCTACCATTTATCACCCATGTTGTAATATGTGTAGGCTCAAGAATTATCTTTAGTCATGTCATGACTTATGCGTTGAAGCCTCATTCTTCTTCTTCTTCATTATTTTTATTCTAGCCATATAACTTAGAGGCTCCCATTTTGTTTCCAAGTTGTATCACTGCATTCCATATTGACCACTTGTTTATCTTGGCCTTTAGATGCCTTCAATTTGACTCATGTTTAAGCCATATTTTGACCATGTATTTCTGCAAAGTCAACCATGTAATCACTTAGCCTTCTCAACTTGACACCTTTACCCATGGATGGAACATTCCACTGAGTGTCACTTACCAATTTTCACCACCTTGCATTGACCATAAGATTGTTCCTATCCCAGGAACTAGTGCTTCTATTTACCAACAATTTTTCTTTCTATTGTACTCTAGGAATTCTTTTATTCCTTTTCAGACTTTGAAATATGAAAAATAAAAAAATATAAATATTTGAAAAAGAGTGAGAACGGGACAATAATTCCATATTTGATAGTAGTTAAATAGTCAGTTGTGTCGCCCTTGAATAAAACACAAAAAATCTAATTTTTTTCTCCATTTGGGATGGCTTTAGTTTTTGACTTAGGAGAAGCCATAACCTTGTTATTGAGTCAATACTCCCTCGGTTGGTTATCTCTTCCAATCATATGGAGGGTTTGTTTATGCCTCCTGCATGACAAACTTATACAAAGTTGTGATTTGTTGCCATAGTCAAAATGAGTCATGTTATTACTCAAGGGAATTTAACCTGAGTCATCCTTTCTGTGGTGTCTCTTGACTCATTTTTCAGTCAGCCATCCCAGTTTTTCAGTATCTTATTCTATCACATCATCTATTTGGTCCTTTTCTCGTGCTGGTTTGAGAAGGTATCCATTGAATTATTGCTCGTGGGTTTTTCTCTTATCGACTTCGACATATTTCTCTGAGAGTAAACCTAGAGCCACACCCTGGACCTATTTACATCATTGATAGGTGAACTTGTGCTCAACATTTGATAAATATCATGGGTCTTTGACTGAGTGGTTTCCCTTCTGTTCAACTTCAACATACATTATCACACATGGGATTCACAGAGTACTATGATTTCCATTGACCCTATCGATGGATATCGCGTCTCTTTGTCATCTTTCATTATTGGTTGGTTCATAGGGTTTCCGCCGTGTGCTAGCTACATTTTGTGCATGCCGCATGTTAGCGTTTTGTAATTTTCTATAGATTGTGAGAACTAATCACATAGGAAAACATCAAACCAACTTTGGAATCCAGGACCTAGCGTTCCTAGATTCAGAGAGAGCTCTCTCTATAAGATATGTCTTTGTTTAAATAATTTTTAGGCTAGTTATGATAGAACTTGGGTTTTCGGTTTGTTTTGGATTTTGGAAGATTGATTGTATTCAATTTATTAATATCTATTGGGCAATGATGTCAAAATATAATTGGATGGTTGCATCAATATTTCACAGAGTAAACACAGGGCAAGCTAGGAATGTTTAATAGATCTCTTAGATTTATAAATGGATTTATGACAGAAATATGGATAGACTCAACATAACTAAAGAGAAATTAAGAATTATTTAGTTTGGATTTCAGCGGAAAACATAATGATCATAAAGGAAACCAGAATAAGGTACTCAAAAGTAAATCCTATTCATCACACTTTCTACTTTAGAATTACAATTCATATGTTTACAATGGAAGAGGACAATGAAACAATACTAACCGAAGAAAAACATCACCAGTATTTAAGCCACATGAATCCTGTGAATGGTATGATTATTATTGATGCTCCAGTGCTTTGGAGAATATTATAGTACTCCAAAAGACAGTAATGATTCTGATCTCAATCAATCTAGCTTTGATACCTTAAAAACTAATGTATTTATACAAAAATTACAAAAAAACAGTCTCTAATGGACTTGAATTAAAAACTATAACTATTACAAAATTATAGTTTCGGTGGAATGTGTTGTGCAGAGCAGTTGTTGATGTAGTGGGGAAGTTTAGGACGTGGACCACAATTTGCTGATATGCTGGTAGATGAGCTGAGAGCTGCGCTGGCAAATATGTTACGTGAACGGAGTGCTCAACTCTTTTTTCTGCCCAACTTGACCTTTCTGTCTTTTTGTTACTCGAAATCCTTTTGCTAGTGTTAAAACATTTTTGTAAATAAAACACCATGAAAAACAGAAAATACCGAACTTGAAACCTTTTAAATTTAAATTTTGAAGTCGCATCGCATCCCCACATTTTTCAATCTTTACAGTTTAATTTATAAATAATACAATCAACGATGTGATGCATTCAGAAGGGGAGGTGATGTGGAGGGTAGGTGGGACTGTATCGCAGTGCACATCGAAACTTTTAGCCTTTTGTTATAAGCACGGAGGATGTAAACACTGAAAATTGTGAAGTGTGATGCGCGAGGGAGAAGGTGAATGATGTGGAAGGGAAGAAGTGGGACCAGATCGTAGGTGCACATCGCAAATTTTAGCTTTTGGTTATAAGCTGTGGGGTTAACATCTAAACTTTGCAAAATGTGAGAAGAGTGTCCCACTACAATTAGCGACTTTTTATGAACTGACGAAAGGTTTAAGTGGTAAGTGTATGAAGTTTATAAAATTTTCATGATATATCAATGTATTGCAACGACTATGAAGTGGGGGCGGAGCTGCTGAGGTGGGGCCAACCTGCGGCATCGCAAGTTAAAAAAAATATGTTGCATTCGCTTTCAAAGGAAAGTAAAAAATATATGCGATGTGATATTGCAAATCAGCAATCGCAGAATTTAAGTTTTGTTGCAATGAAAAACATGTAAAATCTGGAAAATGTGATGAGGGCCCCACTTTAATCGCGATCGGGGAATTAAAGAAGTGAAGTAAGTGAAAAGAGATAAAAGGTAAGGGTAGAAAGTTAAAAGTGGAAAGGTAGAAAAAAGGGTAAGTTTAATGATTTTCAATGGAAAATGAAATGAAAAAGGAAGTGTGGCAGGGAATGGGTTCCACTCCATCATGTATGGTACTTCTGAAAGGTTTTTAGGGATGGAAATGTAAATGATTTTGGGTTTTGGCCTATGGGAAAAATGATTTTGAATGTGCGGGATTATAATGAAATGTGTTAAAATATATGAGTGGGGAAGGAAATAAAAAAGGGAAATGAAAGAAATGAAAGTAGGGGAAAACATGCTATGGTTTAAAAATTTAGGATAGAAATTAATAATCAGAATTCAAACAATACAAATAATCTTCCCATAGGCAAATTTAAACTAGTAGCCAATCAAAACCTTTAAAACATAATGAAGCTTTTATTTTTCTTTCTTACTTCCCTAACGTTTTTTTTTTGCCTCCTTTGTTTAGAGAATCTAACACCTAACACTTTATTTTTCCTTCTTTGTTTAGGGCATGTAACACCTAACATTTTATTTACATGGATTGCTATAAAAATAATACCTCTCCTAACATTTTTAATTTTTTTATTCTTTTGTATCCATATCCCAGCTTATCATTTTGAACTTATTAAACTACTTATGCTAACTTATCAAAACAAATGATGTTACAAAACCTTCCTTGGTTCATATTAAACTATTGAATGAATTTTATTTTCTACCTAACTCATTAATCTGTCAAGATTAAATAATTTGACAAATTATTTTTCACTACCTATTGAAAAGAAATTTAAACCTAATTCAATCATGATTAAATTGTATGATTGAATTTTATTGAACTTTTGCGGCATTTTTAAACAATATGCACGCAATTTATTTTCAGAAGTAAGCTAAATTTAAGAGTAGTGGCATTTGAATGTGCAACACTTTCAGACTTTAATCTTTTTTCTTCTTTTTGATGGGGTTCACATCTCATATTTTTTATTTATAACATATACCCTCTTTTGATTTTTTATGTTATCTCCTTTTATTTTATTTATTTTGAAAATTATTTGCATATTTGGAAATCATTTTACAAAGTAAATTTGACCGAAAGAATAAACTCAATAACCTTCAAATCCTATGAAATATAAGACCCTAACACCGCAAATGTACTTCGGGTTGGTTACTTCACTTTTCTTCGTCCGATTCCTTCCAAATCTTGGCCTACGGATTACACTTGTGCTGGATTGATGTGGGATGCCTCAATGCCTTCCTTCTAGCATATTTTTTCCCATCTACTCTGACTCCTTGTTCTGGAAATAAGGTTTAGAGTCCTTTTGATAGTAGCTTAGGGTTTGCAGTCATCAGTGGCATACTCCGTTGCTATCGACAACGAGAATACATCAATATCTCTTGATTGGTAGATTCTGTCAAGTGTTCGACTTCAACTCATTTATTCTCACTTGTTATATTGTAGTGGGGCACCTTAACGCTCATTATCATTATCGGTGAGTTGTCTCACTTTTTTTAATGGTATACATCAATGACTGGTAATCAAACGATTTATCACATGGTCGACTGCAACTCATTTATTCCCATTGCGTAGAATTTTTCCATGGTGATAGGTGAAGACCTCGGGTTTTCATCATGATTTTTTGGTTCACTTTGATAGCTCCATCAGTTTTATGCCAGTGACACCATCCACCCTTATATGTTGCAGTTTCATCACAACAACATCTTATATGTTGGCACCCAAGTTGCATGTTGTACCATTTGTTCCACCGCTTATGATTTGGTACTTGGAGATTCAGTGGTGACTCCAGTGATCAGATATATTTGCAACATCATTGATAAGTCTTCTATATGTGATACTTGGACATGATTTTGACTTGTACTTCCAGGAAATGATTAGATGATTCACTATGTACTTTAAATTTCAACTATACTTGTATACATATTGTATTCTCTCCATACTTGATATGCGAACATTCTTTTATTTCAATGAGAATGGGTATGCCTACCTCAGACATGAGCTATCTTTTTTATTTCTATCACTAGTTTTTGGCAGGCTAAAATCTGGTGAAGTCCTCTCTAGTCCTCGCAAGGTTATTTCTATGCACATAATACATTTCAGACTTCATGTACCCCTTATGAGCTAATATATTAGGGGGAATCTATTATTGCGTCATAGATCACCTCTATATACTTGATGACTTATGCGTTGGCCTTGGGAAACCCTTCAATTTAGACTTGATCATACTTATTAAAAAACAATATTTTAAAATCCATACGCGACTCTGCCGAGTTTTTTCTGTGTGTAGACGAGGGTCCATCCATAGTTGACCCACGTATGATATTTAAAATATTAAAAAATATATAATTCTCCTATTAAAGAGGTGGGGTTTATGATTTTTTCCTGTAACTTAAATACCTGAGCACGTGGCCTAGCTGTTCCCCAACTGAAAAACTAATTTGAGGAAGTATAAATACACCTCAAGGGAATGGCCTAAGGGAAGAGAGAAAGAATATTATTGATATTATAGCTTGTTATAGCCCTGATCAAGTCAGATATTTTCCTGTGCCTCCTGCACTTCTCAGGTTCAGGAAACCCTTGTTTCCTTGTGATGATCACACCCATTCTATGTGACATCCTTTGTGCACCATTTATGGAAGAAGCTTTGTGAGGCTAGGGATGGATGAATCTGAAGGAAGGCTTTGCTCAAGGTCATGGCAGATCTTAGGTGATTTCTCCACTTTCTCTATACATGTTATCAATAAAAGAAGTATTGTCTTGTTCCTGATGTCTTTTTGTTATATGTCCCTTATACATGTTAAATGATATTGAATGGTTTATTTCATGTCATTTTTATAAGATTATATATGCTAACAAGATGACATATAGGACATATATGCTTTGAAACTAGTTTGTGTGCTCTGTTTTGGATGATTTGCAGGTTCTGGATTACAAGGTGTAGCAGAGGGTTTGCACCTTACGGGATCGACCTCAAACGAAGGATAAACGAGTAAGGTCCACAATCCTCATTTTTCTAGTTCAAGCATACAAAATGATAATTAGAGTGCTTCTTGTGATGATTTTCCATCGACTCTGTTAGGTCCCTCAACCTAGGCCTTAGGGTAGCTTTGCCTGTAACAATCCTTGCCTGCCCCTGTTACTTTTAAATCTTCAAAAGGAGGTTGTAAACCTCCTAGAGATTCACCTGAAAAAATTTATGCAAGTGATTTTATTTTAATCGACGACATATCCAATTCGCATACTCCTCCCTTCCTTTTAACTTTTGAAGTATTGAAAAAAAATGTGCATAATTGTCTAATTCACTCTGGAACCTCTTGAAACATCATGCCATATTTTTTTTGTTTGAAGTTGAACATTTCTTCTCAAAATTCTGCAGTACACACTGTGTAATTAGATAAAACAAAGGCTAAGGCATTAGGAGAAATGAATTCAGTCCTTATCAGACTAACATCCAATTCAAAAGTTCATTAAGTAATTGATATTTTAGTTGTTGATATCCCTAATTTTTATGGTTTAATCCTAAGTAGAGATTGGTCAAAAAATCTTCATGGTTATTTTCCACTAATTGGTCACGTATGTGGCTTCCCTATAATGGTAAGCCAAATCAAATTCGAGTGGACCGTTAAAAACACATGAAATAATAAGTGACCGAATTCAAAAATGATAATGAACCCATGGCTTTTACTAATAACATCCTCGGAAATTACTCTCATGAATCTTGTTTGGGAAATTTTAATGCTCAAAAATCTCCATTTCTCACCAGCTCAGTTAATTCTCAGGTAGAATTTATTTCTCAGTAAAACTCTTCCAACTCTAGAAATATCATAGATACAACCTATATTGATACTTTGTTCTGGACATTATATTTTGATGTATCTTAATCTGGTGAAGGTGTAAGAGCTGGCTGTATACTAATCAATCTAGAAGGTGAAAAGACAATGTTAGAATGCAGGATTGAATTTCAATGCACAAATAATACCACAAAATATGAGGCAATCGTCCAAGGCTTATAAAAATAAATTGATCTTGCTGTTAAATTTATCTGGATATATGGTGATTCTGAAATAATTTTCAAACATGTATGAAATACCATACACTGTATTTCTGGTCATCTTAAACATTACTAGTCATTAGTACAATCTCTTACCTCACACTTTTTAACATTCAATATCTCGTATGTCCCAAGAATTTAGAATGCAAGTGCATACCTTCTAGCTAATGTAGCATCTAGACTTATTCCTTCAGAATATTATAGTCCAGATATATTTGTAGTCGAACATGGTAAGACATCGTTTGATTAACAACAAATGATGTGAGTTGTTAACAAACGCGAGAGAACCACCATTGATTTCAATGGCCTTCAAGGTACTGCAGTACATTTTGTAAGGCATGAATAGATGATTTGATGTCAAATGTGAAAATAATTATTTTGGTCAAAAGTCTAGAAGCAAGGATCTTGTTGATGCTGTAACAAGCCTCATGGTACTAGAATCTGATGTTTCTAAGTGAACTTCCTAGATAATGATTTGTTGTCAATAGGAAGCCACCTTATTTCGAAATGGGAGTTAGTGATTTTGGAGACAAACGTATGACTTGATATAGCAATTTTCAGGGGTGAAGGTCATGAGAATGAAGGTTTATGAGTATTGAAGAAGGATGAGTTTTTCACTAGATGAATTTTCTTGAACATATCGGCGACACTAAGATGAGTTGGCAGTAGTGACCCAAAATTTAAGTGAAGGTATGATGAACCATAGTTATGAATAAACCTTCAATAATATTACCCAACCCAAACAATCACGGTGATGGAGTGAAGTGTCATGTTCAAGAGCAAATTGCTGCCATAAAAAGTTTTGCTCACTTTCCTGAATTTTCCCTGGTTATTTTTCGACCGGTACCTCTTTATTTTTTAACAAGCTTGAGGAGGATAACATATTCTTGATCTATAATTCAACCCTTTGGGTGAATAAATTATCTCTATTTAATAATTTAACGAGTCTAGAGATGGATGAAACTCGATTCTTGCCATGATAGACAAGCCTATCACTATTTTATATTTTGACGAGCTTAACGACAGTGAGAGCTGAATCCTTTTTCATATTTAGAGAGTTTGAAAAAGAGGAAAAAAGAAAACTCCATAAGTAGTTTTTCATAAATTTGTCGCTTAGATCCAAAAAAGTGTAAAATAATATCTGAGAGAACATCTTTGGTCATGTTTGACTAAGGTATTCCTTTTTCGTAATTAATCTATCTCAGTCCAGAAAAATGATAAACTTATACTGAGTAGATATCAATTCATTTACTTTTACGAGCTTGAAAATACAAGTGCTCGGCAATCTTTTCACATTATTAGAGTTTGAAAAGAGCTAAAACAAGACTCCAAGGGTTCCTTTTTTGCTGTTATCGAAGCTCAAAAAAGAGATAAAAGTGTTCTTCAAATTGTTTTTCGTTTTTAACAAAGCTCGAAAAATAAGGAGAAAAAGTATGTTTTGTGGTCAAATCATTCTTAAAATAAATCTACATGACTAATTTGTTCATCAGTTTTAAAAACTATTCAAAACAACATCAAATGGATTAAAAATACATGTTTCATGATAAAAATAGGAAACGTTTGTTTGGTTTAAAGAATATTGGGGCAATGTTTCAGAGAGCAATGGATTATGTCCCTGGGGCACATTCACTTATAGGAAACTTCTGTTTGGTTTAAAGAACATTGGGGAAGCTTTTTAGAGAGAAATGGATTATGCTTTCAATGACTTCAAGCACATTGTTCAACCCTATCTAGATGATTTTACTGTGCATTCACGAAATTGGATTTATCACCCGATGCATTTGAGAGCCATATTTTTACGCTACGAACACTACAAAATTCGCTTCAATCCACAAAAATGTGTGTTTTGTTTTGGTTTTGGTCATTTTCTTGGATTCATCATCTCAAAAGAAGGAATTCGAATCAACTCACTAAAGGTTCAGGCCATTCTTGATTTTCCCATGCCATCAAATTTACTTCAGATGCAAAAACTTCAAGGAAATGCTAACTTCCTAAGGAATTTCATACCCAACTACACCTAAATGGCTAAAGGGTTTACTAGGATTTTAAATAAAGGGGTTACCTTCCATTGGGACCAAGTTGCACAAGCTTCTTTTGATGATGTTAAGGATACTCTTGTCCAGGTGTCATTAACATACCCCCCTAATTATCAAAATGATTATTTCCTATATATCACTGCGGAAGAAATGACCATTGCTATGGTATTGGTCCAAGTATAAGATGGGATAGAACATCCAATATATTATTTGAGTCATAATCTCAATGATACGGAAGTCAAGTATTCATGTGTAGAAAATATTGCCTTGGTAGATGTTCAAGTTGTCCAAACATTTTTCCGCTATATCCTTCTCCAAGAAACTACTATCATTTCAGATTGCAACCCCATGACTTATATCTTATCACGCCAATTGCTGGGGGAAAATATTGAAAATGAATTTTCATTTTGTCGGAATTTGATTTGGAATTCATCAAATCCAAATCAAAGAAGTCTTTAGTTTTGGCATAACTTCTCTGTGACCTTCCCTCTGATAGTACTGCAACTATGTCAAAACCATCAATTCCAGACGAGTCTCTGTTTCTGATCAGATCAACTGATCCTTGGTATGGATATTTCATCATTTATTTCCAAACTCAAACTTATTGACCCAATACCTCTCGCTCTGAATAGCGACGTATTCAATACCAAGACAAAGATTATCTGATCCTCGGCGATACACTTTATCATCGTGGTGTCGATACAATTTTAAGGTGGCTCACTCATGAGGAGGCCGAAAAGGTTTTAAATGATTGTCATGTTGGGGCTTGTTGTGGACATTTATGAGGATATGCTACCGCACAGAAGATACTCCGCGGTGGTTACTTTTAGCCAACCATATTTCGCGACTGCATTATCATGGTCAAAAGTTGTCATGCATGCCAAATTTTTTATTTTAAAATCTGCAAACTGCCAGCGCTAATGCATCATGTTGTTACTGTGGGACCATTTTCGAAATGGGGTATTGACTTCATGACCTATAACCCTCGTTCGTCTGGGGGGCGTGGTTATATTATTGCCGTAGTAGACTAATTTACCAAATGGGCTGAAGCGATGCCTACATTCAACAACACAACACAGACAACTGCATTTTTTTTCTTTAATCATGTTATTGCACGTTTTGGGGTCCCACAGGCTATAGTTACAGATCATGGGAAGCATTTTCGCAACCACATGATGGCTAAATTGACTGCCAATTTAGGATTCTCACATGATAATTCTACTCGTTATTATCCATAATCAAATGGACAAGTTTAGGCTATCAACAAGATTCTTAAACGTAAGCTTCAACGAATGATAGGATTTTGTAAAATAAATTGGAATTTGATCCTGTACTCTGCCTTGTGTGCATATCAAACCTCGGTGATAAATGCGACTGTATTTACTCCTTTTCAATTGGTGTATGGTTTGGAAGCTATGTTACCTATCCAATGTAAAATGTTGTCATTAAAACTCGCAATAGACCTATTACCTAACACCTCAGAAGAAGAAGCGTGTCTCCTTAACCTCATCCATATGGATGAAACATGTCATGAAGCCCAATTTTCCAATGAAGCACATAAGAGACGTATAAAGGCGCAATATGACAAAAATTTCTAGCCTCGCATTTTCTTAGAGTGCGACTTGGTCGTTATTTACGATCAAGAAGCTGATTTAATAGGTATAGGAAAATTTGAGCCATTCTGGCATGGCCCCTGTATTGTCAAAAGAGTTCTTGCTAAGGGTGCCAATGAGTTCGTTGATTACGATGGAATTCCGTTGGCACAACCTAGAAATGGGTTGTATCTAAAATGTTACTATGCTTAATGATGAGCGTAGTAATATTTTGTATTATATTCTATATATATGTTGTTGATTTGCATTCACTATCTTAGTTTGTTTTTAGATTTTTCTTGACGTTAGTAATCTACTTTAAATTTTATCGCAAATGTCTAAATCTTCAGAACCATTTGTTGGATATGTTGATGGTGATATTCGTAGTACGAAGAATCTATCCTCTGCAGCGTGGGCCATTTTCACTCTGAACGGAGATTTAGTGAGTTTTCAAGGGATTTGTATTGGTATATCGACGAAACATATCGCTGAGTATAGCACGTTGATTGAACTTCTCTCTAATGCCATTTCATTTGGTATTAGCTGCATAATCATAAGGTTAGACTCACAACTTGTGGTATTCCAAATTACTAGTGTTTATACTGTTATAAATCCAACACTGCATCATTTTTTCCTAAGATTTTGACTTTTGGAAAGATACTTTGTTTTTATTCAATATCAACACATTCCCATAAATTTGAACACATTGACTGATTCATTGGCTAATCAAGTTTTAGATAGACATTTTCAACATATGTAAAGAAAACATTCACATCATTGAATAGGATTACACAATAAACATAAGAAAACACTAAAATAATATAGAGAGATAGTTATAGGTTTTTACGAAAATTTGTGCCCAAGACACATTGGTCATCTGAGCTCAAAATGTATGAAAAATGTTAAAAATAAACTATTGATGCTCATGGTAACATTCTATAGATCTAGCTAACCTATGGAGTAACCGCAACCAATGGTTAGGAAGCCCAATTCTGTGTCGCTGCAATCGCATGGGTAACTCTTCGATCCAAAAATCTGGAATCCTGAAGGTCAACCCCTCTATGTGCTGCCGAAGCTCAGACAGAGTCTTAGCCATATCAAGATCCTGAAGGACTACTCTCCCGACAGCCCTCTCTACTAGCGCATCTGCTTCATGCTCTGGTTCCTCTACTGGTTGAACTCGACCAACATTTGCATTACATCAAACATTTATTTAATTCTTTGGAAAACATCAAAATAAAAAAACATTGTATAAACCTTAGAAAAATCAAAACATGGTCAAAACATTCTTACCTATGGCACCCCACTGAGCACCTTCTGGTAATGCTAAATATGCATCTCCTCGGAAATCAATGCCTGCGTATGCATACTCATGGATGGTGACAATATGTCACCTAAACCAAGGGAAGAATGCAGTCGAGAACACAATGGTCTATTGGCCTGCATTCCTACCCATCAGTTCTACCCATGTCTACATCTACAGATCTCTAGGATTAGGCACATCCAGTGTCACATGTTGTGGCTGCATCAGTGGAATCCATTCTAAGGAAAAAGATATGAGGATTGAACCATAACTAAAATTATTCTGCCTTCCTCCCTTTGCTTTGTTCAGTTGTTATTTTATTTGAGAAAGTATAGCTTCAGACTAGCTGAAGACTATTGGCTCCATACACTCTAGCGCATACTGCATATACAATCTATTCGCTACATGTAGTGTAACGGTTCCGGAAAGTTTTGTGATCGTGAAAAGGATAGTTCTCAAAGGAAAATCTCTAACATCCCACATGTTTATCTTTCCATATTTTCTTGGCTCTGCTCCTGGATAGCAATGTTGCAGAACATAATCTCTCACTATCTCTCCTCCAAGAATAGGCCCTGAGAGTGAAATAGGAAAGCCTCTCCTCGAAAAACCTATGAGAAAGTATACATCCTTGAATGTTATGGGAACCAATTGGTTCTTAATATGAAATGCCTCGATATCTAGATTCCATGCTCAAACTAAGAACTCCAGGAGTTCTATTTGTTGCCTCATCCCTGACAACCAGAAGTACGTTAGCAGTCCACAATCTCTTAGGGCTCTTACTGTACCCGGATCATTTAGGGAAATCATATCATATTCTTCATGTTCCCTTTCCCTCCATGTAATCGTAATTATAATCCAATGGAAACCTGAAATACAACCATAAGAACCATTATATTCCATTCAATGCAAACAATTGGGCAAATTTTGGGCATAATGCAAAAAAAAAAAAATATAGATTGCACCCAATGCAGTCCCTAACAAGAGACAGTGCATTGTGTATGCAAGAAGCCTTCAATTTACTTGCTATGCAACGCAAGTTTCAACATCCAAGGGTGTGTTTCCCTCTTTTGGGGCAGAATTTACCCTAGGGACCTCAAAACCCTAAAATTTGCAAAAAATGGAAATGAAATGAATACTGAAGGAAAGAGGAGGTTCATTGCACTAACCTCAATCAAATGGCAATGAAATTTATCCACAGAAATGATCGCAATTAGCAGCTGAAGTCCGGGGAAAAAATCAGGTTCAGAGCTCCAAAATGCAAATGGTAACTTTGGAATCATAAAATTGAATAGTAAAAATACTTCTAATAGTCATTTAATTATTTTCAAATTAAATTTATTTCTATGACTATAGTTTTATTATGTTTTTGATCATGAAATGGGTATTTTTAATCCATTTGATGTTGTTCTGAATAGGCTTTACAACTGATGAATAGATTAGTCATGCAGATTTATTTCAAATAATGATTTGACCACAAAGCATACTTGTTCTCCTTATTTTTCGAGATTTGTTAAAAAGGAAAAAGGATTTTAAGCACACTTTTATCTTTTTTTTGAGCTTTGATAACAACAAAAAAGGAACCCGTGGAGTCTTCTTTCATCTCTTTTCAGACTCCGATAATATGAAAAGGTTGTCGAGCACTTGTCTTTCCGAGCTCGTAAAAATAAATGAATTGATATCTACTCATTATAATTTTAACCCTTTTCTAGATTGAGATAGATTATTTACGAAAAAGGAATACCTTGGTCAAACATGACCAAAAAGGTTCTCTCAGATATTATTTTACACTTTTTTCGAATTTGAGTGACAAATTTACGGAAAAGTACTGATGGATTTTTCTTTCATCCTCTTGTTCAAACTCTCTAAATAAAAAAAAGGATTGGGCTATCACTGTCGTTAAGCTCGTTAAAACATAAAATAGTGACGAGCTTGTCAATCTTGGAAAGAATCGAGTTTCATTCATCTCTAGACTCACTAAATTATTAAATGGCGATAATTTATTCTCTCGAAGGGTTGAATTATAAATCAAGCATATGCTATCCTCCTCAAGCTTGTTAAAAATTAAATAGGTACTGGTCGACAAATGACCAAGGAAAATTTGGGAAAGTGAGCAAATTTTTTTATGGTAGTAGGTCACTCTTGAACATGACACATCACTCCATTGCTGTGACTATTTGGGTTGGGTAATATTCTTGAAGGTTCATTCATACCTATGGTTCATCATACCTTCACTTTAGTTTTGGGTCAATACTGCCAACTCATCTCAATGTCACTGATATGTTCAAGCGAATTCATCGAGTGAGTACTCATCCTTCTCCAATACTTATAAACCTTCATTCTCATGACCGTCATCCCTGAAAATTGCTATATCAAGTCATACCTTTGTCTCCAAAATCAGTAACTCCCATTTCAAAATAAGGTGGCTTCCTGTAGATGACAAATCATTATCTAGGAAGTTCACTTAGAAACATCAGATTCCAGTACATGAGGCTTGTTACAACATCGACAAGATCCTCGCTTCTAGACTTTGGAACAAAATATTTTGTTTGGTGTTCGACAAAAAAATCATCTATTCACGCCTTACGAAATGTGTTACAGTACCTTGAGGCCCATTGAAATCAATGCTGGTTCTCTCGCATTGGTTAACAACTCACATCATTGGCTGGTAATCAAACGATTTCTTACCATGTTCGGCTACAAATCATATATTCGCATGGCTAGACTTGTACCCAAATGATCGACTGAACGAGATAAGAAGACCCCGGATCTAGTTTCATCCATTCGAGCTGTGATTTTAGGATTTTTGTACACATCATCTATACGATGAACTTACATACAGATCATCATCCGAACATGGGCCTGTTTAGTCAATTTAGTGTCCTAAATTGCTAACATAAATTATCAACGAGGGCTAGTAAACTAATGAAGTGTGATGCACTATATGTGCCTAAGTATCCATTTTTCTTACTTCGTTGTTTTTAGTGTTTTATTGATGTTTTGGGGTTTTTATGTTTGATTCTTAGTATGCTAATCTATGCTAAAAATATGAAGTTAGATCTATGTAAAAAGGAAGAAAAAGGAAATGTTAATAAATGAATTAAAACGGAGTTTATTTGCAAGTTCTTTTCCTAACTAGAAAATGATGAAAACAAAGAGTCCTAATCCATGGATATTACAACTTCTAAATGAACATTCATGAAACTAAAAGTCACTCAAAACACTACAACTTAATCTGATTCATTTAGTTAGAGATTTGTTGGAAGAGCTTGTGAAAAAGATTAATTCTAATGTAATGAGGATCTCCTAAAACATAAAATGAAATGATGAAACAAACAGTAACTTAAAACATTATAGCGAAATCTCATTCATTTGATAGAAGTTTATTGGAAGAGCTTGAGAAAAATATTACTATAATTTAGTAAGGATCTCCTATGAAATGCTGAAACAACTTATAACATTACAACTAAATCTCATTCATGAGTTAGAGGTTTATTGGAAGAGCTTTTGAAAGAGATTAATCATAATGTGATAAGGAAAAACAATCAATAACTCACAATATTACAACTAAGTCTCATTCGTGACTTAGAGGTTTATTGGAAGAGCTTGAGAAAGATACTAAGTGTAGTATAATGAGGATCTTCCTTTTAACTAAGTAACGTAAAACGAAATGCTAATAACTCAGAATATTACAATTGAATCCCATTCATTTAATAGATATGTATTGGAAGAGCTTGAGAAAGAGACTAACTACAATATCATGAGGATCCTTTATCCAAGAAAATGACATGAAACATAATGCTAAAAGCTATGATTTCAGAAAGCAGTCTAAGTAAGGAAATATGACAAAACAGAATTGAAAATGACTTATCTAGAAAACATGTAAAACCTCCTTGAATAGCAGGGGCCCTCTGCTACCAATTTGGTGAAATTCTTCAGCTCCTTAAAGTTGTAATCAAAACATCATCAAAGAACTAAACTTCTTTATTGATAAACTCACAAATCTACATCCCATTCCATCTTAAGCTTTGTTACAAAACACTCTCTAATCCTTTCTCTTCTTCTCCTATTTTTCACTACTCTTGATAGGAAAAAGCTTCCCCTATTTATACAAAAATATGAGAAGTTATCTCATTAATGAGAGTCCATGAATCTCTCCCTCTATCTCTAGAGTTAAAATCAAAATAGGAAATGATAAGACACATGTATTTTTAGAGTTTCAATACAAATAAGAAATGAGACACATATCTTCTTAGAGTTTCAATACAAAAAGGAAATGAGACACATGTCCTCATGATCCCATGATCTTCTCCACTCCAATTCGAATTTGGTTTTGGGAGGCCACATAAAGGTCTTTTAGAAGCTTCCTTTTGACCTACACATTTCACAAAACTCATAACACATATATAGATATATGAAACTATGTTAATTTTTTAGTTTCTAATCATAAATTCACTTTAAACACATAAAATAAATAACTTTGGCAGACAAGGATCCTAACACATATATTTATGAAAATGGTTACTTGATGTAGGGTTTTAGGTTAGATAGTTAAGAAATGAGAGCTAAATGGTAATGACATAATGGAAATATGTATGAATATGGAAAACACTTTTGAGACTCAACAGGGCCTATATCTGTAGGCATGTCTGCATTGGGCAACATTCCAATGAAGACGACTTTCTGAATTATGTACATGTTATTAGATTGTTTATGTGCTGAACATGGGAATACCTACCCTTAGAAATTATGATCAAGAGGATATATCATGATATAATGTGTTGTAATATTGTGCAGGTTTCCACTCCGGTTCATTGCCAGCCCATCACAGTGTAAAGCATCTCAATCAAAATATTGTTATTATTATTCTGACTTCATGCTTTAGGGGGCAATTGTTATAGGCCAATTTGGGCACCATTACCAATGACCTAGTTAGCTGGACGTCATCTCTAGGACCAATGAATAAGATTCTATCATTCCCTATCATTTCAGTTGCTACATGCCCTAAGACAAAGAACAAGACAAATCATACATGACTTTCATCTGCAAAGATTTCCAAGATTTGAAGTTTATAATATATCATATGAGAGCTCATCAATGCTACCTCTAAATGGACCAAGTGCATTTCATATGTAGGTAGCCCCATTCAAGGCTACTCTGCAAAGCACTTCCCGACACTCATAGGTGCATTGGTCACATTGGGAGCGAAATTCTCATTGTTCCGGAATCTCCACTTGGCCAATCCCTTCTAGAAGAGTTCACATGTGTCAAAATTCTAATCCATGTTTCCATTTGACATCTACAATATTGGGAACATGTCTTTCCTATTATTGGAAAGTCATTGATTGTAAAACTACCTTCATCTCCTCTATAAATTGAGCACATATCTTATTGTTTGATAAGGAAGAATGTGAGTAGAGAAATTCTAGTGGAATTTCAATTGAGGAGTTGATTTGAGTGATATATTGCTGGAGATATCTGCATTGTGATGATGTTGGGATGTTGTTGGAGATGGTGACTCTAAGTCAATTACTGGGTTGTAACCTCCCCTTCTATCATTAATAAATATTACTGTTTATCTTTCCCTATATGCATTTGTATAAGCTTTGGTTTTCCATATTATGTGTTCTTAGTTGATGTATATTGTTTATGCTTTATTGATTTAGCTAAATAACTTGAATAAATATCTGTATTATTGCTATCTCTTGTTGTTTAGTGTTAATTCTTGCAGGAAATATTTTTCACAGCCAGCTGGAATTTGAAGCTATAAAAAAAGCCACAGAAGGAGACTTTGGAAGCGCTTGGACTCCAAGTAAGCTTCTTATTTCATTATGTGTGTCTGTTCATAGTTAGGAAAGGTAGTCGTAAATTCTTTAACTTGTTGTTCTAGATAAGCACCTGTCTACGGAAGAATTTTTTATCCGTAATACAAAAATTCCACATAACATATCGAGCGGCTCCGCTGTGGAGTTTACCCTTCATCCTAGGTGTATTTGCATATGTTTATCTCTGTTTATCCATCCAGTAGCTTTTACTCATAAATATTACATTTTTTCAAATCCAAATTTGCATTAGAAGTGTGTTAAACAACTGTTTTTTTCATTGTACACTATGCCCAATGCACTGTTGGAAAAGACACAGTCCTTTGCATAGCACTGTCTCCCTTTCAGGCCTGTGTTGCAAAGCACTATCTCTCTTTAGAGACTGTGTTGCCTCCTGAAACCATCCAAATTCCCTTGCGTTTGTCATTGCAATTTGTGTCAGTTTGTTCTCTGTTGTGTTTTGAAAAGCCTGAAGCCTCATATTGACCAGTGATCTTATCTACCTCTTCCTCCTTTGAAAGAATAGTTTGTTCAATGTTTGTTTAAATAATTTTTCTTTATCATTGATGAAATAATTTCAAAGTATTTTCATTGCTGCATTAGATCTATTTTCTTTTGAAAAGTAAATTGTCATAAATTCTTCGTTTCCTGATAGGAGAAATTGTTGTTCAATTCTTCATTTTTCCTTCAAAAGGGAAATTGTTGTTTAATTCTTCATTTCTCAAAAGTAAAAGGAACTTGTTTTGTTGATTCGATGTACTTAGTTTCATTTTATGCATTCATAACATTAAAGGGAATGAAAAGAAAAACCAGCATTTGCATGTAGTGGCTTGTGTGTTTTGCAAAAGGAACTATTAGGAAAATTGCATTTAGTCTGTGCTCTTTGATTTGTTTGCTCTTAAATGGATTGCTCTTTCTCTCTAGTAGCTAGGATTTTCATTGAAAAACTTAAAGCGAAAGTTTTCTTATCATTCTTAGTTTTAATTTTAGGAATTTCTAATACATCATCACAGTGAACCTTTGAAAGGCAAATTGATAAACAAGATCTACCTAAAATTTATCTCAATTTACCTAACAAATCATTGGAACCATAACGATAACATTTAGAAGGTCTAGGCTAGAGATGTATTCCAGTGTTGTAAAAAATAGCAGTTGTCGTTAATTTTCTACGATACATTCCAAGTATGATACCTCACTCCACGTACGTAAGTATATCGTAGCTCATCCACGTAATTTCAGGTATATCGGGCAATGTTACAGTATGAAAAGTATAAAGGGGTGCTCTCACTGTGCAGTTTCGCGTCAGAAAGTGCTAATAAATATTTGAGCCTCCACATACCTTCAGGTATATTTTTTAGGACAACTTTAGGTGCTATCCATCGATAGTGAACCGTGTCGCTCGCCTTGTAAATTGTGATACACCGAACACAACATTCAGGGAGATTGTCTACCCGTACTTCTTGGTTCGCCGAGAGGTATTCTGTAGTTCATGGTTTCTTGGTAAACCTTTTGCCTAGAATTACCCTTTTATTTTGTTTATATGTTTTTGGTTAAAATAAATTAGTAATTGTGGAAGAAAAAAATCCTTTTACTCTTCGTTCATGTAGATTAGTATTGAAACCACCTTTACCACTAGAAATTACTCTTGGTCGGCGAAGGCGACAACACTATACCGAATCAAGTACTATCAGTACCTCTGGAGAAGCATCATCTTCCCAGATCCTAGAGCTGGCTCAAGTTGTTTCTACACATCCTAGTTTGTCTACTATTTTCAAGATGGAGTCTTCACAGCTATCGGTGGTCACGATCCATCCAATAAGTGAGACCATATCTCCTGGACTCGACGTTGTTCAACTAGAAATTGATCGAGATCCTATCCTTTTTTTGCCAGAACATCTTGATCCCGAAGTCAAACAACTGGAAGTTGTTTCTGTATTGGGCACTCCACAATCTATTATAGCCATTGAGTCTCCCATATCATGTAGTCAACCACCTAAAATATACTTCGGGCCAGACGGTGAAGTTATTCCACCTAATTTAATTTTGATTGAAGAAATATCACAAGATGAAACATCTTTAACTCCAACTCATTTTCGATAGGAACGTTACCTGTACGAGTCTTTTCTTCAATCACCTTCCTCTACTTTTGTTGATTCTGTTTCACTTCGCGTTCCAATAGATTCTATAGGGTATATGTTGGGTCATTTGACGATGGCTGAGATAACATCCCAAACTGAACCATCTATTTCAGCTACGACAACATCTACTATTACTTCATCTTCGATGTTCTGTCCATTGAATTCACCCATGTCATCATCTGAAATCCTATCTGATTCCTCCTTTAAGAGTACTGAACGACTTGATCCATTATTCACATCTTCAGTGCAATATCAAGATGATCACATCAGTTATTCTTCTTGGTGGCTGGTGATACCACTGAAATTACCCTCAGAAATTCCAAAATTCAATGGAAACCCTGGAGAAGACCCGTCAACGCATGTTATAACTTATCATTTGTGGTTTTCATCAAACTCCTTAAATGATGAATTTGTTAGACTACATATTTTCCAACACAGACTCACTAATCCTCCTACACTATGAGGATGGTTCTTTTCCTATATCAACCTCATTAAAAAATGAAACATGTGTTGAGGATAGTTCTTTTCCTGTGTCAACTTCGATAAATGAAACAGGTTCCCATGAGGATGGTTCTTTTTCTGTGTCAACCTCATTAATAAATGAAACATATTTATGAGGATGGTTCTTTTACTGTGTCAACCTCGTTAAAAAATGAAACATTTTTTGAGGGTAGCCCTTTTAACTTGTGTCAACCTCGTTAAAAAATGAAACAAGTGCCTTTGAGGATAGTTCTTTTTTCTTGTGCCAACCTCGTTAAAAAATAAAAAAATTGCCGTTGAGGATAGTTTTTACTTTGTTAACCTCGTTAAAAAATGAAACATGCCATGAGCATAGTTCTTTTCCTATGTCAAGATCGTTAAAAAATGAAACAAATCCTCTCCTAACTACAACGAGTCTTCCATCTGATCTCGTAAATGGACCTTCATTCCATCCAGCTATTAGTAATCAATAATCTACTTAGGTGAATGAAATGAAGCTTGGAGGGCACCTACTCTTGCAGGGGGCATTCGACATGTGCTCTTGTAGGGGTCATTCAAAACATTCTTACTGATTGCACGCAATCGACCGCTGAAGTTTGGGGGCAAAATCAGGTTCAAAGCTCCAAAATGAAAATGGTAACTATGGAATGGTAAAAATGAACAGTAAACTCTTTTTAATAGTCATTTAATTGTTTGAAAACTATATTTATTTCTATGAATATGGTTTTATTATATTTTTTATCATGAAACAGGTATTTTTAATCCATTTGATGTTGTTTTGAACAGGTTTTACAACTGATGAATAGATTAGTCGTGAATATTGATTTCAAAAATGATTTGACCACAAAGCATACTTTTTATCCTTATATTTCGAGCTTTGTTAAAAATGAAAAAGGATTCAAAGCGCACTTTATCTCTTTTTTGAGCTTCGATAACAGTGAAAAAGGAACCCCTGGAGGCTTCTTTCATCTCTTTTCAGACTCCGATAATATGAAAATATTTCCGAGCACTTGTCTTTTCAAGCTCGTAAAAGTAAATGAATTGATATATACTCAGTATAAGTTTAAACCTTTTCCGGACTGAGATAGATTATTTATGAGAAAGGAATACCTTGTTCAAACATGACCAAAGAGGTTCTCTCAGATATTATTTTACATTTTTTCAGATCTGAGTGATGAATTTACAAAAAAGTACTTATGGATTTTTTCTTTTGTCCTATTTTTCAAACTCTCTAAAAATGAAAAATGATCGGGCTATCACTGTCATTAAACTCGTTAAAACATAAAATGGTAATGGGCTTGTTGATCATGGCAAGAATTGAGTTTCATTCATCGCTAGACTCGTTAAATTATTAAATAGTGATAATTTATTCACCCGAAGAGTTGAATTATAGATCAAGCATATGTTATCCTCCTCAAGCTTCTTAAAAAATAAAGAGGTACTGGTCAACAAATGACCGAGGAAAATTTCGGAAAGTGAGAAGAAATTTTTACGGTAGCAGGTCGTTCTTGAAAATGACACTTCACTCCATCACTGTGACTATTTGGGTTAGGTAATATTCTTGATGGTTCATTCATACCTATGGTTCATCATACCTTCACTTCAGTTTTGGGTGAATGCTCCCAACTCATCTCAATGTCGTTGATATGTTCAAGAGAATTAATCCAGTGAATAACTCATCCTTCTCCAATACTCATAAACCTTCATTATCATGATCGTCATCCTTGAAAATTTTTATATCAAGTCATACCTTTGTCTTTGAAATCAGTAACTCCCATTTCGCAATAAGGTGGCTTCCTGTCGATGACAAATCATTATCGAGGAAGTTCACTTAGAAATATTAGATTCTAGTACCAGGAGGCTTGTTACAACATCGACAAGATCCTCGCTTCCAGACTTTTGACCGAATGATTTTGTTTTCTGTTTGAAATCAAATCATCTATTCACGCCTTACAAAATTTATTGCAATTTCTTGAGGGCCGTTGAAATCAATGGTGGTTCTCTTGCATTTTTTAATAGCTCATATAATTGGTTGGTAATCAAACGATGTCTTACCATGTTCGACTACAAATCATATATTCGCATGGCTAGACTTATACCCAAATGATCGAGTGAACGAGATAAGAAGACCCTAGATCTAGTTTCATCCATCCAGGTTGCGATTTCACGATTTTTGTACACATCATCTGTATGGTAACCTTACATACATATTTCCATCCAAACATGGGCCTATATTTGTAGGCATTTCTGCATTGGGCAACATTCCAATGAAGACGACTTTCTGAATTATGTACATGTTATTAGATTGTTTATGTGCTGAACATGGGAATTCCTAGCCTCAACAATTATGATCAAGAGGATATATCATGATATAATGTATTTTAATATTGATGCAAGTCGCCACTCCGCTTCATCTCCAGCCCATCATAGTGTAAAGCATCTCAATCAAAATATTGTTATTATTATTCTGACTTCATGCTTTAGGGGGAATTGTTATAGGTCAATTTGGGTGCCATTCCCAATGACCTGGTTAACTGAAAATATTCTCCAAGACCAATGAATAAGGGTCTATCACTCCCTATCATTTTAGTTGTTACATGCTCTAAGACAAAGAACAAGACAAATCATACATGAATTTCATCTGCAAAGGTTTCCAAGATTTCAAGTTTATAATATATCATATGAGAGATCATCAACGTTGCCTCTAAAGGGACTAAGTGTGTTGCATATGTAGGTAGCCCCATGCAAGGCTACTCTGCATAGCACTTCCCGACATTTACATCTGCGTTCGTCACATTGGGAGTGAAATTCTCATTGTTTCGGAATTTCCACTTGGCCAGTGCCTTCTAGAAGAGTTCACATGTGTCAAAATTTGAATCCATGTGTCCATTTGACATCTACAAGATTGGGAACATGTCTTGCCTATTATTGGAAATTCATTGATTTTAAAACTACCTTCAGCTCCTATATAAATTGAGCACAGATCTTAGTGTTTGATAAGGAAGAATTTGAGAAGAGAAATGCTAGTGGAGTTTCAATTGAGGAGTTTATTTGAGTGATATATTGCTGGAGATATCTGCATTGTGATGAGGCTGGGATGCTAATGGAGATGGTGGCACTAAATCAATCACTGGATTGTAACCTCCCCTTCTATCATTAATAAGGATTATTGCTTATCTTTCCCTATATGCATATGTATAAGCTTTTATTTTCCATATTATGAGTTATTAGTTGATGTATATTGTTTATTCTTTATTGACTTAGTTAAATAATTTGAATAGACATTTGTATTATTGCTATCTATTGATGTTTAGTGTTCATTCTTGCAGGAAATATTCTGCACAGACGGCTGGAATTTGAAGCTACAAAAAAAGTGACATAAGGAGACTTTGGAAGTGCTTGGACTCCAAGTAAGCTTCTTGTTTCATTCTGTGTGTCTATTCATAGTTAGGAAAGGTAGTCATAAAGTCTTTAACCTGTTGTTCTAGATAAGAACCTGTCTAGGGAAGAATGTTTTATCTGCAATACATAATTCCACATAACAGAAAGAATCATCCAATTAGAACTTTAGCTACAGGCAGAGAATAAAAACGTCAACCAACAGCTACAGGTACAGATAACACAACTCCAAGTGAGTATGGACCAATTGAAGATTCAACACCAAAATGGAATCAGTTCAAAGGAAACTCAAATTCATCAATTGGAGTTTTCTGTAGAGAAATTGAAAGATAATCCAAAGATAGATGAATTTAGAAAAAAGGCCTTGGAAATAAATACCCTATTGGAACAAAATCAAGTTATTTTTTGTCAACAGTTGTAAAACATTCTTGAATTGTGTGAGAAAAACGATTCACTGATGAATCGAATATCAGACAAGAGGATAAGTTTTGATGATATTGATGATAAGGTTTCACAGTATGTAACCTGACAGGATTCTGTTGATGGCCAAAATTCCAACCTGTCGAAGATTGAAGACTCTAAAAAGGAAATATTATTTACTAATTGGGACATACAATTGAAACATGCTAAAATAGCCATTTGCAGAGAAAAATATGTCGCTACTAACGTTGTGGAAATTGTCTGTCAAAATATTATCGCTACAAACCTTATTGATAGATGTCCTTCTGGTTTGTTTCTTATCGTGAAAGACTTGATAAGACAATGGAAAGAAGTTTCAGAGGCCAAATAGGAACACATCAGAAAGTTGGAAAAAATAGATTAGGATAAGTATTGGAGATACTTGGTAAAGAAAAATACCTAATGGATTATGCTATATTGCATTAAAGAGATGTCTTCCTACATGTTGCCTCCACTTTCTGATGTTGTTTTCACTGGAAAACTATGCATCAGGCCAGGCCAAGATCCTAAGGTTAAGCCTATGCTTAAAATCCTTCAACTGAAGGAATGAATGGCTGATGAGACAACAGGAAAATCATCAAGTCACCCCTTTAAATTATGTTTCTATTTATTTTTTACTTAGTTTAATCAGAGTTGTTTTAAACCTCCTCAGATTTTATTGTAATAACTATTTTAAGACTTTTTATTTTATTATATAAACCCCTTCATGTATTTTTAGAGGGGGTCCTCAAAATTTGAAAGGAAGACTTTATAGAAGTCACACTCTTGTACTCTTGAAGTTTTCTTAATAGAAAGGGCTAGACCAAGTACTTTTTCTCAAATGAGCAGAGTGAGCATATACATGGTACTTTTATCCTATATGTTATATTTTTGTTCGAAATGAGAAATGGTCAATTGTATGATGTTTTGTTTCATGTATCTATTTGAAAACAATCATGCATTAAATCACTGTTTAAGATGTTATATTGTTATATTTTGGTACATATTCAGTACATGCATTTAATAGTTGCGATATAAGCCTTATCCAATTGATTTAATTAACTATTTAATTAAATCAATTATTTCAAATTGTTTTCATACCTATAAGTTTCTGTACAATCTTTATTTGCATTCGCTGAAAGATCAACTTTATAAATCGCACAGAGAATATATATTTCATCCTGGGATACATAATAAAAAGATATATTATTTGCTGCAAGCTTGCTATTACTTCCATCTACCAAGTCACATACAGTTATAAATCCATCCATTCACCGAATTATATTTCACTGAGAAAATGATCCCATAAATCCAGTCAAAGCTACCATTCCAAACGGAAAGGGATGGTTTTCAAGTCCCCGACTGGGTGGTTTCCTTGATGTTGTTGCTCCAATTTTTTGGGCCTCAACAGGTAGTTAGATAAATAAGTTAGCTTAAAGTTGGGAAGATAGTGAGAGCCCTTTATTCATTCCTAGGAAGAAAATTATATTAGTATCTTTGCTAATTTAAGTTACTGAGGAATGTAAATGAATTAAATCATAGAGTAGACATTTTTTAAATGGTATCTTTGAGTATTTATAGAAAATTAAATCTACATATTATGAAAGAAAGTATGATGTATATGGTAGAAATTTTAACATCTATGAGATGGTCCCATGATGGAACGATTGTCCTTAATGGACAAGGTAAATGTATGTACAAGAAACTCAACACAAATGGTTGTGGGTAAGTATCGAATGAAAAATGATATGGTCTACAATTAATTCTATAGGTTCAATTCTGAATTTATTTTGAAATGGTTCAAGTGGTACAATCAAAGGAAATAAAATAAAATAAAAAGAGAAATTTACTTGAATATTATGAATTGTATTAAAAATTTGAGTCTAGGTTAGTAACCTTTGGAGCTAGTAGATAGGTAATTCCCACCTCTCGATGGAAATAGTCCTAGACCCTAATTAATAGGTATCAGAAAATAAAACCATACAAGCCCCATGACAAGTACCATAAGGAATTTTTTTGAATACATATAGTATTTTAAATTAGTAATTGATTTCATGTGCATACATACTACATTTTACTATTTTAAATGTTCACATATGTACAAGATAAATATACATTGTAAAAGAAAGCATTTAAATACCCATCAAAAGAATTGTACTAAAAAGCTATAACTAAGTTATTTTAATCTCTCCTTAAGGAAATGTTGGGTGCATATGGCACATATATTAAATATAGAAGAAGATTTATCTAATACATTAGAGTAAAACAATGGAACAAAAAGTAGAAATTCAAATTGAACAACAATATATCTTTAAATTGGGGAAAATAGTACTTGTAAATTTGAGAAAGAATTAGCCTTGAAAATTAAAATTGTACTAGATCCTAAGAAAAGGCCAGAAAGCATATGTTGAAAATATTATATGTTCATTTTATAGTTCTCAGTATTTTCACAAAATTCTTTACAATATTCTTTGAACAAATTAAAAAATATATATTAATTCTGACTAGTTGTGATATCAATATAATCAGCTGAATATATGTGTACATAAAACCTTAAAAGAAAGCCCTCTTTGAGATTTGAATGGAGAAGGAATTAGATAGAAACAAAACTTTTTCAAGAATATTTTTTACCCTAAGGAACAAAATTTTAAAAATGAAATGGGTCTTGGCTTCTTGGTCGAAGAATCCCGAAAAAATCAAGTAGAGCCTTGTTTGGAACTTGAGAAATTGTGGGTTCAATCCAACTCCAAATTGAGAGCCACTAACTAGGTACACACTTCAAGATACCTAAGGTAGGAGGAGTTAACCTATATCATTTGGAACAAAGTCAAACCATAAATAATGTTTAATATAAAACGCGAAGGATGAGACTCGAAACCGTAATATATTTTTATTGAAGTGTAAACTACCTTACGTGAGGGTATGAGTGCTCGATCTTGCATATTTATGAAAATATAGCGATATACAAGATTAAGAAAGGAATGTTAATAATAAAATCAGAATCTAAAGAAGAAAACAACATAGAACCGGCTATAGAGGTCGATACTTGGTATCCTCCTGCAAATATTCAACACATGTTTCACTTGGCATTAAAGAAATTTTGAGGTCTAAAATGCACCTCCTAAGGAATATTATAAAATAGTAGTGGTAATAATAAAATAATATTAGATTACATCATCAAATTTAATAGGGAAAAAAAGGAAAAACTATTTTTTCGACTTGTATTTTGAATTTACCTCCCTACATTTTTACTCAAAATTTTGAGCGGGAGCACTTTTTGGATGACAAAATTAATTCCTCATCCAAGGAGTACCCATGTTTCATACTTTCAATGAACCTTGTTACACGAAAAATGATAAATACATGAAAAACGTGACTGAAATCATGTTTTCCGTGTATTTCTCATTTTTCATGTAGCAAGGTCCATCGAAAGTATGCAACATGGGTACTCCTTGAACGAGAAATTAGATTATGCATCCAACGAGTGCTACAACTCAAAATTTAAGTAAAAATGTAGGGAAATAATTTTAAATAATAGTTGAAAAAGTAATCTTTTAATCGTTTAATCTTTTTACTTTTTTACTCCTAAATGGTGAATCATCCTCCATGGTTGACATCATCATCTTGAATCCTAGTGGTTCTTATAAAGTTGATTTTGGTTTTTTCTTTTAGGCCCATATTTTACCTAAAAATTTGTCTAATGAACCAAGGAGATTATGCTCTGGTGCGATTCCTGCTTTGCATAGTGGGTCGAGAAGAGAATACCTAGAAATAACCTTTCTAGAACACATAAAAAATGTGTAAGCATGACATGTCGTATGGAGGAGATAATCCATATTTAATGCCAGAGAATGATCATGATAAGTCTTTGCTTAAGCTAGAGATGGAAAGTGATAAGAAAACCTTACTTGGAGATTGTTCATCATGTGGCCACCATTAAAACCTCCCAACCAAATATTCGAAGGCCTAGCCACCTAGAAGAAATGTAAGATACATGGTTAAGGGTAGAAGAAATTAAAAATAAATGAGGGAAATACATCAACATTGCAGAGCTTGAACAATATAGGAAAGAGAGAAAATGAGATTGGGATGGATGAGGAAACAGAGGGTAGTTACACTAAACTAACCCTAGTTGTGTGTAGTCATCATTCTAAGGATTGATACTTATGAACCGTCAAGATTTAGACATGTCAACAACACAATAAACAATAAATTAACACATTATTAATGCCACCTTGGAAACATAACATAATATAGATATAAAGTCTAAAGGCTTCAAAAACATTATAAAAGGGACAAGCTTCAAAATGAACATAGTTACCAATCAAAGAGGAGCTATTACCTCAAAACGAGAACTATAACAAAAAAAATATATAAAAAAAACATGAAAAAACAACTCGGAAACGAAATGTTATATTTTGGAATAACCTTTATTTTTCGAGGTAAATTTTCAACTTTTTTTAAAAATGGAAGTAAAAGCCAATTTCTTTTGTGCAAAAAAAGACCCTGAAAATGGAAAGTGTTGAAACAAAAATTTTAGAATAATAAAAATTATATTAAAAAAAAATAAAAATAAAAACATTTTAAAACTCATTATATTTTTTAAATTAACAAAATTTTAAAAACTAGATTAAAAAGTATATAATTTAAGAAAAAATAATAAAATAAAAACATTTTTAAAATTAAAATTTGAAAATATATTAAAATTTAAAAAAATTAAAATTATATATATATTATATTAAAAACAAAGAAAGTTAAATTTTAAAATAAAAAATTAAATTTAAAAAAATATATTAAATTTTAATAAATTAAAAAATTAAAATAAAATTAAAAATGAAAAATGAAAATGAAAAAGAAAAACATTATTTAAATTAAAATAAAAAATGGTACAAATTAATTAAAAATTAAAAATGAAAAAATTAAATTAAATTAAAAAAATATTAAAAAAACAAATAATTTTTAAAAGTTTAATTAAATTTAAATATAAAAATTAATTTAAAAAAATGTATATATTAAACTTTATTAAATTAAAAATATATATACTTTAAGAAAAAAAAAATTTTAAAAAATTAAAAAGAAAAAGAAAAAGAAAAATAAATTAAAATCAGTTTTAAAATTAAAGTTCGAAAAAATTTAAAAATGAATTAAAAATGGAAAATAGAAAATAAATAAATAAAAAAAAAATATTAAACTAAAAAAAAAAAAAAAAACTTATTAAAAAAAAAAATTATTTACAGTATAAAATTAAATTTAAATAAAAAGTATTAAATCTTATTTAATTAAAAAAAAAATTAAAAAAACATATATTAAGTTTAAATAAATTAAAAAACCAAATGAAAAAGATTATTAAATGAAACTAAATGAAATTATAAAAAATAATTTAATTAAAAAAAAAACTAAATTTGGCCGCCTAGGTGGTGACTAGGCCACCTCTAGGCGACTGGGGCCGCCTGTTGGGTGGGTGGGGGGTTGTGTGCAACCACCCCGCCCACACAGCGGTCGGCCGCCGCCGCCTGGGCGACACAATTTATATTTTTTTTAAATTAATTTTTTTATTTATTTATTAAATTTTAATAATCTTTTTTTAATTTAATATCTTTTTTTTTCTAATTTATTAAATTTAATATTTTTTTTTAATTTGAATTTTTTTTTTTAATTTAATAAAATTTAATAATTTTTTTTATTTAATAATTTAATATTTTTTTAAATTGATTTTTTTTTAATTTAATATTTTTAGGTTTTTTATTTTTTTTTTTAAATTTTAAATTTTTTTTTAAATGTTTTTTAAATTTTAATTTTAAAACTGTTTTTTATTATTTTTTACTTCCTTTTTTTTTGTATAAATCAGCTGATATATTAGATCACAAAAGTGTTACATATGGTTACAAAAAGTGGCTTGCCATTTTCAGAGGGAGAAGAGAGAATGCAGGCCAACCAAACAAAAGACCACTTATATAAGCTCTGTAGTCAATCGCTATTCAGACAGACGACATACTGTGTATCAGTTAACCCAATCTTAACCAGAGTCAAATAGATTTTAAAATAGGAAACGGCCAACCACACATGTTTTCCAGATAGAGAGAGAGAAATTACTAACAAAGAAGGCCATTTAAAGGCCCACCGAAGCTTACAAACATCTGACATAGCAAATGAGAAAAAGCAGAGGATAAACAGGAACCAGCAACAAGGGACCACCCACCAGGAATCCTACTGGTTGGTTTTGGTGATCCCTAGGGTACCAGCAGTGCTCAGACCAACTTCATCATCTCCCTTGGGAACACTGCAAGGTCTGTGACATTTGATGATGGTTGTTTTGGAATCATCTTCAGGGATTTCAATAGAGACATGTAGCACGTGGTGCATGTACAACTTGGTGAGCCGAAGGAACCCTCCCAGATGCTTAGTATGCATTTTAAGCTCTTCTGTGAGGGAGTTGATGGAAATCTCCAGCTTTTCCAATTGTGCTAAATTCTTTGCAGAGGTGAGGGAGTTCACTTGGTAGGCCTCCTCGAAATCAACACCTTGCCTACTCATGGCTTTGGCAAGCATCGCTTTCATCTGCCAAGCCACACACTGTGTCCTCAAGAACTGGGTGGCCCTGGTAGTTGGGGTGCCCGGGTCCATGATCCAATCGACCTCCTCGCTGATGGCTTTATTGTCCATCCCTTCACTGGCTTTGTCCACCTCCACTTGGATCTCATCGATAATATGTTTACCTTTTTTAAAGACAAAAGCCTCATAATCCTCCCGGACTCTCTTTAACTCTCTAGCAGCTTTGGAACTGCGGAGATTGCGCTCTTCCATCGCAAGATTACAGATGAAGACTATAGAATTACGAATTAATATGTGCGAAACCGTAAACACAGGGCTAAAATTTGAAGAATACCGTAAGCAGGTGAAATCTTTCCCGAACAGTTATGTATTAATAGTGAAAGACGTGGTGCGAGGGGTCACAATTTGAACTAAAACTTCCATCTTTTCCCTGCTTCTGACAGCCTGGATTCCCAGCAGGTGACTGCCAAACTTCCTATTATTACTGTTGATAGTGTTCGTACTACCACGCTTAATACTTAAGAGAAGAGGCCACGCCTACTCCAGATTCTAAGGGGTAAGCTGTCCTCTATTCTTGTTGTAGATCTTCCACCTTTTCCAATGCGAGCCATAGGACAGCCGCCAGTGGTACCACCACCAGGCCTTAAGGATTATGGAATAAACATATAGAAAAAACCACATTATTCATTGATGATCAGTACCCTGTAAGCCGTCCTCCTCCCCTGACACGCCTGTGAGGTCTTGCCTTGAGATGTGAAGGCAATTATCCTGAATATTGGCACATGTGACCCTCTGCCAACAGCTGTCAATGCCATGAATCAGGTGGTCGACCGCGTGGTTGGCTAGACTATCCGCCATTGCATTTCCACTGTGCCTAATTGCCTGAAGAACGACTCCATTGAGAGTGGAGATATGTTTGGCGATGAGCGCGTGTGACCATGGCAAGGCACCAATGTTTAGTAACTTTCTTAGAGCGCATACCAATTTGCATTTTCCTCATTGCATTAATGGCTAGGAGCGAGTCCCCTTCCACGATAGTTCCCCCACTATCCCGGTGGATTAGGATTTGCAGGCCCCACTCTAGAGCTGCAAATTCTGCCTCGTTTTTAGTGGCTTGCCCAAGAGAATTACTGTAGATATGCAAAATTTCCCCTTTTTCATTGCGTATGACACCTCCAAAGCCAGCCAGGCTGGAGTTACCCCGAGAGGCTCTATCAAAGTTTAGTTTGTGGAACCCTGGGATAGGAGGTTTCCAAGATAGCAGAGATGGAGTGGGTAGAGGTCTTTGCACCAGAGAATTGAGGCCAGTTGCATCACTCATGCCAAACAGTTGCAGAATTCGCCTGTCGTTATCAGAATCCTATTTTCCTGTTATGCTTTACTATTAGTAAGATCTCTTTCTCGCATGTTTTGCATAATGTATGTTTTAATGTTATCTAACTGCTTGAGTTCCTCTTGAAAAATTCTTCTATTTCTTTCTTTCCATGTGGAACAAACTATAAAGCCGGGGCTTAGTCTCCATAGGATGTTTACAGTGTCACAGTTAGAATATTTGGTTCGCCAATTGGCTATGCTGTCTTGAACAAACTCTCTGTTCCTGTCTGTCTATTTGAAAATCTCCTCCATCCATACCCATAAATTATTGGTTCATTTGCATTTTTTGAGGAGATGGTTCATAGACTACTCTTCTTTTTCACAGAGGGGACAGCGGGATGGACCAATAAAGCATTTTTTAAACAGGTTCTCCCAAGTTAGGATCTTACGATGCATTAGGAGCCATAAAAAAGTCTTTATCTTTGGCCAGATTATGATATCCCAAAAATTATTGTGCCAAGGCACTTTCTCTTCCAGATCCCTGTGTTCTACATAAAGTCTAGCTTCCTTTAGGTTGAAAGTGCCTCCATCAAGTTTTCCCCACCTGAGTTGATCCTCATCCTTAGAGTAATGGATATTCCTCTTATCCAGACAAGATTTCAAGGATAATAGAAGGTTGCCCATCTCCTCTGCCTGTGGGGGAGTATTAAGGTGCCAATGTCTCCACTGTTGGTCTGCATTACTATCTGTCCAGTATTGGTTCACTGTGAATTTTCCTTGATCCTAATACCTACACTGTAGGGGAAGATAATCAAGATTCTCAAGCTTGCGAAGTTGTTGCCAATAATCTTCCCAGAAGAGAGTCGTGCAGCCAGTAATGATTTCCCAAAAATAGTGATTTTTTATGATGTTCCGATTAGCCCGAGCCAGGTTCCAAATGGGGGATCCAGCTGGAGAGTTAGTCATTCTAATGAGATCCTGAGGGTGTCAGTTATCTGCATACTTGGCTTTCCAAAGCTTAGCCCAGGGTGTTTGTGGATACTTAACCCACCTCCACTAGAGCTTGGCCCCACAGGCTTTGTTCACGGTGCTCGGGTCTTGGAGCCCTAGACCACCCAGGATCTTGGGTTTACAGAGTTTTTCTCCTGCCACTAGCACCCATTTTTGTTTGTCAGCTTTTCCAGACCAAAGGAAGGTTCTTCGAATGTTTCTGATTTTTTGGAGAACACCTTTTGGAGCTGGAAGGATGGAGACCATATACTGAGGAATAGCTTGTAGAACAACCTTAGTCATGATAAGCCAGCGAGAAAAGTTAAGGACACTACTATTCTAGTAATTGCTCTGTGCTTCGAGGTTGGATATCAGCTTCTCCTAGTGGAGCTTTTGCCAGGGATTATCTGTGAGAGGGATCTTGAGATACTTAGAGGGAAGGATATGCATTCTGAACCCAAGGATGGCTGTGAGATTCTTTTGGATTGCTAGGTGAGTATAGAAAAATAAGATGGAGGATTTATCCAGATTAAGGTCCATGCTTGTCGCTTGACTGAAGAGATCTAGGATAGCTTTGAATCCTTGGGCTTCTAGAACCATTGGAGTTCCATGAAGCATGGTGTTGTCCACAAATTGTTGATGAGTAGTGGCTGGGAAGTGTGGCAGGCGTTGGAGGCCCTTGATATTGTTTCTTTCCTTTGCAGTTTTAATGATGCAACTCAGGCCTTCCATCAAAATGACAAAAAGAAATGGGTAGATGGGAAAGGGGAAGGTGGGAGCACCATTGACCAAAATAGAAAAGCTGGGGGATTTGATTATGGCTAGAATCCATTTGATCCAGCGTTGTGCAAACCCAAAGGCTCCCAGAATGGCCTCAAGATACTTCCAACTGACCTTGTCATAGGTTTTCGAGAGATCCAATTGAATGATCATACCTGATTTTTTTTGGGATTGAAGAGTATGAACCATTTCCTGTGCAAGCAAGACACTATCCATGATCTATCTGCCCTCCACATAGGCAGATTGCTCCTCTGAGATAATTAAGAGGAGATTTGGCTTCAGTTTGTTGGCCATTACTTTGGAGATAATCTTATAGAGAAAATTGCACAGAGCAATCGGCCGAAATTTCTAAGGTGTGAAAGCTGCTTCATCTTTGGGAATAAGGGCGATGAAGGTGGAATTGAGGGATTTGAGTATGGAGGAAGATTTTTGGGAATCTTCCACCACCTCCCACACTTCCAACCACACAATTTCCCAACATGCTTTGAAAAAATCAATGGTAAATCCATCTAGCCCTGGTGCGTTTCCATTAAGAATCTCCTTCACTACTTCTTCCATCTCCTCCATGGTGACAGGGCGGTCTAAGGATTTATTCTGGTCCTCAGTAATCAACCTTGGGATGGAAGTCATGACTTCCCTGATAGCCTCTTCCATGTTAATGTCTGGTTCCGTTGCTATATGGCTAAAGTGGTTAGTGAGGATGGAGGAAATATCTCTATGAGAGTGGAAGGGAGTACCTTGCTCATCCATCAATCGGGTGATTTTGTTGGTGCACTTGTAGTCAATAGCTGAGCGATGGAAGAACTTGGTGTTTTTTCCCCTTCTTTGAGCCATTGTGTGCGGGATTTTTGCCTCCATAATATTTCCTCTTGCTGACATATATCATTCCATTTTTGCATGAGGATCCAGTTAATGCTAATAGAATCTTGGTTGATGTTCCCTTTGAGCCAGTCTGTATGGATCTGTGCCATCTATTCCTCCAAGGCCTATTTTTCTTTGAAGATATTCCCGAACACCTCTTGGTTCCAGGATCAAAGCTGAGATTTTAGGTGATTTAATATGGCTTGTAGCTATTACATTTTGGTTCCTCTAGTTTCCAGCGGCTCGTGCCACTAGTATTTGATTTTAGATATGAAATCTGGATGGCCCAACCAATATTTCTCAAACCTAAAGGGTCTGCTTTTCGGAGTTCCGAGGATTGCTGCGTCTAGGGTAATGGGCCAATGATCGAAGCCTCCACATGGAATAATGTCTGATTCCATAGTGACCCCCTCAAGGAGTATGTCTTCAGCTACAAGAAAATGGTCAAGTCTGGAGGCAATGTGCCTCTCGCCTCCTCTTTTGTTAATCCAGGTGTATAGACCATTTTTGGGGAGGATATCAACAAGATTTGCTGCTCTGATGAAGTTATTGAATGCCTCTGCATCATTTTTCAGAGTTCTTATCCCTCCTTTCTTTTCTTCCAATGAGGTAATCATGTTGAAATCTCCTCCATAGATGGCTTTAGCAGTGGAATGTCTAAGTTGCATCCTGGAGAGGCGATTTAGCAACATCAGTTTATCCTCTAGTCTTTGGGGGCTGTAGATATTAGTGCATATGTATGTGTTGGATTCCCCTATGATTTGCATTTCTAGGGAGATATATGATCTGGAAGCCTCTGCACTTATAAGATGGAGGGAGTGGGGACTCCAGAAGGTGGCCAGGCCTCCTTCCATACCATTCCCTTCCACTTCAGTGTATTCCATTCTTTTTCATAAATTTCTGCTGATTCCTTTCATTTTTTGGCTAGAGCACTTGGTTTCTTATAAAAAAATCATGTCAGGATTTTAATTTTTTACTTTCTTTCTTTGGTTGTTTAGCCCTCTTGCATTCCATGACAGGATCTTCATAATTAACAAGATTTAAGAGGAGAACGTGAAAGCCTCAAGGGATTTCATCTTACCGGAGTTGAGGAGTAACTGACCTAGCTCGTGGAGTGCTTCATTGTTTTTTCGTCGGCCTCTCTTTTTTCAATGTCTGACATTGTGGTTTGTTTGGTGTAAACCTTGGGCCTTGACACCCAGACCCTTTCTGGCGCGAAAGCCTCTTTTCTACCCTTTTAGTTCTACATCTTGCCTTGTTAAAAGGAGAAATTTGATTTTATCTATTTCCTCCTTTGGGATGTGTTCCACTCCTTTCTGCTTCCATTGTTTTACTATGGTATTCAGATCCATGCCTTCCCTCTCTACTATGTCACTAAGTTCCATATCCTCTATTCCTATTTCACTGGTGGTCATGTCCGCATCTCCTTCTAAGTCTTTTTCCAACTCAGAACCTTTTAGGATTTCCCTTGTCGGATCAGGATTGGGATCTATGTTTGCCTGTGAGGGAACATCCTGGGTTTCCTGCGTTAGGTCTGGTACTTGGGGATTTTCGGTTAAAGCTGATCCTAACCCGGGAACCTCAAAGGAATGGACAGTGCCTTTAATGGAGGTTCTTGTTTTGTGTTGGTTTCTCCTATTGGCCCATTCTCTCCCATTCGGACGGGAAAAACCTTCTTGATCCTTGCGTGTGTTGTCCTTGGTCTTCTCTATCGGCTTATTCATTGGGCATTCCCTAAATAGGTGTCCACATTCATGGCATTTCCGACACCGGAAGGGGATTTTTTCATAATCTATGGCTTGAAAGAAGACCTCATATCTAAATTCTAGCCATAGAACTTCATGTAATGCACCTGAAACATCCATTTCTACACATATTCTTGCATAAGAGGTGTACCTTTTTTGCAGGGTGGCCTCTGAGGCTTGGATGAAGGCTCCTAGTTTGTTGCCTATTTGTTCCAATGCTGTAGGTCTCTAGTAATAAATGGGGAGAGAGTATAGGCGAATCCAAACAGGTACATGCGTGAATGTTTCCTGTTTTGGTGTGAAGTTTGGTTTCTAGGGTCTCATGTAGAGGCCTGCTGAGGCATAGAAATATGGTCCACCATTGAAAATGTGATCCCTGTCTTCCAGGTTCACAAAGACAACAATGAAGAACCCTTTGGCCCCTAGGTGTAACCTAACATCTCCCTTAGGCTTCTATTGTTGCTTGATCCAGAGACAGAGGGATTTTTCTGTAGGCCAAAAGCCCATACTTACAGATCACCGCATGTATTGACATATGGTCTCGGTAAGCTTGCATTTCAGGTTCGGTGATAAAAGCCTGCAAACTTTCTGTTTTTTTTGGCTTGTAGTGCCCCAGGTCCTCCTGTTTCTTAGTTACTATGGCAGATCCCTCCAGATCTTGGCTGTGCTGGGGCAGGGCATTGGTTTCCTCAGTTTCTTTGTTTTTTCCTTCTTCTCCTTGTGGTTCCTGCTCAGGGTTGGGGTTCCCATTGTCATTTCCTTCCAGAATCTTGATGCCATTTGTCCGTTTTTGATATTGGGTTTCCTTCATTTGCCCACAAACCTTTTTTTTCTTTCTTAGCTCATATTTTCTTGCAGTTTCAGATCCAAAGATCTGCACACCTTCCAGTGGGGCCTTTCCCTTATCCATCATTGCTTGTTTGTATGAAGGGGCCCCATTGGCCCCCACGTGCCTCATCTGTTGGGCCAGGGCAAGCCCACGCCTCCGAAGTTCTATGAATAGGGCACTGCCCTCCGCCAGAGTTTGTCACAATCTTCAGATTGCAGACCGAAACCCTAACTTCTCCTCCATTTCTCTGTAACAACCTGTAGTCTTATTCACAACATGTTTTGGTTTTCAAACTGTAGTGGGCTTGGCCCGGTTTAGACTAACTACTCGCAAGATGAGCTACGACCTTGCTCGAGATCGAACACAAGACCAGTCCATCATTACGAGGCCGACTTTACCACTACGCCGCCTCCACGACCTTCAAAATGTGAGCGGGCTTGGCCCAGGTTCAGCATTTCCTGCGACTAGTCAATGCCCTCACTCAGGTTTGAGCACAAGACCTTGTTGTCATGATGAGAACGACTTTACCAACCAACTGCCTCCGCCGACCTTCTATTTTTTACTTTTATTTTTAAATTTGTTTTTAAATTTATTAATTTTTAAAATGGTTTAATTTAATAAAAATAATCATTTTTAATTATTTTATAATGTTCTTTTTCTTTTTTTATTTTTATTTTAATCTAGATTTTTTTATTTTAAGATTTTTATTTTAACTTTATTTTTAAATTTTAATTTTAATTTTTTTTTTAATTTGATTTTTTATTATTTTGAAATTTTTATTTTTATTTTCTTATTAATATTTTTTAATTTAAAATTTAAAATTTTAATTATTTTTTATTTTTGCATTTTCATTTTAATTACTTTTTAAATATTCTATTTTAATTTTTTTTAATTATGTGGTTTTTTTATAACTTAAAAAAAAATCTTTTTGATGTTTTTTTTTCCTTGGTTCATTTTTTATTTAATTTTCTTTAAATTATGTGTTTTTTTGAATTTTTTTCCCATTTTTTTATTTAATTTTCATTTATTATTATTATTATTATTATTTATTTATTTTTGTTTAAAGTTTCTATTTTTACAAGTTAATTATTTTCCTTTTTACATTTTTATTGTTTTTTTTTATTATTTTTATATATTTGATTTTTTTTGTCATATTTTTTAATTTGATTTTTATGTTTTATTACCAACATGAAAATCGCCACTCTAAACAAAAATGGTTGATAGTGAATCAACAATTTTCATAATTAGCATGAAAATCACTAACATTTTAAAACAAAGGTTCATACTTTATAAATAAAAAAATTTAAAGTATCAAAAATATGCTTAAAAAAATGGTGATTCTGCATCACCACTTTTCAAAATCGGGTGCGTTTTTGCTACCTCAAAAAAGGACGTACCAGTTCAATTACCTATTTGATCAGTATCTATGTTAATGTGTTGCATGAAACATTAATGGATGTGAAACATATTTGTATATATGCATATTTCCCTCGAAATTGAAGGTTATAAGCTATGTATGGGATGTGATTTCGTAAGGTTATAGATTCATATCACGTGTAGGTTAGAAATGCAAGCTTTCAACATCCGAAGAACCCTTATGTATTAAAGTGTCTTCAGGGTGCAATATATGTGGCTTTATTGATATACAAGTTATTTAGAGATTCCCTATGAACCAACAAACAAATTAATATAGTGACAAGGATAGTTGATTGTGGATACATATGTATATGAGTTAAACAATATATCCTACATGCATGTTTACAAAAAATAAATACACAATATTAAAATAAGCTTAGGATTCCAATGTTTTGATACAATAAATACCATGTTCAAGGAATAATTTAAATGACATGGTAAACATGATGATTGAAGTTGAAATATATATAATGGGAATGAAACTATCTAGTAGACTCGATTCAAATATAATTTTAATAAAGAATGCACGTAACTAGCTAGAATTCCCTAACCTTGTAAAAAATGTATATGGTTTTGTATTATCCCTTAAAATAAAAAAACTAGTATGCTCCATTTTGTTGTCAATAAGAAAGTAAATTCAATTTCTCAGAGAGATGCAACATTTCTCATCAACTTAACCTCCTCTTCATCTGATTCACAACATGATTTATCATGTTATTCTTAGGCTTTGTGTCTTCTTTTAAGGATGCATCCCTTGCTATATATTTTCCTTTTAAAATCATCATCTCATAGGCAGTAACAGTACCAAGCAATTGATCCATTATGAGAAAGTTTAGGTTTGTTGTTTCCTCGATGGCTAAAAATTTAGGATTAACTCTCTTAGGAAGGGATCTCAACACCTTTTCAACTACAATTGATTCCTTTAGATCTTCATAAATACCTCTTATGGTATTGACAACTTCACCTACTCTAAGAAAAACTCTTTAATTTACTCATCATCATGCATCTTGAAATATTCAAATTACATTCTAAAGGTTTGGAGTTGAGAGTTTTTTAGCTTGTTGTGACCTTCATAGGAGTCACTCATATTTTCCCATATTGACGTTGCAGTAGTGAATCAATTACCTTCACTAATTATAATTCATGCCAGGAAAAAATGAGAGAATTCATATCCTTGGTATTGTATGTAAAATAAATCTTTTGATATCCAGTAATCATGATTGGAGGCTATTGATAAGCATCTTTAACATTGTCCTAAACATCTACGCCAAGAGATTGTATACAATTCTTCACCCTTACCTTCCAAAATGTATAGCTTATTCCATTCAACATAGGTTCCCTCTTGGTGTGCCCTCCTTCCTAGTTCACCATTGTCCCTAATCTTTCTTCAAACTATTAAACTCATCCTAAAGTAACCTTCCTATGATACTAGTTATTAGAACCCACAATCAGACTGAGAAGGGGGGGCGGTGTTGAATCATTATTATGAAAATTTAAAAAATTCTTTCAAAATGTAAAGAATACTTAGAACCAATAATAATAATCAATAACACATCACACTCATAAATCATGACACAAGGTATAATGTGGAAACTATACTGGGAAAACCCCCAACTATTTTTATATTATGATGCAATCTCTAAGCTAGAACTTGTATTACGCCATTATTTTAGGCTCCAACCTCGTCTCACCATGTTGATTTCTTGGGCACCCACCTAAATTAAGCTCCAACTCCTTGATTTATCAACACCCACTAAAGCGATCGCCAAGCCATGATTTATGCAAGAACTAACTTGAACATCCCTTTAGATACTTATTTCATATGATTTTAAAACTCAAATCTTGAAGGATTTCCTTCAAAAAATAATTCTCTTGCCTCACCATAATCACCAATGACCTAAGACACCAATATTGTAACACCCTCTTCCCACATCTACCCAAGTAACCGGCCAACCGGGGTAAACATGTGATGAAAGGCTACTATAATGAGATTCAACCTCCTAGGTGACCTTAAGGAAGAGGAACTGATGGAAACACAACATACATACCTTGTACAATAATAATAACACCCCTAGGAGGTAACACTAGTAGAAAATAATGAAATTAGTGACTAGGCGACTAAAACATTTAGTCACCGCAATTATTTCAAGTGAATTACTACTAAATTTGAGCAATTTAAAATGACCAAACCAAAAATGACTAACTTAAATGACTAATTTGATTTAGGGATATAATATACGACTAGATAATAAGTGACTAAACTAAAAGCGACTAACTTAAATGACTAATTTAGTCTAAGACTAAAATATATGACTTGATAATAAGTGACTAAACTAAAAGCGAGTAACTTAAATGACTAATATAGTCTAGGACTAAAATATATGACTAAATAATAAGTGACAAAATTAATAATGATTAACATAAATGACTATTATAGTCCAAGAATAAAAATATGAACAAATAACAAGTAAAACAAGTATATGAATTAGTCATTTATGTTAGTAATTTTTAATTGTGTCACCCCAGAAATGGAAAATTGCAATTTTGATATTGAAGTGTCACATTTCACTAGAGGGGTCTCTTAATCCATTTGTAGTGTTAAAATTGTTGAGATTTTGGGGTAGCATCGGATGTGCTCTAGCTCTGAAATTTTGTGGAGGAGCTAGAGTACAGGAGATCTCGAAGACCCATAAAGAATTTGGAGAAATTCCATCTCGTTTGATAGTTCACTAGTAGAAAATGATGAAATTAATGACTAGGTGATTAAAAAAGTTAGTCACCGCAATTATTTCAAGTGAAATACTACTAAATTTGAGAAATTTTAAGTGACCGAACTAAAAATGACTAACTTAAATGACTAATCTAGTCTGGGAATAAAATATATGACTAGATAATAAGTAAATAAAATAAAAGTGACTAACTTAAATGACTAATTTAGTCTAGGGATAAAATATATGACTAGATAATAAATGACTAAAGTAAAATTGACTAACTTAAATAACTAATTTAGTCTAGGATTAAAATATATGACTAGATAATAAGTGACAAAATTAATAATGATTAATGCAAATGACTATTATAGTCCAAGAATAAAAATATGACCAAATAACAAGTACAAAAAGTATATGAATTAGTCATTTATGTTAGTAACTTTTAATCATATCACTCCATAAATGAAAATTTGCAATTTTGATATTGAAGTGTAACATTTCACTAAACAAGTCTCTGAATCCATCCGTAGTGTTAATATTTAGAGACAAAGGGGTCTTTGAGTCCATCTACATTGTTAAAATTCTGAATACTCTTTTGTCTCTAAAGTTTAACACTGCAGATGGATTCATCTACAATTAACATAAATATTGCATGTATCGTCTATCTACTTTACACTAATGCCCTCATTATAGTTCTAGTAAAGTTAATATTTAAATAGTCGAATTTATATGTATATTTATATTTTTTTTGCCATAAAGTTTAATATTTAAACTTCATTGATTTATGTTAAAAGTGTGACTCTTGTTTTAAATCTAAGGTAAAATCTTCATATTTACATTTAATGAATAGATAAACAAAACATTTCTTTTTGTAAGTCGATATTCATTCATATGGTGAAAAATATGTAGAACCAACAAAGAAAAAAATAGGTGGTCTCACCCCAACTAGGTTTGTTGACCAATCTTTGCAACAAGTGACAAAAATACAAAAATGAGGCTAAGGACAACATCCATAAATGAGAGGGTCAAAGACACCAAAATAAATTTAATACAAAAAAAACACATGAGACCATACTAGTCATCCGATGTAATGGAAGCTGGGTTTTCCAGGGTTGTTCCTAGAGGGGGTGGTGAATGGAAGTTGCAATGGATGTGCCCTTTGAAGTGTGTGAGCCAAGTGTCCAACTTTTCCACTTTTTCTGCAAGGTGGTTTTGGCCTCGCTAGACCACCACCAATACTCGCTCCCTGACCTAGCACTGGAAGTAGTACATTCTATCCAAAGTGGCCATAAAATCAACATGCTCCTCCCTACGAACCCATTCCACTATGTCCAATCTATCACAGTTTGAATTAGGTCCCGACATTTTTCTAGAAAATAATGTTGAATTTACCACGGGCCAAGAGCTACATGCCTACAAGTTCCCCATTTAGCTATTCCTCCTTGCTTTCCACCACCCCGAAGATGTGTTTGTTGTGAACTTACACTTCCACCACCACAGGAGGCTTGTTTTCCTCCACCACAACTGCCTCACGTTCCCACACCAACAAGCTGGGAGTGACCGACGGTCTTACCACCTCGGTGCACTCCTACCACCACTATTTCCATATCATCTAAGCCAACAGATCCTTGCTTGGCCGGGGGTGAGGATTTCCTGTGCCACAAGGATGGTCACATTGTGATAAAACCAGGAGGTCTAAATCCAAGCGTTATTCGATTCCATTCTACTGGAACTTTCCCCTACCACCACACCTAAAAACGAGATCTCTCTTCACCCTTAAATTTCCTCAGGAAACCATGCACTATGTCCCAGCTACCATCTTGCCACCAGTTGGGAAACTCGGCAAGAAACCGAACAACCAGAGAAGGAGAAGGCTTGAGGAACATGCCCCAGGTTGACGCTTCCCAAGAAGCTTCACATAACCCACACTAGGATATTGACTCTATGTATTCCAAAAGGGAAACTCTCCGGTCGCCACTAGACACCAAGAGCCACCCACCAAACCACCATGCACACCAATTTCTAGACCAAGCACCAGAAATGGAGAATTCCACACAGAAGCACTGCCACCCCCAACAATATCTCCTTCAATACGACCTCCGTGCACCTCTATCAGACCAACAACTCGCACATACTAAAAACCACAGAGGACCAAAATAACAAGTTCCCCTGTTGACACGTCGTAGTGTTTAGGATTTCTATTTACTAGGCATTCAAATGAAAATAAAGTGGAAAACGTGAGTGAGGGAGGATTTTTTTAATGTCCTTGGCACCTATAGCTGCTACATATATCTATATACATTTAGGGTTGTCCCTGGAAATAGAAGGAGTCGTGAGAAAATATATAGAAAACGAGGTTCTATGAAATGTTGTGGCAGGTGTTCGACATGTTCGAGATTTCTATTTGCTAGGCATTCAAATGAAAAAAAAGTGGAAAACGTGAGCAAGGGAGGAATTTTATGATGTCCTCGATGCCTATTTTTGCTATAGATATCTATCTACATTTGTGGTTGTCCCTGGTAATAAAATAAGTCAGGAAAAAGAGGTTTGTGAAAAGTGGTGGCAAGTGTTCATGAATGGATCGTGACAAGAAGCCCAAGACCCAAGTCCATCCCAATGATAATAGAGATGTGAACCCCAACTCCATAGGTATGCTCATTCTCATTCTTCTAGTTATCCTTCTATCTTTAATTTATTTCTACATCTACTTGTTTCTATTAGTAAGGCCTCCTTGATTGGCGGTTGATTGAGTAGAGAAGTTGTGCATGCAAGAGGGATAAATCAGTGACACCTATTATCATTCTCTCCATGTTTATTTTAGGGTAAATGACAAGTGTCGAATGTTTCAATAAATGTTATGTTATTCCTTTTGTGGGCATGTATCAATAATTTTTTAAGGTTTCATTTCAACTCTTCCTAAGATGTGGGGTGCCATCACTTGTGGGAGAAATGGCTTGGAAGGATGCATCACACTTAGTTTTTGGTTAACCCATAAATTGCACCTTGCCCAAACCTCTTATTTATGCCTGTGAAGAAGTGAATCTTGATGGTTGGCCTAATGACCTGCCACCATATTCACTAGATAAACATGGTCCCATTGATTTTTTTTTACTTATTTTGTCAGCTATGATCTACCATTTCAAAATTGTATCATGTTCCCCACCTCTATTATGACTACTTGGGCACACTAGTACCCTTGAGTTTATGCAACTATGTGGTAAAAATTATGGATGCTAGTTTTTGAGTTATGTTGTCAGTAAGGGTAATTGATGAACCCTGTGTCCCTCACTTTTAGATTTGCTTGATTGACAATGCAATGTGAAACTTTATCAAGGGAATTTAAGTGAAGTCATTTATATTACAGATGGAATTATTACATTAGATCAAAATTGGGCTTTTTTATTATCCACATAAGTTATAATTTTCTCATCAATATTAGACTTATTTCACAATTCCTTTGAAGTATATATCATTGGTTTGATTTTTCTTCATGCACATATGTGCAAATGTCAAAAGGCGACGACAATGAGAAATAACTACATACAATAGACTAACTCTGCATCCAAATTCAATTATTTGTTGGCTATTGAATTTTTCTTTATCATCACTTATGACAATGAGAAGTAACTACATATGATAGGATGCAAAGTTATCCCTCAAACCAATGTAGAGATGCAATTATTTATTAGTTGTTGAATTCTTATTTATCATCACTTACAATCACTGACACTATATTTAATTTGGACTTTCTTAAGGAAAAACATCTTCACTTCCATAACTCGTAGGACTCCTCAAAATATTTTCACTTCCATAAATGAAGATCCCTTTCAATATCAATGTTTCATGCATTCCTCAAATCAACTCTTCACAGTCTCTATCTCTTGTTTCCCCTAGAAAGACATACATATTGGCTATATCCAAGCCCCATAGAACACACAAATACCTACAAGCACCAAATCTAATTTTTAGTAATATGGATCTTGCTCAACAAGAATTTATTGCATGGGCACCGTTGAGCCAAAAATACTATATGTAGTTTGCAAAAGACTAAAATCATCAAATTAAATAATGCATAGTCTAAATTTCATTATGGTAGTCAACTTGAGGTTGCCAATCTATTGTGCATTTCTCAACTTTAACTAAATCATTAAGATATCAAATATTGGAACTTAGTCACATGCAAACTCAATATTCAAAATAGTTGGGCTTAGTATTGATTGGAATATTTGAGGTTAGATGAGTTTGTGCTAGTTTAGTATTCCATTTGACATCATCTAGAACTTAATTCTTTTGGTTGGGTTTATCTAGTTCTTCCTCGAGTTTTTTTTTTTTTTTGTTAATTATATCTTCTTTTTTTTGTTAATTTTTTATAACACCAGAATAAACAAAAAGAATTGAACCGATCAATTAACATCTACCAATATTCAGCACCTCGAATATTTTTGCGAATTTTTTACTTTGAGTGGCGACAATATTCAGCACCTCGAATTTTTTTGAATTTTTTATTTTGAGTGGTGGCATTATTCAACACCTGGAATTTTTTATTTTGAGTGGCAGGAAGCATTGTATGAGTTTCTAAGGGATAGAAATGAAATTTTAATCTTTCACTTCCCAGAATCGAAGTGGGTCCTCAAAAACCGACCTTCAAACTGCACGAAAGGCGTCAGAATTTGAGAAATCTGCAGATAGGTATGGGGATCAATCCTCTCCACCTCAATATGAACGGAAGGATATCTACTAGGGCAGTGCCACCACCTGAAATCCTGTCGCCTAGCACGCTCCATCTCCCATCACTCGTTCTCAGCCCAGTAATGCCTCTCGGCTCCGACCCCTTTGATTGCTCTTTCAATTTGACGTCATGCAATGAATCTTCGATTTCACAGGAGGAGAGGGTCATTGCGGAGAAGGGATTCTATTTGCATCTCTCGCGTATTCAAATGCCAAGGGAAAGGGAACCAGATCTGCTCTTTTTGGTTCAATGTGAAGAATAAATAGGCATGAATACCAATCTGCAGAACTTCAAATTTTTGGGTAGCATCGTATGAGTTTCTAAGGGATAGAAACAAAACTTTAATATTTCACTGCACAAGTCCCCTTTTATTTTTCTGGTCGAGCTACATCCTTTTACTAGCTGAGACATACATTTACAAGTTCTTAGTTCTGGATGGAGTTGTTGGGCTGCATCTACCTGAGCTTGAGGGCTGATATTCCACATTCCATCTGCTGGACGAATATGCTGAGAAGGGCTGAGTAATCATATTGATTAGCACAAGTTTCATAACTGTGTAATAGTTGTTGTGCACCCTTGCAACGACCAAGAAAATTATTCTCTGAAGGCTGCGTATAAGCTAAATGAGTCTGAGTTTACACTATCTAGAGGTCCTGGCATCACTAACTCATGTATTTATTGTTTCTCACTAAGGGAAACACGAGTTCCTTATCTCTGGTATGGGTGAATGCAAACATCTGGGCATAAAATGAACTTCTGGACTCTTCATTGCGTGTGAGATAGTCATTTGGCAACCAGCAAAAGGAACGCACCGGTCCTAGGTTTCTATACTCAATTTCCCTTATTTACATGTGTTTATTGACAACATAAAATATTGGAAGTCTTCTGGCTGTAGTGGATGTCATTCCAGGAATTAATATGAATACTCGTTACTCCTATTTTTGAGTTATATTTGGTAGTCCTGTGTGAATCTTATGCTTGGAATATGTCGGTTTGAACTTTGGGTGGTTTATTTTCGGTGCATGTCATTTAATATGAGTATCTTCTGAATTAAAATTGTTAGTAAAGCGCTTACATCAGTACCCAGACAAATTTTTTGACATAGATATGAATGAAAATTTCACATAAACCCATAAATCTATTGCAAGGAATTCTACAACCAGGGCAATGGTGGGGCTGATAGTGCACCTAGACAAATTATTTGATATAGATATGAACGAAAATTTCACATAAACCCATAAATCTATTGCAAGGAATTTTACAACCAGGGTGATGGTGGGGCTGATAGTGCATTAAATCTAGACTGTACATTGGGCACATTGAGTAGGAATACTGGCATAGGTCCGTCTAACCCTTGTCATGATATGGACATTGAAGTTTCCAACCTTTGGTGCATTTCTTGATGGTCATTATATCAAATATTGGAACTAATACCTATGCACTCTCTAGCTTTAAAATAGCTGGGTTTAGTACTGATTGACCCTAGTGTGTGCTAGGTTAATATTCCCTCTTGACCAAACCTAGAATTAGATTTTTTTTATTGGGCTAATTCTCCTGTAGTTCTTATTTATTATCTATTTTATAATATTTTCGCTTGACTAGATCTCGAATCAAGCTACATTGTGGAAGCCAGGTGGAGATGGGTTATTCATTCAAATTGTGTGTGATGGTGAATTGTATACATTGAAAATGGACACATTCACGTTGATATTTCCAATGCCTGGTGCATTTCTTGAGAACCCAAATGCTCAACATATTAATATTACAACTTAGACATATGAAAAACTCAAGCTTTATAATTGCCCGGTTTGATATCCAGAAGTAGATTTGATATACCTCCCATGTTTTATATTGAATGCATAATAACTATACAGACCTATTAAATGTCAATAGTGAACTTAAATTTGAATTATGCCAAAGTAATAACCATGCACAATAGCACTTAGAACAAACATATATTTTTGGAAAGTGGATAAGGATGTGTATGTTGATAAGTGGGAAATGAATTGATGCAAGTATATTTAATTCTCTTTTCTTAAATATTCACAATTTATATATGGCGCAAAGGAAGACTGGGTAGCCGATGACTATAAGTAGACAAGCACACCAATGCAGAAGTCATATGGTAATTGTTATATATTTTCCTCTCTGAATCTAAGCTATATCTTGCTCTTCAACAACATTAAAAAACATATCTAGTTTTTACAGTCATACAGTTCTAGAATTTTGGAATCAGTCCCCAGCACACATTACTAGCTTGTTTAGCATTGGGGGTTTGAAAACATTGGTTTGAGAGTTTTTTTCTTAGAAAGGCTCAATAAATAATCATGAAATCCTTACCCACATTTAGCCATTTCTATGCAGTTCTCGACTTTTCATCATGAACTCCTTGAATTTTACTCCTTGTTGTTTATGAACTCTTCATCAAGGTTGAATTTACCTTATTGTGCAAAGCATCAATTTCTTCCTCAGACAACTGCATCCCTGATCTGTAGCTACTGATGACTGCAAATGTTTACTTGCATTTCTTTGAAATGCAACACCATGATGCTATTAAGGCTCTTAATATCTATAGGCGAGCTGGTAAACAGGTATAGTCGGAAATCTACTATTCCAGAAGTGTTGTAATTGATGTCGTCAGTTTCAAATCCTGTCAAAACAGTGCATATACCTGTACTTTTTTGTTTTTTAAGGATGATTGTGACCTAGAATTACTTTTTTCCAAAAAAAAATGCTTCAGTAGCATTCCCTCTTAACATGTTTGAAGTTTTTATCATTATTTACTTCCTCTCATGATGCATATACATACTTTCCTATTCATTTCCAAATGTTTAGTTTACGAAAACAATTTTTGTGGCAACATTTCTAGTGGATTCATTAATTCATTAGATGATGTGATGTCTCATTGAGTCATTACATAGTAGGAGAAGAGGAGTACATTACAACATCTTTACTTGCAAGTTCCCTAGTAGGACAAATGATAAGAACAAGAATAGGCGGTATTTTATGATCTTGGAGGACTAGTGACTTGACTATCACCTCAATAGAAGGAAATAGTAATGCTACCGTCACTGTCTTCCTTTGTGTTTTTCAATTGAGCCATCTGCTTTGCACTTTTCCCTGAAGACCCATTTAACCATTTGCACTTTTTCCTTTAGGCATATCCTCAAGTTCCAGTGTTTCATTTGTCTGTATGGAATCACATTCCACCTCTGTTACTTTGTCACATTCTTCTTTCCATGTGCATTGAATCACATTCTACCAGAATTGTGGTGAATTTGTGATCAAAGCCATATATATAATATAACTGATGTAAAGCAGACTGCTGCAATCTTCTTGATTTCTTGCTTCCTTTATTTCTTTTAGGTAGTTCTTGTAGCTTTCAGCCATCTAATGTTCACAAATTTTGTTTCAAAATATTCTTGGGCGTTGATGATGTTCTCACTGCTAGCATTCTAGAATCTTCTTGGGCTTTGACGATTTCCTCACTATTAAAATTCCAGAATCTTCTTGGGCTTTGGTGATGTCCTTAGTACTACCTTTGACATCATTGACTTCATTATCACTGGATTCTTGATTGCTCCTTTGTTCTTGACTTGGAATGCTTTCTTCTGCTACCTTTTTACCACTTTATTCAATAGGCCATGGCACTTCAATTTCATTTGAATTACCTTGGATATAGTCGTCCTTAAATATAACATCTCTGCTAAGTGTATCTTTTTCCAAATAAAAAATCTGATATCCCATAGACTCTCCATTGTACCCTATCAAAAATACTTCTAACCTTTATCCTCATGCTTATGAATTTTTTTAGAAACAAGTACATAGACATTGCAAAGAAACACTTTGTGATGACTCTCCCTTGGTTTCTCATCACTTCATGCTTCTTTAGGTGTAACATTCCTTGCAATTTTCATTGTATTTCTATCAAAAAAATTTCCATCAAACCCATCCCCCTGGATGATCATGCAATTCTCTCGCTTTCTCTCCAATTTGATATCCCTCACACATCACCACCCCCCCCCCCCACCCACATTCCACACAACCCACCCCACACCCTCTTCTAGTTTGAGGAAGGCGACCTTGGCATCTTCTCCTCCACCCTAAAGCATGCACTTCCACCTGAAGCCCATTTCACCTCTCTTGAATCCGTCATTGACAAATACCGATGCCTCTCATCTGCAATCTGGGAGGCCGCGCTTGAATCTTCAGCCTTCCATTGTGGCATCTGCTTTGCCCCCCCCAAGCCAGGAGGATGTCCTACGAATAAGTGGTATGACCACGAGTGCAAATCTCTACACCAGGATCTCCAACACACCTTCAAACACTCCCTACCATCATACCCGAGCATCTGCTCCACCTACCGCCACCTCCTTCGCTGCAAGAAATGTCATTTCATTTCACACAAGAGACAGATTCTTTCTAATATTCTTCTCCATTACCCTAAAGAATTCTGGGGCACCATTCTTTCTAGGCAATCTCCCACCCCCACGGACCTTGACCCCACCTCCATGTTTTCCCACACTTCCAAGTTGTATGACATCCCAAGGCAACCCCCCATTCAGGCTGTTTCCCCCCTAGCTACATGTCACTTCTTCTCTGACAAAGATATCAGAGAGGAAATCTGGGCATTGAACAACAGCAAAGCTGCAGACGAAGAAGGCTTCCGGGTAGAATTCTTCAAACTTGGGCTCTGTCCTCTGGTCAGTTACCTAGCGGATATCTTCAACCATGTCGTTCAAGATGGCTTCCCTGAGGGATGGTCCCACCACATCATCTATCCCATCCATAAGGAAGGATCTACCTCCGACCCGAACAATTATAGAACGATCATGGTCGGGCACACATTCTCCAAGCTGTATGCTACTGCCCTCCATAGGGGACTCTCCAGCTTCCTAGAGCAGAGACATCTTAGGGCCAGGGGCCAAGCTGGTTTCAGACTAGACCATTAGACCATCAACCATATCTTCGCTCTTCAAGCGACGATCGAGGAGGCCCGACATCGGTCCTCCAAGGTGTACTGTTGTTTTGTGGATTTCAGGAAGGCCTTCGATTCAGTCCCGAGGGAGGACCTTTTTCAGAGACTGAGAGAGATTGGCATCTTTTCGACTCTCCTGACTGCCATTATACGCCTCTATGAGCCCGTTCTTGGCCGTCTCCGCACAATTGGAGGGATGTCGGAGTTCATCCGAAGCACTTTTGGATTCAAGCAGGGGTCGCTTTCCCCCACTCTCTTCGAGATCTGCATTGATGAGATGGAATCTTTCCTCCGAGAGCATATCCAAGCATCCGATGGGTGCCTTCTCCACCATGTCTTGATCTCCATCCTACAATTTCCCGATGATATTAATCTCCTAGCCTCCTCTCCGGAAGGCTTAGAGAGGCAGCTGGATGCCCTTGCAGCCTTTTTTGATCTTCAGCACTTGACGATGAGCCTGAGAAAAACCAAAATCATAATTTTCAATGGGGTGAAGAAGACCTCGAGTTTCCGCTTCCTCTTCAAGGGAAACGAAATCGAGGTTGTCAGCAGTTACACTTACTTGGGAGTGTAGTTTACAGGTCCCTGTTTTAGCCTTCAACCGGCCCTTCAGCCCAAGATAAATAAAGGATATGGCTCCCTGGCCCTTCTTTAGAGACAGTGCTTCTGTAACCACTTCCAGGACATTTCATCTAAGATGAACATCATGGATACCTTGATCCGCCCCACCGTGCTTTATGGATCAGAGGTTTGGGGCCCCTCATTACTAGAGTCATATTGGGCCTTGGCAGAGTGCGTCCAGACTCTTCTCTTGCGCCGCTTCATCTGGTGTAAGAAGACAGTTCCTCAAAACATCATCCTAGTAGAGTTCGAAGCTAAGCCCTTCCGCTTGGAGGCAATCTTCAGGATAGTCTCCTTTCTTCATCGGATCCATGGATTGCAATACATGAGGGAGGGTCGAGACAAGTACCCATACTTGGCCTATTGCTCCTCTGAGAACATTTCTCATACACAGACAGGCCACACCAAATGTTGGTTCACCGGGGTGACAAAACTTCTTGGTATTATTGGTATCTAGATGGATCATCTCCCCCATTATAGTATTCACTGAATGCTCTAGGGCACCTTCTACCTAACCGGAAAGAACTCAACAGAATCATCAAGGAGCACATCTACAGGCAGTACATTTAGAATACATGGGTCAATCCTTTGGGTGAACTGCGCCCAAAGATGGACTTCTACGTTGAGAACCTTCTAGAGATCAGAGATGGACTCATTATTCGACCCCCCTATACCCTCCAACATTGGATGCATGCTACTAGGATCCCTCTCAGGCAACTCAGGGTTGGATCACACAGGCTTCAAGTGAGACAGACCATCATATTGATAGGACAGAGAGGATCTGTCAACTTTGTCACTTACAAGAGGTGGATACTGAGTCACACTTTATCTTCAGATGCCCGGTCTACTATGAGATCCGAGGGAATTTTCATTGCCTATTCAGGGGCCCCCAGAGCCTGGCCAACTTCCTTAGATACACTGACTAGACATGCCTAACTCTTTACCTTCAGGAGACCTTCAGACACTTCTCGACTCTGCTCTAGCCTCCGTCTATCCCAGCCCCCACACAGAGGATCACAGACTTCTTCAGAGTACTCCCAGCTTTGTGGGGCACCGTGAGAACCACCGATTATCCCATAGACCTTGATTCCAGAGTAGTGCAGATCCATGGATCTCGTCCCACTAGACCCTATCAGTGATCTAGGACTAGACCCCCCTCCAGGGGCCCCAAATCCTCCAAGCAGTAGCGGCAATAGTCCAGTTCCTCCTCAAGGCAACAGAAATCGACAAGTTTCCTTCAGTCCTCTTCGATCGGCCTCAGATGCTAGGAAAAGGAGTCCTCCCCCCCTTCAGGAGGCTCCTCTTTCTCCTCCAGGACTTCTTCATCACAACTCATTGTTAGGATGCTTTAGTCACCTAGTTTTACTTTATATCTACACTCTTTGTAGTTTTGTATTTCCTGCTTTTATGAAGGAAGGGGACTGTTTGGTCCACTGGCTGGGCATGTTGTAATCATTGTAACTGGCAATCCCATTGACCTTTTTGTGGTCATCCCTTGAACATTAATAAAATTATCTTATATTATCTTATCTTATCTTATCAACAAAATACATTGGTGTAGTAATTGCTTCAACTTAAAAATTATTTGATAGATTTTACCTTTTATCATTCTCCTTGCCATCTCTACATCTATCCTTCCTTTGCAACATTTCTTTCTCTGTGAATGCCATGAAACTTGTAATACCTATAAAATATTGAAATGATGGTGTAATATTCACTTGTGGCCTCATGCCAACCTTACATGTAATCAAGGCTATAAGTCTACACATGTGCAACCACAACATTTTATTGTATTTTTTCAATATATACTATTTTAGGCTAAGGCCAACGTTCAACTTCCTTGGAGCTAGCACCCCACTAGCCATCTCTACATCTATCCTCAATTTGTCAAGATGTCTTGACTATTAACATTCCAAAATCTTCTTGGGCTTTGGTGATGTCCTTAGTACTAGCTTTGGCATCATTATTTTCATCACAAATTCTTTTGTCATGAGCTAAGTGTTGTCTTATGTGATTCTTTAGCTTATGGGCACCTACATCTCATGTTTCTCATGTTCATGGGTTCATCTTCTCTCCTCTTTGTGTTTATGCTTTTATTTATTTATGGTTTTTTGGTTGTTTACATTCAATCCTTGTTTATCTCTTGTAATCTCAACATGGTATCAGAGTAGGTATGAACTTGCCTCTTTGGATTATCTCATTTCTTCGAGGGTTTTCTAAAGTTTTTCCTCGGGTTCACCCATCTTCAATGGCACACTAGAATGCTGATCCAGAAGTGGTTCAAAATCATCTTTTCTAAGGTTTCTTCCTTTTAGAGCTTCCAAGTAAGGCTCAATTTTTACTATTTTGATCAAGGGAATTGCTTAGCGATAGAGTTTTTTGGGTTAATTAGTCGATCAGTTAGACTAATGGCCAATGGAATTTCCCCAAGGGTTGCAGGACTAGGGTTTTTAGATCATCTTCATTTTAGAGTTTCAAACCCTTCTTTCATGCACACCTTCTTAGGTGTATGAAAGGGATCTCTTAACCCCTTTTATCTTTAAATTTATACTTTTCCCTAATCAAAGTGGCTGGTTATTCTTGGGTAGATTTTATTTAGGATGCTACTAACACACATTTATATGCACATATTTTATTGCACTCTGCATGTTGGCATCTACCCATTTCAGGAGATGATGATTTGGCTCATTCATCATTGGAGGCTTTCCTTATTTTTTAGGAAATTGTTGTTTATAGTGGATGCCATGGTTGATGATGTGAGGCATATGTAGAAAAATTTAACTAGCTGGAAACCTTCACAGTTTTAAGTTTTTGCTCAAATATATTTCCGACAGTACCAAACTGGAAGGTCTGATATACTTGAAGTAAATATAAGACTCTAAAATATTACTGTTACACAACCTATTAGCTTTGTAACATATCATATTTTATATGCTCAAACAACCATGCCCTATGTCGGGCATTGTTAAGCTTTGCACTGACTGATGGGAACCCCCTTTTGTCATCTATGGGTCTTATTCCCTTTTTTCTTGCAAGATAATGTGTTATTAACTTATTTATAAATTTATTTTTATATATATAAACATATATGACATTCCCAAATCGTTCGTTCCAAACTTGTTTGATTGTGATCGTGCAAAAGAAATTCTTTTAGGACCAAAGTAAATTGATCATATAGTGCCTTGAAGAAATTGTTAATTTTTTTAAGGATTGAAAAAGGGTCATATAGATAAGTTTGTATGTTGTACAGGGGTTGAATAAATGATCCATAAGTGACAAGTCCGTGTCATTCATGGCAAAACCAAAGTGGTTGAAATAAGGGTCAAACCCTTCTGCCAATAGGAAAAGAAAACTGTGCGAAGAAGGGGTGGTCCACATTTCGGTTGGTAGAAAAGGATCTACTAGTATCACCTCAAAGAAGCACACAGTTTTGAGTGTATTTTTCCAAGAGAGGTGGGAAGGTATGGTCGACAGTGGTTGGTGGAAGAACTGTGGCCTGCATGCAAGTCTGCACTCGACAAAAACAAAACCACAAGAAGCATAAGGTGGCAACTCACTAAGAAGGAAGCAACATGGGCTAGACTAGTCGACACCACTCAACTGTTGAGAAATCGCGATGGAAAAGACACACAAATGTTCGATAGAAGGGAAATTGTCTGCATAGTTTGTGGATGGAGGAGTGCTATCAGAGCTAGCTTGACCTGTTTCAGTGTAGGTTTAGTAGCCACCACACGTGGTCAAGTAGCCTAGTTGAAGCCGCAGTGACGGGCCTTCAGGCACAATCCGACCGAGAATTGGAGCAACTGCAGTTGACAAGCAGGGAAGCACATAGATCGTAGTCATAGGTAAGCAGGTGGGATGTCGGGTCGGGTGCAAGGGCCTGCATCAAACTTCCTGCGCCTACATCCAAAATAGTCTTGCCTTCAAAGTGGTGAATGTTCTCAAATATAGTTGTTTAATAAGCATACATCCTCACGTGTCACATTTGGGAAAAGGGTTGTAGGGAATCTCCACAATTCCCTCGTTGTGAATGTCTTTCCTTGTACCAAATCACTAACATTCGTGCATAGCTTTACTAAATAGAAGATATTTTCTCTCTTCAACATCTCATAATTGTAATGAACAATTGCCTCAAGATGTTGATTATCAACGAACTTTTCCTCATGAGAAGGTGTCTTATCTTGAGGAGAAATTTGCTCATCAACCGACCATTTTGAGGTAATTTATAAAGAGGATGATAGAATAAATTTAAGAGAGATAGTTAAAGATGACTTCATATTTCCCTAGTTTGGTAGGGGAGGTGGGTAATGAGGCATTGATGGATCAAATATAAAAGGAAGAATTACAAACAATTTTGCATTGTTTCCAAAAGTATAAGAACCCTCAGTCACTTCGTGGGACAATAGAATTCTTCTAGTGGTTCTATGACTTCCTTCAAACAAACCAAGAATTGCTGACAAATTAAAATACAAAAGCAGGATTTGGGAGCTTTCAATTCAACATTTTAGGCTTTAATCCAAAAAATTAGACAAGAATGAGATGATTTCAAACCCATTTCACTATGTAATTGCATATAGAAAATCATTGCAAAAATTATTGCATGTAGGGTCAAAATCCACTAAGTTGATTCCATGTCATTAGAACAATTTTGCATCCTTCCTAGGAAACAAATCCATTACGGAATAGGAGTAGCCCAAGAAGTAACTTATAACATCTAACCAGAAAATTACAAGCAATGTTAGTGAGCTTGTCTTTCCAAGGCATATGATAGAGAAAATTGGCTTTATTTAGGGCTACTCATTCATATACAGTTCAATGTGCAATTGGTTAACCAGATAATGAACTATCTTTCCTCAATATCTTTGAAATTCTAATTAATGGCTCAGCCTATTCTTCTATCATGCCTACAAGAGACCATGGGTAGGTATGACTAATGGCTTCTCTTCTATTTTTTATTGTATAGTAGGTGGTCTCAACAGAGTTGTAACAGAGTCAAAAAGAACTATAAGCTTGACAACTACACAAATAGGAATTACCCTAAACTTGACATATTTACTCTTTGTTGATTAAGTTTTTCTTTTGGATGATAGGAACAAGGCAGATGAAATTATGCTAAAGGACCCCACCCTTGACGAACTAAAATTCCTACCTTAAAAAATACTAGGTCAAGTACTCTATAGAGATCGCTTCCATTGCATACTTTCTATTAGCACTCAGATTGAACCTCAAGGCTGAGAAGAGGCAATCCAAGGTAACCACAAACCAAGATTTAGATGTTGCCAGACCTGAGAGGGCTCTCTCTTTTCCAATTAAGGGTGGCTGCAATAAGTGAATCTTAGGCTAGCTATGAATTACGAGGATTTGATTTGAAAGTTCTGGGTCGAAACAACAAGAGATAAAAAATCATTAGGCTATGGAATTGAGGCTAGTTTCTACCTGAAAACTTGGGGAAAAATAGGCATTATGCTTAGCCAGATAAATGATGTAGATGGGAGAAGAAAATAGGAGAAAGCCCGCTGCCCTGCAGGCATCAATTAATGGATGAATCTCGAGTGGCAGCTTTAGCAGAAAGGAAAACACAGGGTTATTAAATAGAGAAACTGACAAAGGATGGATTCTGTAAAAACAACCACTACATTTAACAATACACTCATTGTGAAAGGAGAATCATGCATGGATGGATTCCTAACAATTCCCTTAGAGAATTCTGTAGAAAAATTAGCATAAAAACACAATATGAAAATGAGCTTATAAGGAAAACATGTTGAACATGAAATACCATGATGGATCCAAAATTTTAAAGAGAAGAAACTGCTTCATTAACATATGTGGTAGCTTTAACATAATAAAAAATAAAATATATTTGTGCTGGCAAATAAAATAAATTAAATTACAGCTAAAGAATTTAATTAAATCATCTAAAATAAAATGATTTTTTTGCAATATGTTGAACTGTTAGAAGTTTGCTAGAGTTTGTTCATGAAATCTAGGATTATTTTGTTGAATCTGAGCCTAAAAGATCTACCTCCTGAATGCCACTTTGCACCTTCCTGCACAACTGCCCTCAAATTCTGGAGATGCATTTGCCACTTCTCCGAAATTGGGAAAAGGTCTCCAATATTTTAATGCTAAAAATAAGAGTCAAATCTGCCACATATGTTCTTTTAATCTGAAGATTAATCGAATGCCCAAGTATTGCAATCACTGCCACCTATGCCATTTTTATTGTTCCAAGTTTCAATTGTAAAGGATCTAGAAAGCTTTGAGGGATCCTAAGAATCATGATCAATGGCACTAGGATCCCCGTCCTCCATTACATAGCCAGAACAGGATGACTTGTAAGCAATTTCTATTTTAACCCCCAGTCCATTAATAACATCATTGTGCTTTCTCAAAGCTGAAAGTGTTTTCACTGCTTGTTTAAATGGGTTCTCCAGTTTTTTTCAAGACAGCATGTAAATGGGCCTCCCTAACACCCCGAATATCTAAAGATGATAACAAAGCATCAAATGCCTCAGCAGTGTTAATAACCTTCCAGATGCCATCCTCGATAGATGAAATTTTAAAGGAACATGCCCACTGGCCCTGTCAAATTTTAGTAACATTATCCCATTTATCTTCAGGATAAAGAAACCCATTTGCGAGAAAAAAAAAACCCTTGTTTTGCTTTCAATGTCTCTGCTGAAGTCAATATTGAGCTCACAATCCAGCACTACTGCTGGAAGCTTCTGAATACTGGAATGTACATGCTCTCCTTGCAAAAGAAACGTGTGATCTTTGATCTTAGGATGCAGAGACCTATCAATATCAAGAGGTAATTAGCTCACAAACAACAACCCATGACTTACCACATTGAGCAGGGAAGAGCCAGTTTTCATGCTTTTCATGCAAACCTCTCAAATAATCTAATGACACACTATTTTCTTATGCTCTCTTTTGTAACTGCAAACGCCTATGGCATGTGTCTGGACTGGCCCTCAAGTAAATAAATCCATCAGGAACAAGCCCGGGTAAAATAGAAACAACTGGATCAAACCATGAATCATAGATGCTAAGCTCCATCCCATTCATCCACTTTGTCTCATGAATAGCTCACACAAACACCATCTGATTGCGGAAAACACTTCTTTCCATGAGTCGTAGAGGCTTTAATCCACCTGCAGACTCTCGCTCTTGCATCATCCTCATTACAAAAATGTAATTCTGAAATGTGTAAGCATACCTTTGTGGTTCAACATATAAAGCATCCAATATATTGAAATGATCAGGCCCAGTGTCTTGCCACTTAGAAATAGGCTCAGGAACCACCTCTACAAGGTCACGTAACTCAAGTGTCTCATTCAAAATCCTATATAGAAATGTGGTTTTCCCAACAATAATATTACCTTCCACACAAAAATGTGAGCCTCTTTTTCTGCATTTTTCTCTCTCCATCCTGCACGGTTTCTTCTTCCAGCTCTTCATCCACACTCTCCCTGATGTAAGAAGTTATACTCTCTGCATGTTTATTGTTGATGATCCCAATGGAACTACGTAGAAACTCAACCATATTTTCATTTCCATCTCAAAAAATGCTAATACAATGAGTTGATAGACACTTTGGCCAATTATATTCCTCCAAATAGAATTACTGATAAAACTTCTAGTTCTTCCTACGAGTAATATTTTCATCAAATCATCATTTGGAGGTTCTATTGCCAGTGCCAAAGCACCAAGTGTATCCATAATCATATTGATCGAAAGCAAGTGAACTAAAGTGAGGGGGGGAATTCCTGTTATACATGCAGAAACAAAATTCAAAACTAGAGAAACCACATTAACTATCAGCTGGAACTGCACAAATTTTTGAATGTTTACATATACTGAACGCCCCCATTTTGCTACATTTACAATTGCTGCAAAATTTTCATCTAAAATCACCACATATGCGCTTTCCTTTGCAACCTCAATCCTAGTTGTGGCCATAACAAGCCCAAAGTCGGCTTCATGAAAAGCTGGTGCATCATTTGTGCCATCACCTGTCACAACAACAACTTCTCCTAGAGTTGTGCACAACTGTCTCACCAAGGTGTGCTTGTCCAATGGTGAAGATCATGCCATAACCTGAATCTTTAGTATCAGAGTCTTCATCTCTTCTAAGCTCTTTTCATAAAAATCAGGTCCTTCAATTGCTACACCATCATCTGTTAAAATTCCACTCTCCTGCAATTGCTTTTTCTGTGTTAATATTGTCACCATTGACCATCCTCACTGTAATACCTGTAGTTCTACAGAGTTCAACAACTTCTTTGACACCAGGACACACAAGATCCTTGATGCCAACAATGCATACACATGTATAACCATTTGTAGGAATGGTTTGTCTCCACTTCTGACCCTTTAGCGACATCATGACAACATAGGTCAATGAGGCCAATGATAGCTGCAAAGGATGTCCATAGATCATGACTCGTATTTGCAAAAACAATGCTTTTATGGTTACTCTTTCTCTCTGATTGCTTTGTTGCCTCAAGTTGTCGAATTAATCCTGCACAAAGGTGTATTTCTTTGCTTGTAGCTCTTGTAAGTGAAAAAATGAAAAGACGGCTTACAAGGAACATGCAAACCGCCAATGTGATTAGAAGAATCAATGTTTTCTGACTTTGACTTGTCATGGGACCCCAAATGCGTTTATGTGGAATAATAAAAACAAATACCAGGGCTTTTCTAGCCAGATGATGTGAGGCACTTTCTAATGTATATTGTGCACCTTGAATTCTTACATCAGAGGTGCTGGAAGTTTCATTGCCCAATATGGATATATTATCCAATTTAATTTTGATATACAGAGCTGCTCCTGCCACCACGACATTACTAGATTTTGTAGCTTCCAATAGTAAAGGTTTGTCTACATCACCTTCCACATGGAAAGTAGAACCCGTTTGTGCAAGAAAATAACCATCTTCTGTGGCTAGATACATATCAATACCTTGAAGGTCAAATTGCATTATGATGTTTGTTAAACTACTCATTAGCACTCCTAAAGCCACAACACTAGAAGGAGCTGCATTAGATGAATATTTAACAGAATCCAATGACATGAATAAGAGTTCTTTAGATTGACCAAATGTCAAGCCCCAAGTAGTGAGTCCATGCTCACTATATAGTGCATCTTGAAACCACTTTGTTTCCCAGAAAGCATATGCACTTGTTGGAATCGCCTCTCCTAATGGTTTTCCTATGCTAAAAGTAATTGAATGATGATAACAGAGATATCCTTGACTCCTTTCAGATAATACATTTCTCTTTGAATTATTGGTTGTATTTTCAAACAGGATGAATGCCTTAGTAAAATTTGTATAGTAAGAGACGAGTAATCCATTTTTTCCCATGAAGAAAACTTATGTTGTGTATGGATTAGTTGAGTATACTAGGAAAGTGTAGGATTTACCTGCTCTTCTAATGTTGAATATGAAGACAAGCTTCCCTTCAGTACAGATTACACCATAAGATTAGGTAAATGGGCTACAGATGCATTGTTTCCCTCAAGAACTGATCTTGTGCTTGCTTTGGCATATGTGAGCCATTCACCACAAAGATTATTAGAAACAACAAAAACTGAATGTTGAGCATGTTTTGATGCAAAATACCATGTTATTATTGTTATGGTTATAAAAATTGCAATAAGGAACACCTTTAAATAATAAATCATGAGCAATATTTTCAAAGTGACATCAGGCAACATCTTTGTGACTATATAGCCCAAGATCATAAGCTCTTGGGAAGAGAGAAGGGCAGTGTCAAATTGTCAATACCCACTCTCTTGGAATTCAATATACTCTGGAAAGTCTTCGCCACCAAGGAATTAGTCACCTTGACCACATCCCACTGGATTTGCAGCTATAAACCATGAAAAAGGTGAGAAGTTTTCACAATGTAAAATTATAAGGACACATGCATCAGGTGTAACCAAGAGTCAATCGTTCATCTGGTCATATCTTCTGATCCGGATGCTGATTTTGGGAGTGCGATATACCATTGGAAATATCTTTCAGAGCTGCTTCCGATGAACATGTTTAGGACATGATTTTCACTGAAGCTCACGTGCAAAACATCTATGAAAACTATATATAGTAAGAGTCCAATTTGATCATTGGTGACAGGCTGCAAAGACTGGAACTAACACTTTCTTCCCATTTACAACTGTAATGATGTCTCCCAAGACAGGCCAGCCATAAGCATCTCATTTTGTTGTTTTCAGTCCAAATTTTCTAGCCGGTCCATCTACAGGAACATCAAGCATCAGAACTCTAGTGACACTCAGTTGCTCAACAAACTCATCCAATGCAAATTTAGTGCCCAAAATGGGTCAAGTAATTTTCCGAAAATTTACCAACTGATCAACAATGACATTTACATATCTACTGGAATTCAAAACCCCACACCAGGTGATGCTCCTGATGGAGAGTACATAGAAGTGTTTATGCCAATCAAATTTCCTGAACTATCAAGAAGAGGACCTCCAATGGTCCTTTACCATCTGTCTGAATCACATTGTGTATTCGATGGCCAGTTGTAGCTGAAATTATCTACCTCGAAAGCCCAATAATGATAACAGTCATCAAGGTGTGATCCAAACCAAATGGATTCCCAATTGCATACACTTTTTGTCCTACAAAAATATTTGCGGAAATTTCAACTGCCATGGGTATCAATTTATCTTTTGGCGCATTCATCCATAACACTGCAACATTTTTATCTTTTTCATGTCCAACTACCTCTATGTCATGTGTTGACTAAACACCAATAGTTACTCTCAAATATAACAAGAAATTCTTGTCCTTATATTCTTTAGAAATATCTAACACTGTCTATAATAGTTCTCACTTACCACTTGTAGATTTCATGAATCAGTTTGGAAAGGGTCTCATTAGTAAGATCCAAGAAAATCAAGTGGGAGAGCTTGAATTATGAATGTAAGTTTATTTCAAAATAACACATGAAAATGCACCAAAATGCATGTCTAGATTCTTTATAAGTTATAACTACTCATCTGAGCAACATGCCTAAAAAATGCTTATGCAATTTGAGATATTTCATCAAAAGGCTGATTGCCAACATCATCTCTACTTTATGTAGATATTGTTGGGTGTAAGAGGAGTTTGCTAGCATTGATGCTAAAGTAATAGGGTTGGTTCCTCTAGCTGACATAGAAGGAATATTGGCACTACGAAGTTCGGTTACTACTTCAGATATCTACAAAGTGTTGTTGTAGGGACATGAAAGCCATCATCTGGTTGAACACTTTTGTACTCTACTTGATTGTAAGTTAGATATCCTAAAAACCATCTAATATGGTTAGCCTCCTTTCAGGTAAGGATGGGATTCCTTGACCCTCTATAACGATGTTTACAATTTGGGGATTGTTTTAGCTCCTAGAACAGTATCTTGGTTTGGTAACTGATGTGGATCTCATGTTTGAGTGTATGGATAGGCCCATTATTAGAAGATCATAATATGATTTGGGCAAGAAATCACCACCTCCTTTGTTTCGATACTGTAGCAATGAAGATCACTTTGATATTCCTTTTCCAAATTTTTTCTCCAAACAATCCCTAAGGCCTCCTCAAGCTGCCTGTCAAACTAATCGACACAATATTCATCACTTTGGCCCAATACTTGACAAACTCTTGCTCCAAGTTTGCTTCCAAATCACTGTGGCAACTATCACTGGTTTAGGGCATCTAACCATGAGATTTGCCCCATCCTCATTGACTTCCACATGCTTCCCTATCATGAATTAAAACTAATCCACAAGTTAGGATCCAACATCTACAAGAATTCACTAAAATACATACCTTAAGCTCACTGTTTTGAGGTCTCCTTCATTGCTACAATCTAGGCTTGGTTAAGGCATCACACAGTCCATTCTTCTAGCCTTCAATTCTACCCAGAATTTCTCTAGATGAAAGTGGCTACCCTTTGGAAGTACCCTCCTCCTCAACGCTGTTGTCCTAGGCATGAGTACATTCCTTCGGATTCACAAGTTGCAAATATTTTTACATAGCCCCTAGCAAATGCAAAGTTTAAGATGCTGAGGGAGATACTAGGTTTGGTGGAGAATACTTTCCTTGCAAATAAAGAATTTATAGTTTTTATCTATTGCTCAATTAGCTCTCTAACACTGATGGCATATCAATAGGATTGATTTATACCATGTAATGATATGCTCCAACAGATCCATCTTCCTAGTTTCCTATGTGCAATAAAGAGAGAGCAAAGTGATGGTTGGACACTAATTTGTCTTGGAAGGAAAGTGGCAATGATGTAGAGAGAGAAAGTGAGGGCACATGCATGCTTCCAATTTGCATATACCAGACTCGTCCTTGTCCCAAATTTAGAACTATTGTTCAGATTTAGCATTCCAAATAGCTAGAGTTTGCTTTTACCAATTGTAGCATGTAATATCCCCAAATAGGGATAATAGAAAAATAACAATATTTCCAAAACTTGTGCACAGAAAAATATAAAAATTTATTGGTGTATAAAAATTTCTACACTAAACCCAGATTTATATTCAAATCACTTATCTGATTTTTCTGCTAAAAGAAGTAAATTTCTAAGTATTTATGAACTTAGAACAAGTACAACAAATCCCTTTATTTATGCCCAGAAATTCTAGAAATGAAATACAAGACTTTCTTTTAATTTTTCTAAGTTAAAACAGAACTAAGTATGTACATTTAAACACAAAGTACCTCAGACACTATTTTTTAAACCCTAGTCATCCTCTTGAATGTTCAAAAATATTAGATTTGTCACTTGTGTGAATACAATTTTTCAGTTTCGTATGATTAATCATTAACCTATAAATCTAACAAATCTGTATATGCCCATTACTTCAATAGTTTTGACAATATTAGATGGTATTGGTTTCATATTGTTTAGTTGTCATTTATCATTCATCTCATTTGATTGTACGTATTTTGTAGGTTGTTGGCCATGTTTTTCTTGTAATAACGTTTTTGGACATTTTTTCTAGCTAGTGCACTTTTTGGAGGTTTCTCTGACACAAGAACCAGCTTAGAGGCACCAAAAGTTTCAGCATTTTGGGTAGCAGTTTCAGAAAAGGAGAATAAAAGTTCTTCCAATGTTTTTGTGAAGAATAATGTTGCAAATATTGATGATGGTGCCAAGGTAGTTGTTAACAAGAAAAAGAAAAAGAATATTTTTTCAGTAAGGAAAATGTTGGAGCTCCCACTGGTGATTTATATAATGCTTATAAGGTTCAACAGAAGGAGGAAGATGTGAACCTTCCAGAACCATCCAAAGTAGTAACCGATGTTGTCAAGATTAAGACTTCCTCAAAAGATCCTGAGAAGCAAGTACTAAAAGAAGTGGATGACTGGGAAGATGCAGCTGAGCTTTCAACTCCTATGAGTCAAGTAGTTATTTTAGTTACTAAATGTTCAAGAGACAAAAAGTACTCTAGTGAGTTTTTTTTGACAATCAAGGATCAGTGAAATTACTTGGAAATTCCCAAGCACTTGCAAGTCATGTAGGAGAGGCTGATGCATTAGCAAGCACTGCAAGAGGTTTTGAAAGGCATCCGAGTGGGAATTATCTACTTGAACGTCGTGGGAGAAATATGGCCAGTTTGGATGATGATAGATGGGCCAAGCCGGTGGATGCTTTTGCTGCTGGCTATGATATGCAGATGGATGCGGGTCTAAGTGGTTCCTCATCTATGTTTCAACTTGGCTAAAGTTATAATACCGGCTTTACAAGAAATACTTGTGCAACACAAATGAGTATGAATGGCATCCTTCTTGGAGGGCCTTATATGCAAGCACCATTTCCACAAGTTGGACAAGTGAGAAATAATTCTGATGCTAATAGGTGGCAGCATGCTTTTGGTTCACAGGAGGGTTTGATTCCTCCTCCACAACCTTCTCTGCCCATAATTCATAAATCAGAGAACCAATATGAAGTGGGCAAGGTTTCTGATGAGGATCAGTTGAAAAAATGACAAATTAAATCCATCCTTAATAAATTAACGTCCCAAAAATTTGAAATTTCTTTTGAACAGGTCAAAGAAGTGAAAATTGAATTTGCATCATGTATTCATGGTATAATATCTCAAATATTTGACAAAGCCTTGATGGAGTCGACTTTTTGTGAAATGTATGCAAAATCCGGTTTTCAGCTTGTTGCAGGATTACCAAAATTTTATGAAGATAATGAGAAGGTTGTTTTCAAGTGAGTTCTTTTGAAAAAATGCCAGGAAGAATTTGAAAAAGATGAAAGAGAAGAGGTAGAGGCTAAGAAAGAAGAAGAGGATGGTGAAAAAATCCTTTGAGTAGAAGGAATATGAGAGAAGAAGGCTGCAACACAACGATGAATGCTAGGAAATATAAGGTTTATTGGTGAGCTTTATAAAGAATGTATGTTGACTGAAATAATTATGCATGCATTCATTAGGAAATTAATTGGTGAATTTCAGCATGCAAAGGATGAAAATGTTGAAGCTTTGTGTAGACTGATGAGCACTATTTTTCATATGATTGATCATTCAAAGGCCAAGGAACATAATGATGCTTACTTTGATAGGATGACAAAAATGTCCAATACCCAAAGGCTTCCCTCTAGGCTAAGGTTCATGTTGAAGGATCTGATTGATCTGAGGGGGAATGGATGGAAAGAAAGGTGGAAGTTTGAGGGCCATAAGAAAATAGAGGAAGTGCATTGGGATGTTGTGCAAGAACTACATGGACAGAGAGGCCACTCTCGAGGTACCAATATGGGACATGCATGTCGGAGACTTGTGACACCACTTGATCATGGTGTGAGAGGACCTACAATGCCAAATTACATGGCATGTGAAAAAATGGGTTCACTTCCACATATGGGTGGGATTAAAGGGCCACAACCCCATATGGGACCACGTGATTGTGAATTCACTAGTCAAGATGCTTAGATTGTGGATTGGGCTCAATTTGAAAATTGGTCTATGCCAAGCCCTTCAACACACAGAGCTTCTGATGATGGCCACTTAACTCTTGGTCCTAAGGGAGGTCTTGGAAAGGGAATAAGAAAGAGGACTCAACCTCTGCCATATGCTAAGAGTGCTCTAGCAGATATTCCACCATTCACATCTCTGAGTAATAGACAAATAGGTGTATGTCTGATTTCAGGTTGCAGTTCTGACCGGATGCCAGTTGGTATGAGAGATGAAATTTTGACAAGGACTTATGCTGCAAAAAAAACTTTATTTGCAAAATCACGTGTCCAGGACATAAATTTTTTGGATAATGACAGAAGAGAGTTTAAGAATTCATACTCATCAGGTGACAGAGGTGGGAAGACTGCAAATGTTGAATTTCAACAAGTGACAAGGTTGTGTCAATCATGGCAAAAACAAAGTGGTTGAAATAAGGGTCAAACCATGCTACCAATAGTAAAATAAAACTGCGCGAAGAAGGGGTGGGCGAAATTTTGGTTGGCAGAAAAGGATCTACCAGCATCACCTCGAAGAAGCACGTAGTTTTGAGAGTAGTTTGCTAGGAGAGGTGGGAAGGTATGGTCGAAAGTTGTTGGTGGAAGAACTGTGGTCTACACGCAAGCCTGCACTCGAAAAAAACAAAACCACAAGAAGCATAAGGTGGCAACTCACTAAGAAGGAAGCAGCACGTGCTAGACTAGTCGACAACATTGAACCATTGAGAAATCGCGAGGGAAAATACACACAAATGACCGATAGAAGGGCAACTATCAACATAATTAGTTTGTGGATGGAGGAGTGCTATTAGAGCCAGATATACCTGTGTTTGTGTAGGTTTAGTAGCCACCACACATGCGATCGAGTAGCCTAGTTGAAGTCACAGTGATGTGTCGTCAGGCACAATATGACCGAGAATTGGAGCAACTGTAGTGGACAGGCTGGGAAGTGCATAGATCGTAGTCATAGGTAAGCAGGTGGATTGTCGAATCGGGTGCAGGAGCCCATGTCAAACTTCTTGTGCCTACATCCAAAATAGTCTTGCCTTCAAAATGGTGCATGTTCTCAAATATAGTTTTTTAATAAGCATACATCCTCACATGTCACATTTGGGAAAAGAGTTGTAGGGAATCTCCACAATTCTCTTACTGCCCATGTCTTTCCCTGTACCAAATCACTAACATTTGTGCATATCCTTTATTAAATAGCTAATATTTTCTCTCTTCAACATCTCATAATTATAATGAACAATTTCCTCAAGATGGTGTTTCGCAACAAACTTTGCCTCATGAGAAGGTGTCTCATCTCAAGGAGCAATTTGTAGATCAACATACCACTTTGAGGGAATTTATAAAGAGGATGATAGAATAAATTTAAGAGTGATAGTTAAAGATGACTTCATATTTCCCCAGTTTTGTAGGTGAGGTGGGTAATGAGGCATTTATGGATCAAATATCAAGGGAAGAATTACAAACAATTTTGCACTATTTCCAAAAGTATAAGAACCCTCAGCCAGTTCGTAGGACAATATAATTCTTCTAGGGGTTCTATGACCTCCTTCAAAAAAGCAACTAAGAATTGCTGACAAATTAAAATACACATGCAGGATTTGGGAGCTTTCAATTCAACATTTCAGGCTTTAATCCCAAAAATTAGACAAGACAAGAATGAGATGATTTCAAACCCATATCACTATGTAATTGCATCTACAAAATCATTACAAAAATTAGCACATGTAGGGTCAAAATCCACTAAGTTGATTCTGTGTCATTAGAACAAATTTTCATCCTTCCTCGGAAACAAATCCATTATGGAATAGGAGTAGCCCAAGAAGGAATTTATAACATCAAACCAAAAAATTACAAGCAATGTTAGTGATTTTGTCTTTCCAAGGCATATGATAGAGAAAACTAGCTTTATTTAGGGCTACTCATCCATATAGGGTTCAATGTGCAATTTGTTAACTAGATAATGAATTGTCCTTCCTCAATATTTTTGCAATTCTAATTAATGGATCAACCTATTCTTCTATCATTCCTACAAGATACCATGGGTAGGTATGACTAATGGCTCCTTTTATATTTTTGACTGTAGAGTAGGTGGTCTCAACAGAGTTGTAACAGAAACAAATCAGATTCAAATTTTATAGATATAAAAGATAAAAACAAATGTAAATGTCTTTGTTTGATTGTTACTCCACTCTGCTGTGGGCATGTTATAGGAAATGTGATTGGAAAAAGGATGGCGAAACAATGCATATCACATCTTGGATATGGTTCATTTGCTATTAGATATCGCTTAGCCACTTGAGCCATCGACTTTGGAAATGTTTCTATTAGGAATTGCTATGGTTTTTAATATTGTGATTATTTCACCTCATGGTTATTTTGGGAAAGAAAATGTTTTAGGAATGACAGACACGACATTGGTGGACAAGTAAACAAATTTTTTATAATTGCAATTTCCATTTCATGATATCCTCACTTTATTGTTTGATTGTATTTTGGATGTTTCTTTTGATTTTGTTTTGTATTTTAACTATGAAATTGAAAATACTTAGTATCATGTTCATTTAAACAAAAACCAAATCTTGAAGATGAAATTAGTATTACACTATATTGATTGGAATCTTTACAACTATTTTGTGTTAAAAAAATTTCATGACTATCAGAAAAGGTTACTTTCATGTTGTTATTTGAGTACATGTTGTTTATGTACTTGTCTAAGTTCACACGTTAGAAAATGAAATGTTATTGTGAATAAAACGACAAGGATTAAACATCACACCTCATATTATTTGTTTTCACAAGTTATCTACAGCTTGAGTTTTTTAGCACATAACTTAGTTGACATGATTTTTCCTAAGCTTTCTTTTCTATATATGGTGACATTTTATTTGCTTTGTTTATACAGGTTATCTGACCACATTATAGTGGCCATTATCACCCCAATGAAGAAAATTTGTTTGAGTTTCTTGCTTGTATGGGGAAAAATGGCTTTGACATTGTTGATGTTGAGGTATATGTCGTATAAACTATTTATAGTCTAATTTAGTTTACATTCTAGTGTTAATTGTCTTTCATGTCTTACACTCTACATTGTATCTTATTTTGTTTTCAGTAAATGAACTAAGTATTGATGGTAAGAAGCAGGATTTGAAAAGAGGGGAGCAATAACATTGGAGCGACAAATGCAAAGAGAGAGAGAGGAGAATTGGTCTGGTGATACCCTTAGAGCCAATATCCCACATAATACACACATAAATACTAATGGTCAAGTATTTAGAGTTTTTGAATTCACCTACAATGCCTTGACAACACAATGATAATGTTTTGAAGTGATGAAACATCATTTTATGTGTAAATTGTAGTCCAACCAATATTAAGTTAGAAACCCATATTGTAATACTTTAACATTTCATATAATATAATTTATGTGGTTGAAATCATTTATAGCTGCATTTGATATTGTTTAGTATTCTGATTAACATATGCAACTTTGTGTTTTCATATTAGATGAACATGCACATTGTATGACATTTTTTAAATCATACAAATTAATTTATGTTGATTAATAATAAACATAAAATCAATTTGAAACTACTAAATTAGTAGTTTATATTGATTAATGATGAACACAAATAAAATGAATATACGACTAAATTAGTAATTTATAATGATTATTAATGAAAGTAAATGAAATGAATATAAACTAATAAATTAGTCGTTTATATAATGAATATGAAACTACCAAAAAAAGATAAATGACTATCACAAATGATAAATTTGTGATTAGAAATGACAACTAAGTTTTGCATATATACGACTATTAGTAGCTAATTTACAATATCTTATAACACGACCAAAATTTAGTCATATTTCTTCGGTTATTAATTGGTTTCAAACTATGATTAAAACTTTCATATATATGACTATTAGTAGCTGACTTACAGTATCTTATAACACGACCAACATTTTGGTCATATTTCTTTGGTCATTAATTGGTTTTCTCGGGTGATCATGTAGTAATATATTTTGTTGTATATTTGGTCATTAATTGTGACAATTAATGACCAAATCAAAGATTAAATCAATGACTAAATCAATGACCAAATTAATGACCAAATCAGTGACTAAATTAATGATGAAATCAATGACTAAATTAATGATCAAATCACTGACTGAATTAATGACCAAATTAGTACTAGACAACAAAATTTAGATAACCAATTAATGACTAAGCTAAAAATGACTAAAATTTGGTCGCGTTATAAGATACTGTAAATTAGCTACTATTGGTCATCGATTGAAAAATAGTCATTTATATGCAAATTTTAGTCGTTTTTTTAGTAATTAATTAGCTATTTTCTACTAGTGGTTATTCAAATAATTAATCATTTTAATTAAGGACCCTAAGTCTAACTTAAGAAAATTAAAATATTAAAGTGAATTAAATTAAACATGTGATGAGAATGTTCCAAGTGACGTGGATCAAGTAACTTCTAATATTAGTTGTTTATTAGAGATTAGATCATGACCATTGGTTTTCCAATGAGAAAATTATAAGAGAAGGGCTTGGGGTCACTTGGAGAAAACACATTGGCATAGCATAGAGGCTAAGCTGAATTATACGACGTGTTTTGCTAAGAATTTCAGAGTGAGTTTGTAGTGTAGCGTGGGGCAGTATTGGCGAGGGATTCCGATCCAAGGCTAGGAATAAACAAAAACAGAGAGGAAGCATATCTAGTAACATAGAGGTAAAAAATTGTTACGTAGTTCAGCCAGAGCCCAGTTAGGGGCAGCACAGAAGCATCAAGAGCCCTTCAGGGCTGACACAGACCTAGTTAGGGCACTGCAGGGGAAGAATAAGCCCAGAGAGTGTGACGCAGTCCCTTTCAAAGTAGCATAGAGGCTGACATAGGCTAGTAAGGCTAAGCATAGGGATGAGGAGCAGTGTTGGGGTTTTGGGTGGGCCAGAAAGGGTTCGAGTTATGTAAATCTTGTTTGAGGGTGTGAATTATCCATATTTTGTGTCTCTGAGTGAAAGAGGTATCACTACCGTCATTTTATCTGTAGGGACAACCATGCGTAGTGCCCAGAAACTGTTGTATTCAAATTCTGCATAATAATAAAACCCTCCAGATCTAGCTACACCATTTTTCCTGCATTTGGTTTTTCTAGGGACATTTGTCCAAAACATCTGTGTGTCACTTTTTCATATGTGTGTTATATTCAGTAAATTATCTGTATGTGTAGGCTCCTATTTGTGTTTACTTCGCTCTTTTCTGAATATTCAGATTAATAACTTTTATGATTAATTATGCAAGAGAATTAAATCAATAGTTAACATTAGGGTTTCTTCTATTATCAAATTTTCACACGGTATCAGAGCATTGTAGATCAACCTAAACCTCCAACAAAACTACTGAAGAATTTTTGGTTGTATAGTGGCAGCTAAAGCAACAGAGATCTTTAAAGGGCAGCACATCACTAGGAGGAAGCAGTCCCAACAGAGGCCATGTAAGGGCCGATGTACTCCCATATGAGTGATGCAGGAGCAGCCTGCAATGTGCAGTCACTACGTAGAGGCTGCATTGAGCCAGTATGCTCATGCAGAGACTAGCCGGAGGGACGCAGTTCAATTTCAAGTTGCTTTGCATAGTTTCCATAGTCTGGAAGAAGAAATCCAGATCTTCATAAGTTGTTGGTGTGGTGGAGGTTCTGTCGATGCAGAATCGCGCCTAGCTAACTTGAAAAATAGTGGGAGGAGAACAGCCGCTCAACATATTTTTTCCAAATAAATCTAAGGATCGATTAGGAGGGTGATTGAAGAGGGCTGATTCAGAGGATTTGGCAGATTTTCAAGGAGTAAAATCAGTTCTCATAGGGATTAGCTACTATAGAGGGTGCCTTTCCTCCAAGGACCCTATATCCGAGCTTCTGTTGAAGAGTAGAAACAACAACAGGGAGAGGAGTATTTGTTTCGATAGATTTTTTCTGAGCTAGATGGCGCCATACAGAGTGTGTGATCAGGATAGGTTGGATGTCTTATCCTAACAGTCTTGGAGGCATACGCATTACGAGAGAATGCATAAAGTGTCTTGACTACACCAACCGATGCTACTCTTCTCACAATGCGTAAGGAGGCTAAGGTGCATGCTAAGTGCTTCATCACGGACGGGCTCAAGGATCATGTGATCCAACACATAGCTGACAAGAAGACAACTAATGTTATGTGGAAAGTGTTAAGCAGTATGTATCAAGGGAAATCCATCCAGAAGAAAATTCTTCTCGAGAGATAGATGAGGTTATTTGTGATAAATAAGGGAGAGGAAATCGATCCTTTCCTCTTCATGTTGCAGTCAATTTGCGATGAGCTAATTGCCATGGGGGTCAAGGTGGAGGATGATGCCATGGTGAGGAATGCTCTAAATGCAGTCACAGATGAATGGTAAACATTTGTCCAAATCATTTTGGGCATACATTACCTCCCAATCTGGGATGACATGTGGGCTAGCCTCCGAAAAGAGGTTTGTTTCTCACATCTCACGCTATTTGTGGTTTTTTTCTTTTTTTGTGTTACTTGTTTCTTTGAGATTATTTATAGTAGTAGTTTTTTATATTGTATTTTGAAACTGAATGAATTTGAATATTACTAGGATCACCAATATATATATATATATATAGTAATTATGGCATCAATATAGAAATGTGAAAATTACATGTCTCATTTTTGAAAAACAAAAAAAACTATATCAGTCCTTATACATTCTATTGACACAATTTTTTGGGTGGCACTGTTAGACCTGTGAAGTTTCACCAAAGTCAACTTTAAAAAAATTTATTGTTAATGTACCAAGCCTTTTTAAGGAATCCCTAACTGTTATCATATCAATCAATTTTGATTCCATGGCATGGAAATATACTAATGCATGGGACCACACTTATACAAAGATATGCTACAAATAAACCTGAAACATAACTGATATGATTTTGAACTTTCTGCCCTTAAATCAAATAGGCACCCTTGAGTCTTTGGCATGGAATCCTGACAACATTAAGAGTTTAGGTTATTAACTTATTTCAGACAAACATATTTCTTGTAAAGTGTCGATACGTTTTAGAAGTACCCAAATGAGTGACTTTGTTTGAGGGATAAATATATACCCTCTTTAACCAATAGATCACTTTGGATTTATTTTCTTGACAAATTATCATACTTATTTATTTATTTATTTAATGTGGAATTCACTATATGTTTAATTACAAAAAATTCCAATCTGCTATTATGAACAACCTGAAAACAAATTTTATTTTCATAAAAACACATAATTTCTCTACCAAATAACAACATAATAGAATAGAAATAATTTCACAAAATTTACGAAATAAACCACACAATTTTTCTAGGTAACCCAACAGGGAAAACTTTGCTTTCTTCATAATTTTATTAAGGAAAATTGAGCAACATATCTAATACACATACTAGCAGGTTCTAATATGAAAATACAATAGTTTTCCTACCTATCCTAGGCCTAAAAATTATTCCTGGTAGTTGACCTACTTCCTTCTCCTATATGCACTAGAGGCTTTGATTTTCCAACACAAAAAATTAGTAAATAATATCTTATTTCCTATCGTTGGGTAAGCTCCTATTAAATAGGAATTTCCCCTATTTCTATATGCAGTCCAAAGAGAAACTTTCCTTCCTCAAACGTTTGCGGAAGAAACACTTGGCTCGTTCCTCTAGAAGCTCTCTTGCTCACAAAATCATGCTCAAAAATTGATTGATTAATTGTGTGCCTTTGATCTCCTTATAAGATTTTCTATTGGGCTAGTTTTAGTGAGTTTTCTAAATTAGGATTTGAATTGGAGCTTTTCCAGTTAACAAAAGTCAACGCTCTTAGTTAACTGGATCCTCCTAAAATTTATGAGGCTAATTTCACTTATTCATGCAGTTCCCAATTGAACTCACAGGAGAGGATAGATAAATCATCCTCCACAAACACACAGTATTCAAAATACTTCTCTAACTCAAAATCATCACTAGAACTCATAGATGTCTAAGAATATCTCCAAACTGATTCCCTAAATCATGGAAAAGATGAAGGAATCCTTTCCTTCGCTACTTTTAAACACTCCCTCTTAGTGAGGAATGTATTTTTTACAGCTACCAACTTATCTATGTGATGAACAAAACTACCTCTTGCATATTCCTTGGTGAATATGTTTTTCATCTGCTCCCCTATTGGAAGTTACTATAGCTTGAATATCCCCTTCTACACACAATCTCTAGGATGGTGATACGAGATCTTGATATGCTTTGAGAGATCAAATTTTTTTTTATTCTAAGAGAGTTTAATTAACCTATTATTATCACAACGTATCCTGTTAGGCTCCATCCTCTATCTAAAAAGTCCCATAAGTAACTTCCTCATCCAAATAGTGTTGCAAGTTGCCTCACTAGCAACCATGTACCCAACCTCTGTTGAACTGAGTGAAACTAATCTTTGCTTCTTTATTTACCAAGAAAATATAGTTGACCCAAGGGTGAAGATGCCACCTGAGATACTATTCTTGTTTGTAGAGCTCCTTTCCTAATGTACACCAGCGAAGCACTCAAGCCTCACTCAATCAAGTTGTTTGTACTAAAATCGATAGTCTTTTTCGCCTCTGAGATATCTAAACACATTCTTTGCAGCAACCAAATGCACTATGGTTGGTTCAACCATGAACTAACTTAGTTGGTTGACTTCAAAAGAAAATATCAAGTCGTGTGTTGACAAAATACATCAACGATCCACTCAGTTTTCAGTATACTCTAAGATCCACTTGCTCTGTTGTAGTAGCACCCACCTTACTCCATTTTGTGACTATATGTGTTGCCATGGGCCTGCAATATTTCATATGAAATTTCTGGAGAACCTATGTTGTGTACTTTCCCTATCCCATAAAGATCTCGCCATCACCCTGCCAAACATCCAAGCCAAGGAAATTGTGCACAAGCCCCATATCCTTCATCTCAAACTCCTTTGCAAGGTCCTCCTTGTAATCTAGGATCAAGCTCTCATCTCTAGTCAATAAAAGGTCATTGACATAGAGAACTAGAATGAACGGAATACCTCCAACCATTATGTAGTACAAGTTGGCATCTGACTCATTCTTAGTGAAGCCCAATCCTCAAAGGTAGTTTTCAATCCAAGTGTACCATGCTCTCGAAGCTTACTTGTGCCCATAAATATCTCTCTTCAACCTGTAGAAATTTGTGTCTCTGTTGAACTGCTCAAACCCCTTTGGATAATCTATATATATCTCCTCCTCAACAACTCCATTGAGGAATGTTTTCTTCATGTCTATCTAGTGGATCTTCCACTCCATCTATGATGAAAGTGATAGAATAGTCCTGATGGATGAATATTGTGCTACTAGGGCAAAGGTATCCTCATAGTATATGCCCTTACTATGTGAGAAGCCTTTGGCCACAAACTTGGTCTTGAAATTCTCCACACTCCCATCTAGGTCCAACTATGATTTTCCCCTTAGGTCATGGAAAAACTTCCCAGACAACATTCTTCATGATAGAGGAATACTCCTCCACAATGGCATCTTGCCAAACCTATTGAGAAGCTGCCTCCTCATAACAAGAAGCCTCAATTTCCACCAACTTTGTCATCAATGCCATATAACCTGTGTACCTCTATGGTTGTTTACTCTGCCTAAACATGGTGCTAGGAACCTCGATATTCTCTTAAGCCTCCTAGGTCAACCTCTTGACCCAATTCACCTTATTCCTTCCTATGGAGGCTGGCTCTGGTTGATCTGTTTACTCTTAGCCTTGTTTGTCCTACTCATCCTGTTGTGCTACCCTCTTTCCACTAGACTTTCATTGTGGATCACTTTTAGATGTTAGTTTTGCCTCTTGTTTGAGAGGGAGTAACTCCTCCTCGGGTACTACAATCTTCTCACACTCTAAGGAAACTCTCAGATCTTGATCCTCATGGAATCTCACATCTCTCTTGAGAATTTTTTTCCTGGATCCCAGAAGATACATGCTACTACAATTCGACAGTTTGGTTGTTATAATGTCATATTTTTCTTGATTTTTTTTTTTAAATCTCCAACTTTTATTAGATATCCAATAAACACAATTATCGTCGGATATCCAATGATACACTAGTCAGATATACGACACTAATTTTGTTCATCAAATATTCGATGATAATTGAATGTTTTCCAAATATCCAACTAACATTCACATTTTTTCAAATATACGACATCTGATCACGTCAACTATCAAATGACCTTAAATTAACAAACTCAATACATATAACACTTTATAAACCAATACTATTTTAAACTTGAATTTAATTCATTTAAATTTAAATCCTAGCCATTTAATTTTTCTTTATCATCCTGTAATTGTGAGCTTAATGATATGATCTTTGAAGTCATGGCAAAACCCCAACAATGAAAGCGCGATCATATGGTCATCGGAACTACTCAAACGAGACTAGAAAAGGCGTTGGGATATCATTTTCAATAGGGTGAATGCTACATTTCCCTTGAAAATTTCGACAACATCTGCTACCAAAAAATTGTCCTTTAAGTATGTGTGAAGTCAAATATTTTCACATTAAAGGCTTCAAATTAGTGAACATCGGGAAGCCTAGTTGATGATCCCTATCCTATTGACTACAACTTTTGTATTCACTATTTCTTTCATTGCAACACCTTTAGTAGATATTGATGGTGTTCATGAGTCTATTTTTCATTCTCTTCTTTATGGAAACAATATTATCTCTGATGCCATTATTCCTACCTTTGAAACTATCAGTTTTTACTTCTATCCCATGGGGGAAGTAGCTTTCGTCAATGAATGGATACACAATAGGGACCCTATGAGTCAATGATTCATGTTGTTGATGTAGTTTCCAAACACCACGAACATTCGATGGTCTATCATGGCCAGAGACTTTATGATGGGTTTCCTAAATACCTAACCTATGACAACAAGTTTCATTCTATTGTTGAATCTTGTAAGAAGTTGAAGAATTATATTCAAGGCTACTCTGACATGTTGCACTCACATGCTTATATGATTGTTGAGAATCATACGTTCTTCATATTTTGTTTGATCCTCTCCTTAAATTATCACCTCAAAGAAAGGATTCAATCGTGTCTATGACGTGTGATATTGATATCCTTCTACCAAAGACCAAAGGCATCTTTTATGTCCTAATTAGATTTATCTTTTCCCTCATTTTGTTCATGTCCTTTTATTATATGTATGTGTGGATATGTAAATACCCTTTTGATCCTTTAAAGGAGGATCATGACATTGTACGTGAGTAAGGAGGCCTAACCCATTTTTATTTTTTTACATATTATTTGATCTCTTTACACATATTATAATAAAATTGTTTATCATAGATCTCACATAAGCATGGCATCTTGTGCTCCTAAGAATTAAATCATTTTTCATTCTACTACCTTAACTTGAACACTGAACAGAACTGACAATACCCTTCAAATGCTTGACCATTAAACGAAATTGGAAATATAAAAATTAAAAATGATTTTAAGTTGAAAAATTAATCTGTAATGATTCTCAATTGATTCAATATTTTTATTTTTTAATATAAAAAGGTGGATTAACTATTGAATATCCAAAGATATATAAAAAAGTGAAATTTAATTCGTTATAAATCACCACTATTATTATTTGGTTCTCTAAGTTGTGTGAGTCTTGATATGTCTGCACACTCAAAGTTTGGCTTGTTTAATTGAGATCTAGGGGCATTCAAGTGATTAAAATCACTAGGGATCGGACCCAAGATGGGCCACACTAGCTCTTAATATGACTACATTTCTGGTGACCTTAACACTAGTGAGTGTCTTAAAAATACACCCTGCCATTGTTTATTCTATGCCCGCATAGATTAACACTAATTATTTTAAATAATTTAGTTCTATTTACATGATTTATAAATTTTCATTAAAATTTATTAGTTCAATTCTCCTCTCCCTACTATAAAAATCAATGGTGGATGAAAAATATTAATTTAAATTAAAAGCACTAATCCACTTTCTCTCCACCCACCTTCCAACCCATTTTTGTGTGGTGAAAAAAATAATACCTAAACAAATTTTAGGGCTTAGAGGATGAACCCAAAAAATCCAAAACCAACCCCAAAACAAAAAGAATGAAAATTAAACTCGTTGGGCTAAAACGTTGATGAAATTTAAGCGGGAAATTAACATAAAACGTTTATGAAATTTAAGTGGGAAGTTAACACATATTTAATGGGATGGGTTTTATAAAATCCCATACCTTGGGCATATATAATCTCACCATTTCCTTTTATTTTTATCATCTAGTCGACAAGGGCTAAGAGCAGAGGTCGAATCCTGCAATCCTCAAAGGAGCATAATCAACATAGGAAGGAGGAATGATGCCTAGAGAGATAATCACCTTACAGGTGGGTCAATGTGGCAATCAGATCCATATGGAGTCTTGGAAGCAGCTCTTCGTGGAGCATGGTATCAGCAAAGAAGGCATCCTTGAAGATCTCAAAGATTTCTCTACATATAAATTTCCTTTTCTTAACCTAAAAACCCCTGATCTCATTCCAATTTTTGTTTTACCTATCAATTTCTCTTCAAACACTTCGGCAATTTGGAATAAATCATTGATAACTCTACTGCCAAAATATCAAGTAAAAGAGGTTAGTAGACACTTGAATTTGTGAACTAAACTCATTTAGTGCACGGCATAATTTCTCTTGTCAAGTAAGCTTTCTATTAGATCATGTTTAAAAGTTAGTAATTTAATTTCCATATTCAATACAAAGAGTAGTAATACATATAAGTATAAAAGGTTGTATGACATTGATCTAGAAAAAACCGCAAGGGAATTAAATTACAATTGTACAACCCCCACCCAAGACGTCGTCTCTTGTTTTATGCCTTTCTCCTTGCTCACTAGAATAGTGAAGAGGTAGGTTCGCTCTAAATACCATTTTGAAATGGAGGGGGGGGGGGTGGGGAAACTAGTGCATGCAGTGAATGGCTTCTTTGAACCATATCTTCATGAACGGCTTCATGCAGTGAATTCGACATTATCAACTATTCCAGTATCCAAAGTTCAAATAGTGTCTAAATTTTAATACAAAGCCATAGAAAATAATAGTCATGAAGTAATGAATATGATAAGCATTTATTCTTAGGTATTCATTTGCACATAAAATTTAACATATGCCTGAGCAGGAACTAGAATCCCTAGTAGAACCAGATTCTAGTTAACACATATATGCAAAAGGTTATTGTAAAATAAATTTTGATACCATATAGGAATTCTGGACACCTATGATATTCATCAGTTGAATTGGAACTGGAATTGAAATGCAAACATTCGTGTTTCACATTTCTAACACATTTTGGCAACCAAGAATTCACATTAACCAATGGAAAAGGCCAAAGATAAGAAAATAGATTGCTCCTCCCTTCATTTTCTCTGATGTTTAGAGTTCTTCCAGCACCATTTTTATCGGCCGCCTAGGAAATATTATTATTAATAACATTGGTACTCCATCCAACTACAACATAAATAGTCTTGTTTTGATAAGAACATTAAGTTAAGTATATAGCGAGGGATATTTTCACTGGAGTTGTGAGAAACACCATAAAATTATGAAAGATATTATTCACAAAGAGGGAAACCATTGGATTCTACAAGCTGATTTGAAGCGTATGGAGAGACTTGTACACAGTATTAGCACCATCTTCCAGGACCAAGAGAGAGTTCCCCCGCAGACTGTGAAGCATGGGTTGGAAGAGCTAGGAATACCCCTGACAGAAGTGCAGATCCTACTTCATAGATCCTAGGCATGTCAATGGTGTCTTGAATGTCTCATGTGCAACCCAGTGAGACTCTCCAAGAAAATACGAGAATTGAAGGTAAGTTTCGATAACCTCTCTCAACACCTTCAGGATGAATTTTCAACAATTGTTAATTCTCACCAAATTTCCAAATTAGCACCGCAAAAGGCAGGTGTTGATAGAAAACTTCGTCGCATTCTGAGTTCCTCATAGAACATTTCGGCCTCCGGGGTTAGAATATTCCCAAGCACATAAAGCATCATTGTTCGACTGTAAGAGGATCCAACCTTTTCTCTCTCTCGAACCTCCTTTGGGAATCCAGCGTGATAGAAATGGCATGAATTGTGCTGTGCCAGCCATGGAAGAATACAATCTGAATGATAAATGTGTTTATAGGGCATCTCCCGAGATTTTTCACCCACTTTGAACTGTTCCTGGTAGACAGGACACTATAAATTGTTAGCCAGATCCCTCGAAATAATGTTAATTGTTGGCATCACATTCATAGAGGCTGTCGGGGCAAGGGAGGGCTAGAACTATCGTTTTCACCCAGCTGCTAGATCAACTGCTCCAAACTAGAGACTATGAAATAATCTCCACTATTTACTGACAATATCTAGGGTTGGGTTTCTTTTTGTATGTTAATGGATTCTTTTTACTCTAACGCGAACAACTTTTTGTTTTATCTTATTTTAATGGATTAGTGTAGTGAAGTTAGTGGTAGTGGTTAACCCAAGTGGTAGTGGTAGTTTATTAGTGGTCTTATTGGGTCAACCCTAGAGATGACCTACGAACTAGATCTGGGTAGTTTAGTTTTGAACTTATGGGAATGTAAACCAGAATAACCGATAAATGGATAATATCATTTATAAGGGTGTATAGAGGGAACAACTTTATGAATTCTATGTGGATCATTGATTTTTATAGCGTGTACGAACTGTTGATTTTGGAATTTTTTTTTCTTAAATTTGATCCTTTAACTATTACTAATATTACTATTAACATAGATGCACATATATCATTTTATGTAGCTGCCACAAGCACTAAATAAGCTTCCGCACAAGGCTAGTTACCCACCCAAAGTGTCCATTAATCCAATATAGCTCCCTCGAGAAAACAAATACCATAACAAGCACTAAATAAGCATCCAAACAAGGTTCGTTACCAACCCAAAGTGTCCATTAATCCAATATCGCTCACTTGGGAAAAAAAATACCATAAAAGCATATAAATTATACAGACTCCCAAAAACAACACAATGAGATGGCCTAAAGTCCACAAACAAACACAAGCCCAAAAGCGCCACGAAGCTGCAATAAATGACATTTGGAGACCTTAATCTACTCACTCTCCTATGCTAATGATTAATGATTCCCAAATTTCTCTTTTTAGTTTCCCTCTTTCTACATGATGCTGTCAAGAATACTTTTTATATACTACACTGCCTCTAGAAATTTGATCTCGGTGGAAACAAAATGTTTGAGAGGTTAATTTTGAGATAGTTTTGATTAAAAAACATACACATAAATTTAAAAAGAAAGGATATATAATGAATATAACTTTCTGGATCGATTGTCCTCTTTTCCATATGTTCTCTCCACTTTAAACAAATTTCCAACGCCTTTCAAATTTCCCTCTTTTTTTTCTCATCTCTTCGACAAGGAGTAAGAGCAGAGGTCAAATCCCTCAGTCCCCAACAAAGCATAACCAAAAAAGGAAGGAGGAATCATTGTTGGGAGATAATCACCTTATAGGTGGGGTAATGTGGAAATCAGATCGGTATGGAGTTCTAAAAGTAGCTCTACCTGGAGCACGACATCCGTAAAGAAGGGATCCTCAAAGATTTCACCACACACGAAGGTTACATCAAAGATGTTTTCTTTTATCAAGCAGATGATGAGCACTACCTTCCACGAGATTTTTTAATGGATTCGAAGCCTCGAATTATTAATGGAATTAAAAATAGTGAATATCGAAACCTTTATAACCATGAATATATATTTTCTTCAGATCTGGAAATAATTGGGTGAGTGGATATCATCAGGGGGAACATGTTTAAGAAGATATAATGGAAATTATTGATAGAGAAGAGGATGGAAGTGACAATATCGAAGGCTTTTTTCTATGCCATTCGATAGATAGAAGAACTGGTTTAGGAATGGGCTCATCTCTGTTGGAAGCTTTAATTGTTTGATACAACAAAAATCTAGTCCAGACATACAATGTTTTTCCAAACTAGATGGAGACTAGTGATGTTGTTGTACAACCTCACAATTCTCCTTTGAATATCAAGAGACTGACCTTCAATGATGAATTTTTCGTGGTACTTGAAAATATTATTTTAAATAGAATTGTTGTGGATCGCTTCCACTTACCAAACCCAAAATTTACGCAAAAAAAACTCCTTGGTGTCAATAGTATTGTCCGCCAACACAAAAACACTTCACTACCCAGGATATATGAATAATGATCTGGTTGGTTTGGTTTCCGCTTTGATACCAACACCAAGATGCCCATTAATGCACAACTATCTTTGGTTTGCCATTAACATGCCTCTGTCTTGACTCTTTCGTGAGCAGAGATATGCCCTAATGATATGGGTGTTGGCTTATTGACCACAATGAAATAACTACGTTGATGTGATATCACAATGTCCTTCTTGTTTCATTGGGTTCAATGCAATATCCTTCAATGGGATTGGGTTTATCACTTGTGACGAGTTTGGAAAATTATGTATTAGGAGACCCATATGAGAATTTATAGAGTTGGTAGTCACAACCCTATTGACTATCAGATCTTTAATTGCCTCTTACTTGAGGAAGCTCAGTTTCTTATCACACATCAAGCTGATAAAGTTATTTTGATTTGTCGGTCCAGTATGTGGACCGGTAGTAATAGTACTCTCATATTTCTAGAGTTTTAATATATGAAGATTTTTTTTTCCCTACCACAGAGTGAGTGGCTTGCATTATTAGTGTGCATTACCACTAAAAGAATTTGTATCCAAAAACTTATTGACTACTACATCAATATAGATACATCGTAGTTTAAAGAAACTTATTTTTCTTTAGGCAAGTTGAGTTAAATAATTATCTAGAATTGGTATAACAACTTGATTATTGCAACTATGGGAACAACTCAAATGCTTGTAACTTGAATAAACATAGTTTTCTTGTTATATTTTGAGTTGAGAGAGTGCCTTTGGATCAAAAGCCCCATATGAGTACTAGTTGCATCCATGTGATATTGGTTATTATTGTATCGATGTTGGTAATAGGTGAGAATATATTGTCATATCAGAACATGAATTAATGTTCATCATATTGTCTCTATCTTGTGGAAACCTGTTACCACGTTTGAATTCAGTCGTGGTGATTGTAACTTGAAGGGAATTAACCTCCTCTCTTCTCAAGAATAGAAAGAGTTATAATTCACTCTTGGAAATGGTCCTTCATGTAATAGTTGTCATAAAGGGATGAAGAAAATACCTAAAATGGAGTGCAAGTGTTGTGGATTTCTGTCAGACTTGTTGTCATGTTAGGGTTGTAATGCTCGACAGTTTTCAAAATAGGATGATGCCTTATTGAAGTCAGTTTTTGAAGAACCATATTTAGTGTAAGGAAAAATTTACGCCCCCTTCTTGATGGAAATGTTGTTCCTTTTTCCAAGAGTGATCCAGAGCTCTAAATATTACTATACCAAAACTTTGTCATCACCTAAAACAAACTTATTTCTCTTCCTCAACTTCCAACATATCCATGAAAGTATGGAAATAAGTAAGCACAATCAGTTTTAGCATAATGAGAAAGAACAAAATTTTCAGTTGGAAATTTTCTTGTCACTATTAGTAACACACCACATATTGTCGTAGAAGTTGTTATTGGCCCAAATTCTAGATTTTGAGATGCAATCTTGAAAACTTGTGCCAAATACATAAAAAACAAAGGGACACCAAATACCATCGACAAATTATAGAACCTCCATCATGGTGTGGCTAGAGATGAAAGTGAATTGTTGAAGATCTAAGAAACGCAAAAATTTCACCATGAGCTACATCTCGAATTAGTATATCACTAAATAGAACTACCATCAAAGTCATCTTTAGATAATTGTTCATCTGGCAAAAAAAAATATATATATATAGATAATGTAAAATGCCTCTCCAAACACTGATGAGAGAGTCGCCATGATGCTGGATATTATTTTTGTAAGCATTATTATCTATATCCTCACTCAAGTTGGAACTAAAGGGTAGCTCTAATGAGTATTTTTCAGAACCTATTGTCCTATGTCACCTTGAATCCAATATGTGCATGAAGCATGAGACAAAATATCAGAGTTCGGAAAATAATCAACTCATGATTTAACGATTGAGAACCATTTTTATAAGGATGGAAAAATCATTTAATACCACAAAATTGTTTGTTCTTGTTCCAAACACGTGATAGCCAAAATATTTTCCTTTTTCGTTTTTATGTGTCAAATGAATATGAAAATTGAAAATATAAAGGGAGCACTCTCCTGAAGTAGACATAAATTTTTTTCTTTTCTGAAAATGCATGGATGTTAATTAATATAATATAATACATGAATACCTCAATGCTACTTTGTTGTCCAATAAATATCAAATTAGGAACACCACCCATCCATAGTTCACCATCTGTGTCATAGATGGGATCCTCCTTGAGATAAATGCATTGGCCATCCCATTTATGCTTCAAACTAGAAAAAGAGTGTCAATATCTTCATAGTCTTGGTTACCACACTCTTCTTTACATGAGGGAGTGGGAGCACTTGACACACCTCCAACCTCCAAATTATTCAAAAAACGTTCTTCCTTCATATTAGCAAACAACCCCATTATTAAATCCAAATAATTGAATGGTAATGTGGTTTACCAAAACATTGTCTTCAAAAGAAGCTGAAGTAAGTGCTTAAACCTCTTCATTTGATTCTTTCCCCTCCATTTTGTCAAATATCATCTTCAACAAGGGCTGCAATAAGGTCATCTTGTATTTTTTCATCAAATTCATCTACCATATCAACTTTCTTGGACTTTAATTCTTGTTATATAATGGGGTCTTAATGCGCTTCATTTTTTGAGTGTGTGCAGGCATGCAAGTCTTGAATGTTTTATTCTTCTTCCTATCAAGAACTGCAATACCAATGCCTTATAGGTGCATGTAAGTCTTCAAAAGCTTCATCATTACATGAAATATCCTTGTTTGTGTCCATGTAAATGTATAAGTTGTTCAAATTCCAGTAGATTTTCTAAATTTATTACTCCCTAAAAAATTCCCTACATTCATTCCACATCTACTTCTACATCTAAATATAAATTATATTTGTTTCCACTTCAGGTATATTCTTCTAAAAATCATAGTGTTCTTTATGATTATTCCTTGCACAATAATTACACTTCATGCACTTGTTGGTTTGAGGATTACCTCCTGAATCTTGGGAATTACTCTTGAAATTTGGTTCCCAAAAAGTATGGCTTCTTCAACCACAAAAAATTTCTTCCTTTGAATGTTTTATCACATCCATTATCTCTTCATCCTTCTCTCACTTTGCTTCTTCAGATAAGTGCAATCCTACAACTTCCCCAAATGAAGGCACTTCCACTCTCACTACATAGAAATTACACAAGTTGGGATTTTTTAACCCCCCATTATGAAAATAACACAAGGATTTTTAGTTTTTGGATCAAACTCTATGTTGTTATCTTTTATCACCCAAAAAAAATTCAAAACATCATTGTGTCAACCCTGTTTTTTATCATGGTCTCAAAATGGACTCAAAAGTCATTTTAGGTTTTGGTTAAGGGTAGGTTAAAGTTTTTATAAGTTTAAAGGTCACCATTGAATTCAAATAAAGTCTTTAGAGGTCCTTTCCATGATCAAATATTAACATTTTCGGTTTAGGGATCATTCCTTAAGGTTTCGGGTCAAATTTATGAAATTATCCAAGAATCCTCCATTTTTTAGCGCCACTAGTTCAAAAAGGAGGATTTGCGCTACGAAAGCGCTAATACTTTCATAGCGCAATGTACAAAAAAAACACTGTGGGCACTATGAAAGCGCAGTTTCTTAACCGTCTTGTCAATTAAACCAAAATCTCTCAGAATCCTTTAGGAAATGATAGGATAAGGGTATGGTGAGTCAGTTAGAGATTAGATTCAATATACTTACCTGTCTCACAGTCATCATCATCATGATAGGGGCATCATTCAGTCATAAGGTGACATTTCAAATTCAAATTTTTTCCTAATTCGGTCATTCTCATTTTCATTTGCCTCCATTCGAGTGTCTAAGCTTTGACACAGTCAAGTTAATCCTGTGGTTGTTCTATACAAAGGCTATCTTCACTATAATCAGGCAAGGTTGTTCCATATTCTCAAGCGAGGTTGTTCCATATTATCAAGTGAGGTTTTTTCATATCCGAATCAAGTGAGGCTGTTTTACAGATTCAAGAGAAGATGACAGGTTTTTCTAAGAAGCATTCCAGAGGAGAAGAAAGTCCACAGAGGGGGACATTGTTTAAGATATGAGCCTGAAATGTGAAGGCTATAATTGAAGATCAAACAGTGATGGAGGCTTTTAGCAAAGCAAGTTGTCTCAGGTTTTTTGAAACGCTGCAAGGTTGCCACACATAGGTGTCTAAATAATTTGCCTTACACTTTAGTGGAACAACTACCAAAATTGGGATGTTAAATGTGCCAGTCACACTTGAGATCATTGCTTCTATGACAAAAACACCAAGGGGGTAAGAGACTTGGTTTAAAGGTTTTAAGTTTGACATGGAACCATGCAAGGAATTCATGAAACCTGAGTATGTAGATATAGACCTGAATAATACAATACCTAGAAGCTGTATCAAAGACAACCATACCAAATTGTTGTTCAAAATTCAAAGATACTTTACATGTGAAGGAAGGTATCATAAAGTTTATACTTATCATTTCAAGCTACTGCTGCATTTCATAGGTATGATATCACTAGATTTTCCCTTTTACTTGCATAGGATCCTTTCCAAAATGGTTGATAAAGTACAAGCCAAATCTGATGGTTGTGAAACATCTCTATTTCACCATGGTTTGATAAAGTTATTGGTTTTGAATGAGATTCAAAAAATAAGTAAGGATTGGTCTTCCTTTTTGTTTATGAATGGATTTGAACTGGAAACCCTAACCCCAGCTAGAAATCCTAAAACTAAAAGGACTCCTTCACCACCAGTAGCAGAGTCTAGCCAGCTTGTGGTTGCAAAGTCAAAGAGGTTTGTAATGTTGAAACCAAGGAAACAAGCTGAGAAAAGGAAAGAGAAGACACAAGTTCTTGTTGCAGCAACTCCGTCACCTATAAAGCAGAGGTCAAAAAGTATCAAAGAGGGAAAAAAAAAAACAAGTTTCCAGCTAGCAGGAAATCAAGAGAGTGACAAGAAGCCAAGAAGTGGCATAAAAGGAAAAAATATTTGTTTCAGGTACAGAGGACAGCCCAGTGAGAAAGGGAAATTTGGATGACATCCTTCATGCAATTGATATAGAGGAATCACCCATTGTGAAAGATAATTTCATTGGAGTAGATGAGCACAAACAGAAAAAGTTTAAGTTAGCAAAGAAACTTGAATTTGAGGGTGAAAATGCAACCTTTATCTTTCAAGCAAGGAAACCTTTAACTAGGCATGCTAAGAATCTCAAGGAAGGCAACAAGGAGGTCCAAGAAACTATTGAAACAGTCAAAGTCCCTGAAGAGGTGGTTGACCTCTCATCACCAACAGTAGAAGATGCAGCCATAAGAACAATGAAGGAAAAGGAGGAAATGACAGTGTCAACAACTTGAAGCGAAATTGAAGTTAGAAAATAAAGAGATTCCTATGATGAGGAAGAGGGCCAGAAAGCATAGCATTGAGAAAACAAAGTTTAAAAGAATGAAGGCAGTATGGGCAAGTCAAACTAGTTTTAGGTCTGAGATTCTAAGTAGTGCAGAACAGTTTTTCACATGGATAGTGGCAGCCATCAAAGAAGCTAAATTTGTTAGAGTAATCAATACTCACTTGAGAACCAGTAATGGAAGACTAAGAAATAAAGTGGATGATTTGGAGTTGCAGCTAAAACTAAGTCACGATGAACTAAAAAACAAAGGTGCAAACTTACAAATTATTAAAGAGTCAAAGGCTAAATCAAATGGAAAATGAAGAATAAACCTCATGAAAATTGTGTTTTTATTTCATATGAATGTTTTTTTTTTATGAAGCCAGTGGTATTCTGAGGTTTTGGAACATTTATTCTTTGAAATTTTGAATAAATCTAGAGAAAACTGCTCACTCAGTAGTTTCATAGCAAACAATGCAAAAAGGGTGAAAAGCGTTACGAAACTGCTGTAGCAGCATTTTTCACCTTTTCTCATAAATGTTTGAAGGGAAAAAATGTGGATTATGACCTGACATTGATAGGGGAGTTGAATTAATTGATAATGAAGACAAATCTGGAAAAAAGAAACCAAAGTTTTGAAGTTAAAAGGGTAAAAAGACTGCACTACGAAAAGCGCTACAAAACTGTGCTATTTTCATAATGCAAGTCTACTTCTACTATTTTGGACAGTTTGATGGTGGTTTTGCATAGCTGGCACTCAAGAATGATTTTGGGTAGATGTTATTTTAGTTCCTGACAACAAATAACCTCGAATTCCTAGGTTCATGGTGGTCAGAGTGTCTCAACAACATAAAGAATCCTATGCCTAGAAAACAGGGGACAGTTTCCTAGTTTGAAGGAGATCAGTGTTATGGTCATAAAGTGCTAGAGCTTATCATATGGATTTGACGTTATGGGAATACAGTTGGAAAATGATGTAATATAGCTTATATAAGGTTGTTATGAGTAGAGTTACGGATTTTGAATCCTATTTGTAATAGAATTGTTCATTAGGTTTGCAACTATCATTTTGTAATAAATACCATGTCATATGGTTAGGCAAGGTGTCAAAAATTAGGAATTCGATGTATCTAGCTCAGGATAAGATTATCCTATGTTGTAAATTATCTATAAAGATGAAGAAGTATAAATTCTAAGGGTTGGACATTTTTTAGAAAAAATACTGTGTTTATTGTAGGTGATTGTTTTTAGCTTAATATAGAGTTTTCTACTTAGCCAACTCAAGATTCATAAGGAGTTCTAGTGTGCTTTTGCTATAATGGAATCCTTTTACTATTCTATTGCAATGTTGTGTAATTATGTTACTCAAATTCATCATTGATGCTTTGACTTCCTACAGAGACAAACTGACTGTGTGTTTTACAGTTTCACATGTGTATCTCTTGACTAGAACTCTGATATGCCTTGACTTCCATGCTAAGTAGATTGTTTGGTTTTACTAAAACTATTGTCACTTTATAATCCCAATGTGCACTTGCTAATCTGATTTAAAACAAATTTCTATCATTTATCTGCTTATTACCCCACTTAGAGTTAGCCATCTGTATTTCTATAAAAAATCATTAACCCTTGAGAGAGCCCTATCAGGTTGAAGAGGCTAAGCCTCAATCAAAAGATTGGTTTGAAAAAGTTACACAAGATTGATTTGACTGGCAGCCTATCAGGTCTGATTTTTTGATAACATTATCCACCACCATTCCAAGAGTGGAATAAGCCTCAATTATATTAATTTTCATTCCCATTAAAATTCTAAGATATCATATCTTATTTTCCTTAGCATATTTTGTTGCAAGGATTATCCATTGCACGCCATAATCATCAAATTAACTTGGAACCAAGACTTATTCAAACCAAGGTTGGAGGAAACCAATTATTTTATGCTTATCAATCTCTTATTACAACTAAAACATAATTCATTTCTTAATAAATCCAAATCCACAGAGATCCATTAATCTATTTCTAGTCATAATTGCAATGGAATAGAAACATATTGTAGGAGTGAAAAATGGTCAAGACATGATTGTCCACTACAACAAGTTCAATTACTTTCCAAAAATAGACCAACTTGATCATAAATTTGTTCAAAAAAAAAATTCATATCACTTTGCACATCTTTATCCACATAACCATATATCCAATTTTGTTTGTGTGGTGGTGTGGAGGGAGCTGCAACTTTCTTGTACTTGTTGTAGACCAAACACAGAGGCTTCATAGTTTGGGACATTATTGGTGCATTTAAATTTCAATATGATATAGAATTATTGAAATTGTCCAGTAAGGATTTCAAGACAACACCAACTCTAGCTAATTTTGGGCACAAACCATATCAAAGTGCATATTTTGCATACCCTTTAAGAATTAGCTTCCTACATCACTCCCTAGTGATAAATCTATCATTCAAATTAAACCCATTTGTTTCTTGAATATTTAGGTTGAACAGAAAGATAATGGTTATTAACTGTGAAAATTATTATCACTAGTCAAGTTACCCAAAGTAGTGATCCTACAGTAATGTAACAATTTGGAAAAAACAACTATTAATTTTTTTTCCAAAAGAAGTAATGGTCCAAGAAAAGTTGTTCTAGGATAGGTTACAAATGAATCAAGGTGTGAATCATATGTTCTATTAAGCTGTGAAAGAGAAGGTTGTCATCCAAGCAAATCTCTTATTTTGAAGGAATTCATCTCCAACCAACTTAGATTCCCGTGGTTTCTAGAAATATGAGAAAATGCCACCACACAACAATAAAAAAAATGTATTCCAAAAGTGTTTCATGTAATCCCTTCAATAACCACACTTGCGTTCTCATTACTAGGAGTTAAAATAACCAACCTCTCCACAACACCATCATTTCCAACAACCGAAAGGCATGTATCGAAAGAAGGTAACAAATTTTGTCTACCTTGTTTAATTACTTTTCCCACACTAATTGAAACACGTGGAACACATAGGCAATGCACAAACATCCAAATCTATTATGCCTATAATATTTGTTCCATTTCCCTGATGATTTTTTTACAATACATTTTGGTTTATACTATCCTCTAATTCCCATTTGAGGATCATATTTTCTAAATATATGATCACCATTTTCATTTCTAATTTTTTTTTAGTTGATTTATTCACGCAATATTTATTTTTTTAGATTTTTTTTTCCATTGTGCACGACTCTGGTGGATTCTCCTTATAACCCAAATGAGCCAAGATAACCAAGGCTCACGTAACATGTAACAGTTTGAAAGCCCTCAAACATTAAAGTATATTTGTAGCCACAATTGCAATGAAATAGGAACATATTATAGGAGTGAAAAATGGTCAAAGCAATATTTTCCACTATAACACATCAATATATTTCCAAAACTAGCCCAACTTGATTATAAATTTGGTCAAAAATGAATTTTTTCGTATCACTTTGCACATATCTAGCCATATAACCCTGTATCCAATTCTATTTTTGTGGTGGTTGGGAGGGAGCTAAAACTTTCTTGTGCTTGTTGCAAATCAAACACAGAGGCTTCATAATTTGGGAAATTATTGGTGCATTCAAATTGCAATATGATATAGAACGATTGAAATTCTCTAGTAAGTATTTCAAGAGAACACCAACTCTAGCCAATGTTGGGCACAAACCTGGTTTTAAAAGTAACACCAACTCCTTCCCTAATTTCGGCACAAGCCACATCAAAATTCATCTTTTCCATACCCTACAAGAATTACCTTCCTGGATCAATCCCTAGCCGTCAATCCATAATTTAAAGGAAATCCATTTTTTTCTTGAATCTTTAGGTTGAACACAAATACTATGGTTATTAACTCTGAAAATTATTATCACTAGTCCAGTTATCCAAAGTAGTAAGGCTACACTAATGAAAAAAAAATTAAAAAACTGTTGCTAATTGTTTTTACAAAAGAACCGAGGGTCCAAGTAAAGTTGTTCTAGGATAGATTACAAATGAATCAAGGTGTGAATCATAGGTTCTAGTAAGTTGTGAAATACAACGTCGCCATCCAATCAAATATCTTATTTTTGAAGAAACTCATCTCCAACCAACTTAGATTTATGTGATTGCTAGAAATATGAGAGGTTTCCACCACATAACATTAACAAGAAAAGGTAGTTCAAAAATGTTTCATGAAATCCCTTCAATAACCACACTTGAGATCTCATTACTAGGATTTAAAGTAAGCAACCTCTCCACAACACCATCGTTTCCAACAAATGAAAGGTATGTAAGGAAAGAAGGTTACAAAGTCAAGCTACCTTGTTTAATTACTTTTACCATAGTAATTGAAACAAGTGGAACACATAGGCAATGTGCAAGCATCCCAAGCTCGTATTTCTCTAAGCTTTGTTCCGTTTGCATATAAATGGCCATTTTTCACCCCGTGAGCTCCCATTGGCAAGGTGCTTTAATGATCAAAACACGACCAGTTGAGCTAACCCTTGGGGCCTAAAAACCAAGATTTTTATACTCATTTATGGAAACTTTTCATCAAAGAATGTTGGGGTTAATTTTCCTTATAAATAGAAGTTGGCACTGTTCTTTGGTATGTATATTACCTTAAAGTCATTAAATGTAGGAGATGATGTTGTGGGGATTGAAACTCTGAATCCTAGCTTTGAATTTTTCCAAGAGAACAAGCTATGCATCTATTTAATTTTGGTTATTTATTTTTTCCACTTATGTATTATACCATTTGATATTGGAGAGGCACGATTATGATTTGGTCATTAATACCACATCAAAAATAAATTTTAATCTCTATAAACAATTCTACAGATACAACATGGGAGGAAAGAATAGTTCGAGAAAGTGGAGTGTTGTTACAGGCACTGTCCAATCTCTTGGGCTTTAGGCTTGTGGAAAATTAGTTAGTTTGGCCTCCTCTTGTCCTTTGGGTCTCTAGGAGGCCAAGAGTTAAAGAATAATTGTTTTTCGAGCCAATTATAAATTTCAGTGGCTTATGAGGTCATTTGAGCGTGAAAAAGATTATTTCCTTGCTTAGGAGAAAACCATGATAGCCATAATCATTTTCCACGCTATGCCTAAATTAAACTACTCTAATGTGGACACTCCCCTCCCAAGGAAAAATACTACCTTACCTGAGGATAGATTTTCACCACTATAGTGTACGAAAGAAGAATTATACTCAAAAAGATCTAAGATACAATTAATAATTTTTTCTAGGATCTCCTTTCAGTTCTGTAATATCTGGTCTATCTTGATATTAATTGGTGTTTCATAGACATTAGGAGCTACTAAATTTTCAACACCTATATGACAAATAAATTCACATGTCCTCAACTTTCTCAATAACCATATTTCAACACATCTTTTTTGGATGAGTATTGTACTATCGTGCATTAATTCCTCTATTAGATGGAAGAGAGGTTCCACTTGATATGATTTCACCACATGTTGAAACATTTTATCCAATATCAATTTCCTAGTTTACCATTTAAATGGTTTTTTTGCTATTTTATCTGTGTTTTTATTTAATCCATTTCTTAGTAATTTTTCGCAGTGTTTTTATATAATATATATCCTTTGTAGGTGGCTATTTTATAATTTACTATCAAGAGAGAGTAACATTTTTATATTTGTTTGAGTTTTTTCATGTACTCTATCCTTTGTAGATGTCTATTTTATAATTACATTCAAGATAGAGAATCATTTTTCTCATAATTTCAGTGACAAGGAATATTCTCTTTATATTTTCATATTAATACAATACTTTATATGTCCAAGTTAATACGCTTTATATTTCCATATTACTACAATTTATATTTCCATATTAATACAATTTCAACCATTGGGATTTTTGGAGAATGGATTTCATTCTTTTTCATAAAGGCATGGAGCTTTGTCTTCTTAAATATTTGTTCCATATTTTCACTTTATTTTTTACAGCTCATGATATGTTTCTAGGAATATGCAGATTGATAGCTATAACACAATTGGTTCACCATGGCATGCTCTATGTACCAGTGGGATATACCTTTGGGTATGGAATATTTAAGATGAAACAAGTGAAAGGTGACATCCATACGGTTTTGGAACATTTTCCAATATTATTTAAAATAAATACTAAAATATATTGTTAAAATAAATATTTTTATTTTTATTTTATATTTTATATTTTAAATGTCATATATTAAGTTCATGAAATAGATCCTTTATGTTTAAAGTAAATTTTAGCATAATAATCATGAGTAACACTTGGAAGGAATGAATGAATGGGAGCCAAATTTTGGTTCGCTTGAACTTCAGTGTGATACACATTTGGGTCTAGAATGTTTGAGAGGGAACAAGTGAAAATCGACTAATAGTGGCTAATTTACATCATTTTGAAGAAGCCTACAAAGGTCAACATAGTTTTTTACACATTTACAGCTTCCCTCACATTTGTTGGTTCATGAAGCTTGAGAACTTTCATAACAAAAATAGGGAAAGTCAAGCAGTAAAAAAGGTCCACTCTCTTTTTAGATGCTGATATTAGAATGTTTTATTAGAGGAATTGTTTGTTTGTTTGTTTTGGTTAGAAAAAGGTTTTCTCTTGGTTTTATGTGACTTTAAATTTATCATATATAGCATGTTGAGAAATGCGAAAGAATAATTTGTGATATTTATCTTGTATAAATTGATGTTGAATGAAATAATACAAAGTTTAAGAAAGCTACACTTCCCTTTGGTAAAGGCAGAGGAACATCTTAAAAATCTTCCTAAGAATACGCCATATACAAAGTTTGAACATAAGTAATATATGGATTTTACTTTTTGAGATATGTTCTTTTTTCTACCCAAGATATCACAACAAGAAAAATATTGATAGTGTAGAAATTTTTTGAGGACTTCATTGAGGTTGATTTTTCTAATGTCCTACTTGATTGATACCTTCTCATATGTCAGGAAGGCTTTAAATACGAATTAATATTTTCTTGAAACAAATAAAATTCAAATTTTCTAGATATAAAAGATAAAAACATATGTCAGTGCTTTTGTTTGATTGTTTCTTGACTGTACTGTGGGTAGGTTATAGGAAATTTGTGATTGGAAAAAAGATGGGGAGAAAATGCAGAGCACGTCTTGGATATGATTCATTTGATGTTATAAATCCTTCAGGCACCTGAGCCATCGACTTTGGAAATGTTTCTAGTAGGGATTCCAATGGTTTTTAATGTTGTCATTCTTTCATCTCATATTTATTTTGCGCAAAAAAATGTTTTAGGAATACCAAACAAGAAATCGGTGGATAGGTAAACAAAAATTTTATAGTTGCAATGCCCATTACATGATATCCTCTCTTTACTGTTTGATTGTATTTTGAATGTTTATTTTTATTTTGTTTTTTCTTTTAACTATGAAATTAAAAATACTTGGTATCATGTTCATTTAAACAAAAACCAAAGATTGAAGATGAAATAAGTATTACATAATATTTATTGGAATTCTTATAGCTATTTTCTTTTAAAATATTTTCATGACTACCAGGAAAGTTTACTTTCTTGTTGTTATTTGAGCACATGTTGTTTATATACTTGACCAAGTTCATGCGTTATAAAATGAAATTTTTTTGTCAATAAAACAACAAGGATTAAATATTACACCTCATATTATTTGTTTTCACAAGTTATCTACATCCTGAATTTTTTAGCATGTAAATTAGTTGACATCATTATGCCTAACTTTTCCTAGAAGGTTAAATACTAAGTTATTACGGTGTTCTTTTCTATGGTGAGATTTTATTTTCTTTATTTATACAGGTCATATGGCCACATTATAGTGGCCACTAACGCCCAACTGAAGAAAAATTGTTTGAGTTTTGTGCTTTTTATATGGGGGAAAATGGTTTTGACAATGTTGATGTTTAGGTATATGTCCTATAAAATCTTTATAGTATACTAGATTAGTTTATATTATAGTTCTCATTTTCTTTCATGTCTTACACTCTGCATTGTATCTTCTTTTGTTTTCATAAAAATAACTTAGTATTGACGGTAAGAAGAAAGAATTGAAGAAAGATAAGAGCAATAACAATGGAGCGAAAAAAGAAAAAAGAGTGTGAGAAGATAATTGGTCTAGTGATACCCTTAGATATAATATTCCACATAAGACACACACATAAAGACTGATGGTCAAGTCTTCAAAATTGGTGAATTGACCTGCAATGCCTTGGTAATACAATGATAATTTTTTGAAGTGATGAAACATCATTTCAAGTGTAAATTGTAGTCCAACCAATATTAAGTTGGAAATTGATATTGTAATACTTTAACATTTCCTATAATATAATTTATGGGGTTGAAATTATTTATAGTTGCATTTTATAATGTTTCATATTGTAATTAACATATGCAACTTTGTTTTTTCATATTATATGAACATGCACACATTGTATGAAATTTTTTAAATTTAGTTGCAAAATCATACTAATTAATTTATGTTGATTAATAATGATCACATAAAATCAATCTAAAACTACTAAATTATTAGTTTATATTGATTAATGATGAACAAAAATAAAATTAATATACGACTAAATTAGTCATTTATAATGATTATTAATAAAAGTAAATGAAATGAATATAAACTACTAAATTAGTTGTTATATAATGAATATGAAACTACCAAAACAATATAAATGACTACTACAATTGATAAAATTTTTATTACAAATGAGGACTAAATTTTACATATATATGACTATTAGTAGCTAATTTACAATATCTTATAACATGCCTAAAATTTAGTCATATTTCTTTGGTTATTAATTGGTTTCAAATGCTGACTAAAATTTGTATATATATGACTATTAGTAGCTAATTTACAGTATCTTATAACACGACCAAAATTGTGGTCGTATTTCTTTGGTCATGAATTTGTTTTCTTGGTTGATCATATAGTAATATATTTTGTTGTATATTTGGTCATTAATTGTGGAGATTAATGACTAAATCAGTGATTAAATTAATGACAAAATTTACGATTAAATATATTACTAGATGATAAACGAGACAACCAATTAATGACTAAGATAAAAATGACTAAAAGTTGGTCGCATTATAAGATACTGTAAATTAGCTACTACTGGTCACCGATTAAAAAATGGTCATTTATATGAAAATTTTAGTCAATTTTTTTAGTAATTAATTAGCCATTTTGTAGTAGTGTAATCCAGCCTTTCAGGCATTAGGGGAATCTTTAGGTCTTAAATGGGCCTCCTAAGAAAAATGTACAACCAAAATAAACTTTATGATAACCAATAGGATTCAAGATGATGATGTCAACCATGAGGGATGATTCACCATTTTTTAAGTAAAAGGGTAAAAAGATTAAAAATTAATAAAATAATAAAACTATTTTTTCAACTTGTATTTTCAGCTTATCTCCCAAAGTTTTTACTCAAATTTCGAGGGAGTACTCGTTGGATGCAAAATTTAATTCCTCATCCAAGGAGTACCCGTCGCATACTTTCGATGGACCCTACTATGCAAAAAATGAGAAATACATGAAAAAGAATGATGGAAATCATATTTTTCATGTATTTCTCATTTTTCGTGTAGCACGGTCCATCGAAAGTATGCAACATGGGTACTCCTTGGATAAGCAATTAAAATTTTCATCCGACGAGTACTCCTGCTCGAAATTTGAGTAAAAAATTTGGGAGATAAGTTGAAAATATGAGTTGAAAAAGTATTTTTTTCTTTTTTCCCTCTAAAATTTGATGATGTCATCAAATCCTATTTTATTATTTCCACTATTATTTTATAATTTCCTTAGGATGCCCATTTTATACTTCAAAATTCCCCTAATGCCTCTTAACCCTGGGTCACACTGACCTTCTGACCTCTTTGAAACATAGATGTAGGAATAGGCTTGCAAGCCAGCGTCCAAGAGGCTATAGACATAGGCATAACACTAGATGTCAGTGTCCCGGGCCCCAATTCCTATGTTCTGTACCAGCATCCTTAGGTTTGGAGACACATTTTTAGGCCCAGAACCTAGTGCTCTTCCCAAAAATTTATGAAAATTTCAGAGATAATAAATAACAACATAAAAATGACGCAAAACCAATCACATCAATGAGAACTCATTTGGATTCCTCCTAGCCATGACAAGAATTTTGTCAAACATGTCGCAAACATGAAACCTATAGGCATAAACAAAATATATGAGCATATGCATATTATACTTATCTGAGAATCGCTAAGAAGCATTTCTCCCTTACATCATTAGCTAAAATACAATATATTTGACCAAAGGTACATTTTGCATTTATTTACAAGTAAAAACATGGATAAATCCATAAATCATCACTGATAAAATACATGCTTACAACTAGAATAATAAAAAAAATACCATGGATACAACATCAATAGAATCTTATAATATTCCTAATTAGTCCTAAGCTAATAGGAATATTTATTTTATTTTTATTTCTTTGTTTAAAGTATAAATATGTAAAGGAGGTTCATGAAACTCCTAATAAAAGAATAAATCAATGCCCAATGTGAACAAGGATAAATCTGGGCCACTTGTAAAAACACACTTGAGTGTGAAAGAGACTAAATCTATTGACCACGTCAACCAGGACCAAATCAACCACACTATCTAGATGCAATGAATCTCCTAGAAGGACAACGCAGTCAAGTTGGAGGCTACACATGTGAATGGGGCTAAATCATTGAAGGTGGTTTAGGGTTTTACAATATCTTAATATTATAAAAGGAAGAGGAGGGCAGCACATTGAGTTTGTTCATGATTTGATTTCTAAATTGCTATCTGTTTAGACAAACAGCTTTCTTGGCTACTTAACCTAGATTGCATTGGGATTTCCTGTTTAGGGGTTCCATCTCTTCCCATTGAGGAGCTCTTGAGAGAGCTTGTATTGTTTGTCCACTATCAGGTTGGAGACCAAGCTTCTACTTCCAACTGCAATGCAGATCCAGTGAGGGTTTGCTTGCTTTTGTAAGCTACAACAAGTGGAATACTAGATCTGTTTAGATATAGCTTGTATTGGATCATCTTCTCAGTGAGTGTGTATTTTAACCTCATGGAAGAGTGCATCCATCATTGGAGATTCAGTTTTTTATCTTGGCATTAGGCCAAAGCATTCTCAAAGCCTATAATGATGTCTCTCTCCCTGGATAGCATTATTTGCAGATCTACAACTGCAGGGTGTTTTGTCTACATTTTGGAGGAGAGATCTTTAGTGTTGGGATTCTTCCTCTCACTTTGGTGATCCATGGATTGGCCATCCAATCCATGTCAGTTTCAGATCTGATCTACTATACCATTGTATTATTCATAAATTTTTCAATGATTCTGTAGATTTGCAACCTTATATCTCAGATCTACTCTCTGTGCTTCATGTTTTCCACAAAACCCCAAGGGGAATGTAATAAACAGCCTCTTTGGCTTCCATATCTGTAATAGATATATATTTTCATGGATATATATGATCTAGATCTAAGATATAATAAATCAGAGCTTTATTCTTCAGAAAAATATGCTGTTTATCTTTCTTGGCAATTTCCAGTGTTGCAGCACCTCAATCTTGAGGGTTTATCGATGTAAAATCTCAGTTTTTATCTTTTAAATGCATAAGTATCACCCCAGCTCTAATTTCATGATTTTATAAACATATTTCATCTAATCCCTTCATAAATTCATGCTGATTTAGCTTCAAAAACTTCTGCATACATTAAGTAATGGGAAATCAGGGTTTTTAAGCCTAGTCGGGATTGGAGGAACTGTTTAATATAGCTAAGATCATTTTTTTAAGCTAAAATTTGACATTGGAGTCCTAAATGACCTAATATAAAATAAAATCTTGCCATTTTCCTTATTTTTAGGTGGATTTATGTATACACTCATTTTCGGGAAAAAATCACCCATTTCCCCCACCCTTTTGGGTCCAAAAGTGAAGTAAGGGCTAATTCTGATCATATTATTAAAGGATATGCACTATAAAATATTTTATCAGTCATAGGGCTGCATATCCAACTCTGGAATACCTTAGGGTATTCTCATTGTTGTAGAAAATTCCAGATTTTGGATATTACAGTGGTATCAAAGCACCTTTCTTGGCTCAACCTGTGAGTCTCAACCGAAGAATAAAATATGAACATAAATAATACTGCATTAGGTGGAGGGAGAAATAAGGATATTCCTACAAGTCTTCTTCCTAAATCTATGTGGAGCATTCATGAAGATTTCAAGAAAATGAGAAGGGAGATATATGGAGAGTCTCCAAAAGAGTTTGAATCTAAATAAAACTTTAGATATTCATATGAGGAGTGTGAGCATGCAACCACACACCATGATATACAACTTTATTCTATGTCGAGACCTGCTGGAAGGAAGATGAAGGAGGAAGATGCACCAGAGGAGGAGACTTTGAGTGAGTATCTTCAGGAGTATGAATCTAAATCTTGGGAAATCAAGGAGCACTTGAGCTTCCAAGAGTTCTGCCTGCTCAAGGAGGAGAGAAGAGCCAGCAATAGAAGAAGAAGAGGTGGATTATTTTTTCCTAACTTTGATGGATACTCCACATGCACAGATGAAGAATGGATAGATCAACTAGACTCATATCTGGATCTACATCAAGTTTCAGAAAAAGAAGCCCTTAAGGTAGAAGTGTTTCATCTTAAAGGTAAAGCTTATGCTTGGTGGTTATTTGAAACCTTTTCTTTGAAGAATGAAAATATTTCCGCTTATGCTCAGTTCACTAGGAGAATGGTGAAGAGATTTGATGAGAGGCAAGCTAAAATATCTGTGAAAGAGCTAGCAAAGCTTGAGCATGCAAAAACCTTGCATGAGTTGGAAAGACCTACTATGAAAAATCCACTTCAGATTTCTATTGGAGGGGATGAAAACTTGTGTGATACCTTTCCAAGGGCAAGATCCCCATTGCATGAAGAGATTTCTTCTCAAAAATAAGTCATGGAGATTCCTCTTTCAAAAGAAGACCAAGATCCAAGGTCTCTTGTTGATAGTGAGGTGTTCTCAAATATTTATGAGAAGGAAGAACCAGAAGGCAGTAGCAACACCGTCACTTCGAAAGAAGACCCATTACCACATGGGGATGGAGATGAAGTTATTTTTTCAAGGGAAAGAGCTTGTGTATCTTTGCAAGTGATTCCTAAGGAAAATTATGGACAGCCTTATTGAGCAGTGATACCTTACTCCAAGCGAGAGGAGGAAGGATGGATCAGCATCCAATGATGAGGAGCATGCACCCTTGTTTATTTCAAAGGGTTTCTATTCATGAGAAGGAGACTGAACTATGTAGCAAGGAAAGGGACACATCATTCCAACCATTTATGAAGTCTACTTCAGATCTTGATGTCTCTTTACATGGAGGCATTCCACCAAGGAGACCCCCTGATGAGAAGAAGAATAAAGTGTTATCTAAACTTTGTGCATCATTGGCTAAGGAGGGAGCCTTGAAGGGAGCTACCACAACACTAAGATCTATTGATAGATTTCAAGGAGAGCTGAACAATTTCCTAAAATTTATTTTTCTATTTCTCACTCATCTATTTGCACTGATAAAGAAGAAGTCAAAGACCTATAATGACATTAGCATGGTGTCAAAAGGCCACTCCATAGATTTGGGGAAGAAAATGATATCTCTCCATAAAAAGAAAGAAGATGAGGTGATGGCTACTTCATTTCATAACTCTACAATGTTGTCTTTGTTGAGAAGCCTTGATTCCTATTGGGAATCCCAACTCTTGGTAGAATATCCAAGAACCTCTTCACATGTAAGGTTCTTGATGGACAAAGGAAAGATAGGAGGTATATAAGGTGGTTGATGGAGTCATTTTATTTCATGATCAGATCTATTCGACTAGAGAGTCAAGACTCAAAGACCAACTACTAGGTGCTGCCTATGATAACTTGCTTCCTACCCCCATTGTTTTCATTAGAACACACCATATTATCTCAAATGGATTCATGTGGGAAGGCTTTGAAGAAGACTTATATCAGCATTATCAAAGATGCATGTCTCACATGAAGATGGAGCAGCAATATAACTCTATGGAAGAGTTAGTTCAGCCCTCTCTTTCTCCTCATGAGGAAGGAGATAGATTTGTGCACCTCTCCACTTGTTGGAGGAGGACTATTGGTGAAGAGAATACTTATGCAAAACATGTTATATTTTCTTATTGTATGCATTATTTTACATTATATATCCATGCCATGACTCCAAGGAGGAGTTTCATATCTTATAAACTTCATGTCCAACTTTGGGCCAAAACTATTTCTGAGCATGGCAACTCCTTTGATGGACTAAGGGAGATTTTGTAGCATGATGGGTGCTTTCCTAAGGCACCAAATATATCTTCCACTTTCAGCCATGGAGATATGTTATGGGTAGCAAGTAATTGGTGGGAAAACCACTTACCACATCTGAATTTTATGCAAGTAGGAGATGTCCTACACTAGTTGCTATTGGGTGAGTATGGGTACTACCCAAGGTTTGATATTTTCTTGTCTCATGCCTTGTATCTCAATGAGAGGATGCATAAGAAGAAGAAGGCATGGTTGCTTTGGTTGACAAGAAGAGAGTTTGGACATCCCATGTAAAATTTTATGTCCATATATTTTCTTGTGATTGGGATGAGTCTCATGTATGTACATGCATTTCTGTTTGGAATGTATTTCATGATCATGTATGTACTAGGGTTTGGGGGAAAGTGTAACTCTCTCATGAGGTGGCATAAGAGAGCTTATTTATATCATGATGATGGTGATGCTCTAATATATTTTTGGAACATGAGAGGAGGGATGACACATTGGTTGAGTGTGTCCTTTGTGAATGAAATCTCCCATATTCATTCATGCTTCAAGAGGAGGATAGCACATTGTATGGCTGCTACATCATATCCTTTGTTTCTTTATGCAAGGAGCCATATGTTGGGCTTATGTCATTGGAAGAAGTCCCTCACTTGGGAGAATTTGCAGCAAGACATGTGTTGCTTGAATCATATTTAGCCAAAACCTATTATCCTCTACTATTTGTAAGCTTTGAAGAAGATTTTTGCAGCAAGAAGGTGGTGGGATGGCCACTTATTGTACTATGATTTGAGGCAGCAAGATGAAGGACAAAGCTGGTCTCAAGGGAGGGAATATTGTCACCATCCAATATTTCATATGACACTTATTCCATGTTTCTTTTGGAGCACACATGATGAATATCCTCTAGTCACTATATGCATGGAAGATTGGGCAAGGTGGCTCGCTAGAATCCATGAAGGGAATCATGATGTTCCAAGTCTCTTTTGGCTTCATGAGGACTATATTAATGCAGCCCGGGACCATCAGCTCCATATTTATCATAAATGGAGGGAGAGACAGCATGAATTGAGAATTCTTATCTCTCATTTCCAGCCATGGAGCCCCTACACATTGCATATGGTGGGGATTGGAGATTGTTTCTTTGAGCTATCAAGGATGGTTTACCTTGCTCGGTTGATAGCATGGAGATCAAAGTTTCTCATGCGGGTTGGAGTACCCAATATTTACCATCTCTCATGCCTTGAGAAGGCCAATGGAAAACATATGATTATTTTCATGTATCTCCCTCTACTTCATGATGATAGCTATTTGGTTCACCCACCAAAGGCAAAATTGTATTCTTGGGAGGAGACAATTCCATTGGAGATTCTGCAAAGTCCTTGTGAGTTGCTTGAGGACAAGCAACATTTTGGAGGGGAGGACTGTAATATTCCTAATTAGACCTAAGCTAATAGGAATATTCATTTTGTTTTGCTTTCTTTGTTTAAACAATAAAAATGTAAAGGAGGTTCATAAAACTCCTAATAAAAGAATAAATCAATGCCCAATGTGAACAAGGTTCAATCTGGGCCACTTGTAAAAACACAGTTGAGTGTGAAAGAGACTAAATCTATTGACCAAGTCAACTAGGACCAAATCAACCACACTATCCAGATGCAATGAATCTCCTAGAAGGATAACGTAGTCAAGTTGGAGGCTACACATGTGAATGGGGCTAAATCATTGAAGGTGGTTTAGGGTTTTACAATCTCTTAATATTATAAACGGAAGAGGAGGGCAGCATATTGAGGCTATTCATGATTTGATTTCTGAATTTTTTTCTGTTTAAACAAACAACTTTCTTGGCTGCTTAGCCTAGATTGCATTGGTATTTCCTATTTAGGGGTTCCATCTCTTCCCATTGAGGAGCTCTTGGGAGAGCTTGTAATGCTTGTCCACTATCAAGTTGGAGACCAAGCTTCTACTTCCAACTAAAATGTAGATCCAGTAAGGGTTTTCTTGCTTTTGTAAGCTGCAGCAAGTGGAATACTAGATCTGTTCATATCTAGCTTGTATTGGAGCCTCTTCTGAGTGAGTGTGTCTTTTAACCTCCTGGAAGAGTGCATCCATTGTTGTAGTTTCAATTTTTTATATTGGAATTAGGAAAAGGAATTATCAGAGCCTATAATGCTATTTTTATCCATAGATAGCATTATATGCATATCTACAGCTGCAAGGTGGTTTGTCTACATTTTGGAGGAGAGATCTCTGGTGTTGGGATTCTTCCTCTCACTGTGGTGATCCATGGATTGGCCATCAAATCCATGTGAGTTTCAGATATGATATATTGTACCATTGTATTATTTATAAATTTATGAATCATTCTATAGATCTGCAAACTTAGATCTCAGATCTACTCTCTGTGCTTCATGTTTTGCAAAAAACCCCAAGGGGAGTGTAATAAACAGCCTCTTTGGCTTCCAGATCTGTAATAGATCTATATTTTCATGCATATATCTGTTATATATCTAAGATACAATAAATCATAGATTTTTTCTTCAGAAAATTATGCTGTCTATCTTTCTTGGCAATTTCCAGTGTTGCAACACCTCAATCTTGAGGGTTTATCCATGTAAATCTCTGGTTTTATCTTGGAAATGTATAAGTATTGACCTAGATCTAATTTCATGATTTTATAAACATATTTCATCTAATCCCTTCAGAAATTCACGCTGCTTTAGCTTCAGAAACTTCTGCATACATTAAGTCATGGGAAATCAGGGTTTTTAAGCCTAGTAAGGATTGGAGGAACTGTTTAATATAGCTAGGATCATTTTTTTGACCTAAAATTCGAGATGGGAGTCCTACACGACCTAAGCTAAAATAATCACTCTCCATTTTCCTTATTTTTACACGTATTTCTGTATACACTCATTTTAGGGAAAAAATCACCCATTTTCCCCACCCTTTTGAGTCCAAAAGTGAAGTAAAGGTTGCTTCTGATCATATTATTGAAGGATATCCACTATAAAATCTGTTATAAATCATAGGGCTGCATCTCCAACTCTGGAATACCTTAGGGTATTCTCATTGTTGTAGAAAATTCCAGATTTGGGATATCACAAATCCATATATAAAATAGTGCATTGATACATCAAATACCAAATGAATGAGATCATCATTTATGAATGTAAAAACCAACTAGAGATGGGACCACCACATTCCAGCCAACCATAGATTAACTAATCCAAATCTCTCTTCAGCCAATCGCCCCTATGCCATATTCCAAGCATGAATGTGGGACTTTGACTGAAAAAGCCAACCAAGGAATCTCGAGGCTAAACCACCTCACCCTAATCAATACAGATCAGGATTTACCATGATCCAGACATGATCACTAGGACAACACAATAAACATGTCATAATAGACTTTACTGTGATCGACACCCAATCACTAGGCCAAGACAATCATGAATATCAGTGGATTCTCCCTACATAAATCGTGATTAATCTTCCTATGTCTTAGTCTCTCAATATTTACCACAGTCCACAGTCTGAATCAGGGGTCACTAGGCTCTAAACTGAGACATACTCTCCATGCTTTCCTGTATACCCCAAACACAGGATTCCTAGGCATGATGGAGAGAAAACCACCTCTCAGGCTTTACCGCAATCCAAATCCAGATCACTAGGCCCTAAACTGAGGAAAAACACCTCTAGGCTTTAACATATATATTTCCATTCACTAGTTGACGATTCCTAGGCCCACAGAGGAAACACACTATCTAGATTTATCACAACCCATAATATGGTTCAAGGGTTACTAGGCCATTTTTTATATCAATTCAGAGATCCACCTCACTCACCTTTTAATCCATCTAGAAATCCAGCTAAACCAAAACATGAGAACTCCACAACACGATGGCTATCTAGAAATGACATGGCTAGGTTGAAAGCACTATCACACCTAGAAAAACCCATGGCAAGACAAAAAGAATCACATGCAATACCATGCATGTCAGATCTATCAAGGAAAACACGCATGCAAATCGATACTTGCGAAGAATCATGTTGTAGTTTCTTGATCCTGCTCTTCCTTGCTTTATCCTTTCTTCCTCTTGCCTTATTTTCCTGTTATGAAACCATCTCACAAAATAGAAGAAAATAGAGATCAACAACCTATAAATCAGACACTCCAAGGGGGAAACCTCCTTTACATTACATAAATGAAAAATCCTTAGATGACACAAATGAAAAATCCTCCTTTCTATATATAGCAGTCCATGGGGTCATAATACAATCCTAGCCGACCTAACAATAATAATGTAAGGGAACAAAAATAACAATAGTGGGCTATTATGGGACACAATAATAACAATATGGTGACTATAGGGGTACACGAATAACAATAAGGGAGCTACACTAACAAAAATAAGTGAACACACTAGTAATATAGGGCCCTAACATGCCCGTCTCCTTCAAAAAAAATTTGTCCTCAATACTTGAGTAGTTATGGATGTTTCTGTATAAAATTATCATTCTCCCATGTGGAATCTTTAGTGGGTAAGTTATTCCACTTGATGAGATACTCTCAAATTGATCGATTTCGCATCTACTGAGTTCTTGTTTCATTGACTGCTTCAAGTTCCAATATGATTTTTCCTTCCTCATCAAGTTATGGAAATATTGTTTGAACCAGAATTTTGTCACCTATAACCTTCTTTAAGCACAAGACATGGAAAACTAGGTGCACTCGGGAAGATCAAGGAAGCTCCAATTTGTATGCCATAGTACCAATCTTTTGCAACACCTTGTAAGGACCATAATAATTTGGTTCAATAATTTATTATTCTTATTAGCTTTCTTGAGGGACATTTTTTTGTATGGTTGTAGTCGTAAAAATACCTAGTCGCCTACATCAAAACTTCTCTCATTACGATGTTGATCTACCTGTTGTTTCATTCGATTTTGTGTCGAATTTAGGTTATCATTTAATATTTGGAGAACTTGTTGTTAATGCTCGATGTGATATTCCACTTCTTGAACCTTATAATTCTCTCTTGAATATTATGTGATGGACGGTGGATGATATCCATAAAATGCCATAAATGGGGTCATTTTTGCTGCAGTGTGGAAGGAAGTGTTATACCACCATTTCGCCAGAGGTAACCAATTGACCCATTGTGTTTTTTTATCAGATACAAAGCAACGAATATATCCTTCCAAAAATATGTTAACTATCTCAGTTTTCCCATCATATTGAGGATGATAAGATGAGCTATGAGCTAGTTGAGTACCCAAACAATCAAATAATTCCGTCAAAACATTTCTAGTGAAAATGGGATCTCTATCTTTTAAAACAATCTTTGGGTTTCCATGTAATGTTTTAATTGTTTCCATAAATGCAGTAGCAACTGTAATTTCTTTAAATGGATGAGATAATGCACACAAGTGTGCATACTTGGTAGGTCTATCAACTACCACCATGATGACACTCTTTTGTTCGGACTTACGTAGACCAGTGATAAAATCCATTTAAACCTCTTCCCAACATTGATTTGGAATGGATAAAGGATGTAGTATACCCAGGGTATTAATTGTCTCAACTTTACTTTTTTGGTAAACCAAACATTCCACCACAATATTTTGAATATCAGGTTTAATGCCATCCTCAAAAAATTCTTTGGTCACCCTGTGGCAAGTTTTTAAAAATCTCGAGTGTCCTCCTAAGGGAGAGGTGTGCAATTCCAAAAGAATATTTTGTTTTAGTTGGGAATTCTTACAAAGATATAAGCAATTTTTGTACTATAAGGAATCATTTTTCCAACTTAATGTATCAGATGTACTGGGATCATGCTGCAGCTTTTGAATGAGTTTCTATAGTTCTTCATTCTTCCATTCCTCCCTTGCTTCGGTTATCCAATCTGGTTGGATAATGGAAATGGAACAAAGAAATGCTTCCACATCCTTATCCTTTCTTGAGAGTGCATTTGAAACAACATTTAGCTTCCCTTTTTTTTAGATGATTTCAAAGTCATAACCAAACATCATTGTGACCCATTTTTGCTAATCTTCTGAAGATAGTCTTTCTTTCAAAAATAATTTAAGAATATCATGATTAGTTTTTACCTTGAAGTGCCTTCCCATTAGGTACGGTCGCCATTTCTTTAGTGCATGTATTATTTCCAACATTTCCTTATCATAAATATATTTCTGTAAATACTTTCCTTTGATTGGACGTCTTTTGAAAGAAATGGGTCTTCCTTCTTTCATTAAAACAACACCAAATCGATTTCTTGAGGCATAACACTCCACAATAAAGGTTTTTGTGAAGTCCTGTGTAGCTAAGACCAGTGCTTGGCACATCGCCTCTTTAAGATGTTCAAAGGCCTTAGTTGCTTCAAGAGTCCATGAAAATGCATCTTTCTTCAATAATGTTGTTAGAGGTGTTGCTATTCTCCCATAATTCTTAACAAACTTGCAATAATACCCTGTTAACCTAATAAATCCTCGCAACTGCTTTATGGTTGTGTGGAATTTCCACTCCTTAATTGATTTAATTTTGTTAGCCTCTACCTTAACACCATCCTGAGATACAATACGACCCATATATTCCACCTCTTGTACTCCAAAGAAAAATTTGGATGTTTTTTCATATAATTGGTTCTCCTCCAATAGTTTGAGCACCCTCTCAACATGTTGAACATGATCCTTCCAATACATGTTGTATATTAGTATATCATCAAACGATACTAACACAAATTTTCTAAGGAAGGGTTTGGAAATGGAATTCATCAACCCTTTAAATGTAGAAGGTGCATTGGTAAGGCCAAAAGGCACGACCAAAAAATTATAATGACCTTCATGAGTTTGAAATTTTGTTTTCAAAATGTCTTCAGTATTCATTCAAATTTGATGATATCCTAAACGAAGATCCAACTTAGTGAAATAAATTTCTCCATGTAATTCATCCAATAATTCATCAATCACGGGAATGGGAAATTTATCTTTAATAGCGAGCTTATTGAGCTCCCTATAGTCCAGACACATGCACCATGATCCTTCCTTCTTGTGCACCAATACTACTGGAGTAGAGAAAGAAATTTGACTAGGGTGAATTATAGCAACCTCTAGCATTTCTGCAAACATACGTTCAATTTTACTCTTCTGTACATAATGATATCTGTAAGGCCTGATCATTGGAGGAAAACTTCCTAGAATCAAATGAATAGCATGATCATGATCATGAATGGATAGGATTCCTTTGGGAGTTTCAAACACCTTGGAATGATTGTCCAAGACTTTTTGGATATCTGCAGAAATAGATGATTTTGATGTTGGAACTTCTAGTGAGCATAATTGTGCAATGATGCCTCGTTGTTCATTCTTAAGAATATTTTTCATGACATTAGATATTATTTTTTTTCATGGCTTTCCTATGATACCCCGTAATTCAATTTCCTTTCCTTTCAAAGAAAATTTCAAGAAACGTTCTTGAAAATTAAAAGCTACCATCCCCAAAGATTGTAACCATTTTACTCCTAGTACAACATCAGCACCACCCATTGGAATGGAAAGCATTGTAATATTCAATACATATTCCCCCATGGTTAGCCTAATATTATGCCACTTTCTACAGTAATTTATAGTTCCTCCATTTTACACCATCACTTGACACTGGCTCTGGGTATAGGAAGCAACTCAATTCCTTGGCTACCTTACAATGAATAAAATTATGGGTACTACCTGAATCAATAAGAATGATTACATTTTTCTTCTTGATATGTAATTATATATTGAGAGTTTTAGGAGTGGTAATTCCTGCTAATGCATTACAGGATATGGTTGGATTCATTACTTCCTCCTCTAGGGTTGGTTCCTGGTGTATATCCTCTTCTTTTTTAACATTCTTGTTCCTCTTCTCAGCACACTTATAACCTTTAGTGTATTTTCTATCACAAATATAGAAAATCCATTTTGATATTTTTCCTTCCAATTGTTGTGGTGTAAACCTTGTAGGTTGTGGAAGTCTAGGAGTAGCAACACTTCCATATTTTTAGTCCTGAGTGATAGGCTTCCTTGTCGCCATAATTTTTCTTTCTTGAATTCCTCCTCCAATGTATCAGGGTCCCAAAGGACAACCTCATGTTAGATGTTATCCTTTAGAGTCCCTATGAATACATCAATACTATGTTCCTCTTTAATATTATTTACCCTTATATTCAATTTTTGGAAGTACTTAATGTGCTCCATCATTGAACCCTTTTGTTTGAGATTTATCAATTGGATAAAGAAGGTTTTTCTATTTGTATCCTCCTAATGTGCTACCATTTCTTCAGTAAAATTGACCAGGTGATTAGTGGTTTACAAGAACAAATCCATAGATACCATACAAACTGATTTTATTATAAATATAAAGTTGCAATGCACACCTTTTGTGTGTTTTGTGTATTATGAATCTCAAAGTATTGCTCCATTTGTAGTATCCAAGTTATTGGATCCTTGCCATCAAACTTCCTCATATCTATATTTGGAATATGGTGGGTCTTAAATCCAACATTAGATTCTATGAAATCATGATGAACATTTCTTTTGTTCTCACCATGAGTTTACTCTACTACCTTTTCATCATTAGGAAGCTTTTCTTGTAGCAACTTTGACCAACATTCCTTCAAACCTTCCATGTGTTTCTTCAAATATTCCATGTTCCCTTATATACCATCCATATTATCTTCCATGCAATGCATCTTAGCTTCCATTCCATTCTTCAAACCATCCATATTAGCTTCCACATCTTTCTTCAAACCATCCACCTTAGCTTCCACACCTTTCTTCAAACCATCCATCTTAGCTTCTATGTTGCCTTCTATACCATCCATCTTAGCTTCCACACCATCCATCTTAGCTTCCATTCCATTCTTAAAACCATCCATCTTAGCTTCCACACCTTTCTTCAAACCATCCATCTTAGCTTCCACACCTTTCTTCAAACTTTCCATTTCATTTTTTGTTACTCTTTACGAGAGTGAAAGTTCATGCACTTGGTCTTTTAATTTGATATATCATGTTGCACATCTTCCTCTTCATGAGTAATAATAGAGCCTTATGAGGCCTTAATCAGTGTTGAATTATTTTTAGAGGGAATTTTAGAACCCAATATTGATATATATGCTTCAATATGACCTTGAAATCACTTCAAACTTATTTTTCAAACAAGACTTATGAATTTATTTTTTTAAATACACATATTTTTCTTGATTTTGAGGATCTTGAAATTGAAACTCATGTATCTCTGTAATTTCAGATCCCTGAGATCTTAACTTTGGTACTATAGTATCCCTCTGAGTCCTCTTTCCAATGGCACAGGTATGACCTGATTTGGATTCTTCAAGAAATATTTATGCCCAATCTCCCACAATGACCTAATTATGGACTCGTTTAGTAGAGAAAACTTGTACGACATGCCATGTGTCACTTTTTCCTTCTTCGGCTCTGAAATCGATGCACAAGAAACCAAAGTTTGTTTAATTTCAGACACTTTTTATATAAGTCGAATCCGATGCTCAAAGAGAGAGTTATGACGATTTTCCCAAGGTCACCTCTTCATTAGAGAACTTTTGAGGTCTAAAATGGGCCTCCTAAGAAAAATGTACAACCAAAACAAACTTTATAAGAATCAATAGGATTCAAGATGATGATGTCAACCATGGGGGATGATTCGCCATTTTTAGGGTAAAAAAGTGAAAACATTAAAAAAATAATAATAATAAAACTACTTTTTCAACTTGTATTTTCAACTTATCTCCCTAAGGTTTTACTCAAATTTTGAGCGAGAGTACTCGTTTGATGCAAAATTTAATTCATCTTCCTGGGAGTACCCATTTTGCATACTTTCGATGAACATTGCTACACAAAAAATGAGAAATACATGAAAAATCATCACTGCAATCACATTTTTCATGTATTTCTCATTTTTCATGCAGCAGGGTCCATCAAAAGTAGCAACATGGGTACTCCTTGGATGATGAATCAAATTATACATCCAACGAGTGTCCCCGCTCAAAATTTGAGTAAACCAATAGAGAGATAAGTTTAAAATATGAGTTGAAAAAATAGTTTTTAAATTTTTCCCTCTAAATTTTGATGAGGTAATATAATATTATTTTATTATTTCCACTATTATTTTATAATTTCCTTAGGAGGCCCATTTTAGACCTAAAAATTCTCCTAATGTGATATGAAATTTGGGAGTCTACAAAAACCCTAACTTCCACAAATGATATCTCTGAAAATACTGCAAACCAAGATCTAAAATTTCTACACAAAGTTCCTCAAGATTTCTTCACAAATGGGTTTTTTTTTAATATGAAAATTCGTAAAAAAAAATTTATAGAGAAAATTCCACGATCACCTATTTGAAGTAGCAAAACCCTAGAATCCAAAGATTTGATACCAAATGTTATGAAACCAGCCCACAAAATAAAATAAAAAAGAGATCAACGGCTTAGAAATCAGCCACTTCGAGGGGGAAATCTCCTTTACCTTACATAAATGAAAATTTCTTGGATGACACATGTTACAGGTCAATTTGGGCATCACTCCCAAAACGCAAATCAGTATCAATTAGGGTCTATCATACTCTAAATTAGTTGCTACATACCCTAAGTAAGTCATCCCATTGATGGTTTTTCTTCATGAAAATTTCACTGCTTCGATGCCAGTTGAAGTGTTCCATTAAGCCATCAACGCGCCCCTAGACAGCAGTAAGTGCTTTGCAGAGCTTCTACTCCCATGAAAAGCTATGTTGCATAGCATATAGGCCCACTTTACGGTGCGTTGGTATACAAGGAGCGAAATTTTCATAGGGTTCCGAGAATCTTCCCACCCTCTAGTTCTTCTGGAAGTTGTTCTAGCTATCTCATCATCTAATAAATTTGAATACGAATACCATGGAGCCATTAAAATTCTTATCATCTTATTCCCATGAACAAGGAAACCTCTTCATGCATTTTTGGAAAACCCATTCAATGATTCATTAATGTAAAACTACCTTCACTAATTATAAATTGAGCACTGAACATAGTGTACAAGAGAGAAATAATTTAAAGTAATAAAGTTATGCTGGTGAGATCACAACTCTTGGAGGTATCGTCTACATGTAATGTTATACTACTGGAGTGATGTTTTTGATGTGATCAGGATAGCACTGAAGCTAGAGTGAGTTCACATTGAATCGATCCAACTAGTTGGAACTTCTCTTTCTACTTTATAGTAAAGTGATTTGTTCCTTTCCTTATACATGTGTCCATGATGCTATATGTGTATTTTCAAATGCAATCGATTCAATTTTTTTAACGCGAATAGAACATATTCCTTTATGTCGTTTTATGCCTTATGTTAGCCATTGCAAGTACCAGACAAGAAATTTCACTTCGATTGAGAGCGATGGAAGTGACAAAAGGGAGGTGAGGAATAGCGAAATATCATAGGTAGGTGTTCTTCCCTTATCTATTCATTTTAAGGAAATGGTCAAATATATTTATTTTTTTGTTCTAAGTGTGACCACCACACTTAGGGAAAACATATCTATTCGTAGGTTTGATTTTCTTAAAACGAATTGCAACCATACTGGGAACGTTGGATCACCCCTGGTAGTATTATCCTTGTTTATCAACCTCTAGTAGACTTTCATTTCTTTATTTCAGTAATTTGAATGTGTTTTAGTAAAATTAGTGTGTTTGATTGCCTTTTTTGAGTTTTCCTCTGGCACCAACACATTGTTTGTCTTGATACAGTTCTCTCCATAGCACTGGTGGCTTAGAGGAAGTTCTCTACAATGCATTTTCTCCCACTCAGGGGTGCGTTGCTCCTGTGAGCAACCAAAAATCATCATATTTTTGTCTTTTGCAATTCATTTAAAATATTATTTTTTCAGTTTTCAAGTGTCTGATTGCCTCTAGGGACTATATTTCCTCTATTATTATTGCCTCATTTTGGATATTTGTTTGATCAATGTTCCTTTTTGTTTTATTTATCATTTTCGAATAGATCCAAAGTTTAAAATTTTACATTTGATCAGTTTTTTATTTTTTAGAAAGAGGAATTTTCATTTCAGTCTTCATTTCTCTGGAAACTATTGATTTACTATTTGTGCATTATAGTTTATTTTTAGTGAGGAATTGTCATTTCAGTCTTCATTTCTCTGGAAAGTATTGATTGACTATTTGTGCATTATAGTTTATTTTTCATTTATCTAAACTTAAAAAAAAAATGAAAATAAAAACATGCATTTTCATATATGGATTTTGAGTGTTGTGTGGGAATAGTTAGGGAATTTGCATTTAGATGTGCTCATTTTTTTATTTCTTACAATCTGATTGCTCTATCCATTGTAGCTAGGTTTTCATTGTCAAAAGTAAAATTGAAACAAATTCTTATCATCTTTATTTCATTCTAGGAATATCAAATACATCTCGCGGTGAACCTAAAAGACAAACTTATAAGCAAGATCAGCTTAAGATTTATCTAAATTAATCTAAGGGAGAATTGTCATTTAATGATAAAATTTAGAGGTATAGGTGAGGGACATGTTCCATTTTCATTAAAAATAGCAGCTGTCATTAATTGTCTACGATAAATTCTGAGTGTGATACCTAATTCCATGTACGTAAGTATATTGGAGCTCTTCCACGTACCTTCTGGTATATCGAGCGGTGTTCTAGTACGAAACATATAAGGGGATGCTCTCACTATGCGGCTTTGCATTAGACAACGCTAATACAAATTGGGCCTCCACGTACCATCCATTATATTTTGGAGGAAAACATTAGGTTTCTTACAATCCATACGTAACCGAGTCGGCCGCCTTGTACACTTTGATACACCGAACACAACATTCGGGGAGATTGAATGCATGTACATAAGTCCTTGGTTTAATGGGGTGGTATATTGCAGTTCAAAGTTGCTTGCTAAACCTTTTGCCTAGCATTACCCTTTTTTTTGTTTTTTTTGTATTAAAATCAATCAGCAATCATGGAATAAGATCAACCCTTTCCCCATCATTTGCGTAGGACAACGAATAAAACACCTTTACCACCAAAAGATATACCTAATAGACGAAGGCGAGCTCATCTTACTGAGTCTGGTGCCTCTGGAACCTTTGGTGTTACATATTCATCTAATTTACCAGAGTCATCTGATCCTTTGAGTACCAAGTCTTGAGTCATTTTGACCGATCTCAGTTTATCTACTACCGTCAAGACGGAACCCTCACGGTTACTTGAGGACTCTGAAATTCAATCCATTGAAACGATAAATCTAGAACTTGAGCTTGTTCAACTGGAAGTCAATCTAGAACCTATTGTTCTTTTACCAGAACATCTTGATCCCGAAGTTTAACAACAAGAAGTTGTTCTCGTGCAGCTGTGTCATCCTCTGTCATCTGTAACTATTGAGCCCTTCTCTTTACCGCAAAGTTTACTGCCTTAAATTTATCTCGAGTCTGGCGTTGAATTACTTCCACCTAGTTTGATTTCAATAGAGGAAGAACTTCAAGAAGATACAACCCCTTTAACTCCAACTCATTTTGGGTTAAGGCTTCATCCTTATCTGTATTTTTCTCATTTGACCTACTCTGCTCCTGTTGATCCTGTTCACTCGCAAGTTCCTACAGATTCTTTAGAGTATTTGCTAGATTATTTAACCATGGCTGAGATAGCATCTCAGGTTGTACCTTATGTTACAGCTGCAACATCATCTACTGTTACTTCATCTTCGATGTTTTCTATGACACCCAAGTCTCATATTTATGGTGGCCCATCTGTCCCACTAGGATACCAAGATTTAAATGGAACCTACTTTCTAATCTCCTTTAGTTCATGGAATTCGCCCATGTCATCATCTAGAATTCTATCTAGTTCCTTTATTACGAGTACTGAACGACCTGATCCTTTATTCACATCATCAACTCAATATCAGGCTAGTCCATCCAATTACCATCCATCTTACCCAGTATCTATTGGATTCCCATCATATGAAAGTTAGTATGTCCAATATCCGTGTACTCCATATGCTAGTGGACATAAATTTTCGGGACATATGGTAGTACTCCCTCGTTTTTAGGTCAATCTTATGCTGGAATGCTTGTTTGTCAATGGAAACCTACTTTTCTTATTCAGCCTCAAACGGTTGTGTATTAATATCAACCAGTTCAACCTGTTGCATATGTACCTACTACGCTTTTTATTACTTATTTGGATGTTTCATAGTATGCTCAAGCAGGTCCTTCAACCCTTAACCCACAAGTTGCAGGTATATAAACTCTGTCTTCCCATGTTAGTATTCAACAACCATCTGTATCAATAATTTCATAACCACATGCTAGTTTACCTTTGTCATAGGCTTCTACACGTCCCGTCTATTCACAACATGGTCCAAATTATCCTGGTGGGAAACAATAGTTTTATAAAATCCCATGGCATCCACAACAACCATTCCAACAGTTTCAAGCTTGTCCATGCCTTTTTCAACAAACCTATCAAGGATTTTGTCAACAAACTTACCCCTATCTGGGTTACCAACAAAATAATCGTTACGTTGGTGCACAACGGCCTATTTCCCAGGAAATTCCATCTTACCCTGGTTACACTCAACCTGATCTAAAGCGACAATTTTTCGTTTGTTGCAACATTAGGGTTGCCTAATTTAAATCGGCTCACTAATGATCCCATTCATTATTTACCTTGGTGGCTAGTGATTCCTCATAAATTACCCTGTGATCTTCTGAAATTCAATGGAAGTTATGGAGAAGATCCATCTATGCATGTTATGACTTATCATTTATGGTGTTCATCAAATTCCTTGAATGATGATTCTATTAGACTCCATATTTTCTAGCGAACGCTTACTGGTCTGGTTGCGAAGTGGTATATTTAATTACCATGAGATTCTTTCGATAACTTTACATATTTAGCCACTACTTTTTAAACCCACTTCTAGTTACCCATGAGATATGAAACTAGAACGAAAATTTTGACCATCATTAAACTTACCACTACTAATCGTATATCAGATCATATACATGAGTGGCGTCGTCGTCATCGAATGGTTAAAACATTTTTTCCTGATCATCTTTTAGTTGAGTGGTTCATAAATTCCTTGTTGCCATCTATCACCGAGGATGTGGCCAAAGGTGGTGTTTTCATTGAAGAGAAATTATTTTCTCATGCCCAATATCTAGATTTGATTTATACCTAGTTTGGCACACTCTATGAAAAGGTTCCAAATGCACCGCAACATTTTTTTATTGTTCCTCTGTCTTCATCTAGTAAGGACATTCATGTCGTCGATGGTGTGACTAGTTCTGCTAGCACTCCGCTAGCAAGTCGACCATCTGGTTCTACACTTGTTCTTTCAAATCAAACCCCTATTGAGTCTGATCCTACATCTTCTTCTGAAATACATGCCATGTCATCTGAAAAAGGAAAAAATTACAAGCAACCTAGAAGTAATAAGAAGGGGAAGATGAGAAGAAACAAAACTCACCCTCGTAAGAAAAATCATATGATTCATTCGGTTCTTCTCAGAAACGTCGTTACCCTTGCTTGATATGTAATGAGGATCATTTTACACGAGATTTTCCTCAACTCTCAGAAGTCTCAAAGCTTCTTAAGACTTTTGTCGCATCTGCAGTGTTGACAAATCCTTTTCCGAACCCGAAAACACATATGGTTTCGACGGATCCTGCTTCTAGTTTGCAAGTGCTTATGTTATCTGCCACTAAGCCCAAAACTAATATTTTGGTGTATACTCAAAGTAAATATTATAGTAATCCTCTGTCATCGTCGAATGGTTAGGCTACATATCAACCTACTACTTCAACTTCGACTTCATCTGATTTTTCTCCATCACCTATTATTCTAGAGTTAACAATAAGGCCGCCGAAGGGAGTTGTTAATAAATCAACTTTCAACCCTCGAGTTTGTGAAACTTAAAATTATAACATAGTCGAAGATTTGGCTCAGTCACCTTCTGCTATGTCAATGCTTGAGGGTCTTCATAATTGTCCCTCCCAAAAGTAGGCTTTGTTATCGGTGATTTGTGGAATCAATCTGATGTATTCTAATCTCGTAGTCTTTAATCACGTGGGCTATGTGCCACAATTACTAGCACAATTAGAATTTTATTCAAGTACATGTCTTGAATCGCCTCATTCATAGAACTATAATTGATGAAGGCACATTTACTTGTATTATATCTATGAGTTTCTGGAAGTCACTTTCGAATTTATCAAAATTGCCTATGATGTCGAAAGCTTTTTACGGTCATACATATAAGCCTTGTGGAATTCTCTATAACCTGCAAGTCAAAATAGGGGGAAAAACAATTACTATTGAAGTTGAAGTGGTTGAAGGACCCCTTGACTAAAATATATTACTTGGAAGACCATGGGATTATGCTATGGCTGCGGTTGTATCTACTTACTTTCGTAAGGTTGTATTCCCCCATAAGGGAAGCATCATAGTCATTGATCAAATCTTCTTCTTCTCCTCTGGTTCACAGGAAACTGGAAGCATCATGTTTTTTCACGAAACTCCACCATCTCTTAAGAACATTGGTGTAGGACTCTTTAAGGATTCTACCCTAATGGGCACCTTTTCGTTACCGTCGCCTGAGACATCGACAAAAATCATAAATATAGAGACGTGCAATATAATATCTTCCACTTCATCTGACTTAAGGAATATTCCCAATGATTCTAAAATAGATAGTCTGGGTGAAATCATGTTGCTAATTCCAATTGAGCTCGCATAGCAATAAATTGTTTTGGCTTATGTGGCCAATCCAAATCCTTTGTCGATAACCATTTGGGTTGATCGTTATTTGGATTATAGTACTTCTTCTAATCATTTTTCACGTGTATTATCAACCGATGAGATAATTATGGAATCCACGATGTTAGAAGAAGAACCATGGGAAGATTCACATCGACGATCCCATCTTCCACATTACAATGAATATCATCCAATTGAACCAAATCACCATACAATTGTTTATTTCTTGAAGAATTCTATTCGTATCCACACCGTCGATTTTGAAAGAAACCCATCAAATATCGAAGAAACAATTTCTATCGATATCTCAACCAAACTTGGTGTTGTAGAAAACATTCATGTCGGTGCATATTGTTCTCCATTTGAACTTGACACTTACCGCTCTCTTTTCCATGAATTGTGAGATGTATTCACTTGTTCATATGAGGAAATGCCAGGAATATATTCCAACATTATTGAGCACGAAATTAAAATGTACCCTGATGTCAAGTGGGTACGACTGCGCCTCCATCCTGTTCATCCTAATAAATTTGTTTCCATTAAAGCAGAGGTTGAATTTTTTTTTCATGCTGGTTTCATTTACCCTGTTCCGCTTACCAATTGGGTTTCCAACATTTTTCCTATAATGGAGAAACAATGGACAATTATAGTGTGCGTTGATTATCAGGATGTTAATCATGCTTTTCCGAAAGACAATTATCCCACTCCGTTTATCGACCAAAGTATTGATGAATGTGCTGGATTTGAAATATTTTCTTTCATGGATGGATTTTCCGATTACAATCAGATAAATATTCACTGAGAGGACCAATATAAAACGAATTTTATTTGTTGATGGGGCACATTCACTTATTGAAAGCTCCCTTTTGGTTTGAAAAATGTTGGGGAAACATTCCAAAGGGAAATGAATTATGCTTTCCATGACATCAAGCACATATTTCAACTATATCTCGATGACTTACCTGCACATTCACTGAAATGGGCTGACCACCGGCTACATTTGAGAGCGATATTTTTATGATGTCGTCACTACAAAATACACCTCAATATGTACAAATGTGTGTTTGGTTTCAGTTAGGGTCATTTTCTTAGATTCGTCATGTCAAAAGACGTGATTCGACTTGATACATTGAAGGTCAAGGCCATTCTTGATTTTCCTGCTCCTTCCAATCTACATCAGTTACAGAGAATCCAAGGGAAGGCTAACTTTCTAAGGAGGTTCATTCCTAAATAAATTGAAATGGCTAAAGGATTTACTCGACTCTTGAAAAAGGGGATTCCCTTCTATTAGGATGAGGTTACACAAGTTTCCTTTGGTGTTATTAAAGATACCCTTATCCGAGAATCATTAATCTATTCACCAAATTATTAGAGTGATTATTTGTTGTATTTCGCCATTGCAGATACAACCATCGCCATGCTTTTAGTCCAACAAGATGGGATTGACCATATGATCTATTATTTGAGTCGTAATATCATTGATATGAAATTTAAGTACGCTTATGTTGAGAAGCTCACTTTGGAAGTCGTTCAAGTTGTACAAATATTTCGCCATTATATCCTTCTCCAGAAGACCATTTTCATTTTGGATGGAAACCCTATGACATACAATATGTCACGTCAATTTCTGAGGGGAAAATTTTCAAAATGGATTGTGATTTTGTAGGAATTTGATTTGGAATTCATCAAATCCAAGTCAAAGAAACCTTTGGTGTTTTTCAAGATTATCTGTGACCTTCCCTCAAGTAGCACTGAATCTACTACGGAAACATAAATTCTAGACGAGCCTTTGTTTCTGATAAAGCCATCTAACCTATGGTATGGATATTTAATCATCTATCTCCAGACCCAAAATTTTCGGCCTAATACCTCTCACTCACAACAACGACATATTCGATAGCAAGCCAAATATTATTTGATTGTTGGCGATACACTTTATCACTGTGGTGTCAATGCGATTTTACATAGGTGCCTCACTCACGAGGAGGCCAAGAAAGTTTTAAATGATTTCCGCGCTGGTGCCTATGGTGGAAATTTCTCTAGTTCTGCTACCATGTAGAATATTCTCTGCGCTGGTTACTTCTAGCCTACCATATTTTTCCACTGCATTATCGCAGTTAGAATTTGTAATTATTGCAAGATATTTGATCGTAAACTATGCATGTCGCCAGCACCAAAGAATCTTTTCATCACTATTGGACCATTTTCCAAATGGGTCATTGACTTCATGATATGTAACCCCCGCTCGGCCAGGGTGCATGGGTATATTATTGTCGTAATTGACTATTTTACTAAGTGGGCTGAGGAAATGCCTACATTTAACAACATAAGTGATACAACTACATTATTTTTCTTTAACCATGTGGCTACACGGTTTGGTGTGCCACAAGCCATAGTCACAGATCATGGAATTTTTTTTCGCAATCACATGATGACTGAGTTGACTGCCAAGTTAGGATTGTTGCATGATATTTCTACCCCTTATTATTCATAAGTTAATGGAAAATTTGAAGCTATCAACAAAATTATTAAGCGTATGCTTCAATGCATGTTTGGGGTTCATAAAAGAAACTAGAATTTAATCTTGTACTCGTATTTTTGGGCGTATCAAACCTCAGTGAGAAATGCAATTGGATTTACTCTCTTTCAGCTGGTTTATGGTCTGGAAGCTATCTTACCGATTCAATTTGAAAATCCATTGTTGAAACTCGCAATTGACCTGCTACCTAACACTTTTAACGAAGAGGCACGTCTTTTATATCTCATCCATCTAGATGAAATGCGTCATGAATCCGCATTGGCCAACAAATAACATAAGAGATGAATTAAGGTGCAATATGACCACAATGAGAAGCCTCACACCTTCTTGGAAGGAAAAATTAGAGAAATTTTGAGGTCTAAAATGGGCCTCCTAAGAAAAATGTAGAACCAAAATAAAATTTATAACAACCAATAGGATTCAATATGATGATGTCAACCATGGGGGATGATTCACCATTTTTGGAGTAAAGGTAAATAGATTAAAAAATAATAAAATAACAAAACTACCTTTCAACTCATATTTTCAATTTATATCCCGAAGGTTTTACTCAAATTTAGAGTGGGAGTACTCATTGGATGAAAAATTTAATTCCTCACCCAAGGAGTACCCATGTTGCATACTTTTGATGCACCCTTCTACACAAAAAAAGTGAAATACATGAAAAAATGTTATTACAATCACATTTTTTAATGTACTTCACATTTTTCATGTAGAAGGGTCCATCAGAAGTATGCAGCATGGGTACTCCTTGGATGAGGAATCAAATTATGCATCCAATGAGTGTTTCCTCTCAAAATTTGAGTAGACTCATAGGGAGATAACTTGAAAATACCAGTTGAAAAATTAGTTTTTTATTTTTTCCCTCTAAAATGTGATGATGTAATATAATATTATTTTATTATTTCCACTATTGTTTTATAATTTCCTTAGGAAGCCCATTTTAGACCTCAAAATTCCCATAATTCCTGGTCTTGCTTTATGATCAAGAAGCTGATAAGATAGAAACAGGAAAATTCGAACCATTATGGTGCGGCACCTACATTGTCAAGCGCATTTTGGCTAAGGGTGCCTACGAGTTGGTATATTATGATGGGATTCCATTGTCACAGCCTAAGAATGGGATGTATCTTAAATGTTAATATGCTTGATTCTACATATTAAACGCTATAGGGTATTATATATATGCTTTGATTGCGTTTGTGTCACAGTGTGTCTTTCAAATTTTTTTCATGTGGTTAGTAATCCTCTTTGCATTTTGTTGGAGATGTCAGAATCTTCATAACCATTTTTTTTATATGCTAATGGTGCTAGTTGTAGTATGCAGAATCTACCCTCTATAGCATGGTCCATATTCACTCCAAGTGGCGAGTTAGTGAGTTACCAAGGTATTTGTATTGGTCTATATACAAACAATATCACTGACTATAGCATGTTGATAGAAATATTCTCTAATGCCATTTCACTTGGCATTCACTGCATCATCATCATGCTAGACTCATAACTTGTCGTACTACAACTTACCAGTTTTTATATTGTCCGAAATCCACCTATTCATTGCATGTTCCTTAGATTTTCATTTTGTAAAGACATTTTGATTACATCCAATAACACATTTAGAGAAACTTTAATATTTCAATTGATTATTTAGTGAATTATGTCTTAAATAGATATTTTCAACATATGTAAAGATACATTTTCAATTCACATCACACAATTGAATAGGATTGCACATAATCATAGGAAAACACTGAAAATAAAATAGAGTTTTAATCGAGTTTTTTATGAAAAATTATGTCTAAGACACATTGGCCATATGACCTTAAAATGTATACAGACATAGCATAATCTAAGTAGACCTAGTGGTGCTCATCATAGCAGGTCACTGCTTGGGCTATCATGCGCAAAAGCCTCATCCAACGTCTAGGCACATTAATAGTATGGCATTGTAGCCTCATAGGTAACTCCTGAATCCCGACATCTGGTATCCTGAGATTCAATCCTCCACATGCTTCTGTAACTCAGCAAGATTATGGGCTAAATCCAAATCCTAAAGGTTTTCTCTCCCGACAATCCTCTCCGTTGGTTCTCTCCCCTATTGTGCAGAACTAACTGGTCGAGCAATACCCACATTTGAATACATAGAACATATTTATTTTAGTCTTGGAAACATAAAAACCAAAAAATATGTAAAAAAACCAAAAAGTAAAAAACATATTCAAACATTCTACCTATATCACCCCAATGAGTTCCAGATAGTAAAATCAAATCTGGATCTCCACGGAAATCCATCTTTGCATATTCTGTCTTCGAAGATAAGAAAATAATGCAGTGGAAAACAATATCAATGATTGACCATCATGTCTAGCCATCATCTCCACCCACCGTTGCATCCACGGATCCCTAAGACCATCTAAACCTAGTGTCACATGTTGTGGATGCTTCAATGGAACTTGCTCCAAAACGAAAGTGATCAAGATCGATCCATAGTTGAAATTTTTTTTCTTTCCACTTTTTACTTTTGTAAACTATTCTTTGATCTAAAGGAGTACTACTTCAGCCGAGTTGAACATGATTGGCTCAAGACACTCAAGCACATACTACATGTATAATCTGTTCATGACAAGAAGTGTCACACTTCTAGCTAGCTTTGCGATAGTAAATAGGAGTGTGTCATGCTGCTAGCTAGCTTTGTGATAACAAATAGGAGCATTCAAAAATGCATATGACGTACATATTTGATATTTATCTTTCCATCTTTTCTAGGCACAGAATCTAGTCGACAAAACAATCAAATGTAGTCCTTCATTGTCTCATCTCCATGGACAGAGCCCACAAAGGAAATGGGAGCACCATGTCCAGACAAGACTGTAAAAAAGTAGATGTCATCAACCAATGTTGGGATCACTTTGTCCCCAATGTTAAATGCTTGTAGTGTCGGGTGCCATGAGCGAATCAAGAACTGCAATAGTTCCATATTTTACCTCATCCCTAACAATATAAAGTGCTTGAGTGACCCACAGTCTTTGAGGGCTCTCATAGTGCCAAGATCATTTAGGGAAACCATATATTATTCCTCATGTCCTCTTTCTCGCCATGTAATTGAAATTTTAATCCGATCAAAGTATGAAATCAAACCATAGGCTTATTTAGAATCCATTCCATGCAAAAAACTGGAAAAATTTTGGGTAGAAAACATAATGAAAATTTATGAATTGCACCCAACACACTCCTGAGTGGAAGACAAAGCCTTGCAGAGGACCTGGGTTTCTTTTCAGCTTCTCTGCAACACACTTTTTGACATCCAAGGGTGTGTTGGTCCTAGGGCATTGTATATGTTGAGCTGCATATTTGTCAAAAATTTTATGGATTTTATCGAATAGATACATGATCGCACCTAGTATTTTAATCATTTTTTATCCATTATATTGTTAGTTAGAGTCATTTATAATTAAATTACAAATCCTTGTTGAATAAGGGTTTTTTGTAAATTGTCTCATTAATAAATGCCTTCTTGATGGCAGGTTCTGGCAGGTGATGGCAGGTGAATAATTTACTGAAAAACTACATTTAAATATGGATCCTTGCATAAAAGCAGCAGCTAAGCAAGCAGCTGGGTAGTTGAGTACAAGATTGATGAAGGTGAAAATATCAATTTTGCGACCAAATGGAGCCGAATCTCTAAATTATGAGATGTGGGTTTTTTTCAGAGCACAATGTTTCATATAACCCAAAAACCATTTGGAAAAATTTGGCTTCGTGAAATATTTATCGTCAGGGGAATATTCCACTGAAAACCATTTCTCAACGTGAACGTATTGGGTCTCTACGAATATTGCTACTCTGGTTATGTTTGGGGATTAAAACAAATCTCAATTTACCCATCATTTTATGAAGACCACAATTTAAGCGCGCAATCATATCTATCATCTCTATCAAAATCCATTGAAGTGGACTACATTTCTTCGGCCGAGGTTGGGCTTTTATAAGCCATAGCACCACGAATTACAAGGAGAAAGACAAATTTAATACTAAGGATTAAGGGAAAACAAGATTTCGACCCATCGATAATAAATCAAACATATGGTTCATTTTTTAAAAAACAATTTAACATTTGTGAAGACATTTGCTGATGGAATATTAGTTCACAAGGATTACATTTGGCCCGCTGATACAAATTTATATCTACAACCTCCTACAAGTCTTGTAAAAGATACACACAATGTTGGGCTGGAAATATATGTTACTAATTTTTCCAATGATGAATTTGGCATGAGCTATAATTATGGCTATGATCCAGTAAGAGAATATCTACAGTTTGTTTACTACAACATTCTTGGAGTTGATGGTGTCCTAACAGATTGTTGTGCAAAAACAGCTGAGGCAATAGCCTGCTATGTTTGATAAAATGATGAATAATCTTTTGTTGAGAGTGTTTAAATATGTGATGAGCTCGATGTTGAGAATGCTTTTGCAACATGGTGGCAAACCTCAAGCTTTGAAGGAACACATTCGAGCACTCGACAAGGATCACACCGACATTCCTTTTCAAAAATTTTTATGTTGAAACCCATCATTCTGTTTATCTTTTGCTATACAAAGAGGGACGTGCTTTGCTTATAGTCGAACAGGCAGTGGTAAAGCATCAAATATTTTCAATTATAATTATTATGGTGCAGGGTCGCTCGGGTAAATTCCCGTGTTACGTTGTTTGTACTAGTAAATCCACACGGTTTCCATTTAAGAAATTTGAGGTGGAATCACTTATTTTTTGGAATCTCTCTGCCACGTTATATGAGGTCTGATCTCCATAGGTCAGGTGGGTGGAAGTAAACAAGTTGGATCCATCGCATCTGTTCCAATGTACATCATCCAAGGTTTTGTGCATCAAATCACCGCCAAAACAACATGTAAATCAATTCCGGCAATATTTTTTGCAACGAAAATCTCTATCTTAGACACAATCCGCCTTTAATCTTGGTTTTTCTGCTCATCTGCAGAGAATACCTCGATGATGGTTTCACTTCCTTCCGTTTCACTCCATATAGGGTAAAAATTACTTTTGTGTGCACCAATGAATGTTGCAATATCAGAAATTGCAACAAGGTTCTTTGGCATTAGTTCTTATCATGGTATTCAGTGGATTTCTCATCCCACGACATTCAATTCCAAAATGGTAGTGATGGGGATGCTAGATATCACCTACATGTTATAGTGAGACTGCAATCGCAATCAATAAATTCATTGTTCCACGCTGGAGTGAGTTGACATTTCAAAATGACCAACATTGAAAGGGTCAGCATCTCATTCCATTGTGCATTAAGGCACCAAAAAAAACATTTTCGATGCCCCAGCTACCTATGCGTTGTCTCTACCAGCAAGGCATGAGATCCATTCTTCCAAAAAATGGATTAAAAAAAAATCGATTTGAAAAAAATCCAAACCCAATTTTAAACAAATCTGAACCAATTTGTATTAATTCTAAATTTACATCTGATGCAACAATCAATTCTTAATTATATTCTAATTTCCTAAGAACGACAGTATCGAGCTGCTAGGGTTCGTCGTCGCTAGGGTTCACCTCGCCTCTGCTATGGCACTGCTACACCTCTGAGAGCTCTGCACCTGCTACATGCACCCACAGTCCTGACCACAAGCGCGTCCACTAACGTGCCTCTCATGGATCAGCCACAGGAGGAGGAACACAAAGCCTCCCCCACTGTCACTAATACAGCCACTCAAAAACATTCCGCTGAAATACCAAGGTCGTCATCCGATCAGGCACAGGCCCCGGCCACGGACAATGGCTCCAAGAGCCAGGCAACAGCGCCACAAACGCAAGGAGAACCGCTGAAAGAGCATGCAAATAAAGATCCGGACACGACAGACACCACCGCCCCACCAAAAGTGACCTCTGCAACCTGCAAGCCAATAGCGGCAGATCGACCAAAAATCGAACTCCCAAGCCACAGAATCAATGCCCAGATCCAGTATATGAAAGATCACGCACTGATTGGCAAATTTGTGGGTTTCTGGCCCACGGAAAAGGCATTGCATGGCTGGATCAAATCTAAATGGAAGCCGAAAGGACAGATCACGCCGCAGCTTGGACCCAAAGGCTTCTTTACAGCCATCTTCACCTACCTGGAGGATAATATCCGTGTCATGGATGAAGGCCCGTATTTCTTCAACTCCTTAGGGCTCTACCTCCGAGACTGGGTTGAGCGCTTCAATCTGGACAAAGAGGACCTTAACTGGGCACCTGTCTGGATCAGGCTCTACTCACTGCCTCTAGAGTACTGGGATGAGGAATATTTAAGAGATATCGGCAATGGACTAGGAGAATTTGTCAAAATCACGGAGGAGACCAAGCTAAGGAGATACACCTCCTATGCTCGACTATGCGTCTTCATGCATCTAGCGCAAGCCCTTCCTGACTCGGTAAGTCTCTATCACGATGACTTTGAATGGGTTCAGTCCATTGATTACGAGCATGTTCCTTTTAGATGCCGTAAATTTCATGCTCACGGCCATCTTTTCAGGGATTTCCCTCTCAATCCTTCACCCAGCAAGCCCTCGGATGTCTCCCCTAGACCTGATGCCAATGGCTTCACCAAAGTCCAATCCCATAGGCGTCACAACAAAAAACCCTCTACTGGTGCGCCCAAAGCCAATCCTCAAGCCCCAAATATTCCCTCTTCAAGCAACAACTTTGAAATCCTTGCCCACATTCCTCCTTCTTCTCCTGATAACTCGGGTTCGATGGCTGTCCCTACCCCCATGACTATCTCGAAACCTGCCCCTAACATCCCTGCCTCTTCTAACCAGCATGCGCTTTCACCTGAGGCTTTCCTCCTCCCTCCCAAGCCTTCCTCTGCCTCTGACTCAGGAGTAGCCCCCTCCCTCCAAATGGAGTTAGACTCCTTTGAAACGCCCATTAGCCATATCAGTCTAATGGAGGAAGGTCCTGAAGGGGTGGACATTAGTGAGCTAGATATCTTTACTCTGGAACAAGCTTGCAAGAAGAAAGATTTTGACACCATATCGGAAAAACAGATCGAAAATTTGGCAGTCGCCCTGACCAGGGTGCAGCAACATCAAAAAGCCCTTGGAATCCAAACAGGAAGCCAGTGGGATAGCAAGAAACTCTTCAAGGACTCAAAAAAGTGAGGAAGGAAAACCTATCTACAAAGGACCATCCTCATTGGAGAAATGTTAATGGAATCTGGTAGGTACCCTAAGCTTACCAAGTTCTTTCAACCTCTGGAAGATAGTTCCCAATGAAGCTCATTTCTTGGAACATAAGGGGTCTAAACAGCCCCTCCAAGTTCAGAATGATTAAAAACTTGATACAATTGGAAAAGCCTCAGGTCATTTTTCTACAGGAGACCAAATGCACAAGCTCTACTCTTGGCCCCATTCTCTCAAGAGCCTGGCCATGCTGCAACTCTATAGCTGTCGATGCATCTGGATTCTCAGGCGGACTCGCCATTGCTTGGGATCCGCAGTCAATCTCAATAAGCGATGCTCACGCTGCCCACAACTTGATCCAAGCAACCTTCCACATTCTGGGCACAAATTTGCATGGCCATTTCTCAAATGTATACTTCCCATAGGACATACAAAGGAAAATAGCTCTGCTAAACACAATAGAAGTGCTCAACTCCATTAGAAACCACCCTCTGTGGATACTTGGTGGCGACTTCAATATGATCACAAATCTTGATGAGAAAAGAGGAGGCCGTGCAAAACTTGAAGGAGACAGCAATCACTTCAAAGATTTCATTCAGCGCAATTGGTTGATCGACATACCCTTTTCCAACGACATTCATACCTGGAACAATAGACGAGCAAGCTCTCAACAAATAGCCTCCAAATTGGATCGTTTTCTGCTGTCTGACAATGCTATCCACATTGGGGGCGGTTTTCATACCTCTATCCTGCCTTTTGCCGGATCTGATCGCTGGCCCATCTCTCTACAATGGTCCAGACCTGGAAACACATCCAAAAGGCCTTTCCACTTTGAATCCTTCTGGCTCACACATCCAGGCTTCAAGTACATGGTTCAATCAGCTTGGAATGCCTTCATCCCACCGCCAGGCTCCAAGATGTATCAATTTCAGCAGCACCTTAAGGACCTCAAGACCCACATCAAAAGATGGAACCACTCCACCTTCGGCAACATCTTTCAACATCAAAAGCAACTCGAAAAATAAATGGAGGAGCTTCAGACACACATCATCCAAAAGGGACAAACCGAGGAGATGATTCTAAAAGAGCAAAATCTTCTTAAGCAGCTGGAAGAAAGGCGACAGCAGGAAGAAATATTCTGGAAGCAGAAATCTCGCATTCGGTGGTTAAAGGAGGGTGAGCGGAACACAAAATTATTTCATCGCTCCACCATACAACGCAGGATGCACAACAACATCAACTTCCTTCAAAACCAAGCAGGAGAACGGTTAGAGGAACACCAGGCCATTGAATCAGAACTTACAACTCACTTCAAAACAGTCCTGCAAGAAGAAAGAACGGACAGGCAGACATCGATCAACAAGATCCTTCCCCACATCCCTAAACTCATCATGGAGGAGCACAATCAGATTCTCCTTAGGCCGGTATCGCTCCTGGAGGTTGAACAGGCTGTCACTCAGAACAAAGAAGACAAGGCTCCAGGACTGGATGGCTTCACAGCCTGCTTCTTCCACCACTTCTGGGATCTGATAAAAAATGAGGTCTGGCAATTAGTCGAGGAGTCCCGAACCATGCACTGGCTCCTCCCATCTCTCAATGCCACCTTCATCGCCCTTATCCCCAAAGTAGACCATGCTACCACTCCGGATAAATTCAGACCCATTGCCCTCTGCAATGTTATCTACAAAATCATATCCAAGGTCATTGCCAATCGGCTCAAGCCACTCTTACCCCTTCTCATCTCCTCTTAGAAGACTGGGTACGTTGAAGGCCGTCAAATCTTGGATGGCATCATTCTTACCCACGAAGTTATTCACTCTTTAAATCAGATCAAAAAACCTAGCATGCTCTTGAAGATCGATCTGTCAAAAGCCTTCAACAAGCTCAGCTGGAGCTACATCCGCCAGGTGCTTATAGCCTTTGGTTTCAACCCCTCATGGATCCGATGGGTCATGAGTTTAATATCTTCCTCTTTCTTTCCCATCCTTGTCAACGGATTTCCCTCCCAACCTTTCTCTCCTTCTCAAGGCATCCGTCAAGGAAACCCCCTGTCCCCCTTCCTCTTTGTTCTAACGGCCGAAGGGCTAGGAAGATACATCAAACAAGCTTTGCACCGGAAGGAGATTCGAGGCATCTCTGTCCATGAATCCTCTGCCATCACGCACCAACAATTTGTGGACGAAAACATGCTCTTTTGGCATCCCTCTGCCCAAGAAGCTTCCTCCCTCAAAGCTATCCTCGACGCCTTTGCTGAAGCTTCAGGCACCTCTGTCAACGCCTCAAAATCCCAAATTTTCTTCTTCAACACTGCTCCCTATACTCAGACTCGCATTGCCAGAATCCTGGGTTTTACCATAGCCAAGCTTCCTGCAAATTATTTAGGCACCCCACTCATATATTCTTCCCTGAAGCACACCTCTTGTAAGCACCTGCTTGGCAAACTCGAAGCCAGACTCTCCTTTTATACTTTTCACTCTCTCAATCTACCCAGCCGTCTCATCTTAGTCAAGTCCGTCTTACAGTCTATGCCTCTCTACCTTTTTTCTGTCTTGGCTGTGCCTAAGTGGGTTCTCAAGAAAATCAAGGCTCTTCAATGCAACTTCCTCTGGGGAGCCTCCGGCCAAAACTGGAAATGGGCTCTAGTCAAATGGGCAACCATCTGCACCCCAAAGTATGCTGGCGGCCTGGGCCTTCGGGATCCCCAACACAGCAATGCCATCATGGGTGCAAAATTCTGGTGGAATTGGCTTTCCAAGCGTCACAGCCCATGGGAGAAGCTTTGGACCAACAAATATGCCAATCACAGACCTACCTCTGAGCTCATCAGACTCACCACGGTTAATTCAGGTTCGTTGATCTGGAATGCAGCGAAACAACATCGACATTTGATCCAAGAGCACTATTTTTGGGAAGTTCATAACGGTCAGGTTGCTCGTTTTTGGACAGATGCCTGGCAGCAAAGATCCAAGCTGCTCACCTCCATTGATCCATAGCTTCAACCTCACGAGATCCATTTCCCTGAAGCCTAGGTCTATCAATTCTGGGAGGAGAATCCCATCCAAGGATTTAGACAATGGAAAGCAGCAGCCATCTGTCTGAATCAGCAGCATGATCATGTTCAGGCAGAGCTTGATAAGGAGCTAAACAGCAGGAAACTCAGATACTCGGAGCAGTCGGACATAATAAGGTGGGGATACACTCCCAAAGGCAATTTCACAACCCAGGAAGCTTATTCTTTGCTCATTCACATTCAGGAACCCATTGACTCTATTTGGAAGGGGCTCTGGTTGCCACATCTTTGGCCCAAGGTATCCATTTTCATGTGGCTTCTTTACCACCGGAAAATCCTCACCTGGGATAACCTAATCAAACAGGGCTTCACTGGACCATCCCACTGTCCCAACTGCAACAAACAGGAAGAAAACATCCATCATCTCATGCTCACTTGTCCTTTGGCAACTTTTCTTTGGGATAACATCACCCTCAAATGCAGAAGAGAGGGCAGGAACAGGGAAGATCTTAATGCCACTATTCACAATTGGCCTGTAGTCCCCTACAACTGTTCTCTCCTCAACTCCCTTTGGCAGCTCATCCCAGGCCTCACGCTTTGGAACATTTGGAAAGAGAGGAACAGGCGATTCTTCAAAAGCCAAAGTACAACTCTCGATGTCCTTTGGAGCAATATCTGCAGGAACCTCCAAGAAACTCTAGGACTTCGAAAATGGCATCAGGATGACTTCCCTTCACAACCCTTCGAAAAAGGAATTTGGGATAGTTGGCAGCTAAAACTTCCCCTGGACCCCACGTCAGCCAAGCGCTTCAAGCAGCACTCACCTGCCAACGACAAATGGGTCCACCCTCCAGATGGCACTCTGAAGCTCAACTTTGATGGAGCATCCAAAGGAAATCCAGGGGAGGCTGGATTTGGGGGAATCTTCAGGGACCACCGTGGAAACCCTCTCCTCACCTACTATGGATCCATTGGCTGGGATACCAACAATTCGGCAGAGCTAGAAGGACTTTGGCAAGGATTGCAACTAGCCAAACTCCACAACTACTTTCCTCTAGAGATCGAGGGAGATTCAAAAATTCTCATTAACATGGTCCAGAAACTGCTTCAGGGATCCCCCCCTTCGCGAGTTTCTGATAGTTGGAGATTTACAGCTAGATTAGAACTTATGGCAGACTGGATGCAACAAAACAACGCCATTTTTCTAAAGCATATCAGAAGATCGGGCAATAAGGTAGCTGATCTACTGGCTAAAAAAGGAGTTACCAGTGCTCAAACTCTCTTTTCCGGTCCCCTCTCTAATCTCAATGATAGCAAACTCCTTCAGGACTACACTCAGTTGGTGCAACAGGACAACAATACCCTGGATGCGGGTGCATCCATATGATACGATGGTGATCTGTGGACAGGCCGGTGCGTGGCGAGGCCACATGGCCGCCTGCACTCCACATTCAAGGCGCATTGAAGGCATTAAAACCACAGCCTGTCACCTGTGATGGCATTCAAGCCGGTGGGGAAGACGAGACAGCAAACGTATTTCGATGTCGTCCTTTGGCTCCAGGCGCTCATTCACCACCTTGACGCTTAAGTTCTTGGCTATGAATAATTCTACTCCTCTGGTCCACTCTGGCTGCCCTCCGGAAGCTAAGTTAACCAACTCCCGCACTGCATTGGGCAGGCGCTGCAATCTCTACTGTTGTGTGGAGTTCTTACCCGGCTTCCACTATTCGCACAGTCCGCTTTGTCCTTCGTTCCTTGGCGCCTCGCCTCCGTCTCTTTCGCCTGTCACCCTGTATCCTTCTATCGCCTCTCAGAATTCTCTGCCACGCTCGCACTTTCTCAGTGGGACGATGCCCAGGCTCCGACACAGGCTCAGGTGCCACAGAGGAAGCACTCGAGCCAGGCCTTCCTCTAGTCGCCGCTCCCCCTCCAGCAACTCGCCGACCTCCACTTCTGATTCCTCCGATGTCCGCACTCCTCGCACGTCCAACAGACACAGGCATGAGCATGGTCCTGATATGCATCCTCCCTCTCCTCTGCGAGGCGCTCACGTCCCTCCGCCTCAACCTGGCCCTCGCAGCGCGGAATCATCTCACCTGGTTAACCCCTCCATGGCTCTTTTTCATTTCCCATGTCTCACCTCCCAGCCTCTAGTGGTGGCAACTGTTTCTGTTACATTCAAAGAATTCCCGCAATTTGGCTCTGACCCCCTACCTACTACGCATCTCGGCATTCAGCAACGCACCCCTGGTTCTGACCAGGCCATTCAAACCAGGGTTTAGGATCTCTCTCAGGAAGCTGGCGGTGGCAGCTATGGCGGTGGAAGCTCTCAAGTCAAAGGCATGCCAATGGAGCGAAGCGAGGCCGGCGCGGCAGAAAATCCCACTCTGAACAACGATGATGACAGCTATGGATGCAGAATCGAAGAAGAACCTCCCTCTGACGACTACGGTATCTAGGACAGACAGCTACATTTTTGTCATTTTGTTCAGAATTTTTGTCTCGATGGTGTTTTCAGGAATCCTGGTCTTTTGGCATGTCAAAGTACTTTTACAGTCCTATGTTTTTGTTCAATGTTGGTTTCCTCATTCGAGGCAGCTCTCATACTTTTCTCCGGCTGGTTTCCCCTTGTGGGCAGCCTTTTTTTGCTATTTTTCTGAACTCTTAATGCCTATGAAGGCACACTACTGTATGTACCATATGTTTCAGTAATAGAATCTAGACTTACTTAGAAAAAAAAAAAACAATCGATTCTTAATTAAGGCAGCACTGCTGCTATAAAGCAGAGGGTTGCGCATTAATGAAGGGGGGAGTCGATCAATGAGATGGATAGGGAGTCTGTCCATCAATTAACAAAGAGCGCAGAGGAATTTCTGGAATGTAATGGGCTTGAGTCCATTAATTAGATGAGTTGGGCTTGATAGGAGTAAAATTGAAGTTTCTGAGATGCGTAGAGCTGGAATTTCTCATGTGAAGTCGATTTCTCAGATGTAGAACCAAAATTAAATTTGCCAGAGTGTAATAGAGATAGGGGGATTTTTGTGATCTATATAAATCGATTTCTCAATGTTGTTTTCAATATACATCATCGCCTTCAAGTAATGTAGTGAGAAGAAGCAATTGTGCATGCTTAATTTCAAATCCTAGTCTTTCATGTTTTAAATCCTTCTCGAGCTGCAGTAACTCAGCTTACTCCAGGCATGGGAGAGCCCACCACAGCTGGAGTCAAGCTTCATCAATCAACGTAAGATAAGTATATGCGTGCATAGTTTCCAATTTCTGTATGAATGTGTGAATGTTTGGTAGGTGTGGTTTAACTCCAAATAATTTCAGTCACCATAGCATCATGCCCATTAATAAACCAAACAATTATTATGTGTGCTTGAATTTTAGTATAGAGTTATACTCTATTACTCTTGTTAAAATCGAATACAATGGGTGCACCAATTTCTGAGTTTAAATATGGAACTAGAATAGAATGTAATGTTTTGGAATTTGAGTATGCTAGCCTTGCCCATTTAAAATATTAAATCAAAGGTTTGCAGTATGTAATTTCTTTGAAGGTTACAACATTTAATGTGACTTTAGTTTGTGTATATATATATATATATATAGGAATTTGCCACATTTTAGTTAGAGTTCTTTTAATTAGAGTTTCTCTTATTTTTCATAGTATAATCATTTATTTGTAAGTTTGAAGTGCAGATTTAATTGTGCATGTAGCAGTGATTTAAGTTTTCATTATTGAGTAGCATGAGTGTAACTTAGTTTTCATTATGAGTTGCATGCTTTCAAAGAGTGAGTGTTTTTTAATAATTTTTTTCACCTAGATTAAAATCTTTAAATTCAAGGTTATCATAGCTTATTTGTAATGTGATTTTTAATAGGATTTTTTAGTGTTATTTTACATGAAGTGAAATGGTTTCTTTTAGCAATAGTTAGAATTGTCTTTTGTTAATTTGGAATCTTGAATTTATTAGGAAGAGTAGTTATAGTTAGTTTAATTTGTGAAGTTGTCATTAGAAGAAGGTGTGTGTCTCTTACTTATCTCAAGTTTTGTTTTCAAGTGATAGTTTCAAGTTAGTGAGAGGATTTAATATATTAAGGTTTTCAAGATATCATAGGAGATTTAAAAAGTAGAATGTGGGTGTGAGAATGTTACATGATTGAGGATTTCTTTGCAGTTTAATTGCAGTATGGAGTTTGCTTGATAGGAATTATTTGAGTGAGTTTTATTTTCAAGATTTTTATTTGCGAGCAAATGTGTGTTTCATTCCAGTATCTAGTTTATAATTACAAAGGAATATATTTATACTCTGACCATTAAGTTGAGCCAATATGTAGTACAACTCGCGTTTACGACTCCCGGATTGATAATTAATATTGAGAGGTTTAATCCGAAAATTAAACCAACCAACAATATATTTTCCCTAGGAGCCCCAAAGCCCTAAAAAATTGCATGAAATTGAACAAGAATGCAACCAATTGAAAGAGAAAGGAAAGATCTCCTACCTGGTCTAGTTGACACGAGAAATGGTCCACAAAATCTATCGCAATCAGCTGCTGAAGTTTGAGGGTAAAATTGGCTCCGAGCATTGAAAACTGAATGGTAAATGTGAAATGATAAAAATGACTTGGTAATTTCTTATTTAATAGTCATTTTTATTAATTTATGAATATTTAATGAATTGGCTACATTTTTTACCCATGTTTACTATTAAAATATGTTTTTTTTAATCTGTTTGGTGGTTATTTGTGTAGTTTTACAGCTAATACAATGAATTTGACATGCATGATCGTAAAATGAATTTTGACCATGTTGGGGTTCCCATGTTTTGGCAATTTTGGCAATACCAAAAGATGAGACAACATCAGAACCACTTTCAGACCTCAAGATCTAGCCCTCCTGGGTCTAGAGAGGGATCTCTCTATATAGGCAAAGGTTTTATGTCTCTGAAGCTCTGTTTTAAGGTTTAGTCTAGTTATAAGGTGCATGTTTGTTTGTTTGATTGTTGGTTTGGTTGTTGGGAAATAAGAAAGAAGGGTTCAATATAAGACAAGGATGGGCAAAGAGGAATTTAGGAAAAGGAGAGATAATTCCGAGAACACTTGAGACCATTGGGAAATGGAGTCAAGAAAGGGTTTACTTGCTATTCAATATGCAGGCTTTCAGTTGGGCTAGTCATATAAAGCATTGGATCTTAAAGATGATAGTATGGCACGAAATGGAAAGAAAGAAGGTGAAAGGAAAGGAAACCTCCAAGGTGACCTTTCAGAAATCAGATCCAGGGACAGGACGCACCATTGGACAACCTGTGATTGAAAACCTCAAAAGGTTAACTCTTCAAACAAGGAAACATTAAAGATTTAAACACAAAGGTGAAGGCCTGAGATCAGAAAGAGAATTTGAACTCTCAATGCTTCGGCATCCAACTTAAGGGAACTTAGAAAGGTTCAATTGATTGAAGAGGACCCTAGTGAGATAGAGACAGAGTTCTAGACTCCTATTGACCCAATGTTTTCAATTTAAACCCAACAAGAACATCTGAGAACAAATTCATTAATTCATACATCAGCTAGTAGTAAATATTAGCCACTACACTAGTTAAATTAACTTGAATCGGTGCTCAGATAATACATATAGCAGAAAAACATTAAAGTTAGGGAGAGCAGAAGCTTAGGGTACCATGCGAGGGTATATCTTAAAACAGATTTCTGATGCATACCAGAAGAAATGAAATGTGATGAACTATGAAGGAGAACAAAGACAAAGATAAAAAAACATCACCGTTGCTTTAAATCAGGATCCAAAGAAATGTGCTTGTCATATTAAAGAGAAACACCAGTCATGTACAACATTTCCAAGAGCTTGATATTCAGTCTAAAAACATCTTCCTTAGCCTATCTTGCAAATTTACACAGAGAACTATATCTCAAGAGAAACAACTTACAATTCACAGATATCCAATCAGCAACCTTTACAATGTTTTCTCATGAGTTTTTATATCTGAAAGAGAGGCAGAGGAGGTAGATGAAACACTAAATGAAAAATTAAAACAGAGTAGAAGAGGGGCTCGAGGCCCATTCTATTTTAATGTCTATGCATTAATCTTCAATACTCTTTGGGTGAGAGAGTGGTCTTTGGCAGGCTGAAATTTACTCCAGGTATGTTCTTTGATGTACTTTGTTCTAGTATTATACAGTACTTTGGTGAATAGACAAAAGGTAGATAAATGACTTCAAGGTCTGCCCTACCGCGTAACAAATGCTCTGGCAACATTAGGACTATTCTGCCAGGGCGGAAATCTCCTTAGGAGCTCGAAGTAGAATAAATAACAGCATGGGAACTTTTCCTTCATGGGGAAAAACCTTCTACTAATGTGAAACACTGTCAACATTGTTTTCTGTGCATTGGGCCTTATTAGGCCTTTTGTGTGAGTCATGAGGTCTTCAATCTGGTATTTTTCCTTTAAAACACTGAATTAAGGCTCAAAATCTTCAATAATGTGCATTGAATTCTCTGATCTTTACTGATACTCTTTGCCGCTCCATTACTGTCTTTGTCAGTGAAGTGTGGCTTTAGTGGCGCTGGAGAGGTTTTACAGAGTTGAACTCTGTCCTTTAATGAAAAGTACACTCTAGCACCCTCTCAGGCTCTTCTCTATAATATCAGGCTCTGAACCTAGCTTTCTTTGTGCGCTGTGTCACTATAACAGTGACTATGAACCATGGCGGTTTCCACTACCAGTAACCCTGCAAGACACGTAAAAATGTTAAGAAATCCATGCATGGGGAGGGTGGATGCAGTGGAGGGCTGTGAGAATGGTAGCACAACTGAGGTGAATGCGGTGAATGCAGCAGAAAACAACTGACAAATGCAGTGTAACGGTGAAAAAAGATCTGGTGAAAGTTTGGCAGAAGAATGCATGTGGACCGTCCGATCATATCTGGGGGCGATGATCAACAGAGGAGTTTGACTCACAGAAATACCTTGGAAGGTAGGGCGTTATAACATAAAATTTGATTTAAAAACATCAAAATTCGACCTTTGAATGAAATACACGAGAATGTATGCAAATGCGACGAAATGACTTTGAATGGTGGGACCCGATCATGGGCGGAGGGCGATTTGATATGAACCGTCAAATCCCGAGAGATCAACGGTTGCAATCTAATTTCATCCGAGCAGATCAGGGTCGAAACTCCGATGGAGAAATATGAATGAATGAGGTGGTGCAATGAGGACTATCGATCTCGTTTGAATGGACGGTCACGATTGGATCGGAGGATCGCAATGGGGAGGCAGCAGGGGATGCATTTGAGAACTTCCGATTAGCGATGCGTGATTGAGCGTCAGCCATCCGATCTGGAACAAGATCGATGGCGGAGACTCAATTGGCGGGGAGACGGATGGGGGTAAAGGAGCGGAGAAGGAGAAATAAGAGCCGTCGGATCTGAGGGAACGAACGGCGGAGATTACAATCGGAGGATCGTAATCGGGGAGTGTAGCGGGTGCCACAGTTTAAAAGTTGCGACTACGATTGGCGATGGTGCAATGAGACTTGTGCGGGTCGTCGGATCTGTTAAGATCGACGACAGAGATTGTTCCCGAGACCAACAGAACCGTTACACTATCGCATCAGAGATTTTGTTTACAAAGGAAAAAAGCATTTTGCTCCAATCCTCCGATGCGATAAGCGCCTCACGGGCTAGCGCTTGGTCTTAGCATTCCGAGCATATGGGGAAGTGGTTAAGGGGCTAGCCGAAAGGGGCTAAGCCATCATATATGGAAAAGAGTGATTTTTAGCCAAAAAGGAGGGTTTCTAGAGGCTAAAAGAGGAATTTGATAGAGGTAAAAGGAGTTTAAACTCAAATGAAAGGACTTCACTTGGTTTTAAGGATGAAATGGGTGGTTTAGGAAATCTTGGGAGGGATTTTTTGGGGTTAAAGGGGGAACTTCGAATATGGAAAAAGGGTTAAAAATAGGGAATTTTGCAGGGATACAAGGGGAAAATGAAGGTCTTTCTTAGCACAATTTTTTGCAGTCAGTGAGGCTTTTTGGATGGAAATAGTAGTGAGGATATTTTTTAAGGAAATGGACACACAGAGGCTTCAAGGATGAGATATTTTCATAGAAAATGTATCTCTTGAAGGCTCAAAACAATTTAGCCACCTCTTTTCTTAACAAAAAATTCATAGGTGGCTAAGAGACCACAAAAAAATAACCCCCCTGGAGTTCTCTTTCATCTCTTTTTAGACTCCCAAAACATGAAATTATTTCTGAGCACTTGTCCTTTCGAGCTCGTAAAAGGAATTAAAATGAAATCTACTCAGTTTAGGTTTAACCCTTTTCCGGACTGAGATAAATTATTTTTACGAAAAAGGAAAACCCTAGTCTAACATGGCTAGGAAGTTCCCTTAGGTAATATTTTATGATTTTTTGGATATGAGGGACAATTTTACGAGAAATAACTTGTCGATTTTTCTTTTCATCCCTTTTTCAAACTCTCTAAACATGAAAAAGGACCGAGTTTTCAATGTCATTAGACTCATTAAAACTTCAAATAGAGACAAACTCTTCCATCATGACAAGATTGAGTTTCACCTTCGCTAGAATCGTTAAAACATCACATAGCAATGGATTCACCCGAAGGATGGAATTATAAATCAACCATATGTTATCCTCCTCAAGCTTGTTAAAAAGTAAAGAGGTACTAGTCAGCAATGACTGGGGAAAATTGGAAAGGGATAAATCACTTTATGGTAGCAAGTTTTTCTTGAACATGACACTCATTCACTTCATCTCATTGAATTTTGGGTTGCGTTATCTGCTTTATGGTCTATCATACCTATGGTCTATCACAACATCCATCACTTTGGTCTTGGGTCAATGCTACCAACTCATTCAGTGTCGATGATATGTTCAAGGGAAGTCACTCAATTACTCCTCATCCTTTGCAATACTTGTAAACATTCATTTCATGACCACTATCCCTCAACATTACTTCATCAGTTATATTTTGTATCTAAAATCATTACTCCTGTTTCATGTCATTGATGGGGTTTACATGAAGGCCCTCTTGCGATGAGTCGCTTCCTATCGACATCATCTCATCATCTAGGAAGTTGACTTAGAAACAACCTTTAAATACCTTGGAGCTTGCATACATCAATGGAAATTTTCTCATTTTTGGCGATAGCTTGACATCACAAGACTTCGATGGAAAGAATTTGTATGGTGTTCAACATCAAATCATCTATTCACACCATGTAGAATGTATTGCGGCACCTTGAGAGCCATTATCATCATCGGTGGTTTCTCTCGCGTTTGTTAATATCTTACTTCATTGGCTGATAATCAGACGGTCTCTTCCCATGTTCGACTTCAAATCACATATTTGCATGGCTAGACTCGTACTTAAGTGATCGAGTGAACGAGATAGAAGACCCTGGATCTAGTTTCATCCATTCGAGCTACGATTTTAGGAGTAGTACCAAATCATCTATACAATGGTATTTACACAGATGGTCATCCTATCATGGGTCTATATCTGTAGATGAATTTCTAATGTTATGATATTTTATGTGTTGATTATGGGTATACCTCCTTCAGCAATTCATGTCCAAGATTAAAAATATATAATGATTTAATGTATTGTAATTTGTGCATGTCACTGTCCACTACAGATCCTACTCATGACATCGTACATCATATCATTCAACACTATCATTTTCGACTTCATGATTTAGGGGGCAGATGTTACAAGTAAATTTGGGCATCACTCCCAAAACCCATATCAGTATGAATTAGGGTCTATCATACTCTAAATTAGTTTCTACATGCCCTCAACAAGTCATCCCATTGATGGTTTTCCTCCATGAAAGTTTCACTGCTTGGATGCCAATTAAAGTGTTCCATTGAGCCATCAATTCACCCCTAGACTAAAGTAAGTTCTTTGCATATCATTTCCTCCCATGCAAAGCTACGTTGCGAATCATCGAGGCTCACTTTACAATGCGTTGGTCGGTCAAGAGAAAATTTTTCATAGGATTATAGAAATCTTTCGACCCTCTAGTGGCTTCTAGAATATCTTCCAACTCTCACATCATCTAATAACTTTGAATATGGACACCATGGAGCCATTAAACCTCTTATCCTCTTATTCCCATGAACAAGGAAACCTCTTCATCCATTTTTTGAAAATCCATTCAATGATTCATTAATGTCAAACTACGTTCACTACTTATAAATTGAGCACTAAACATAGTGCACAAGAGAGAAAGAATTTAAATTAGTAGATTTATGTTAGTGAGATCACAACTCTTGGAGGTATCGTATACATGTAATTTTATGATGTTGGAGTGATGTTGTTGATGTGATGAGGATAGGACTAATGCTGGAGTGAGTTGACATCGAATCAATCCAACTCGTTGTAACTTCTCCTTATACTTCATAATAAAGAGATTTGTTCCTATCATAATACATGTTTCCATGATGTTATATGTGTATTTTCAAATGAAATCAATTCAATTTTTAAAACATGAATAGATCATATGCCTTTATGTCATTTTTAGTCTTTTGTTACCCATTGTAGGTACTAATCAAGCAAGTCTGATTTGATTGAGAGTGACGGAAGCGAAGAAAGGGAGGCGAGGAATAGTGAAAGATCACAAGTAGGTGTTCTTCCCTAATCTATTCATTTTAAGAAAACATTCAAATATCTTTCTTTTGTTTTTCTAAGTGTGACCACCACACTTAGGGAAAACATATCTATCTGTAGGTTTGATTTCTATAAAACAACACAAATTAAAAAAACCTCCTTTCTATATATAAGAGTACCTGGGGTCACAATAATAACAATATGGGGAATACAGAGGTAGAACAATAAAAATAAGGGGGCTGAAATAAAAACAATAAGGGAATACACTAATAATATAGGGCCCTATCATTTCCTTTCTCAATCCAATGCCAAATTTCTCCAAGGAAACTCTAAGTTTCCAAGAGGGAGAGAGAGAGTATAGAATTAGAGACATAAGTGTGAGAAACAACTTGCCAAATGATCCTAACAGTAATTTTGATTAATGAGGCCTCTAATTTCTTCAAATTTCCATTATTTTCCTTCATTTTCCTCCTCACATGAAACCTATGACCTTTCGCCTTCCTTTTCTCCTAATTTCCATTATTTTCATAAATAAAATTCCAATTAATGCCATTTTGTCTTTCCAATTCCTTAGCCATTTCTTTTGCCTATTTCCTTAGCCATAATAAACCGATGAACACCATCACTAGGATGTATTTCCCAAAATTAATCTTGGAATAATTGTCCCATCAATCGTGGTTATTATTTTTAAATTTTAGTACATGCAATTTTCTCCAGGATTATTACAGAACCCTCTCCTTGGGCGACACTGTCCTCGGTGTTCAACCACACATATACCTCAACAAAACCATTGAAAATAAAACATAGTGCCCATGGATATTTATAACTTAGCTCGTTGGATTATTTACAACAAATAACCTGCTCAAAAGAAAAAACCATCATGAAAATGATACCATGTACTCGAGATTTATAACACAACTTATTACGATATTTCCAATACAACCACATATATACATATGCAAATTTTCCCAACAAGAAAATAAAAGGATATGATGTATGTATCCACAATAAGGGAATCTAGAGGCTCACACCTCCACCCTGAAATTAATACCAGAATTCAAATCCCTCCCAAGAAGTACGTAAGCCACTGCCAAGTCAAATGTGCATCCATTTTCCAACGCTATAATCATGGGCTGTTATACCCTAAGTGCACAGTTACTAGCTAATTATTCTAGTGCACACCCCCAATGTGAATATTATTCCATATGGAAATTCTAATGACCAAAACAAATTCATCCCCAACCTTACCTTCTTTGATACACAATAACTCGGGCAATAGGTCATCCCATTTTTTGTAGTCACTCACCTTCCAAGTTCCCTGAGATCCCCTATCCCAAGTGATCCATCCCTTGGAAAGGCTTCCTCGCATTGGAGGATACAAAAATGAAGGCATGTACTAACCTCAAAACCCTCATACCAGTCATAACATTCTCATGGAAATAAATGGACACTCTTGGGTCCCAGTGTCCCATAATGGCCTTGCTCCTAAAATGCTTTACCATCATATTTTTCCATGTTTCAACTACTTTTGTTCTCGTTGCTAAAACTTGGAACAAATTTCAACCACCCAATTGGGAATTTTTATTCTTCCTGTACCAAGAAAATAAATTCCATTTGATTCAAAATAAATTTAAATAATTTCACATCATACCTCATTGGTAGCTCATTGATAAGGTACATTTGTAATCTTGTTCACTTCCTATGACAAAAAGTCAAACTAGATGTTTGAACAAATCATCGTGTATAGATATATCACATCTGGTTAGCTCAAACCACAACCATCATGAATTAAAATCATGAATTGCATGAAATAACCATAAATCATAATCATAAATCACATGCAACCATCATAACTCATAAACATAGATCACATGCATAATAAATCTGAAATAAAATACTGATACTTATCCTTCACCATTCCTTACTTTTTACTTTGTTCTTTTTGTACACACACTGAATCATTTTCCATACCTGAAAAACATCCAATTCCATTATCTTTAACCACATACACATACACATAGTGTACCTCATGACACATACACCCACATATGACATACAACATCATACAATCCACGCACCCACACTGGTATATGACACATACACCTACACTTAGTGTACAATAAAACAAAATACATACACCTATACTGGCATACACCATGCACACCTACACTCAGTGTACAATACAACACCACACCTACACCTACATCTGGCATACAACATAACTCAATACCTATAGATACACATAGTACAAAACAATGAATACGCATGTCACAATACCATGAATACACCATGCGTATCCATAGTACCGCAGGCCCACAACACCACATGTACGACATGCACACAATACCACGTGTATACCTGTACCATATACACAAAATGTACACAATACCACCGGTACACAAAAATACCTGCACCACGTGTGCCCAAATGCACATGTACATAGAACCACCTACACAACATGTACACGATGCCAAATATACACCACACCACCTGTAAAATGTGTACACAATACGAAATATACACAACACCACATGTACACAATCCCACATACACGACATGTACATGACACCACCTACATACAATACTGCATGTATAAGATGCACACAACACCACATGCACATAGCACCATATGTACAATCATGCACACAACACCATATGTACATAGCACCATATCTAAAACATGGAAAAAACGCCATATGTACATAGCACTACATATGCAACATGTACATAGCACCATATGTACACAACATAGCATATCCAACATGCACACAACACCATATGCACACAACAACGCGTATCCAGCATGCACACAGTGTGGTATGTAGAAAGCACCACATATCCAACATGTACATAGCACCATCTATATCTAGCACTGTGACATACAATATACACACAACACCATATATACAATGGACATAAAAAATCATATGTACACAATACTACATATTTTACATGTACACATCACCATAGGTACAATCACTGAATATACAACATGTGCAACATATACACAAAAGTAGTACTGCATATTTGTATATCACACACTGACCCCACAAGAAACCTTTCTTCTACTGTCTTTCCACTATCCATGCCTATCCTATCATGACACAAGTAATGTTTTTTTTCGTTCTGTTGATGTATCGCTCAATATTACTTTCCATAACCTAAACATAGGAATAGTACAAGTATATAATATCAATTCATATCTACATGATACTAACCTCATAGATGTGTCACGACTACTTTTTCACTTGATTCCTCATAGCCAAGAACCTCTTCATGCCTTTCACCTGCATAAGAAGTCATTCCTCCACAGAAATTATCCTTGAAAACCCTGTCATACATTGACATAGATACATAGATATATATACATATATATAATCATTAACATAAAACAATCATGATCATGCCAGACAATGACATACATAAACACATATATACATATAAACATTACCATTAAACAATCATGATCCATGATGACCCTGTTAGACATGACATACATACATATATACATACATGTATAGAGATATAAACATCAACATAATCATGATGAGAACATAATTTCTATTTATCATAAGGTCTAGTTTAAGAGAACTTCTTTTATTCTTGCACAACATGCACAACATTGAGAAAAATAGTTCCCAACGTAGCGAAAGCATCTCACACCTCAAATTCATTTTCTTTACCTTTTATGTTTCCTTTCTCATTTCTGTACTTCCACCGTACATTTACCATAATGGACCCAACCAGCCCAACTAGTTGTCATATTCTTACCTTTCGTTGTGCCTACCCATGCACCGAGCTTCACCTGTGTCTTACATTACCTGTTGGGTACCACATAGCTCTCCCTGAGCTCCATTAACTTTCAAATTTTCCCAACCAATTCCCAATACTCTCAAAAATTAAAAGGAAATAACAAGATACAAACGAGAAGAAAACCATGAAAACCAATAACAATACGACTCCACAAACAAAGTGGCATGGCCATGCACTAGATGAAATCAAGACCGCAAATAAGGTGTAAAAATCACAAAATACCAAAAGCACAAGACTAGCAACAAATACCATGAATCATTCCCCATGGCTCCCAAGGGAAGCTCAACCTAAGCCTTCTTCAATATTTCATGGCAGTACCTTTCCATGTAATCCCTAAATCATATTTCCATAAAAAAAACATAACTATCCGTGCGTAAATAAACATATCAACATGCTAGTTACCTTACCTTTTTGTGCCAAACACATTTCCTTGTAACCGAACATGTACAACTCTCAAGGAAGTCCAATTCCTTGATGAATCTACCCATAGATGGAAACTAGTTGTTATACTTGTCAAATACATGTTCTCAAATATAACATATATCAACATAATGTCAAACAAGTTCAAGGTTAAGAATACTTCTTGTATGCATAACACTCATTTGTTTAGAAATAGGGTTTCCAAAAATAGTCAAAGGAATTATTTCTCAATTCCTTTCTTTTACCATTTACCTTGATACAATTTAGTCTTACTATATGCTATCACATCACCGTACTGTTAGTTATACAAAAAATTCAACGATTACCTTGTCATGCTAATACCAAGCATGTTTCCCTATAACTGTTCACACATGTCAATCACATGTTCCACATATCAAGACATCATATCTATAGATTTTAAATCAACCTTTACCAAGACTAACAACCATGTCATAATCAAACAATAGTCAAAATCATAATACTACAACTAGCACACAGTTACACCTAAGTACATCTCAACTGTCTCAACACATAATGTGCTATTATAATCATCGTAAAACAAGACCATTCATTCGCACAGTCTTTGAGTCACATACTCATACCATGCTATTAATTAAACATTCAACAATAAATAGACAACATAATATACACCAAAACTCAAACACCAATTAGACTACATAATCAAAGATTCAAGTATAAAGTAGACGACATAAGCAAGCTCATACCTTAATGTATCTCAGGGGAGGTTATCTTGTCTACACAATCAATCTAGTTAGAACAATATAACTTCAAAACAAATCAGCTCAAACACAAATAGAATCATGGTATCCATAACAATAACTAACTAACATGTTCGCATCATAATCTCATAAATAATTGTCATTTATGCATAAAAATCACAGATGTAGAGTCAACCTAGATTAGTATGACATAATATCACAAAGAAGTCTACTCATATGTAAATGTCATAACCCTAGCCAGCTGCCTAGGCCAATCCAATTTAGAATGATACATATAACATCAATATATTAATTATATCACCCTAATCATCAACTTAACTAACATATAACAATAAGAGGTTAACATATAACATACTCATCAACAACATTTAACATAATCATTGAACTAACTAAAATTTAACATATAACATGTTCATCAACAACATACAACCTAGCCATCAAGTTAATACCATGCTTGAATAACCAATTCACGTACATATGATTACACTATTTAACTAACATCTATCATATATGTAACCATAAAATAAATAGAATGGATGGCGTACACAAAACGATACTGCATATGAATACACTAATCAACTAGCATTTATCACATATGTAACCATAATAATAATAGAATGAAAAACATATAAGTAACCCTAATCCTTACAAAAATCATGAATCACATACCTACATGTCAAGCATACAAACATGTATGATGATCTACGCTTACCCCAAAGTCCATTTTTGCAACATCACATTAATGATCTGCATCTTCTGCTCTATCTAAGCCAACACATTAGCATCATAACACACCAATATCATCATGCTGACCTAATTGCATACCATGACATCATCGAAAAAACTCTTTACCATGAAAATGCATGCATAACAACATATAGACACTGACATGTATAACAAATTCATATACAACCATGCACTCATGATGACACATCCCACAACCACACCATCAAGCTTCACATGATGACATCACTACAACCATGATCAATACCATGCGAGTGAAACAAGCACGCATACACCACAAGAATACTAAAAACATATAAAACCAATATAAATGCATTATCAACACAATACCCATATACTCAAAGGGTTGAACCATGCTCTAATACCACTTTTTAACACCCTCTTCCCACATCTACCCAATTAAATGGCCAACCAAGGTAAACATGTGACAAGAGGCTACTATAATTAGATTCAACCTCCTAGGTGACCTTAAGGAAGTGGAACCAATGGAAACACAACATACATACCTTGTACAACAACAATAACACCCCCAGGAGGTAACCCAATCTTTTAGGCCTCTTACCCTTAGGTCGCACTAACCTTATGACCTATTTGATCCATAGACGCAGGCACATGCTTATAAGACAACATTCTGTAGAAAATATCTAACACATCTCTGATACCATGTAGAAATTATATAGAAACTCTATACCAATGGATTCAATTTGATCATGCAATGTACTAAAGAAACATACTGAATCCTTCTACTATATTTGTGGAATATAAAACATGATCGCTCAATCACATGCAAGTAAGAGAAAGAAAATTATAATCACACAACACAAGATGTTCTTAGGGAAAGGAAATGCTCAAATACCCTCTATCATATATTTGAGAAAGTGAAAGAATCATGAAACAATATAATGATTTCTCACACCGAGAAAATCTTGCACTCTACCAATCGTCTCACCCTGATCGAGGTCAAAACTGACTATCAATTCTTAGGAAAAATTTGACCAACACTTAGCCAATTCTCAGCCCCTACTTAGCCCAACCTTGCTCATGAAATCCCTAGGAAATTAATCCCTACTAAATAGGATAATCAACCTTCCTTGACTATGCAATCCATATCGAGCCTTCCTCTGAGTTTATAATTGTGCTCGAGAAATTCGCTAATAATACAACTGATAGTTTACTTCCCTTTAACCTCTGTCTCAACTGGGTCGTCATCAAAATTGATATGCATGCAGCTATTGATAGTGAATCATCAGTTACTTCGTAGATCAGTACTTGTGAATTAAATATAATTTCATTCACTTGACCTCTCACTAGCTCATCACTCAGTTAGAACTAGTTAAACTGATTTTAACTCAATTAATTTGAGTTAACTGATTACACTCACATCACACTAGTGCTACAACTACAATTGGACCCTAAAAATAATAGAATCACTGGATATGCCTCACTTTTAACCCTCAACTCGAAATTCTTGAGCTAACTAAGTCTATCTCACTTAGTTAACTGATAGAAGTTGTTATGAGGTGAAATTACAATTTACTTTCAATTTAATTAAGGGATAATTAAATCAAAAGCCTCACATGGTAGCCATTTCTGGGTGCCATTTTTTGGATTTTTTTTTTGGATGTGAAGTTCACTTTTTCTTGTTTCAAAGTTCAACATTCCCGCTCAACAATAAAGGAATCAATATGTCTCGATTCGGTACCTTTGGAATGTTCTTGCATGCAACACGTCTCTAGTGTTGTTCACACATGAAACTCTCCTGAAATTGAAAATCTTCTAAACAACTAAATTAGTATAATGCATCTCGCCTCAAAGTCTTATGACCGATGGATCCTACTGCACCTATCTACTAGACTCTTTGTGCTGCTACTCAAATTTTCATTTGTGCCCTCTACACTGCTGCCAACTTTGATCTGCACTCAAGTATCTAACATTTGTCACTTTGATTTTTGTCTTCCTAATATTTGGCTGCATCAATCTAATTGATCCTTCTTGCCACTATTGTACTATAAGCTCCTACTATCCAAGTTTGATCCATGAGACACACCATATCAATCGAATCTTCCCAAATGTCTTCTTGGGATTAATTCTACACATCGCCCCACCTCAAACCTAGAGGTATAGCTGCATCTACTCCCTCTGCCTTTATGGCTAAAAATTTCCCCCTCCTAGAGGTCTCTCCTTGAGTGGAATCTTCCACTTGGTCTCCTCTATGCTTCTCTTGTTGTGGCTATGGAACAACCTTTTGAGACTCCTTCTAAGGCTGGATGTTGAGAGATAATTTCTCCCTCTCAACCACCAAGTCATTAACCACTACTTTTCTCCTCAAAGCCCTACACACATCCTCAACCTCGAGTGCATACATGTTCTTGAATATTGAACCGATCTGCTTCAACTGTCTCATGGCTATGTGTTTAAAGAACACCTTTCCTTTTCTAAACATCGCCTCATAAACATGGTCTTCCAATACTGCTACAAAGACAAGATTCTTCCTTAGGACTGGAACATATAAAACATCTTCTTTTCTGAGAGGGGATCCAAACTCCCTTTTAAAGGTAACTGTACCTATGTCAGTCACGTTATACCTCCATTCATCTCCAAACTCTATGTTCCGTTGGAGGTCCTTCTCCTCCAAGTCACTGAAGAGATCTCTATTCCCCGTAATATGGAACGAGGCACCACTGTATCGATACTACATGCATCCCATTACAATGTTGGCCATGCATGCAATAACTACAAAATCAAGCTAAAACTGTGAAGTCAATGCTTCACGTGCTGCAAGTGCAGGCTCCTTCTTTCTTTCCTTCTTCTATCACGACAATTTGAAGCATAGTGCCCATGCTCGTGACAGTGAAAAAATTTGATCCTGGACAAGTATTTCTTGCCCTCTTCGCCTTGGGATTTTTTTCCCTTGGCATTCTTTTGTTTTCCCACTAATGCAAAATATTCTTATTTATTGGTGTTGGAGGTCCCATCTCTAGTTTTCTTCCTTATCTCTTCTATTACCAAGTCAGACCACAAATGCTCCAAGTCTGGTAACTTCTCCCTCCCATTCACAGATTCATGGTAACTATGCCATCTCTTGGGAAGGCCTAGAAGTGCTAGGCTCACCAATTCATCATCGGCTACGGTCACACCAACACTTCGAAGCTCATCTGGACATTGATTAAACTTCGCCAAGTATGTTGGTACCATCTCACCCTCTGTAATATTTCCAAATGGGAAAAGTAGGAATATAGTGCATAAATATGGAAATATCAGTGTATAACATCACATAAATAATGCAGACCAGTATGGAGATATTTCATTATATAGAACAACAGGAAAAAAATACAAAATAATGGGGCACAAAGCATACAACAGGAACTAACAAGACTCCAATGAGTAAATCCCTTCAATAATGATGTGTTGCTACTACACAAAATGCTGGAAGACTGCTGCAACATAGTCATAGGTGCATTGCTACAGAAAATGAACATAAAAAAGATTAATGGCTGATATATCCCTCAAAAGATACATAAAATTAAGATCTAGACTCAATACAACCTCCATCAAAGAACTCAAGAGGGTTTTTAGAAATACACCAATATACAAGAAATGAATCAAAGCCCTAGGGATGAATATTCACTACAAAAATATAATTGGAAATATGTGTCCAATATTATGTAGCAAGAAATATAGCCTCCTCCAATAGACTCTCTAGATGAAAGGTTGATCCCTTCACTAGAAAACCTCCTCCCCAAATGGTGTACTGGAACCACCCCATCAACTCCTCCCTAAAATAACACATTCCAAGGCGTTGTAGGGGAAAATGATAGTGTGGAATGATCCCAAATGCTGAAATAAGTCTCAAGGGCCTTCTTCACTAGCCTCCCAATGGAATGAAACCTTCCTCCAATGAAACATAGATCAGAAATCATCCAAATGTCTTCTTCACTGTTGCAACCTGCAACACAACACAACCCTCTCCAGAACTGCGTTGTAGATGAAAGATGGAGCTTAGCCTGATGCTAGAATGTGGAAATGCAGTGCAATCACTTCTCCTGAGTAGGCACTCGAAGTCCCCCGAGGATGAAGGTGGGATTCCCGCTCGAGAACACCCTGTGCTAAACAACACTGTAGTCTTAACTAAACAATTGAATAGAGAAAAAAATTCTTAATAGAGCATATCAAAATAATAATCTACAACATATCCCCTATGGTTGCCATCCCCTTCCTTATATAAGTGGTGAGCTTCCTCACCCTAGGCCCCACTCATTAAAGGCACTACTTCCATGCATGGATTCTCCCTCCAAAACTGCATTGTCCCATAATGAATGCCACTCCTCCATGATAGCGTTGTTGATTTGGTCAAAGTTGACCCAGTCTATGTGCTCCGGCCCCTTTTCACACATAAGGGTGCTTTATCAAGCCACTAAAGTGATATCCTTTCACATTAGTAGTAATTTTATTCCTACTGAGGAGATTTATGGGTCTCCATACCCTCTTATTCATCAAGAAAAGAAGAAAAAACAAAAATTAATATTCCAACTAGCTCATGGCTAATTGGGAATATTACAGTCCTCCCTTCCCAAATGTTTCTTGTCCTCAAGCAACGATAAAGGCGAGTGTTGCAACTCTTCTCCTCCTTCCTTGGTGACACTTCCATGTGATAAGATCTCCTCATAAGCCAAGTGTCTCTCAATCCACCCCTCCATGAAATTCTCCTCCCAAATTCTCATGGGATGCAAATGACTTATCTCATAAGGATGCAAAAGATCAAATGTAGTAATCTGTAGGTTTTAACCCTGAACAGAAATTATCTACACACGAATCTTATAACAGAAAATAAACAATAGCAAGAGCATAAAACATAAAATAGATAAACACAAAGATTTTCCCCTGGATCCGAAATTGGGATGACCAGCTTGATTTTTCATTATGTTCCTTTTAGTGTTACAACACATATATATACATGCCGAAGCATACATAAACCCCAATCCATTAAACCTGGATTAGAACATAATCGTAGTTCCCTTGACCATATCTACAAAATACCAGGGGCTGAAAACCATCGTACCCCAAAACCATGTGCAAACTCATACACAAAACATGGGTGGGTGCGCCTATGAGTGGGTACGCAAACCAGAACAATTTTCGTCGGGGCACTGCCTCGGACCCCAACAGTGGGGGCTGCCTCCCCCCTTGTGACCCCCTTGCTACGCCCAGCGCAACGTACAGTGCGTGGGGCTAGTCATGGAAAGAATATAACACATACCCAACATTCTCCCACTTGTTTTTTTCTTTCCACAGGGGGCCACAGGAGAGCTTAGTCATTGGCCCAATTATTCAAAACCCATTGTTTCTCTACACCAAGAGAACTTATGAGTGCTCACATCCATATGTTCTATCTCAAAATCAAATGCAACAACAACAGATAAAAGTAATCTAATAGAAGTAACTTTGGCAACAGGAGAAAAAAAATCACCAAAATCAATTCCCGGCACCTGGGAATAACCTTTTGCTACCAACCGAGCCTTGTATTTCTCCACCTTGCCTTCTACATTCATCTTCTTCGTAAACACCCATTTTCTCCCGATGGGCTTCCTTCCAGCTGGCAACTCCACCAGATCCCATGCCTCGTTTTTGTGCAAGGATGCCATTTCATCAACCATGGCCTCCTTCCAGAGTTTTCCATCCTCTGAATCTACTGCCTCCCTGATAGTTCTAGGATCATCATCAGTTGTAGTTAAGGAAAAACCTGAACAGAAAGCAGATGGACTATACCTTTCTAGTTGCCTTCTTTCTCGAACTGATCTTCTCAAAGCTAGAGTTTGTGGCTCTTCCTCTTCTGAGTTTTCTTCTATTGTAGAGTCGGATTCATCCTCCTCTAGCTCAAACTCTATCTTCTCAGGTTCCTTTGGTGGGACTTCATGTGTAACAACTTCTTTCACCTCTCTAAACACCACATCTTGGCTATACACAACCTTCCTTGTTTCTAGGTTCCAAAGCTTGTAACCCTTTAAACCATCCTTATACCCAATAAAGATGCACCTTTCAGATTTATTATCCAACTTGGTCCTTTTCTCCTTTGGAACATGTACATATGCATCACATCCAAATACCCTTAGATGTGAAAGAGAGGGATTCTTACTAGTCCATACCTCATGTGGAGTCTTATCCTCCAACACTGATGAAGGTGATCTATTAATGGTAACATGCGATCCTCCACTGCCCTCGCCGTAATTCTTGTCCTAACTGGTACCAGAGCATGCTTCTTGCCTTTTCCATCGGTGTTTGGTTCATTCTTTACGAAACTCCATTTTTTTGAGGTGTGCATCGATGATCTTCGCAGTGCTATATACACTCTTCTGAGAACTCTTCAAATTCCTTCTTGCGGGAGCTCCCTACCATTATCGCTCCTCGACGCCTTTATCTTCTTCTCTATCTGGTTTTCCACCGAGCCTTATATTATTTAAATCTCTTGTCAAAAGCTTCATATTTCTTCCCTCAAGAAATATATCCATGTATTCCTTGAGAATTCATCTATGAATGAAACATAGTACACATACTTTCCCAGTGATGGAATTGACATAGGTCCAAACACATCACTGTGCACAAGTTCTAATATCTTGTTCACCCTCTTAGCACTAGAAGGAAAACTCACCCGATTTTTCTTCCCATATACACAATTTTCATAGAAATATAAATCCAGAGACAAATTAGACATACCTTCTACCATACCATTTCTATGCAGTATCCAAAGGCCCTTCTCTCCAATTTGTCCAAGCCTTTGATGCCATAACATGGTATTTTCTCCAGAGACAACTAGGCTTTCCGCTCCACTTTCAGGAACCATAAAACTGTTGCACCTAGCAATAACAATGCTACCCCGAAGCTTGTACAGAGTTCCAATCAAAACTCCTCGCATTAATTCCGGTGCTCCCTAAACCATCTTACAAGTATCTTTCTCGAACACTGTTTTTACACCTGCATCATCCATCTTTAACTACAAGTCTTTTTATGACGATACGAGAATATGCAGGCTACCAAAGAGATGTTCATCCTTCTGCCCACAGCTTCGAGATTATGTTTCCACGTACGATGATTCTAGCCTTCCCTACCCCATCATCCCACAGGAAGACATCACCACCATATTTCTCATACTCGCAGAACCACTCCCTATGGGGAGTAGAGTGAAAGGATGCACCCGAGTCAATCAAACATGACTCGTGATCTACATGTGTATTTGAAGAAGAATCCAAATACACATCCCCACCTTCATCCGAGGTGTTTTTTGCCTCTACAGAAGGAGCATCATCAGATCCCTTTCCTTTCTCGGGAGCTTTAGATCTGCAGTCCTTTTTGTAGTGCCCTTCCTTTCCACATTTCTAGCACACCTTTACAAACTTTCTAGGAGATTTAGATCTCCCTCTAGATTTAGATCTCCCACTCGAAACCTTATTCTTGTTTCTATGTTGGGACCTTCCTCGTACAGATAAGGCATCTCCATTTTGACCCTCCATATTTCTTCGTCTCATTTCCTCCGACAGCAAGGCTGAGACAATGTCATCAAAATTCAAGGTAGTTGTATTGCTACCTATTGCAATAACCAGATTGTCCCACGAGTCTGGTAGAGAACACAACAAACTGATGCACTTATCTTCATTTGATATTTTAATATCAACAGATGACAGCTGACTTACCACAGTATTGAAGGCATTCAGATGCTCTGTCACCGAGTCTCCATCCTTCATCCTCAGGTTATACAGCCCTTTCCGCAGGAACAACTTATTCACCAGAGACTTAGATTGGTACAAAATCCCAAGTTTTTCCCAAAAATTCTTCGTCGTAGCTTACCCCCGAGATACATTCAACAATGCGAATGCGAGACACTGGCAAGTATTTGCACTTCGCCTTCCGATCCAACTTTTTCCAGTCTTCATCTGAAATTGTCGTTGGTTTAGTACCTGGATCTACCGTGATCCACTGGTCTTTATCCACCAGCAGATCCTCCATCTTGAGCTTCCACAACTCAAAACTTTGACTATTAAATTTCTCAATCTCTATCTTTCCATTGCTCGCCATCTTCTTTCACTGCAAGAATCGATCCCGCAGATCTCCCGCTGAATAGGTTCTACCTCAGGCCGTATCAAAAAACCCCTCAGCAGCAAAGGCGTCTCCTGGGAGTTGAAACAACTTTGATACCAAATGTAGGTTTTAACCTGGTAAAAAAATTATCTACAAACGAATCTTAAAACAGAAAATAACAATAGCGAGAGCATAAAACATAAAACAAATAAACACAGAGATTTTCCCCTGGATCCCAAATTGGGACGGCCAGCTTGATTTTTCATTATATTCCTTTTAGTGTTACAACACATATATATACATGCCAAAGCATAAATAAACCCCAATCCATTAACCCTGGATTAGAACATAACCGTAGTTCCTTTGACCGGATCTACAAAATACCAGGGGCCGAAAACCATCGTACCCCAAAACCATGTGCAAACTCATGCACAAAACATGGGTGGGTCCACACATGGGTGGGTCCACACACCAAAACAATTTTTGGTAAGAGTAATGCCCCGGACCCCAAAAGTGAAATTTTTGCCTCCCCCTTGTGACCTAGCTGTGCCCCGCAACGTACAGCGCGTGGGGCTAGTCGTGGAAAGAATATAACACATACCCAACATAATCATGGTTTTATTAATGTTCTCCCTGGAACATGAAGCATAAGAAACATGGATAATCTCTCTCCTAAAGGGCACATCCAATCCTTCCATCCTCCCTCCAATCATTCCCTTAAAAATAATGAGAACATCATTAATTTATGGGATCAAAACCAAGTACACATCAACAACCATATGCAATAATGGAGGTGGATCATAGTCCCACATGTGGAACCATCGCAGTATATCTCCTGACTGCCTCAGATAGTGATATGGTAAGTGGTTTCCCCACCACTTACTTGTTGCCATATTCTTCTCACATGCTATGAGAAGGTGAGTAATTTTGGGTGCCTATGGAGAACACCCTGAATGATAAATCATCTCCCTATATCCTCCTAGTGAGTGGCCATGCTCAACACTGTTTATGGCCCAAAGTTGACCATGAATTTTATAAGGAAGAATGCTCCCCCTTGGAGCAATGGCCTGCACATGTATGGTAAAGGAATGAAAATATTCACTAAGTAAATCATTATGCATAAAAACAAGATCCTTACCATATAATCTGCTCACACAAATGGAGTGCCTATGATAACTCCATCAAATATCCCCTCTCATTCCCCAAGAGGAAAGAGGTGGCTTTGATAACTCCGTTAAAGAGTTATGTATCTCCTCCATCTCCACATGATCCATGCATCTCCTCAAATGTTGATATATCTCCTCTTCAAAGCATTCCCAAGTATATCCCTCCATGATGGTATGGTATGCTCTCATGGAATAAGTAAGACTGAAGAGAAAATATTCATGTGTTGCATGTAGTAACTTCTCCTTGAGCTTGGATGCTCTACATAAGAAGATCCTACCATGATAGTATATGACCTCATCTTTGACTGAATATCCCTCCTCTAATAGCTGGTCATCAAGTATCATGCAAGTAAAAAGGTCCTTGGAATAATCCATCAAAAACTGGGATTTCCAATATGGATATAACCTCCAAAGTGACAGCGCTGATGATCTATCATAGAAAGAATCTGTCATATGGCTGCTCCCTTCTTTGACATCTCCTATGCCAAAGTCACATACTGGAAGGCTTCTATCCTCCCTCTGTTGCTCCTTTATCATCGCAAGATCTGAGGTGAGAGTGGGTAATGATGATGTTGGGAGAATGCCTCACTCCTCCTTGAGTCTACCCAAGACTCTCAGCACTGTACCATGACCTCCCAATGCTCCCACTCCTCCTGCATCTATAAGTGGTGCAACATGATGTGAGACATTTCTCACCAACTCCTGATATGGTGGCCTCCCAAGGGTTTTTCCACAAAACAATAATGTCTCATGGGCCAAAGTCATGTGCATAATATATGGGACTGTTAGGTCCTTGTTTCCACTGCGCAAATCCATCTCTGTTTTCATGTGGAAGTTGTTTGTGAAGGATATGTGTGAATACCCTTAATCATATGATTTTTTCCACTTTTTATATCCACCCAATTCCATCTGCAAAGTCTCCCAGTCTATGGTGACCTTCCCCAAAGTAATCAACCATTGCACACCCAATATCACATTGGTGTTAGGTATGTCAACCACAAAGAAGTGATTAGTAAATGTATATGCCCCCATGGTGATAGATAAAGATGGAACATAATGCATGCACTGCATATTTCTAGCTCCTAGGACAAAAACAAAAAATCCCTCAAAATCATTAGTGGGTATTTCCCTCCGTTGCACTAGTTGGGCATCAATAAAGTTGCAGGTAGCCCCACTGTCAATCAAAACGGAAACCCTCTGATCCAAAATGGAACCTCGAACCCTCAAGGTCAAGTACTTGGGTACCCCTCTCAATGATGCAAGGGCCCCTCCAATTGGATTAAATTCTCCATTCCCACCTCCTGGTGGTGGTGGATCCTCTCCTTCTATCCCAGCGTTGTGACCTCCTTTTGGTTCCTCTTCTTCTTCCTCCTCATCATCTGAAAATACCTCTATATAGTGTGTCTTCCCTACTGCACATCTATGTCTGGGTGCCCATGATTATTGGCATGTGAAGCAAAGCTTCCTTCTCCTCAAGTCACTTTGGACATCATCACTGAGAGGTACTTTGTTTTTGCTCTCCTTTGAAAGAGGAGCCTTCTCATCTTTTCCCTTGGATGGAAAAGTGGGCTTTTGCTGAAATGTTTCCTTTTCTCTTGGCAAGGAATATTGTAGATCTTTAACCCTTTCAATGGCATCTTGAAGGGTAGTGGGTTTGGTCGATTTCACCAACCCATCTAGAGGTTCTGCTAACTGATCAATAAACATATAAACGCTTCTTGCTGCAAATAAATCAGGAACCATAACAGAAAGTTTTAAAAATTCAGAAATATAAGTTTCTGGATTACCTGATTGTTTGAGCTTTGCTAGCCCCATGAAAGGTGCCTCCGGGTCTCTTCGATCAAACCTCTCCACCAACCTCCTTGTGAACTCTGAATATGCAGTCACATTGGCATGAACCAGTGTAGACAAGCCATGAAACCACCAATCATGTGCTTCACCCTCAAGGTGCAACGCTACTATCTTGATGGCCTCCATCTCTGGTACTTGGTTGAGCTGGAAGTAGATGTCTAGCTTCTCTACCCATGATTTGGCAGTGCATTTAGATGACCCATCAAAGTTGGGAAAGAAAAATCTTGCCATAGTCCAGTGTAGATCATGATTCTGTATGAATCCTCCACCTCTATTGTCATGCCGAGGCCTCCTATTGTCCCTGATCTGAAAAAATTCTTGAAAACTAAAATTCTCCTTTAATCTCTGAGATTGAGACTCATACTCCATGAAATAGTCTTCAAGAGTTTCTTCTTCTTAAAACCCTCCATTTCCCACTGCTAAGAATGTAGGAATTGTAGAGCATTGGGAAACCTACTACTTCACTGGTGGATCATTCCAGTGATGAGAAATGCCAGAGCCTTCACCATGTAGAAACCATTTAGGGGATTGTTTCTATCGATCCACCCTTATATCCTTTATTTATCTTGCAATGTCTAACATATTTCGAAGAAGAATCTTAGGAAACTCCTTGTCATCCTCTTCTCTTGATAAAGGGGTTTTACCCTTGTCTTCTTTATCATCTGTATAGTCATACTTTTGGTTTCTTCTGAGATACCTCCTCTCTCTATCTGTGAGAGGATCTCCTTATTCTGATGGAATATTGGCTTAAGATGCACAGGCTGAGCCAAGATTATGCTCTGATACCACTGTAATATTCCCAAATGGGAAAAGCAGGAATATAGTGCATAAATATGGAAATAGCAGTGTATAAAATCACATCAATAGTGGAGACCATTATGGAGCTATTTAATTACATATAACAGTAGAAACATAGTACAAAATAATGACACACAAACCATACAATAGGAACTAACAAGCCTCCAATGAGTAAATCCCCTCAATAATGAGTTGTTGCTACTATAAAAAATGTCGTAAGACTACTACAGTGAAGTCATAGGTGCACTACTACATAAAATGAACATAAAAAAGATGAATGGATGACATATGCCTCAAAATATACAGAAAATGAAGATCTAGGCTCTATACAACCTCCAACAAAGAACCCAAGAGAGTTTTCAGAAATACACCAATATACTGGAAACGAATCAAAGCCCTAGCACTGAAGATTCACTGCAACAATATAACTGGAAAGATGTGGCTGATATGATGTAGCAAGAAATATAGCCTCCTTCAATAGACTCTCTAGATGAAAGGTTGATCCCTTCACTATAAAAAATCCTCCCCAAGTGGTGTACTAAAGTCACCCCTGCAACTCCTCCCTAAAATAACGCAGTCTAATACTGAAACTGTGTTGTAGGGGAAAATGATAATGTGGCTTGATGCCAAATTCTGCAATAACTCTCAAGGGCCTTCCTCACTAGCCTCCCAATGGAAGGAAACCTTCCTCCACTGAAAAACAAATCAGAAATCACCCAAATGTCTTCTCCACTACTGCAACCTACAACATAGCACAACCCTCTCTAGAAACTACGTTGTAGATGAAATATGAAGCTTCGCCTGATGCTAGAATGTGGAAATGTAGTGCAATCACTTCTCCTGAGTAGGCACTCAAATTCCCCCAAGGATGAAGGTGGTATTCCCACTCAGGAACACCCTGTGCTAAATAGCACTGTAGTCTTAGCTAAACAGCTGAAGAGAGAAAACAAGTCTTAATAGACCATATCAAATAATCTCCAACATATCCTCTATGGATTCCATCCCCTTCCTTATATAGGTGGTGAGCTTCTTCACCCTTGGCCCCATTCATTAAATCCACTACTTCCATGCATGGAGTCTCCCTCCAAAACTGCGTTGCCCCATAATGAATGCCACTCCTCCATGGAAGCACTACTCTTTTGGTCAAAGTTGACTGAGTCCATGTGCTCCAGCCCCTTTTCACACATAAGGGTGCTTTATCAAGCCACTATGGTGATCTCCTTTCACATTAGCAGTGATTTTATTCCTACTAAAGATATTTATGGGTCTCCATACCCTCTTATTCATCAAACAAATAATTAAAATCAAAAATATATATTCCAACTAGCTCATGGCTAATTGGGAATATTACACCCTCCTCCTTCTTGATCTTTCTGCACTTGTCATTCTGCATCAAATTCCTTTGGTTGTTGTTGTTCTGAAATAGGTCTGTCAAGGCCTTCCACATATAATATGGAGTCACCATCCCATGGAGACTCGAGAAAATATGATCTCGAACTCCCTCCAATAAGATCCTTCTCGCCTTTGCTACCTTCTTCTGCCATGCATCAAGAAGTTGGGAATTTGCTGTTGCGGGCGTGGGAATATCAATATCTATGAATTCCTTCAACCCGTTGTCTTCTAGCACCTCCTCCATCATGTCCTTCCATGCAATATAATTTAAATTTCCCTAGAGTTGAAATTCGAGTCTCAAGCCATTGAAATACATCTTGATCGGTTGATGGACCTTGAATAATAAATCTGCAAATTTGAATTTGTTCAAGAAAAACTCAATATCTTCTCCGCTATTGTGATTCTTGGTGCTTCGATACCATGTATAAAATATCTAACAAAACTCTAATACCATGTAGAAATTATATAGAAACTCTATACCAATGGATTCAATCTGATCGTGAAATTTACTAAAGCAAGATAGTGAATCCTTCTACTATATTTGCAGAATATAAAACACGATTGCTCAATCACATGCAAGTAAGAGAAAGAAAATTATCAATCATAACACACAATATGTTCTTGGGGAAAGAAACTTCTCAAAACCCCTCTACCATATATTTTATAAATTCAAATAATCATGAAACAATGCAATGCTTTCACACAGAGAAAATCTTGCACTTTACAGATCGTTTCACCCTGATCCTGCTCAAAACTAACTAGTAATTATTAGGAAAAATTGACCAACAATTATCCAATTCTCAGCCCCTTCTTAGCCTAGCCTTGCTCATGCAATCCCTAGGCAATTAATCCTTATTAAATAGTATAATCCACCTTCCTTGACTACACAATCCCTATGTAGCCTTGCTCTGACTTTATAATTACGTCTGGGCAATTCGCTAATAATACAACTGATAGTTTACTTCCCTTTAACCTCTGTGTCAACTGGGTTGTCATCAAAATTGAAATGCATGCAACTATTAATAGTGAATCATCAATTACTTGGTATATCACTACGTGTGAATTAAATATAATTTAGTTCACTTGACCTCTCACTAGCTCATCACTCAGTTAGAACTAGTTAAACTGATTTTAACTCAATTAATTTGAGTTAATTGATTACACTCGCACGACACTAGTACCACACCTACAACTGCACCATGAAATCACTAGATTCACTCTACATGCCTCACCTTTGACCCTCAACTCAAAATTATTGAGCTAACTAAGTCTATCTCACTTAGTTAACTGGTACAAGTTGTTATGAGATGAAATTACAATTTACTTTCAATTTAATTAAGGGATAATTAAATCAAAAGGATCACATGGTAGCCATTTCTCAATGCCATTTTCTGGATTTTGTTTCTTGATGCTGATTTGAATATTTATTGTTGCAAATTTGAACACATTGATGAGTCTATATATGCAGCAATAACACCGCATGTCAGCGTTTAGGGCCCCAATTCCTTTGTTCTGTGTCAGCATCCCCGAGACTTGAACCACCTTTTCAGGCCCATAACATAATGTTCTACCTATAAATTCATGAAAATTTCAAAGATGATAAATAAAAACAAAACAATAATACAAAATAAATCACATCAATGAGAACTCATTTGGACCACTCTTATCCATGACAGGAATTTTGTCAAACATGTCACAAATATGAAAGAAATAGGTATAAACAACATATCTAAGCATAGGTGTTTCATACTTATCTCAGAATCACTAAGAAGAATTTCTTCCTTACATCCTTAGCTTCATACATCATCACTGATCAAATACGATAACCAACATAATAACAAAATAAATATCATGGACACAAAAAAAATATAATCCACATATAAACTGGTGCATTGATACATAAAATACCAAAAGAACGAGCTCTTCATTTATGAATGTAAAAACCAACCGAAGATGGGACTACCATGTTCCACCCGACCATAGATTGGCTCCACTAAATCTCTCTTCAGCCAATCACCCCCATGCCATATTCCAAACATGAATGTGGGACTCAAACCGAAAGAACCAACCGGGGCATCTCGAGGCTAAACCACCCCACCCTCATTAGTAGAGATAAAAATTTACTTTGATCCACAAAATATCACCAGGCCAACACAATAAACATATCATAACCAACTTTACCATGATCTACACTCGATCACTAGGCCAACACAAGCATGGATATCTGTAGATTCTCTTCGCCTAAACCATGAGGAATTTCCCTGTCTCCTAGTCTCTTAGGCTTTACCAAAACCCACAGTCCGAATCAAGGGTCACTAGGCCCTAAAATGAGACATACATTCAAGGATTTTTCGTATATCCCAAACCTGGTATTCTTAGGCCCGATGGACAGAAAACCACCTCTTAGGCTTTACTGCAATCCAAACCCGCATCACTAGGCCCTAAACCAAGGAAAACCACCTCTAGGATTTACCGTATATCCTTCCATTCATCGGTCGAGGACTCCTAGGCTCACCAAGGAAACACACTATCCATTTTTACCATGACCCACAATTTTATTCAGGGGTTACTAGGCCATGTGTTATATCAATTCATATATCCACCTCTCTCAGCTTCGAATCCATCTGACAATCTAGCTAAACCAAAACATGAGAACTCCTCAACACTATGGCTATCCAAAAATGGAAAGGCTAGGTTGAAAACACTATCACACCTGGAAAAACCCATGCAAAGAAAAAAATTAACCACATGAAATACGATGCATGTTAGATCTAGTAAGGAAAACCCACATGAAAATCGATACCTTCAAAGAATCCTATTGTAGTTTCTTGATCTTTCTCTTCCTTACTTTCCCATTCCTTCCTCTTACCTTCTTTTCCTTTCTTGATCCAATTCCAAAGTGCTCCAAGAAAACTCTATGCATCCAAGAGTGTGTGAGAGAGAGAGAATAGAATGAGAGTCATAAGTGTGAGCAAAAACTTTCCAAGTGATCCTGTAATATTCCCAATTTTTCACAAAATAATTGAAATATTAGAGTTCTTAATTTTCTTAACTAATTAAGTAAATAAAAGGGTGGAGGGACCCATAATCCTCAATTATGAATAAGATCCACTTTTGATGTGTGAATTTGGATTAATTAAACATAGATCTACATAATGGAGTAGTGGAGCAGCTACTAATGTGGAAGGAGTGGAGATCATGTCTCATTAATGAGATAGATCATAGAGGTTGAAGCAGTCAACTGAGATCATGGAGGGAATCTAATGTAATATCATAGAGAATTCATTATGAAGTGATGGAGGAAGTAGTGCATTTAATGTGCACATGATGGAGAGGGTGCACATTGCATGTAGACATGATGGAGGACTTCGAGAGACAACACAGTCAAACATGGAGGCTTATGTCCACATGCACAACATAGTTTAGAGGTGGGACAGGTCTTAGGAAGGCTCAATTTGTATATAAAGGAGATGAATGCAACATTAGAGGCCGGCTTTAGTTTATGATTTTATGATCTGTTTAGATCTGGAGTTGTATTTTTACATTCCATGCACTCTTATGATGTTTAGCTAAGTTTGCAGTTCTGTTTAGCACAGGGTGCTCAGAATCCCACCCTTACCCACGGGGGACTTGTGTGCCTACTCTGGGAAGGTTATTATGAGCTTCCATTCATCATTAGGCATTATTTCCACACTATTTCCACTCTCTTCAGAACACATACCTTCAGGAATTACACAATTTCTGAAGACCAGTTTGGGAGGAGAAGGTTGTCTTCATTATTTCAATTGGAGAACCAGTGAAGGATTATTCATGTCACCTTGGGCTTCAATATAAGCATTCCCAGGGCCTAATTTTATATCTGGCATCATGCCAAACATTATTTACCTCCTATTAGCAGCAGTCCAATCAAGGATTACACAGTCCATCAATGTAGATCTAGAGGAGGAAGGAATTTTCTAGCATTTCAGCTAGGAATCCTGTGAGGGATCATCCCCTCACCTTTCCATCACTGTTTGCATCAGCTTGGAGCTTATTGCAGCACATTTCATCAGGAATTGAGTCTCTCCCTCTTGTACAATGTAGTTTTTCCAATATTTTCATATGCAGTTGCTGCATCTTGAGGAGGAGGAAGAAGAGACTCGATCTCAAGCTTCTAGTTTGGAGATTCGAAGAAGGGATCAGCCCTTCAAGCTTAGATATGGTTCTACATCATATTGCAACCATCATATGATCAAATATAGCTTCATATCTACATAACCCAGTAGACCAGGGATCAAACCCCTAGGAGGGTGATTTTCCAAACTCATAGATCTAGAAAAATCTTTCTAGGTTATCTTGGGTTTCCATCACATTGGCTAGATCTTGAATCTTGGCATCATAAAAGATCCTAATATCCATAGCTATACATTTCCCTTTCAGCCAATAGTAATATTTTCATTACCTGTTGAATGGACAACAAAGTATTGCTTCCTATAGCTCTCCAGTTACACAGTGCTAGTTGTGGCATGCTTTCAGGGTCATTCTAGGCCATCTCTTTGGCTAGAGAATCTTTATTTTTTTACACTCTTGTAATTGAATCATATCCAATGAATAAAATGGCTAAGTTATTCTGTCTATATTTGTGTTGATCATAAACTTACATGTACATTTTCGATGTTACAAATATTGTGTTTGTGTATCAATGCGTTATTCCATTTTGGGATACTACAGTGGTATCAAAGCATGATCTTTGGCTCAACTTGTGGACATTATTGACAACATATGAAAAGTAGATAATACAGATCTACTATAATGGAGGGATTAAGTTTTGCTACATATTTCTTTAGAACTTTGAAGGATATCTCCAAGGAGATCAATGAAATGAAGAAAGAAAGGAAAAGAGAAACCTCAAGAAGGTTCACGATGAAGAAGGTCCCACTACTTCTTATCATCAGCAAAGGAGACCGGAGAATAATAGATCTCCTCATGGATCTACTATGCCCACTTTCTTTGAAGAAGGTGAATCGTATAGAAATGAAAGAAGAAGAGAACCTCAGACTCATGAGATTCTTAGTCTATATTTAGAAGAGTACAAGGCACAGTCTAGAGCATTCAAGGAGAATCTAACTCTCCAACAATTCTTCAAACTCAAGGAAGAAAGAAGATCCTATAACAGCAATAGAAGAAAGAGGCACAATATATTCCATTTGCCTACATATGATGGATCTTCCTCAAGCACTTTAAAGGCTTGGAGGAAAGAGCTAGATTCATTTTTCAAGCTATGCCTTGTAGCTTAAAAAGAGGTTGTTTAGATTACAACACTTCATCGTCAAGGTGAAGAAAATGATTGGTGGTTTGGTCACATGGAGAATGCAAAGGTGACTAAATATTTATATTTATTTCACAATTTGAGAAATAATTTTGATGTGAGAAAACCAGATATGTGTCACAAAGAGACATTTCCTAAGGAATCAAAGGGGGATGCCATTCTTGTCACTCTGGAAAAAGAGTCACTACATTTACCACCAACTGCAAAATTTCTTGTATCCGGAGAAGAGACACTTGCATATTTGCAAGATAGTCTTGAGCTCTTGACATATAGAGTCCCATGCATGATTTAGGAGATGCATGAGGAATAGGAGGTTGGTTCCAGTGCCAATACATTGATAGAAGAGAAGCCATCACTCTTACCAACAGTTGGAGAGATCATTGCACCGGAAGAGGAAACTCTTGTGATCTTGCAAGATGTTTCTAAGTATTATTTGATTCAAGGCATGCATCCACTTTCATATCATATTGTTTTAGTACCTCTTATTGAAACCTATGGGGACATGCTATTAGGGCTAATGCATGACTAAGGGTTAGAACAACATTATGATTTGGAGAAGCATCATATCACTGCACAGAGGACCCATTAGGGGAATTTTGAGGCCTAAATGGGCCTCCTAAGGAAATTATAAAATAATTATGGAAATAATAAAATAAGGTTTGATGACATGATCAAATTTTAGACCCATTGGGGGAATTTTTAGGCCTAAATGGACCTCCTAAGGAAATTATAAAATAATCGTGGAAATAATAAAATAATATTTGATGACATCATCAAATTTTAGAGGGGAAAAAGGAAAAACTACTTTTTCAACTCATATTTTCAACTTACCTCCTAAATTTTTTACTCAAATTTCGAGAGGGAGTACTTGTTGGATGAAAATTTAATTCTTCATCCAGGGATTACCCATGCTGCATACTTTCGATGGACCCTGCTACACAAAAAATGAGAAATGCATAAAAAAATGGTAACAATCACATTTTTTATGTATTTCTAATTTTGCATGTAGCGGGGTCCATTGAAAGTATGAAACATGGGTACTCCCTAGATGAGGAATTAAATTTTTCATCCAAGGAGTGCTCCCGCTCGAAATTTGAATAAAAACTTTGGGAGATGAGTTGAAAATATGAATTGAAAAAGTAGTTTTATTATTTTTTAATCCTTTTACCCTTTTACTTAAAAAATGGTGAATCATCCCCCATGTTTGACATCATCATCTTGAATCCTATTCATTCTGATAAATTTTATTTTTGTTGTACATTTTTCTTAGGAGGCCCATTTTAGACCTAAAAATTCCCCTAATGCCTTGATCTAATCAAGGAAGGAAGGAAGAACCATCCTAGTTTTTCATTGATGGACTACATTCAACCCTTTGAGTTGAAGTGTAGAATTTCAGAAAATGGGAAGAGTATGATCCTATGTAGAATGGTTGGCAATGAGTTTAGCATTGTGCCTTGCTTTGAGACAACACATGCATCATTTTGAAGATCTACAACGTTGTTAATGAATAGTAGTGAGAGGAAGAGAACCCATTCCTTATGGGGGAAATGAAATGGCAGCTTCATTCATGAAGCAATGGAGAAGAAGATGATAGATGGTAGACATCTTGAGATGGGCAGTCTTTTCCCCTTTCAAGATGAATCTTTCTCAATGAGCATCTCACAGCTCAAAGAGAAACTTATACCTGCACCAGATCCAAAACCAATAACCTTATTGGTTTTGGAGGGCCATTGATGAGAAGAAGATCTCATGGCCTAGGTTCATTGGAGGTGCACTTCAACATATCATGGAGTGCAAAGTTCTTCATCAATTTTTGGAGGATGGTATTCTACAAAGGGAGGATACCATGTTTATGCAGAACATCATTCATCATCCACATTCAGATGAGTGGGTGAGGATGATAAGAAATGGGTTGCATGGCCACTTCCGATATATGACATGGGCCGGTAAGAAGCTTGGTTATGCTAGTTGCTCTTGGTTAAGTTTGGTTACTACCAAAAGGCTCCTATTTCTTTGATCCGTGCCTTGAATAACACTCATGTAATGAAGAAGGAGGCATGGCTGTGCTAGCTGCTCTTGGGTGAGTATGGTTACCACCCAATAGCTCATATTTCTTTGACTCATGTCATGTGTATTAATGAAAAAATTAAGCAAAAGAAGGCATGTTCACTTTGGTTGTCCTTGGGAGAGTTTGACCATCACATAACATCTCCTATGTCTATGTGTCTTGTATACCATGTAGAAATTGGCATGGTGCTCTCATGATGTGTAATAATGGTGTTTGAATGTATTGGGCTGATGTGAAATTCCACATGTCTATCATAATGTTTTTAATCCATGATGCACATGAGGAGGTGAGAAGGCAACAAGATCTGTTGTTGATTTGGTTTCTTTTGGGGGAGTTTGGCATGTCCACCTTGCATGGTAGAGATGAAGGATGGCAGCAAGAGGCCTTACTCTGGTGGTTACTATTGGGAGAATATTGTTTGACATATTTGTCTACCCATATGTCTTTTTATCTTCTTTTGCATAATTTTGGGATGATGCTTGGAACCAACAAGCCCAGCAGGGCTAAGGATGAGGGCACGTCAATGCTCAATCTACTTCATAAAGCATGGTATGAAGAGATGAATCTCATGTGTTGATATGATGTTGGGTAGCTTATGGTTGCCACTTGGTACTTTTTGGAGGAAGGACATCTAACTACATAGTTGGAAGTCATTCTACGCATTCTTGAGAGACAACTTTGGAACCAAACATGCATAACGCATTGCATCAAATGGAGGAGGTCTTCCTTATGTGGATCTGATGCAGGAGCACTAGCTCCGGAAAAACACCTTATATTCTATCTAAGCTAGGGGGTTTCATGTTTTGAAGAAATGTAAATATTAATATTATTTTGAGTGATTAATTATATTTTAATTAATCATTTGTGAGAATTTAGTTTCTAGATTATTTAGAATTAATGATGGAGCCTAAGTTGGAATTAGTTTCTAAGTCTTAGGGATAAGAATCTATCTTTTAGGGATGTTGAGAGATTTAGGGGTTTGTTGAGGAATTGAAGGGATAAAGCATTTAATTAGATCATTTTAAAAATTGTATAAATTCAGCAAAGCCTCAAAGGCAATTGGGGGCAGATAGGGTAGAATAGAAAGGAGAAAAAGCTTGGGAAGCCAAGGCTTGTAAGCCTTCGGAAATTGTAAGGCCATCACTGTCGCACATCTGGCAAAGACAAAGTCTGTAAGTGCTTTCATTGTTAATGTAAAAAGTGGTTACAGAATTGTGTAATTTGATTTCTGGAGTGGAATATATCTGCTGCAATTGGGTTTAAATGAAGAATGCCCATTTTATATAATTTGGTTGAGAAATCGTTGTTTATGAGTTCATTGCAAAACTATTGAAGACAGAAGACATTGAATCGAACATTAAATCCTGTGTGAATGGTTAATTTGCAATGTAATAGGAAATCGATTTGAATAATCGATGTTGTAATTGGTTTGTATTGTGACTCTGCACCGGTTTAAAGGAATTGGTATTATTAATATCAATATTGTAGTAATGATGGAATGCGGTGATGGAAGATGATTGGGTTTCTGTTTTAATACAAGAATTTAAATCTATTTCTGAGAATTGATGTTGTGATATAGAAATCGTGTTAAATTCCCAAATGAATGGAGTTAAATGTATGTAAAAAGCGCTGTCTGGAATCAATAGTTGACAGAGGTCGATGTGCAAGCGAGTGAGTGGTAAGCTGGATGATAAAAGGTTGAGTTGAGTTTTGTTTTGCAGAAGTGTCGGAGAAGAATAAAAGCCCTGCGCAAGCCTGGAACATCTTCAAGAAAAGAGCGCTGAGTGAATTTGATTCACACATTGGGGAACTGCAGCTACGTTGGCTGATAAAGACCATGAGATGAACAACTTTGAAAGGCATTTGGATGGCGTATTGATCAGTCTTGACAGTGGCACGAATTGCCAGACATAGCAAAGGTAATGCGTGTTGAAACTTTGTGAAGAACTGTGGTTGATTGTAAGTTGGGTAGAGGATTCCATATAAATTTGGAGCATCGATTCTTTGCCGTGGCAATCGATACAAGTTTCGATCCTTCGCTGTGATGATTGATTATATTTAACGCATATTTCAAAGTTGAATGGATTGTTGTTAGGTTGAATGTAAGAATCGATGCCCAAGGAAAAATCAATACATATTTTTAATTAGCACTCCTTTGATTGCTAAGCATTCAACCAGTCAACGACTTCAGTTTGCCTTTCTGTATATTTAAACAATTCTGTTTTGCAATAGCGTGGAAGTGATGTGAAAGGATTTTGTAAAACTATGATGGTTATATATCCATGTAGACAGAAGTCCAACTACAGGTTTTGAAATCGTGGACTTCACATAAACCAGTATCCTCATTTACTCGGCAACCAGCTTCAATAGTGACTCTGGTTTTCACTGTGTGCTGCATAAAATTCTAATCAAATTCAATTAATGTTGAATCCATACGCTGTTTGGTTCGTTGTGGGACCATGGCTGTATTGGGTTATATGAATGCGAATTCAAGGTGTCTGGTGGGCGTTTATTCTTGAACAGATTCGAGTTGAATATTTAATCTGCTAATATATACATGATTGATATTGGGTCGAAAATACAGAGTTTTGTGCTGGTTGGGTCGATTAATATAATGTCGAATGGAATATGGGCGCATTGGTTCATGGGTTCAAGTCATATATGCATGAATTGAGTCATTGGATTTGATTGAAGATTTCAGAAATTCTGAATTTGCCATGAAGGAGGAAACTCTCATATACAGAGATTGATTGATTGTGAAATGGTTTTATAACCATAATCTAAAAGATAGCTTCTGCATATAAATGGGAAAGTCTGAATTTTCCAGTAATTGAGGTTTTGATTTGGGTAAAAAGCTGAGAAGATGTTTATATGCATAAAAATATGGAGATCCTGGTTTTGCAGGTTGGTCCTGCATCAGGATCCCATTTGGAGAGGAATAGATTGTTATGCATCTAATTTTGTAGTTTTTTGAGGACAAGCAACATTTTTCCAGGGAGGGCTATAAGATTCCCAATTTTTCACAAAATAATTGGATCAGAGTTCTTAATTTTGTTAATTAATTAAGTAAATAAAAGGGAAGAGGGACTCATAATCCTCAATGATGAATAAGATCCACTTTTGATGTGTGAATTTGGATTAATTAAACAAAGATATACATAATGGAGTAGTAGAGCAGCTACTAATGTGGAAGGAGTGGAGATCATGTCTCATTAATGAGATAGATCATAGAGGTTGAAGCAGTCAACTAATATCATGGAGGGGATCTAATGTAAGATCATAGAGAATTCATGATGAAGTGATGGAGGAAGTAGTGCATTTAATGCACACATAATGGAGAGGGTGCACATTTCATGTAGACATGATGGAGGACTTGGAGAGACAATGCAGTAAAACATGAAGGCTTATTTCCACATGCACAACGCAGTTTAAAGGTGGGCCAGGGCTTGGGAAGGCTCACTCTGTATATAAAGGAGATGAAGGAACATTAGAGGGAGGCTTTAGTTTATGATTTGATGATCTAGTTAGATTTGGAGTTGTCTTTTGACTTTCCATGCAGTCTTATGATGTTTAGCTAAGTCTACAATGTTGTTTATCACTGGGTGTTCCCGAGCAGGAATCCCACCCTTACCCATGGGGTACTTGTGTGCCTATGCTAGGAAGGTCATTCTGAGCTACCATTCATCATCAAGAATTAGTGCCACACTATTTCTACTCTCTACAGAACACATACCTTCAGGAATTACGCAATTTCTGAAGATCAGTTTGGGAGGAGAAGGTTGTCTTTAGTATTTGAACTCGAGAACCAGTGAAGGGTTATTCCTGTCACCTTGGGTTTCAATATCAGCATTCTTAGGGCCTCATTTTAGATCTAGCATCAGGCCAAAAATTATTGACCTTCGACCAACAACAGTCCCATCAAGGATTGCGCAGTCCATCATTGCAGATCCATAGGAGGAAGGAAGTTTCTAACATTTCAGCTACGAATCCTGTGAGGGATCATCCCCTCACCTTGATATCACTGTTTCCATCATCTTGGAGCTTATTACATCACATTTCATTTGACATTGAGTCTCTCCCTCTTGTACAATGCATTTTTTCTGGCAGCTACATATTCAGTTGTTGCATCTTGAGGAGGAAGAAGGGACTAGATCTCAAGCTTCTAGCTTGGGGATCTGAAGAAGGGATCAACCCTTCAAGCTTAGATTTGGTTTTACATCATATTTCAGCCATCATATGATCATATCTATCATCAAATCTGCATAACCCAGCAGACCAGGGATCAAACCCCTATGAGGGTGATTTTAAAAACTCATAGATCTGGAAAATACTTTTTGGGTTATCTTGGGTTTCCATCACATTGGCTAGATCTTGAATCTTGGCATCATCAGAGCTCCTGAGCTCCATATATCTACATTTACCTTTCATCCAAGAGTCACATGTTCATTTTCAGCTACAGGGACAATGCAATATTTCTTCCTATAGCTCTCCAGTTACGTAGTGCTAGTTGTGGCATGCTTTCAGGGTCATTCTAGGCCATCTCTTTGGCTAGAGTACCTTTATTTTTGTACATTGTTGTTGTTGAATCATCTCCAAAGAATAAAATGGCTCAACTATTATATCTATATATTTTTTCAACATAAACTTACATGTACATTTTATGTGTTACAAATATTGTGTTTGTGTATCAATGCATTATTCCATTTTGAGATATTACAGATCCTCAGAAACCTTTTAATTAATCAGACCTCTAATTTCTTCAATTTTCCATTATTTTCCTTCATTTTCCTCCTCACATGAAACATGTGAGCTTTCACCTCCCTTTTCTCCTAATTTAAATTATTGTCATATATAAAATTACAATTAATCGCATTTCTTATTTCCAAAGCCTTAGCCATTGACTTTTCCAACTTCATTATCCATAATAAACTTATGAACACCCTTACTAGGATGTTTTTCCCAACATTCAGCTTGGAATAATTGTCCCGTCAACTGCGGTTATTGTTTTTAACTTTTATTACATGGAATTTTCACCAGGTTTTTTACAAATACTCTCCACCCATGATACTTGATACTTCAATTCTTTATATTTTTTATTTTTCATTCTACCAGAATCTTTGTTGCTTCTAAAGAGAATAAATTTGCTAATTTTAGTGTTTAACATTAGTTATTGTTAACTCTATACACTCTTTAACTTTTTTGTTATTTTTTTCTTCACTTGTTGTTCAATTCATGTTAACTCATGAACACCTCAATTTTACACCCTACATGTTTTTCTAAGGTGTTCTCTATATTTAACTATATTTTCAATCAATTTTGGTAATTAACAGGTTTTAGTAAAGTTTCTCCAACTTCACCAATCAACCATATATGGTTGAATCTACCAAATACTCCACCAAACATGGTAGCTGCACTTAGTTGCAGTTACCTACATTGCTAACTTTAGCACACTACCAAATATGGAATAACTTCCTAGTATAGTTTAGCACTACTAAGGGTTGAACCATGCTCTAATACCACTTTGTAACACCCTCTTCCCACATCTACCCAAGTAACTAGGCAATCAAGGTAAACATGTGACAATAGGCTAATATAATGAGATTAAACCTCCTAGGTTACCTTAAGGAAGTGGAACCAATGGAAACACAACATACATACCTTTTACAAGAACAATAACTCCCCTAGGATGTAACCAAACCTTTCAGGCCTCTTACCCTTAGGTCACACTAACCTTTTGACCTATTTCATCCATAAACGTAGGCACATTCTCACAAGCCAATATTCTGTAGAAAATATCTAGCACATCTCTGATACTATGTAGAAATTATATAGAAACTCTATACCAATGGATTTAATATGATCATGCAATTTACTAAAGCAAGATAATTAATCCTTCTACTATATTTGAGGAAGATAAAACAGGATCACTCAATCACATGAAAGTAAGAGAATGAAAATTAGCAATCACACAATAGAATATGTTCTTGGGAAAGGAACTACTCAAAACCCATCCATCATATATTTCACAAACTCAAAGAATTATGAAACAATACAATGCTTTATCACACCGAGAAAATATTGCACTCTACCGATCGTCTCACCCTAGTCCAACTCAAAACATACTAGAAATTCTTAGGAAACATTAACCAACACTTAGCCAATTCTTAGCCCTTGCTTAGCCCAGCCTTGCTCACACAATTCCTCGGAAACTAATCTCTATAAATAGGATAATCAACCTCCCTTAACTCTGCCATCCATATGGAGCCTTCCTCTGACTTTATAATTGCGCCGGGGCAACTCCCTAATAATACAACTCATAGTTTAATTCCCTTTAATCTTTATCTCAACTAGGTCTTCATGAAAATTGACATGCATGCAACTATTAATAGTGAATCATCAGTTACTTGGTAGATCACTAGTGATTTAAATCTAATTTAATTCACTTGACCTCTCACTAGCTCGTCACTCATTTAGAACTAGTTAAACTGATTTTAACTCGATTAATTTGAATTAACTGATTACACTCACACCACACTAGTGCTACAACTGCAACTCTACCTTGAAAATAATAGAATTATTCTACATGCCTCACCTTTGACCCTTAACTTGAAATTATTGAGCTAACTAAGTCTATCTCACTTAGTTAACTAAGACAAGTTGTTATCAGATGAAATTACAGTTTACTTTCAATTTAATTAAGGGATAATCAAAATCAAAAGCCTCACATGGTAGCCATTTCTGGGTGGCATTTTCTGGATTTTGTTTTTGGATGCCAATTTCACTATTTCTTGTTGAAAATTTAAACACTACCTCTCAACAAGAAAGGAATCAGTATGGCTCGATCCGGTACCTTTGGAATGTTCTTGCATGTAACACGTCTCTAGTGTTGTTCACACATGCAACTCTACTAAAAATGAACAACCTCCAAACAACTAAATCAGTATAATGCATCTGTCATCAAAGTCTTCTGACTACTGGATCTTATTGCACCTATCTACTAGACTCTCTGCACTACTACTGACATCTACATCTGTGCCCTCTCATTAGGGGAATTTTGAGGTCTACGATGGGACTATTAAGAAAAATTTAAAATAGAAATAAACTTTATAAGAACCAATAGGATTCAAGATGATGATGTAAAACATGGGGGATGATTCATCATATTTTAAGTAAAAGGGTAAAAAAATTAAAAAATAATGAAATAATAAAACTACTTTTTCAACTAGTAATTTCAAATTATCTACCAAATTGTTTACTCAAATTTCGAGCAGGAGTACTCATTGGATGCAAAATTTAATTCTTCATGCAAGGAGTACCCATGTTGCATTCTTTCAATGGATCCTACTACATAAAAAATGAGAAATACATGAAAAATGTGATTGCAATCATGTTTGTCATGTATTTCTCATTTTTAGTGTAGTAGGATCCATCGGAAGCATGCAACATGGGTACTCCTTGGATGATGAATTAATTTTTTCATCCAACAAGTAATCCCGCTCAAAATTTGAGTAAAAAATTTCGGAGATATGTTGAAAATATGAGTTGAAAAAGTATTTCTTTCTTTTTTCCCTCTACAATTTGATGATGTAATCAAATCTTATTTTATTATTTCCACTATTATTTTATAATTTCCTTAGGAGGCCCATTTTAGACCTTAAAATTACCCTAATGTACACTGCTTCCAACTCCGATTTGGGCTCCAATATCTAATATATGTCACTCTGATTTCTGTCTTCCTAACATCTGACTGCATCAATCTAATCGATCCTTCCTACTACTATTGTAGTGTGGGATCCTCGTAGCCAAGTTTGATCCATGAGACACACCATCTCAATGGACCCTACCCAGATTTATTCTTGGGATTAATTTTTCACATTGCCCCACCTCACACCTAGAGGTATAGATGCATGTACTCCCTCTACTTTTCTGGCTCAAAATCCCCCCCCCCCCCCCGGGGGTCTTTTCCTGAGTGGACTCTTCCACTTGGTCTCCTCTATGATTCTCCATTTGTAACTACTCCAAAACCTTTTGAGACAACTTCTGAGGCTAGATTTTGAGAGATAATTTCTCCCTCTCAACCACCAAGTCATTAACCACTTCTTTTATCGTCAAAGCCTTGCATGCATCCTCAACCTTGAGTGTATACATGTTCTTATCTCTTGAACTAATCTGCTTCAACTTTCCTATGGCTATGTGTTTAAGGAACACGTTTCATTTTCTAAAAATCACCTCATAACCATGGTCTTCCAATACCTCTACGGAGATAAGATTATTCCTTAGGCCTAGAACATAAAAAACATATTCTAGTATGAGAGGGGAGCCAGACTACCTCTGAAAGGTAACTGTACCTTTTTCAGTTGTGTTATACCTCCCGCAATCTCAAAACTCTATGTTCTGTTGGAGGTCCTTATCCTCCAAGTTACTGAAGAGATATCTATTCTCCGTCATATGGAACGAGGCACCGATGTCTAGATACCACATGCATCCCATTATAGTGCTTTCCATGCATGAAATGGTATTAAAATCAAGGTTGAACTGTGAATCCAATGCTTCACCTGCTGCAAGTGTAGACTCCTTGTTGATTTCCTTCTTCTATGGACAATCCAAAGCATAGTACCCATGCTCGTGACAGTGAAAACATCTGATCTTGGACAAGTATATCTTGCACTCTTATCCTTGGGATTTCTTTCCCTTGGCCTTATTTTGTTTTCCCACTAATGCATAATCTTCTTATTTTTTGGTGTTGGAGGTCCCACCTCTGGTGCTCCACCTTATCTCTTCTATTACCAAGTTGGACCACAAACGCTCCTAGTCTCGTAACTTCTCCCTCCCATTCACAAAGTCTTAGTATCTATGCCAGCTCTTGGGAAGGCCTAAAAGTTCTAGGCTCAGCAAGTCATCATCGGCTACGATCATACCAACACTTCCAAGCTCATCTCTACATTGAGTAAACTTCACCAAGTATGTTGGTACCGTATCACCCTCCTCCTTCTTGATCTTTCTGAGCTTGTCCTTCCACGTCAACTTCCTTTGGTTGCTCTTGTTCTGAAACAGATCTTTCAAGGCCTTCCACATAGAATATGGAGTCGCCTTACCATGGAGACTCAAGACAATATGATCGTGAACACCCTCAAACAAGATCCTTCTCACCTTTTCTACCTTCCTTTGCCATGCATCAATAATTTTGGAATCTGTTGCTGTGGGCTTGGGAATATCAGTATCTATGGAATCCTTCAAACGATTTTCCTCCAAAAATACCTCCATCATGTCCTTCCATGAAATATAATTCGAATTTCCCTTGAGTGAAAATTTAAGTCTCAAGCCATTGAAAGACGTCTTGATCTGTTGCCTGGCCCTAAAGAATAAATCTAAAAATTTGAATTTTCCCACGACAAACTCAATTTCTTCTCGACTATTGTGATTCTTGGCACTCTGATACCATGTAGAAAATATCTAACATAGATTTGATACCATGTAGAAATTATATATAAACTCTATACCAATGGATTCAATCCAATCATGAAATTTACTAAAGCGAGATACTGAATCCTTCTACTATATTTGCGAAATATAAAACACGATCGCTCAATCACATGCAAGTAAGAGAAATAAAATTAATAATTACAAAAAAAAAGATGTTCTTGGGGAAAGAAACTGCTCAAAACCCCTCTATCATATATTGTACAAATTCAAAGAATCATGAAACAATACTATGCTTTCTCACACCAAGAAAATCCTGCACTCTACCGATTGTCTCACCTATATCCTGCTCAAAACTGACTAGTAATTATTAGGAAAAATTGACCAACACTTAGCCAATTCCTAGCCCCTGTTTAGCCCAGCCTTTCTCACATAATACCTAGGCATTTAATCCCTATTAAATAGGATAATAAAACTTCCTTGATTGCACAATCTCTATGGAGCCTTCCTCTGACTTAATAATTATGCTTGGGCAATTCGCTGATAATACAATTGATAGTTTACTTCCCTTTAACCTCTGTCTCAACTGGGTCGTAATCATAATTGACATGTATGCATCTATTAATAGCGAATCATTAGTTACTTGGTAGATCAATACTTGTGAATTAAATCTGATTTAATTCACTTGACCTCTCACTAGTTCATCACTTAGTTAGAACTAGTTAAAGTGATTTTCAGTCAATTAATTTGAGTTAATAGAATCACTCTACATGCCTCAAATTTTACCCTCAACTCAAAATTCTTGAGCTAACTAATTCTATCTCACTCAGTTAACTGATACATGTTGTTATGAGATGAAATTACAATCTACTTTCAATCTAATTAAGGGATAATTAAATCAAAAGCCTCACATTGTAGCCATTTCTTGTTTCCGTTTTCTGGATTTTGTTTCTGGATGCCCATTTCACTATTTCTTGTTGCAAATTTCAACACATTTATGAGGCTATAGATGCAGCAATAACACTGCATGCCAGCATTCAGGGCCCCAATTCCTCAGTCCTGTGTTAGCGTCCCCATAACTTGAGCCACCATTTCAAGCCCATAACCTAATGCTCTACCCAAAACTTCATGAAAAGTTCAAAGATAATAAATGACAATAAAACAATGAGACAAAATCCATCACATCAATGAGAACTCATTTGGGCTGCTCCTGTCCATGACAGGGATTTTGTCAAACATGTCACAAACATGAAAGAAACAAGTATAAACAACAGATTTGAGCATAGGGGTCTCATACTTATCTAAGAATCACTGAGAAGCATTTATCCCTTACATTATTAGCTACATTACAATCTATTTGACCATGTTAACACTAGAAAATCGTACAACAAAAGATGACATCAATTAATGTCAAGCCCAAGGATTTACAGGACAAGATTACATTATGGAATCAAGAAGTATTTAAAATCTATAAGGTTTTGAGAAAATCAAATTTGAACTAGTCATAAAGGCTCAAATGCGCACTTTTTAGTTCGAGAAGAGCGCCTTCTTCGCGCCCTTTTTCCCGAAAAGCGTGCATAACTGGAAATGGAAAAAAGTCACTTTCCGGGACCACTACAAGCAAAGGACAGTTACTCCTTATGTGAAAGCCACCTAAGGACAACCACTAGCACCTCCTTAGACATTATGTGAGCACACAAAAGAATATTTGAGCACACAATGGAATCACACCTCTCCATTGGGTCACCATCCATCATGTACGAAGGGAGGGAAGGAGGATTTGAAGCTCACCTATATAAACCCACCAAGAGATGAACAAATGGTGATCACAATGTTATGCTCGCAAAATTTGCCTGGCAACACCAACATTGTGTGTGACCCAAGGAGCTGGAGCTAAAGAGGACTCAATAGTTGGCCACCCAACATCTTAGTCCACCACAATAGAGAGAGAGAGTTAGACTGTGTCAGAAGGCAGAACTTGAAAGACAAACATCCTTGCATCGGGACCTAGAGCCATTGCTTAGAGGCCCTTTGGCAAGTGGGTAAGATTTTATTTTATTCCAAGAATTCAATAAGAAGAGGCAATCGAGCCATCGGTTGCATTATTACTATTTGGAACTCTCTATATAGCTTCTTTTGTGTTTTTAGTTTTAGTTTTTTAACCAGAGCATACTTCAACATATTATTTCATTTAAGTTTTATGCTTTTGAGCTCCCCCCACATACTACCTGTTACCAATAGTTTAGAGAGTAGAACACACTCTCTAAGCTCATGTGATTTTTTACACCCATGTGTCGAATCCACCACAACAGGATTGGTGACTCCACTGATGTGTTTCAAGTTTATGTGGTTGTGCCATCTTTTGCAGGAGACCCTTAGTCTATGCTGGAGTGGAGCTGACAGTCCTCTGACCCATCTTTTAGTCCCTAGAATCACAAAGGTGACAGACTGAATATGGCAGCTCCTAATATTTTACTTGTAGGAATTTTGGGGGTAGTGTTTTCACACTGATGCGCATGGCGGGTGTTCAGGAGTGACTTGCGCACAAGAAGGCGCACCTGTCAGAGGTTTTGTGTACAAATTGTAGAGAGATTTTTTCTCCCTATATTCTGCATTTTTCTACTTGTAGGTGTGTTGGGAAGCCCCTCATGTATCTGCTAACACTTGTGTTGATACCCCACAGCTTCTGAGAACTGATTTTTTTTTTTTCTTTTTGTAGGCATTTAGTTAGTTTTCATTTAAATTGGTTTTTTTCAAAAAGTGTTCACAGAGTTTAAGTAGGGGGCGAATTAACCATTTCTTTCCGAAAAACTTTTGTTTTTTTCAAATTCTGGCATGCACACTTAGTTTAAATAGTTCAATTAAGTGGCTCATTACCACACATGCATAAGCTATTGTAGACATTGTTTAGTTTAAATTTCAATTTTTGCATTTAGGAAATTGTGGGACTAGGATTGAATCACAAGTTAGAGCAAGTAATATCTACTGTCTTTGCACCATTTGGTGACCCTAAACCAGCATATGAACACTCTATAGTTGTGATTCTCCATCTTCCTTTAGTCACTCACACAGACTAACTAGGAGGTTTTGGAAGCGGCCCATTATCCGCAAATGCTTTCTATTTGAGCAAGGAACAATGTCACATAGTTTAACCAGGGGATTTTTTTAAAGGATCACTGATATCCATATGTTCAAATTATGAGATTTTTCACCATATGCTCACACACATTCACCCACTAAGAAAATAAAGCCACCTAAAAATAACTTAGACCAACTCACTAAATTCTCCCCACAGGGGCCACAAGAGAAATTATAGATTAAGTTAGGATCAAGGGGGTAGGAATCGAATAAGCCACCTTGATCACGCTTCACATTTGAAACATAGAAGTTGAATTTTTAGGGAGCTTTAAAATCCACCTATTAGCCCACAGAAAATAAAACCCAAGCTCGGCAAAGACCCGATCCAAAGGGGGTTAGGCTTAGGCGCAGTGCGTGCGGTATCAGTTGGGGCTACCTAACCCGGCTGATACTCGATACTGTTAACTGACTACCAAGAAGCCCAAGACTCTAACGCTCACGTGGGATGGTAGTTCTTAGTGACCAAATCTAGGGCATCCTTTACCCTATAGGTGACAGTGCAGGCAAGCGCCATACCCTCTACCCTTACGTTGGTTGATTCTCTTCGGATGACTAGGGGTGTCGCCAACTCTTTCGGGACATTGTGCCAGCACTCACAAGAAATCCTCTCAAGGCCCAGTTACTTTTGAGTGGGTGAGGATGTATTAAGTCTTATAGGATTTTGAGTATCACACACAAAAAAGAAAAACCATTTTTTTCTTGATTGATCACATAGATTAAATTAAAGGAAAATTCATTTCATTTTCACTTTGTTTTATGTATGTGACCATAATTTTTTTGTGATCACAGACATGATCCCCTCAAAAAATTTTCCAAAACCTAACCTAGTTGACACTCAAATGATTCCAATGGAACCTCATCGGTCCAGGAGTCTTTTGGACCTCCCCCCATTATCGAGAGGGGTTCTAGGTCTTTCTTTGTTTAGGTGTCAAAGATGGAACGTTGCCACAGTGGTTGGTTCCTCCTTTCTTGGAGCAATGTTATTTGGGAACTCTAGCCGGTCTCCCAACACCACACCATACACCACTCCCCCCTCGTCCCCTGGGGGGCAGAAGAGTGCATCCCATACGGGAAGCCAACTGAATTCACAACCGGGTACGTCACAGACTAATCCTCGTTCTAACCAAAACTTCATATCTTCACACGTTTCCATCCCATCAACCTCTCAGTCACCCTTCTTAGCAGCGTTAAATCTACCGAATTTGACCTAGCTTACCAATGACCCCATATCACATGATCCCAATTGGCCTCCCATGTCCCACGAAGCTCCCTTCAAACATACACAATTTTGAAGGAAAGCCAGCGGAATACCCAAGGAATCATATAATGAACTTTCACCTGTGGTGCTCATCGAATAGTATAATTGATGATACTATTCGGTTGAGCTATTTCAACGCACTCTTACGGGAGTGGCCATGAAATGGTATGTCGAGAAACCCCCTGCTTCACATAGAACCTTTAGCGCCCTCGCTACTGCATTCCTCACATACTTTTAGTTACCCATTCACCATGATTCAGGAATGGAGTTACTGACTCATTTCAGACAATCCCCCTCTACCCATATTTCAGAGCATCTCCATGAGTGGAGACGGCGTTGCAGCTTATGCAAATCACAACTCGACGATCGAGTCCTTTTAGATTTATTCTTGAAAATTCTGGCAGTGGAGATTTCAAAGGATGTAGCACAACGTAACCCCACATCTAAAGAGGACGCAATCAGTAAAGCCCAACAACTTGAACTGATCTACACGCAATCAGGATACATATACAATATCCTGCCTAACACCTCGTGCCTACAATATTATCAAGAATTTCTAGGTGCATCGAACTTTGCAGACAGACTTATTGGGTCTATGTCCCAAGGGTACCTAGGTAGTAGCAGTCAGAATCTTGGTTACACACATGGGTATACCCAGAACATGTCCCAACCCGAATCTCAAAGTCATCATATGCAGCAGAAAAATTTGACTAATAGGGCGCCAGCATATCACCAAGGAGGAGCTTATCCTTCGGCTGAGGGGACCCAGTACGCAGTAAGAAAAACTGACAGAAGAATTCCCCCCCAACGGCTAGGTGCAAACAGTGGAAAACAGTATGCTTAGTCCCAAGCACATAACTCATTGATGCAAAACAATGCACAGGTGAACTTTGTGCAACCGTCCCAAAATCAACCACACTAGTACGATCGGGATAACTACCCTCCTAACATGGTTAAAAGAAGGATAAAAAACAAACCCAAAGGGAACCCTGGACAGGGGGGCAGCAACCAACAACACCCACCGCGATCCCAGGCTGGAGGAAACTCCAACAGGAATCAGAACCAGGAGCCAAGAAATGCCCAAAAGCAAGGCAAAAGGCCATGTCTATGAACAAATCAATCTTGTTCAATATGTGGTCAGTGCAAGCACTATACTCACCACTGTCCTGAACTCCCTAAACTTAAAAAGCTTCAAAGTAACTGAGGATAAGGAGGATCTTCCCAGACAACTGCGGTTATGGAAGAACTCTTCCCCCATCAAGGAACAGTCAACACTTAGCAGCAAAACCCCGACGATTCTAGGAAAAACAACCATGAAATTTACATGGCTGGGGAAGAAATTTTTGTCTAAACTCAGAATCGCAGCTACGACACCCCACCAGACACTAGTACTTCAGGGGCTAGTACGAGCGCACTGAATGCGCCTTTAACCATTCCAAAGATTCCTTTGCAACCATTGCCAAAATTGGTTAAAGGGCCTAATAGGCGAGCAGGTAACTACTCCAAAGCAGCCCACAATTATAGCATCGTAGAAGATTTACCCCATTCACCTACTGCTACATCCGCTTTGGAGGTACTGCAGTCGTGCCTGAAGCAACAAAAAGCCCTACTTTCCGCATTAGGCACCATCGACCCTGCCGAAACGCGCATGATGGCTTTTGACTTAGACAAAGCCACCCCTAGGCTCCCCTCCATGGCCACCTTCCAGATACCAGTATTGGTACAGAATATCACTATTCACCGATGTGTCATTAACGAGGGTGAATCCACATGCATCATGTCAAAGAATCTATGGTAGAAGTTAGGAGCTCCCGAACTCAAACCTTTCGTCATCACACTCAGAGCATACGACGGTCATCCCTCGATCCCCGTCGGTCTCTTCCAAAATGTACTAGTTCGTTTAGCCAGCAAAACGGTCCACATAGACATCGATGTCTTGGATTCCCACTTGGATTACAATATACTCCTCGGGCGGAGTTACATGTACGCCATTGCTACCAAAGCATCCTCCATTTTCTGCATCATGATGTTCACCCACGAGGATCGAATAATCACAGTAGACCAGTTGACGCACACTGAAAAGCATCCCTTCACCAACATAGATATGGTTCTACCCTATGTAGATATAGCCACAGATGGTCTTTTATGGTATCAAGAATATGGCCCTGGCCAATTCAAACCGTCGTCCATCCTAGGGTCATTTCTAGGATATCCTCCTATTATCCCTGAGGTATCGACAGATGCCACATGGGCCCCGCTATGCATGATGTCCACATCAAGCACCAAGGTTAGTCAGGACACAGACTCAAGTAGTAACGACACTGATGCATCAGCTACTGCAACCTCCCTAGTCTACGATGTCTCCCAAACTCCTTTCCTCTACCCACCTCCTGGCCTCACCTCCCAGCATGTCTTGGAAACACTGGTATTACCCAATATATCATTGGAATTCCCACTGTGGTATCTCGTTCCCCCTCCAGGAATGCCAGCTACCCACGTTACTGTGTTTGGGTTAAATCTCCCCAGTCCCGAGGAGCCCCAACCTACCCAAGAAGCAGTCAAAACCGCCCCTGCAAGGCAAATTCCCACTACAAAACCAACGACCACGATAAAGAAAATCGCCAAGAAATGGAAGAAAGTGATGACCCCCACCATGCAGAGGGAGTCATCAACCTGCGCTATATGTGATGTCACAGGACACTCTACTCACATATGCCCAGATTTAGACGAGTTAAAACCACTCCTTGGCTACGAGGTAGGCATCTCAAAATGGCATTCCCATAAAAAGGAACTTGCCACCAAAAGTAGAGGAAAACTGCTGCATAATAATCACACATCCACCCTCTGTGACACCTACGGGCATTATAAAAACCATTGTTGAGAAATACCATGGTACAGGGACACCTTACACGCGATTGAGCGATCCTATCAAGAGGATCCCTCCATCCAGTCTATTAATGATGAGCCTCGTATCATCTTGTACCTACAAGAAGAACAACGGTCACCCGAACGACCCCTTGCTATACCACCTCCCCCAGTCGAAAGGTGCGTACTTTGCAATGAACTCGATCATTTCATCATTGACTACCCAGCCTTGGAAATTTTCCAATGATGTTACCTAGTCCATGTAGTGTACCACGCTAACATGGATATTCAATATTCATGCCAGATGTTAGTATGAATCTTTCGTCGTAAAAGATCACTTTAGCTACACATAAAAAATATCCCTCACATCGATTATGGCTGCAGAATATCTTTAAATTTGCTGCACAAATTCAGATCTAAGCACAAAATATATTAAGCATATAAAATATAACATGGCTCCATTAATCCAACAGACAAGACAAGAAAAATGTATTTAAAAGAATTTTATATTATATTAAAGAATGGGGCACCTGAGAGGAAAACAAGAAAGGTGTTTTCCAGTTCTCCTCAATGGGATGGGTTCTTGAAAGTCCTCAGTGTTTCAGATCTAACATTTCTCTCTCTTATTGGTGTAGACAACTAGAGAAACATAGAACTCAATGGGAGTTCACAAAGAAAAAATGGAAAAATGGTGGCCAAGAGTAGATCCAGAGTGATCTAATGCAATGAAGGTGACTAATGAATGGGGAAAACCCTCCTATTTATAATAAAATATTGGGGTGGTCTAGAACTCGGTGCATGAATAAAATATTATTAATCGAATTCTAGAAGCACCCTTTAGGAATATTTTATTATATTTGTTGGAGGGAAAAGGATTCTTGACTTGGGTCAATTCCTTTATTTATAAAAAATGGTTTATTTATCATTTTAGGAAATTATGGGAATATAATTAAATAAATAATGGTTTATTTAATTATTTATGGATGATTTAGTCAAATTTAACTAAGAATATTATTTAAATAATGATTTAAATAACTTATTCTTAGGAAATAATTAAATAAATAAAGATTTATTTAATTAAGTTCCTTGTTTTGGGTTAAATATGACCAGGAAATATAAACAAATAAGTTATTTTATATGGTGAAAGCAATTTTACTTAGGGTAAAATTGGTCTTACATGGTGTACTTAGGTTCATCTAATAATAATAGGTTAGATGACCAAAAATTGGTGTAACAGATTGCCCCCCAACATACGAGTGTTAGGAGAAAATCGTATGACCGAAGTACGTTTTAAGAACTCAATCACTAGACATCAAGAGGGAAGTGAGAGAGAGAAATGTAAGGTTGTCTGATGTGATAAAGGACTATACCCTGAGGAGACGAGACTTACAGGTGCAACAAGTCTCTAAGTTATGAAGTGGTACCTATGCTAAAGGCGGCGGGGGAGGCATACCTATGCCCACCGAGACAAAGTACAAAGAATAAGGCACCTGGAAAACCACAGAATGCAATAATGAAGCATGTGCTAGCCTAAACATGAGCCAGATAAATAACAGGATGAATCCCACATACATGAAATGGATGGAATAATCATCAGGCTTTATACAATAATGTGGTAGTACATGAGATAGAAAGACACCCAAATTCCCCTTGCACATGGGGAAGGACTCACAAAATCTGACAAAGACATGCGAATCGAAGAGGCGCTGCAAGTGGCTGAGGCTGATATCATCATATGATAGGAGCTGCATGAAGGGCGGAAATGAAGTCATCCGGGCATGTGGGGGGCTACCTGCAGGGCCACCCCCTCATGAGGGTTGAGACATCTCACACATGCCCGGGAATCACCAATAGCAGCTGCTGCGTCACTGGACCATCAAGTGTATATATCATGATCATGCTAGGAAAAGCTCAAACCAAGGTACACCGCCCCCTAGACCTGACTTCTAGAGTAAATGAGCTGATGTTGACAGAAGTAGGTCCGCCATGGGTGAGGCAATAAGGGAACCCCAATTAAGGCACGAGGGAAAATAGTAGAGTGACGAACAAGTAGACACTGATGATGATGATGGAATGAGAGAAACGGAGGAGTGGTTGGAAAACTTCCCTTGTTAGAGCATAAAGGGTATGAATGGCTTGGCAGTGACTGACACAATATCATGAGGGATAGTGGACAAGGGTACTGAAGACCATGATGTGCAACACGAGAGAGGGACCAAGCAAGAAAGGATGGAGGACTATAGTGGGGTACAAAGGGACTTGGTATAGACTCCATGAATGTGATGGTGACTCGACTCATATGCTCTAAGCAAGGGCGACTCAATGGTGCTGCCTCATAGTACGGGTCCATTGGGGGACCATAAAAGCATGAGTACAATAGGGTAGCTCATGACGAAAATCAACACGAATGAAGACGAGTAAGGAGGCAAAGTGGTGCCCCAAGTACAAGTGTCGTAAGTGAAGAAATTTGATTTTGAGAAGAGCTAAATAGACCCTTCATGGAAAAAATGTGTCCTAGTGAAGTATCAAAACATGAAAATCTGACAGATACCCATTTGAGTGCTCGGTGAGAGATTTCCAATGGTGTGGATGGTGTGTCAAACGAGGCTACGGTTGGGTCACAGCGGGCGAAAGAAAAAACAGGGGTTTTCTTCTAATAGGGTGTTTTCCCTCCAAAATCATTCATTTTCTTGTGTAGTTGTGGTGAATGTGGAGAGGAGAGAAGGCCCTAAATCTTGCGGTGATCGTAGCGGAAAAACCGACCGTTGGAATTGTGATCCGTCAGTTGCAGGTAAGAGGCCTAATCCTAAGATTTGTCTTTTATGGATTCAAATTGTAGATTAGGGTTTTAAATCTCAGTAACTTCCCTTACTTCATCATTACGGTCGGGTCGCACTTTTTGGGGCAAAAGCCATGACCTGGGATGCAGATTTTGGCCTAAAAAGTGCGACTTGGCCCAGGTTTTGTCCAAAAAGTGAAACCTGTTAGATGTGGGGGGGTTCAGGGCTGTTATGGGCTGAGATTTTGTTTTGGTGTATGTTAATGCAGTTTTCTTGATCTGGAGGCTAAAAAAAATGATGTTTTTGTGCAGATATGGCAGATATACGGATCAAGTGGAGAGAGAGAGACTTAGGTACATTACAAACGGAAATCCAGGCAGATCAGGGTGTCCGTCAGGCACTGGCTAGGCATGGGGTTTTGAAATTTTTGGAGAACCCTTTGATGAGGGCTGGAGAGCCCTTGTTGGCCCGGATTATCAGTTATTGGGATCCAGATCAGGAGGCATTTATAGTGCAAGGGCATAGGATCGAGCTGACGGTCCAGGATTTGTATTTCTTAACTGGTCTCCCACCATTAGGGATGGTGGGAAATATGCACCCAATGTTACCATGGTGGCGTAACATTATGGAGTTTTTTGAGCGACATTGTCGACCAGGTGTCTGAGTCAAAGGGACTCGGATATCCATTGGTGATCTAGAGAGGTTGGAGACCCGGGCAGTGGCCGCAACAGTGTTGCAGATATTGGGTAGCCAGGTGTTCCATCACATCACTGGAGGGCAGATGATGATTGTGGAGAGTGTGCTGAGTGGGACCTACTATGGGTGGGCCCAGATGATGTTGGTATCGGTGAAATGATAGCTGTTGCTATGCAAGTGGCAAGTGAATCATGATTGTGCCTATGGGATGGTGTTGTGCTCTTTCTTCTTTCAGAAGATCCCGACCTTACGACCTCGTGTACAGTTGCCTGATGGAGGTCCAAGAGAGCCCCGGATGCATCGGTGGGGACGACTACTGTGTAGAGGAGGGGGAGGGGCAGTCGGACGGGTGTTCCGACCAGAGTTCTTCGCGCATTGGGATCAGATGCCATTATACATAGACGACTATCCCTATAGTGGGATGAGTTATTGGGGAGATCCGGACTTGCCGCTTCCGCCTATTCGAGTGTGGGGGGCTGATGGTAAGTGAAAAGAAACTAATATGTGATGTTTATTTTAGAGTTTTTGACTAGTATACATGGTGCTAATTGTGATGTTTTTTTGAATGCAGATATATCTCCGGTAAAACCGGCCGGATATATGGGACGACCTACAGCAACAGGAGCTACAGGTGCAAGTGAATCAAGGACGGTGCAGAGCGAGGATATGGCTGCTATAGTGGAGGGCATTCGTCGTAGATGTGAGGGGATGATGACCGGTGTATCAGAGCATGGTTGGCAGAATTTAGATGACCAGTACATAGATCAGATGCCATTATACATAGACGACTATCCCTATAGTGGGATGAGTTATTGGGGAGATCCGGACTTGCCGCTTCCGCCTAGTCGAGTGTGGGGGGCTGATGGTAAGTGAAAAGAAACTAATATGTGATGTTTATTTTAGAGTTTTTGACTAGTATACATGGTGCTAATTGTGATGTTTTTTTGAATGCAGATATAGGTCCGATAAAACCGGCCGGATATATGGGACGACCTACAGCAACAGGAGCTACAGGTGCAAGTGAATCAAGGACGGTGCAGAGCGAGGATATGGCTGCTATAGTGGAGGACATTCATCATAGATGTGAGGGGCTGATGACCTGTGTATCAGAGCATGGTTGGCAGGATTTAGATGACTAGTACATAGAGTTATGTATTAGGCTACCCTCGGAGTGGCGAGGTATCATGCGATGCATGGCAATGGCCGGTCAGGCTGCGCGTGATCTACGAGCTGCGAGAGCAGATCCATTGGCTCAGGATCCTCCAGAGAGTGATTAGAGGTAGGGCAGGTGGTGCCCCCCAGTGTCTATGTAGGGGTGAGTGGTGCCCCCCATTTTTGTAGTTTTGTTATTGTAACATGCTATGGGCATGTCGTATGTTTCAAAGTAGATGGACTCTGAAAACACATGTTGTATAATATATATGATGTATATGCATTTGATAGATGGTGTTAAATGTTATTGTGTTGTGTGTGATAAATTCCAGTCTAGAACATGATTTGCGATTTGATCTACGTAGTGATTTTGATCTCTAGGTATATGGCTAAATGTAATGAATCTAAAGGTACCTATATCATCAGTATGGGAAGAGATGTGCAGATACGGGTCATCACGGGGAATGACAGAAGAACAGGTAGAAAGAAGGTCAAAATATGAAGAACCCATGTCTGGAGGAGAATCAAGCAGAATAGGTGGAGTGGGTTCAGAAGGAATGTACTCCGGGGAGCGCGCGGATGATGATAGGTATAGAAGGGAAGCAGCAGGGTCTGACATCTCAACATCAGGGGGAGGAATGTCAATGGTAGCAGGGGGATCCTTGAGTAGACTGGACGCATATTGAGCAAGGATGGGAGATGCAGATTGATTTTGTTCAACTTCGTATTCGCGAATGACCTCTAAAGAGGCTCGGTAATGCGTGAGGTGAGGACAATGGTGAGAATAATGGCCATGGATAGCACACAGAGCACAGGATTTGTTGGTGTGAAGATTCTTTGGGTTATTAGCTATGGAGGAGAAAGAAATAGAGGATTCAGGGATCGTAGATTTAGGGAACGTGACTTTAACCATGGGTTGGATACGGGGCAACTCAGGACAAGTATGGGTGGGATGACCGATACCATCACACAAGGCACAAGGCTTGGCAGGTGGGGGAGGGATAGGGTCGGGTGCGATGGCCTTGTCATTGGATGCCCCCTTGCGATTTTTTCATTTCTTGCCTGCAGTTGTCGCAGCATTAGGAGGGTTCTGCGGAGGGGCTAGGGGCACTATGGTGGTGGAAGGAGCAAAGGGAATCGGTTGCACTGGTGTCACGGCTATGTATGGTTTGGGGTGGCCTGGTGGGGTCTCGGTCGGAGGAGTAAGATACCATATGGGAATTCCAAAGGTTAAATTAGGGAGGGAAAGGGTGGCCATGACGGGGACCGAATAGACGCCGGGGGGGGGGGGGCAAGGAAAGGTATTTGACCGGCAGGGTAATGACCAGGGGGGATGACTCCCATATGGTGGAGACCGGAGGGAACTGACTCAGGAGGGTAGGAAGGTTCCTGAGTGTGATGGGAAGAGTCAGATGAAAAAGGTTCGGTTGACTGAAGCGAAGGGCTAGGAGTAGGAGGCGGTGGGCGAGATTGAGGTTGTTGACTAGCTAGAGCAGGCTGTGGAAGGCCAGCCTGAGACAATTTCATAATGCAAACATTTTCTAAGCTGGGGTCAAAGACAGGAGGAGGGGGAGGGCCAAGAAAAGTTCCAAGCAAAGAGGAGTCTTTGTAGATGCCAGGGAAAACACTGGTCAAAGAATCAATAGTTGGTTTATTGGTGACAGTAGAGATGGTGGACTGAGGGGAGGTCTGAGATTTTGGTTCATGGTAGGTCAATTGGTCAATGGTGACAATCTTGCCATTATGAGGGAAAAAAATCTTGCGATGGACTGCGGATGGGACGGCTGACATGGCATATGTGTAACTACTCCCCAAAAGGATGTTGTAGTCAAGAGGGGCATCGATAACTTCAACGTCGACACAAATAGTCTTGCCGGCAAGGGTGATAGGACAGTTACGGAATAGGCCAATGGGTTGGGAAGCGTGACCATCCCACGTGCAAAGGGTGATGGTGGAAGGGGCCAGTTCAGGGGATCCTAGTTGTTTCCAAACCGAAGTGGACATTACGTAGGTAGATGCCCCCTCATCAACAATACACCGAGCAACATAGGCGTTTCAGATTTTGACTGGGATTTGGAAAGCAACCGAAGGAGGAAAAGGGGGATGGTCTGACTGATGGGCGTCGAAAATAATCAATTGGTCTTCAGCAGGATCTACGGTGCCCACAGCAGATAGTAGAGCCCTCTTTTGATAAGGACACGACTGGAGGAGTTCCAGTGTTGAAATGGCAACAAGAGATTGGGCCAGATCATCTACTATGATGTATGAATGGGCAGCCCGACTAGAGGTAGCATTTTGGCATAATGGTCCCTTAGGAGTCTTGGGATGAACCTCGGCTTTGGGCGGAGGGAGTTGCAAGGGACCATTGGGTGTCGATAGAGGCTCTGTAGGACCTGATGATGGAGACTCTGAGATAGATGGAACGAGAGGTGTGGACCACTGACGGGACCAATTTTGAAGGTTGAGGTAGACAGTGAGACGTGGGTCAGAGGCCATCATGAGAATCTGGTAATCAGAGGAACCAGAAGGGGAAGGTTGAGTGGTTACTGGGGCATGAGGGGGTTGAGTGGCCAGAAATCCTTGTTGAGGGAAAGGATCGGTAAACACAGTGGGTTGAGAAGTAGCTGGGGTGGGAGGGACAGTAGGGGAGGAGTGTTGTCCCCGCACGATGGCCTGGGAATCCCACATCTGCCGCATTTGTGGTAATAAGGGACAATCGTGAGTGTAATGACCATAAAGACCGCAACACGAACAGGGTTTATTGGTGCGAAGTGGCCTGTTCGGCTTGGGCTGAGAACCCTGTGGTTGGTTAGTAGTGTGAGGATCAATACTTGAAGGATTGGGTCCATGATTACCAGGGGCAGATTGATTTCCTTTCCCCTTTCTTCGAGAAGGAAGAGAATTGGTCGCGTCTTACTGCACAAATACATCCCCGGGAGGGGGTAGTAAGTGCTACAGAGGGGGTTGAGAAGGTAATGGGGTGAGAGGCCCAAATGTTGGAGGAGCTGGGACACCAGGCTATGGGCAAGGATAAGGGTTAGGATGGGTAGCATTGAGGTAAGTAGCAGTAGGGGAAAAAGGAGGAGGTATGCCAGATCCTGGATACATGCTACCTAGAGGGGGAAATGTGCTACAGGTGCTGGCCCCTCCTGGAGGGAAACCATAGCCCATAGGAGGTTGGGCAGAGGTATGGGAAAGAGCTCCAATGATATCTTTGGCAGAGTGAGATGCCCCCGGGGCATTGATGCCGCCGAGCTTGGGGAGGTCAGGAAGGATGATATAAACATAACTAGATTGAGCATAAATAAGGTCATATTTCAAGGCTATTTGGAGGGCGGCTTCTTAGGTTTGAGGGAAATGGGAGGCGACATCTTTGCCAATGGGAGATAAGAGAGAGCGAAGGAACTAGTCCATATAAACCCGATCTTCAAAGGGAGTAGCTCGACATAAGCTTCTTCTTCGCCGCCATTCCTGGACATGGGCGGAAAGGCGGGTCAAAGAGGGTTGATGAAAGGAGGTTAAAAGCTCGGTACCAGTGTCGTATCAGAGAGGGAGCTGGAAATAAGATAAAAAGGCTTGGGCAATGGTCGCAAAAGTGGTATGGGAGGAGGTGGCCTATTCAACATACCATTTAGAAGCTTCGCCTATAAGTGTGCGTTGGAACTATCTAAGACGAATGGAGTCATCAATAATGGAATTGGAGGAACACCACATATGGAAGGATCGGATATGGTTGGAGGGATCTTCACTAGCAAGGCCTTCGAACTTGGGAATGTCGGAGGGGAGCTTGGTTGGCATAGTAGGCCAACTAACATCGTGGCGGATAGGGTCATTGATTAGCTGGTTGAAGTTGGGGAGACTAAGGCCAGCCATATAAGGGAGCAATGGGGCAGTCGAGGTTGGTCCTGAAGTGGTTCCACTGGAAACAGACCCAGCAGTAGTACTGGGGTTGCTGCTGGTAGTAGGCCCTGAAGTAGACATGGTGAAAGTGACAGGGGAAGAACGAGGAGTAGGGTGAGAACCCGAACAATCAGAGGAAGAGTCGGAATGAGGACTCGGGGGAGGACTTACTCGATGATGACGGGAAGCAGGAAGTCGACCAAGCGGAAACTGAGGGTGAAGGCCAAGAAGTCTCTGGGAGAGGTGCCTTGGGGGCGCAATGGTGACGGGAAGAAGAAAAACTGACAAGGGCAGGGAGTGACAAAATCAAACGAGGTCAAGGGCAGAGAGGTGCAGTGACAATTGATTTTAAAGTCTTTTCCAGGTGGTGTTAACCAGGTGCTTCTTCACTTAGGGTCAGTGTGTGGCGTTCGTTAATTTTAATTGTTTAAACCTAGACGTTTTGAGAGTAAAATAAAAAGTGTGTGGCATAACTGAAAATAAATTTGCAGTAAATAAGACTAAAAGAACAGAAAATTAACAGCTAAAAATGCATCAAACTAACCCAAGAAGGCGAGTCTCTTAAAACTAGTCTATAAGAGGGAAAAACTAAGCAAAGAATGCTAAAAAGAGGCCAATATATCTAAGTTCAGGAGGGACAGGGATCTAAAGGGGAAATCTGTGGAAAAGAGGTGCAGAGAACAAAAAAGAGGCAGAGGCAAGGTTGCTGCTAAAAAGGAGGAGATCAGCGAAAACTAGAAGGCATAAGGAGGCGGCCCTAGAAATGAACCCAAACAAAACTATATGTGGTGATTTGAGAGGGAGAAGAGCTGATCTAAAGGGATCTGAAAAGGAGGTATCAGATCTGTAAAAAATAAGGCTGAAACTCTGAAAATTCAGACTTCTGAAACAACAAAGACTCTCCCACAAAAAGTGGAGGGTACTAGAGCCCTAAGGGGAAAGGTTTCTTCTTAGTTGAGTGAAGCAGATCAGAAACAGGTCTAAATGGGCAGAGACAGATGTTGGAAGACCCTGACAGAAGCTTCAAAAAAACCCAGAAAAAGTGCTGGAAAATTTGCAGAAAAAGTGCAGGTCGCAGGTTCTGACCTGTTTGCAGTCTAGGACGCAGATTTTGGGCAGAAAAGTGCGACCTCAAGGCCAGGTCGCACTTTTTGGGCCGATAAGTGCGACTTGTAGATCTAGCTCTCTTCAGCGGCATATTTCAGAAAAAGTTGTCATCTGAGCTGCGGCTGATGTCTGTCACCTGCACAATAAGGCCAGAAACACACGGAAGTTAAAAATTTGACTGTTTGAGGGTTTTAGGGGTGAAAAACACCATAAAAATAGGAAAAACAGAAAATGAAAGAGAAACCCTAGGGTTTGAAATAGCTGGATATGCAGGAATATATAAAACGACAACGGTCGCAAAAGAAAACCCGTGTGGAGTCGCCAATTGTTAGTATGAATCTTTCGTCGTAAAATATCACTTTAGCTATTCATAAAAAATAGCCCTAACATCGATTATGGCTGCAGAATATCTTTAAATTTGCTGCACAAATTCAGATCTAAGCACAAAAGATATTAACCAGATAAAATATAACATGGCTCCATGAATCCAACAGACAAGACAAGAACAATGTATTTAAAATAATTTTATATTATATTAAAGAATGGGGTACCTGAGAGAAAAACAAGAAAGGTGTTTTCCGGTTCTCCTCAGTGGGATGGGTTCTTGAAAGTGCTTAGTGTTTCAGATCTAACATTTCTCTCTCTTATTGGTGTAGAAAACTAGAGAAACATAGAACTCAATGGGAGTTCACAAAGCAAAAATGGAAAAATGGTGACCAAGAGTAGTTCCAGAGTGATCTAATGCAATGAAGGTGACTAATGAATGGGGAAAACCCTCCTATTTATAATAAAATATTGGGGTGGTCTAGAACTCGATGCATGAATAAAATATTATTAATCGAATTCTAGAAGCACCCTTTAGGAATATTTTATTATATTTGTTGGAGGGAAAAGGATTCTTGACTTGGGTCAATTCCTTTGAGTTTATAAATAATAAATAAATAAATGGTTTATTTATCATTTTAGAAAGGAATATAATTAAATAAATAATGGTTTATTTAATTATTTATATGTTATTTAGTCAAATTTAACTAAGAATATTATTTAAATAATGATTTAAATAACTTATTCTTATGAAATAATTAAATAAATAAGGATTTCTTTAATTAATTTCCTTGTTTTGGGTTAAATATGACCAGGAAATATAAAAAATAAGTTATTTTATATGGTGAAAGAAATTTTACTTAGGGTAAAATTGGTCTTACATGGTGTACTTAGGTTCATCTAATAATAATAGGTTAGATGACCAAAAATTGGTGTAGCACCAGATATGCGGGGATAACCACCCTGAATGTCATTGCCACTACATACTGAGATTCCGCACAGCTTTAGACTGTATGCGATCGACCATCATCCGCCTCTCCCAAGAAGAAGGTGCAGACTAGGATTCCATGAACAGTTCAATGGCCCAAGAGGATCCGACAAATACATCCACCCTGTCATGGCCATCTGAAAGATAGCCAAATAGGGAGATCCATCCCCCTCCAAATGCTGATGACACGACACACCACATACGGTTCATGACATCATGCATCGAAACCATGACTCGAGCTATCTTCTTATCTACCATAGGTGTCGAGACAGTTGCAGCTACAAGAGTAACTGGCCCTATGATAGTACAGACCCAATCTATCTGCACTCTATCAATGGCGTCTGGTTCCACCACATCCACGATGGAGTCTTTGTCATGTTTCTCAACTAGCTCCACTAGGATCACCCCCATTTAGTCTAAACTTACGAGGGAACAATCCCCCCTCGATACCCTCTTTCATTCGGATGAGGATATCCTAGAAACCATGATGGAACTCGGTTACCCATGGAATGAAATGCATCACCGCTCACTGTTTCTTCCCAGGAAGGTAGTTAGTCCTGACAAGACAACCGAACCAGAGATCTATGCGATCGAACAAAAATAATTTCTACCTTCAAGAAAGGCCAACTGGTTTAAAAACCCCATCCCTACGCCCGATGCATTTGAGGAAGGCAATATGTCGAATATTTCACCTACCATCAAAGTGAACATATCTCAGAATCCATCAAAAGTCGAAGAAATCTCGCTGGGGGTAGCATGTTCACCAGAAGAAGTAGCATCTTATACCAAATTATTACAATATTATCGAGATATCTTCGCTTGGGACTACTCAGAATTTCATGGGCTTAGTCTCGCGATCGTAAAGCACCATATTGACACTTGGCCGGATGTAACCCCAGTCCACTAAAAACAACATCAACTGCACCCATCAAATGCAGAAGCAATAAAACAAGAAATCGATAAGCTTCACAAAGCTAGGTTTATCTACCCCATCGCCTATACATCTTGGGTTTCTAACCCTATTCCCATCATTAAAATACAGGGCACCATACATGTTTGCATTGATTTTTGGGATTTGAACAAAGCTTTTCCTAAATACAATTATCCCACCCCCTTCATCGACCAATTTATTGATGCTCGCGTTGGCCACGAGGCCCTATCCTTCATGGATGGGTTCTCTGGATATAATAAAATCCATATCTGCCATACAGATCAGTATAAAACTTCGTTCACCACCCCCTGGGGCACATTCGCATATAAGGTAATTCCATTTGGCCTAAAGAATGCCAGAGCTACCTTCCAAAGGGCCATGAATTACATATTTCATGAGTTGGGACACCTTATTCTCACCTACTTGGATGACCTTACGGTACACTCCAAAAAATTCTCTGACCCTCTTGAGGATTTGCGATTGGTGTTCCAATGATGTCATCAATACAACCTGCACTTAAACCCTCTTAAGTGTGTCTTTTACATCAACGCAGGAAGACTGTTAGGTTTTATTGTGTCCCAGCAAGGGATTCGAGTTGACATTTTAAAAGTTCAAGCCATTAAATAGGTCCCCCCACCTCGAACCCTAAGGCAACTCCAAAGCCTTCAAGGAAAGGCCAATTTTCTACGATGTTTTGTCCCAGATTATGCCACCTATGCTCAAGGGTTCCTGTGCCTCCTCTGCCAGGACATCCCGTTTAAATGGGATGATCATGCCCAACAAGCATTTGATGCACTGAAGGAAACACTATTTTCAACACCACTTATCAGTAACCCTGACTATAACAAGGATTATATCTTGTATCTATCAGCCTTCGACTCCACGTTGGCCGGAGTATTGGTCCAGAAGGGCCCAGATGGAAGGGAGCATTAATCTATTACGTTATTAAAACCCTATCAGGTCCCACATTAAGATATGAGCCTGAAGAAAGAACTGCCCTAGCATTAATCCACACAGTACAGAAACTTCAGCATTACATCATCTTAAAAAATACCATGGTCATAGCAGATACTAATCCCATAAAATACCTGTTCACGCGTCGGCTAATGAACCATAAGTACGCCTGCTGGATAGTCATTCTCCAAGAATACGACTTACAGTTTTGCTCTCCCAAAAGAGAAAAGGCACTTGCCCTAGCAGATTTCATTACAGACCTCCTTGGAGATTCCAAAGGATCACTAGTAAACAATTCACTACGGGATGAAAATCTGTTCTTTGTAGCAACCGACAACCCTTGGTGCGGGATATTCTCGTATTTTTACGAACCCAAAAGTTCAAACCTCACCTCACGTGAGATGACCATCGGCGCATACGCCAAAAATCCCCCCGTTACCTCCTCATAGCAGATGTCTTTTACAGGATATGCATCGATACAATCTTGCAGCGATGCCTCACTCAAGATCAAGCAGAGAAAGCCTTGAACTCTTGCCAAGCAGGTGCATGCGGTGGCCATCTATCTAGAATATCTACCACCCAAAAAGTCCTATGAGCAGGATTTTTTTGGCCATCCCTATTTCGTGACTGTATCACAGCAGTCAAAAGATGCGAGTGGTACCAACGATTCACCAACAAGGTAAGAGCACCACCCATCCCTCTACAAATTGTCATCGTAGCCAGCCCTTTCTGTAAATGGGGAATCGATTTCATGACTTGTAACCCAAACTCATCAGGCAACCATAAATACATCATCGTGGTTGTCGAATATTTCACCAAGTGGGCCAAAGCCATGCCCACATACGACAATACAGCAGAAACCACCGCTCAATTCCTATTCAACCACGTGATATCCCAATTTGGCATCCCCAAAGAGTTAGTCTCCAACCACGGAAAGCACTCTGAAAACGAAGTCTTTGAGGAGCTATCTCATCATCTTGGATTCACCCATGAATTCGCTTCACCATATTACCCCCAGTCCAGTGGAAAGGTAGAGGCCATTAACAAAGTACTCAAAACTATGTTACAGTGCATGGTGAATAGCCACAAAACCAACTGGCACCACATGCTCTTTTCCGCCCTGTGGGCATACCGCATGGCAGTTAAGACTTCCACTAGTTTTACTCCTTTCCACTTAGTATATGGGATCGAAGCTGTGATCCCCATAGAACAAGAGATCCCAAACCTTCAGACCACCATCGAACTCCTTGACGACACCCAACCTCTAGAAGAATGCCTAGTACAACTAGAGCTAGTTGACGAAAATAGGCGACAATCGCTGCAACACAATGAGGGACATAAGAAAAGGGTAAAAGCATCATTCAACTGCCACATCACCCCTCGCTTATTTACTGAAGGAGATCTAGTCCTTTGTTATGATGTCACAAAAGAAGCCTTAAGGATAGGAAAGTTTGAAACCTTGTGGAAAGGGCCCTATATCATCAAAAATTGCCTCCGGCAGGGGGCATACACCTTGACAGAACCAGATGGGACCTACCTCACTAAGCCCATAAACAGCCTTTACCTCAAGAAGTTCTACCCATAAGGGCCCCAGTAGCCCTTATCCCCTAGAGTTAGAGTACACAAAAACCCCAATACTAAAATATTTTTGACCCAACAAAAATAAACGTGCTCAAAATATGACCATGGATCACCAACTTGGACCCTATTTCAGATTTTTTGATGGAGGATCGTGATGGTCTTAAAACTTAGCTGCAACTGCCTGGGTCATCTACTACCCTGACCGATCGCCACTATGTTCAAATGACGTGTGCATCGGATTAGCAACCAACAATAAGGCAGAATATGATGTCGTTATCGGACTTATGTGTGAGGCCCTCCACTAGGGCATCTGCCATATGCATGTATACATAGATTCTCAATTAGTAGTCCTGCAGTTAAACCAAACATTTCAAACCAGAGATGCAAACCTATTTAGAAAATATTTTTGTGCTAGAAGATTAAGCAAACAATTTGATTATATTACATTCTCACATGTATCAAGGAATCAAAACCAAATAGCTAATCACATAACTAACAATATCCTAGACTCGAATGCATTGCGAACAAACCACCATACATAAAAAGCCAAAAACATGTATATCCATTAGCATAACACAAAATGCATAAACTGAAATAGACACCACACCATGTAGAGCCGCAAAAATATCTCTCATATATATATCAAAAAATATGTGTATCAGAGTACAAAAATAGTATCACTGGCCCATTGGCCAGCCCAAAAATACCAAGGTCGTCAAAAATAAGGAAAGTATCCTCATAGTGGGTACTTTACCTATGTACAAATCTACTCTAGGGGGATGCCCCCTCAAGAGGAGCGCTTGGGCCCACCACTGTTCCTGGTGTCATCACCGGAGCTACTGTCGCCACTGCAATAGATACCCGTAGTAGAGTAGGCCGGTAGTCCCTCTCAGGAGCCATCATTGTCTATAGCCATGCCTCCTCGAAGTCATCCATAAAACCTTGGGCAAGCATCCCGTGGGTCAAACAGTCCACTCAACCTGGAAAGTCCTCTGGAGCCTCCACCTAAGCTGTAAGTACTACGATACACGCCTCAGCCGCATCCACACAAGCTCTCTCGGCTGCTACCTCAGTTGCAGCCAAGCTGCTGCCCTCACCAGAAGGTCCAGTACCATCCCCGCTAGGTTTACTAGCACCCCCACCCAATCCACCTACAACGCCTCCCCCCCGACCACCCGACGGTCGTGGTAGAGGATCCTGACCCACCAGTCAGGCCATTGGGTGTCCCACCTCACCAACATCTACACGAGTAACCAAAATAATGTCAATGTCAATAAAAAACACTCAAGTACACAAAAAACTCGAGTAAATGCAGAAATATAACACATACCTATAGGACCCCAAACATAAACGAAAGGGAGACCAATATCTGGATCACCCTGAAAGTCATCTCCGCATAAGGGTATGGCAGAAAAATTTGTGGATTGGCCTCAAACTAGGCCTCTGTCGTGTCATTCCAATAATGACCCACCATGCCACCACCGTCGCGTGGCATCACCAGAGGCCACCTCCTCATGCGTGGCTCCCTCAGCCCCCCAATAGACACAACCACCACAGACCTCAGCAACACGACCCTCTCGTACATGATGCTACACAAAATTCTAGCATACACAAAGGATTTGGATCCATGTTGGACCCTGTTAAGCTACGACACAATACCATCAAAACAGAAGAGGGAAAAATCGAAAAAATGTTGGTTCCTCAAATGGCGTAAAACCTCCAACTGTGGGCCCGATGCCCGATGAGGCACAAACGACCCTACCAATTGCACAATAATGGCCAGAGAACACTGCTCAGCCACATCTATCACTGAGGTGATATTGATTCACCCCTCAGTAAGGGGTGCACCACCGCAATGTCTCCTTCGGAACCTGTCCATGCTCACTCGTCCAGCAGGAAGTGCATACCTCAATGCCTCACTCTGAGGCAGCAATCCGGTCACAAAGTAAATATTTGTCTCTAGATGGATAATCAAGTTCGTCCCCCTTAGGACATACATATTGCACCTCCTGTGCCAATGTTGTATGATATAGCATAACAATCGGTCCTATGACCGAAGGAACTCGTTTTCAACAAATTTCAGGAGGACCCATGCGACCAACTGACGGCACTCCCCAACATCAACAGCTAGAGCAGTCCGAATCTCAGGCCAATCTCGTTCTCTCCACACCAACCTGCCAAGAAATAGGCACCCATCAGTACAAAGGAGAAAAATCATAAGGGACAGTAAAAAACCCAAGTTTTTTTTTCAAAAACACTGCCCTTGCGCACCTGTTTTGTTCACAGGTGCGCCCTTGCACTTAAAAAGGGAGGAGCAGTGCACCTTCGTGTGCCTGTACCTCGAAAATAGGCGCAATGGGGGTGCCTCTTTTCCTATATCTCTCGTGCAATCTAGGGCAAAAAACCCCTTTGAGGCCGTACAAACCTAATTTGTACGGCCCTCGGCGTCACCAAACTAAAAAAATTGAAATACAGGACGTCATGGAAGTTACCTTTGCATAATATCTCTAATCCCCAGTACACAGGCTGACTGCAACAGAAAGAAAGGCTCTGCTATCACCTCTGACCTTCCAAAAGTCATCAAGTACAAATGAATAGGATTAGGGCCATAATCCCATATTTATCGCCCTTTTCCAGAACTTCAGAGGTCCATAACAGGAGATCATAAGGTCCATTCTCCAAACCGTAAGTTGCACCATCATCAGTATACCATGACGAATGAAAAAGATGCCTCACATTCACTTTCCGAAAAAATATTTTTTCAAGCGCTGGCAGGTATGTACCCTCCCATCTTCCTTTCCAAAATTCATGCTTTTCAATAATATTGGATGAAAAGAATATGCCTTCACTTGATGTAGTTTTTTTTTTCAGGAAGAACCCGCAAACCATTCACAGCACCACCCACTGAACGTTCTGGAGCAGGTATCATTCTACCCTCAGCATGATAGAGTCCCAGAAAACTTTGCATATCCTGAAATCATTTCTCCATAAGAAATAAACCATATGGTCCTCATACCCGACCACGTTTATCATCACCTCACCCTGCATATCATAAACGTTCGCGATGGTCAGTAAAGCCTCCCCTCCATGGCGATCATCAACCAAAGTAGACCATAGATCAACCCACAAGTGACACCATGGCCATACCATTTTAGTTTGGGAAGCACCTCATGCACATCCACATACCATGCATAAGGTCAAGTTCACAATTTAAACTAAACCCCCTTCCCGGACGATCGGGTTTTACAAGAAGAACGAAAGCGCACCTACGCGCACCGCATTTCGCCCACCATACCTCCATCAGCATACTCCCACCTGCGACATATTCTGATTCATCAACCTTGCACATGAGACCAACCAATGGAACCCCTACCCCCAACAAAACACCATCCTCACACCTTTAGTGGGAAACCCTCTTTCATGTTTTGGGGTACCCGTCTCTCTATTTTGTACAAAACAAACCCCATTATTTTATTCTTTTGGTAAGTGTACAAAGACTAGAAATGATGACCTTCGCCACTTCACCCTCATATTTCACCTTTTCTCCCATGGAAGTAGTCCCCCATCTCCCTTCGTTGAAGTACTTCATCTTCCCCCATGCACACACCATTATGATAATCATAACGAGTTCATACCCGCCCTGGAAGTCCTACTAACTCCAGGGAATTTTCCCTTTAGAAATACCTATGATTGCCGCCAATCTGCTCAAATATACTTCAACCTTGGGCCAATGAATCCCCATTATCCATTTTCAGCTATCGCTCACCAACATGCCTAAGTTAAACCCATCATGGTTCGGTTAAGGCTTCCTTTTTATCAACACCAACACAACTTTTCCAAAAAGGAAGCGGTACCTTGGATGATCCCTACCCATGCAAAGGGGTATCCTTGGGTGAAAATATGGAAGATATCATTGTCCATAGATGTCATCGATCCTCTTGACATTCAACTACAGCAAAATCTTTCATGTCATTATGGTATCGTACCTTACAACCATTGCATTTTGATCAAGATCTGTCGAAGACCCATGCCTTTATAAGTGTCTCTGACAACAATGCATACACGAGAAGGTCCCAGCCAGTACATATGCATACATTGTGCAATGATATGCCATACCAGGCTTATGAATATGGGTACCACATTCCACCTATCGTTATAGAGAAACGCCCTTGAGGGCGTTAGTAGTCGTCGTCAACAACCACCAGCATCACTACCATAGTAGTGATACAGACATCACATGTATCTATCAATTTTGTTTAACTAGCCATAACATCACGAGCATGGGACATGCCCACCTTGTTAAAGTTTTGTAAATATGTTGTATATTTTTTCTGCTTGTAGGGGGGCCCTTAGGCCATGGTTATCTCGGAAATGGTGCAAGGTGTTGTCTATTCCAAAAGTACATGCAGGCCTCTCTCTCTCTCTCTCTCTACGTACGATACAGAAAAGAAAATATAATGTATTTCAGCTGTACTATTCTTCCTAGACCTCACACACTAGGGGGAAACTGTTAACACTAGAAAATTGTACAACAGAACATGACATCAATTAATGTCGAGCCCAAGGATTTACAGGATAGGAATACATTATGGAATCAAGAAGTATTTAAAATCTCTAAGGTTTTGAGAAAATCAAATTTGAACTAGTCATAAATGCTCAAATGCATGCTTTCTCCTTCGAGAAGAGCACCTTCTGCGTGCCCTTTTTCCTGAAAAGTGCACATTCGTGGAAATGGAAAAAATTAACTTTCCCAGACCACTACAAGCAAAGGAAAATTACTCCTTATGTGAAAGCTGCCTAAGTACAGCCATCGACGCCTCCTTAGACATTATGTGAGCACACAAAAGAATATTTGAGCACACAATGGAATCACACCTCTCCCTTAGGTCACCATCCATCATGTACCAAGGGAGGGAAGGAGGATATGAAGCTCACCTATATAAACCCACCAAGAGATGAACAAATGGTGATCAAACAGTTATGTTGGCCAAAGTTTCCCAAGCAACACCAACATTGTGTGTCACCCAAGGAGCTAGAGCTAAAGAGGACTCGATAGTTGGCCACCCAACATCTTAGTCCACCACAGTAGAGAGAGAGAGTTAGATTGTGTCAAAAGGAAGAACTTGAAAGACAAACATCCTTGCATCGGGACCTAGAGCCATTGCCTAGAGGCCCTTTGGCAAGTGGGTAAGATTTTATTTTATTCCAAGCATTCAATAAGAATTTAGGCCATCGAGCCATCATTTGCATTATTATTGTTTGGAACTCTCTATATAGCTTCTTTTGTGTTTTTAGTTTTACCTTTTTTACCAGAGCATACTTCAACATATTTTTTCATTTAAGTTTTATGCTTTTGAGCTCCCCCCACATACTGCATGTTACCAATAGTCTAGAGAGTAGACCACACTCTCTAAGCTCATGCGATTTCGTACACCCATGTGTCGAATCCACCACAACATACCATGTATACATTGTGTATTCATTTACAATTGAAAACATGGATATACCCATACATCATCACTCATAAAATACATGCTTATAAAAAACATAATAACAACAGAAATATCATGGATATAACAAAACTAGAATCCACATATAAACCAGTGCATTGATACATCAAATACCAAAGGAACGTGCTCTTCATTTATGAATGTAAAAACCAACCGAATATGGGACAACCATGTTACACCCAAGCATAGATTGGCTGAACCAAATCTCTCTTCAGTCAATCACCCCTGTGCCATATTCGAAACATGAATGTGGGGCTAAAACCAAAAGAACCAACCATGGCATCCCTAGGCTAAACCATCTCACCCTCATTAATAGAGATCATGCTTTACCGTGATCCACATCAGATCATTAGGCCAACACAATAAAAATATCATAACCAAGTTTACCATGATATACACCTAATTACTAGGCCAACACAAGCATGGATCACTAGATTCTCTCCGCCTAAACTGTGAGGAATTTTCGTGTCTCCTAGTCTCTCAGGCTTTACCAAAACCTACAATCTGGATCAGGGGTCGCTAGGCCCTAAACCAAGACATAAACTTGAGAATTTTCCATATATCCCAAACCTGGGATTCTCAAGCGTGATGGAGATAAAACCACCTCTTAGGCTTTACTGCAATCCAAACCCACATCACTAAGCCCTAAACCAAGGCAGCCCACCTTTAGGATTTACTGTATATCCCACCATTCACCGGTCGAGGACTCATAGGCTCATCAAGGATACACAATATCCATATTTACTGTAACCCATAATATTATTCAGGGGTTACTAGGCCATGTGTTATATCAATTCGAATATCCACCTCTCTCAGTTTCGAATCCATCTGGAAATCCAAATAAACTAAAACATGAGAACTCCACAACACCATGGCTATCCTGAAATGGAAAGGCTAGGCTGAAAACACTATCACACCTGCAAAATCCATTCAAAGAAAAAAAATAACCACATGCCATACCATGCATGTCATATCTAGCAAGGAAAACACACCTAGAAATCAATTCCTACAAAGAATCATGTTGTAGTTGCTTGATCCTGCTCTTCCTTTCTTGCTCCTTCCTTCCTCTTACCTTATTTTACTTTCATGATGCAATGCGAAAGTGCTCCAAGAAAACTCTATGTGTCCAAGAGTTTGTGAGAGAGAGAATATAATGAGCCATAAGTGTGAGAAAAAACTTTCCAAGGGATACTCATAAGCCTTTTAGTTAATTAGGCCTCTAATTTCTTCATTTTACCATTATTTTCCTTCATTTTCCTCCTCACATGAAACCTGTGAGATTTCACCTCCCTTTTCTCCTAATTTACATTATTTTCATAAATAAAATTCCAATTAATGCCATTTTGTATTTCCAAAGCCTTAGCCATTTAATTTTCCAGTTTCCTTAGCCACAATAAACTTATGAACACCCTCACTAGGATGTTTTTCCCAACATTCAGCTTGGAATAATTGTCCCATCAACTGTGGTTATTATTTTTAACTTTATTACATGGAATTTTCACAAGGTTTTTTACAAATACTCTCCACCCATGATACTTGATACTTGAATTCTTTTTATTTTTTATTTTTCATTCTACTCAATCTTTGTTTCTTCTAAAGAGAATAAAGTTGCTCATTTTAGTGTTTAAATTTAGTTATTTTCAACTCGACATACTCTTTAAATTTTTAGTTCTTTTGTTCTTTTGTTCTTCACTTGTTGTTTAATTCATGTTAACTCTTGAACAACTCAATTTTACACCTTGCATGTTTTTCTAAGGTGTTTTCTGCATTTCATTATATTTTCAATTAATTCTGGTAATTAACAGGTTTTATCAGAGTTTCTCCAACTTCACCAAACAACCAGATATGGATGAATCCGCCAAATACTCCACCAAACATGGTAGATGCACTTAGTTGTGGTTACCTACATTTCTAACTTTATCACACTACCAAATATGCAATAACATCCAAGTATAGTCGAGCATTGCTAAAATCAATATTTTGGACTGATTTCCTAAGTCCCATATGTTTTAAAATTCAACCCCATGTACCAAGGGCTAAATGTCCAAATTAAAGATATATAACAACTTGATCAAACTCCATTTTTTGTTGTGGGTTTAATAGTATTCAATACTATAGACCGGTGTAGCATTAATACTGATTTATATTAAGTTCATAGGCCCAAAAAAAAACAAACAAAATACATCGCAAAATATGACCTTAGTGCTACTTCCAATGCACTAATAGATTGTTGACTAATGGGAAAGTTTCCATCTCTTGGTATGTCAATCTCAATCTTGGCCTCTCGGTCTCATTCTAATATATGCCATCAACTAGACCTCCAAGGCAAGACGTGAAACTTCAAGTTTGTTGATGAAGAAATTTTTGTCTCAAGCTTCGTCTCTTGACCCTCTCACACTGATACCTCCAATGGGAGAGATGATGTCACCCCTACGTCACATGAATTCTGCATGTCCTCATCAAGTGGTTCCATATGTCACTTGTCTATTTGTCCATGTGTCATTCAGATATGGTGCACTTAACCACCTGGAAACATTTAATTTGTGTGCCACGTGTCATTGTCCTAGAATTCCATGTCATGTTGGGATGACGTCATCTTGATTAGTCATGGTCAGGGCGAGATGAGAAATTGGCTAAAGTGATACATGAATATTTATGTTAAGTGTTGTTTGCATTGAATAATATTTGTCTCGGTCTTGGGGTCTCGAGACCCTTAACATATAGTATTGTAATGTAAAGAGTGGCCAAGGCAAGATGCTAAAATGAGTGGCCTTTGATGGGGAAAAGTATGTATCTAATGTAATAATGTGATCCCTCTTGAGCTTAGAACTTAGCCAAATTTAGTTAACAAAGAAATTTGTTACAAAACACAAGTTTTTTAAGGATCCTTGAGGCCTGAAACCATATCTAATATTTATAACTTAATATTCAAGTTTTCTTATAGTATTGGAATGTTATTTATGAGACCTATCCTCTCATGCACCTTGTGAGGTAATTTGAGCTCATTTCCTATACGAAAAATTTCTGCAAATATAATGCTTCATAGAACACCTATTTCATATTTAACAATAACTCATGTTCACCAATGTGCTTGCAACCACCTGTTACACCAATGATCTTTACCCCTCAATAAAAACTCCTTTGATATCAACGAGAACATATTTATAAAAATACTTATTTCTTTCCTCCCTATGTTGTATGGATGTTTTAGTTCCCTTTCTCTCCTTCATCAAAACCTTTGTAATGGATCATGGTTGTTTCCTTTTAGTCTCTAGCTTGGATAACTAACTCCATTCATTGATTTGGAAGGAATATTTAAACTACCAGACACAAGTTTCCACTATATTATTTCTCCAATGGTGGGCCTTCAATGTTACCACCCCTCTACATTTCATTCATTATCAATCTACCTACTCCAAGTCACCACCATGACATGATGTAGAGATCAGTGTCACATGTGTTACACGTCATTTTGTCACCGTGACATTTGACTATTCATATGGATCTATCACCACCTATATCATGTTCCCTCAGAAGTCAAAAACCTTAAAATTCCTGAATCAAGTCTTGGAATTGGAGAAAAGCTCTTTAAAACTCTTAAAAGTCTACCTGCATGGTTTTTCTAGCCTTTCCCTACGCATGCGCTGCTATTTGTTCCATAATTTATGACAACCCCTGCACTTTTTGCTACTATTACATGTGCACCCCCGTGAAAGGAAAATGAAAATAAAAAGAAAGTTCTAGAAGCCTAGCTGGTCAAATATTCTCCCAACTTGAAGCTTCTAGAGTCGCGATCAGTTCGAGCTTTATCCCTCCACTCATGGAGCTTATCCCTTGGTCCATGGAGCTCAAATCCCTTCATGGGAGGAATCCATCCCTATCTTCATGGAACTGAACCTACCTCTATTTCCCTATAAATTGAGCTCAAGTTCAAGGTTGAAGGGTAGACATACATGTTAATTGCTGAAGAAATTTCAAAGAGTGCATACTTTATACACTAGTAAGTTGTTGTTGGCATCAAAATGATCAAACCATTGTGTCCATAACTCCATGTTGGTATTTAGAGAAGAAGCCTTATCAAACTGAAGGAGGAAGTATTGTTCACGACCCTGGGAGAAATTTGTATGACATCAAGACATCAAGTTGTAAGATTACTCTTTTTATTCAAGATAATACATATGAATCTCTTTTTCTTATTGAGTTGTTCTTGTGATTAATGAAATCACATCAATACTTAGACTCCTTGATCACTAAGTTGGGTTAGATTTTCTTGATTATTATATGTTGCTGATGATTTGATTCTTTTGTCTTGTCTTTGATTGTAGGCTCTACTTATTAAAGAAGCCACTTTGCAGCGACAAGATCAAAAACTACATTGAACGTTTGGATTTCAAGGTAGGGACATGTCTTCTTTACTTTCTTATAATAATTCTGAAATGCAATTAATCTAGATAAAAGGTTTTTCAAATGGATGTTTGTTTCTAGATAATCGTTGAGTACTAGGGAGATCGCTCTTGTCAACAAGAGGGATTAATCCACATAAAAAAATGGCGACTACGTTAGAGAACTAGATATTAGCTTTCTTTATTTTATTTTCAGTTTTAATTTTAGAGTTTTCTGATTTTGACTTCTTTGAAAACGGGTTGGGTAGATAATTTTTAAGAATCCATCAAACAGAAAGATGATTATTTATTTTTTCCAATTTTTTCCCTACCTTCGCGGTTTTCAGTAGAAAACAGTGTGACAATCTGCACAGGTTCTAGTTCAAAATAGTGTGCATGCGCTTTGTCTTCCACTATAAACTGCGCACCCCTGGAAAATTTTTGAAAAAAAAAAATTCTCCTTTTTAGAGTTAGATTACCTAATTATTTGTGTTGTCCCCGATCTATCTTAGCTATCAAATCTTGTGTGAGAATTTCTTTTCAGTAACTTTTGCATTTGTGTGATTTATCATCCTATTCGCATCTTGTAAGTGAGAGTTTTCCCTACTTTATTGCTGCTCCATACAAGATACCTTCATTTACCTCATCTTATTGGTATGATGATATTGTCTTTCTGAGCCATTAATATCATTGCAAACCTTACTTTTATGAAAATTTATTCCTTTTTCATTTGCAAATCTGGAAGAGCTTTTACCTTATTGAAGCCTGATATCACACCAAATCATTTTGCGATGTTTTCATTTCTGCTAAGATAAGTAGAATTTTTTGTTTGTCTGATCACAAAATAGGAGAAAACATCCTCAAACATTCTATATAGACTTCAAAATTAGATTTTTCTTTGATTTTGAAATTTATTTTTTTAGAGTTTCTAGAGATTGTATTATTTTGGAAATGGTTTGTTTATTGAATTGTATTTTTTGATCTGATTGTTCAAGGGATTTCATTTCAAAAGAGTAACTTACCATTTTTGCAAATTGAGTTCTTTACGAAAACATCTTCTTTTCAAAGAATTTTTTTATGAATGAAAGAATTGGTGCTTTGAAAATTGCTAAATCTCTCATTCTTTCCCTTAAGTAAGATTCATTGAAAAGAAAGAGTTTCACTTCTCATTTAGATTCATTTAGCATATTTTTGAGTCAGGTCAAAAACATCATTGAAGTTTCAACTCCATACCTTTTGTCTTAAGCAACAGCCAAATTAAAAAAACGTTAATAAAATAAATCTATATATTTTACATTTTCTAGGGCTCATTCGACCAACATAGATTAGGCTAGTGTTTTGGAATAGGTTGTAATTAACATTCCAAAACAGTTTAAACAAACAAGTGGAATCCACGTAGAATCTTGCTGTAGGAAAATCAAATTGTAGCATTTGTGCTCTGGGAAGATCTTCTTAAAAGAGTCAAGCACGAGATCATGTCAGAACCACTGAGGTAATTGTACATGTCTCATTGGGAAATATAGCAGATGTGCATGTAATACAAACGGTAAACCTCGGATTGACCATTCTCAAGGATCTTGGGGTCACTTGTTGGAAAACCTCAGATTTACCATATCGGGGATCCTTCAAGTTGATTGAGCTTGATACTTTGCCATTGCGTATATATCAGTTCGTAGAATATTCCCCCAGGTACATTCGTGTCTGTTGGTGACCTTAGTGACCATAATCTTCAAGATTTTTCCCAATGTGACGGTGGAGGGAAGGTTCCACTATACCTGGAACAGATGTCGGTTAGACTCACTTGGGCTTTCTGGAGGGTACTCTTCACTTCGAGATGGAATAAGTGGAGGGACTTGCACTAGACTGTTCCATTAAGTAGGTTGTTGGGGTAACTTTTCCAACTGCCAATTTTTCCACAATATAATTCTATGATGTTGGATTTCATCACCAACGACTGTTTTTAGTGTGGAAACATATTGTTTGTGTGTGGATTGTCTCTTATATTTTGTAGGCATGTGTTCATTTTATTTTTTCCTTCGTAACTTTAGGTTTATTTTGTTGACATTTTTGTTGAATTTTTTGTATTAAACATTTAACCGTGGCTGAATTACCGAGACTCACTCGTAGAATGCAAGGGAAACCCCCTGAGTACACACCAAGTCAGTTAGAAAAACTTACATCTAAAATATGCCAACCATCATGAACCAAATTAAATTAATAAGAGGAAAAATATGTTATAATACATTCTTATTACGAAGTAAATCAACATCAAACAACAGAAAGTTACCAAAGACAACCAAAAATTTCTGAACTAGTTGAAGTTGCATCTACAACTAGTGAATTATCACCTACTACAAATGAAATTTTTGAACCTAAAACTGAATCTAAATCATCTGATTCTGCTTCGTAGTTCATAACCCGTACCCCTGGTCATCCTCATTCACCTCGAGTGAAGCTTCGCATCACTAAGAACCTTCCTCTTGGCCTCATTAGTATCGAAGAGATTACTGATGTAGAAGAAGAGGTTATAATTCCTTCACGTGAAGAATATTTAGATCTAATGCAAAGTGAATTGATTTATTATAGCCCTTTCAAACAAGATCCTTAGTATTCTCAGTTAACCAACTTTGTACATAATTCTGGTCTTAGTGATTCGCCACCCTGTATTCCTTTTTACGCCTTACCCAGAGGTAGTTACAAACCTTCATCAAACATGTCTAGTGATTCATCCATGTTTTCTTCATGGCCAGAAACTTTTTTGTATGGTGGTCCATATGTTCCTTCAGGATACTAGTCGCTTTCTGGTACCTTCTCAGGAGCATCTCCCTCTCCCGTGAAACTTGTAAAATCACTCGGTCTCAATGAATCTTATACCGAAACTTTGAAAATAGAAAAAATATAACAAGTCTACATGATGTCTAGAAACATTCCTAACCTTGACCCTCAAGGTAGCAATTAACCGCCTGGGGGGCAACCTCAAGGTAATAATCTACCACCTGGGGAGAAACCTCAAGGACAGTACATACCTCAAGGGTAGTACATACCTCAAGGGCAGTACATACCTTAAGGACAATATCAACCTCAAGGGAAGCACTCTATTCTAGGGCCACAACCTCTTCAAGGGTAGTACCCTATGCCAGGGCAAAAACCTTTCTAAGGACAATAGCCTCCTTTGGGGCCACATTTTTATCAAGAACATAAATTGTTTCAAGGAGGTCGATATTTTAGTTGTAATTATCCAGAAAATTATCAAACTTAAGTTCCAAGTTATCAACCTGGTTATGGTCCATCTTACGCATCACAACCTTCAATGGAAGCCACTTATCCTGGAGAAAACACCATGTGGAATCCGTCGTTGAATCAATAGAATTTTTCAATCTATTGTGCAAGTACCTTATAATTATCCTGATCAACCAATTGGTTATCCCAAAATCCAACAACTTGTCCAAACTACGCTTCAAGTTATACCCCAAGTATCTGCACCTAGTAGTGTTCAGCAACCTGGATCGAGTACATATAGAAATCCTATCCAAATTGCCGCATCAAATTTTGTTCAAAAACCTAGTACACCTATTCCTGGAGTTTCTACAACCCCTATTTCTATAGCCCCTTAAGTAACGACGACACCTGTATCATAGGCAATCCCCTGAATGAATGCTCATCAACCTAGAGCTACAGTTCAGACTACCGTTCAGACATCTATAGGACAACCTAGTACAAGTACAATTGTAACAAGCCAAACTTATACATGTCACTTTTTTTATCAACCGTATCAAGGGCAGTATCAATATGGGCCTATAGGAAAAAATCCAGTATACCAGCATCAACCGTACCCTGGTTATCCCAGAGGTATTCCAATCCTAACTGTAGAGGCTATTCTAGGTTACCCTGGAAATCCTCCTCCTAATACTGGTATCATTCCTCAAGGTTATAATTTTTCTCAACAGGACCCTAACCGTTAGTTACCATTCATTGCAACTTTGGATTTTCCATATTTTTCAGGCCTCACAAACGATCCGATTTATTATCTTCCATTTTGGCCATCAATGCCTAATAAGTTTCCCAGTGATATTCCTATGTTTGAAGGTAAATCGGGAGAAGACCCCTCAAACCATGTCATGATTTACCACCTTTGGTGTGCAATGAAATATTTAATCAATGATTCCATTCGATTGAGATTGTTTCAAAGAACATTGATAGGCATACCTGCAAAGTGGTATATTGAACTACCATGTGGCTCATTCAAAAATTTCAATGCGTTATAAACAAATTTCTTAACAAACTTTAGGTTTCCAGTCCGTTATGACAATGGAAGGGAACTGTTAAATTCATTAAGACAATCTACGTCCACACACATGAATGGAGACATAGATGACGTTTCGTGAAATTTTTCATTTCTCATCAAATCTTGGCAGAATGGTTTATCAAATTATTTCTTCCAAAGATCACTGAATATGTGGCTAAGGGAGGTGTTGCTACAGAATAATAGGTCATAGCTCAAGAAAAATAATTAGACATTGTATATGCACAGTCTGGTACTTTATACGAAAAAATTCCTGACTTACCCCATGCATGTCAAATAACTACAACTCCTTCTAGTTCTCATGCTGCAGACGGTGTAATTGGTTCATTTAGCACTAATAAGAGTAAGAAGAAGTCATCCAAAATTACTTCTCCCATTATAACTTTACTAGATTCACAGAAAAGTGATTCTTCCCTTGAAACTTTTGTCGACATTCATGTTGTAGACTCTTCCACAGCTAAATCTAAAACCAGTAATAAGAAGAAAGGAAAGAATAAAAAAAAACAAACTACATCTCCCAAAGAGAAAACCAAAAATAATGAACCAACTGATGAAAAACAGAATCCTCATTATCCTTGTCTTATCTGTGACGAGGATCATTATACCAAAGAGTGTCCACATCACTCTAAGGTCTCCAAGTTTGTCAAAGGTTCACCGACACCCGCAGTCTTGAAGGATCCTCTTCCCACTCAAGATAGTAAAATGATAGGATCTTCTTCAAATTCATTGGCAGCTATTCTAATGATGTCTCAAGTTATGGTTGTGATGCGATCTCAAGAATATGGAACTAAAAATCCTATAACTGGTAAAGAGACAAAAAATTCTATTCAAACATCAGATATATCTCCTTTAGTTTTCGAACCACTTCAAATTGAGAAACCTAATCCTAATCTAGTGGTTAAGCCGCCTACTAAAGGTGTACTTTGAAATTCATCTTTCAATCCACATGCGAGAGTTGCTCTGAATTACAACATTGTTGAAGATTTGGTGATATCCCCTTCAGCACTGTCGGCCTTAGAAGTGCTAAAATCATGTCCAACACAAAGGAAATTACTATTATCAACTCTCAGAGCTATTGATCCTCAGGATTCCAACCTCATGGTCTCTGATCTCGAAAATTTTACATCGAGAGTCCCTCATCAAATGGCTTTTCAGATTCTAGTATTTGTCAAATCTAGACGAGTTTTTCTTACTGTAATAGATGAGGGGGAATCTACATGTATAATTTTGTTAAAGTATTGGAAATCTCTCAGTTATTCAACACTCAACCAATCACTATATATCCTTAAAGCCTTTGACAGAAGAGGATTTCATCCATATGGAACACTCCAAGATCTACCTATAGAAGTAGAAGGTAAAACCATTAATCTAGGCATGGGCGTTGTTGATGCCCATCTTGATTACAACTGTCTTTTGGGTCATAGTTGGTCTAATGTCATGACTATTTTTGTTTCATCCATCTTTCAGCTAATCATGTTTCCTCATAAAAGTAAATATTGTGAAAATCGATCAATTGTCATATTCATCATACCTTGCTTCTACAAATAGTACCCAACATGTTGGAAAAACGACTATCCCATATGAAGATGTTGGTGTAGTACTAGTGAATGATTCCTCTCTCATGGGAACTTTCTCCATACCTCCACCCAACATATCGCGCACCATTGCCAACATCAATATGATCGCATAAAGTACTATATCATTCGATGACACTTGGGTAGTACCTTCAGAAGAAGAATTTGAATCTTTCAATGGCAAGATGCCCTTGAGTCCTTTTGAAATGGCATATGTAGCAATGTAGTGGTATTCTGACCCACTTTTAACTACTATTGATCAAATGAATGTGATCACCGAAGAATCCTCTTCTCTAGCAAGCTCAACCTTCACATCATTTTCCGACACCTTTCATCATGTATTTCATACTGATGAAAGTATTCGAGAAATTTTGTCATCAGATGAATTACCCTGGGATGATCTACATCATATATCTTCATTTTTACCTGATCTTGATAAGTTTGAAAAAAAAATTTCGTTTATTTTTACGATTGATTATGTCAAGGAACCACAGAATCCCATATCAATTATACATTCAGATTCTAAGACTAATTTGGGAAATATTTCTACAAAAGTTCCTATTGACATATAAGTCAAACCTGGAATTATTGAAAACATTCATATAGGTGCTTCTTGTACAATGGAAGAGATTAACACTTACAAAGCCCTATTTCAAGAATTCAGAGACATTTTTTTCCTGGTCGTACGAAGAGATGCTAGGAATCGATCCTAATATTGTCATTCATGAAATTAAGACATACACAGATGCCAAGCCTATTAGAAAAAGATTACGTCTAATATATCTACGAAAAGCTGCATCTATCAAAGCTGAAGTTGAGAAGCTATTACAAGCAGGATTTATTTATCCAATTCAATTTATGGATTGGGTATCTAATATAGTTCTTGTTACGAAGAAACAAGGGACTATACGAGTATGCGTCGATTATAGGGAAATTAATAAGCATGTCCAAAAGACAATTATCCTACACCTTCTATCGACCAAATTATTTATGATTGTGTCGAAAATGAAATTTTCTCATTTATGGATGGATTTTATGGCTATAATCAAATCAGCATACTCTCCGTCGATCAACCAAAAACATCATTTATATATCCTCGGGGAACATTTTCTTATTGGAAATTACCTTTCGGATTAAAAAATTCTAGTGCAACTCTTCAAAGAGCCATGTATTATGCTTTTCATGATATCAAACATATTGTAAAACCTTATCTGGATGATTTACCTGCTCACTCTCTACGTAGAAACGATCATCCTACATATTTACGAGCTATTTTCATGAGATGTAGGCATTACAAGATTCATTTGAACCCGTACAAATGTGTGTTTTGTGTGCAATCAGGATGATTACCTGGATTCATCGTTTCAAAATATGGCATTCGTGGCGACCCGTTGAAGGTTGAGGCCATCATCAACTTACCTCCTCCTTCCACACTTTGCCAACTGCAAAGTTTGCAAGGGAAATAAATTTTTTTACATAGGTTTATCCCAAACTATCCTGAGTTAACAAAAGGTTTTACCTGGTTTTTGAAACAAATTGTTCCTTTTATTCAGGATGAGATTGCTGATAAATATTTTGATGCATTAAAATGCGCATTGACCCATGCATCATTATTGCATCCACCCAATTACCACCAGGACTACTTTTTATACTTAGTTGCCTTTGATTCCACCATTGGAATGGTTTTGGTTCAAGAGGATGAATCTCACAATGAACACGTGATCTATTATCTAATTCAGAATCTTAATCCGATGAAAATAAAATATTCGCATGTGGAGAAATTGGCCTTCAAAATAGTACAAGTTGTCCAACAATTCCGTCACTACACACTGTTGTGTAAAAGAACTGTGATATCTAATTGAAACCGGATGATGTATATCTTGACAAACAAATTACTCGAGGGAAAATAATCCAAATGTATTGTCATCCTACAAAAGTTTGATTTGGAATTTGATAAATATAAATCAAAGAAATCACTGGTGTTTGCTGAGCTAATGTGTGATTTTCCCAATACTAAGACAGAAACCATGGTAGAGAATCCCATCATAGATGAATCTTTGTTTCTCATCAGTACGTTAGATCCATGGTATGGAGATATCATTATATATCTTCAAACCTAACCCTTTCCCCTAGAGCTTTCACATTCAAATTAATGAAGAATCTGATATCAATCGCAGTAATACAATATTGTCGGGGAAACTCTTTATCATTGTGGTGTAGGTTCTATTTTTTGATGTTGTATAACTCACGAAGAGGCTGAAAGAGTTTTGAATGATTGCCACTTTGGAGCGTGTGGTGGTCATATGTCTGGGTTTGCCACAACCCAAAATATATTTCGTGTTGGTTATTATTGGCCATCGTTATTCAATGATTGTATCCTTGCAGTCTGAAAATGCCACAACTGACAAATTTTTTATCGAAATATGCGTGCACCTCTAGCTCCTCATCCCAATCATTGCTGTCGGTCCTTTTACAAAATGGGGCATTGATTTCATTACATGTAACCCTCACTCATCCGAAAGGCATGGATATATTATTCCCATTGTAGATTAATTTAGCAAATGGACAAGGCGATGCCTAAATTCACGGAAGATGGAAAAACTGCAGCTACTTTCGTATTCAATCATGTGATTGCTCGTTTTGGTGTGCCTCAAGCTATTATGACAGACCATGGGAGTCATTTTCGAAATATTATGATGGCCGAAATTTCTGATCAACTTGGCCTACGACATGATAATTATACTCAATATTACCCATAGTGTAATGGTCAAGTTAAATCCATCAACAAAGTTTTAACAACCATGATTAAACAGATTATCGAAACTCACAAATAAAATTGGCATACCATGCTTTTTTTAGCACTATGGGCATACCGAAGCTCTGAAAAAACTGTTATAGGGTTCACTCCTTTTCATCTTGTCTATGGTTTAGAAGTTGTGTTACCCATTGAATGTGAAATACCATCACTCAAATTAGCCATTGAGTTGTTACCAGCTACCTCTGAAGAGGAAAAACGCTTTCTGTACTTAGCACAATTAGATGAGACTCAGCGCACCGCTACATTGGCTACCAAAGCTCATAAGAAAGGTGTGAAATCTTAGTATGATCAAAGTGTTAACCCTCATATTTATTCATAAGGTGACCTAATTTTAGTATCCGATCAAGCTAACAATAATCTGGGTGATGGAAAATTCGAACCGATGTGGCATGGTCCCTATATTGTCAAGCGTGTGTCTGTAAAAGGAGCCTATGAATTAACTGATTATGAGAGGGTCTCTTTAGATAATCCCATAAATGGTATTTATATTAAGAGATATTATTCTTGACTTTCATGTGAAGATCTCTCTTGTAAATTAGTTACTTTTTAGAGAAGTGTGCCTTAGATTAGATAAGTGTTCCTAGATTAGTTTTGTTGTTACTACTATCGCTGCTTATCTTGATTACTCTTCATATTGCAGATGTCAACATTCCTTCAAACATAAATTGGTTTGGTTGATGGTGCATGTTGTAGTATACTGAATATCTCTTCCACAGCTTGGGTTATATATTCACCCACCGATGAGTTAGTTTCTATTCATGGGCTATACCTTGGTCAAAAAGCGAACAATATTACAGAATATAGCACATTCATTGAGTTATTATCTGATGGAAATTCATTTGGTATTGGACATTTGATCATTAGGTTGGATTTTAAAGTCATTGCATAACACTTAAACAGAGTATATGCAATTATAAATCTAATGTTATTGAGATTATTTTTGAAGATTCGTCTCTTGGAATGATAATTTGATTATATTGAATATCAACATATTTCGAGAAATTTAAACACATTCATTGATGCATTAGCTAATTGTGTTCTAAATATACATTTTCAACATTAACAGAGTAAACCAAAACAACATTCAATCCATGTTGAACAAGATACTTAGATAACGAAAGTAGTAATTTCATTAGGATAGAATAGTTTGTTTTCAAAAAATATTACATTTTCTGTGATCATAGTTTCAAACACCTTATGATCTAATAGATACTGATACAAAAAAAAATTTCGATCTACAATGATCATCCACTTTCCATGATGATGATCATGGTAATAGACTATAGCACACACCACCTTACGTAGAAATTACCTAAATGGACATGGAACACCTGTCACGTGTCTCTAAATCCTGAGAGGGATATCATTTGTTCCTGTCTCTAGAATGTCTATAGTCAACCTCTCAAGGTTGTGCTCCATGTCTGCTAGGATCTCTGATGCATGGTCCTATGGAGGTGCTACAGGCTGTGCTTCTCACCTATCAAAATGACGAAGTGTTGCTGGTCGTTGTGGACCGACATATACATTTAAATATTTTTTTTAGTATTGGATGATAAAAATCAAATAAAAAATATATTAAAAACATCATAATGATTTGCTTACCTGTCTCGTCCCACTGTGCCCTTGGAGGCAAAGATGTTTCAGGATCACTCCTGTAATCCATTCCTGTGTAAGGAAATTATTCAATGGTTAAGACTTGGTTCCTAAGCCACATAAAGTATGCCGGAGTAAACCAAACTACTGAGCCACCCTCACCACCATGGAGAGCGATTAGTGCCACCCATCACACCATTCGAGGTTCCTAAGGAGCCCCACTATCTACTAGAATCAACTGCAGATCAAGAAGCAGAATTCTCTCTAAAGAAAATGAAATGAGAATGGCACCATATCTGAAGATTTTCAACTTCACATTCTTTGCTCTAGTTAATTGGCCTTTCATGTTGGCCAATACTCCTTCGCACTAGTTAAATATGGTTCCTCCAAGAAACTCAACTGCTATTTTCATCTATGACATAGTAGCCACATGCGGAGCTTCACTCCCACACAATCTGGTTACAGTTCTAAATGTTATCACTTTGAGATTCAATCGCAAGGAATTTTTAATATCTATGCGACCATCCTTCAAATTTGCCTCATTGCTACAATATTTCTCTTTGTAACTGGAAATGGGTAGACCTACCTGTCTGGCCCCAAATAAGGATATGATTCTTCCTCTCTGGGACAATCCTGTAAGGAAATAAATGTCTAGCTCAATTTTGAGCCGGTGGTCACTGACTATGAACCATTGGTCTTGACCGTCCCACATGTTTACCAGCCAAACCATTAACTCCACTTGTGCTTTCATGCCTTGGATAGCCCAGAATTTGTATAAGCCGCAATTCTTCAACACACGCATAGTTGTATTATCATCCATAGATTCGTTGTTTATGAGCTAGTGTTCACGTTCTCGCCACTCTAACATGGTGGGACAAGCTACAAATCAACACATTTAACAGTTAAAACCATTTGGAAAATAATTTGAACCATTTGGATTTTTAAAATGTTCATGGTGCCTTCGCAAGTTCTATGTGCATATAGTATAGACGTCTGCATGCGTCCACACAGAACCCGCGGCAGCTCGATAATTTTTTATCTTAAAAATTATCGGGGTCCGCAGTTATCACTTACATTACTTGCGGACCACTGAGGGCACAATTTAAAACATGAAATTCTCCTAAAAATTAAATTAAGGCTCAAAATGAAAAATGAAATGGATAGAAATGAAGACAAGGATGATGTGGATTACCTGGTTCTGACGATTCAAGAAATGGACGGTTGGTTTTCAAGATATTTGCTCTGGAACTTTTTAGCCAAAAGCTCTCTCTGCACTGCTTTGAACAAAAAAGGTGAAAATGAGTTGTTTTAACCCCTTTTTATAGTTTTTAAATGAATAAAATATTACTATTTTATTTATTTTTCACTTTAAAAGGTCATTTTTAAATATTTTTACTTTTTGGAAACAGGTACGTGTAATCTTTTGAGTTTTTTTTCAAGATACAAGATTTTTTGGTGAAAAGAATTATTTTGACATTGAGTATACTTTTATCACTTTTTAGGGCTCTGTAAAATTATGAAAAAGTGAAACCCTGGAGTTCTCCTTTTTAGAGACTCGAAATATGAAAATATCATCAAGTACTTGAATATTCGAACTCGTTAAAGTAAATGAACATTCTTCCCTTCAGTATAAGTTTACCCCTTTTCTGGACTGAAATGGATTAATTACGAAAAAGGTATACGTTGACTAATCATGGGCAATAGAGTTCTCTCCTACATTATTTTATCCTTTTCGGGCCCAAGAGACTAAATTTACGAAAAAGAACAACCATGGAGTTTACTTATGTTTTTCTTATGACTACCTAAAACTGAAAAACACCGAGTTTCTCCTATACTGGACTCATTAAAATTTAACATTAAAGGACCTGTCAATTACAAACAGGATCGAACCACTCCTTCTTAGGGTTCGATTTTAATAAAAATATGGACTCATTCAAAGGATGAGCTTACAAAAACAAGCAAATGTTATCCTTCTCAAGCTTGTTAAAAATAAAGAGGTACTTATCAATAATGGTGGGGGAAAAAGAGAGAAAAAGAATCGAATTGTCACCCTTGTTTAGAAAGCAGCATGCCACTCTTGAACATAACACTTTGTCACACTTGTACCAGGGTTGGTAAATCCTTTTTCTAAAAGTTAATAGAAACACATTGAAAGTCTTCAACCACTTTCTAGGTATTAGCTTTAGGTCAAATGCTGCCAAGCCATCTGTAGTGTCTTTATGTGTTCAAGGGAGAGTTCAAATAAACCATTCATTGCAAACATTTGTCTCCATTCACATTGACCATCCCTGAGTCAGTCCTCACAAATATTTCTTCAAAACTTGATCTAATGGTTTTGTGTCGTGGGATTTCCTACAAAGGGTCACTTTCTATCGACATAAGCTCATCATCTAGAAAGTTGATCTAGAATCCTATCAGTACCTTGGGATCCGCATGCCCTAATGGCAGGTTTCTCGCCCTCGATGATAGGTTGCATCATTGACCTTCGATTGAATGATTCTATGAGTGTTTGACTGCAAATCATTCATTCACACTTCATGGATTGTACTGAGTACTTTGAGATCCATTGTCATTATTGGTGGTTTCTGTCACACTTGATAACGGTTCACATCATTGACCCGTAATCAAGTGGTTTCTACAATTTTAGACTTCGACACAATCAATCGCATGGATAGATTCGTACTAGTTCGAGAAGTGGAAATCAAGACCCTGGATCTAGTTTCCACTATCTAGGATGCGAGGAGTTTTATTATTCATGATATAGTAGACCACTCATGATAGATGGTTGTGCCCATACTGTGTCTACTTTTGATGTAATATTGAAATCATATCTGTACCAAAACATTTAGTTAGTTTTGATTTGAGTATGGGAATGCCTACCTCAGAGATGATATATATATATATATATATATATATATATATATATATGATTTCATTGAATGTTTTTACAGGTTTTTGACCGATGTCTCCAATCCAATCCTTGGAATGATAAAGCACTCCACTCTTTAGAATAACCTCAGACTTTGCACTTTAAGGGGAAATCTGTTACACGTCATTTTTTCACCATGAAATTTTAATTTTCATATGGGTCTATCACCACCTATATCATGTTTCCTTAGAAGTCAAAAACCTTAAATTTCCTGAATCAAGTCTTGTAATTGGTGAAAATCTCTTTAAAACCCTTAAAAGTCTACCTACACAGTTTTTATAGCCTTTCCCTGCACATTCGCTATTGTTTTGTTAGTAAACTACGAAAACCCCCACACTTTTTTCTACTATTAATTATGCACCCCTGTGAAAGGAAAATTAAAAGAAAAAGTAAGTTCTAGAAGCCTAGCTGTTCGAATATTCTCCCAACTCCAAGCTTCTAGAGTCATGATCAGTTCGAGCTTTATCCTTCCACTCATGGAGCTTATCCCTTGGTCCATATAGCCTAAATCCCTTAATGTGAGGAATCCATCCCCCTCTTCATGGAACTCAAACTACCTACATTTCCCTATAAATTGAGCTCAAGTTTCAGGTTGAAGGATAGACATACATGTTAATTGCTGAAGAAATTCCCAAGAGTGCATACTTTATACACTAGTAAGTTGTTGTTGGCATGAGAATGATCACACCCTTGTGTCCATAACTCCATGCCGGTGTTCATAGAGGAATGCTTATCAAACTGAAGGAGGAATGATTGTTCAAGACCCCGAGAGAAATATCTACGACATCAAGGCATCAGGTTGTAAGATTACTCTTTTTATTCAAGATAATACATATGCATCTCTTTTTCTCATTGATTTTTTCTTATCATTATTGAAATGACATCAATACTTAGACTCCTTGATCACTAAGTTGGGTTATACTTTCTTGATTATTATATGTTGTAGATTCTTTGATTCTTATGTCTTGTCTTTGATTGTAGGTTTTACTTATTGAAGAAGACACTTTGGAGTGACAAGATAAAATACTAGATTGAACACTTGGATTTCAAGGTAGGGGCATGTCCTGTTTACTTTCTTATAATAATTATGAAATGAAATTAATATAGAGAAAAAGGTTTTCAAATGGATGTTTGTTTCTAGCTACGTGATGAGTACTAGGGAGATTGTTGTTCTCAGTAAGAGGGATTAATCTACATAACAAAAGGGGAAACAAAGGTCATGGAACAATGGGCAGACAAAATCTCAAGGATGGAAAATTATCTTGAAGTTTAAAAACATTGGCGAATCACACTAGTCCCTAATCAGCAAACTATAAAATGTTTATTGATTTATTTATAAAAATATTCAAATTTATAATGATTTTATATATACTCTCTATATAATGTTGATGATTTTTAAGGTAAAATAGTTTTATATTGTAAAATTCGAGAGAATCATTTTTATAAAAAAATGAAATTGGGGAATGTTTTTTTGGACAAATCATGGAAAATTAGCCCACCTAAAAATATTATCCCCTAAAATTTTCCATGAGATGATGATTCACATTCTAGATTCAAGGTCGAATCCTCAATGCAAAGGTTCTACAACCAAATTATGTAAGACGCCAAACACAATATCAAAGAGGCTGAGGAAGAGTTCCTTCAAGAACATGAATACCATTTGAATTCTAAAATTCTTGCAAAAATAGTTTCTTGGGTCCCAAATACTATCCATACTCATGGATTGCAATATTATTACCTTTTATAGTATTGATTTATACTGACAGATAAATTATCTTATAGGTAAACTCCTCTTAGAAGGAAATGATGCAGACGATGAAATTCTACTATTTTCAGATGAAATTAAGTTGCAAATGAAGGATATAGGCCATTGTTTGGAGCACATCAATGGGAGAGTTTCCCCAAGTATAGTTCAATTTGATGTTGGTAATATTGAAGTCACTCCCATAGACACAGAGTGTTTTGTTTCCTCTTAATTTTTTGAATGAATACTAGGTTGGCCTGCTAGCATAGGTAACTTTTCATGTTATGATTTTGTTTCACTCATAGATTTCGTATCAATTTTTACTTGAAATATTTCAAGAAACAAATATTGGTGCATTTATAATACACTGATATAAATCTAATGGAATTAGGGAAAATTTTAGGGGCGAAATTTCACAAATGGATTATTTTTGGAAATTTTCTGAAACAAATATTCACTAATTTGGTTAAACTTTTGCCTATTTTTTACATATATATGAGTAAATGGATGATAGTTTCCAAAAATTTATGAACTTTAGTAGTCAATTATGTTAGTTACTTATAAGACTGGTGTAGCCTCCTTATGTTTATTGTTAGTGTAGCTTCCTATTTCTATTTTTGTGCCCATATAGCCCCATATTGTTATTTTTGTGCCCCCATAGAATCCTACTATTGTTATTTTTGTGCCCTTCTATTATTGTTGTTATTTAGGCTCTAATTATATTGTGACCCCTTAGACTCCTATATATACCAAGGAGGTCTTGTCATTTGTATCATCCAAAATTTTTTCATTTATGTGATGTAAAGTAGGTTTCCTCCCTTGAAGAGGATAATTTTTAATTCATTGATATATATTTTATTTTTGTTTTGTGATATGGTTGCATAACATTTGATATCAGATCTAACATTTGGTCTCATAGCTTTGGATTCTAGGGTTCGCTCCTTCAAACATGTCATCTTGGAATTTTTCCCATAACTTTTTTATACAAAGTTTCAAAAGTTGGAAATGCATCCACGTGGAGCCGAAATATTGATGAACTTCCTGTAAAAATTTCAAATTTTGGTTCGCTATATTTTCTGAGCTATGGTGTGAAGATGTTAGGGGTTTTTCATGCTATAGAATTTATTCTTAAACAGGTGGCCTTGGGAAAATTGTCATAAATTTCTCTATGAATATCGGATTTTAATTTCATAAAAATTGAAGGAAATTGCATGAACTATATTTTTTCGCGTATCATTTTCAGGGCCGAAGGTTCATATAGTGACATGTGAAATTCCTTACAAGTTCACTTTACTAAACCAGCCCATAATCAGGTGATCGCAGAAGATTGGGAATAACTTATCCTAAAGTATCCAATTTTGGTCTAGTTTGTGGCATTGGAAAGAAGGCTTAGAGGGATACCAAAGAAAATAATTTCAGAACTTGGAGAAACAAAATTATAGAGATACAACAGTTTCAATATCTAGCTCCAAAAAACAAGAAAAAATGTTTGTATTTTTTTTTAATTTGCAACTCTTTTATTTGAAAAAGTAGTTTGAAGTGATTCAAAGGGAATAGAGAAGAATATATATCATTATTTCATTCCAATTTTCCTTGAAAAAAAAAAATGGAAACACGCAATAAGAAACTAGAAAGCTCTAATATGATGCATGAAGAAGAGGAAGAAATTCAACATGATATATCAAAATTACGAGACCAACTGCAACAAATTTCGCTCTCACAAAGAGTAACCAAAAATGAATTGGAAGCAATGATGAATGTTAGTATTGATGGTTTAAAATGGAACATAAATGGTTTAGAATAGAAAATAAAAAGAGAAATGGATGGTTTGACAAAATTTCTACAAGAAATGCTTCCTAGTGGTGACAAGGTACTCCATAAAACTTATGATGGAAAAAAGGATTTTTAGTCATGATTTTAGAGATGCTAACTTTGGATTGATGGCTAACCAAATTCCAAAAATCAATATGAGGAATTTTTATTGAAACGATACCATAAGATGGATACTACATATGGAGGAACTCTTTTATCTACATGACATGTCAATCACACAAAAGGTATGCATTGATATTTATATTTAGAACAAAATCAGTTTATGTGGTATCAATGGATTTGTTCTCATAAGTCAATTGTCACTTGGAGATCTTTTGCAGAAGAATTGGTGGAATTTTATGAGGATACAAAGAGAAATACCTTCTTTAGCCATTTCATAAAACTCGAACAAAAGGGTTCAATAGCAGAGCACATTGAGGACTTCCAAATATTCAATATCAAGGTAAATGATATTTTAGAGGAGCATAGGATTGATGTTTTCATAGGGAATTTAAAGGATAACATCCAAGATGAGGTTTTTCTTTAGGAACCTGATTCATTGGAAAATGCATTCACGGTGGCAAGAAAAGTTGAAATAGAAATTATGGCAACAAGAAAGTATACCACTCACAACTATAAATATGGAAGCATTGCTATTACTAGCCTTCCAGAACATACAAGGTTGACACTACAAAAATTGGAGGAAAAATAGAAATAAGTCTTTGTTATAGTTGTGATAGTAAATACACTAAAGGTCATAAATATGGTGAGAATAAACTATTTTACATAGATTGTGAAGAGGATGAAGAAAGGGAAAAATAAGCATGAAATGAAGAGGATATACACTGGGAACCAAGCCCAGAAAAATAAGAAAAGAATACTTCGATATCTTGTAATGCATTGGAGGGAGTTACCACTCAAAATCTCAAGATAGAAGGATATATCAAGAAGAAAAAGGTAATAGTGTTGGTATATTCGATTAGTACCCATAATTTTATTCATTGTAATATATGAAAGGAATTGAATTTCTTTCTATATCCAACATGAGAGTGTCAAGTGATGGTTGCAAATGGAGGTACTATAAATTTTTCTAGAAAGTTCCATAATATCAACCTAACCATGGGGGGATATGTATTTAATAGTCCAATGCTTTCCATTCCAATGGGTGGTGTTGATGTTGTACTAGGATTCCAATGGTTACAATATTTGGGGATGATAAATTCTATTTTTCAAGAATGTTTCCTGATTTTTTTTGGGGAAGGAAAGGAAATTTAATTAAGGGGTATCACATGGAAACAAAGGAAGATAATTGGATATAATGGTATGAAAAATATTTTAAATAAATAACAACAAGGCATAATTTCACAAATATTCTCACCAAAGGTTTGACCAAATCATCTATTTCTCTAGATCTCCAAAATGTCTTGGACAATCATTCCAAGTTGTTTGAGACTCCTAAATTCCTCCGACCAATTCATGATTATGATTATGCCATTCACTTAATTATAGGAATTTTTCCTACAAACATCAGGCCTTACAAATATGCCTATGCCCAAAAGAGTGATATTGAACATATGGTTGCAAGAATTCTAGAGGCTAGCATAATTCGACCTAGTCAAAGTTATTTCTCTACTCTAGTAGTATTGGTGAAAAATAAGGATGAATCATGGTGTATGTGTCTAGATTATAGGGACCTAAAAAAGCTCACAATTAAAGATAAATTTTCCATTCCTATCATTGATGAATTGTTGGATGAATTACATGGAGAAATTTACCTCACCAAGCTGGATCTTCATTCAAGGTATCATCAAATTAGAATGAAGATTGAAGACATTATGAAAGCAACATTCATAACTCATTAAGGTCATTATGAATTTTTTCTCATGCCCTTTTGCCTTACTAATGCACCTTCCACATTTCAAGCTTTGATGAATTCCATTTTAAACCCCTTCCTTAGAAAATTTGTGTTAGTATTTTCTGATGATATACCAATACACAACAAGTATTGGAAGGATCATGTTCAACATGTTGTGAGGGTGCAAAAAACTATTGGAGGAGAAACAATTATATGCAAAATCCTTCAAATGTTTCTTTAGAGTACATGAGGTGGAATATTTGGGTCATATTGTATCTCATGAGGGTTTTAAGATGAAAACTAACAATATTAAAGCCATTAAGGAATGTATAATCCCCAAAAAACTAAAGCATATTAGAGGATTTCTCTGGTTGAAAGGGTATTATTTCAAGTTTTTTAATAATTATGGGAGAATAGTAATGCCTATAAAAACATTACTAAAGAAATATGCATTTCCTTGGACTCCAGAAGAAACTAAAGAGGAAATGTGCCAAGCACCGATCTTAGCTACACTAGACTTCAAATTTTTTTTGTCGTGGAATGTGATGCCTCAAGAAATGAAATTGATGTTTTTTTAATGAAATAAGGAAGACCCATTTCTTTTGAAAGTCATCCAATCAAAGAAAAGCATTTACAAAAACCTATTTATGAGAAGGAAATGTTGGCAATACTACATGCACTAAATCAATGATGACATTACCTAATGGGAAGATACTTCAAGACATAAATAGATCATGATAGTATTAAATGATTTTTGGAATAAATATTATCTTCAGAAGAGGAGCCAAAATGGTCACAAAGATGTTGGGTTATGACATTGAAATCATGTACAAAAAATGGAAAAAAATTGTTGTTGCAAATGCACTCTCAAGAAAGGTTGAGCATGTGGAAGCATTATGTTGTGCCATTTCCATTCTCCACCCTGATTGGATAACTGAAGAAAGGGATGAATGTAAGAATGATGAAGGGGTGTGGAAAATCATTCAAAATTTACAATAAGATCCTAGCACATTGCATACATTTGTCTAGAAAATTGATTCATTATGGTAGAAAGATCTATTACATCTCTGTAAGAATTCCCAACTTAAAAAAAAGATTCTTTTGGAATTTCACAACTCCTCCTTAGGAGGGCACTCATGATTTTTAAAATTTTACCACAAGGTCAAGAAGGATTTTTTTTGGGATGGCCTTAAATATGATATTCATAAGTTTTTGGAATAATTTTTGGTTTTCCAGCAAAATAATGTTTAGGCACTTATGTCCCCATGTCTATTACAAAATTTATGCATTCCAAGTCTATATTGGGAGGAGGTATCAATGGATTTTATCACAGGTTTACCCAAATCTAAAGGAAAAAGTGTCATCATGCTGGTAGTTCATATAATTACCAAGTATGCACACTTTTGTGCATAATCTCATCCTTTTAAAGCCAATACAGTTTCTACTACATTTATGGAACCAATTCAAAAGTTGCATGGAAACCCAAAGATTATTGTAAGTGACATAGATCCCATTTTGATAGGAATTTTTAGACAAAATTATTTTTTTGTCTTGGTACCCAATTAGCTCATAGATCATCTTATTATCCTCAATTTGATGGGAAAACTAAGATAGGGAATTGTTTTTTGGAAGAATATCTTCATTGATTTGTATCTGATAAACAAACACAATGGGTTAAGTGGTTACCTCTATCTAAATGGTGGTATAGCACTTCCTTCCATAATGGAGAAAAAATGACACCATTTATGGCACTTTATGGATATCATCCACCATCCATCACATCATCTTTAAGAGAAAATTCTAAGGTTCCAGAAGTGGAAGATCACATCGAGCATCAACAAAAATTTCTCCAACTCTTAAAGGATAACCTAACTCTGGTGTAGAATCGAGTGAAACAACAAGCATATTATCATTGCGTTGAAATAAGTTTTGGTGTAGGTGACTCGGTATTTTTACGACTACAACCATACAAAAAAATGTCCCTCAAACATGCTAAGAAGGATAATAAATTATCACACAAGTAATATGGTCCTTAGAAGGTGTTGCAAAATATTGGTAATATGGAATAAAAATTGGAGCTTCCTGCATCTTCTCGAGGAAAACAAATTTCCATGTTTCATGCTTAAGAAAGGTTATCAGTGAAAAGCTCCTATTTCAAATGGTATTTCCAAAACTTGATTAAGAAGGAAGAATAATCTTGGAACTGAAATATTCACAGAAACAAGAACCTGAGAACTACATAATCAATCAATTTCAGTGCATCTCATTAAGTGGAAGAACTTACCTGCTAAATATTCCACATGCGTGGATGATAGTTTTATACAGAGGCATCCAAAACTACTCAAGATTTCAGGAAAAATATTTTTTGATGGAGAGGGGTGTGTTAGGTCCCTACAATACTAGTGTATCCCCCTTATTGTTATTGTTAGTTTAGAATCCTATTTCTATTTTTTCACATGTAGCCCCCATATTTTTATTGTTGTACCCCATAGAAGCCCACTATTATTATTGTTGTGCCCTTACATTGTTATTGTTATCTAGGGTCTTATTATATTGTGACCCTTTAGACTCCTATATATAACAAGGAGGTCTTGTCATTTGTGTTAGCACCCAAATTAGACCCCAGGCTGAAAAGGGAAAAACAGGGTAACAACTAAACCATGCTCAGCCTTGTAGCTAGCCCTACAAGGACAAGAGAGGGCTCTCTCCATGAAGATTAGATATTCAATAAAGTGCAATAATAATCTGATATTAGGCTAGATAAAATGATGGAAAATGGTTTTAATAACATGAATGAATTTCAGGGATGTGTGGGATAAAATGGGACAGTTTGAAACTGGTAATTAAATCAGGACACAGGGTATTTCATGGGGTAAGATAGGCAAGATATTTAGCAATTAAATTTTAATAAAGGTGGGATGGAAAGACTGGTGAGGAGCTAAAAAGGGCACAATAAATGGATCATTTTCAAACAGAAATAAAACACAGAGTATGAATGATTTCCCAAGGCAGAGAATATAAAATGGATTCTACCTTTCTATCTTGAAAGCATTCAACAGGAAATGTTTATGGATGAGAGGTGAAACACAAAAATTTACATATGTAATAAAGGAGGAAAAAAATACTAAATCTCATACCACATGGATCCCACAAATCAGAGTTGTATCTCTTATTAATCCCGGTCAAACTGTACAATGGAGCGTAGATATTTTCTTCCACACTATTCCCCTACTGCTGGATTACAGACTTCAGACCCTTTACAAATGATTTGCAATTATAATAAATAATCTGAAATGTGGGAACATAGATCCAAAAAAAAAGGGAGTTGTTTAAAAACACAAAACTAAAATCTGAATATGGCAAAGAGAACCAATGTTTTGCCTTTGAAAACAAGGAACATCAATACATTTGATCCTTTTGAAAATTCGCTGAAGGAAAAATAGGCAATCCGATCCTATTTTCCTGCTGTTGTAGATATCTTAGTTTAATATAAGCTTTCGAACTTTAACTTTATTTCACTATTTTTATCCTTTTGAAGAAAACTAACTTTCCAATAAAATGCTGTTGAAATAAAACTGAAATGAAATTATTACCTTTGTGAAGGGAAAATTTAATTTTGAATGGGAAAAAGGGAAAGGAGGCGGGACCCGCATTATAATCACAAATGGAAACGGATAGAGGAAGGGAGATACAATATAAACGAGAGTGAAAAAATTCCGATGTGATTAATTCATAAGGGAAATCAGAATCAGAAGGAGTGGGAGGTGATATATAATATGGATTTTCTCCGATGCGATGGGAAAAGTCAAAGGGGAGAAATCCCTTTGTTAAAACAAATGAAACGGTTTTTGTTTCATACAAAGGGAGGAATTAATTTTATTTAAATGTGAAAAGGGATTTTTTTGGTGGGACCAGGATGTATGAACAATCACAATCAGAATCGGGAGGTCGGGAGGGGGAGCAGAGTATAACACATTACAAAATTTCCAATGCGATGGGGAGAGAGACCTTTGTAAAATAAATTTAAAACAAAATTTAATTTAACAAAGGGTACAAGCCCTTTTCTTTATTATGTGCGAGCGAAGATATTACATGGTGGGCCCAGGTTTAATCGGCATCGGAGATCGGAGCAGAGTGGGATAGAGTGATACATATGAAATCACCGATGCGATGGGCGCGACGGGCTGTGGGTCGTCGGATTGGATTGAGAGATCAATGTCTGAGGGATAATCGGGAGCAGGCCATCGGCGGGAATCAATCAGAGGGGGTTGATCAGAGGCATCGATTGCGATGGCCCGATCACATATGGGCCATCCAATCGAAGATCGGATCAACAATCGGGATCACATCGGGCGGGGTCGATCGGAGGTTTACAATTGGGAGTTCTTAACATAATCTCATTGGAAGTTTCACGATGGGCCAATCGGGGCGGACTTATAAAAGTTGCAATGCGATGGGAAAGGGACTTAAGGCAGTGGAATCCTATAATATAACTTTGATATAAAGTTTTATTATAATGTTTGCAAAGTATGGTGGGGAAGTGGTTTGGAACGACGGGGGGGAGGTTTTATAATATGAGACTTTGATTTATTATAAAGTCTCAAGCGCATGAGGGGAAGTGGTTAAGGAAAAAATCGCATATATATTTGAATGATTTATAATGTGATTTTATAATCGGAGGGAGGAAAAAGGGATTTTATAAGGAAAAAATTAAACTTTAAACATAAATTTTAAGGGAAAATGGGAAATAGGGATTATTTGAGGATATAGGGGATTTTTACTTCACTTAGGCATAAATTTCAATCGAGAAGTCAGTTTTAAGAGTGTAATATACCGTTGGAAAGCTCTTTCCAGGCTCTTTCTGATGAGTTTTCTTGGAAGATGATTTGGAACTGAACATGCTATGGAAAACTTCTCTGAAGGCAGGATGATGACTTTGTGGAGATGGCAGCTTCTGAATTGTGACTTATTACATATGACGACATAGAATTACATAATGAATGATAATAAAGGAAAAATATCATGTTTTCACCTCAAAACATAGTTTTGAAGTGAAAATTAGATCAAGCTGAATAAAATTTCACTTTGATCTTCCAGGTGTTGTGACTTTGAGTTTATTGACTTCCTCATGACCTTGATGATATTTATTGACATTTGACTCATTAATTTGACCATGGTGAGACCCTAGAAACTAATGAAACCCATCCTATGACCTACTGACATGATTTTGAGAATGAAAGTGACTAATGACCGAAGACCATAGAGAGGAGAATCAGCAAGTACCTCATGAGGGAAAACTAATGAAAAATTACTACCATCAATGAATCTATGACCTAGCGGAATGGTGAAATTTATTCGGTATGAAAATCCTAATATGAAAATGCAAAAGAGAAGTTTTGATCACTGATGGCAGTATAACTAGACTGACACTAACATTGGCTCCAATGGGGATGGTAGCTCCTTGGAGGTGCCAAGAACACCGTAGAAAAAGTAGACTTATCCATTGGGCATGGAGTCAAAAATGCTGAAAACTGACACAAATGAAAACTGACTCTGATTCAAGAATAAGATTGAAAACTGAAATAAAACCAAACCATACACCTATAATCCAATTTTTATAGCCTTCACCTCGGGCCCCAAACTTGAATGACTGTGTACTTGAACTCTGATAAAAAATAACATGGTATATACAATGATGATGACATAGATTCTGAGTGCTTCGAAAGCCTACTATTTACTGCTCCTCCATGGAAATCTTGGCCATCCATTTCTGAAAGCAAGAAGGTATTTTTTCCCCTGTATGCTGAAATTTTGTATGGTCCCTTCCAAAGGTTTTCAAAATTATCGTGCTTCCCTTTGTCTTCATTCTTTTCATCCCATTTCAACACTACATCATCCAGCTGAAACTTTTCTTCTTTAGTCTTTTGGTCATAGATATTTTAAATCTTCTCCGTTAACTGAATCGCCTTCTGTGAGACTTATTCTCTTGTTTGTTGAAGGTGGATCATCTGGTTGATCCTTCACTGGTTGTCATCATTTTTGATGCAAAATTCTTGCAATAATATCATAACTGGGACTGTAAGAGATGTGGGAAAGACAACATCAGTTCCATAAACTAATTCAAAAGCTGACATACCTATTGATTTTTTACTGCTAACTCTATCTGCCCACTGTGCATTGATGAGCTTGTGGTGCCAATTTATTTTGTTTGCCTCCAACATTTTCTTAATTATATTAACTATTGATTTGTTCGATGACTCTGCCAAGTCGTGGCCTTGTGGATAATACGCTGTCGAATGGCCCAACGCGATATTATATTTTTCACATAAATCGACCATTTTGTTGGATCAGAACACTGTTGCGTTATCTGTTACAATTTTACATGGGCATCGAAAACGAGACAAAATATTCGATTCAAGGAATTGAATAATTACCGTGTCAGTTTCTTGCCTCACTGGGATGTCCTCAATCCATTTCGTAAAGTAATATGTTCCTGTCAATATCCATCGGTGCTGTGCTGAGGACGCGGGATGTATTTCTCCTATGAAATCGAGCCCCCACTTCTAAAAGGGCGTGTTCACTGAAACTGGTTTCAAAGGAAGTGGAAGCAATTTCCTCTTCCCTTGGAAGATTTGGCATTCATGAAAATTCATCACTGTTTTATATAAATCAGAAAACAATGTGGGCCAATAATACCCTGCTCTCAATACCTTATTAGTTGTAGTCTTCCAAAACAGGTGACTGCCACAACCACCTTTATGAAAATAATGCATTACCTTCTGAGCTTCTTCTTCCACCAGAAAATTTAGCAGAACGCCTCCTGGATCTTTTCAATATAGAGCATTGTTTAAAATACAATATTTAGCAGATTTAATTTTCAAATATCTACTTTTACTCTTAGACATGCCTGTAGGAGGTGATAGATGCTGAAGGACATAAACAATATCAGAATACCACGGGAACTATAGAAAAATATCTGAAATTGGAACCAACAAACCTTCATCTTCATCTTCTGCTACAGCTGTTATGAGGTTTATATCCAGGGCACGCAAATTTGATTGGGCCATCAATTTCGCCAAGCCTTGGCCTTTGATCAACTTTGTGGGTTTTATCTCCAAGTCGTACTCCAACATAGCTGCTATCCATTTACCTCTTTGACCTTCTGGATCAGTTTGCATGAAGACATCCTTCACTGCTGCGTTAGGGACATATGCTATAGTATGCAAATGCAGAATATAGACCCTAAAATCCTTCAATGCCTTGATAAGTGCCAATGCCTATTTTTCAATAATATTATACCTTAAAGCAACATCTCTAATAGTCCTACTGAAAAAGGCAATTGGATTTTCAACCTCATCTCTCTTTTTCATTAAACCAGTAGCCATAGTATGCTCATATGCAAACGAAAATATGATAAAATCTTGAGTATAGTCGGGACTAATGAAAACTGGGGCATTGGACAAAGCAAACTTTACCAAATTGAATGACTTGCTAGCCTCCTCACTCCATTTAACAGTGCTTTCCTTCTTCAACATATTGGTCATTTCTCTCAAATTTTCAGCCAAGTTAGGTATAAATATGCGCAAAAAATTCATCTTACCATTGAAGGCCTAAATCTCTTTCTTATTTCATGGAAGATCTATGAGCTGAATTGCCTCCATTCTAGATGGATCAATGCGGATGCCATCTTTAGAGATGATATGCCCTAGCAATTTGCCTTCATCCATGGAAGAGAAACTCTTTTTGGGATTGAGAGAAATCCCAAACTTTCTACAACACTGAAAAACAACTCTCAAATGGTGCAAATTCTCATCATTTGATCCTGAAAACACTGTCAAATCATCCAAATAAACAACAAGAAAAACATATTTTTCATTTGCAAAAGCAATGTCCATTGCACGCTGGAAATTAGCTCCAACGTTCTTTAGTCCGAATGGAATTTTAGCATACCGAAAGGTTCCCCAGGCTGTAGTGAAGGCAGTTTTATCTTGGTCCTTCTCATGCACCAAGATTTGGTTGTAGCCTAAGTAGCCATCAAGTAGTGACATCCTGGATGCTCCAACTACTTTCTACAGAATATGGTCCATTTTCGGAAGTGGATAATTATCCTTTAAAGATGCCTTATTCAAATTGCAAAAATCTATACACAGCCTTATCTCTCCTGTCTTCTTACGTACTGGGACCAAATTTGAAATCTAGTCAGAAAATCTAATAGGAAATATGATACCTTCTTTGTACAACCTATTTACCTCTTTTTCGATGGATGGAAGTAGCTTCGGATTTATTCTCCTCAGCTTTTGTCTGAAATGCTTTTGATCCAGCTTGATAGGAATAGTGTGCTGGATTATGTTATTATCGTATACTTTCAAATCTAAATAATACCATGCAAACAAATTAGAAAATTCAGAAAGCAACTTAACATACTTCTCCTTTAACTTAGGGGACAATGCCTTTGAAAACTTCACAAACTTGGGCTCGTCAGGTGTTCCAAGATTCACATCTTCAATTCCTTTCTCAGTGGGCACCAAGCTTGGCTTCTTTATAACATCATCCTGATCAAAAATCTCCTCTAAAGGTATGAGACATATAGGAATTAAATTATCCTTTAGCTGCAATATGTCCATCTGGTTTGCTTCCATTTCCTGATCATCAACCTCATACTCACCTTCTATTGGAGTGTCTTTGAATTTTCCATCACCCTGAAAAAATGTATTAATATCATTATCATCCAAAAATACTTACCAATACCTTAAATTGTCTAGAACAGCAGGCCTATGTTTGGCATAGATTTTAAACGTATTGCTAGAGTTCATCGGAATCTTCAAGTTGCTAGCAGTAGTGGCAAGAGAATCAACAATGAGATACTGCATCCTGGGTCATGCTGTCAAAGTGTACTCAGGAAATGTCTTCAATATATCCAAGACATCATTTCTTTATGCCCTCAATCTCGGATGCTTTTCTTGGTATTCTCCTTTCACTTGTTTGATTATCAGCTCGGAGTCGCCATACACATAAATCCTCTTTGCATTCAGCTTCTTCAAAATTTTGAGATCTGCAATCAAAGCCTCATACTCCACTTCATTGTTAGAGCAATCAAAAGCCAACTTATAAGCACATACCCTAACATTACTGGGAACCTTTTTAGGCTAGAAAATAGGGCTCCTAATCCATATTCCACTACCAGCTCCATCCTTACCAAAAACTCCATAAAAATCCATGCTCCAGAGGCCTTTTTCCTCTTCTAGTAGGTGTTGTAATTTTGTTTCTTCCTCCTCTTTACCTTGGATGATTTTTGGTTGTTCATTGTCCCTTTACTGCTGGCAGGAAGGAGACTCAGAAGTGCTTGCTACTTTTTCTTTTTCCTGTTTGAGGACTTCTCTAAAATTCTCTGAAATCTCAGGTATTTCATAAAGCATGAATGGGATGGTTTACTGGCTTTTCTTTGCTAGTAATCATATATTTCATTTTCTTTTCCCTATATAACTTTCTCAACTGGCCAAATACAAGGATAGTGGCATAATAGAAGTCAAGTTGCATAGTTCCCTTGAGTTTTTCACCCTAGGACCTAGATAGAAGCATTCCAAACCTTGGTGGAACATCAGCCACAACTACATCCATCAAGACATTCTTTGTTGGAATCTGATCTAAAGACACTACCAAGTCTTTGATAAGACTGATACAAGGGACCCTACTTGAGTCAAAAGAATACAAATCATGGTATTTTTGAGTAATATCAAGGCCTAGCTTCTGCATAACAGCTTTGGGCATCAAATTATGTGAGGCTCCAGAGTCCAACATAGCATTATGCAAGATGAATTCATGTACTCTAAGACTCAGGTAAAAGGGAGGGACTTCATTTTATTCCGATTCTTCTGTGGCTGGACCAAAAATAAGTTCAGAATAGTCATCTTTTACATTAACCATATAAAAAACACAGTCTATTTGCAATAATTTAGACACCTGACTTTTATATGCACTATTCTTCACCAACTCTGTGAGGGGCATAGACACTTTCAGCTTAGAAATTTCATTTTCTAAATTAAAAGAAGGAGATTTTTATACCTCTTTAATGGGAGGGTATTTCTTCTCTGTTTTCTCCTTTAATGTGCTCTACTGGTTCTTTTCATTTGCTGTATAAGTAGCTGTAGGTGCTTTGCTGGAGGGAGGATCAGCCAGCTCTTTTCCTTTCTTCTGTGCATCATTCTTCATTTGGAGTTATTTTCTTTTTTGAATGGGACTGATTGTAACATCTATGTTCCTTAAAGAGTACTGCCTTTGCTGAGCTGACAGAGCATTCATATACCCTCTCTAGTAATCATTAAACTCTTCTTCCAATACTGTGTCATTGGCAAAAATGAAATTTTGGTCTCTTTGAATGTCTGGAGTCACCACTGTATATTCTTCATCTTTTGTGAGGAAAATTGGCACACCATCAGCTGTGAAAAAGTGATTGGCCTCAATCACAGGATCATCGTCATCCGAGTCTGTCCCTTGAACGTAATTATGCTGCAATGGTGTTATAATCTACTGTTGTGGTGGCGCTGCTTGGTCATGCACTCTTTTCTCTCTTTGTTTAATTCTAAATTGTGGCTGCTGCCCTCTGAAATTCGGATTTCTTATTTGAGGCTCAGGTCTATTTGCAATGGTTAATCTATCAACCATATTCTCCACTGTTCTGATCAGAGTGTCCTATTAGGAATATGTAATTTTGGCAGATTGGTAAGACTAAAACTGTAGTAGCAACATTATTTCAACCAACTTTGGGATTCTAGGATCTAGCCCTCCTAAATCCAGAGAGGGATCTCTCTATGAATGAGTTTAAAGATGTGATATTTAATAGCTAAAATTATGATATTATACTAGTTATGAAGAGCTTGGGTTTTTTTGTTTTGTTTTGGTTGGGAAAGGACATGATGAATGTGAAGGCAGTTTCAAAAATGAAGGTTGAAGGTGTATGCAGATGAAATAATGATTTGGCTGACAGAAAGGCAAAGATAGTTTTAAACCATTGGGCTATGGAGTCATAGGAGGATTTTAATTGGATAGCAAGGTTCAAGCAGGATCCATGGGGCAAGTCACTTATGTCAAAGGATCTCTTAAGGTGATTTTATGGAATGAAACAGATAGGAAATGAAGAACAAACAAATGAAGGTATAGTGAAACAGCCTAAGATCAAATAAGTTCTTTTAAACTATATTGCTTCAGCATGTAATTAAAGAAAAACATGAGAGTATTCTGAGATCAGGTTAATACCTTTAAACTATCCTGCTTTGAAGTACTTTCAGTTAGGAAACATTAAACAACAATTGAAAAGCTTAAGATAAGGTAAGTACCTTTAAACTACCCTGCTTTCAGCATACTCAATAAGGAAAACATAGATAACAGTGACAAAGAGAAATTTAGATCAGGCAAGTGCCTTTAAACCGACCTGCATTGATGTACTCTTCAAAGAGAACATTCAAATGAAGAAAACATAGACAATAAAGCTTTTAGTAAGAGTAGGGTACTGTTGAAAGTAAATCCTAGCTCTATGTTTGTTGCTCTTTATCAGAGAAGGTGAACAGAGTGGAAACATTAAGCAAAATAACAATTGACAGTGAGAAACACATCACCATTGACACAAATCAGGATCCCATAAATCAACAGCTTGTATTAGATGTTCAAACCAGTTACAATCAGCAAGCCCGGTGGGTCGCTACAACTTCGAACTTCCCATATCAGATTATATATCTTTCAATTGCAAACAGGGCATTAGTAGCTTCAGAATAATTATTACATACATTCAGATGTCCAAAGACCAACATTTTCTCATCTTCTACAGAAGTATTTATAGAATAATGAATAGGTGGGAAGATTTCCCAGGGGTCAACTATCATTAATTATGTAATCAATGCAATTCCTGGCCTTTGGGAACCAGGCAAGGCATAAGGCGGGAATGTAATCATTTATAACTCTGCTTCATAACTCTGTTTGTGCCTTTCGAGGCCTAATGATTGAAAAAGATCTACTTCTGGACTATTCTTTAACCTTTAAAAATAGTTTTGCCGATAATTTGGAGATAAGACCCTTGATTAGTATTATTTTTTCGGCAGCCTTTGATTTTCTGTGAGGAAGATATCTGATCCTGATCAATAAATTTGGCTTCTGATTTAATAGTTTGAAGCACAGGTGGCATCATGGTATTTAAAGGGATCAATTTGCCTTAGATTGTGGTGGTGGAGGCATTCTTGCTTGATAAAACACTTTAGGTTTTCTGTAAACTGTGTTTTATTTGGGGATTAGGCTTTTGATAAGCATCTTAGACGTAATCCCTGCAATAGCTATCTTCAATCTTCTATACTGGTATATTTCTGTTTTTCTGTGCTGATACTCTTTCACTGTGTCAAATCCATGGTTTTTGCTAATATGCAGGGTCGCACAAGGTTATGTGGCAACAATGCCTGGATAAACACCGATGAAACATGAAAATGGAAACCTGCGAATAATTTCTGAGGTGAATCGAAGGCGAGAGGGTTGTCACCCTCTGCTTTTGAATTTTCTTTAGAAATGGTGGAAAATCACTTAAAACCTTGAAAAATACAAACAATAATTAAAAAATCCTGCATATTTTAGGTTTATTGCTGCAGAGGATGTGTGGAGGAAGCATGGCCGTTGGATGGCATCATCCAACGGTCAGGATTAACCGGGAGAGATTGTAGAACGAGAGGAAGAAGATTGAATCTGAGTCGTCGAATGCGCAGAGATCGATGGTCAGGAATAGAGGTTGAAAGTCAAACGGAGGAAACAGGGTGATGGAATGTGGACCGTCGATCTGCAGATCAGATCGACATCGGAAAATGATTTACCGCCGCACCGGGACCACATTAAGTGTCGGGCATATTCGGCGAGTGATAGCCGTTGGATGGGTGGCTTCAAATCGGATGGTCCACGGTGATATCGCTGGGCGTCCATGTCCGAACGATAATGCGTGACGGACGGCGGTTTTCCAAATAGTGCCCAAGCCACGTGTCAATCAGTGTATGGAATCGCTGGCGATTGGGGCAAAAAAGCTTTTTGCCTAAGGGCGGTGTGATGGATACTGCCGGTTTTGGGAAATCGGCTTATGAACAGTGGGGACCACAAGGAGATGAACTCCGCACCGTTGATCTATGGATTCAGATCGACGGTGGAGATCAATTTTGAAATTCGGATCGGCGGAAAAGTTAGAAAATAGCAGAAATCAACATTTTTAATATATAACCAATGTTTTTAACTTTGGTCGGGATTTATTTTATTTTGAAGCGGATAGGCACCCGATTGCGGGGCCGAGGGTTATATGAAGGCTGTGTGACCGAGGTTTACAGAGAAAGGGGTTATCACATATCGGAACTTCGGGCCCAGGCTTTTCAATCAACCCATTGTATTTTCTGCGATTGCGATTGCGCGATCGGTGTTTCAATCTACCCATTCACATATTTAACACGTGATTTTGGTTCTTAGACCAAAACTTTGGAAAAGTGGGTTTTGGGTTTTTACAAAGAAAAATATTGATTGGGAATGAAATATTTACAAGGTTTAAATACAGAGGGTGGGCCCATGGTATATACATATAAAATAATGATGCGATCGGGGGTTTTTCAATATAAAGGCTTATTGCATCGCAAGTTTGGGAATATGGCACAAAGACTCGCGCTCTTGGGTTTGTGCGATGTGATAAGCGCTGTGAGGGGTTTAGCACTTGGTTCTAGGGTGCGGGTATGTGGGGGAAGTGGTTGAGACCTGGCCCAAAGGGCTTAAAACCCTTATGCACAAACATGTGTTTTTTGTGATTTTTTTTTTAATGTTTTTCAAAGGATTTGAGGGTTTCGGTAAAGTTAAAGAGTGAGTCTTTAACTTGGTAAAAGCGATTTCCATGAGTGGAAGAAGAGAGCTCATGAAAAAATAGAGGAATTTTATGGAGAAATAGGGAAGCAAATGGAGGTTGGTTTAGATTTGGAAAAGGGGAAAATGATGACTTTGCAACAGTATTTTGGCTTGGAAATCAGCAGGATTTCTAAGTATAAAATGGTAACATTAATGAAGATTTTGGACAGAGGCATGAGGCCTTCAAGGAGCCTTCAAGAGCCAACAATTTTTAATGATAAAATTTGTTCCTTGGAGGTTCAAAAAGTCTTAGCCACCTTTTTCTATGACAAATATTATAGGTGGCTAACATGTCCATTTTGTTGTCTGAAGGAGAGGCCTCCTCTTTCACTGTGACTCTTTTCTGAGCTCTGGCTCGTGCTCTTTTAGCTAGCAGATTAGTTTCAACGCTTACTGCTATCTTATGCATGTCTTCAAGTGAAGACAGATCTCTTTCATGCAGCTGATATGCCATGTCAGCATCAAAACCATCTGGAAATTTCAGCAATGCTAATCCCACAGGAGGCTTCAGGTTAGCTGGAATATCATTATATACAACATTGAATCTTAAACAATAGTCCTGCATAGTTTCACCCAAATTTCTCTTAATATTTTCATATTCAGACAAAATTTGGAGTGGGTTCTTTTTTACCTCCCACCGTTCTAAAAATTGTGTGTGCAACTCCTGCAAAGTGCGAATTGAGCCTGCTGGTAAGGCTCTGAACCACTTTCTGACTTCACCTCCGAAGCTTTGAACAAACAATCTGGAAATTACATTCTCTACCTATACCTCATGTAAATCAAAAAATTCATTCATTTTATCAACATGTTGCTGGGCTGTAATTCTCTGAGTAGCATCAAAGATAGGAATTTTACTTTGATAATCAGCAGGCATGTCATTGAAAACTTGAGGTAAAACCAGGGGTGCATGCCTGGCAGCCATAACTTTGGGTGGATTTACAACAGTGTTTTTATTACTGGGATTTAAGGGAGGTGTTGATGGAGGAGATGATAACTCGGAATTGACTAATGGGAATGCTGATGAATTAGGAGGAGGGAGTGTTGTACCTCACAACTCTAAAGGCTCAGGAATATTGGTTATGGTGATGGACTGAGGGGAATTCAAAATGCAATCGTCAATGGAGGAATTTTCTCTTTGAACTTCAATATCTGCAAGGAACTCAGGATCTAAAACTGTATCATCAATGTCAGTTTCAGACTTATTTCTAAATAAAGAAAGCTCAAAATTCTCGTCAAAGGAAAGATCTTCTACAAAAAACCACTCACTGGGCCAAGTATAGGATCTGAAGATAGGTCTGGGACTTAATGATCCTTCTTGTCTTCTGACAATTCTTGGGATGAGATTTGGATTTTCAAACACAGGGGGAGGATTTGGATCTGGATTAGCCCTAGTGTATCTTCTTGAAGCTAGTGTGTGCAAATTTCTACTTTACCAAAAACTCTGTTTCAGCCTAATAGACTCTGAAAATCGTTTTCCAGAACCAAGGAATTTACAAGAAAATTTTTTACTGGGGTGATCTGACTTGAAATTCTGCTGCCGGAAATATTAGGACTATGAATAAGTGGCTGTAGTTATATTATTTTCTAACAATGCTTTAACAGTGTCCGCCTCTTCAAACAAATATATGATACGCTCAAAAATTATTTAAGCAATTTTACCCAGCCGTAATACCAAAACTTTAAAACAATGGTGCGATCCCTTTAAATCTTTCGAATTTATATTCTTTTTATCAACACGACATATATTTTATTCAGCAGGGGCGCGCGCATCCGTATTCCGCTTTTTTATGATTAAAATAGACATATAATAACACAAAAGCTGGGTAGTACCTTGATTTATCGCCCATGCTTTTAGGTGCGCAATTGACGTCAAGTCAAAAGTCCTTCAGATCGAACGATTCTCGTGGATTTCGTGTTTTTTCAAAGGCTAAAGTTTAACATTTGAGAGCCGCACGAAATGGGCGATTTTTGGGTGTTGACGTGCCCAATTCTCACTAGATCACGTTTTTCTGAAGTGGTTTTTCTCCTAGGAAAAAGCGGCGCGATATGAGTGGTTTTGGTTTGCAAAAACCCGCTGGAGGTAAATCAAACCGAGCTTTGACTTCAGGATTTGACTGTGGTTAAGCGTTTTAACTCCACGTGTTAACTCACTGCTGGGTCCCACTTAATATTATTTCTCCGTCGACAAATAAACCAAACTTTCACTTCAATCATTGAGATTTCTTTAAAAGCATTGCGTTCAATGTAACCAAGGTTTTTAACCTTAGGGAGGGTTTCTCAATACTCTTTATAAAACACGACCTAAATATGACTCGCTCTTTTACAGTGCCTTTGTTTCGATATTTCTTCAAAATAGAATAAGCACAGTCAATTCAAAAGCTGAGAATATGAGCTTGGAGATAGTTAGATCGGCTTCCCCGGTGGAGTCGCCAGAGATGTTTGAGGACTCAAATTGGACCCCAGGCTTAAAAGGGGAAAAAAAGGTAACAAATAAACCACGCTCAACCTTGTAGTTAGCCCTACAAGGACATAAGAGGGCTCTCTCCATGAAGATTAGATATTCAATAAAGTGCAATAATAATTTGATATTAGGCTAGATAAAATGATGGAAAAAAGGTCTTAATAAAATGAATGAATTTCAGGGATGTGTGGGATAAAATGGGATAGTTTGAAACTGGGAATTAAATTAGGACACAGGGTATTTCATGGGGCAAGATAGGCAGGATATTTAGTAATTAAAGCTTAATAAAGGTGGGATGGAAAGACTGGTGAGGAGCTAAAAAGGGCACAATAAATGGATCCTTTTCAAACAGAAGGAGAACACAGAGTATGAATGATTTCCCAAGGCAAAGCATATAAAATGGATTCTACCTTTCTATCTTGAAAGCATTCAAAAGGAAATGTTTATGGATGAGAGGTGAAACACAAAAATTTACATATGTAACAAAGGAGAAAAACAAATGCTAAATCTCATACCACATGGATCCCACAAATCAGAGTTGTATCTCTTATTAATCCCTGTCAAACTGTACAATGGAGCACAGAGATTTTCTTCCACACTATTCCCCTACTACTGGATTACAGACTTCAGACCCTTTACAAATGATTTGAAATTATAATAAATAAGCTGAAATGTGGGAACATAGATCCACGAAAAAAGGGAGTTGTTTAACCACTCAGAACTAAAATCTAAATATGACAAAGAGAACCAACATTTTGCCTCTGAAAACAAGGAACAACAATACATTTGATCCTTTTGAAAATTCGCTGAAGGAAAAATAGGCAATCTGATCCTATTTTCCTGCTGTTGTAGATATCTTAGTTTAATATAAGTTTTCGCCCTTTAACTGTCTTTCACTGTTTTTATCCTTTTTAAGAAAACTAAATTTCCAATAAAATATTGTTGAAATAAAACTGAAATGAAATTATTACCTTTGTGAAGGGAAAATTTAATTTTGAATGGGAAAAAGGGAAAGGAGGCGGGACTCGCATTATAATCACAAACGGAAATGGATAGAGGAAGGGAGATAAAATATAAACGAGAGCGAAAGAATTTTGATGCAATTAAGTCATAAGGGCAATTGGAATCGGAAGGAGTGGGAGGCGATATATAATATGGATTTTCTCTGATGCGATGCGAAAAGTCAAAGGGGAGAAATCCCTTTGTTAAAACAAATGAAACGGTTTTTGTTTCATACAAAGGGAGGAATTATTTTTATTTAAACGTGCGAAGGGATTTTTTTGGTGGGACCGAGATGTATGAGAAATTGCAATTAGAATTGGGAGGTCGGGAGGGGGAGCGGAGTATAACACATTACAAAACTTCCGATGTGATGGGGAGAGAGAAATTTGCAAAATAAATTTAAAACAAAATTTATTTTAACAAAGGGTACAAGCCCCTTTTTTTATTATGCGTGGGAGGAGATATTATGTGGTGGGCCTAGGTTTAATCAGCATCAAAGATCGGAGCAGAGCGGGATAGAGTGATACATATGAAATTGCCGAGGCGATGGGCGCGATGGGCTGTGGGCCGTCGGATTGGATTGAGAGATCAACGGCTGAGGACTAATCAGGAGCAGGCCATTGGTGGGAGTCAATCGGAGGGGGACGATCGGAGGGGGCCGACTGTGATGGCCAGATCGTATATGGGCTGTCTGATCGGCGATCAGATCAACGGTCGAGATCGCATTGGGCGGGGCCGATTAGAGGTTTACAATTGGGAGTTCTTAACATAATCGCATCGGAAGTTTCACGATGGGCCAATCAGGGCAGACTTATAAAAGTTGCAATGCGATGGGAAAGGGACTTAAGGCGGTAGAATCCTATAATATAACTTTGATATAAATTTTTATTATAAGGTTTGCAAAGTATGGTGGGGAAGTGGTTTGGAACAGTGGGGGGGAAATTTTATAATATGAGACTTTGATTTATTATAAAGTCTCAAGGGCATGAGGGGAAGTGGTTAAGGAACAAATCCGATATGTATTTGAATGATTTATAATGTGATTTTATAATCTGAGGAAGGAAAAAGGGATTTTATAAAGAAAAAATTAAACTTTAAACATAAAGTTTAAGGGAAAATGGGAAATAGGGATTATTTGAGGATATAGGGGACTTTACTTCACTTAGGCGTAAATTTCAATCCAGAAGTCAGTTTTAAAAGTGTAATATACCGTTGGAAAGCTCTTTTCAGGCTCTTTCTGATGAATCTACTTGGAAGATGATTTGGCACTAAACATGCTATGTAAAACTTCTCTGAAGGTAGGATGGTGACTTTGTGGAGATGGCAGCTTCTGAATTGTGACTTATTACATATGATGACATAAAATTACATAATGAATGATAATAAAGGAAAAATATCATGTTTTCACCTCAAAACATAGTTTGGAGGTGAAAATTACATCAAGCTGAATAAAATGTCACTTTGATCTTCCAAGTGCTGTGACTTTGAGTTTATTGACTTCCTCATGACCTTGCTGATATTTATTGACATTTGACTCATTAATTTGACCATGGTGAGACCCTAGAAACTAATGAGACCCATCCTATGAACTACTGACATGATTTTGAGAATGAAAGTGACTAATGAACAAAGACCATAGAGAGGAGAATTAGCAAGTACCTCATGAGGGAAAACTGATGAAAAATTACTACCACCAATGAATCTATGACCTAGCGGAATGGTGAAAACTATTCGGTATGGAACTCCTAATATGCAACTGCAAAAGAGAAGTTTTGATCACTGATGGCAGCATAACTAGACTGACACTAACAATTTGTATCATACAATAATTTTTCATTTATGTGATGTAAAAGAGGTTTCCTTCCTCAACGAGGCTAATTTTGAAGTCGTTGATCTATCTTTTATTTTTCTTTGTGACCCGTTTGCATAAAAAATTACATGTTTTTAATTGAATATTCACCTACATTCTATACATATTAATTTTCAGACTAGAGTAGTCGCCTACAATACTATATATAGGAAAAATATTAAATACTTAAAAAACACCTTGAATGGAATGATAGATAAATATAGTATTAGGAATGAAAATAAAATAAAAAAATTAATTATTTCTCTTAGAGGGACTCTACAACATAATATGGGGGAGATGTTATTATGAAGTGTTACATGATATGTTGTAGTGAAGATTCACATCAAAAAGTAATAAAAATAAAACTAATTTGAGATCAAATAAAAAAGTGATAAGAATAACAAGTAGATTCAATTTGAATTGTAATATTGCAATTTTATTTTTATTAATAAAATTACAAATAATTTATTAGAGAAAACATCCATAATGTGTATATTACATTAAAAGAAATGTTTAATAGTCTCTATTGGTATAACTGAGAGGTTATCATTGAGATATATTAAGGGAGAAGTTGATGCAATGTCAAGAGAGTGATATGTTGAGTACTCTTTAGAATCTAGAGGTCTCTCCCCTCAGATGAGAGGGATGCACACTGCATCAATTCCTGCAGACTCTTATCACTTAGAGAAAACCCTGGGTGTAGAAAAAACTCTAAGGGAACCTAGAACCCATTTAAGATTGAAAGCTGGTCCTTAAACCTAGAGAGGGATCTCTCCCTAAACTCAACTACTCAAGGGCATAATGGTAAATTGTTTACAATAGGTCCTCTAGCCGGATTTATTTAGGAACAACTGATCTTGGTTGGATTATGAAAAAATTTCACCATTGGGCATGGAGTATAACTCAATAAATATTATATAATAACATATTTCATTGAGAAAAACTCAAAAGTGAGGTAGTGATAACTCCTTTGAAACTTTTAGGAATTTGGAAGAAAAATAAAGAAAACCAGTGTAGTGGTTAAGTGAATTTTTTTTTTTTAAATGTCCGAGAATAAAGAAACGTGGAGCATAAAGACATGAGTACTAATTTCAAACACTCAGTATTTCAAACATGAGGAAAATATTAAACCAACAATACAGATAGGGAAACATAACACAAGAATTTCTACAAACTACTCATGAAGATTTATTTCATTAAAATTTGATCAACAATACACAAAATATGCTATATTTTCAAAAAAGGTTCCAACCCTTTCTTCTTATTCAGAAAATGATTATATAGAAAATAAAATAGCTAAAAAAGTTTGTAGCTAAACTTATTACAGTAGTCCAAAAATAACAATGTATATCTTTTGGGTATATGCATGTAAAAAATATCTTCAAAACATATATGATTTTCAATCAAAACAACTTGTTGTAATTTGTGCTAAAAATGGGGTTGAAAAAAAACATCATTGTTAATCCTACTTTGCTATGAATCATGCCTTGTCATCCATGCAAAAACAATATTCTCTTTCTTATCTCTTGCCTTCTCAGGTACCCTTCTTGCAATTCATTGATAATGTTGTTGTCAACCTTTAGCTGTCGGAACTAATAATTGACGGCCTGAATGTCAGCATTTTCTTTCAGAATGTTCTCCAAAATGCATTGACAATGAAACTGTTAGTGCTCCTCTGTGCCTTCCTATGTTAAAATTCTAACAAGAACTTTATCAGTGAGAGTCTAAGGTTTTGCTTTGATAGTGAAATATCCAAAAACCCAAAAAGATGGAAACTAGCTCTAAGCTAAGGGTACTAGTTGATTCCAACAAAACGTCCACCTTAGCCATCCTTTGTATTTTACTCTGTCTAGTCTCCATGGTGGTTTTCTTCTTGGTTGCCTTCATTTTATTTGAAGCTTTTGAATCTGTAGCTCTATCCTTGTTTATGATTAGATCCTTTAGTAATACATTATCCACATATATTACTTCTTTAGCAAGCTCTAGGTTTTTCTTCAAATTTATATTCAGTATAAGTTTTTCCAAATTCTTGGTGTGAATATTATTTCCCCCTTTTAACATCTCAAACATGGTGGGCTATTTTCTAGTTGAAACTCCTTCATCATGGGGACCATTTATCTTTATTTTGGTTTTCTCTAGCAATTGGTTTTTTGTAGGTGAGCCTTCAGCAAGAGGATCTTCAGTATGAGGGTTTTCAGTAGCAGGATTCACAGTAGGAGGATTCATAGTAGGATAATTCATGGTAGGAGGAGGGTTAGTTAGTTGTGCCTTTTTGACCCTATCACTCCTTCTAGAATAAACATTGGTTATTTGAGGAATAGGAGGTGAGTGTTTCTCTTCCTTCTTTCAACTTCTATTTTTCACAGTGGAACTTCCTTCAGAGGAGGTTCATGTCTCAGGGTTTTTTTATTTGTTTCCTATTTTTCAGCACTCTTTTTCCTACATATTTTCATCTTAGGAGGTTGGGGTTGAAACCCTCCCAAGAATATAAAATGACCACATGTTCTTCCGACCTTTGCTAAATGGTTTTCAATTAACAGTTTTATCAAAGCTTTATGATAAATGAAATGTGAAGATGGGTTTGTCCTAGCTCGAACCTAAGCATCCATATGCTTAAAAAATTCTAATAAAAAGTAAATAATTTGCAACAACGAATTCAATTTTTCTTCCAACCATGACCTATGCACCCCTACCCTCCAATTTGTTTCTTTAAATTCATCCTTTAGGAAAAAAAGCACCTCAATTCTAGCTAAGACGTGGCTCATAAGTGATTAATCTCAGTTTTTACGCAGAGTTGCGCCCTTTAAAATTAACTCTGCTATTACTTGGAATGAAATCCCTCCAACCTCCACTCATTTTCCATCCAACCCTGGGTAAAGACTCGTGCAAACTCATTGTGAAAGACAGTGCACTGCATGAAAAATTCCTCCCATTGAGCTTGTCGAATCTACTGTTGAATCTCCGGGTAGATCTCAAGAAGATCATGCATCCTTGGTTCACTTTTTCTCAATTTATCGATATTCTCCATTGTTTTTACATTCTATCATATACATAGAATACATGATCGAGATTCGATCCTAGACCTCGTACGAGTAACTTCAATAAAACTAGTTTCTAGCGATAAAAGATAACAAAAATCACAATTGAAAAAAAAAATTACTATATGGGGAAAACTTATTAACAAACATGTCATGGCATGTGTGCTATGATTACTGATTGACAAATAAAAACAAAGATCTAAACATTCAATTATTGCAATTCACCCACATATGTCTTCGGTAGTCAAAGCAATCCTTTCAACACGTGTTTACACCTTTCTAGACTTATCAAAGTGTGATTGGGCAATAATAGCCTTTTGTTGATGTTGAATATGTCAGTTCATTTCACAATAGAAATTAAAATTTCAACATTTTGGCATTAAAACCCTAGTTACCTGCAAAAATCCATTTTTTGCATTTTAAAACACCTGATAACACTAACACTCTCATTGTCAGTCTATTTCTCTAAAAGAAAAAATGAAATCAAAATAGCATTTATAATCCCATTATCAACATTCCTTCATGTTCATTACAAATGATTCACTCACACTACAATTGTCAGCATTTAAAAATATTCAAAATTTAAACAAATGTGATAACACCTGGCTCCATGGGGATGTTGTTGGTCATTGATGGCAGCAAGAACCGCATAGACCAGAGGCCTATTTATTACAAAAAACTTTTTGTAAGCAATACTTCGACTGACTCTAAATAAGAAAATTATCTTTCAAAAAACATGTTACTTTTTATAGACTCTCTTGGGATTTTGAAAAAACCATAACTGTTGTAAAAAAAAAAATTCTCTAACAAACATTTATCAAAACCTTAGGGCCTTCTCCTAGGGCTTCAAGATCATAACAATGTTTATCCACACCTGAAATTACTTCAAAAAATATGGCTATTAACTATAACTAAAGTTGAAACATTATTTCTTAAGGAAATATGATGTTTTAGGAAACATCTATTCACTAGACCTCGAGGCAACTAGACTCCTTCGATATATTCTATAATAAAGTTGTTATTACCATGGGAAGTTGCAATTCTATATGGAACTTTCAAGATATTTTCAAACTTCCCATGCTTACATTTGTCCTCAATATGAGCATCCCACTTCAATACTAGGTCTAGGCACTTAAAATCATATTACTTTGTATTTTTGTCAAAAACATCCTTGATTTTATTCGAAAATTATTGAGACTTTTCATTCAAATTTTGTTTGTTCTCTTGTACCTCTATTAACTACTTTATTCTCCTTTGTAGATGATTTGGCTCTTCTCCTAATTCCTATCAATATCTCATAACAGGGATTCCAATTGAAATCGAGAATGTTGCATCAACAATGTATACTAACTGAAAATGGATAGTATAGAACTAGGTGAAAATGTGAAGTTGGGTAACACTTTTTGCCCTTTTTTGAGAAAAAAAATCATTTTTTTTCTGTTTTTCAACTTTCTGTAAGCCAAAACAATTTTTCTGTTTAGAATTTCATTTTGCGATAAAAATAAAAGTTGTCAGAAATTTTATTAGCTTTTTATTACTTATTTTTTGGAATTTTTTTATACACATTTGATATGTCAACTTAGCGTTTCTTTGAGTGTGTGATTTTTAACAATCAAAGGATTCATAAGAAGTCATGTTAATACGCATGGTGTATTCTTTGAAACTTTGTGTTTTTAAGAAAAAAAATGTGTTACAACAATCTAGACAAAGTCTACTTTGGTTTCGTTATATTTACAAAACCAACTGATGCATATCATAATTAGTAGAATTTTTTGAACTGATCCAATATGAAAAAACTCCATATTTTGAATATGTTTCGCGACGCATGAAATTTCTCAACATATAAGTTATAAACTATAAATATAAAAGCTACCCATTATAGACAACAGACCAATGTAATGCACCATAATTTTTTCAATTTTTTTACAATTTATCTTGGAAGATACAAAATATTGATTTCATTGAATCATAATGACCTTCGGAAATTGTTTGCACCCATTTTATTACAAAATTAATTAAAACTAGTAAATATTTATGAAGTTCCATAAAAACTATATTTCCTAAAAGTAGATTGAATTCTGAAAATGCTTGTCTTGGTTCCGACAGTTAACTCAGAATGTTTCATGGAGTTTAATCAGGCCAAAGTTGAAGATATGTATTCAGAGCTTGGCTCTGCATAATTGTAGATCTGTTAGTTTGGCCAAACTTGTAAAAATGTTCAGCCAAATTATATTTTGCACTGATGGCCCATCACATCTAATGACACAAAATTTTGGCCGAACATTTACTTGACATTTTGTCGGCTGGAAAATACAATGAAGTCCCTCCAAATAAAGCATTTCGTGGAAATATAAATTGACGTAAAAGCATTCATTATTTTTGCATAATTTCGCACATTTCTTCATTTGGTCTAATTTTACAAAGGATTGTTTTGGGTTCAAGGACTTTTCTTGGAGGTACATTCAAAGGACATTTTTGCAAAGGATTTTTTTGGGTTTAAGGAATTTTCTTGGAGGTACATTTAAAGGAAAGTTTTGCAAAGGATTGTTTTGGGTTCAAGGACTTTTCTTGGAGGTACATTCAAAGGAAATTTCTTGGAGGTATGTGATACATTTTTTGGATGTTTTTTGGGCTTCATTTCTTTTAAGGTATTTTGTTTTTAGAGGTTTTGGGCTTAATTTTCATTTTTTTTATAAGGTATTTTGTTTTTAGAAGTTTTGGGCTTAATTTTCATTGATTCTTTTTAAAGTATTTTGTTTTTAGAACTTTTGGGCTTAATTTTCAAAGGACATTTTTTTGGATGTAGTTTGTTTTTAGAGGTTTTTAGGCTTAATTTCCAAAAGACATTTTTTTGGTTTTAAGGTATTTTGGTTTTAGAAGTTTTGGGCTTAATTTTCATTGTTTTTAGAGGTTTTGGGCTTATTTTTTAAAGGAAAATTTTTTGGATATATTTTTTTTTGAGAGGTTTTTGGACTTAATTTCCATCTATTAACCTTTTGTGCTCATCTTTTCTGCCCATAAGGAAAACTTAAACTTTGTATGCCAAGATTTCTTATTATCTTCTAACAGTTTTTTGATAATCCTGATGAGGATTTTGTTTGAGGACTCAACTAGTCCATTACCTTGAGGGTAATAGGATGTGGAATCACTAAGTTTAATATGGTACTCATCACAAAAAAATTTAATCTTTTGGATTGGAAACACTAGGTATTATCAGCAATAATAATTTTTAGAATACCAAATCTGGAATGGAAAGGATGTTTTTTAAACACTAAATAAAATGAGTTCTGTATATTTCCTTCTTGGGAGTGAATCAATCCATTTGGTAAACTAATTCCTTCCTCTTAAGATCCATTTGTGTTGTGTTGAAGATGTCGGATGAATTTTTCCTATGAAGTCAATGCCCCATTGCTGAAATGGTGCTTCTACATAAATGAGCTTCAAAGGTAAAGGCATTAATTTTTATTTTCCTTCAAACAACTGACATTTATGGCATGTTGCAACTTCTTTTCAGACATCAGAAAAAACATTAGGCCAGTAAAACCCTGCTCTTAATATTTTATTAATAGTAGTGTTCCATTAATGATTACTTCCACACGTTCCTTCATGAAGTTCTTTGATCATTTCTTTGGCTTCATTTTCTAATAGGAAATTCAATCAAATGCCTTGCGTATCTTTGCAAAATAAATAAATATCTATAAGATAATATTTAACAGATTTAAGCCTTACGAATCTAGCCTGAGTTGTATTTTTCCCCAGTGGAACTTATAGATTTTGAAATATGTAAAGGATATTAGTATAGCATGAACAATATCTGAAGCGGTTATCCACTTTAACCATTAACTCACACCCTCGAAAGTATGATAACTCCATAATTGAATTTACACCAAAATTATCAAGATTGGTTTCAGCGATTAATCTAGCTAAGAATTTTCCTTTCATTAGTTTGGTAGCCTTGGTTTCCAAATCAAATTCCAACATCTTAGCAATCTACTTCCCTCTCCTTCCATCACTATCAGGCTCGATGAAATATTTTTTATTGCAACATCTGATACATAGGAAATTACGTGAGAATGTAGTATAAAGACCCTAAAATCCTTGAGCGAATTAATAAAAAAATATTCCTCTTTATCCATTGTGTTTCTAAAAAATGAAACAGGTTGTTCGTGACCTTCCCCATTCTTCTGAATTAAAACACCAGAGATGGTGTGCTTCGAAAAAATGAAAAAAATACAAAATATCTAAAAAAACATAGAATAATGAGTAAAGAAGCTTGACCTAAAGCCTTTTTAATATCATTAAAGGATACCTTCTCTTGTTTATTCCATTTAATCTCATTTCCATTCCTAAGCATGTTTGGCATCACCTTCAAAATTTATGCAAAATTTGGGATAAATCTTCATAGAAAATTTACTTTACCTAGAAATGATTGTACTTCTTTCTTGTTTTTTGGTTTCTCAATTCATTGTATTTTTGTCACTCGGTTAGGATCTATATGAATTCCCTCCTTTTATACTATGTTACCCAACAACTTCCTCTCCTTCATAGCGAAATGATGTTTATTTCGGATTTAAGGAAACTCTGAACTTCCTGCACTTAGTGAAGACTATCCTCAAATATTTTAAATGAGCATATTTATATTTTGAAAAGATAGTAATGTTAGCTAGATAAACTATAGAAAACTTATATCTTTCATCAGAAAAATTTGTATCCATCACTCTCTAGAAAGTGGTTCCGACATTCATGAGTCCGAATAGAATTTTTGAATATATAAATGTGCCCCATGGCATGGTGAAAGCAATATTATCCTAATCTTTTGGATTAACCAATATCTGATTATATCTGAAAAATCCATCCAACATAGAAATCATTTCTGAGTAACCCAGTATTTGTAAAATCTGGTCCATTTGGCAAAGGATAATTATTCTTCAATGAAACTTTATTCAAATTTATGAAGTCCACGCAAAATTGAATTTCCCTTCTCTATTTCCTCACTAGTACCAAGTTAGCTATCCAATTTGAAAATCTCAGTGGGATGATGGTATTTGTAGCCAACAAGCTCATAACATCTTTTTCAATCAACGATAGAAACTTTGGATTAATCCTCCTTAACTTCTACTTGAATGGTTTTTCATTTTCTTTGAGTGGAATAGTGTGTTGGATGAGAATATTTTCATATAATTTTATATCCTCATATCTCCAAGAAAATACATATGTAAACTCCTTCAACTATTATGCATACTTCACTTCTCCTTTGCTTTCAAAATGTTAGAAACTTTAACCAAAATTGGATCATCTTTAGTCCCCAAATTTTAGTCTTCCATCTCCCCATTAGTTGGCATGATTCTAGGCTTAACAAACACATCATTTGAATAAAAAAATCTCTCTAACGTAATTAAAAATCTAAGGGTTATATTATTATTTAACTGAATTTTATCTTTTCCAACAACAATATTCAAGAAAAAAATTGTTTCATAATATTTATTTGTGGCCCCATCTTCATATTTTTCAATCTCATCATTTCCTTCAATAAATATTCTAATTTTTTTATCGTCTTTGAAAACTTGCCAATGTCTACTATTTTCGGAGATAGAAGGCCTATTTCTCACATTGATCTCATATTTTTCATTAAGATAGATAGGAATTATAAATGCAATAGCAGTTGTGGCTAACGAGTCTACAAATCCATTTTCTTCTCTATGTACAAGAGATATTTCATGTTCAGAGAAAAAATTAGAAAACAAATACCATATCTTGTTCTACTAAGCCCTCATCCTTGGATGTCATGTTTGATAAGTGCCTTTGACTTGGTTCACAATTAGCTCTAAATCTCCAAAAACATGAACTTTCTTCACTTTCTTCTCTCTTAACAGATTCAACCTAATAATCAAAACTTCATATTCTTCAATGTTGTTTGTGCATTCAAATTATGATTTGTGTGAATGTAACAGGCTGGTATAATCTGGTGAAACAGTCCAAATTCCTACCCCAAAACCCTTCTCACAAGTAGACCCATCAAAATATAAATTCCAAACTTCATCTGAAAAAGTTTGAACTTGTTTTTGTTGAACACTCACCTCAACCTGTTATGATACTTCCCCAATACTTCCCCATCAATAAAAAAATAATTAAAGAAAATTTGGGATCCCACATTTGTATCCACCACATAAATGTATGATTATATGGTTGAGTTATACTTCTTACCATATAGGCCATTTGGACTTCTCTATATAGCATTTTTAACTCACCAAAGAACAGGATTGATGCATAAGACATGTCCATTTGCAATGCTCCTCCTAATCTTTCTGCCCCAGACTGAGAAAAAAACATGCCAAATATAGCTGGAATATCCACTACCACTATGTCTATCATTACACAGGTATTTTTTCCAAAGTTACAACTAGATATTTGATCGACCCTAAAAATTTTACTTTTCTGCAATCAAATTAGAACAATTCCTTATAAGGTCTGGTAATCTGAACTCCTAAATGGTCCATGACTGACTTATGTGTCAGGTTGTGTGAAGCTCTAGAGTCCAACATAGCATTATGAAGGAACATATCGTGTATTTTTAGACTTACATAGAATGGGGGAACATCATCATTTATACTAGTGACATGTGGACCAAAAAAAAAATTAGGAGCATCATCATCTAAATTTAGGGAATCTTGTGAATTAATATTCACCTAATCACTCTCTGAAATTTTAACCATTAAAAAGATTATTTTTCTGTATTGTTCATTTCTTAAAAGTTCAACAAAAGGAATGGATATTTTTAGCTTACCAATTTCACTTTCCTGATTGAAAGTTGACTATGTTTTTTCGAATTCTTTGATCTTCTTCTTAGCTTCTTATATTTTTCTTGGTCTATCTCTTTTAGGCTCGTCTGCTTTCTTCAATATTTCCCTCCTTGATTTAGCGGTTTTTTTTTGTGGTGGAGTCTTAATATGAACAATCCAACCTGTGAGATTGTACTATCTCTGAAAATATGCTACTGCATTATTATAATGCTATTGATAAACTACTAAATAAAAAATGTGAATGTTATCCTTTTCTTCTGAGCAACGAGTAGAAATAGCATGCTCCTCCTTGGTAGCAAACACTTGTGTTTATTTATCATCAAAACATTCAATCTGATTATATTCTTCCTTAGTGACATCCCCATCAACAAACCCCTCTAGAAAAGGAGGTTGAAAAATAGCTTGCTTATCCTCATGACCCTTTTTCTCTCTTCGATGATTTTGAGAACCTTGAGGTCTCCTGAAATTCATATTTCTCACCTGAGGTTAATTTTCAGCCATTGAAGGAGTTAGCTTATCACACGAATTTTCCATTGTCTTCAACATCACATCGGGTGAAGAAGATGATTATTCTTTGAATAACACTCTTCTCTTATTTTTCATTTTTTCATTCTTAGCCAGAAAACTTTCTTCTAATCCAACTACATTACTTTGCATTTCTTCCGAAGTGGCAGTATTCCTCTCTCAAAGTTCATAGGCCAATTCGACATCAAAGTCATCGGGGTAATGCAACAAGGCTAATCCAGGGGGGGTTTATCTCGGTTGGAAATGAATTGTAAATTATGTTAAATTTGGTTGTGAATTATTGAACTAACTCCCCTAAATCCCTTTTTAGACCTTCATATTAATTTAAAATCTGCAAGTGATTATTCTTCACCTTCCACCTAGTGAGATTTTTTTTTCAAACTACTAAAAATTATTGATACTTGTTGTAGGTATGGATATAAACCATCTCTTTACCTCTGCTGGTATAACTTGTGTAAAAATTCTCAATTTTACGTCCTCATGGTCAAATTCCTATAAATCAATAAAATCATTAAGCTTGTCTACATGTTGTTGAGCTCTGAAAGGCCCAGTGCCATCAAACTAGATCAAGCAATGTCCATAATTCGAGGGGAGTTAATGCAATGGACCTTGAAGGTTTAAAGGTGCATATGTAGTAGCCATAGTGTCGAGAGATGAAGTTACAATGACAGTAGGAGTTTGAAAAGAAGATGTCAAGGGCAATGAGACTGTTGCTGTAGCAGTTGATAAAATGGGATTATGAAAACCCACAGAAAACAGAGTGGTTGAAGCAGAAAAAGATGGAATAAAAAATGGAAAGGTTGAAGAACTAGCCAAAACTACATGTATTTGATGGACCTTTTTTTTCTAACTTCTAAAAGTGAGACCAAATCGCTTGGTCTTGTGGTAGTAGATCTAATTGTGGGATGGAAAAACTAGGAATCAAGGTCTTTAAATTTGTTTGATCAAGGGAGTGTGATATTATTTTTGGACTTAGATATAAATATAGTAATTTCAAATTTAATATCAAGTTGTAAATCCTCAACATCTTCAACCTTTGTAGGTAATGAATGAGACCTTTCTAACTGAATCGTACCTGATTTCTTTGGAGCTTTCCTCTGAGTATGGATGCCTATATGAGCCATAACTTAATGAACTTATGATTATCGTTTCAGGTATTATGTTTGTCGGCTCCCTCCTTCCCCTCATTCACTCCATCCTTTCCATTCTTTATTTATAGTCGTGGGTTTCCTCTCTTATTTGTAGGTTTACTCCTGAAGATGAGTCTTGTTCTAGACATGAAACGTAGATAGAAAAATGAACACTGTGGACATTCGAAATTCTCTATCTCAATAAGAAAAAATTATATTATAGAGTGGAGATGCAAGAGAAAACACCTTCCAACCAAAACTAATATCCAAATCTTTGTTTTTCCTCAGAGATCTGATCTTAGACAATAAAATCATTTGGGGAAAATATTCCTTTCATTCCCCAGAAAAGGCGCCAAAATTATATCACTTAGAGAAATCCCTAGCAGCGGGAAAAACTTGAAGATAACCTCAAACCTCTTTGAAATTCAAATCTAGACCTTCAACGTGAAGAGGGATCTCTCCCTAAACTCAACTACTAAACTTCACAATAGTATATGGTTTATAATAATTCCTATGGCCAGATTTATTTAGGAACAATTGAGTTTGGTTGGACTATGATAAAATTTCACCATTGGGCATGGAGTCCGACCCGTACAGGATTATATAATAATATTTTTCAGTGAGAAAAACACAAAAGCGAGGTAGTGATAATTCCTTTGACACTTCAAGGAATTTGGAAATAAAATGAAGAAAATCAATACATTCATTAAGTGAAAATCAATTATTAAATGTCTAAGAATAAATAAACATGGAGCATAAACCTATGAGTCCCAATTTCAAACACTCATTATTCGATACATGAGGAAAATATTAAACCAAGAAGATAGACAGGGAATCATAACACAGTAATTTATGAAAACTTCTCATGAAGACTACTTTCATTAAAATTTGATCAGTAATACACAAAAGATGTTATCTTTTCAAAAAAGGTTCCAACCCTTTCTTCTTCTTTAGAAACTACTTATATATAAAATACAATAGCTAAATAGGCATGTAGCTAAACTTAATTATAGTAATCCAAAAATAACAATGGATATCATTTAGGTACATGCATGTATAAAATATCTTCAAAACATATATGATTTTCAATCAAAACAACTTGTTGTAATTTGTACTAAAAATGAGGTTGAAAAATGCATCGTTGTTGTGCCTCCTTCGCTATGAATTAGGCCTTGTTATCCCTTCAAAAACAGTCTTCTATTGCGTACCTCCTGCCTTCTTTGGTACCCTTCCCACAATTCACTAATAATGTCGTTGTCAACATTTAGCTATCGGAACAAATAATTTCTTTAACGGGCTGACTGTCAATGTTTTCTTTCATACTGTTCTCCAAAGTGCACTGAAAATGAAACTATCAGTGCTCCTGTGTGCCTTCCTGTTCTAAATGGTCACAAGCGCTTTATCGATGACAGACCAAACATTCACTTTGATAGTGAAAGATTAAAAAACCCAAAAATATGGCAACCAACTCTCAACTAAGGGTACTAGTTGCTTCCAATAGAACATGCACCTTAGTCATCGTTTACCTTTTGCTATGTCTAGTCTCCATGGGGATTTTATTCTTGGTTGTGTTCATTTTATTTGACCCTTTTGAACATGTAGCTCTATCCATGTTTATGATTAGATCCTTTAATTTAACGTTACTTTCGCAAGATTTGGGTTTTTCTTCAATTTTATATTTAGTCTAAGTTTGTTCAAAGCCCTAGTGTGAGGCTTTTCCCCCCTTGAACATCTCAAACATGGTAGGCTATTTTTAATTTGAAATTCCTTCCTCATAGGGCTCATTCATATTTCTTTTGGTTTTCTCTGGAAATTAGCTTTATGTAGGTGAGCCTTCAGATGGATCTTCAATATAATAGTTTTACGTAGGAGGATTCACATTTGGAGAATTCATGGTCGAAGCAAGGTTGAATGGATATGCCTTTTTCAGCCTATCACTCCTTATAGAACAAATTTTAGGTATTTGAGGAAAATGAGGTAAGGGTTTCTCTTCCTTCTTTTGACTTCTGGTCTGCATAATGGAAGTTCCCTGAGAGGAGGTTCTTGCCTGGGTTTTTTATTTGTTTAGCCTTTTTTTTCGTACCCTTTTTCCTACTTGATTTAGACTTAGGAGGCTGGGGTTTAAACCCTCCTCGGAATAGAAAATGACCCCATGTTCTTCTGACCTTTATTAATTGGTTTTTAATTAACAGTGTTATGAAATATTTATTACAAATGAAATGTGAAGACGGGCATGTCCTAGTTCTAACCCAAGCAGCCATATGCTTCAAAATTTCTAATAAAAAGGTAACATGCATTAATTCTCATGTTTCCAACCAAATGAGCCAGGAAACGAAAGTGATATAGATTTACCTGATTATAGTGACATTCACATGTGAAATTCGATGGAGTAATTCACAACATCCAATTCCATTTGCCTTCCAACCTCAACCTCTGCAACCCTACCCTCCAATTATTTTCTTTAAATCATTCCTTTAGGAAGAAAGGAACATCAATTCCAGCTAAGACGCGACTCCTAAAGGCTTTCTCTCCATCTGCAGGGAGATTTGAAACCTCTAAAATTAACTCCTCTTTCACCTGGAATTAAATCCCTCAAACATCCACTGGTTATCCTTCGAAACCATGGGAAAACGCTCATGCAAACTCATCGTGAAATTCGGTGCACCGCTTGAAAAATTCCTCCCATCTCCCCCATCGAAACTGTTGTTGAATCTCCCGGTAGATCTCAAGAAGATTGAGCATCCTTGATTCACTTATGTTCAACTTCCTACTTTTCCCCATTGTTTTTATAGTCTAGCAAACATGCATAACAAAGGCTCAAGATTCAATCCTGGATCTCCACTGAGTAACTTCAACATAACTAGTTTCTGGCGATAAAAGATAGCAAAAATCACAAATGAAATCAATAATTACTATATGGGGAAAACTTATTAGCAATCATGTTTTGACATATGTGTTATGATAACTTATTGGTAAGTAAAAAAAATATCTAACCCTTCAATGATTACAATTCACCCACATACCTCTTCTTGCGGCGGAAACAATCCTTTCAACACATGTTTACCTCTTTCCAGACTTACCAGAGTGTGATCATATAATATTCTTATTTTTCTGACGTGGAACATGTTAACACATTTCAAAATGGAAATTCAAATTTCAAAATTTTGGTGTTGATACCCTAGTTACCCACAAAAATCCATCTTTCTGCATTTTAAAACACCTGATAACATTAACACTCCTATTGTCAGCGTATTTATATAAAACAAAAAAATTTGAAATCAAAATAGCGTTGATAGTCCCATTATCAACATTGTTTCCTATTTGTTACTAATATTTCGTTGACACTATAATTGTCAGCATTTTAAAAGTTTCAAATTTAAACAAATGTGGTAACACAGACCATTATACGAGCAACAAATACTTGATAGAGATCTTGATAGAGCATAAAATCGCAGTACATTTATGCAAGTCCTACCCAATTGTTGTCATATTCTGAATTAAGTTATAATATGGGTGACAGATATGGTCTCCAACCATATTTATGGTGACCATGATAGGCTAGAGAAAAGAATCCTTTTGGCATATGTTGGTCTTATTTAGAATGGTTCTCGAATCAATTTGGGGGGCTAGGGAGGTCTCTAATCAAAGGTTCACATGGCAAAGAAGGAGGATCAACAGTCATATGAAGGAAATGTCACAAGAAAGAAGTTTCGTAACCCTCACTTGGCCTACAGGAACAACACCCCATATCACCACCTGCAATCTAGATGTCATGCACCAATTAATATCAGGGCTGCTACAACTGCCATGGATGACAGGAGGAGTGGAAATACCTAGTTCTCAAGAATCTTCAATCAAGCCTCCCATTTTATCATTAATGGTAGTGTTAAGTGGCTTTCTTTGGTTTTCATAAAAACTCACTCTACACTTCCTTCTACTGGAAATGTTGCTAAAATAAATCTTAAAATACATGAAATGGTTTCAAATTTTTATTAAACTCCTTAGTTGAAAATATATACCATTCTAGGTTCATATTGAAGTCAATGTGATTGATTTAAAATGGATCTTGGAACAACATATTGGAGTTCCTATAGCCTTTTAACATCTTATTTATGATGGAAAACAACTATTAGACTCTTTCCATGTGAGTGAATGTGCAACATCTCTAGGAATTTGTTTCTATTTTTAGTCTTGAGACTACGTAGGGGAGAAATGGGTTCAATAGGGCCTTCTACCTCAACCTCATGCAAAGACATTTCATGTGTTAAATATCCCATCTCAATGGTCCAACCCCAAACTCTTCCAAGGTTGTGCATTGTAGAGAAAATGGAGGAAATTCTTGCTTTGTAAATAAAAAAGGCAAAGATGAATCATCTCTTTACATTCCTATAATCTATGTTTTTCATCTATAGATTCAACGAATTCTCACCAAAGTCAAAAGTATTGCATCAGTAGCTCTATACAACGTAGATAAAAAATTGTGATATTTATATCTTTTCTAAAGGATTTTCATTGTGCAGTTTGATTCCCAAGAAGGTTATGAAAAATGTATGACAAATGGGTCTTGGTTTCGGTGAAGAGCAGTGGCTCTTCCTTATTCCATGGTTTTCAAAATTTTATCCCTCTAACATGATTGTAACCAAAATTCTAGTTTGGGTTAGGTTGTCACATCTCCTGCTTCTTTTCTAGCATCAGAAGTCCATTTAGCACATTCAGAATACTCTAGGAAAATTTATAAATTAATAGTGAATGATTACGGCAAGGATTATATTTTCCCATCTATATGTGGAAATACATCTGAGTAAAGGTCTACCAAATATTATTTTTCTAAATCATAGAATTTTCCAATGGATCCAAACTATAGATTATGAAAACATGGCCTTCAAATTTCATTCATGTTTTTAAATAGGCATCTCCAAGATTTGTGCCCTTAGGTAAAAAAACTTCCAAAAAAGAAAAAGGGATAGGTTCATAAATCCTAAAATTGGTAGCCACATGAACCCATTTTCTCAAAGGAAGAGGAAGAGGAGATCAAGGAAAGCCCCCTCTCTATAGATGATATGCACACCCAAAATCCATTTTCCAATTCACAACATTTGCATAACATAAGATACAGATGAAACTCATGATCTTGGTACAAAAGGAACATTGACACTTAAATATGATAAGATAGTGGGAAAAAAAAAATATTACATGTGTCAAAAATTTCAGATTTAGATAAATAAAAAAATTGTGTGGTGGATGTGAAAGAGTTGGAAGCGATACCCCTAGATACATCATTAGGGAGTTGGAAAAAATGTGCAAATATAGAAGGGAAAGAAGAAGTTGAGAAATTTTTATAAAACTTGTATTTTTAGTTGATTTATTTTATTTTTTGGGTTGAAAGAAATTTTATCATTTTTAAAAGACTTTGGTTTTTCTCTTCTGGAATAATTTAGGCATCTAGAAAATATTATTTTATTTCCTCGGTACAATATAATTATGATTTTTTTCGAGAAAAATAAAAATCACATTAAAAGAGATTTAAATAATGATGATTCATATTAGTAACCATAACACTTCAAATAATATATGTAGTGGTTGAAAGAGCCATCTCAAATGTGGAAAAGCCGGTTAGGAAATCAAGCCGCTTCGTTCTTGATAGACATGTTCACAAAGAAACCAAGGACTAAATTCTAGACCTGGGAAATTCCACTACAACTAGGACTGCCTCTTACATGCAAAATATTAATCTCTACTATCATATCAAGGCTCTAATGGGAAGAGTCATTATTGGTATAGAAGATATGCAATAAGAGTGGATTATATGTATGAAAGAACTATTGGAAAAAGTTGAAAGTTGATAAGATCAATAAAAAGTTCACACCTTTTTCTAAAAAATAAAAAAAATCTTCCTCTGACAATGAGACTGAGCCACAACCACCAATCTAGGTAAATACTCCACGTAAATACTCCTCAAGAAGAAACTTAAGTGAAAAAACTTAGGTGAGCGAGTCACTTGCAAATTCATGTTGATGTTATCTTAGTATAGAGTGTATTTTCTCTGTTAGATATAATTTTAATTTAAGAATTCCTAGATAGTGAACAATATTAGTAATATTAAAATTTTGAACCCATGATACATGTGTGGTTTCCCAAGTGGAGGCTGAAAGAAAAAAGTCTTTCTTAAAAAAACCATGATATTTCAAACATGATGTTTGAATTTAATTAATAAGCATAGTAAAAATAAGAGCAATTTCTCTATGAAAAGGGTAATAAATAATAAAAATACGTAATTCAATTCATTTAAATATGTTGTATTATAATTTATTTTTATTTATAAAATCTAAACCATTTTTTTGAAAAAAAATTATAATCCACATGTCACATTTATAAAAAAAAATATAACCATTTTACTATATAAATTAAATTAAATATGATTAATATGAATAACTATAATATTTCATAACTTCATATTTAAATTTAATTAGTATATATAATTAATGCAATACATAATTAATTACAAAAATATAAAATATATCAAAAAAATTCTTACTCAATAAGGTTTTAATAAAATTAAAAATAAGAATAGTTATGTGAAATTTATCTCCTTAGGATGTGGATCTACGACCTAGAAGTGTTACTTAAATAAAATATTTAAAAATGCATCTCAAAATAAACTTAGTATATATTTTAATAACAAATATGAGAAGTATATTAATAAAGAAAAACATTTCAATATGTATAATTTGATTAAAAAACATAATATTTTAATATCAATTATATATATAAAATTAATAAACAAAATATTTTGACGATTATATATATATATATATATATATATATATATATATATAATTTTGTTCTCAAATCAATAAAAACGGGTTGAAATTGCACATTTAACTATGTAGTTTATACTATCTAAGTGCCAAAGTGATTTTCAAGGAGTTAAATCAATTTTTGTATTCAAAATGCAACTTAAATAATGAAAAATTATGATCTGGTAAAGAATTATATGGTTGAAAAAACATTTATCAACTCAATAGATTTCATCCCTCTTAGCTAGATCCAAGTTTTAGATGGATATATATTGGTATATAATATAAATAATACTATGAAAAAAATAGCATGGATTATCTTAATTCTAAATCTACCAAACACTCAGAGGAATCAAACCTCACCCAAAAGAATCAAACCTCTCCAGCTCCAAATATTTTTTCAAGCTTTTCATTTAGAAAAATTTACATTTTGAGAGGTGGGGTCCCTCTCTACTCTAGGTTGATTCCAATTAAAATAGATCCATGGACGTAAAATAATAATTTCCACTAAGATTTCAGTAGATTTCAATTTAAAATTAACAAGACAAAAAAAAAATTCCTTTGAAAGGAACTCTACAATCAAATATGGGGAAATATTGTACTAAAATATTGAATGGAAAAATAATAATAATAATAAAGAATTTTGTTAGCTCAATTGAAAAATAAAAAAAAGAATAAAAAGAATAAATTTACAAATATTTTTATATTTAGAATTGTGAAATTTATATATATTATAAATATTATTATTAATAATTCACAATCAAATATGGGGAAATATTGTACTAAAACATTAAATGGAAAAATAATAATAATAATAATAAAGAATATTCTTAGCTCAATTGAAAAATAAAAGATAAAAAATAATAAAAAGAATAAATTTACAAATATTTTTATATTTAGAATTGTGAAATTTATATATATTATAAATATTATTATAAATAATTCATATTAACTTCAGATTTATAAAGCGCTGATATGAATTAAATTTTTTAATATGTAAACTTTTTTTAAAGTTTTGCACTAAAAAATATGTATGTATATTGAGAGATTTAATCCCTCATAAAACTTAGTAGATTAGGAGTTAAGATAGATCTAAGTTAGTATTTTTTTTATTAAATATTATTGAAGGTAAAAATGTTTGAATTGATTTTAAAATTATATATTTTTACTATATTTAAAAACATGTTTATCTTAAAAATATTATTATAACTTACATTGATATATGAATTAATAATAGTTAAAATTATTATTATAAATTATATTTTTGTATAAAATATTAATAACAAAATAAAACTAGCCAAGTTATATAAATTAAATGGTTGATAATCCATGCCAACTGGGGTTTGGTTCTGCTGTGAAGAGTGTGTTGTTAAGACACTAGTGATCAAAACGTTGGTGAAGGCTGTGTTGTTAATACATTGGTGATGAAAAGGAGTGTGTTGTTAAGACACTGGTGATGAAAAGGTTGGTGAAGAGTGTGTTGTTAAGACACTGGTGATCGTTCCAATCCCCCATAAGGTAAAAAAAGGTAAAGACCCGCATTACCAAGAAAACAAAAAAAATGGTTGATAATCCATAATAAGCATCAATCCAATTACTTCATCATACATCACAATTAAAATAAGAAAATTATTTTGTAATGTCATGGAAAAGACACGTAACAAAATTTTATTCAATCCCACTTTCTCATGAAAATTATTAATTTTTAAATAGACTTTGTTGCAATATGCTGGACCAATACCATGGATTTAGAATATTCTATGGAAGTCAAATCTCCACCTTCAACATAATAATTATTGATAACTAAATGAAAATTGTGAAATATTTATTCCAATTTCCAAAATAGACATGCCTATCAGCATAATTAGTTTATTTTTATGGGATGTATACAAATATTTTAACACGTTAATGACCCAAGACCTAGAATGATCTAGAAGAGTAGAATTGTCACTTAGGGAACATCAATGGTTTTTGTATAAAACTAAATAGCTATTCTTTAATAATTATCCCACAGAAATTTGAGAGGTGCTCTACAACCCAGTATATAGGGATGTGTAGATGTAACGTGTGTAATGTAAAATTTGGATATGTCGGGCTCAATATATAGAGATGTGTAGCTGTAATGTGTGTAATGTAAACTTTTGATATGTCGGGCCCAATATATAGAGATGTGTAGATGTAATGTGTGTAATGTAAACTTTTGATATGTCGGAGTGTATATAGATGTGTAGATGTCATGTGAGTAATGTAAACTTTTGATATATTTACCACTTTAATACCATGGGCCAAATACCATGGGCCAAATTATTATTAATACATGCCAAAAAAACATTATTAACCCTAATATTAATATTATTATTATTATTAATTCTAATATTCACATTATTTTTTTTTTTGTAAATTTGGTGGGACCGCACTATTTTCTATTTATAATTATAGGACAGGCTACACTTGTAATTATTATTAATTCTAATATTCACATTATTATATTATAATATTAATATTATTAAATTTAATTAATGTAAACTTTGATATGTCAGAGTGCATAGAAATGCACCACTTTAATACCATGGGTTGAATACAATGGGCCAAATACCATATTTATAAAGAGGTATGGTAAATAAATAGAATATAAACAAACCATAGGTATGGTAAATAAATAAAACCTCTTTTATATTTACTCCATAATCCTATTTATATTTAGGAACACTCAAAAAGTGGTTTTATTAAGGTGAATCCTCAGCTAAATACCATTGGCCAAATTAACGTACACTATATGCATTGCCTATCTCAGGTAACAATAAACATGTAAACATAAATGTAAAAATAATGTTTAATATTTAACATTTAAAATTTAATCTAATTAATCTAATGTCGGCCGTAATGAAAATTCACTTCTCTCCCTACATATATAAATTTAACACAGTGGGCCAAATACCATATTTTTCTATTTCTCTTCCATTTTATATTGGAGGGAAAAGAGAGAGAGGAGGAGAGAGGGAGGGAGATAGAAGGAGAGATGGAAGGATCAAGAGATGGAGTTGGATGGGGAGAGAGGGAGGGAAGAAGGAATACATAGAGAGTGAGAAGTGGAGGGAGAGATGAAGTGACAAGGGAGATATGGAGAGAGTGTGTATATGTTTTGGGGTGAGATAAAGAGATAAAGAAGGAGATATGGAGAGAAGGAGAGAGGGAGGGATATAGTAACATAGTTGGAGGGTGAAGAGAGAGGGAGATATATATGCGGGGAAGAAATGGAGAGAGAAGAAGGAAGAGGGGGGATGTGAGAGAGTGGAGAGATGGAGTGAAAGAGAGATGTAGTTCGAGGGGGGTGATAGGGAAGTAGATGGTGATTTATAATCCTATTTGATTGCTTGCACTAGATGCATTGATTTTAGTGTAGATGTTGATTTCAGTGTATAGGAGGAGAGATGGAGGGAAAGAGAGATGTAGTTGGAGGGGGGAGATAGGGAAGATGATTTCTTGCACTATATGCATTTATTTTAGTGTAGATGTTGAGAGAGAGAGAGAGAGAGAGAGAGAGAGAGAGAGTAACATAGTTGGAGGGTGAAGAGAGAGGGAGATATATATGTGGGAAAGAAATGGAGAGAGAGGAAGGAAGAGGGAGGATGTGAGAGAGTGGAGAGATGGAGGGAAAGAGAGATGTAGTTCAAGGGGGGAGATAGGGAAGTAGATGGTGATTTATAATCCTATTTGTTTGCTTGCACTAGATGCATTGATTTCAGTGTAGATGTTGGTTTCTAATATTATTTTATTACTTGCACTAGATCCATTGATTTCAACATATATGTTGATTTCTAATCTTATTTGATTACGTGCATTAGATGCATTGATCTTAGTGTAGATGTTGTTATGTAATCTTATTTGGTTGTTTGCATTAGGTGCATTGATTTCAATGTTGATGTTGATTTTTGATTTGATGTAATTGGATGTATATTGATGGTACATTAATTTTAAAGTGACTAGATTAAGATTGTGCATTGATTCCAGTGTAAGCACACAAAATTATTAACAATGTACATTAATATGATGATTTCTAATCTTATTTGATTGCTTACACTAGATGCGTTGTTATCAGTGTAGATGTTGGTTTCTAATCTTATTTTCTTACTTGCACTAGATGCATTGATTTCAGTGTAAATACAGATAATATCAAACTCTAGATCTAGAGTTATGTATTTACATAGGGAGAAAGAATTGGAGAGAGAGAGGGAGTGACAAGGGAGAAATAGAGGAGTATGTGTATGTTTGGGGGTGAGATAAAGAGAAAAATAAGGAGAGATGGAGGGAATGGGGGGAGAATGAGAGAGGGAGGGATATAGTAACATAGTTGGAGGGTGAAGAGAGGGAGAGAGAGGGAGATATAGAGAGAGATAGATGTGGGAGATAAAGGGATAGAGGGGAAGGAAGAGAGAGAGGATGTGAGAGAGTAGAGAGAGGGAGGGAAAGAGAGATGGATTTGCAGGGGGGAGACATGGAAGATATTTATTGCACTCGATGCATTGATTTTAGTGTGGATGGTGATTTCTAATCCTATTTTATTGCACTATATGCATTGATTTTAGTGTAGATGTTGAGAGAGAGAGAGAGAGTGTGTGTGTGTGTGTGTGTTGGGGAGGAAAGAGGATTGGAAGTCAAAGAGAGAGAGAGAGATAATTGTATTGCAAAGAGAGAGAGAGAGCAAAAGATAGAGGAAGGACAAGAGAGAGAACATGAGAGAGAGGAAGAGAGTTATGGGGGAAGAGAGAAAATTGGAGGGCAAAGAAAGAGAGAGAGAGAGAGGAAGGACGAGAGAGAGGAGGAGAGAGGGAGGGAGATGGAAGGATGGAGAGATGGATTTGGAGGGGGAGAGAGGGAGGGAAGAAGGATTACATAGAGAGTGAGAAGTAGAGAGAGAGATGAAGTGACAAGGGAGATATGGAGAGAGTGTGTATATGTTTTGGGGTGAGATAAAGAGACAAAGAAGGAGATATGGAGAGAAGGAGAGAGGGAGGGATATAGTAACATAGTTGGAGGGTGAAGAGAGAGGGAGATATATATGTGGGAAAGAAATGGAGAGAGTGGAAGGAAGAGGGAGGATGTGAGAGAGTGGAGAGATGGAGGGAAAGAGAGATGTAGTTCGAGGGGGGAGATAGTGAAGTAGATGGTGATTTATAATCCTATTTGATTGCTTACACTAGATGCATTAATTTTAGTGTATATGTTGATTTCAGTGTAGAGGAGGAGAGATGGAGGGAAAGAGAGATGTAGTTGGAGGGGGGAGAGAGGGAATATGATTTCTTGCACTCCATGCATTGATTTCAGTGTGGATGGTGATTTCTAATCCTATTTTTCTTGCACTATATGAATTGATTTTAGTGTAGATGTCAAGAGAGAGAGAGTAACATAGTTTGAGGGTGAAGAGAGAGGGAGATATATATGTGGGAAAGAAATGGAGAGAGAGGAAGGAATAGGGAGGATGTGAGAGAGTGGAGAGATGGAGGGAAAGAGAGATGTAGTTCAAGGGGGGAGATAGGGAAGTAGATGGTGATTTATAATCCTATTTGATTGCTTGCACTAGATGCATTGATATCAGTGTAGATGTTGGTTTCTAATCCTATTCTATTACTTGCACTATATCCATTGATTTCAATATAGATTTTGATTTCTAATCTTATTTGATTACCTGCATTAGATGCATTGACCTCAGTGTAGATTTTTTTTTTTAATCTTATTTGATTGTTTGCATTAGGTGCATTGATTTCAGTGTAGACGTTGATTTCTGATTTGATGTACATTGACGGTACATTAATTTTAAAGTGATTGGATTAAGATTGTGCATTGATTTCAGTGTAAGCACACAAAATTATTAACAATGTACATTAATATTTGTGTTATAGTAAATCAACCTATTAATATTGAAGAGCAAGAGAGACAATGTATGATGTTTAGTACAATAGTTCAAGCTAAATATTTAAATGCTTTATTATTTCAATTGTCCTTTTCATATAATCGATATGAAAAGATGACAAAACTAACAAGGGTGACAATAAGAATAGAAAAAGAAAATAATTTGAGATTGATCACAATGAAGACTATTTGTAATTGACTACATTCTTATAATTTTCATTTTCTATCATTCAACACTATTACATTGTCACTTTGCATTCAAAAAAATTATTTCGTCATTAAATTTATAATAGTATTTATCATCTCAAAAAACTGAGGTAACTAAGAAAATTTTAAAATTAAAATGACCAGATAAATATCAGACATATTTAGTATATATAAAATTATTATATTTATATTATCTGTATTTACATATTATTGATAAAATTAATCATATTTTCGATAGATTTTCCTTGTTTGCACCTCTAGAGATTTGATCCCTCTGGGCGCTTGATAGATCCAGAGTTAAAATGGATCTAGGCTGGTTTGATAACTAACACCGTGTTAAAATTTGTAGTGATAATATAATTTCCATGAAATATTTTAGACTATTTTTAGCAACAATCATCGATGAAAGGTTCATATTTATCTCAAAAGTAGTTATGACCATTCTTCCCTTTTAATTAAATTGATTAATTAAAAGTGTGATATGTAAGACATATGGTATTAGTAATCCATAATATTGGCGAGTGGTATTGTAACAAACCTCATTAATAGGTTATCATCATAATTAGTTTATTTTGATGAGATGTATACAAATATTTAAACATGTTAATGGCCCAAAACATAGAATGATCTAGAAAAGTATAAGTGTCACTTAGGGAACACCAATCAATTATTCCAATGGTTTTTGTATAAAACTAATTAGTTATTATTTAATAATTATCCCACAATAATTTGATAACTAATATCATGTTAAAAATTGTAGTGATCATCTAATCTCCATGAAATATTTGGACTTGCTTTAGCAATAATCATGGATAAAAGCTTCAGATTTATCTCAAAAGTAGTTGTGACCATTCTTCCCTTTTAATTTAATTGATTAATTAAAAATGTGATATGTAAAGCATATCGTATTAGTAATCCATAATATTGGCGAGTGGTATTTTAACAAACCTTATTAATAAGTTAAAAATCTAAAAAAAAAAGTGGGTTGAATCTCCATGATTAAGAATATTATCACATGGTTATATGTGTGTGTGTGTGTATAACTTATATTTCATTTATTTTCATAAATTAGTAACTAGTACAACCACATTCAAAATATTAATGTGGTTGATGTAGTAGAAGGCTTCATAAATATAACAAAAAAAAAGTATTGCAATCCGAAGAATGTCTTACTAATGCACACATTTACTTGATAAACTATGTATAAAAAGGTTATGGATCAACTTTAATTTGAGAAAAAAAAAGGAATTACACATCTTATTCTCAAATGGACCATTTTGCTAAATAAAAGTTTCTTATGCATAAATGAATGTTATAAATAATAATGAGGAACTTATTAGGATTGGAGTAATCTCAAATCTTTAGGAAATTGGTGGGTGGGGAGCCACGTGGCACGAATCTATTTTTTTAAATTTATTAAAAGTAATGGACCATTTTGGTAAATAAAATTTGATTATATATAAATGAATGTTATGAATAATAATGGGGAACTTATCATGAAGGAACTTATTAGAATTGGAATAATCTCAAAATCTCTAAGAAATTAGTGGGTGGGGAGCCACCTGGCATATATATATTTTTAAATTTATTAAAAGCCAATGGAATCTAATAAACTTAACACACTACACCCTTTGATAAGAATTCAAACGAAACATATTTCTTCACGTGCAAATTTCTTTAGAGTGTAAAATACATTATGTTATTTTTCATTGTTTGAATTGTATTTTTGAATATTAAATAAATTATATATGACAAAATAAACTTTTTAACTATAAAAACTTATTTTTTCATGATATATATATATATATATTACATAACATGTACATCGATACATTTTAAGACACAAATTAAAATGGTTTTTTATTATTAACATATTTTTAAGTATATGTCAATATTAATTAGTATTAAAATATTTTATTAATAACTAAATTATAAGATTTAAATATCTTACTCAAAAAATTACTTCGAGACATTTTCAAATTTTTTTAATTATAAAAGATATTATTTTTCTATTTAAAACATAAATTTTAACTTTCATTTCTATATTAAAAAAACCAAAAAATCTCTATCATCATAAGCTATAGAATGAGCCTTCCTTTCAACAATGCTATCACTCATTTCAAAAAACAAAATGATGAGTCAATCAATATTATAATGATGAGCTATCATAGTGGAATTTAATCCGCGCATGATTGCATCCGTGTAAGGATACAACCAGTAAGTTGAAGAAGTTCAGTGTATGGAATAGACAGATTAAGTAAATAAAGGCAAACCGGATCTTATCAGAAATATTCAGTTCGTTAATGAAGAAAACTAATTGTTTAGCGTCAGCTTTCCTGAGTTACTACAACAAACAGCAAAAACTGAATTACTTTAATAAAAAAAACTAATTGTTTAATGTCAGCTTTCGCTTCTACTGCAAAAGCTGAGAGTTGCTCTTATCGAATGCTTTATATATATAGAGAGCGTGTAGATCCCTATCCCGACCCACCAACCGTAAAAGTAAAAAACTAATTGTTTAGTGTCAGCTTTCGCTTCAAACCGCAAAAGCTCATGTTTCCTCTTATCGAATGCTTTAGATCCCTATCCTCAAAATATATATATATATATATATATATATATATATATAAGAAAGACAATATAGCATATTTATAATATGCATATGGTATAATATAGCATTTTGAGATTATGACAGATATTTCAGAAACAATCAGACTTTATATTAAAACAAACAAAAACAAATTGTTATAATCATTTTTATTAATAAAAGATGATATTTTTTTAAGAATATATACTTATCCTCACTTAACTATAGTCTATTCTTTTCTCATATAACTATAGTCTATTCTTTTCTCATATAGGCCAAGTACATAAACCAAACAAACTATTGTAATCACTTTTACTAATAAAAAAATGTTTTTTTTTAAGAATATATATATATATGATGAAGTACATTCCTATCCTCACCCAACTCTATTCTATTCTTTTCTCAAATAGGCCATGTACATAAACCAAATATTTACATTAAATATATATGCTGTAATGATTTATTATTTACTAAAAAAAATAGATTATAAAAGAAAGTATAGTAATTTTATAATAAGTTATTTTGTTTATAGCAAATTTAATTAAACTGAGATGATTTATACATAAACTACAAGTATAAATAAAGTTTTACTATATATGATAAAATATTAATTTTAATATGTTTTTCTAATTTAGAATAATTAATTAAAAATTGTTTTTGGCTAAATTTTAATATATATTAAAAAATTTACAAAATTAGATAAAGTGTTTTTTAATAATTTATATTATAAAAATTTATAGTTGGTTCTCAACAAGTATCTCAAGTACAATTGGAAACACACTTTTATAAAACAAATATATTAACTTCCACTCAACTAGATATTTTTTCATGCTAACAATAACTCACCACAAAATTAAAATTTTGGAAAGTGACCACCTCAAAAATTTCAAAACTTTATGCATCATATAATTCAAATTTTATAATAGAGGGTCAAATGGTCCTGGACATTGCTTTGCATCTACTTCCAACAAACCATTTGATTTTTGCAAGGGACGCTCGCATGTGGCACAAACCAATTACTCTCCCATATGTTTAAAATAAAAAATCTCATGAGTTGAGGTTATGGGATGGGGAAAAAGGTTATTTCTCTATTAATAGCTATTGTTTTAATTGTTAACAAGGTTCCTTTATTGGCCATGGCATTTTCATATTCATTATTAGTCTAGAGAATAGCAAATATTTTTGAATACGAGAAATAGGCCTCTAAAATTCTAATTTTCTTGATCACACAGTGTAGTTTATTGTCTCGTGGAAGATAATTGGTAGCCTTATATTGAATGATCAACTGAGTGTCTGCGAGCATTGTAAGGACATTATACGCTTGGTCTGTGATTAGAAAATTCCCTATAGGAAAGCATGTGCTCCTGCTAGATTATTAGACAACAAATCAATACCCCAAGCATAGTCCATTTTGTTGTTTCCTCTAGGGCAAAAGATCACCCCCCAACTCCTCTCACCCATGGATTATTTTTAGAAGCTCCATCAAAGCAAAGGATATGTGAAGATTGTGAATTAATCCAATTTAAAAATTCATGTTTTGACAGATGCATTTTCCACAATTTCTGAGAGGCAATATGAAAGGAACATGAATAAAGGGAAATATGAAAAAAAATTGCCTCGTGGTTCATATTTTTGAGACATGAGACCAACATGCCTTGAAAAGGGATGGCGAATTAGTAGCTATAGTTTTTTGAGATAATTTATGGTATTGAAAGACGCTTTTATTTCTAACTATCCAAACTTTCCAACAAATATATTTAGGCAAAGCAACCCAACAATGCTTGAAGAAATTTTCACCTTACATTGATACTGAATGATGATGACCCCAAGAGGTGAAGTACTCACTTATTGTGGCTAGCCAAACCAATCGATCCTTAGGAGGATGCGAAGAAGTTTTCCATACTGAATGAATGAAGTGACATTCCATGAACAAATGAGAGATATACTCTTCCTGAGAAAAACAAAGAGGGCACCAAGAAGGACCAATTATTCCCCTCTTTTTAGAATTTCAGCAGTTAAGATCTTGTTATGAAATAAAATCTAGAAAAATATATTAATTTTTGGGGAATTTTTTAGAGTCTAACTTTTTCCCAAATGCGATATTTTGGAGGGATTCCTTATGGGAAAATTAGTTGCATATATCCTTCTTTGACTGAATATTCAAAGGATTTCCATTTTCTTTTGTATTCTCCTTATGTGCAGGAGTACAACTAGGAAGGTTGTCTTTCAACAAGGAAGTTAATTTTTGAAAGGGAAACAACACACTTTGAAGATCAAATCCTTTAAATCTACTATTGTAAATTCAGCTAGAGATGTTTGCAAGTGAATGTTTACTTTGAGAGGACAACCAAATTCGAGGAGGCCTAAATTATGGATTTCAAGCTAGTAGAGGGTTGTTGAGGATCCCATTGTTATAGATATTTATTTTCATCCCATCACCTTGAATCCAGGTTAGCTTCTCCTTATTGAGAAAGATGGTTTATGATTCAAGCTTAAAAGTGGTGAACCTCCCTAATCACAAACATGAGAATTCAAACATTGCAACCAATCCCCATAGAAGTATTTAAATTTAAGAAACTTCTTCCAGCAATCATTAGGCTGAGATATTAACCTCCAAATCAATTTTACCCCAATTTTCATACTAACTACCAATGGATCTCTAATACCTAATCCACGATGCAATTTGGGAGGAAAATGAGCCACTTGACCAAATGAAAAATAAAATGTTATATTTTCCTCCTTAACATAGAAGTTTACAGATCTCTTTAGACATAAGCTTTTTAATTCTTAATAGAGCTAAAAGGAACGAGAATTGAAACAAAGGAGGTTATAACAAAATTTCTTGAATAAGAACCACATGTCTAGTTGGATTAAGCCAATGAGCTTCCCATTGGTAAAATTTAGATTTGAGGTAAATTAGAAATAATTAGAGCAAAATATTTAGAAGAGTGGGAATTTAGCCATATACTAATATCCAAATAACTAAACTCATCCTAAGTGTCGACTATTTAAAATTTTAGAATACATTTTATCTAGTCTAAGAGGTATTTTTTGACATTCCATGAATATATTTTACTTTTCCCCTTGTTTATATTCCCTTGAGAGACTTGAATAAATTTATCCAATATTGAAAGAAATATAGAAGCTATAATAGTTTAGGAAATCCCCAATAATATTGTTTCATCAACAAATTGATCATGATTTAAATTTTTTATACCTAGACCAAAGTGGATACTTAGAAGTATTTCTCTTCGCATTTCAAGGTCTAACCTTATGCTTAAGGAGTATTCCATTATGATGAATAAAAATGGGGAAAGAGGAAAACCTTGTTTCAATACTCTTGAAGCTTAAAAAGTACCTACAGGTCCCCCATTGACCAAAGGAGATATCCAAGTGTTTGAAATGCAAGTTGCAACCCATTGCAACACCTATTCTTCAAACCTAAATTTTCTCATCACTTCAATCAGAAACTAATGTCAAACTTGGCGAAAATAATTAGCCATGTCAATTTTAATAACTATCCCTTTTTCAATACGAGCTTAACTTGAATGGATCACTTCTTGGACAAGGAATATGTTATCCACAAGTTCTATATTTCTCACAAATCCTCTGTGGTCATTTTATATCAAGATTGATAAGAGAGGTATGATTTCTAATGTGAAAATTTTAGAAATCAACTTGGAGGACATATTCCAAAGGAGAGATAAGTCTAAAATGAGAGAAGGAGGAAGGGTTAGCCTCTTTTGGGACCAAAGTGAGAAAGGATGAGTTGATACCCCCTGTAATATGCTTATGCTTGATGGAATAATTTATCATTCTGCAAAGGTAAAATTTAATGATATCCCAACATTAATCATAAAAATGTGTTGAGAAATCATTCGAAGTTGAAGCTTTATCTATGTTGAAACAAAGTGAGACATTCCATACCTCTTATTTTGTAATAGGTTGTAGCAAAGCCTCATTATCCTATTTGGAAACTATATGTTTTAGGGCCCTATATTACTAGTGTAGTCACTTATTGTTGTTAGTGTAGCCAACTTATTGTTATTGTTGTGCCCTTGCAGTCCCCATATTGTTATTATTACGCCCTTACATTATTATTGTTAGGTTGGCTAGGATTATATTGTGACCCCATGGACTCCTATATATATAGAAAGGAGTTTTTTTCATTTATGTCATCCAAGAATTGTTCATTTATGTAATGTAAAGGAGGTTTCCCCCTCGAAGTGGCTAATTTATAAGGTGTTGATCTCTCTTTTATTCTATTTTGGAAGCTAGTTTCATAACATTTGGTACTAGAGCTTTGGATTCTAGGGTTTTGCTGCTTCAAATAGGTAATTGTGGCATTTTCTCCATAATTTTTTTTCTACGAAGGTTCAAACACTAAAAAAAACATATGTGTGAATAAATCTTGAGGAACTTCGTGTAGAAATTTTAGATCTTGCTTCGTAATTTTTAAGAGATATGATCTGTGGAAGTTAGGGTTTTTGCAGGCTCCCAAATTTCATCTCAAAGAGGTGACCTTGGGAAAATATTCATAACCCTCTCTCTGAGCATCAGATTGAAATTCTGTAAAAAATAACCAAAATTACACAGACTGTAGTTTCCTTTATATTAATTTTAGAGCCGAAGGAGAAAACAGTGACATGTGGAACACCGTACCATTTATCTCTACAGAACTAGTCCATAATTAGGTCATTGTGGGAGATTGGACATAACTTTGTCTTCAATAATCCATATCAGGTTTGCACTATTGAATTGGAAAGAGATTAAAAGGGCTACAAAAGGGCTGAAGATAAAAACTTGGCTATCCAAAATTAAAGAGATACATTAGTTTCGATCTCGAGCTCCTCAAAATCAAGAAAAAGGTGTGTATTGCTTTTTAAAATTTCATAAGTCTTGTTTGAAAAATCAGTTTGAAGTGATTCCAAGGGCATATTGAAGCATAGATATCTATATTGGGTTCGAAAATTTCCCCTAAAAAAAATTCAACAACCATTAAGCCCTCATAAGTCTCTACTATGACTCATGAAGAGGAAGAAGTTCAATATGATATATCAAAATTACAAGAACAAGTGCAACAAATTTTGGTCTCGCAAAGAGTAATAAAAAATGAAATGGAAGCTAAGATGGATAGCTTGAAGAAAGGTGTGGAAGATAAGATGGATGGTTTGAAGAAAGACATGGAAGCTGATATTTTGATATAGCACACACACTAGTGTGGCACCAACAGGTCCTAGCGATACATTACTATGAAGGCCAATTTTAATTAATTAAATTGGATTAGTGTATAATTTAATTTCCCTTAATTGCATTGGGCAATAAAATTTAATCTTATCTCATGATCTCTTGTAATAGTTAGTTGAGTGTGATAAACTTTGTTAGTTCATGTATTTCAAGTTGAGGGTGGTTGATGAGGCATGCAAAGCAATTCTAGTAGTTATGGAGTTCTAATTGCAATTGGTGCATTAGTTTAATGCATGAGTAATAAGTTAAGTTTGTTAGGTGAGCTAGAGTCAGTTGAGCTAGTTGTAACTGTTTGATGCATTACTGAGAGATCAAGTGAATTAAATATTATTTAATTCACAATCAATCATCTACCATGCAACTGATGATTTACTATTAATAGCTGCATGCATGTCAGTTTGAGTGGAGACCCAGTTGAGACAAAGGTTAAAGGGATGTTAACTATCAGTAGTGTGATTAGTAGGTTACCCACATGCAACCAGACATCCATTGGATTTCCCATGATCCTTGTGCAGTTTTGGAAGGAAAAAATTCCTAAAGAATAAGGATTTCATTCATCAAGAATTGCGCAAGCAAGGTAGACTATTTAGAGGCTAATAATTGGCTAAGTGTTAGTAAGTTTTGTCCAGGACAGTGTGAGACAGTTGTGAGAGTGCATGAGACTCTTATGAGAAGAGTGAATTGTAATTTTTTCATGATTCCATGGTGAATATAAAATAGAATATAGATGGGTTTTGAGGTGAAAACTTTCCCCTGTAAATTATATGTGTTGTGATTTTATTTGATTCTTTCTTTGCTTAATATGATTGGAGATTGTGTTTAATTTCCACAATTAATTTGTAGAAGGATTTAGCATCTATATTTAGTACATTGTTATATCGGATTGAATCCATTGATATACACATGTTTGGATAATTTCTACATGGCATCAGATCACAGGAAATCACTATAGTGGAGAGAAGTTGAGTTTGTGACTGAATAAAATTCGAATTTGAAAAAGTGTTCTTGGTGTGACAGGTGAATCAAGATCAAAATGACTTCAATGGCTTGAGATTGGAGTATGCACTCGAGGGAATTTATAACTATATTGCATGGAAAGAAAACAAGGAGGCAGTACTAGAGGAGAATGGGTTGAGGTAATTCATTGATAATGATGTTCCCAAACCCGTTGTAGTAGATGCTGCAAAACTTGATGCTTGGCAAAAGAAGGTTGCAAAGGAGGGGAGGATCTTATTGGAGGGAGTACCAAACCACATTATCTCAAGTCTCCATGGAAAAGCGACACCATACGCAATGTGAAAAGCTTTGACATATCTATTTCAGAGTAGTAGTGATCATATAAAATTGGCACTTAAGGACAGGCTCGGGAAAATCAAAATGGAGAAAGGTGACACTATGCTGAAATATTTAAAAAAAAATTTCCAATGTCGAGATGAGCATGGGATCGTCGGTATTACTATTATGGATGATGACTTAGAGAGCCTGGCTCTTCTAGGACTTCCCAATACTTGGCATAATTATCAAGACTCTGTCAATGGAAGGGAAAATTTTCTAGATTGGGAATTACCTTGGTCAGACTTGGTACAAGAAGAATTCAGGCAGAATAATAGGGATGGATATTCATCTAAGAATGATGATGAAGAAGATTTTTCTTTGGCTGCCAAGGCAAAGAAGGAGGAAGGAAAGAAATTCCATTCCAAATCTGAGTCCAGAAAAGATGGCAAGAAGCATGACATGTCTAGAGTGAAGTGTTTTCACTTTCACGAGCATGGACATTATGCCACTAATTTTCCACAAAAGAAGAAGACCAAGAAGGGTTCAGTATTTGAAGCTAGTGAGGCTTTGGCCTAACAATTTAAACTTGACTTATCACTCATTACATGCATGGTGTCAAGTGCAATGGGATCGGTGTGGTACTTTGATAGTGGTGCATCCTTTCACATGACGGGAGACAAAGAACTTTTCAGTAGCTTTGAGGAGAAGGACCTCCAGATGCATATCAAAATGGGTGATGACAGGCGGTACAGTACTACCGGGATTGGTACAGTTACCTTCCAGAGACATTCAAGTAAACCCTTTCAATTAAAATATGTAATGCATGTACCAGGCTTGAAGAAAAATTTGGTCTCAGTCGAAATATTGGAGGATATAGGCCATGATGTTTTTTTTAGTGAGGGAAAAGCTTTCCTGTGACACAAAAAAATAGGAAAACCCAAGAATATTTTGATTCATCTGAATAATATCTATAAAATTGATGTATACAGCTGTGCAACATTTATGGGTAAGGCAGACAGAGTGGTGAGCCGGGATGAGGGTGAGTTATAGTACAGGAGATTGGGCCATCTACACCATTGAGCCTTGAATTTCATGCGATATATTTCTATGGGTCTTCCAAAGGGTACTCTTGCACATTCAGAAACATGCAAGGGATGTACTATGGGGAAGTACGCAAAGGCCACTTTTCACAAGAAGGAGAACCGAGCCTTGAAAATCCTTGAGAGAGTTCACTCAGATGTGTCTGGACCATTCTCTACTTATTTGACAACAAAGCATAAGTAATATGTGATGTTTGTTGATGAACTTTCTAGAAAGTGTTGGATATACTTCATGCAGAAGAAAGATCAGATGTTCTCAAAATTTCTTGAGTTCAAAGACCTGGTGGAGAAAGACACGGGGAAGCATGTGTAGGCTCTTAGGAGTCACAATGGTGGTGATTACATCTCTAATGAAGTCAAGAAATTCTAGAGCAAAGAAGGAATTTAGAGAGAGTTAATTTCGCCTCCTAACCCACACCATAATGGGATCACAGAAAGAAAGAACATAACAATTGTGGGTGCAACACGAGCGATGTTGTGTAGTATTCCTAATTAGCTTTCAGCTAGTTGGAATATTAATTTTTTTATTTTGATAATTAGATAGGTGAATAAGTGGGTAGAGAGACCCATAAATCCCTTTAGTAGGAATAAAACCACTTCTCATGTGAATGTGGATCATTGTATCAGCTGAATAAAGCACCTTTAGGTGTGAACAGGGACTAAAGCATGTGGACTGGGTCAATGTTAACCAAATCAAAAACGTTTTCATGGAGGTAGTGGAGAGTTAATGGAGGACATCACATTCATAAAAGAGGCGTGTATGCATGAGAGTAGCATCTTTAATGAGTGGGACCCAGGGTGAGGAAGCTCACCAAGAATATAAGGAAGAGGATGGAATCCATAGAAGGTATTCTGAATATTGATTTTGTATTGGTCTTTTATGAATTTGTGTATGCTTCAGCTTTTTAGCGGATTTTGATGTGTTGTTTAGCACAAGGGTGTTTCCGAGCGGAAATACCACCCTCATCCTCAGGGGAATTTGAGTTCCTACTCAGGATAGGTTCACTAAGCATCATTTCCACTATCTGACATAGGGACAAGCTTCATCCATTATTCACAGTGTAGTCTCCTTCAGGATTGTGTTGCTTTTCATGGCAACAACAGTGGAGGTTTGACAAACCCATTTTCTAAGATTGTTTTCCAATGAGGGGAGAAACCCTTTATCTGCGAGGCTAGCAAGGAAGTTCCTTGAGAATTATTCCACCATCTGGCATCGGGTTGAGGAGCAAGATTCACCCACAATGCAGTCTCCTCTACAAACTGCGTTATTTTGCCATCCAGTTGCAGTGGGAGGTCAAGTACCGAAGTTCTTGACCTTGTTTTCTAGTGAGGGGAGCAACCCTTCATCCGAAAATTTTATGAGGAGGGATATAAGCCATTGATATATCATATCAGCCACCTCCAACTAGTGATCCAATTGTAGAGTGTGATTCAGCCCTAGCATTACATTTTGTACATTCTACATATTTAGTATTTTAAAGCAACTGCAGGTTGTCTTGGAATCAAACACTGAAAGCCTGGATGCGATCTCGACATTTTATAATAGCACGCCAATGATCCATGTGTTTACATTTACAACAGCAATAACGCTAGAAGAAAGTGCATTGTATTAGCCTCTGGTATTCTTGTATATGTAGAAATTATATAACTTATGTGTTATATATCCAAGATTCTCCTGATCACACACTATTTAACTTCATGCACAATACAGAATCTATTCCACCATTGATCATCACATGCAGAAATTAAATCAATTGCAATGCACACATGAAACCATAAAAATTCACACACATTAACACAGTGATTTAACGGGAAAGCCTGAAGCTAAAAACCCCAACTATCTGTATATAATATATGTCATAGAGATCATGTAGCAATCCTCATACAAATCTAAACATGTCAAGCTCTCAGTACAATACAATCGCTACACACTAATCAGGCCTGCTCTAGCAAATCCATGCACCGATATCTACCACCTGCTAGCCTGCCTCTACTGCACAATCCCTGCTGAAGAATGGCTCTGAATGAACTTGAATCCACCAAGCTTGTACTGTGTAATCCTCATTGGAATCTCCACTGAGTGTTGGATGCAATCAATGCATCACTATAGTCACACTTGCTCTTTCCCCTACCTCTGGACTGGTCTCCACTGAAACTGCCATGCACTGTAGTTAACCGATGTATTCTTCAGTTGATTAATGAGTTTTTATTTAGTGAATTAATTAACTAATTAATTCACACCACTCTCACTAGTGTATCAATCAGTTATACTAGATACAACTAGCTCAACTGAGTCTAACTGAGTTAAACTGAGCACAACTCCATCTACTACTTCTATAACTCCACCAAACTCTGTCACATGAGTTCTAACTGAAGTCCTCATGCATTAGCTCCAGTAAACCCTCAGGAATAGTGTAATTCCTTCTGTCAGCTGCTAAGCCACACCTATGCACTTAACTGAAGTGCTCCTAGAGAATAAGATAATGTTTAGAGTCCAAATATTATTAAGAGCTAATAATATTCGACATATCTATTTTTAGACTAGCAATCTAAAAATAGATTCCACCCAATATGTCTAAAAATAGAAGTCCATATATTTTTCCAGCTTGACCAACCATCCAAAAATAGCATCCTGCAACTCATAGAATATGATCGACATGTCTAAAAATAGACTTTGCGCCAAAAATAGCCTGTGGGCCCACTTATTGAAGGCGACTCTTTTCACTAAGCTCATCATCTTGTTGAATATCAACACTCCCTCTCAAAAATATAGAGATTATCTACCACCCCGATCCTGTCTCTATGGTATTCGAATTTGCTCCTGGTGAGTGCCTTCTTCAGATAATCTGCATCCTGATCCTCCGTGGGAATGTAAGAAAGCAACATGATCTTCCTCTACACACAATCTCTGATATGATGATACCAGATGTCAATATGTTTAGATCTATCATGAAATACTGGGTTAACCGAGACTTTAATGCAACTCTGATTATCGCAATATATCATAGTAGGATCTAGGTGTGAACCGAAAAACCCAACCATGATCTTCCTCATCCATATAGCCTCGCATGCAGCCAAACTTGCTGCCATGTACTCAGCCTCTGCTGAACTGAGTGCCATGGATATTTGTTTCCTATTGTACCAAGAAACTGTTGTAGACCTGATACTGAATATCCCTCCAGATGTGCTCTTTCTGTCCATTGGGCTCCCTGCCTAATCTGCATCCATGAAGCCATGCATCTTCAACTCATCCGACTGTATATACCACAATCCATATCCCGATGTGCCCCTGAGATACCTTAGGACATGCTTGCCTGCTTTCCAAAAGAGCTTGGTAGGTTTAACCATAGCTTGTGAAATATGGTTAACAGCATAGCATATGTTCGGTCATGTATTTACCAAATACATGAGCGAACCAACCAACTGTCAATAAATAGTGGCATCCACTACCTCTGCCGATGTAGCATCCTCTTTCCTCCAACCACTAGGAAGAGGAGTGTTGATAGGCTTGCAGCCTTACATGTTGAACTTCTCCAGTATCTCCCGAGCATACTTTCCTTGAGACACAAATAGTCCACCCTTCTACTGCCGAATTTCCAATCCCATGAAATAATGAAGGAGGCCCAAGTCCTTCATCTCAAACTCCTTTGCAAGATCTGCCTTGCATGAGTGTATCAACAGTTCATCACTCGTTAGTATCAAATCATGTACAGAAAGTACAATGATCATCAACTTACCCTCCACCACAATCTGGTATAGGTTCAGATCCGCCTCACTCTTGGTGAATCCAAGTCCAATGAAATAACTGTCTATCCATGTGTACCAAGCACGAGGTGATTGTTTCAGCCCATATAGCACTCTTTTGAGCCTGCACACATGCGACTCACTGCTGAAGATTTCGAAACCTTCAGGCTTCTCTATGTACAACTCCTCCTCAATGACTCCATTGAGGAACGTAGTCTTCACATCCATCTGATGAATGTGCCAACCCATATGTGCTGAGAGAGTAAGGATGGTCCATATGGAAGAATATGTTGTGACAGGTGCAAAGGTTTATTCATAGTCGATCCCCTCGATTTGTGAGAGGCCTCGGGCAACAAATCTTGCCTTGTACTTCTCGACGATCCTGTCAATAGCTTGCTTCACTTTGTAGATCCATCTCAAACCTACCACTGATTTCCCTTCCAGCGATGGGATAATCTCCCATGCACTGTTTCTGACAATCGAATCATACTCTTCCACCATGGCATCTACCCATGGCAGGTCCTCCATAGCTTCCTCGAAAGAGGATGGCTCCGTCATGATACACTTGCTCATTAGAGCCATTTATCCAGTAAATTGGTCAGGTGATTGTCTATGTCTGCGCTGTGATGTAGGTGCTCCTACATTTTGTACTGCATCAAGATTCAGTCGCTCAGCTTTTGTAGTGTTCTTTTTCCCTCTGATGTTTGGTGATGCATGAGTGGTTTCTTCCACTCCATGAACCTCCTCCTGTGGCTGATCCACATCCTAAGGCTCATCTTTAGGAACAAGTATCTCCTCATCTTCATGCAAGTGTAGCTCCCTCTCAAGCGACAAATTCATGGCTTTCTCCTCATTAAATTTGATATCCCGTCGCACAACAGTCTTCTGACTGTCTGGAAAATACACAAGATAATTGTGGGGTGTTTCTATGTACCCCACAAATATCCCAACCTCTGTGGTCAGCTCCAGCTTCTTCCTAGCATCCTTCATCACATGAATGTAAACAGGTGAGCCAAAAATATTCAAATGAGAAATATCAGGCTTCTTACCAGAAAATGCCTCTTCAGGTGTACTCATGCCAAGTACTCTATGAGGACAACGGTTTTGAACATAAACTGCAGTGTTGCATGCTTCAACCCACAAGTGTATGGGAAGGCCCTGATCATGCAACACCTCCCGTGTAGAACCCACGATCATTCTTTTCTTTCTCTCTGCGACCCCATTCTGCCATGGGTTATGAGGCGCTATGAGCTCTCTTCGAATTCCTTCTGCGCTGCAAAAGTCTCTGAATTCGCCAGAGATGAATTCACCACCATTATCACTCCTTATAGCTTTCACCTGCTTCCTCGACTCTTTCTCAACCAGTGCCTTGAACTCACAGAACTTTGAGTATGTCTCTCTCTTCTTCTGCATGAATAATATCTAGCACTTATGAGAAAATTCATCAACAAATATCACATAATACCTGTGCTTTGCTATCAAAGCTACTGAGAAAGGTCCACACATGTCTGTGTGAATTCTCTCAAGGATCGTTGTGGCGCAACTATCCTTCTCATGAAAATTGGTCTTCACAAATTTTCCCAAAGTACATCCCTTGCACTGATCTGACTGTGAAAGTGTACCCTTGGGAAGCCCGGTAGAAATTTGCTGCAAAATTTTCAAAGCGCCATGGTGAAGATGGCCCAATCTCTTGTGCCACAATTCACCCTCATCCCGGCTCACCACTCCTTCTGCTTTGCCTGCCATTTCTACGTAGCCATCTACCTGAAATTGATAAAGATTCTTAACTCGAACCCCTATCCTTCGGGTTTCACCAGTTTCTTTACTGCGTAGGAAGGCCTTTCCCTCGCTAAAAATAACATCATATCCCTTGTCTTCCAACATCACCACAGAGATCAGATTCTTCTTCAATCCTGGAACATGCACGACATCCTTCAATATGAAAGGTTTACCAGAATCCCTCTTAAAGGAAATGTTCCTGGTACCAGTCACATTGTATCTACCATCATCGCCCATCTCGATGTGCACTCCAAGATCCTTCTCATCCAGATCACTGAACAAATCTTTGTCCTTGGTCATATGGAAAGATGCACCACTGTCAAGAAACCACACTGATCCCATCACACTTGAAACCAAGCATGCGATCAACAAAAAATCCAACTCAAACTGCGAGGCTAAGGCCTTTCCAGCTGCAGATCCAGCAGCCTTCTTCTTTTTCTTCTTCTGTGGACAATTAGTGGCGTAATGTCTGTGTTGGTGACAGTGAAAGAACTTCACCTTGGACAATTCCTGCTTCTTGCCTTTCGCACCGGATTGAGAAGGATTTTTCTTTCCCTTCCCTTTCCTTGCTTTGGCAGCCAAAGAGAAATTTTCTTCATCTTCATTCTTCAATGAAGATCCATCCTTGGTACCCCGCCTTATCTCCTCCTGCACAAGATCCGACCAAATTTGCTCCCATCCTGAAAGTTTCTCCCGACCATTGAAAGAGTCCTCGTAGCTATGCCAACTCTTCGAAATCCCAAGGAGAGCCAAGCTCACCAAGTCCTCTTCATCTACAGTAACACTCGCACTTCCCAGCTCATCCTTGCAATGTGTATACTGTCACCTTTCTCCATTTTTATTTTTGTGAGCTTGTCTTTAAGCAGCAACTTCCTCTGGTCGCTTCTTCTTTGTAACAAGTCTTTCAAAGTTTTCCACATTAAAAATGGACTAGCTTTACCATGAAGCCTGGACACTATGTGATCCTTCACACCTTCCAACAGAATCCTTCAACACTTGGATGTCTTCTTTTGCCATGTGTCAAGTGCGGCTGCATCGCTAGAAGTAGGTTTTGGAATTTCTACATCTATGAACTCCTTCAACTCATTATCATTCAACACCGCCTCCATCCTGTCCTTCCATGAAATATAATTCAAACTGCCATCAAGGGCATACTCCAATCGCAATCCATTGAAAGACATTTCAATAAATGCTCAACTTAGACACCAAGAAAACACTACAGCAAATTCGAATTCCACCAGCACAAAACTCAACCACTTCAATAATTACAATCTGCTCCAATGATCAACTGCTCTGATACCATGTATAAATTATATAACTTATGTTTTATATATCCAATATTCTCCTGATCACACACTATTTAACTTCATGCACAATACATAATCTATTCCACCATTGATCATCACATGCGGAAATTAAATCAATTGCAACGCACACATGAAACCATAAAAATTCACACACATTAACACAATGATTTAACGGGAAATCCTGAAGCTAAAAACCCCAAATATTTGTATATAACATATTTCATAGAGATCATGTAACAATCCTCATACAAAGCTAAACATGTCAAGCTCTCAATACAATACAATCGCTACACACTAATCAGGCCCAATCTAGCAAATCCATCCACCGATCTCTGCCACCTGCTAGCCTGCCTCTACTGCGCAATCCCTTCTAAAGAATGGCTCTGAATGAACTCAAATCCACCAAGCTTGCATCGATCAATCCTCATTGGCATATCCACTGAGTGTTGGATGCAATCAATGCATCACTATAGTCACAACTGATAGTCACACGCTCTTTCACCTACCTCTCCACTGGTCTCCACTGAAACTGCCATGTATTGTAGTTAACTGATGTATTCTTCAGTTGATTAATGAGTTATTATTTAGTGAATTAATTAAATAATTAATTCACACCACTCTCACTAGTGTATCAATCAGTTAGACTAGATACAACTAGCTCAACTGAGTCTAACTAAGTTAAATTGAACACAACTCCATCAACTACTTCTATAACTCCACCAAACTCTATCACATGAGTTATAAATGAATTCCTCATGCATTAGCTCCAGTAAACCATTATGAATATCATAATTCCTTCTGTCGGCTGCTATTCCACATCTATGCACTTAACTAAAGTGCTCCAAGAGAATAAGATAATGTTTAGAGTCCAAATATCATTAAGAGATAATAATATTCAACATATCTATTTTTAGACTAGCAATCTAAAAATAGATTCCACCCAATATGTCTAAAAATAGAAGTCCATCTATTTTTCCAACTTGACCAACCATCCACAAATAACATCCTACAACTCATATAATATGATCGACATGTCTAAAAATATACATAGTTTAAAAATAGACTTTGCACCAAAAATAGCCTGCGGGCCCACTTAGTGAAGGCGACTCTTTTCACTAAGCTCATCATCTTGTTGAATCTCAACAGTATAGCAATTTTTCTTCATATTTTATGTACTGGGTCTCTAGATGCTTGTTCTACCTATCTTGAGTATCTTTTTCCTCCAGATATTGTATACATTTGTTGCTATAATTTTTAATAGAATAGCTATATGAACTCCTCTCATTTTATGTGTTGATGCATCATTGCATTTTCTAGCTTTATGTTATATATTCATGTATTTTCCATTTTTTAATATTATAATGGTATCAGAGCATGATCTCTGGCTCAGCTTGTGGGAAATACATCTTATGACACCAGAAGAAGAAGCAAGAAAAAGAGATCCATAATGATGGAAGGTTTTAGTTTTTCCTAATTTATTTTTAGATATATGTAGGATCTCTCCAAGGAGGCCAAAAAAATGAGAAGGGAGAGGCAAAAGGAGACCTCAAGAAGGTTTCAAAATGAGGAAGTTCCAAGCACTTCCTATTAGTAGCAGCAGAAATTGGTAATGTAAAGAGCTCGAGAGTATTATACTATGTCCACTTCCCTTGAAGAGGAAGGTGATTGGTATGGTGATGGAGGAAACTTAGATCATGAGACTCTAAATTATTATATTGTAGATTACAAATCTCAATCAAGGGTATTCAAGGAGAATATAACTCTCCCGAATTTTATCCAAATCAAAGAAGAACAGAGACCCTCCAGCAGCAGTAGAAGAAAAAGGCATAATAGATTCCTTTTGCCTACATTTTTTGGGTTATCCATAAGCACACCAAAGGCTTGGAGGATGAAGTTAGATGCATTCTTCCTGCTACATCCAGTAGCATAAAGAGAAGTTGTTGAGATTGCAACGCTGCACCTTGAGGGTGAAGCAAAGGATTGATGTTTCAGCCATTTGAAACATGTAAGAGTGACTTCTTATGCAGATTTTACTCAAAGACTGATTGAGAAGTTTGATAGAAGAAAACCAGATGTAATTCTCATGGAGACATTTCCTGACATTGATGAGAAAGTACATGAGGAGCCAAGGTAAGATGTCAACACTATCACTCCGGAAGAGGAGCAACTTCCACCACCAATAGTTGTCAGAGTACTTTCAGCAGGAGAAGGAACACTTCCATTTTTTCAATATGGTGTTTATCTCTTGACATTGGGAGTCCCATGCATGATTCAGGAGATGCATGAGGAAGGGGAGGCAGATACTAGCGTTGGTGCAACAGTAGAGGAGCATCCATCACCATGACCAGAAATTGGAGAATCCATTGCACTGGTTAGAGGAACTCTTGTAGTTGTACAAGATGTTCCCAAGTATCAGTTCATCCAAGGTTTTCAAACATTACCATCTCATATTATTTCAATACCACAACTTGAGATTTGTGAGATCATGTCATGTAGGCCATTGCATAACCAAGTACTAGATCACCTTGCTAATTTGGAGCAGAAAACTATCGCAACATAGAGGACCTTTGACTTTTTCAAGGAGGATATGTATAGCCATCATGGTTTCTCATTGTTGAGATACACACAACACCTTGTGTTGAAGTGTGGAGTTTCGAAGGATAGGATGAGCATAATCCTAACCAGTACAATGTCGGGCTATGAGTTAAGCATTGTGTATGGTCATGAGAGAGTAGATGCACCATCATGGATATCAACAACGCTCTCACTGGGGAGCACTAATGAGTTGGGGGCCCAACCATTACTGGAGCATTCCGATGACCACTTCAATTATGAAGCATTGGATAGGCAGATGGTGGATGATAGACATCTTTTGATCAATGGCATCTTCCATTATTATGATAGATCCTTCTTGATGAGCACCTCACAGCTCAAAGAGAATCTTTTGTTAGCATATTTGGAACCTTATGGGTTCTACCGGGTCATTGATGAGGTCCTCATGTAGATATCTCGAGGAGGTTTCACTTCAACATATCATGGAGTGAAAATATAGTCATCATATTGAGGAGGACGACATTTTCAATTGGGTGGATACCAAATGGGAGCATGATAGGAGTCACCCACATTTGGATGGATGGGTGAGGATGATGAGTAAGGGGTTGGTAAGCTACTTCCAGATCTATGACACAGGGCATCAGGAAGCATGGTTGCGCTGGATACTCTTGAGAGAGTTTGGCCATCACATGACATATCCTATGTCAATAGGTGTGTTATGGTTTATGACATTGCATGGCACTCAGATGATGTGGCAACAGGGAGTTTGGCTATGTTGGGCTGATATCACATTCTACATGTCAATAATGATGTTGTTGCTCCATAGCTTGTATTGTGATGATATGAGGGTGAAACAAGAGTCATTGTTGCTTTTGTTACTCTTGGGGGAGTATGGGTTGAATTTCTCCCATACCTTGCATGATTTTTCAGGAGTTGATGATGGAACATTTATGGCCTTTGAGAGTCAGGATATGTTCCCATACAAGAACAAGCCTTCCATATATGGTAAGGGGTTGTTGGCACTCATACATGAATTTTCCAAACTCAGGAATTTTTGGAGGAGCTTCCAAGTGAATATTGACCACCATAAACTTCAATCTCATATTGAGCAAGAGCAGTTGCAAGGAGGATACCAAAGGTGGAGTGGAAATAATCCATTATGTGGCTTTGGAATTGAGCATGTTAGGGGATGTTTAGATTTTTTGGAGATTTAGGAGGAAAACAACCATCTTACAACGTTGTTACAATCACTAAAGTTTCTACGAGAGAGATGGGTGACCTCAACTATGGATCTCATCACTAGCTTACCAACAGTACATGGTAAGATTTGTGTTTATGTACATATTGATCATATAACAAAGTATTTTCATTCTCTTGCCATTTATATACAATGCATTGCTCCACATGAGGGAAAGCCTTTCTTTGGGCTTCATGGTAGTTTTAAGACCAACATCAGTGATGGAGATAGCCACTTCTTATATGGCTTTGGGAAAGTATTTTTCTATTTTCGGTATGCTGAGTTGACACCCAATGCCATTTACTACTTTGAAGTAGATGAGTAGACATGCATAACTAGAAAGTGGTTGGGAAACTACTTGTCACATTATGTTCAGGGAAAAAAAGGAGCCAAACTACATTGGTTCCACTTGGAGAACTATTGTCACCAATCCAACATTTCATATGACACTCATTATACATCTCACTTGGATTCCATATTGTGATGATGTTCTATTCACTATATGTGGGGTCGCTTGGGAGATCAACGTTCATAAAACCAAAGAGTGGATCCTTGAGATTCTAATGGCCTTTTCACCTCTTGAGGAAAACATTATTGTAGCCCACGATCAGCAACAATTCTACACATATCACATATGGGGAGAGAGACAGTGTGGGATGGACAATTTGGTCTATCATCTTAAGCTATACATCCCATCTACATTGCAGAAGTAGGAGATGGAGGAGTTTTTCTATGAGCTACCAGGGGTGATCCATCTTAGTTGGAGAATAACATGGGGATTGGAGCTTCTCATTAGGGTTAAGGCCCCTCACTTTTTTCAAATTCCATGCCTCAAGAAGGCCTCTAGACAACATGTAGTTGCCTCCATGGATATCCCACTTCTTCATGATGAGAGCCATTTGGTTTTATCACCAGAGGCTAACTTTCACACTTGGTAGGAACAACTAGGGGACAGATTGATTGGAGAGCATCTAGTTCAGTGGAGGATTTTATGAGATGATGATGCTATAGGGTATGGAGAGGATATTTTACAGTATCCATCCTTGCATTTTCTTGAGGACAAGAAACATTTGGGAGGGGAGGACTGTAATATTCCTATTTAGCTTTCAACTAGTTGGAATATTAATTTTTTCTTTTGATAGTAAGATAGGTGAATAAGTGGGTTGAGAGACCCATAAATATCTTTAGTAGGAATAAAACCACTTCTCATGTGAATGAGGATCTTTGTATCAGATGAATAAAGCACCTTTAGGTGTGAACAGGAGCTAAAGCATGTGGACTGTGTCAAAGTTGAACAAATCAACAACGTTGTCATGGATGTAGTGGAGAGTTAATGGAGGAAATCACAGTGGATGCCATTGAAGATAACATAAACTCTACATTTGTTGGAATTGATGCTGGTTTGATGGGGTATAGAGAAAAATCTAGTGTTATTTCCAATTTTGAATATAAATTAGATGGTGTGGTAGATGAAATTAGAATTGATGATGTTTAAGCTCATGCAAAGGCTTGTCATAATGGTTTACAAGAGTTAATGGGCTACAAGGAAGAGGGCATGAGATTGATATGTGCTACAATTGGTAGAAATGTTTCATTGTAAATTGGGATCTATTTTAGTTACTACTTATATGTTCGTGCATGTTTTCTAAACAATGAATAATATATGAGCTACATGTCTTCCTTTTTTAGTTCACGTCCATGCTGATTATGTATGTTATTCCAAATAAATTCATATTTTTACTTGAGTTATATATTTTTCTAATATGAACTAAATCATTGTGAAGTTACAAATTTACTAAAATTTTGAACTTCCATATATTTCCATTTCATCTCCTGATGTAATGGGGAAAGTATCCTATTCAATCCTTGGGGGATATGTTGGAATTTCACATGTGTGCTTCATTATGTTTTCAAATTTTGAGTAAAGTGTCAATTAATTAGATAAAAAATATGTTAAGACATAAGATGTTCTTCAATTTTCAAAATTTCAAATTGTAGGGTCAACATCCAACAACTTTATCATCTCTAAGGAATTCGGGTATGGGGCTTGGATTGTCATCCATTGGAGGATATTATTTACACATTGACAGTTAAAATTTATTTCATGCTCCACTATTCAACAATTTTACATAGTTGTATTGATATTATCAAGTGAAAGGTCTTATAGTTTTATTTCTTTTAAACTTTAGGCTAGTAGTTTGGATGTTCCTTCATCTTTGGGATTGTAACTCTCTTCCATCCCAAGAGATCTTCAAACATTGAACCATTTCTATGATTCAATCTTGGGTTGATGCATTTTATTCAGTTTTAACTTGTTTGCAAATTTAAAACTGTATGTAGGCATTTATATATGTATCTACATATTTGTTGTATAGACCACTTATGAGATCATCAATGCGAGAGTGTAGGAGGATATGTAGGAGGAAATGCATAAAAATTAGATAATACATAGATTTTTATATATGTATATATGTATTTTTGTTTTGGTTCATGTGGTCAGACATGTCCAGGGGGATTGAACTTCAGATCACCCGATACGAGATTTGAACCTTCAATATAATGGTTTTCATCACACTTCATAACATGACAATCACCAATTAACTACTTTATCAGAAATTATTTTATATATCTATTTTTATTTTTTATTTTATTTTTTTTTTTTTTTTGCTCGTTTAGACTAATCCTAATCTTCCATTTTTCTCCTTCATTTCCACTCCATGGGTTTCGGAATCATGACCTTATTTAGAACGGAGTGCCTTAATAAGAATTTATCACCGATCGTTCTACACCACATGGACTTTTTATATATCTATTTTACTATGTATCTTGTTCTTAATTAAAAATTGTCACACATGTAACACACATATAATATTTATCATTTTAGAATTCATAATTTTTTTTAACTCAATATGATTTTTTTTTACTTTCAAATACTTTTATTTTACTTTCAAATAAATTTGGAGTTACTACTTTAGTAACTATGTTCATGTCAATTTATACCTCTCAAATTTATTATATATGAATTTAAAATGTTCATGCACTAATACTTATATATTTTAAAATGAAATGAATGATATAACTATTTTGTTAAAAAATATTTGAATGAATTTTATGTTAAAAACTTGAATGAAAATGTTTGGGAGTGATTTAAGAATTTCAATAACTGTAATTATAAGTTATAATTTGTTTTTTTTTTTTTCTTATTTTCTATCTATAGAGAATTTAATGTTTTTAACAATTTTATTCTTTCAATAACTTTTCAGTGTTCAACCTATTTAGTATTGTTAGCACCATGAGTGGATAAAACTGTTCCTGCTGAATGTGACTCTTTTTCTTATTATCTGCGATATGTACCATTTTGTTGTATTTTGTAATTGGCTGAATTTTGTAATTTTTGGGGACATGTTATGAAACTTAAATTTGTTTATAATTTATGTAATATTTTGTTGCTGTTAAGACGGGAAATACCGAGACATTTTGTTAATGTATAAATGGGAAATAAGAATTTTTTTTTTTAACTTTTTATTATTATATGCCAGAAATGATATACAAATTTTTATTTGAAATATTTTGTTATTCTATGTAATACAATTAGTAAATTTTGTTATTATATGTAAGCTAGCAATTATTTTTATATTTTTTATTAGATAAAAGTTAATGCAATTAGTTAATGTTTCTTTTCATATTATTTGTTTAAAAAAAAATAAAGTATCATTTTCAAAATAATATTTTAATAATTTATAAAACCAGATTTTCAATATCTTATTAATATTTTATTATTTTCAAAATATAAAGTAAAAAAAAAAACTTAATAGCAATAAATTTTTCTATATAAATTCAAAAAACATTCAGAACAATTATTTTCAATCTTAATTATTTGCTTAAATCTAATTTTCTCACATAAATTCAATAAAAAAAGTTAGTTTTAATCTCAATTAAAAACATTTTAGGTTTATAAATAATATGTTAAGTATATATAAAAATAAGTTACATAAGTTGCACATATTTAATTTCAATTTTCAAATGAAATAACATTGTCATATAAATACTATGTTATATATAGAAACAAGAAATTGGTTAATGAACAAAAATAATAAATTGGTAAGGAAGCTTGAAAATTAATACTACATTATATATGGATACTTTGAAAATGAATATATGGAAAGAAATGTGTTTTTATTGTTTTATATTTAAAATTTATATGTACAAATGTTGAAAATAAACAAAAAGAAGAAGGGATAAAAGACTTGCAAAGAAATACCACATACATCTTTTTGGTTTTAGAAACTACCATCAAACATATATGCACTGATTTTTTTGGTTTCAATATTTCAGGAAAAGCCAATGAGATCAAAGCAATTATAAAATTTCAATTTAAAAAATACCATGATCAATAGAATCAAAGAAACTGTAAAATATGGATATATAAACTTTAAATATGGATGGATGTTGATAATGAGGAAAAAAAAGAAACTGGTTAAGAATTTTGCAAAGAAATACCAAGAAATACCACATGGGAAGACACTTTTCTTTGTTCTATTTTCATAAACATCATATCATGACAATGTTGAAATTGAACAAAACAAGAAAATGGTTAAGAATCTTGCTATAGGAAACATAAACTATGGTGGAAGAAAAATAGATTTTTTCAAGAATATAAAGTAAGTGTCAAAGTCTAATTAAAAAATGAAAAATGTGCATGTATATATAACTTGAATTCATAATTGTACAATATATAAAGTTGAATAAAAAATGAGTGAATTTAAAGTAGTAACCAAACACGATAGAATTCTATAGAATCGTATGGATCATATAACTTCTTGTACAATCTATTTTAACATTGAAGGCATTTGAGGAAAAAATACAACATTGAAGAAGTAGTAAATGAATTTAAAAAATAACTTCAATATATATACATGTTTCAATGAACATAACAATCATAACCAATCAAAATAGCATCATATAGAATCATATGGAATGCTGCAGAGCATATAACTTAAACATATAAGTGTAATTTATATATAACATTGAATACAATGAATTAATTTTAAGCGTACTTTTTTTATAAATGACATGTTTCAATGAACATCTAACAATCAAAATTAATCATGACATAAAATCATATAATGTGTTGTGGTTCCTGTGTTTTTGCAGGTTTGGCATTACCAAAAGACAAGACAACATCAAACCACTTTGGGATCTGAAGATCTAACCCTCCTGGATCCAAAGAGGGATCTCTCTATATAAGGAAAATAAATGTATATCTTTGCAGTTTAATTTAAGGTATTAGGCTAGTTATAGGGCACAAGGGTTGTTGCTTTTTTTTTTGTTTTTTTTGTTTGTTTGGTTAGGAAAACATGAAAGAAGGGTTCATTGTAAGGTAAAGAAGTGAGCAAAGGAGGATTTTTGGCAATGGGGAGATAATTCAAAGAGAACATAAGTCCATTGGGCAATGGGGTCATAAAAGGGTTTACTTGCAATTCAATGTCCAAGGCTTTCAAATGGGCTAGTCATCTAAATCAGAGGATCTCTTAAGATGATAGTATGGGATGAAACAATAAGGAAATGAAGGTGAATGACAAGGAAACTTTCCAAGGTGACCACTTAGGAGCAAATCTAGGGATAGGGCATGCCTTAACCATCTATGATCAAACTCCTAAAGACGCTAACTCTTCATACAATGGAAAACATTTCAGATTGACACAAAGTGAATTCTAAGATCAGAGAAAGACTTTTAACCTTCTCTACTTTTGACATTCAACTCAAAGGGATCTTAGAAATGCTAACTATTGGAAAAGGAACCTAGTGAGATAGGGCTAACTCTAAATCTCCCAGTTTTCCAATTCTTTCAGCTGAAACCCAACGAGAACATCTTAAAACAAGCTCTAAATTCATACATCAGTAAGCATGGATAAACCAAATTCTATACTGATTAAATTATATTGAATCTGTTCTTAGATACAAAAATGTCAGAAAACATTAAAGATAAGAAGATCAGGAAGCATTAGGGTACTTGAAGTAGTATATCCTAAGCTAGATTACTGATTCTTATCAGAGAAAGTGAAATATGATGTATAACAGAGGGAAAACAATAAAAAAGATAGAACACATCATCACTGATTTAGATCAGGATCCAATGAACATGCTTGTCATATTAGAAGAGAAAAACCAGTCACATACATCCTTGTCCAATATCTTGATATCAATCATAAATCATCTCCCAACCTATTTACAACTACTACACACAGAGCTCTAACTCAGAGAAACAACTTACAATCCATGGTTAACCAACCAACCAACCAACGCTTACAATCTATCTCTCTTGAGTTCTTATAGCTGAAAGAGTGACAGTAGTGGTATATAGAAATTAAATGAATCATTAAAACAGAGGAAGAAGAGTGTTTGAGGTCCATTATGTTTTAATATCCCTGTATTGAAGTTCAGTACTCTTTGGATGAATTAGGGGTTTTTGACAGGCTGATAATAACTCCGGAGGTATGTTCCTGAAGTACTTTCTGGATATTTGTACAATGTTTGTCTTCTGTGGTAAGAAAAGATGAAAATATGACATTTAGGTTTTCCATGCTTGAAAACTAATGCACTGACAGTTTAAGGACTTTATGTCAGGGTAATAACTTCTCAGGAGCTTGATGGAGAATAGGAAACGCTGTGGGAACTTTTCCTTTCTTGGGAAAGAATGTTCTGCTGATGTGAAACACTGATATGTCTTGTTTCATGTGCTTTAGTCTTCATCAGCCTTCTTGATCATTTTTATGGTCTTTGAACTACGTCTCTGTCCTTTAAACACTGGATTATAGCATTAATCTTCAACAATAGGCTTTTAATCCCTTTAATATGTCACTAATACTCTTTGCCACTTTTGCTGACTTTTTTGGTGACTGAACAGGTTATGGAGGCGCTGGAGGGTTTGAATCAGGGTCAATAACCCGATCTTTAATGAAAAACATGCTTAAAACCTTCTCGGGTGTCTTCCCTGTGATCTTTGGCTCTGGATATAGCATTATGTGATATAAATTTCACTGTCTGTGACTGTGAGACAGAGTGCATTCATGCCACTGAAACCTACAAAAAGACAATAAACTCATTACAAAACATGTGGGAGTGAGGGGAGGACTACTGTGGAGGCTCGTGGAGGATGAAAGAGCAATAGTGAAAAGGTGAATGCAGTGGAAAAATGATGAAAAACTATGTCATAGGTGGAAAAAATGAACTGATTAAGGTCTGGTGTGTCACATGTTCTGGACCATCCGATTAGATCAATTAACGATGATCTACGGTTGAGATTGCGCCGATGAAACTATTTGGAAGGTTGGACGGATGAACAATAAATGGAGGTGAGATTATATGAGGGTCGTTCGATCAGAATGATGGATGGCGGAGATTTCTTGACGAAGTCCTTTAGAAGGTCAGATGGATCGTGGAAGTGCAAGGGCGAGATCAAATATGGGTCGTTCGATCTAAACCATCAACAGCCAGGATTAAACACGAAATCTCATTGTGAAGAGCGGTAAGTGGAAAACCAGAGTGGCTTTCGCATTATGTTTTGGGTGGTAAGAAGGATTTGCAAAAACAATGCGATACCATACACTTTCTGACGCGTGTCCTCCCTAATACCGCCCATTTCGTACTTTTTCGGAACGTTAACCCCTGGGCGGAAAAAATTTGCGAAATGCATTCTCAGCCGTCGGACGGAGGCAGGAAGATCTGACAGTGCGAAAAAAATGCGATGGGGGGTAAGATGCACAGGTGAATTTGGCGCCATTGAGATTTCTCTCGGCCGTTAGATCTTCAGGTTTGGACAGTCATGATGCGACATTGAGGCGGAAGGTTTTACAAAGGGGAGAAAAGTCATATGGTGTGTGAAATAGATCATGGCCATTAGATCATTTGATCGGACGGTTAGATTTGAATCGGGGACCGCAAGTCAGAGGAGACAAGAGGATGGCACTTTGAGACTTGTGCGATGTGACTGAGCGCTGTCCGTCGGATCTAGGAGTAAGATCAATGGTTAATACTCAATCGGAAGGGTAATGGAGAGGGGCAGAGAAATGGTTTAAACTCGATCGTTGGATTCTACAATCGGACGGTTGAGATTAGAAGAGGGAGCGGAGGAGATAGGCTCATCGCATCAGAAATTTCAGGAAAGAACAAAAGGATAGAGTTTATTACGATTGCGATCAGGCCTTAGCGCTTGGTGTGGTCCCATGAAAAGGTAAGGTGACCAGGGGTTTAAAAAGAAAGAGCTTATCGCATGGGAACATTTAGAAAAAGGCTCAACAAAGAGATAGAAAACCTGATTGTGATTGCGCGACGGGGCTTAGTGCTGGGTCCTGGGTGCCAGGTCACATGGAGGGGGGCTAGAGAATAGAAGCCCTCGGGGGTTGAATTCTTTTATGGTGCAAATGGAATGATTTTAAGGCTAAAATAAGGATTTTTAATCCAAATGAAGGTTTTGGTAGAGGAAAAAAGCAGATTTTAAACCAAATAAAGGGGACTATAAGGTTTAAAAAGGGGATTTTGATGATTTAGAGGGTTAATGAAGGGATTTTTGAGGAATTTTGTGAGGGGAAAAAGGGTGAGAAATGGGATCTTGTGGGAATGAAATAGGGCAAATGGAGGCCTTTCTTAGAGCAATTTCTTTCACAGAATAGTAGGGCTTTTCAATGGAAACAAAAATGAAGATTTTTTCAGAGGACATAAGACACATGAAGGCTTCAAGAGTGATAGGTTTTCAAGGAAAATGTTCCTTTTGAAGACTTAGAAACCTATTTAGCCACCTATTTTCTATGCCAAAATTTTATAGGTGGCTAACAGTGGCTCCACATGGGGATGGCATCTTCTTGAAGGTGTCAAGAACTGCAGAAATAATCCTTTGGATGTAGGCTAGATGCTTGATCCTCAACCATATTTTCTTCTTTGATCAGCTGCTACAAACAAGATGGATATTAAATCAACAGAAGATATTCTCCCAAACAATATACCTACCCATCCTAAAATCCTAACATTTTTTCTTCAAGGTGCATTTAGACTTGCAGACCTTCTTCATCATTTTTTTTATTGAAAGCAAAAAAAAAAAAAAACAACTAATCTAATTTTACACTTACTCCTCCATGAGACCAGATTAAGCAATTGGCCTCATAGCTTCTCTACCTAAACTAAAATCTGCCAGGATTAAACTGTCTGACGGAGTTCTTTCTCTGCATTCTAAAACAAAATTTTAAATACAGTCAAACCAGGATTAGACTGTCTGATTTTCTGTGGGTCCATGGCATAAAGATAGCTGCCCATGAACTGAAACTTTGTAGGAAATTGAAACCAAAATTGTGAAGGCTTGAAATTTTGAAACTTTAAAGCATCCTTCTTTTTCTTGTGACTCATATTTTGAGCTTGTTAGAGTCACTTTTCTTCTTCATTTTAGCTTTGGTTTTGAGTTTTTTAGAGTTTTTTTTTCTTCTTTCTTTGCTGATTCAAGTTTTGAGCATATTAGAACCATATTTTACTCTCTTTGGCTCAGGTTTTGGGCTGATTTGAGCCATTATTTTGGAGCTTCAAAGGTTTCAAGTTTTGAGCTTGTTTGAACCTTTTATTTTCTCTTCTTTTTTTTTTTCCTTTTTCTTTAAAACTAAACAAAGCAATGGTATTTACAATGGAGATGAAAGCTTTAAACTCTGAACTTCAGTAGTAATAATGCTTAAGCATCCTGCCATTGACAGGAGCCCCAAACAGATCTGTACCATCTATTTCCTGGAGAAAAAATGCATTTGGACCAATGGTGGATTGAATGACATGAGGGCCCTGCCATAAACTGTCAATTTTTCCATGCTTACCCTTATCTTCCCTCCTAGAGTCCCACTTGAGCACCTTGTCTCCAATTTTGAAGTCAAAAGCTTTTGTTCTCTTGTCAAACAATTTTTTGATGTTCTCTTGCACTTTCTGAGCTCTGTTGTAGACTTCTTCCCTTGTCTGTTGGAGATGTATAGTTTGATTGATTCTCCTCACCATGTTGTCCTCTTCTGAATGTATTTCTTGGACCAATTTTATCACTGGTACCCCTAAGCTGGTAGGAAACACTGCATCTGCCCCATAGACTAACTGATATGGAGACATTCCGATGGATTTCTTTGTTGTGAACTTGTCTGTCCATAAAGCATGCACTAACTTGTTATGCCATGGTTTCTTATTTTCTTCCAGCAACTTCTTGATGATGGTCACCAAACTCTTATTTTATGATTCAGCTAGCCCATTACCTTGAAGTTAATAAGCATTATAATGACCAAGTTCAATCTGATACTTGTGACAAAAATCAATCATCTTTTTGGAACCAAAAGCATCCGCATTGTCAGTGATTATCTTCCTAGGGCAGCCAAATCTAGATAGGATATGGTCTTCAAGGAATTTTATGATGACAGAATCTATGACATTCCTAGCAGGGATGGCCTCTATCCATTTTGTGAAATAGTCAGTGGCTGTGAGTATCCATTTGTGTCGGAAAAATGAAACAGGATGGATCTCCCCTATGAATTCAAGGCCCCACTGTTGAAAAGGGGGTTCAACTGTGATTGGTTGTAATGGTAGAGGAAGGAGTTTTCTTTTTCCCTCAAAGATTTAGCACTTATGGCAGGCAACTATCATTTTGTGTACATCTTGGAAAAGGGTGGGCCAGTAATAGCCAGCTCTAAGGATTTTGTTAGCAGTGGTTTTCCAGTAAAAATGGCCTCCACACTCTCCTTCATGAAACTCATGTTTGATACTCTCTGCATCAACTTCAGGAAAACATTTAAGCAATAAACCATTGGCATTTTTCCAATGCAAACATTCATTTAAAATGCAATAATTTCTAGCTTTTAAATTTAAAAACCTTGCCTTTTTCTTTGATAAATCAGGACGAGCATTAAGATTTATAAGCACATACAAGATGTCAACATATCAAGGTGAGTTTTGGAACTGTTCTTCTACCATGGGAGCTGGTAATCCTTCCTGTTCACCCAGAGAATCTACCATATTAATGTCAAGGGATTGTAAGTTAGATTCAACCATTAATTATGCTAAGCCTTGACCCTTAATGAGTTTACTGGGTTTAATATCCAGATCATACTCTATTATTACAGCAATCCACTTGCCTCTCTTCCCATTTGGGTCTTGTGACAAGATGTCCTTCACCACTACGTTAGGCACAAAGGCAATAATATGAGAATGCAAAATATAAACCCTGAAATATTTTAAGGCCTTTACAAAGGCATAGGCCTGTTTTTTGATGATGTTATATTTGAAGGGTCTGTCCCTTAGTGCCTTGCTGAAAAATGCAATTGGATGCTCTTGTCCCTCTAGATTTTCCTGCAATAGGACTGCAGCCACAGTATGCTCTGATGCAAAAGAGAAAATGAGGAAGTCTTTAGTAAAATCAAGGCTGATTAGGATCGGTGCCCGGGTGAGTGCATGTTTAACTAATTCAAAAGAGTTTTTGGCCTCTAAAGTCCATTTAACTCCCACTTCTTTTTTAAGCATATTATTCATATTTCTAAGGTGTTATGATAAGTTGGGAATAAACCTCCTTAAGAATTTAATCTTCCCAATAAAGGACTGCAATTCTTTTATGTTTCTTGGGTGGTTAATCTGCAATATTCCCTGAACTCTTTTTGGGTCTATTTTAATCCCCTTTTGTGATATAATATGGCCAAGAAGCTTGCCTTCTTAGAGGCAAAACATAGTCTTTTTGGGGTTTAAAGATAGCCCAAGCCTTCTGCACTTCTCAAAGACCTTCCTTAGATGTTTAAGGTGCTCTTCATCAGTTTTGGAATAAAATGTTATATCATCAGGGTAAATTACGATGAAGTGACCTATTTCCTCTGAAAATGCAATTTCCATAGCTCTTTGGAAGGTTGCACCAGCATTCGTTAGTCCAAAGGGAATTTTCACATACATGAAAGTGCCCCAAGGAGTGGTGAAAGCTATTTTAAGTTGATCTTATGGGAGTACTAAGACCTGGTTATACCCTGAAAATCCATCTAACAGAATATCCTCCTAGAACCTACTACCCTTTGCAGGATGTGTTCCATTTCGGGTAAAGGGTAGTTATCCTTCAATGAGGCTCTGTTAAGGTTTCTGAAATCAATGCACAGCCTAATCTCTCCTCTCTTTTTCCTCACAGCCACTAGGTTAAATAACCAATCTGAAAACCTCTCAGGAACTCTGATTCCTACCTCATACATTTTCTTAATCTCCATTTCTACCAGAGGCAGTTGTATAGGGTTAGTTATACGCAGTTTTTGCCTAAAAGGTTTCTGATTTTATTTCAATGGAATTTTATGCTAGATGATCTCTATGTCATAGGCTTTCAAGTCCTCATAGCTCCAAGAAAACACATCAACAAACTCTTTAAATAAATCAATGTATTTTTGTTTGATATGTGCTAGCAAAGTTTTAGATAATTTAATCATTTTGCGCTTATCCTTGTTCCCTATATTGCATTCTTCATCATCTGATTCAGTGTGTTCTATAGTTGGCTTCTTTTCCACATCATTAAAATAAAAAAGGTCCTCTAAGGGTGCTAGTCTTGTAGGTATTCTTTTGTCTTTGGACTACAACACCTCTATGTTTTTTTTATCTGCATTCTTGTATTCTTCAGTTTGGCTTTCAAATTCTCTGGTCAACATGTTTATTTCTGCAATTGGGGATGGTTTTTCTTCATCCGGGGGCTCTTTATTCAGACAGTTTTCTTGTGGTTTAGAGTCTGAATCAGGTAATTCAAACTCATTCCTGCAAAGCAAGAAATCCTCTATCTGTTTGTCACCCTCAAAGACCTGCCAATATTTCTCATTATATGGCATTGTTGGTCTGTATTTTGTTTGAATAACTATATGTTTATCACTAGGAAGTCTCTGATATGAACTAGCAGCGCAGGCCAATCCATTTGCAATAATGTTTTGACACCTAGGGACAAATACAAGCTCATATTATACAAAAATTTTCAACAAATCTATGGCATCATTCCTATATGCCCTTAATCTAGGATGCTTTGCAGTATACTCTCCATTTACTTGTTTGATGACTAATTCAGAGTCTCCATGAACAATTATCCTCCTAGCTCCTAATTTGTTAAATAGATGCAGTCCTAAGAGGAGAGCTTCATACTCTGCTATATTGTTTGTGCACTTAAAATCTAGCTTGAAGGCATGACTCTCAGCATTATTATTTTCAGTGTTGTGCAACCATACCCTAGCTCCTACATTATTTCTAGTGCAAGACCCATCAAATTTCATTTTCCATAAAGGATCATCTCAGAATTGTTATCAGTTTCGCCCCTAATGCTATGTTCACCATTATGTAGTGTTATGTTATATTCTTTAGGATTTTCAAGGGGTTCAGTTTGATGGGTAATCTATTGTTTGCAGTCTTGGCTTTGTTCACTCTGAATTTTTAATTCAACACGTTTTCAAAGGTTTCTCTCCTGTTTTCCTCTGTATCTAGAGCTGCCATTATGTTGAGATTCGAGGGCTCTACTCTATTATTTGAATTTCTACCTTTCAGCTCTGGGTCATCTATGAACTCATCATTGTAAAGGATAAAAGAGTCCAGATATGTGTGGACAGAGTAAATACAGGAATTTTCAGGTTTCTCTGGGCTGATAACCATAAATTTCATATGTGCCTCCCTATATAATCTTCTAAGCTAGCTGAAAACAAGGATTGTGGAATATGTCATGTCCATCTGCATTGTACCTTGCAGCATGGCGTCCCATGATCTTGATAGCAACATGCCATACTTAAGAGGTACATCAGCTACTACTACATCCATTACCATGCACTTGGCTGGGATTTGGGTCAAATTCACATGGAGATCTTTAATCAGGCCCAAACACTTCACTCTGCTAGAGTCAAAAGAATATAAATCCTTATAAGGTCTGGTTATCTCTAGGCCTAATTTTTCCATGATTACTTTTGGCATAAGGTTGTGTGAAGCCCCTGAATCATGCATAGCATTATGTAAGATTTTTTCATAGATATTGAGACTGACATAGAAAGGAGGCACTACTCCTTCCTAAAATTTCCCTTCAATTTTTGGTCCAAACAAGAGAGTTGGTTGATCATCATTTAAGTTGAAAATGTCATTGTTTTCTCCTAAGTTTAAGGCTTTTAAGATTTTATCTTTATATAAATCTTGGGTGGCCAACTCTGAGAGAGGGACATAAATTCTAATTTTGGCAATCTCACTTTCCAGATTGAAAGGGGACTGACTCTTTGAAAGGTTCAATTATGTTTTGTTGGTCACCGTTTTATTGGCAAGGTCAGCTTGTTTATTTTCACTATGTACAGTAGCTGAAACTGCTTTTTCAGGAGCAGTAGTTGCAATTCTAGTGTCTTTGGATGTCTTTGTCCCTTCTTTTGCTAGAACTTTCAGTTGCTATTTTGTTTCTTTCAGCAGTCACTTTAGGAGTCTTTTCAGGTTTTTTCTTGATGGTGATTTCAGAGGCTTTTGATTTGGGAGTCTCTAGGTTCTTCTTGCTTCTGAGATCATATTTTTCTTGGACCTACATGATGGCATTTTCAAATCCTAACCTATAGTCATCAAATTCTAACCCTTCCTCATCCTAATGTGAGTATGGGGTCTGGTTGTCTTCTGAGACAAAGGTGTGATCCTAGTTGTCCACTTCCACCATGTTGATGATAGTTCCCTCAGAATCTTCTATTATTCCCTCATCCTCATCAAGGAAGTTCTCATGGAATGCAGGTATGAATTGTTGATTATAATATCTCTGCCTATTGGGAGGGGTGCTTCTCCTAAAGTTTTGGTTCTGGTTTTGATTTTGGTTTCTATTCTGATTACTAACTTGGACAACCATTTTCTCCATCATTCTTTCTAGCCTCTCCATGTTTTTGGCTAGATTATTATATTTGGGATCAGATGTAGAAGCTGTATTGTCATCCCTATAGGTTACCTTCCTTTCAGCCCTCATTCTAGCTCTCTTTTCAATGAAGTTTTCTTCTACACTTACAACTCCTTTCTGCATGTCTTCTAATGTGTTATAGTCTCTCTCCCTTAGGTGATAGGCCATGTCAACATCAAATCCTTCAGGATATTTCACTGAGGCCATTCCTTGGGGAGGCTTCATGTGGGGTGGAAGATCATTATAGACACTGTTAAATCTCATAGAGTAGTCATGGACACTCTCTCCCTGATTTCTTTTAAGGTTTTTGTACTCTACTAATATCTGGAGAGGGTTTCTTTTGACTTCCCATTTTCTTATGAAAGTTTGATGTAAAGAGGGAAGGTCCTGGATGCTATTATAAGTTAAGCCTTTAAACCACTTTTTAACTTCTCCTCCTAAACTTTGAGAAAAGATTCTCATCTTAATGGTTTCATCTTCAATTTCCATATAATCAAAAGCATCTTACACCCTATCTACATGGTTTTGAGTTGTGGTAGATTCTTTTCCAGTGAAGTCTGGAATTTTAGACTGATATTCATTGGGTATGGGAGCCAAAGGCTGTGGCAACACTAAGGGAGCATACCATGCTACCATGATGGTGATCTGTGGAGGTAAAGGATTAGTTTGAGCAGCAGGTATATGGACGATAGAAATTCTAGGACCAACAAAAAACTGTTGAGCTGATTTAGGGTGGGAGAGGCCCAAGTTTTGAATGAAATTAATATCAGGCGATGTTGATGGAGGGGTCTCTCTATCCCTAATATGTTGACCACTATGTGATGGTGAACTTGGAGGATCGAGGTTTGTCTGATCTAGACTCCTAAATGACTTAGTTCTTGGTAAATCACTTGGTAAATCTAAGCCAGCTTGAGGATCTGATAGAGCTGCAAAATTTTCAGGTGCTGAGTTAGCTCTACTAATGTGTCTGACATTAGTTGGATCTCTAGGTGTGGGAGACTTCCTAAGAATTTTCTCAGGATTTTCAACTATTTCATGAGGATTTGGATTAGGATAAGCTCTGGTATGGGTTGTTCTTAAAGCCAGTATGTTAAGTTTTCAGACTTCAACAAAGAAAGTTAGCCAGGTATGACAATATTTAAGAGGAAAACTATCTTCAACAAAGAAGCTTAATCCTATGTGTTTCTTTTGGTATGGATGATGTTGTAATGAAAACTAGTCTCCCAGTGGAGTCTTATGAAATCAAAAGGTAATCAGCAGGCCTACTGATCACCAGTGAAGTCTTCTGGTCATTTGGGAACTATGGAGTCGTCAGGTGGATGGTTCAATTTTTTTGAAGGAGATTTACTGTCCACCATAGTGATTAAATACCAAACCAAGGCTGATATGGTCTTATTCCTCAACAGAGTCTCCATTATGTTATCGTTCCTGTGTTTTGGCAGGTTTGGCAATATCAAAAGACAAGACAACATCAAACCACGTTGGGATCTCAGGATCTAGCCCTCCTAGATCCAGAGAGGGATCTCTCTATATAAGGCAAAGAAATGTATATCTTTGCATTTTAATTTAAGGTATTAGGCTAGTTATAGGGCACAAGGGTTTTTATTTTTGTTTTTGTTTTGTTTGTTTTTTGGTTGGGAAAACATGAAAGAAGGGTTCAGTGTAAGGTAAAGAAGTGAGCAAAGGAGGATTTTTGGCAATATGGAGATAATTCAAAGAGAACATAAGTCCATTGGCCAATGGGGTCATAAAAGGGTTTACTTGCAATTCAATGTCCGAGGCTTTCAAATGGGCTAGTCATCTAAATCAGAGGATCTCTTAAGATGATAGTATGGGATGAAAAAATAATGAAATGAAGGTGAATGACAAGGAAAATTTCCAAGGTGACCACTTAGGAGAAAATCTAGGGATAGGGCATGCCTTAACCATCTATGATCAAAATCCTAATGAGGCTAACTCTTCAGACAATGGAAAACATTTAAGATTGACACAAAGTGAAGTCTAAGATCAGAGAAAGACTTTTAACCTTATCTGCTTTTGACATATCAACTTAAAGGGATCTTAGAAAGGCTAAGTGTTGGAAAAGGAACCTAGTGAGACAGGGCTAACTTTAAATCTCCCATTTTCCCAATTATTTCAGCTAAAACCCAATGAGAACATCTAAAAACAAGCTCTAAATTCATACATTAGTAAGCATGGATAAACCAACTTCTATACTGATTAAATTATATTGAATCTATTCTTAGATACACAAATGGTAGAAAACATTAAATATAAGAAGAGCAGGAAGCGTTAGGGTACTTGCAACAATATATCCTAAGCTAGATTACTGATTCTTATAAGAGAAAGTGAAATATGATGTATAACAGAGGGAAAACAATAACAAAGATAGAACACATCATCACTGATTTAGATCAGGATCCAATGAACATGCTTGTCATATTATAAGAGAAAAACCAGTCACATACATCCTTTTCCAATAGCTTTATATCAATCAAAAATCATCTCCTAGCCTATTTACAACTACTACAAACAGAGCTCTAACTCAGAGAAACAACGTACAATCCACGGCTAACCAACCAACGTTTACAATGTGTCTCTCTTGAGTTCTTATAGCTGAAAGTGTGACACTAGTGGTAGATAGAAATTAAATGAATCATTAAAACAGAGGAAGAAGAGTGTTTGAGGCCCATTCTGTTTTAATATACCTGTTTTTACTTTCAGTACACTTCGGATGAATTAGGGGTTTTCGACATGCTGATAATAAATCCAGAGGTATGTTCCTTAAGTAATTTCTGGCTGTTTGTACTCTTTTTGTCTTATGTGGCAAGAAAAGATTAAAATCTGACATTCAGGTCTTCCATGCTTGCAAACTAATGCACTGACAGTTTAAGGACTTTATGTCAGGGTAATAACTTCTCAGGAGCTTGATGGAGAATATGAAACGCTGTGGGAACTTGTCCTTTCTTGGGAAAGAATGTCCCACTGATGTGAAACACTGATATGGCTTGTTTCATGTGCTTTAGTCTTCATCAGCCTTCTTGATCATTTTTATGGTCTTTGAACTGTGCCTCTGTCCTTTAAACACCTAATTATAGCATTAATCTTCAATAATAGGCTTTTAATCCCTTTAATCTGTCACTGATACTCTTTGCTGCTTCTGCTGACTATTTTGGTGACTAAACAGGTTATGGAAGCGCTGTAGTGTTTGAATCAGGGTCAATAACCCGATCTTTAATGAAAAACATGCTTAAAACCTTATCGAGTGTCTTCCCTATGATATTTGGCTCTAGATATGGCATTATGTGTTATAAATTTCCTTGTTTGTGACTGTGAGAGAAAGTGCATTCACGCCACTGAAACCTCCAAAAAGACAACAAACTCATTAAAAAACCTGTGGGAGTGAGGGGAGGACTACTATGGAGGCTCGTGGAGGATGAAAGAGCAATGGCGGAAGGTGAATGCAGTGGAAAAAATATGAAAAAATATGTCAGAGGTGGAAAAATCGAGCTGATTAAGGTCTGGTGTGTCGCGTGTCGTGTGTTAACGATGACCTACGGTCGAGATTGTGCCGATGAAACTGTTTGGAAGTTTGGATGGATGAACAATAAATGGAGGTGAGATTATATGACGGGCATTCGATCAGAATGATGGATGATAGAGATTTCTTGACGAAGTCCTTTAGAAGGTCAGATGGATGGTGGAAGTGCAAGGGTGAGATGAAATATGGGTCATTCAATCCGAAACATCAGCAGCCAGGATTAAACATGAAATCTCATTGCAGAGGGCGGTAAGTGGAAAACCAGAGTGGTTTTCGCATTATGTTTTGGGTGGTAAGCAGGATTTTAAAAAAGAATTAGATACCATACACTTTCTGATGTGTGTCCTCCCTAATACCGCCCATTTCACACTTTTTCGGAACGTTAACCCCTGGGTGGAAAATTTTTTCAAAATGCATTCTCAACCGTCGGATCGAGGCGGGAAGATCTGACGGTGTGGAAAAATTGCGATGGGGGGTAAGATGCATGAGCGGATGTGGTGCCATCGGGATTTCTCTCGGCCGTTAGATCTTCAGGTTTGGACGGTCGTGATGTGACGTTGAGGTGGAAGGTTTTACAAAGGGGAGAAAAGTTATATGGTGTGCGAAATAGATCTTGGCCATTGGATCATTTGATCGGACGGTCAGATTGTAATTGGGGACCGCAAATCAGAGGAGACAAGGGATTGGCACTTTGAGACTTGTGTGATGTGACTGAGTGTTGTCCGTCGGATCTGGAAGTAAGATCGACAGTTAATACTCAATCAGAGGAGTAATGGAGAGGGGTTATGGGTGGAGAAATGGTTTAAACTTGATCGTTGGATTCTACGATCGTACGGTTGAGATTAGAAGAGGGAGCGGAGGAGATAGGCTCATTGCATCAAGGATTTTAGGAGAGAACAAAAGGACAGAGTTTATTGCGATTGCGATTAGGCCTTAGCGCTTGGTGTGGTCCCATGAAAAGGTAAGGTGACCAGGGGTTTAAAAAGAAAGAGCTTATCGCATCAGAAATTTTAGCGAAAAGCTCAACAAAGAGACAGGAAACTCGATTTCGATTGCAAACGGGGCTTAGCACTTAGTCCTGGGCACTGAGTCACATGGAGGGGTGCTGGAGAATATAAGCCCTCGAGGGCTGAATTCTTTTATGGTGTAAATGGACTAATTTTAAGGCTAAAATAAGGATTTTTAAGCCAAATGAAGGTTTCAGTAGAGGAAAAAGACATATTTTAAACCAAATAAAGGGGACTATAAGGTTTAAAAAGGGGATTTTGATGATTTAGATGGTTAATGAAGGGATTTTGGAGGAATTTTTTGAGGAAAAAAAAGGTGACAAATGGGATCTTTTGGGAATGAAATATGGAAAATCGAGGCCTTTTTTAGAGCAGTTTCTTTCACAGAACTGTTAGGTATTTACCGCAGCAATAAAATATTGACTGAGAGAATAATACACATACAAAACCCAGCAACAAATCACATAAACATAAACACAATTTTTAACCAGGAAAACCCCAAATCTGGGGAAAAACCCAACCAATGAAATTTCATTAACCATTGGCGAAAAAACCCTGGCCAATCTGGCCAAGTGAGCCTTCACCACTCACCTCCAGGCCTACCTTACAATGAATTATTCCCAGCCTCTTATAGGCTCCATTACATGTAATACCATGGGCCAAAACCATGGGTGCACAAAACCATGTGCCCCAAAACCACTACTATCAACCCTAGTCAACATTGACTCTACCCCGAGTCATGTTTACCTAAAAATTCCCCCCTTAAACTTGACTTGGGGATTATTGACTAAATCCAGCCAAACCTACTAAATGAGACAACACCTCTCACTCTAGCTCTTCCCGCCTCAAAATTTTACCCAGGGTAATTGTAAAATTGACATCCCCCCTATCACCTAGGTCTAACCTAGACTTTACTAGAGATTACCGAGGGGTACGCATTCCATACCAGGTCTTACAGCAGTATTCCCATTTACATGTAAAAAATTAACTCCATTATAATAATATTTTTTTGTTTCATTGTTGCTCTTTGTACATATGAAATCAATGTCCATATAAAAAGAACCCATCTACCGGATTACATGGGTCACCAGCCTCTGTAACCGCCAGTCCTCTAGGAGTTCTCTTCAGATACATGGTTCATCAATTAATTAATCCACATGAAAACATCCTCTCATCTCTGAATTTCTCGAACCAACTTCTTATCACTACTAGTCACCAGATCTGAGCTGTGGCGGCACCATTGTTCTCTTTATCCATTGAGAAACCCTCCATGGAATTCCCCATGGAATCAATCAATTGGATATTTCCTATTTCCTAGAAACACCATGCTCCATATGGCTAGATCTGCAAAAGGCTGCATTGATTTCTCCATTCATAGGCCAATAAAACCCTTGGCTGCAAAAGCATCCCTTTGAAACCAAATATGGCTCTGATACCATTTGTTAGGTATTTACCGCAGCAATAAAATATTACCGAGAGAATAATACACATACAAAACCCAACAACAAATCACATAAACATAAACACAATGTTTAACCAGGAAAACCCCAAATCTGGGGAAAAACCCAACCAATGAAATTTCATTAACCATTGGCCAAAAAACCCTGGCCAATCCGGCCAAGTGAGCCTTCACCACTCACCTCCAGCCCTACCTTAGAATGAAGTATTCCTAGCCTCTTATAGGCTCCATTACATGTAATACCATGGGCCAAAGCCATGGGTGCACAAAACCATGTGCCCCAAAACCACTACTATCTACCCTAGTCAACATTGAATCTACCCCGAGTCATGTTTACCTAACAAGAACAACAGGGATTTTCAATGGAAACAGAAATGAAGATTTTTTCAGAGGACATAAGACACATGAAGGCTTCAAGAGTGATAGGTTTTCAAGGAAAATGTTCCTCTTGAAGACTTAGAAACCTATTTAACCACCTGTTTGCTATGCCAAAATTTTATAGGTGGCTAACATAGTGTACATATGTCCATATGTATCTGAACTATGAAATTCTAAGAGAATTGTAATATATTTCCATTTTCAAGTGTTCATTCATGATCTACTTCTGTCACTTTCCATTTTCTAACCTTCAATTTTTTCTTCATTTGGAATTCTATTAGTTGTATGTGTGCTTCACATACCAAACAAAGGCATGAGGTTAATAGACTTGAAAGTTAACATTGGAAAAAAATAGCCTTTTATCATCATATTCCTTCAATAATTTCATCTTTGTTTCTATATAACACATCGAATAATATTTGACATTTTAATCATTCCCTATGGGTGCAACCACAAAAAATACATCTCCTATAAGCATTTTCATATGTCACATTCAATTTCATTTAAAAATAACTCCTTATAATAAAGTATACATACATTGTTTTAAAATAAAAAACAATCATTTTGTAGTAATAGTAACTAATTACCTTAAAACTATGTGACCATTAGTTGACTTTATAGTCTATTCTGCTTCCATCTCCTCTATATTCAAAGAATAATTTTATTTAAAAAATAAAATTAATAAAATACCATGTTCACTAAAATATTTATGTACATATCTGCACACATTTTTTGATGGATTATTTTCATGGCTTAGATATGCTTGGCACCATTGAACAACGTCTTAAACTAATCTAAGTTTGGAAGCAAAGTGGTTCATTTGATACCTTCAAAGTGCTTGTTTTACACAAGCTATTGCACTATCATGCTCACTTTTCCATGGCCAATCTCAAAGAAATTCCAACAATGTTTAATGTTTTTTTTTGTATTAAGGTCAAACACCGTCCAATAGAATGATCATGTATATTTGAATTTACCTGCACATCTATTTCACCATATCCAACATTCCTTGAATTTCATCCCATGTGTTTTCAATGAATCATAAATTTTATGAATGTAACATTGTAAAAAATGTGTATTATTACCATATCCAATGTTCCTTGAATTTGATCCCATGTGTTTTCAATGAATCATAAATTTTATCAAAGCAATGTTATACAAAATGTGTATTAAGTTTATGATCATCACTGATATAAAAATGATCTATTCCTTAATGATATGTCGATTTCCATTCATACTTTCTATATTATCAATACTATGTTCAACATGTCTATATAGTTAGACAAGCATTCAAACTGGGTTAGAATGATAATATTCACTCTGTATTTATTTTTGTGCAATGAATGTGTAATTCTCTACAAAATTAACCAATTACAACATAATTCCTGGTGGGAGAAATTCAAGTGATTTTTTGAACTGTAGGTCTTTCCATCGGGCTCTATGAGAATTATTTTGTATTTATAAATTTACTTTTTCAATTTTTTGCAAAAAAATCAACCACACTAATTTTATCTTCTTTCAGGTAATACTTGTAGAGCTTGTGCCAATTTGAGCACTGATATACTTGGATGTCTTCCAATTAAATTTTTTATTGGATAATGATTCATCATTCATGTAAATAGGATATTTTCGGTGAAATAAAGCTAAATTTACATATCCATCGTATTTATTTCCACCATCACATTTTTTTTTGTTAAAATAATTCATCACCTTCCCTTTCACATAAAATTTGAGATATGAAATCACAAATTGTGGAAGAAGGAGGTGCATTTGTCCAATTTTTTTTACCAAAATCAAGGACATTTCTATAATATAATTCAAATTCCACATGATAATGAGAACAAGAAGTGTCACGGGAAATGATAGGTTAAACAGACCAAGGTTTTTGTTGCACAAGTCTACTAATTTCCATTCTAACATCATTGTTCTCCTCGTGAAACTTAATGTAGAACTCTATATGAATCATTTCCAAGTTTTTTGCATGGGTTTTATATTTATTTCATGGTATTCGTTGTTGCAACAGATCCTTTACATTTGGTGAAACACGTGAATTTGTCACCCAATATTGATGTACCTTATTTTTTAATACTTTCACCAAGTCTATCTTTGTATGATTAGCTACAAAATATTTACCAATAAGCAAGTTCATCATTTGCATATATTTGGAGAAAAAAATTTACATGTTTGTGCAATGTTATCCATGAGGTTCTTAATGCTTTTTCCATTATTATTAAACAATTTTTGTCTGTATTTATCTACTAGAAACTATATCATTTTTTTCTTTTCTTATATTTTCTTTTGTGGAGGATCCAAAATATTTCAATCGATTTTTTAGATTCTCAACAATATTTCCCTTCACATTTATATATTTTGTCTTGTTATGAATACTTAGTAGTGATGTAGGTTCTTTCAAATTCTTGGAATTTAACAAGGCTTTCAATATTTGGACTTGTGTTGCCACTGAATCATATTGGAATTTTTTTCATAAATTCATTTAACACAATGTCGTGTAATATTTTTTTCCCAAATTTGTTAGTTTCAACATTTTCTAACATTTCATCATCAATTTTGAATTCACATAGAAAATATGAGTTTAAAGTGAAAACATATAAGTTAAATAGATATTATATAAGTACATGTAAAAAAGTATATTTATTTTTTCTAAGTTGTGATCATGTAAATATTTTCAAATGGAACTCTACAAAATATACACATTTAAAATCACATTAAAAAATAAACCCAAGGTTCAAACACACACACATGTAGATACTTTGCCTTCTTCTGTTTCATTTTTAATTTCAGTGTCTTCACCAACTTCATCGATTTTGTGAGATAGAGTGTTATCTCCTTGAAATGAAAAATAATTTTGAAATTACAATCAAATATAAATTTATATTAGACAAAAAAAAAATGTTAAATATCATTTATAGTATGTATGTATTTTTTTCAATTTCACTTGGTTGTGTTGGACACCTAATTTTATTTTTCTAGGATTAGTGTAGGAGTTTGAAGAGGATTCCAAAATACCTTGGAAGATGAATCCAAGGGTTACTTCTATGTATGAGAAATATGTATAATTAGGAATAATAGATGCATCTAATGCTTATATTTCATCTTATATGAATTATCATGCTTGTGTTTGAGATGGTATCAGATCCAATTATATTTCTAACATTCCTACCCTTATAACTCTCTTTGTCTTTTTAAGTGCTCATGATAGAGCTTGCACCACCCACTGCAAATTCTGTGCATTTCTTTCCCTCTCCCTCACACAGTCGATCCCCTCACTCACTTTATTCCCTCATAGTGTCTCCTTCTTCGTGCTCTCTCGATTACTCTATACTCATATCCAATCGGCTCCTACTCTCCCATAAACTACACAACCTCCTTCCTTCATATACAGTCGGCTTCTCCTTTTGAATTTTCACCAAACCCCAGGTGAACTTAACTTGTGTTTTCATAGTCACATAGCATCGGCCTTCCTCTAGTCTCTTCGAAGTTACAACGACAATCACCAGCCTTCCTCTGGTATCTCAGCAGAGTGGTCCTCCATCATGATGCTTGACTGGCCTACTGGTTAACGCTCCCTCCTCTACGTTGCTCACTCGACCCTCAAATGGTGCTAACCTCATGCACCCTCAGCCTTCATCGCTCAGTGCTCACCTCCTTCACCACTAACCCTCCTAGCCTGCCCTCCACAGTTGGCCTCTTGTGGCTCTGCACTACCAGCCCTTTATGTGGCTTTTCATTGGTCTTCACATTCAATCCTCCTCCACATATATAAACTCCTCCCTCGACACCTGACTCCCTTTCCCCACTTCCACCGTTGTTCATTTTCTCCACTTGTTGTGACATCTATGCGATTAACTTGGTTTTCTCATGTTTCGCTTAAACTTACAGCTTATTACTTTCTTCCACCATCGGTGCTTGTTTTAAGGGTCCTCAGAATGACTTATATCTTGTTACTTTCATCCACCATCGGTTCTTATTTTGAGGGTCCTCAGAATGACTTATAGCTTGTTACTTTCATCCACCATCAGTGCTTGTTTTCAGGGTCCTCCTAACGAGGAAGCTTGGTGCATAGATAATAGAATGAGGAAGCTTCCAGTTGAAGCATTGAAAAATTCGCGCTACCACTAACTCTAAAACTCGTGTTCCCAAGTCCTGTCCAAGACAGACTCTTCTGCCTGTTCCAAATAGAATTGATTTAATATTTTCAATATATGAATCGACACAGCTTCCATCTTCCATGAATCTCTTTGTCTTGAAACTTTGGGCATGATCTCATGACTTTGGGTCCCTTCCAATTTCCTAAAATTTAATTGCAAGGCTTGTGCCATTAGGGATTTCATAGGCCAACACAGTGAAATCCTCCTCCAGACCACGCTCCTCCTCCCATTTTCGACTTCCCTCCTCCATATAGTCGACTCACCTTTGTGTAGTCGAATACTCCATGCCTCTCCTATGCACAGTCGACTCCCTCGAACTCCCATCCACTACACCCTTGGCCCTCTTTCCACATCGGTTAATACATCACAGTGGTTGGACAGATTCATGTGTCAAAAATTAGGTTGTAGGATTCATTTTTATGCTTGGTCAAGGGAAATATAAATTTTTTCTTGTTTTAGGTTAACCTAAGGTCTAAACCCACTCATTTTAAAACTCCATCATGTCACATCATTAACCATTTTCTGACTGATTTCATTTTCCAATGCTTTTTGTACCGAAAATGCCAAATTAGCCAAGCAACCACAGTTTCGTAGTGAAATACATTGTGAAAAGTCACTTTTCGCTACAAAGTTGTTCTTAGTTTCGTAGTGAAAACAATTAAATTTACACTAGGAATGCTACGAAAGCGCGGTTTCCTATTTGTCTTGCGAGTTTAGCTATTAGGTGTCAGAAATTGTTGGGAAAGGGTAAGTTAGATGCTTTTCGAGTCATGGAGGGATAAAATCAAGGTACATGCTCAGGTCTACAATCTTCATGGATAGTTTAGGTAATGTATGAGTCATCATTGAGTCATGAGAAGACATCAAAACTTCAAGTCCTTTCCTAATTCAATCATTCTCATTTCTCATTCCTCCTTGCATAATATATGAGCTCTCGAGAGCTATTCTACTAAGCCAAAGTTGTGGATGGTTCTTTTCAAAGGTCTACTTTGAACACCATCAAGTGAGGCTATGAAAATTGGTTAATACAAGGGTGGTCAATTCTTGAGATATGAACCTATAGACATGAATTTGATCAATGAAGACCCAACAATAGTAGAAGCTTTTAGAAGAGCAGTTTTCATACAGTTTTGTGAGAAATTGCAGGGCTCTCATACATAGGTGTCCAAGGAGTTTTCTTTGAATTTCAGTGGAACATCCACTAAAGTGGGAATGCTCAATTTTTCCATCACACCAGAGGTTATTGTTGCTGCTACAGAGATTCCAAGAAGTCACGAGAATTGGTTCAAAGGTTTCAAGTTTAATATGGAGCAGTGCAAAGAGTTCATGAAGCCTGAGCATACTGAAATGGACCTCATCAATGCTATTCCAAGAAGTTACATAAAATACAACTATGAAAATTTATTTCTCATCATCCAAAAGTACTTTACTTGTGAAGGGAGGTACCAAAATGTCTATTCATATCATTTCAAATTACTTCTGCAATTTACTGGTAATATTTCCATTGATCTGCCTTTCTATTTTCATATAAGTTTGTAAAAAATGGCAGATAAGGTCCAAGAAAAATATGAGGGGAGTGAGACTTCTTTATTTCATCATGGTTTAATGAAATTATTGGCGTTAGATGAACTTCAAAGGTTAGGCAAAGATTGGTCCTCATTCTTGTTTGTCAGTGGTTTTGAGTTGGATGCTCTTACTCCTTCAGAACTCCTAAACCTAGGAGAATTCCATCACCATTAGCAATAGATCAGAGCCAACCATTGGTAGCAGAACCAAGTGAAAAAATTATGAAGGAGCCAGAGAAAATGCAGAGACTTGACACACCAAATGTCCCACCTACAAAACATAATTCAAAGGTGGTCAAACCTGCAAAACAGAAACAACCTGTTAGTAAACAAGGAACTAAAAGGATGACTAGGAGCCAAACAATGGTTTTATAAGAGAAGGTAGTGGCTATAGAAGACAGATCAGAAGCTAAGGGAAACCTAGAAGATATTTTACATGCCATTGACATAGAGGAAACTCCTATTGTTCAAGCTGAGTTTATTGAGGAAGGTGGCTAGAAGTTAAAAAAGGCTAAATCTGCAAAGAAATTAGAATTTGAGGGAGAAGATGTAGGTTTCATGTTTCGAGCAAGAAATCCTATGAAAATGCATGCTAGGAAACTATTAGAGAGCGGTAAATAAGTTCAACCACCCACTAACACAGCTCAACCACCTCAAGAGATTATTGACCTTTCATCACCTCAAGAGAAGGATACAGTCAGCAAATCAAAGAAGGGAAAAGAGAAGGTGATGGAAAAAACAGAGTTGTAGCTCCTTGAAGAAAAATTGAAATTGGCTAATGTTGAAATTGCTATTATGAAAAGGGAAGTGAGGAAACATAGTGTAGAGAAGACTCAATTTGAAAAAATGAAGGAAATTTGGGAAGAACAAGTTGACACTGTCTCCAAGAATTTGGATAACACACAAGAGCTCATAAAATGGACCATTCCAGCAAGGAAAGAGGCCAAACATGTCAGGAAGATGAAAACACAGTCGAAATACACCAATCGAAGATTGAAAGGCCAAGTTAAAGACCGTTAGGAGCAACTTCAAATCATTCATGAAGAGTTAGAGAAAAAAGGTCTTAAAATGACAATGCTTGAAGAGCCAATAGCTCAACCAATTGTAAATGAAGAATAAATGCCTCAAGGATCATAAGTTGAGTTATTTTATGGTTTCTAAAGTTTGATGACATGTTAGAGACAAGATTTTTTCACTTACAGGGTTCATTTTTCAAAATTACACAAAAAAATAGTTTTTTAGCACTTTTCAGTAGTTTCGTAGCATGCTTGGGCTTGAGGGGCAAGAAAACGCTACGAAACTATTGTAGCTGCTCTTTTTACATTTTGAACCAGTTTTGGATGCTATCAAGAGGTGGAATTGGTGTGGGAGATGTGTTTAATGATGATGAACACTATTCCAAAGAAAATAATCAATAATTTTGAGGTTAAATGGCATGTTTTGCAGCGCTATGAAACTACCTTACTTTCATAGCGTACTGTATTCTAGCCTTTTTAGTAGGTTTTGGAGCATGTTTGGACATCTCGAGATTATTGAAGGGTTAAATACCATGACAGGCAATTATTCAGCACTCAAGGACCACGAATTGAAGATAAACTGACAACCAAAGTATTCGTGGAAGAAGAAGACCATTTTCCTAAAAAACAAGGTTTTGTTTCCTAGTTTTGAGGAGGTGAGTTAAGTGGTCATAAAGTGATGAATCCCAGCATCTAAATTCAAACATGTGAAAGTATACTTGTCAAATAATGTAATTTCTTTAGTAGATAAGGTTGTTAAAGGAAATAATGAGTAGTTTGAGTCCTATTAGGAAAAGGACTGTGAAATAGAATAGGTATTTGTTTGTCTTTAAGTTGATGTTTTATGGTTATGCAAGGTGTCATTAGGAAAAAATTCGATGAATCTAGCCAGGAGGCAGATCATCTCATGATGTAACAAACCTTTTAAAGGCTATTGAGTCAAATTTATCAGGGGTTGGAGATTATTGGCAAAATTGCAGCTTATTGTAGATTGACTTTTTCAGCAATACAAATATTTATTACTTGACCAACCTGAGATTCTGAATGAGTTTTTAGTGCTTTCCTATATTATCTATACCTTTTGTGTATCTCATTGTAGTGGTTTTCATTTATAATACTCAAAATTCATTCATGTGATGTTATGACTTCCTTTATAGATGAATTGTCTATGTATTTTCATGTTTCATATGTGTGTGACCTACTACTAAAAACTCTGACCTGCCTTAGCTTCCATGTCAAGTCAACTCACTAAATCATTGAAAGTGTTGACTCTGACCTGCCTTTACATACTGATATTATTTTCAACCTACACTCATCATAAGCAAGTTATTTCCTAAATAGAGTTAGCCATCTATATCTTTATTCAATATCATTAAACCTTAAGAGATCCCTCTCAGACTGAGAAGGATGAGCCTCAGTCACAAGATTGGTTTGAAATAGTTGCATAAGATTGTCTGATTAGCATCCTATCAGAAGAAATTTTGTGATAACACCTACGAACCTTCGACTCCTACGCACACATTGGTTTAACAATATTTTGATATAACATATTTCATATAATATTGCTCCCTCTCTCATACGGTAGACTGCTCATAAAACACAACACCCACTACATGATGGTAAAAGTTTGAATGTTTGCAATGACACCATGTGTAGTCTACATGCGTAATTTCTAGGGATTCGCACGCACGGTTGAATCCAGAAATGTAAAGTAGATATTTTTGAGAGGTTGATTGAATCACGAATCAAAGTTTAAAATTCACATTGATTCTGATTTCTATAAGCTGGAATTGAAGTGTTGAAGGGTGCCATCAAACATTGACGAAGGCTTATATGATTGAATGATGTGTGCTGAGTTTGCTTTGGAGACCCTGAAGCGATGGCTCATTTCATATGAGTTTGATTAAAATTTTATGTCATTTTGGACCAGAGTTTTGACTAGTGCCCTCTCACATATTTCATGGTTCACAAGCTAATAAGCTTGGAAAACATCTTTGTGACTCTCCCATTTTGACATTTCTTGAGAGGTATACCCCTGTATGACCCTATGCCTCCATTGTCATGTTAGCAGTTGTAGTTGGAGTCATGTTAGAAGTTGAATGAAAGACAAACAAGGGGAAGACTCTCAGTCTTCTTCAACAGAAACTTGACTCATATTTCCAAGCACTAGTGTATTATGATCAAATGTATGCATGGTCTTAATGGTAGATGTTGAGAGTCATGTTTGGTAAGAGTGATTTATGCCAAGAAACCACTCACATGTTCTACTTTGAATATTTACTCTTTTTGGAGGAGATTTCAGTCATTACATATTGATTATTTATTTTAATATTTGTTCACTTGTTATAGCTTTAATGGGTGAAGCATTAGATTTCCTCAATACCTTGATAAACTCTTTTGTTGACAAGACAATCCAAATGAGCAAAGACTCTCTTTTTTACATTCAAACTTGCTTGCAAAATGCACAAGACAATATTGTATTTTTACAACTAGAATCTCAGGTCCAACAAGATGAGCTTCAATAGAAGTGTAGGTATCATTCTAAACTTGTCTTTGTTAAGGATAATCCTCTCTTTCAGATTAAGACAAACTCCCACCAACTGCTAGAAACTAATCAAGTCATTGAAAGAGTAGATTTACATACAAATACATAAATTCATGTTACACTTCCCAATACCGTCGTCAAACCTTGGGAAGAGTTTGTCCATAACAATCACATAACTAATCTTGGATATGAAAAGGATGTTCCCTTTGATATTCTAGATTACTCAAAGCATGTCAAACTTCAGAGTGTTGGATTTGTCCATGAAAATTCATCTTCAATTGTTCTAGATCCTTATCCTCCTCCACAACAACATAATGTTAAACTCCAACATTGTGACCGAGTTGGCCATGTGAAAGATCACTATTTTGATCTTCACCCATGCAAACATTGTGGACAACACACTCATTATTTAAATCTATGCTTCAAAAACAAGCCTCTTATAAGAACATAGATTCATCCTGGTTGGCCACTTCTTGGAAATGGGCATAAAAAACCAAGAAGATGTTTCAGTCATATGTCAGAATCTCTTCTAGAATAATAAAAAATCTTGCAATTGATTATTCGCCATGATATCACCTTGTATCTGACAGGGGGGAAGTAGTGGTCATCTACAAGCTTCAAAGCCACATCAAGCAAGCCTAAACCACAACCTACCATTCTTGATTCAAAGCTGTAGCTAGAGACAGAGATTCCCATGAGTATGCCTTTGGTTGGTGTTCAACCTTAAACCATCTATGTGAGATTGAGCTTCTCCCTCTTCAAAGAATTGGGGACACTTCCTCTAGCAGAAAACTTCAACTTCTTGCGAGTTTTGGAGGAGTTATAGGAATTGTGTTAATCATTCCAGAGTTGGTGGTAATTCTTAAGCCACCACGGGTTTAGACCTCCCTTTAATTTGACGTTTTCGCTTTATGCGAGTTGACGACCTCCCTTTTTCAGGTTGAAGGTCTCCCTCTTCGAAGCATTAGGAGCACTTCCTCTAGCAGAAGACCTCATCTTCTTGTTAGATTTGCAAGAGTTTCAGGACATTAAGGTAATTTTAAGGTCTGAAATGAGCCTCCTAAGAAAATTATAAAATAATAGTGAAAATAATAAAATAATATTTGATTACATCATCAAATTTTAGAGGGAAAAAACAAAAAAACTACTTTTTCAACTCATATTTTCAACTTATCTCCTTATGCGTTTACTCAAATTTCGAGTGGGAACACTCATTGGAGGCATAATTCAATTCTTAATTCAAGGAGTACCTATGTTTCATACTTTCGATGGACCCTACTACTCTAAAAATGGGAAATACATGAAAAACGTGATTGCATTCATGTTTTTTCATGTATTTCTCATTTTTCGTGGAGGGTCCATTGAAAGTATGCAACATAGGTAATCCTTCGATGAGGAATTAAATTTTTCATTCAATGAGTACTCCCACTTTTAATTTGAGTAAAACGTTAAGGATATAAGTTGAAAATACAAGTTGAAACAGTAGTTTTATTATTTTATTAATTTTTAATATTATTACCTTTTTACCCCAAAAACGGTGAATAATCCCTCATGGTTGACATCATCATCTTGAATCCTATTGGTTCTTATAAAGTTTATTTTGGTTGTACATTTTTCTTAGGAGACCCGTTTTAGACCTCAAAAGTTCTCTAGTGACTACACTAAGTGTTCCATTGTTGGTGGTTATACTTAAACAACCTCCGTATTCCAAGATTTTAGAGAGCTCATTCAACCTAGTGTAACCATGAATACTTTTCCATTTTGTGTTACAAATCTCTTCTTGGACTCATACATACCCCTTCGAATTAAGGGGGGGAATGTTAGACACCTAATCCTCCTAGGGTTAGTGTGGCAGTTGAACAATCAAGAGGATTCCAAATGACCTTCGAAGATGGATCCAAGGGTCACGCCAATGTATGCTAAATATGTATCATTGTGAATAATATATGCATCGGATGCTTATCTTTCATCTTGTATGCATTACCATGCTTGTGTTTGACAAGTTGAATTTCATTTTCTTCATTATGAATTTGCAAATCTCTATTTACAATGTCATCATTTATTGCCTCATGCTCCTCCTTTTTCTAGTAGTAAGCTCTTTCTCATTCTCTATAAGCTTCTTCATCTATTTTTCTATCAAATTTCCTTTTGCATGAATTTTTATTGCCCTTTATTATTTTTAACCTATATAGATTTTTAAAAAAATATATTTTTTATAATGAAAAATATAACTTTGAGCATAATATTTGGAAGAATTTTATCATTATTCCATTATCCAAGAAAATTCTGAACTAAAGCTTATTCCAAAGAATATTGATAAACACCCATTGTTCAGTAAGCGATTGGAATTTTTTTTCTTTAACAACCATAGAAAAAAATAAAAAAAACTTTATTGAGTACTCAATTACCAAATAAAATTCTAAACTAAACCTTGTTTCAAACAATAATTATAGAAAAACCTTTGCTTATTACTAAATTAACAAATATTAAATATTTAAGTTCCAAGTTCAACTTTGTAAAAAATACTAAAAATAACTTATAACAAAAATTACCTTGCAAAGAAACTTCCTTAATCAAAATAGAAAAGTACACTCAAAATTGATTCCAAAATATGAATTGGGTCGATTTATTGATATAATTTTTGCTCACCTGTTTTTTTTCCTACTCTCATGTCATTTTTTTTTGTTTTTCAGAAGAAGAGGTTAAACTTTCGGCCGAAGGTATTAATATTTAGGCCAAAAAAATACTTCTGTTTAAGTCAAAGCATTTGCGTCGAAAACTTGCAACTCTGCAAAAACCAACGATTTTTTCTGGATTTCCATCTTTCTCCAAGTTGAGAAGGATCGAACCCTATGAAAATATTACAAGTTGTTTTTCATAGTTAATACCAAAATGTTTGCATCTTCTTTCAGCTGACAACAATTTTATTAAATTGTTTTTTGTTTACTAATTTTAATTATTTTTTTGGTAAAATGTGTGGAGTTTTTTTTATTTTTCCAATGCGATGTAAATAAAAAATCAATAGCTTCTAAAAATATAGAATGAAAACAAATGTGTCACAACATCGGATTCTCTTTTTCAAAAGGGTATTTTTAGTTTTTAAATTTGTGACTGAAATAAAGGGAAATTTTTCCGAAATGAAAGATTAAAAATTGTATTTGTTTTGCATGGATTGACTTCCAAAAAAAATGAAACAATTGTAATATCTATATTAAATTTTAAAAATAAAGTAGCTCAAAAGTAGAGATGGTATAGATTGTTGTAACATATTTTGTTTTTTAAAAACACAAGGTTAACAATGAATAGATGAGGTTTAAGAGATGACTTTTTATCAATCTCGTCATCTTTAAGGAACATGCACTCAAACTATTGCAAGATTGAGCCATCAAAAGTAAATAAAATATTTGAAAATAAAAATTGTAATCCCAAAAATTACTTTTGTTTACTAGAAGATGAAGAACTTATAAAAATATAAATTTAATTTCTCAAAAAAGGGTAAACAATGTTACCCATCTTCACTTTTTCACCCAACAAGTAGTGAGATGAACCTCCAAGCATTTGTGTTGGTTAATCACCATCCTGACCACAACAGAAGGAAATGTTGGTTGACATGGTGAAGAGAAAAAATCAGAACATTCTTTTTTCTATTGCTATAAATTTTAAATATTATTAGAACATGGTTTTTTCTATTGCTATAAAATTTAAACATTCATTTTTTTAATGTAGACATTTGGTATTAAAAAAATAGAGAATTTCTGACACCAAATTTTTTTTCTACTATTTTTCCTTAAGGGAAACCAGAGTACTAGTATAAGTTCAAAGTTTTGAGGTTGCTAAGATATCATCTAAATAAAACATCTGGTATATAAAACCTCATATAAATAGGCTGGCTACACCAGACCATGACATACAAAAGCATAGCTAAATAAAAAGGACTATTAAAATTATGCCCAAAAGATCAATAAATCATAACAACTAGTGAGCTAAACCTCTAGGAATTTGCATTGGTTGATCACCATCCTCACCCAAGGAAAAGCAGATGTTGGATGATCTCCCGACCATAGTGGTCACCTTGTAATCAATTAAATCTAATCTAATTGAGATTTCATGTTGAATTCTCATATGATCAGTAAGTAATCCACCCATAAGCATTTTTGTGTTCCAATAGACATTGAAAACTTTCATGTACCAGGAGAAGTGTGATTGGGTGCAGATTCCTTTATCGGGGCATCTAGTCCGAAGTAGTGGCATCAACATGGTGGTCAGAAATAAAACATCAGTCATGGAACACCTATGCTTCTTGTCTCTCAATTTCATGTCGGACTAGTTCAGGAACGAGTTCTTGATATCGAACCATGTAATCACATGTTTGATCTTGGGCGTGGAGTTGCGAGGTAGAGGCGATGTGGCATTTCATCTAGGTAGAGATAGAGGAACGCCCACACCCCCCCTGTTTCTAGAGTCTATTATTTAATGAGACGTGGCTACAGTAAGTGATAGGGAAAAGGCTGGTGGGTAATGGTGAGAAGCATAGGAATCAAGGGTTGCATGAGGTTGTGGCGAAAAGGAAGGAGAGAATAAGGTAGGTTCATCGAGAGAGATGTGGTTGAGAGAGAAATTCGAAACAAAATAAAAAAGGGGTATAAGTGATAAGTGACTAAGATGGAAATATTTTCAAAGGTGGAGGAGAGTGTGAGCTAGAGAAGGGTGAAATCCAATGAGAGAGTATAGGACACCAGAGATAAACCCTCATCACAATTATCGGTAGAGAAATTTGAACCTAGAAACCATTAAATGCATAATTTATAAATCCTTAGTGAAAATCGATGTACAATCAACAAATTCAAACTTAAAGATCATTTACCATGAATGATAAGGCATCCATAAAGAGGAAAAATCTCAAATTTTTGATGGAAATATGTGATGAGTAGTTAGTATATATGAAAAAAATTCTTGCAATTCTTAGCATAATTAGCCTTGAATAATTTGCATGCGTTGTACTGTGGAGAGTTAACAAGACCAAAAATTTGAACAGCGTAAGGAAAATCATTAGGGGCCGAAAGCAGTAAATTGGTTTCCTAGAGAGGAGTTGGAGCATATATTGCAAACATAATTGGATTTTACATAAGCCATGAATGCCATATAAAAAAGTGGTGTAAGTCCCCATGATTGGCATCTCGCGTACAAAATGATAGTATGAATCTAGAGCCACTTCCGTTTCCATAATAGGTCGAGTGTGGTAGAGAGGCATTGTAATAATCAGCTAAGATATATTTTACTTATTGGTTCTGCCCAGATCCCTCAAATGAAATTTAAACTAGTGTTGACGATGTTCCATGGCATGTTATTTGACTTAAACCCATTCAAGGTGCCTCGCGTTGACTACTTTCCATGGTGTGTGATTTCACTTGAACCCATGCAAGGTGCCAATTATCGTGGGAGCTACAACCCCCTTGTATTCAAGTATTCATCATGTCAATGATTAGTGGGATTTGTTAAATCTATATTTGAAAATTAAAATAATGAAAAGGGAAATATTGTTAAAAATAATATGAATTTATAAAATTCTAAACATTAATTATTAAATATTGTAAAATGAAATTAGAATAGATATTTTGGAGAGTGTTAGACTTTTTCTTTTAATTAAAAAGAACAAAATTAGCAAATTATATATATATATATATATATATATATATGAAATACCAGAGGTCACTAGGTTGTTTGATGCACTGCTATCAAAAGCAGTTATTTGCCACTTCAATGGATACTGGCCAAAACCTGAAGAGTTACATGTTTGGATATACCAAAATTGGACCCAGAACTGTGATATATTCCTTTGTGCAAAAGGATTCTTCATGGTTCAATTTGACACAATAGAGAACTACAATTTGGCAACTACTAAGGGACCATGGTTCTGGGGAAGGTAAGGGCTCTTTATAACCCCATGGTTCCCTATTTTTTATGCAAATACTATGGTGGTTTCAAAAATGCATTTTTGGGTGAGATTACACAATCTGTCGCTCTCGTTCTGGCACCATCAGGTTCTAGAAAACATTGGGAACTTGCTAGGAATGTTCATAAAGCTAGACCGAGAAAGGATGGACATGGGGATATTCACCTTCGCACGTATCTGTGTGGAGATGGACCTAAGAAAGGGTCTACCTGAATGCATCAACCTTATTCATAATGAATTCAAATGGGCTCAAACATTAGACTTCGAAAACACAACTTTCCATTGTAGAGTATGTCACAAAACTAGGCACTTACAGGGTTCATGTACATTATCCAGGAAAAAACCAACCAAGAAGCCACAAAAGAAGAATGGTTGGAAGTTTCTTTATTTACCAGAGGAAGATGATGAGGAAGAAGACACCGAAGTAAACCAAAGGAAAATAGAAACAGAAAATCAGCAAAAAAATCAGCAAGGTGCACATGAGAAGGACGAAGGAAAAATGGATGACAGTGTGCAAACCAAGGGGTAGACATCTTCGCCTTCAAATGCGGACCTCCATCAGGATGTGCAGATTGGTGATCAAGGTGTTATGGGCACCAAACGTGCATATGTCTTTGATAGTTCTGATTTCGAAAAAGACGTCCAACTCTCTCCCAACATGGAGTTGGCCATCATACAGTCTACTCCTTCACTGGATGGCTGGAAAAAAGTACAAAAGGAAAAAGGAAAGAAAGATAAGTCTAGTGTTTTTGGCAAAGTGTAATGTGGCTTCTTTTGATGCCCTTGCCCTGGTTTTACACAAGGTGTTTCTCTCATGTGGAATGCTACGACATATACGATGTAACTTTTTGTTTATCTTTAATAAGAAGTTCGTTTTTTTCTCGGGAATATATATATATATATATATATATATATATATATATATATATATACATATATATATATATATATATATATATATATATATATATATATATATATATATACTCTGAATATCTTGAAAACAATCTATTAAATTTAAATTATATAATTTTTAACAGATATTTTATAATTAAGAAATATAATAAATTTAGATTATACAATCTATACTACTAATTATTATAATATATTTAAACTAAACTATTTTAATTTTTAATTTTAGTAAACATTTTGCAATTAAATTTACATGTATCCTATCCAAAAATATAAAATATTTAATTTTTTCTTAATTAAACATAAGATAGAACGTAATGGAAGCCTTCAAAAAGGGAAACAAAACACTACCAACATCACCCTTTTATTTTTGTTGGTGGATTTTGCTTCTTGGGTGATAGACACAATTTCTCTACCTCTTTCTCCTAATATTACTCCATTCAATGCCCTAGTCAGTAATGGCTAAAGATTTCAAAGATCAAAACCAACTCCATTTGTGAAAAAGGTTGATGATGTCCCAAAAGTTGTTGTCCATGAAAATTAGTCAAGAGCAACGTCCCTCGGGCTAGCTAAGGGGGGTCATGTTGGGAAGTTTGTGGGATTGTGGTCATCACCATGCACTTTGAATCAATGGGTGGATAAAAATTGGAGGCCCAAGAGAGATGGAAAACTCTTGGTATCCTTCTATTAAAGGAGTATTTTCAACTTCTTCTTTGAAAAAAAGAGTATTGTGATCTAATCATTCACAATGAGCCATATTTCATGGGATCTTAATGTTTGTATTTGGATCATGATATTCTATATTTTAACCCAAAAAATGATGTCCCATTAGTTGTACCAGTTTGGGTTAAGTTTCAATATCTTCCACTTCATTGTTGGAATGAGGAAACCTTTAGGAATATTGGTAATTCTTTGGGTCAATATATTAATTGAGATTATACATGAGAAGGAATGTGATCTTGTGCTCGAATTTGTGTAAATATGGATCTAGATAAGGGGTTACCAATAACAATCAAATTCCAGCTAGACAATTGGAATCATTATCAAGAGGTCGATTATGAATAGTTAACATTCAAATATATGATCTTCCATGAATATGGAAATTCCCCCCTATATTAATAAATATGGAAGAGATGTAAAAAAATAATGAAGAGGGTGATTAGTGGAAATATCTAAAATGAAAAAAGGGATCTCAAAATCATAGTGCAACTACAAAAACTCAAGAAGGTAATGGATTGGATTTAAAGCACCCTCTTCTTAAAAATAATTGGCGACTATAGGTCAAGAATCTTCCTGATGTAAGCTCAAAGGAAAGAGGGAATAAAGTTGAATCTTTCAAGTTACTATATGAATTTGGGGAAATTATAAATTTGACCCATTAAGAGATTCCTCTAGAAGACTCTTAGCGTGTGATATCTAAGGGCCAAAACGTTGAGATACATCCCTTAGAGGATATCCTTGCTCGAGAACAAATTGATACGAAGGAAGAGGTTGAAATAGAGGAGGATAAAGTATTTCACTCCCTCCAAAATAAAAGAATCCCACAAGGATCTTCTGCCTTTAGATCAATAGGCTAAAAACGTAAGGAAAAAGGGGAAAAAAAAACCACACAAGGAAGTGGGACAATGAACAAATTGGGTTGTGAGAAGCCAACAAGTAGAGAAAGATAAATATTTGGATTCCCAATGATCATTAGATGTGATTTTCCTAAAGATTCGCAAGAAAAATAGAGAAGGAAGTGGCCTCACCCATGTACAAAGAGGGATATAAATCCCCAAGCAAATGATGAAAGTCCTATCCTAGAATTGCAGAGGATTAGGATTAGATAAAAGTATGGTTAAATTTAAGAGTCCAGATAAAAATGAAAAATCCATGATCCTCCTTCTCTAGGAGACTAAATTTGGGGAATAGGATGTTCTCCAAAAATGTTCAAATTTATGGAAAAGATGTAAACTCCAGATAGTAAATTCTTTTGGATCCTCAAAAAATTTGTACATTATTTGGTCTTCTCTTCATTTTTTCTTTCTCTCTTATCAATCCATGTTTCACTGGCTCCTGGTTCAAATTTTCCCATTTGCAATCTCAAAAGATATTTTGTTTCTTAAATATTTATATACCATCCATTATCAATAAAAAATAGAATGGCGGTCTTTCTTACAAGTGCTATAGGATTCCAATTGGGTCCAAGACTATACTTTTGGAGGAGAATTTAACACTACTCTCCATCCGTGGGAAAATAAAGGAGGATCTCTACTTAGAGAGTCATTTCAAGAGAATATGGAATACCTTGTTAGTAAATTGGGTTTGAAAAATATCAAGGCTCAAATGAAAAAATTTACGTGGAGTAATTGAAGGATAAACCCAGGTCACATAACTCCAAGACTGGATCACTTTCTTATAGCTAGGTCTTTCCTAAATCAAAGAATGCTAGTTTCCTCAAAAGTACTGTCTTGGAGAGGTTTTGATCAGTGTCCTAATACTTTAGAAATTCAACTTAAAGTTTATTATGCCCTTTAATTTAGAGATAAAATCCAATGTGGTTTCATTGGCTTAGATTTAAATAACTTGTTCAAGAAGCTTACGGTAAATGGATAACATGTTCTCCAATTTTTTAATTGGAAACAACAAATTAAATATCTAAAAGTGGTTTTAAAACAATGCGCCAAATAAAATTACTCAAATATAAAAACTCAAGTTATTATTCATAAAAATTATTTATAGGAAATACAAAAACAAATACAATATCTCCCCATCTTCAAGGAGCTCCTAGGAGAGGAAAAAGAAACTTTGATAAATACCAAAAGGCTCTTAGAGAAGAACATGATCAAATCATGTAGCTTATGGCTTCAATTATGAGATGAAAATAAAATTTTATTTCATTATCAAGCCACGAAGAGAACCTAAAAGAATAATATAAATTCAATCTATGTGGATGGGAAACTAATTTTAGATTTCTCAATAATCAAAGAGGAGGACAGTCATCACTCCCACTCTCTTTATCAAGAAATATATAGCCAAGAGGAAAGTGTTATGTGTGATATAATTGAGAATATTCCTCATATTGTTATGAAACCAACTCCAAAAATAGAAGAAAATAGAGATCAATGCCTTAGAAATCATCCACTTCGAGGGGGAAACCTCCTTTACATTACATAAAGGAACAATTCTTGGATGACACAAATGAAAATACCTCATTTCTATATATATAAGTCCATGGGATCACAATATAATCCTAGTCGACTTAAAAATAATAATATAACAACACAATAATAAGAATATGGGGACTACACAGGTACAAAAATAACAATAAGGGGATACACTGACAACATAAGGGACTACACTAGTAATATAGGGCCCTAACATGCCCCTCTCCTTCAAAAAATTGTTTTCCTCAATGCTTTAGTAGTTTTGGATGCTTATGTATAAAATTTGCATCCTCCCATGTGGAACCTTCAGTGGGTAAGTTCTTCCACTTGATGAGATACTCTAAAATTGATCGATTTTGTAGCTGTCGAGTTCTTGTTTCCATGACTGCTTCAAGTTCCGATATGATTTTTCCTTCCTCATCAAGTTTTGGCAATATTGTTTGAACCACAATTTTGTCACCTATAACCTTTTTTAGGCATGAAACATGGAAAATTGGGTGCACTCAGGAAGATGTAAGAAGCTCCAATTTGTATGCCATAGTACCAATATTTTGCAACAACTTGTAAGGTCCATATTACTTTGGTGATAATTTATTATCCTTCTTAGCTTGCTTGAGGGACATTTTTTGGTATGGTTGTAGCCATAAAAATACCTAGTCGCCTACATCAAAACTTCTATCGTTGTGATGTTGATATGTCTGTTGTTTCATTTGATTTTGTGCCAAATTTAGGTTATCCTTTAAGAGTTGGAGAATTTTTTGTTGATGCTCGATGTGATATTCCACTACTTGAACCTTAGAATTTTCTCTTAAATATGATGTGATGGACGACGGATGATATCCATAAAGTGCCATAAATGGGATCATTTTTTCTCCATTGTGGAAGGAAGTGTTATACCACTATTCACCGAGAGGTAACCAATTGTCCCATTGTATTTGTTTATCATATACAAAGCAACAAAAATATCCTTCCAAAAATTTGTTCACTATCTTATTTTTCCCATTGGATTGAGCATGATAAGATGAGTTATGAGCTAGTTGAGTACCCAAACAAGAAAATAATTTGATCCAAAAATTTCGAGTGAAAACGGGATCTCTATCGCTTACAATAATATTTGGATTTCCATGTAGCTTTTGAATTGTTTCCATAAATGAAGTAGAAAATGATACTCACTTTAAATGGATGAGATACTACACAAAAGTGTGCATACTTGGTAAGCCGATCAACTAACACCATAATGACACTCTTTCCTTCAGACTTAGGTAAACCTGTGATAAAAATCCATTGAAACCTCCTCCCAACCTTGATTTGGAATGGATAAAGGTTGTAGCAAACCCAAGGTCTTAATTTTCTCAACTTTATTTTACTGGAAAGCCAAAATTTACGCCACAAAATTTTGAATAGTATATTTAAGGTTGTCGCTAAAAAAATGTTTCTTCACCCTATGGTATGTTTTTTAAAATCCCGAGTGTCCTCCTAAGAGAGACGTGTGCAATTCCAAAAGAATATTTTTTTAGTTGGGAATTATTACAAAGATATAAGCGATCTTTGTAACACAATGAATCATTTTTCCAACTAAATGTATCATATGTACTGGGAACTTGCTGGAATTTTTGAATGAGTTTCCATACTTCTTATTCATTCTTCCATTCCTCCCTTACTTCGGTTATCCAATCTACTTGGATAATAGAAATGGAAAAAAGAAATGCTTCCACACCCTCATCCTTTATTGAGAGTGCATCTACAACAAAAAGTAGGTTCCCTTTTTTGTATATGATTTCAAATTTATAACCCAAAATATTTTTGACCCATTTTTGCTGCTCTTCTAAAGATAGTATTTGTTCCAAAAAGTATTTAAGACTATCATGATTAGATTTTACCTTTAAGTGTCTTTCCATTACGTAAGGTTTCCATTTCTTTAGTCCATGTAGTATTTCCAACATTTCCTTCTCATAAATAGCTTTCTGTAAATAATTTCCTTTGATTGGATGACTTTCAAAATCAATGGGTTTTGCTTCTTGCATTAAAACAACACCAATTTAATTTCATGAGGCATCACATTCCACAATAAAGATTTTTGTGAAGTCTAGTGTAGCTAAGATTGGTGCTTGGCAGATTGCCTCTTTAAGATGTTCAAAGGCTTTAGTTGCATAAGGAGTCCATGAAAATGCATCTTTCTTCAATAATGTTGTTAGAGGCGCTTCTATTTTCCCATAATCCTTAACAAACTTATGATAATACCCTGTTAACCTGAGAAATCCTCGCAACTAATTTATGGTTGTGGGGACTTTCCATTCCTTAATGGCTTTAATTTTTTTAAGGTCTACCTTAACACCCTCTTGAGATAAAATATGACCAAAATATTTCACCTCTTGTACTCCAATGAAACATTTGGAGGTTTTTGCATATAATTGATTCTCCTCCAATAGTTTTGAGCACCATGTCAACATGTTGAACATGATCCTTCCAACACCTTCTAAAGATTAGTATATCATCAAAAATACTAACACAAATTTTGTGAGGAAGGGTTTGAAAATGGAATTCATCAACCCTTGAAATGTAGAAGGCTCATTGGTAAGGCCAAAAAGGCATGACCAAAAAATCATAATGACCCTCATGAGTTTGAAATGGCGTTTTCATAATTTCTTCCTAAATGTACATCCAACTTGGTGAAATAAATTGCTCCATGTAATTCATCCAATAATTCATAAATCACAGGAATGGGAAATTTATCTTTAATAGTGAGCTTATTGAGATCCCTATAATCTAGACACATGCACCATGATCCATCCTTCTTGTGCACCAATACTACTAGAGTAGAGAAATAACTTTGACTAGGTTGAACTATACCAACCTCTAGCATTTCTGCAAGCATGTGTTCAATTTCTCTCTTTTGGACATAAGGATATCTGTAAGGCCTAATGTTTAGAGGAACAATTTCTAGAATCGAATGAATAGTGTGATCATGATCATGAATAGGTGGGAGTCCTTTGGGAGTTTCAAACACCTTGGAATTATTGTCCAAGAACTTTTGGAGATCTGGAGAAATAGATGATTTTGATGTTGGAACTTATAGTGAGCATAATTGTGAAATGACGCCCCGTTGTTCTTTCTTCGGAAGATTTGTCATGAAATTAGAGCTTATTGTCTTTCCCATATTTCCCGCGATACCCCGTAATTCAACTTCCTTTCCTTCCAAAAAAAAATTCAAGAAAAGTTCATGAAAATTGAAAGCTACTATCCCCAAAGATTGTAACCATTCTACTCCTAGTACAACATCAGCACCACCCATTGGAATGGAAAACATTACGCTATTCAATACATATTCCCCCATGGTTAGCTTGATATTATGGCACTTTCCACATAAATTTATAGTTCCTTCATTTTCCACCATCACTTGACACTCTGGCGCTGGGTATAGGAAGAAATGAAATTTCTTGGCTACCTCACAATGAATGAAATTATTGTTACTACCTGAATAAATAAGCATTATTACATTTTTCTTCTTGATATGTCCTTCTATCTTGATAGTTTGAGGAGTGGTAATTAATGCCAATGCATTACAAAATATGGTCAGATTCATTTCTTCTTCCTCTAGGGTTGGTTCTTGGTGTATATCCTCTTCTTTTGAAGTTTCTTGTTCCTTTTCTTCCCCCTTTTCACAATGTATGTAAAATAAATTCTTCTTAGCACACTTATGACCTTTAGTGTATTTCTTATCACAATTGTAACAAAGCCCTTTTGGTGTCAAACTTGTAGGTTGTGGAAGTATAGGAGTAGCAACACTTCCATCTTTATATTTTTGAGTGATAGGCTTGCTTGTGACCATAATTTCTTTTTCAATTTTTCTTGCCAACCTAAATACCTTCTCCAATGTATCAGGTTCCAAAAGGTGAACCTCATGTTGGATGTTATCATTTAGAGTCCCTATGAAGACATCAATCCTATGTTCCTCTCAAATATTATTTACCCTTATATTCAATTTTTGGAAGTACTCAATGTGCTCCATCATTGAACTCTTTTGTTTGATATTTATCAATAGGATGAAGAAGGTGTTGCTATTTGTATCCTCAATGTGCTATCATTTCCTCCATAAAAACTGACCAAGCGACCAGTGTTTTACGAGAACAAATCCATCGATACCATAAAAACTAATTTTGTTCTAAATATAAATTTCCAATGCATACCTTTTGTGTGTATTGCATATTATGGAGCTCAAAGTATTGCTACATTTTTAGTATCCAATTTGTCTGATCCTTGCCATCAAACTTACTCATATGTATCTCTGGAATATGGCGGGTCTTATATCCAACATTAGAGTCTATGAAATCATGATTAACATTTATTTTGTTCCCATCATGAGTATCTTCTTCTACCTTTTCTCCATTAGGAATATTTTCTTGTAGAAACTTTGCCAAACCTTCCTTCAAATATTCCATGTTTCCTTATATACCATCCATATTAGATTCCACACCATCCATATTATCTTCCATGCCATTCTTTAAACCATCCATCTTATCTTCCATTCCCTTCTTCAAACCATACATCTTAGCTTCCATGAATTTCTTCAAACCATCCATGTTGCCTTATATACCATCCATTGTATCTTCCATGACATCCATCTTAGCTTCCATGCCATCCATATTATGTAGAAATTAAACATGTATATATCAATGGATTCAATCCGATATAACAATGTACTAAAGCCAGATACTGAATCCTTCTACAAATCAATTACGGGGAATAAAATCAAACCACAGCAGATATAATTTCCCAGGCAAAGATTTCTGCTCAAAACCCCTCTAACTTCTATTGTATATTCACCATGGAATCATGAAACAATTACAATACACTCTTCTCACAAGGTCTCCTGCACTGTCACAATTGTCTCACACTGTCCTGGAAAAAACTTACCAGCTCTTAGCCAATTCTCAGCCTCTAAACAACATGTCTTGCTTGTGCATTTCCTGATGAATACAATCCCTATTATTTAGGAATTTTGACCTTCCAAAACTGTGCAAGGATCATGGGAAATCCAATGGATGTATGGTTGCATGTGGAAAACCTACTAATCACACAAATGATAGTTAACATCCCTTTAACATTTGTCTCAACTGGGTCTCCACTCGAAGTGACATGCATGCAGCTATTAATAGTAAATCATCAGTTGCATGGAAAATCACTGATTGTGAATTAAATAATATTTAATTCAATTGATCTCTCACTTGTGCAACAAAAAATTACAACTAGTTCAACTGAATCTAACTCACCTAACTGAGTTAACTGATTACTCATGCATTAAAATAATGCACCAACTACAATTAAAACTCCATAACTAATAGAATTACTATGCATGCCTCACCAACCACCCTCAAATCGAATTACATGAGCTGAATGAGTTTATCACATGCAGTTAACTATTACAACTGATCATGACATAAGATTACATTTCATTGTCCAATTTAATTAAGGGAAAATTAAATTAGACACTGCACCAATTTAATTAAATAAATTGACTTCACACTAATGTATCTCTAGGACATGTTGGTCCCACACTAGTGTGTGTGTTGTAATTTCTTTTTGGAATTCAACACTCCCTCTCAACGATAAAGCATTAATCTACTACCTTGATCTTGCATCTATGGTATTCGAATTTTCTCTTGGCGAGCGCCTTCGTCAGAATATCTGCATCCTTATATTCTGTGGGAATGTACTGAAGTAACATAATGTGCCTCTAAAAATAACCTCTCAGATAGTGGTATCGAATTTCTATGTGCTTGGCTCTATCATGGAATACCAGATTAACCAAGAGTTTAACGCAACTCTGGTTATCACAATGTATCACAGTCGGATCCAACGGAGAACCAAACAAAGCAACCAGGATCTTTCTCATCCAGATGGCGTCACATGTAGCTTGAATTTATTCCATGTACTCTACCTCAGCTGAAATGAGTACCATGGATCACTAGCTCCTAATGTACCAATAAATTGATGTCGATCCTCTGCTGAAGATCCCTCCTGATGTGCTCTTTTTGTCTGATGGACTGGCTACCCAATCTGCATCTGTGAAGCCTTGAAGATTCACTCCCTTTGTCCATCTGTACCATAATACATACTCTGTAGTGCCCCTGAGATATCTCAAGACATGCTTCCCTGCCTTCCTAAAGAGTTTGGTCGGCTTAACTATAGCTTGACTAAGATGGTTAACTGCGTAGCAAATGTCTGGTCTAGTGTTCACCAAGTACATCACTGAACCTAATAGTTGCTTGTAGATAATATTTTCAACAAATTCTCCTAAAGTAGCATCCTCTTTCCTCCAATTTTATGGAAGATGAGTATCCACAGGTTTACAACTATCCATGTGAAACTTACCTAGTATCTCTTTGGAATACTTGCCTTGAGAAACAAAAATTTCACCATCTCGCTTCCATATTTCCAAACCAAGGAAATAGTGAAAGAGTCCCATGTCCTTCATTTTTAACTCCCTTGCAAGATCCTCCTTGCATGAAGTTATAATCTACTCATCACCTGTCAAAATTAGATCATCAACATAAAGTACGATAATCAAGAGCTTACCATCAACAACAATCTGGTATAGGTTTGCATCCGCTTCACTTTTGATGAAGCCCAACCCAGTGAAATAGTTTTCAATCCGAGTGCACCAAGCACGAGGTGCTTGATTCATCCCACACATTTCTCTCTTGAGTTGGCACATATGCGACTCACTGTCACAGATCTCGAAACCTTCTAGCTACATGTTAGATGGTAAAATCCCTCTTGCAGAAAAGAGCGATCTCCCTAGTATCTGTTACACTGAAATTTGTCACCATGACATTTTAGTGTCCATATGGGTTCATCATTACTCATATATTACTCCCTTAGAAGTCTACAACATCAAAGTTCCTAAAATAAAGCCTTGAAATTGAGAGAAAATCTCATAAAAGTCTTAAAAACACTTGTACCACACATTCTATTAACATTGCCTGTGGTACGACACCTTTTTTGAATGAAAAATGTGGTACCTACCGCACGTTTTGTGTATTAAAGGTGTGGACCCCTGTAAAAGGTAAAATGAAGGCGGAAAGTAACATTTAGAAGCCCAACGGTCAAATCTGGAAGCTTCTAGAAGAAATTATCCAGTCAAAGGTTCACTCCTATCATGTATGTTCATTCCTCCATTATGGGAGCCTACCCCTTGGTTTATGGAGCTCAATCCATTTGAAAGAGGATTCTATCCCCTCTTATGTGGAACTGCAACCTCTTCTCTTTTCCTATAAATTGAAGCTCTAGTTTAGTTTCAAGGTACTGACTGAGTTAGGAGTTATACTTTAAGCATTTTTGAGGAGAAATGTTGTAGAAACTAAGACTCTCTTAACTGATCATTATGTGGTAATGATTACATACCCATGTGAATTTTAGCTGAGAGAGTGCAACGCTTGTCAGAGTAGAGGAAATGCATGTTCCGGACCCTAGAAAGACCTGTACGACATCAAGGAGGACACAGTTGTAAGGCTCTTTCTTCATCGAAGATAATGCGAATGAATCCCATTTTCTCAATGAGTTCTTTAATTATGTAGCTTGTTTATAATGTTTTGTCAATGAGTTATTTAATTAATTAGCTTGTTTGCTCGACCTCCTTTGACTTAGATCTGGTAATTGACATGGAAAACTCTATGGGATTATTTGAATGTGATGTTCTTATCCCTTTTGAGTCCCTTGACATGTGCTCCTTTTAGAGAATTGTTCTTCCATCTGATGAAGACCTCTTGGAAGCCATGATCGAGATGTGTCCCTTGACATGTGTTTCTTCTATTTGGAAGCCATGATCAAGAAGTCTGGCGAGGATAGTTCCTTTTACTGTGTCAACCTCGTTAAAAAATTAAACAAGTCTTGCAAGGATAGTTCCTTTTACTATTTCAACCTCATTAAAAAATGAAATAAGTCTCAAGAGGAAAGTTCCCTTTACTGTGTCAACCTCGTTAAAAAATGAATCAATGATTAAAGAGGATAGTTCCTTTTACTGTGTCAACCTCGTTAAAAAATGAATCAGTTGCTAAGAGGATAGTTCCTTTTACTGTGTCAACCTCGTTAAAAAATGAATCAGTGGGTCAAGAGGATAATTCCTGTTACTGTGTCAACCTCATTAAAAAATGAATCAGTAGCCCATGAGGACAGTTCTTTTACAGTGTCAACCTTGTTAAAAAAATGAAACAAACCCATGAGGACAATGCTTTTCTTGTGTCAACCTCATTAAAAAATGAATCAGTAGGTTATGTAGGTAGATTGTAGAGAGTAGATATGAGGACAATTCTTTTGCTGTGTCAACCTCATTAAAAAATGACCCATGAGGACAATTTTTTTATGTTTCAACCTCATTAAAAAATGAATCAGTAGGTTATGTAGGTAGATTAGAAATAGTAGTTTTTTAGGAATGTTCCTGTTACTGTGTCAACCTCGTTAGAAAATGAAACAGGTCCCTGATGAGTATAGTTCTTTTCCTGTGTCAAGCTCATTAAAAAATGAAACAAATCCTCTCCAAGTCAAAATCAAGTCTTTCATCTGATTTCGTAAATGAACCTTCATTCCATCTATCTTTTAATAACTAGTAGTCTACTTAGTTGAATGAAATGAAGCTTGGGGGGGAATGCGCTCTAGAAAATTACGCTTAGGGGGCATTCAAACTTATCTCAAGCATTATTTTTCCTTTGTTTCAAGCTTGTGTAAAAATGAAACAAGCCATTCTCAAGCACAATTTTCCTACGTTTCAAGCTTGTGTAAAAATGGAACTACTCTCAAGCACAGTTTTCCTACGTTTCAAGCTTGTGTAAAAATGAAACTACTCTCAAGCAAATTTTTCTACGTTTCAAGTTTGTGTAAAAATGAAACTACTCTCAAGCACATTTTTCCTACGTTTCAAGCTTGTGCAAAAATGAAACTACTCTCAAGCAAAGTTTTCTACGTTTCAAGCTTGTATTGAATGAAACCTATCTCAAGCAAAGTTTTCTTTGTTTCAAGCTTGTGTAAAAATGAAACCTATCTCGAGTCCATTTCGGTTATTATTTTCAAGACTCGTTAAACTCATGAAAATCTAGAGATTATTTTTCTATATTTCATTCTCATAAAACACATGAAAATGCCAAGTTATTTCCGTCTTTTCCTGCTCATAAATTAAATTGAAAGTTGGCCATATGAGTACATTTTTATCACTTTTTCAAGCTCATTAAAACTTACAAAAATTCAAAACAAGATGAGTATAATTTTAAAAAAAATTTGGGCTCTTGAAAATTATGAAAAAGTGAAACATTGGAGTTCTCTTTTAAGCCCTTTTTAGACTCTCTAAACCTGAAAAGATTGTTGAGTACTTGACTATTCAAACTCGTTAAAGGAAATGAACAGTCGTCCCTTCAGTATAAGTTTACCCCTTTTCCGGACTGAAATGGACTATTTATGAAAAAGGTATACATTGACTAATCATGATCAATAGAGTTCTCTCCCACATTATTTTATCCTTTTTCAGGCCTGAGAGACTAAAAAATTTATGAAAAAGTACACCCATGGAGTTTCCTTAATTTTTTCTTCTAACTCCCTAAAATTGAAAAACACTGAGTTTCTCCTATACTGGACTCGTTAAAACTAAATAGTAAAGGACCTATTGATTACAAATAGGAACAAACCACTCCTTCTTAGGGTTCATTTTTAAACTAAGTTGGACTCATCCAAAGGATGAGCTTATAAACAAGAAAATGTTATTCTCCTCAATCTTGTCAAAAATAAAGAGGTACTTGCCAGAAATGGTGGGGGAAAAAGAGAGAAAACAAATCCATTTATTACACTTTTATTTAAAAGAAATATACCACTATTGAACAAAACACTTTTTGTCACACTTCTATCTGGGTTGGGAAAATCCTTTGCCTATCAGTTAATCAAACCACATTAAAGGTCTTCAGTCGGTTTTTGGGTATTAGCTTAGGGAGATTGTTAACAAACCATCTAAAATGGCGTAATGTGTTCAAGAGGACAGTCAAACAAACCATTCATCTACAAAAATTTATCTCCATTCACGTTGACCATCCCTGAGTCAGTCCTTGAAAAAAAAAAATTCAAAGCCTGATCTATGGTTTCGTGTCATGAGATTGCTTACGACAGATCACTTTCTATAGACGACAGCTAATCATCTAGGAATTTGATCTAGAATCCATCAATAGCTTGGAATATACATGCCTTAATGGCAAATTTCTTGCCTTCAATGATAGGTTTCATCATTGACCTTCGATCGAACGATTCCGTGAAATGTTCGACTTCAAATCACTTATTCACATTTCATGGATTGTACTAAGTACTTTTAAATCCATTGCCATTATTGGTGGTTTCTCTCACACTTGTTAACAATTCACATCATTGACTAGTAATCAAGTGGGTTCTACAATGTTCGACTTTGACACATTTAATCGCATGGATAGAATCGTACTAGTTCGGGAAGCAGAAATCAAGACCCCGAATCTAGTTTCTACCATCCAGGCTGTGAGGAGGTTTATTATTCATTATTTAGTAGACTATTAATTACATATGGCTGCGTCCATGCTGTGTTTACACTATTTATGTAATATTAAAATCATTTATGTATCAAAACAAGTTTAGTTATTTTTTTATCTGAGTATCGGAATGCCTACCTTGGTGATGATATATATAAATATATGTTTTTCATTGAATGTTTTTACAGGATTCTGACTGGGGTGTACACATGCTAATCCTTGAAATGATAAATCACTTCACTCTTCGAATTATCTCCAACTTCGCACTTTAGGGGGAAATCTGTTACACTAAAATTTGTCACCATGAAGTTTTAGTGTCTATATGGGTTCATAATTACTCATATATTACTCCCTTAGAAGTTTACAACATCAAAATTCCTAAAATCAAGCCTTGAAATTGAGATAAAAGCTCATAAAAGTCTTAAAAACACTTGTATCGCACTTTCTCTTAACATTGCCTGCAGTACCGCACCTTTTGTGAAGGAAAACTGCGGTACCTACTGCACATTTTGTGTATTAAAGGTGCGCACCCCTATAAAAGGTAAAATGAAGGTAGAAAGTAACATTCAGAAGCCCAGCAGTCAAATCTGGAAGCTTCTAGAAGCAATTATCCGATCGAAGGTTCACTCCTATCATGTATGTTCATTCCTCCATTATGGGAGCCTACCCCTTGGTTTATGGAGCTCAATCCCTTTGAAAGAGGATTCTATCCCCTCTTATGTGGAACTAAAACCTCTTCTCTTTTCCTATAAATTGAAGCTTTGGTTCAGTTTCAAGGGTACTGACTGAGTTAGGAGTTAGACTTTAAGAATTTTTGAGGAGAAATGATGTAGAAACTCAGACTCTCTTAACTGATCATTATGTGGGAATGATTACACAACCATGTACATTTTAGCTGATAGAGTGTAAGGCTTGTCATAGTAAAGGAAACGCCTATTCCAAACCCCAGAAAGACATGTACGATATCAAGGTGGAAACGGTTGTAAGGCTCTTTCTTCATCGAAGGTAATACGAATGAATCTCGTTTTCTCAATGAGTTCTTTAATTGAGTATCTTGTTTATCATGTTTTGTCAATGAATTATTTAATTAATTAGATTGTTTCTTGAATTCCTTGATCATCTTGATATATATATTATTTGTGAATTCATTTATACTATGCAGGTGCTATTCATGTTTGTGATTGCAGATCTTTGAAGATGACTCTTTCAAGCAACTGAAAAGAAGATCATTACGAACAACGCTGGACTATAGGTAGGTCTTCAAAACCCTTTTTGTAGCTAATTATGAATCGAATATTATATAGAGAAAATAGTTTTTGTTTGTCTATTTGTTGATTGCTGTCCGTAGGACACTTGGGAGGTCTGTCTTGTTAGCAAGAACGACTTATCCATCCAACAATATGCTAAGGATATCTAGAAACGAACAGACATATGTAGACAATTTCCTCTAGATTATTTTGCTTAAGAATTACTCATTAACTACGGTTAAATACTCCTACCTGAAGTCCAACGCTTGCTCGGTCTTCAATCCAATCATTCCATAAGGTATCGATCCAGCATATAAGATTTGCAATCAAAGACAAGAAAACAAGATCAAAAGCATCTGCAAAATATGATAATTTGAAAGCAATAATCTATCTTAGTGATCAAGGAATCTAAGAATTAAATCATTGAAAAGATAGATGAACATCTTAATGAGAAAATAGAATCCATTTGTATTAACTTTGAATATAAAAGAAGAAACCTTACAACCTTAACACCTTGATGTTTCTACAGGTTCTTTTGGGGTCCCGAACAGCCGTTTTCCTCAGTTTGACAAGACTCTGACTCTCTTTATCAACATAAGACTATGGCTATGAGTATGTAATCTCTCTCATGCCAATGATGCTAAATGTGGAGATTATATTTCTTCAAAAATTCACCTCAAAACTACCAAGTTCTAAGTACCCTTGAGACTGAAACTTGGTCTCGATTTATAGCAGAAGGGAGGTAGTTTCAACTCCAAAAAAGAAGGGATAAATCCCTCTCATCATGGGATTTTAGCTTCAAAAACCAACGGATAGCTCCATCTATGAAGGGATAAAGGATCATGAATAGAAGGGGTGAAGCTCAACCAGATAGCACTTCTAGAAGGCCCCAGCTGAGAGAATATTCGACCTGCTAGGCTTCTAGAACTTACTTTTCTTTTTATTTTACCTTTTACGGGGGTCTACAGTTTTAATGAGAAGAATGTGTGGGATATACCATATATTTTATAGCAATAAATAGTGGTACCGCAGGAAATGACTAGGAAAACTGCGGAGTTAGGCTTTTTAGGGTTTTTAAGAGCTTTTCTCTAGTTCCAAGACTTGTTTTAGGAACTTTATGTTTTTAGACTTCTAAGGAAGAAATAAATAGGTAATGATGAACCCATATAGATAGCTCAATTTCATGGTGACAAATTTCAATGTAGCAGATTTCCCCCCTAAAGTTTGAGGTCTAAAGAGTTTTTGAAGAATTATGAAGACTGAAGTGCTTTATCATCCCGAGGATCGAGCTATCAGAACATCGGTCAAAACCTGGAAAAAAAATTCAGTGCAAGCATATATATGTATATCATCATTGAGGTATGGATTCCCATACTCAGATCAAAAATAAGTACATGTTCAGATACAAAGATGATTTTAAAATTACATGAAGTAGTAGATACAACATGGACGCAACCATCTGTTATGAGTATTCTACTGTATGATGAATAATAAAACTCCTTGCATCCTGGATGGTGGAAACTAGATCCAGGGTCTTGATTTCTGCTTCTCGAACTAGTGTGACTCTATCCATGCGATTAATTGTGTCGAAGTCGAACATGGTAGAAACCACTTGATTACTAGTCAATGATGTGAACTGTTAACAAGTGTGAGAGAAACCACCAATAATGACAATGGCTCTCAAAGTACTTAGTACAATATATTAAATGTGAATTTGTGATCTAAATTCGAACATTTCACAAAATCATTTGTTCGAAGGTCAATGATGCAACCTATCATCGAAGGCGAAAAACCTGCCATTAGGGCTTGCAGATCCCAAGGTACTGATAGGATTCTAGATCAAATTTCTAGATGATGAGATGTCATCGATAGAAAGTGATCCGTCGTAGGAAATCCCACGACACGAAACCACTAGATCAAGTTTTGAAGAAATATATAGCAAGGACTGACTCAGGGATGGTCAACGTGAGTGGAGACAAATTTTTTCATTGAATGGTTTATTTAACTGATCTCTTGAACACATAACGACATTGTAGATGGTTTGGTGATGATTGACCTCAAGAAAATACCCAGAAACTGGCTGAAGAATTTCAATGTGGTTTGATTAACTGTTTGTCAAAGGATTTTCCCAACCCAGACATGAATGTGACAAAAGTGTCGTGTTCAAGAGTGGTATACAACTTTTTGAAACAAAATGTGACAAGTGGATTCATTTTCTCTCTTTTCCCCCACAATTTTTGGAAAGTACCTCTTTATTTTTGACAATCTTGAGGAGGATAACATTTTCTTGCAAAGTAAGTTCATCCTTCAGATGAGTCCAACTTAGTATTAAAATCGAACCCTAAGAAGTAGTGGTTCGTTCCTGTTTCTAATTGACAGGTGCTTTACTGTTAAGTTTTAATGAGTCCAGTATAGGTGAAACTCGGTGTTTTTTAGTTTTAAGGAGTCAGAAGAAAAACTTAAGAAAACTCTGTGGGTGTAATTTTTCGTAAATTTAGTCTCTCAAGCCCAAAAAAGGATAAAATAATGCAGGAGAGAACTCTATTGACCATGATTAGTCAACGTATAAATTTTTCATAAATAGTCCATTTCAGTCTGGAAAGGGGGCAAACTTATACTGAAAGGATGACTGTTCATTTCCTTTAACGAGTTCGAATAGTCAAGTACTCAATGATCTTTTCATGTTTAGAGAGTCTGAAAAGTGCTTAAAAGAGAACTCCAAGGTTTTGCTTTTTCGTAAATTTTCAAGAGTCCGAAAAAGTGATAAAAGTATGCTCATCATTTTCGCTTTTTCATAAGTTTTAACGAGTTTGAAAAAGGAGTAAAAATGTACTCATAGTTTTCACTTTTTTGTAAGTTTTAATGAGTTCGAAAAAGTGATAAAAATGTACTCATAGTCAAAATGATTATTTCACCCAAAAATCTTGTATTCTGCACAAAAACCCAAAAATTAAACATACATGTTTTAAATAATTAAAAATTATTTGAAAAACAACTTTTCAAAGTAGAAAATAGATAAACTATTATTTTATTTATTCAAAAAATCTTACAAAAAGTAGTTCAACCAATTTATTTTTACCATTTGCATCCAGAGTGAAAGTTGAGAGCCTTTGGTAGAAAAATTTCTGAAGGATATATCTGAAAAAATGACCGTTCAAATAAAAAACCGTCGAATCCATGTAATCTACAATACATTTCTCTTCATTTTCATCTGTTTACATTCTCTTTTTAGGCTTTAAAATCATTTTTTAAGAGAAAAATAGGCTCAAAATTTCACCCTCAGGGGTCTGCAGGTAATACACATAGTCTCACACTTTTCATGTATAGCTTGTGCAGTAGTTTTCACTATCTTCGTGCAAAAAGTACAGAGGTGCCGTGAACAAAATAAAAAGATGATTTCTTTCAAATTAAGAAAAAAAATTCCATTTTAATTGTGTCTAATATTTCAATGCGGCCATTGCAGAGTATCCACAATGCTCGAATGTAGAGAATGTGAACACAAAGCAGTAGATGAGGCAGCTATGGGAAGTCCACCCACATTTCGTGTGTTGAGAAACTGTGGATTATACAAATTTTGGGCAATGCAGGGCATGAGGGCTCAAGTAGAGCTATTGATATGGTTGGTGAACAAGTGGGACGTTTAAGAGTAGTGTTTCATCATCGGTGATCACTGGCTCAAACTTGAGCTGGAGGACATTTACTTCCTCACTGCTTTATACAAAAGAGGAGAACCTATTTCCTTGTTCGGAGCTAGGCAAGGTGGCTAGCCTATCGCTAGCTATCAACAAGAATTTTTTAATGAGGAAGCTGATCCAAAATACAACCGTGTTGATATAAAAACCATTATCAATCTTGAACTCAAAGTGGTTCTGTTCACAGTGACTAGATTGTGTGGGAGCGCAGCTCCACACGTGGCTACCAAAGCCTAGATGTAGACAACGGTTGAATGCTTTAGAGGCGCCATCTTCAATTTTTGTGAAGAAGTATTGGCTAATTTAAAAGGCCAATTGACTAGAGCTAAGAACGCAAAGTTGAAAAATTTGGATATGGAGCTATCATAGTTTCTTTCGCTCTCGAGAGGATTCCATCTCTTGCCCCTTAGCTTATCTCAGTTGATGCTGGTGGGATCAGAGAGCCTTGGATGGTCCGTTGGGTGGTAGTGATGGCCCGTCATGGTGAGGGTTTTGAGATAGTTCGATTTACACCTGAATATTTTCATTGGTTACAGAACCAAATCTTCTCCATTGAATATTTTCCATATGCAGGGATAGATTTCCGTGGTGACCCCAATATGTCCCTTCCTCTAGGAGCACAATGAGACGAGTCAGGTAAATGAATCATTTTTATGTGCTTTTAACTCTAATTTTTGTTTTGTTTTTTAATCTTCCAATACTAATGAAAAAAAATCAAATGCAGATGTTGGTCCACGAAGGCCAGCCAATCTCTGCCGCTTCGAGAGGAAGCGAATAGATCCTATTGCACTGCCAGAGAACCAGGCAGTAGATATTCTCACTGATTTAGAGAAAAACCTGGAGAGGTTGACTAGAGACATTCCAGAGACTATGATGTATCATATTCCTCTTCGTCTCCAAAGGCATGTCGCTAGCAGTCCTGGCAAGTTTCGGAGATACCTGCGTAGAGTGGCACGGGCGATAGTATATTATCATGATCATCACCAAGGATAGTGGATGATTATCGCAGACTATTGTATTTATGTTTTTTGTATCACTATCTTTCAGATCATAAGGTGTTTTAAACCTATGATCCTAGACGATGTAATATTTTTTGAAACACAAACTCTATCTATGATATGACTACTTTCGACGGCTATCTTGTTCAACACTTATCAAATGTTGTTTTAATTTACCGTTTTAATGTCGCAAATGTCTATTTATAACATTATTAGCTAATGCATCAGCCAATTTATTTAAAATTCTTGGAATGTGTTGATATTCAATGTAATCAAACTGCTTTTCCAAGAGACGAGCCTTCAAGAATAATCTCAGTAACACTTGCTTTTTAATTGCATATACTCTGTTTAAATGTAATACAATGAGTTCTGAATCTAACCTAATGATCAAACAGCGAATGCCAAATGAAATGACATCAGATAATAACTCAATCATTGCGCTACATTCTGTAACATTATTCGTTGTTTGACCAAGGCTTACCCCATGCATAGAAACTAACTCATCGGTGGGTTAATACATAACCCAGGTTGTGAAAGAGATATTTTGTGTATTATGACAGGCACCATTAGCAAAACCAGTGTATGCTTGAAGGGACATTGACATCTGCAATATCAATAGTAATCAAGATAAGCAGGGATAATAGTCAACGCAAACTTAAACTAGATACACTCATCTAATCTAAAGCATCTAAATTTAGAAAAATAACTAATGTACAGGTGAGATCTTCACACAAAAAATCAAGCATAATATCTCTTCAGATAAAGTCCATTTCTGGGTTTATCTAACGAGACCCTGTCATAATCAATCAATTCACAAGCCCCTTTTGCAAGCACTCGTTTGACAATATAAGGACCATGCCACATAGGTTCGAATTTCCCAGCTCCTAATTTATCATTATCTTGGTCATATACCAATACTAGGTCAACCTCTAAAAAAACATGAGGTGTAACACTTCAATGGTACTGAGCTTTAACGCATTTTTTATGATCTTCGTCTGCTAATGCAGCAGTGCCCCGAGTCTCATCTAATTGTGCTAGGTACAAAAATCATTTTTCCTCCTCAGAGGTAGCTGGTAGTAACTCTATGGCTAATTGGAGTGACATTATTTCCCAGTCAATTGGTAACACGACTTCTAAAATATAGACCAGTTGAAAAGGAGTGAACCCTGTTGCAATTTTTGCTGAGGTTCAGTATGTCCAAAGTGTTGAGAAAAGCATAGTATGCCAACTCGATTTATGAATTCTGATTATCATTTTAATCATAGTGGTTAAAAATTTATTGATGGCTTTAACCTGACCATTAGCTTGCGGGTAATATGGAGTAGAGTTATCATGGCAGAGGCCAAGTTGGTTGGAAGGTTCGGTCATTATAATGTTTCGAAAATGAATCCCATGATCAGTAATTATAGCTTGGGGTACACTAGATCGAGCAATCATGTGATTGAATACAAATGTAGCTACAATTTTTCCATCTGCCGCAAATGTAGGCATCGCGTCAACCCATTTGGTAAAATAATCTACTGCGAGAATAATATACCCATGCCCCACGGCGGAGTGAGGGTTACATGTAATGAAATCAATGCCCCATTTTGCAAAAGGACTGACAACAATTATGGGGTGAAGAGGAGCTAGTGTTGCACACATCTTTCGATCAAAAATCTGATAGTTGTGGCATTTTTGGACCACAAGAACGCAATCTTCGAATAATGAAGGCCAAAAATAACCAGCGTACAATATCTTTTGGGTTGTGGCATACTCATACATATGACCACCACACGCTCTAGAATGACATTCATTTAAACCTTGTTCAACCTCTTCATGGGTTAAACATCGTCGAAATACAGAATCTACACCGCGACGATAAAGCGTGTCTCCAACAATATTGTACTTTTGAGACTGGTAATGGATCTTTCATCGATGTGAACATGAATGCTCAGGCCAAAAATTTTGTGTTTGGAGATAAATTATTATATCTCCATACCAAGGATCGAATGTATTGATAAGAAACAAAGATTCATCAGCGATCAGATGTTCTACCACAGTTTCTGTATCAATATTTGGGAAGTCACACATAAGTTCGGCGAACACTAATGATTTATTTGATTTGGATTTATCAAATTCTAAATCAAACTCCTAAAGGATAACTATCCATTTAGATTATTTTCCCCTGAGTAATTACATAGTTAGAATATACATCATTAGGTTGCAATTAGAGATCACTGTTGTTTTTCGTAACAAAATTTAATGACGAAATCGTTGGACAGCTTCAACTACTGCCAAGGCCAATTTCTCCACATGCGATTATTTAATCTCTATTGGATTGAGATTCTGAATGAGATATTAAATGACATGCTCGTTGTGGAATTCATCCTCCTAAACTAATACCATTCCTATAGTGGAATCAGAGGCTGCTAAGTATAAAAAGTAATCCTGGCTATAATTTGGTGGATGTAGTAACGGTGCATGGGTCAACATATGTTTTAAAGCATCAAAAGATAGATCAGCGATCTCATCCCAAATCAAAGGAACATTTTGTTTCAAAATATTGGCAAAACCTTTGGTTAACTCATTATAGTTCTAGATGAATCTATGCAGAAAGTTTTCTTTCCCTTACAAATTTTGGAGTTGGCGGAGTGTGGAAGGAGGAGGTAAATTGATTTTGGCCTCAACCTTCGAAGGGTTGACATGAATGCCTTATTTTGAAACGAAAAATCCTAGTAACCTAACAGATTGTACATAGGAAACACAATTGTGTGGATTCAAGCGAATATTATAATACCTACATCTCATAAAAATTGCTCGTAAGTGAGTTGGATGATCTTCCCTGTGTAATGAATTAGCAGGTAAATCATTGAGATAAGGTTGCACAATGTGTTTAATTCCATGAAAAGCATAGGACATTTCCCTTTGAAAAGTTGCCCCAACATTCTTCAATCCAAAAGGTAGTTTACAATAAGAAAATTTTCCCTAAGGACAAATGAATGTTTTTTTGGTTGATCGGCAGGAAGTATGTTGATTTGATTATATCAGGAAAATCCATCCATAAATTAATACATTTCATTTCCCGCACATTCATCAATGATTTGGTCAATATAAGGGGTTGGATAATTGTCTTTAGGAAAAGATTTGTTAATATCCCTATAGTCGACACATACTTGTATTGTTCCTTGTTTTTTAGTAATAGGAATGATATTAGATACCCAATCCATTAATGGTATAAAATAAATAAAACCTACTCTCAGTAATTTATCAACTTCGGCTTTGATACCGGTAGCCTTTCGTCGATGTATCGGACATAATTTTTGTCTAATCGGTTTAGCATCCGGGTAAGTTTTGATTTCATGAACGACAATTTTGGGATAAATTCTTGGCATTTCCTCATAAGACCAGGAAAATATGTCACAGAATTCTTGAAATAGGGCCTTATATGTAGCAATTTCATCTAACAGACAAGAGGCACCTATATGAGTGTTTTCAATAATTCCAGGTTTTACTGATATGTGAATAGGAATCATGGAAGAAATATTCCTCAAATTTACTTCAGAATCTGAATTTGTGATCGATATTGTACTCTGGGGTTCCTTGACATAATCAATTGTAAAAATAGATGAAAAATTATTTTGAAATCTATCAAACTTAGGTAAAAATGATGATCTATGATGGAGATCATCCCATGGTAAATCATCTATCGACAAGAATTCACGAATGCTCTCATCTGTATAAAACACTTCTTTAAAAGGATCCGGAATTGATGTTATGCTAAGTTTGATGGTGAAAATGATTCTTCATTGAACACATTCATTGGATTAGAATCGGTTGATGGTGAATTGGAAAATGAATATACTGCTTGATATGCTAACTCAAACGGACTCAAAGGCATCACACCATTATACGAATCTAGCTCTTATTCTAAAGGCACTACCTAAAGATCATCAAATAGGATAGTGCTTGATGTAATAATATTGATATTAGCAATAGTACGTGGTACGTTAGGTGGAGGCATAGAAAAATTTCCCAACAAAGAAAAATCTTTAATTAAACCTACTCCTACATTCTCATAAGAGATAGTCGTTTTTCCAATGTGCTGAATACTATCCGTAGAAGTTGGGTCTGAAGAATAATATGAGAGCTGGTCGATTTTCACAATATTTCCTTGATTAGGAAACATGATTAATTAAAATACGGATGACATGAAAATAGTAATAGCATAAGACCAACTTCGACCCAGAAGAAGGTTGTAATCTAGCGGGGTATCATCTACTTCCACATCTAAATTAATGGTCTTACCCTCGACCTCTATAGGTAGATCCTGCAAAATTCTGAATGGATGGAATCCTCCTCCATCAAAATATTGTCGGGGATTGGTTAAGTGTCAGAGAACCAAGTGCTTGCCAACAGTTTAATGACATAATACACGTAGAAGCTCCTTCATCAATAACAGTACGAAAGCAATGTCTATTTTTTACTAGTACTGGAATATGAAGAGCAATTTGATGAGGGAGCCATGGTGTAACATTTTCTAAATTGAAGACCATAAGGTTCAAAGCCTGAAGGTATACAGCTCCAATTGCTGATAAGAGTAATTTCCTTTGTGTTGGGCATGATTGCAGCACTTCTAAGGACAACATTGCTGAAGGAGATATTGCTAAATCCTCAACAATGTTGTAGTTTTGAGTATCTCTCGCATGTGGATTGAAAGCTGATTTACGAAGTACACATTTAACAGGAAGTTTGATTACTAGATCATGGTTCGGTTTCTTGATATGAAGTGGATCAGAAACCAAAGGAGATGTAGCTGGTGAAAAATTATAAATTTTTACTTCTTTACCAGTAACGAGATTTTTGCTACCATAATATTGTGATCGAATCGCAACCATTACTTAAGACATCATCAAAATATCTGTTGATGTATTAGAAAAAGATCCAATCATTTTTCTATCTTGAACATGAAAAGGATCCTTCAAGATAGCGGGGGTGGGTGAACCTTTGACGAACTTTGATACCTTAGCCCTATGCCGACATTCCTTGGTGAAATGATCCTCATCACAGATAAGACAAGGATAACGAGGTTTTCTTTTATCATCAGTTGATTTGGCCATTACGTTTCGAGATGAAGTCTCCACATTTTTATTCCTTCTTGTCTTCATGGCACGATTTGACCGTAGTAGACAACTGCAATGCGAACATCGTACAAGTTTTGAAAGATTTTCGTAATCTTTTGTGCAAAGTATATATAAAGTAATTCTTTTCAAGATTTATTTTTACTTTATTCATATTAACTTAACCACATAATTTACTGAAGATGAGACCTCAAGAAAGTTGTTATCTAACCAGATGTTGCAATCGGGAATTTTTAATAAAGACCGGACTCGCCATATATACCAAGTCAAGATACCTGCTTGAGAGATAATCTGTTCTTCGGAAGAATAACTCCTCTTTACACTCGGTTCGTTACAATCAATAACAGATTGGTAAATCCACGCTGCATACCAACTTGACAAGACTTTTACCAAACGTCTTCTATGTCTCCATTCATGTATATGATCTGATATGTATGTAGACATATATTGTTTTAGTGAAGTTAATAATTATGTGCTATTGTTGTATCTGACTGGCAACTGAAAATGAGTTAATAAAGCATTTGCTAGGGCGTTGAAATTGTTAAATGAGCCTCGTGGAAATTCAATGTACCACTTAGCAGCTAATCCTATTAACGTTCTCTGAAAAATTCTAAGTTGAATGGAATCATCGATTAAAGAGTTGGATGTAAACCAAAGGTGGTAAGTCATGACATGGTTAGAAGGATCCTCTCTTGATTTTCCTTCAAACTTTGGGATATCACTGGGCAGCTTATTTGTAATTGGCGGCCAATACAGATGATAATATATGGGATCATTTGTAAGGCAGCATAAATCAAGTAAATCCAAAGTTGCTATGAATGGAAATCGATGGGTAGGATCTTGCTGATAACCTTGTGAAACTAAACCAGTCCTAGGAGGAGGGTATCCAGGGTATCCTGAAATAGCCTATGCATTTGGAATTGGAATGACCCCTGGATAACCAGGAATAACCAAATCATACTGGGGTTGAACAAGTGTCTGATATGTATACCCAGGATACGGTTGTTGCGGGTAAACTGGAGTTTGTGGAATAGGTCCATGTTGGTACGGCCCTTGATATGGTTGATAAGTAAACTGAGGTTGACTTGTTATAACTGTACTTGTACCAGGTTGTCATACAGGCATTTGAAAAATATTCTGAATTGTAGGTCCAGACTATGGAATAGAAACCTAAGGAATTTGTACTGATGTTTGAGGGGCAGAAGTAATAGGAGCTATAGACACTCCAGGAATAGGTGTGGTAGGTTGAATAGAAGTTTGAGTAGCAGTTTGTGGCGGAGTCGTAGGTGTAGTTGGACTAGGCTACTGAACAGGACCAGATGCAGGTATTTGAATTGTAGGTTGGACGAATTTTTGGGGTTGATTATAACCAACTTGTTGTCCAGCTTGATAATAAGGTACTTGCACATTTGGTTGTAAATTATGTTGGACTTGGGATGGATCCCACACCATGTCAGGATATGAGGGTCCCATCGAAGGTTGTGCATAAGACGAACCATAACTATGTTGAACATATGGCTGGTAATTATCTGGATAATTTCCACCTCCTTGTAACATTTGTTATTCTGGATACAACTGTTGTGCTAAAGGAGGTTGTAATCCTTGAGCTAGATACTACCCTTGAGGTTGATATTGACCTTGAGGCATGTACTGACTTTAAGGAAAATACTATCCCTGAGGTCGATATCGACCCTGAGGTATGTTCTGTCCCTAGGGTTGATATTGACCCTGAGGTATGTAACGTCCTTCGGGTTGCCCCCCAGGCGGTAAATTACTACCTTGAGGTCCGGGGTTTGAAATATTTCTAGACATTATATAAACTTTCTCATTGTTCAAATTTCTAGTATTTGATTCATTCGGGCCAGATGATGACATTGGTTTGTTGGGAAAAGGATATGCCCCTGAGAAGGTACCAAAAAGCGACTTATATCCTACAGGAGCAGACGAAACACCATAAAAATAATTCTGGTGATTCAGTAAACATATATGACTCACTAGAAATGTTTAATGGAGGTTTATAACCTATTGGAATAGAGTAAAAAGGAATTCGAGGTGGCGAATACTGTAGAACTACTTTATGTAGAAAATCTGTCAATGAAGAATACCAACCGTCTTGTCTAAAAGGACTATAAAAAATGGATTCACGTTCTCTAAGTTCTAAATTTTCCTGAGTTGAAGGAAGAACAATTTCTTCTTCTGTATCAGTGACTTCTTCAATACTAACGAGACCAGGAGGGAGATATTCTATAATCTTATTCCTCACTCTGGCTGAATTAGGTTAACCAGGAGTTGGAGTAGTGAATTCTAAAGTAGGTTCGGATGTAGCAGGTTCAGTTTCTGATTCAGAAATTTCAGATTCTTCAGCTGATAACTCACTTGTCGCAGAAGCAACTTCAGTTAATTCGGAAATTAAAACTGTCTGTGGAGTATTTTCTTTTATTTGTGGTTGATCTACTTCAAAATAAGGATGAATAATTGTGGACGATTCTCCGTGTTCTGTTGATCAAGTTCTGCTGATAACATTTGGTATCAGAGATTTAAGTCTTTCTAGTTGGCTTCATGTATACACAAGGGGTTTCCCCTGAGTTATACGTGATCGGCTTGGTAATTCATCCACGATTAAAACCTTTAACACATGCAATAAAAGAAAATTTCCAACAAAAACCTTAAGGTTTCTAAGGAAACAATCAAATGTATCACACGCCTATAAAAATCTAAGAGATCAATCCATACACAAACAGTAGATCCCCGCACTAAAAACACTAGTTGGTGATGAAATCCAACAGCATAGAACTTTAATGCAGAAATGGCGCTTGGAACAGTTATCTCAAAAACCTGCTTAATGAAACAGGCCAGTGCAAGTTCCTCCACTTAAACCATCTTAAGTGAAGATAACCCTCCGGAGAGTCCAAGTGAGTCTAGCCAATGTCTGATCTAAGTATAGTGGGACCTCACCTCCACCGTCACCTTGGGAAATAATCCTAAAGTTTATGGCCACTAAGGTCACCATTAGGAACACATATACCTGGGGGAACAATCTACGATCTAATATACATGCAATGGCAGAGTAACAAGCTCAATCCCCTTGAAGGTTCCTTGACATAATCCAAGGTTTACCAACAAGTGACCCCAGTCTCCTCAACAATGGTCTATCCTAGGTTTACCATTTTTAATACGTGCACATCTTCTATCATTCCCAATGAGATAAGCGTTATTACCTCACTGGTTCGGATATGATCTCGTGCTTGACTCCTTTAGGAGGAGCTTCCCAGAGCATACATGCTACAATTGGATTTTCCTACCACAAGATCGACTACTTGTTTGTTTTTACTATCTTGGAGAGTTAACTAAAACCTATTCCAAGACACTAGCATGAGCTATATTGGTGGAAAAGAGCCCTAGAAAATATAAAATTTATAGATTGATTTTAATTAAGCGTTACTTTTAATTGGCAATTTCTTAGGACAATGGGTACGCAAATTAAACTTCGACGATGTTTTAATGACCCAACTCAAAATATGCTATAATGCATCTATATGATAAAGAACTCATTTCTTTTCAATGAAATTTAACTAGAGAAAAGAGTTGAGAGATTTCGATAACCTTCAAAATATCAATCTTTCTTTCCTATATGAGAAACTTTGAAAAGAAGACAATTTGGAGAATTCAATTTCAAAAATATCTTTTGCTCAAAATGAAATTCCTTATATCATTAGATTGGAAACAAAAAAAAACTTCTTCCAAAAGAAAACCAAAATTCTCAAAATTATAAAATTCAAAACTAAAAGAAAACTCTAATCTCGAATTGTATCTAAAATTTGGAGGATGTTTAAGCCTGGTTTGTAATCTAACCAAGAATTTTCTACTTTTTCTAGCAAGAAACCAAAGCATCCAAAAATGGTTTTAAAATCAAATTCAAACCTTATCAATCCAAAAGGTTTTCTAAGTTTGCAAATGAAAATAAAATCAAATTTTCATAAGAGTAATAATTACATCAAGTTCATTGGATCAACAAAAAAGCAATGAAATACCAAGTAGCAGAGGTATATAAAAGTTTCCGATTTAGAGAAATGGGAGGACTAGACAGATCATTTACTCATAACATGCAAACTAACTGAATAAATCACTTCAACATAGAAATTTCTGAAAGAAAGCTTTAACATAGATCTTTGACAATCAAAACATATTGGGATAATAACAAAAATCAATAAAATGGATTTCAGAAAGTAGAATTCTTACTTTTTCAAAATTTTCCAGAAGTCCGCAGTTACTAATGGAACAAGGTGCGATACCACACTTTATTCTACTAAAATTAGTGGAGTTTATTTCTCTGCTTTTAAACAAAAAGTGTGGAAGGCTGAAAAGTATAGAAGAAATAAAAAATACAAATTTCCAGTCTAGAATCCTATTGTGTTTTGTACCCAACCCAGTTTCAAACTAGTCAAAGTCAAAGAAATCTCAAAGAAATCTAAAAAATCAAACTGAAAATAAACAAGAAAAATAAGTTCAGATTTATATTCCCCAGTGGAGTTTCCAATTTGTTTGACGGACAAATCCCTCTTGCGGACAAGAGCGATCTCCCTAGTATCCTAAGGATATCTAGAAACAAATAGAAAGATGTAGACCATTTCCTCTAGATTATTTTGCTTAAGAATTACTCATTAAATATGAATAGATACTCCTACCTGAAGTCCAACGCTTGCTCGGTATTCAATCCAATCATTCCAGAAGGTATCGATCTAGCATATAAGATCTGCAATCAAAGACAAGCAAACAAGATCAAAAGAATCTGCAAAATATGATAATTCGGAAGCAATAATCTATCTTAGTGATAAAGGAATCTAAGAATTAAATCATTCAAAAGATAGATGAACAAATAAATGAGAAAATAGAGTCCATTTTTATTAACTTTGAATATAAAAGAAGAAAACTTACAACCCTGATGCCTTGATGTTTCTACAGGTTCTTCCGGGGTTCCGAACAACCATTTTCCTCAGTTTGACAAGACTTCAACTCTCTTTATCAGCATAAGACTATGGCTATGAGTATGTAATCTCTCTCATGCCAATGATGATAAATTTGGAGAGTATATTTCTTCAGCAATTCACCTCAAAACTACCAAGTTATAAGTATCCTTGAGACTGAAACTTGGTCTCAATTTATAGCAGAAGGGAGGTAGTTTCAGCTCCAAAAAGGAAGGGATAAAGCCCTATCATCATGGGATTGCAGCTCCAAAATCCAAGGGATAGCTCCATCTATGAAGGGATAAAGGGTCATGAATGGAAGGGACGAAACTCAACCAAATAGCACTTCTAGACGGCCCCATCTGGGAGAATATTTGACCAGCTGGGCTTCTAGAACTTAATTTTCTTTTTATTTTACCATTTGTGGGGTTCCGCAGTTTTAATGAGAAGAACGTGTGGGATTTGCCACATATTTTATAGCAATAAATTGCGGTACCACAGGAAATGACTAGGAAAAGTGCGGAGTTAGGATTTTTAGGGTTTTTAAGAGCTTTTCTCTAGTTCCAAGACTTGGTTCCAGAACTTTATGTTTTTAGACTTCTAAGGAAGCAATAAATAGGTAATGATGAACCCATATAGATAGCTCAATGTCATGGTGACAAATTTCAGTGTAACATTACTCTATGTACACTTCTTCCTCAATAAATGCATTGAGAAATACAGTTTTCACATCCATCTAATGAATGCGCTATCCCATCTGTGTCGAGAGTTCAAGGATAGATATAATGGAATATTACCTCGCGACTGGTGTGAAATCCTCCTCATAGTAAATCCCCTCAACTTTTGAGAATCCTCGGGCCACAAATCTGGCCTTGTACTTCTCCACACTCCCATCTGCTGCTTGCTTCACCCTATAGATCCATCTAGATCCAACCACCAATTTTACGACCGGTCTTGGGACAACCTCCCATGCATCGTTCTTGATGATGGACTCATACTCATCTACCATAGTGTCAAAAAAAGTTGGTTGTTTCACTGCCTCCTAAAAGGAAGATGGTTTTTTCACAATACGCTTTCTCCTAAGAGCCATGTATCCAGTAAACCTGTCTGGATACTGTATCTGTTTGCACAATGAAGTATGGGCTCCTACATTCTCTGTTGCATAAAGTCTCAATCTATCAGCTTTCGTGGTGTGACTTCTACCATTTCTGATGGATGGCTCTCCATGAGTGTTTTTTTCCACTCAATGATCCTCCGCATGTGGCTGCTCCACATCTTGAGGTTCATTCTTTGGAACCAAGAGTTCCTCCTCTGCATGCAAATCCATCTCCCTCTCAAGGGACAATCGCATGGCTTTCCCCTCATCAAATTTTATATCCCTCTCACAATATTCATCCTGATGTTTGGAAAATACACCTGATAGTTGTGGGGAGTTTCAGTATGCCCCACAAATATCCCAGTCTCAGTTGTTGGTTCGAGCTTTTTCTTGGCGTCTTTGCGCACATGCACAAACAAAATGAGCCAAAAATATTAAAATATGAAACATCAGGTTTATTAATAGTAAAAGCCTCCTTTGGTGTACTCATTCCAAGTATCCAACAAGGACAACAATTTTGCACAAATATAATTGTGTTGTATGCCTCCTCCCATAGATGCAATGGTAGGCCCTGATCATGCCACATGTAATATTCCAAAATGGAAAAGAAAGGAATATAGAAAATAAAGCACAAAAATGCAGTGACACATCAACACATAAAATGAGATAATATCATATAGCCATTCTATTAAACATTATAGTAGAAAATTTATACAATATTTTAAGGAAAAAGACACTCAAGCTAGGCAGAACAAGCCTCTAGAGACCCAGTACATAAAATATGAAGAATAACTACTATAAAAGAATGCCAGAGGCTAATTCAACGCAGTTTCTATTGGGGGTTACTTCTGTTGTAAATTTAAACACATGGATCTACTGATGTAGTGCTTAGAAAATGCCTAGATCAGAGATATAGGCTTTCTAGCACTATTCCAAGACAACGCAGAAAGGGTTTCCAGAAATACTCAAAATGCAGAATGTACAAAATGTAGCCCTAGGGTTGAATAATTTTTTGTAACTGGATCACTAGTGGGAGGTGACTGATCTAATATATCAATGGTTGATATCGCTCCTCAAAAACTTTCGGAATGAAGGGCTCCTCCCCTCACTGGAAAACAAGGTCAAGAAATTATGTACTTGACCTCCCACTACAACTGCACTGCAAAATAACGTAGTTTCTGGAGGAGACTGCACTATGGGTGAATGCTACTACTTTTCCTAATGCCATATGGTGGAATAATTCTCAATGAAATTTTTTGCTAGCCTCCTGGATGAAGGGCTGCTCCCCTCACTGGAAAACAAGATCAGAAACTGGGTTTGTCAACCCTCCACTACTGCCTTGCAAAACAACACAATCTTGAAGGAGACTGCGCTGTGAATAATGGTTGAAGCTTGGCTCTATGCAAAATAGTGGAAATTATGATCAATGAAAATCTCTTGAGCAGGCACTCGAAGTCCACCGAGGATGAGGGTGGGATTTCTGCTCAAAATAACCCTTGTGCTAAACAACACAATAGACTCCACTAAATAGTTGAAGTGTGAAAAAAGTCATAAAATACCAATACAAAGTCAATATTTAGAATTCCTTCTATGGCTTCCTTCCTCTTCCTTATATGCTTGGTGAGCTTCCTCAGCCTGGGTCCCACTCATTAAAGATGCTAGTCTCATGCATACACTCCTCCTGCCTCTTGGCCAACTTGAGATGTTGTGTCTATTTCTATGCATACTGTAAGCACCCTTGCTGGTGGAGATATCAATGGAGGTGGAGGGAGAGGTAACATTGAGTCTCTAAATTCACCCTTCCTATTATATGTGTGACCTCTTCCAGCTTCATAGTATTTAGATGGAAGGTCTATATAATCAGGTTTCATGCCCAAAAAATAAGTCGGCATAAATAAATTTTAGCACCTTACCATTCCAAAGAAATATTCCATATGTTGTAATAAAAATATCATACAAAAATGGTGTGATTTGAGGGTGCTTAAAATATTGCACCTTTAACATCAACCTTTTTTATTCTTCTTTAAAGTTAAACATTGAAATGGTTTTGTCTCTTTGGATGATTTTATTTACATCACCCCACTTTTGGAAATATGTTGTCATTGATGTCAAAAATATGGAAACAAGTTTTTCATTTATGTCAAGAGATGGCAAAGGTGTCAAAGAAGGTCTTAGGAAGTAGACTTAAGGATCAACATGAATAAGAGGTGTGCAAAGACTTTAGGGACAATTATAAAGTATCAAATAATCACCACTATAAGTGAATCCCACATAAACGGATAGAGCTCTCAAAGAGTTTTCCAGTGATATGTGGAAGCTTGAAAATGGCCTCCTAGTTTGAAAGTTAAAGACAATCAAAGTTTGGCGATCTCAAAGCCAACATAGTAGAGTTTGAAGTAGGATGAGCTTGGGCGCATAGCCAAAGTTGGAAGCAGTTCCAAACTTAGCAAAAAAACCTAAGGGATCATCCAAAATGAGTTATGATCTTACTTGGAGCACCGGTAGAGCAGCAAAAAACATTTTTATTAGGCGTTGGTGGATCCCACTCGGTCAAATTACCTCAACATTATGGTTATGGTGTAGAGAGCCTTAGTGTCAAGATGTATGGAAAGGGATGATGAAAAGTGATGATGCTAGGTGGTGACGCCATCCCGACAGACTTAGCCTGATGGGTGCACCACGAAGGATTATATAAGGCACATAAACATAAAGTTTCGGGATGCAAAAGAGTGGCCAGATGTGTAGCACATAAAGTAGTAGAGAAGCTCCCTATTAGTCAAAGCGGAGCCCACTTTAAAACCTGTCCCAACAGAAGAAGCCAGGCGGGTATGATCCCGAAAGTTTATTTGGGAGTACAAAACTAAGCTTTGGGATATAAGCGTTGGGCACATGTGGTAGGATTTCCATAGGACTTTCGACAAAAGTCTTTTCAGTCCTCGATTCATTGGGAGGTGGTTTCCCGCAGTGTTGATCGCATAGATTAATGGCAAAGATTCGCCCCAATACCTCTCCTCCAAATACCCCATACCACAAAGGAGTGGTGTCGAGGCATGATTTTGTGAATCTGGTGGTTTTTTTCAAAGAAAAATTATGAAGGAAATTGCTAGCAAAACCAAGGTCTCGGCCGAGACCCTTTCTCTCTTCTCGATAGAACAGATGGTAGTTTTTAATTGGTTAAAGGTGATGTTAGCAACCACCCATTGGGAGATGGACATGTGGTAAGTATTTTTGGTATTTTTCGTCATGCAAAGGGCCTATTTTTGAGTGATACATGGACCAAATAGTGGTAAACACATGTCTTAGGTGACGTCAGCATGACATCATCCTGGTGATCACAACTTGGAAGACTTAACAGAAGTGCAAAAAAGGAAGTGCCATGTAGATGGAACATCGAGACATGTCGCCATTAAGACCTTGGATAAGAATCACAGAGTGACAACCAGTCATAAAGTATCCAGGAGGACCCCATAGGACACATCATCTTGTAGAGATGACCTCGGTGGCTAATAATATGGTGCAAAAGGAATGCGTAGGGAGACAAGCTTTAGGTCATGGATTTAGAGTGAAAAAAAACCCGAGATGAGCCAAGAGGACTCCATAGGAGAGCTAAGCCCGCAAGGCACGGCTGGGAGAGGAAACCATCAGAACACATCATACTAACAACAAGTAGTGACATCCAATTAAAAGGCATCAGAGCGGTCCCGATGGGACACATTGACCCGATGGATAGACCCTGATGGGTTATAAATAGGACGCAAGGGAATGTGTCAGGATAGAAAGGGCTATGGTCTAATCCTTGAGCCCTGGGTATTTCGTGTACAAACAGACTAGGGGTGCAATATATTAACAGAGGGATTTTTCTTGCAAAGGGCTTAAACAGGCTAAGTGCCTTAAGAGCCTAGCCCGTATTCGTGAAAACCTATTCCTATGTCAGAAAAATAGCTAAAGTGCCTAAAAAAAGTGTTAAAAGCTAAATTCAATGGAACTATCAATTTGGCAGCAAATTTAATAGTGAATCCAAAGCTAATTGTAGATATAAATAGAAGATGCAATTCTAAAACTTGTTAAAGCACCAAAATTGTTAAAATTAGCAAATAAGCTCAGTTCAACCTGCAAAAATGGGTGGTTAAGGTTAGAGAATATGGTGAACATAGCCAAAGGACTGAAAAATGAGAATTCATGGATCAATACAAAAAAATAAAAGGAAAAAATATCAAGAAAAATTTCTACATAAGTAGGCTTAAGCAAGCAGGATAGACAAGATTTTTGGAGAACAAGTTTGTGTGGAGAATTGTGCGTGAGTTGAAGTTGCTAGTGTTTTTTTAGTGATCGGAGATTTATAAAGGTGTGGTGATTGAAGAAATTAATTTATTTTGAAACCAAAGAATTGAAATTCATTGTTTCTACTATTAAAATGGATGAAAGATGAACTAGTGTGTGTCAAGCAAGTTGTTGCTTGCAAAAATCGGGGTTGGTGCTCCTTCCAGTGCATGTTGGTAAATAGTTGGAGATATAGCTCCATTAAGGAGTAGATGGTAAGTCAGGGTTATATATATTCCTGGTGGTTGTAGCTAGAGAATTGTAATAACACATTTTAGCTTGCCTTGAGAATGAATTAAATAGTAGTTTTGAATATTTTTTTTATTCTTTGTGTGTTCAATTGCTTTTTGAAATTATTGTTTATCATGGTTATTATTGAAAGTACTGTTTTATGTTCTATTTTTATTACATGATGTGAAAATTAAGTTTTAAATTTCTAAAATTACTATAATACTGATTCATCCCCCCTCTTAGTATTTTCCTAGCTTCCAACAATTGGTATTAGAAGGAGGTTACCTCAGATTATTTTAACAATTGGAAGAAAGATACCGAATCATGGAAAAATAGGAAGGAGGTTTTACCAACAGGGAACCTATGTTCAATGGAAAAAACTGCGTGTTTTTTACCTACATTCAATCACTTGGAGCTTATGTGTGGATGTTGTGGAATAAGAATATCAAAAGCCTCCAAAAATGGTTACCAAAGATCATAAGATGGAATTCACATGCAATGCTAAAGAAATGAATGCTTTGCTTGCTCACCTACCTAAATGAGAGCTTTTCAAAGTAATGGACTGCAGATCTACCAAATATGTTTGGGTCAATATGAGAAACTATTATGAAGGAGACAAAAAGGTAAAGAAAGCTAAACTCCAAAGGTATAGGATACAATTTGAGTGTTTAAGTATGCTTGATGATGAAGATATTTCTAAGTACTTTTTAAGGTTTTATGAAGTTGTCAACACCATAAGAGGGCTTGATGAGGAGCTAGATGAAGTTGCAGTAGTTAAAAAGGTGTTAAGATATATTCTGGAAAGGTTTAATCCCAAGCTCTAAATCATTGAATAGACGTCTAATTCAAACACTCTTACTCTAGATCAATTACTTGGTATACCCACTTCTTATGAGATGAGGATTTCTAAAGGCAAGTTTGCAGCCAAAGAATTAGCCTTAAAAGCATAAAAGAAGTGCAAGGATGAACATGATGACTCTTGTTGTGAATTAGATGAAGAAGAAATAAAATTTTTCAGGAAGCTCAAGCGGGGATCTGGCAAGTATAAAGGTAACTTGTCCTTTAAGTGATCCAAAAATTAAATGAAGGTATTACTGAACGAATTGCAAGCTAGTTTATGTATTCTTATGCAATGGATCAGAAGTGTGAAAACACATAAATTTGATAAAAATTTGCATCCAAAGAAAAGAATGGAGATTGAAAATAGAAGCAAGCAAAGTAATAAAAATTGATAACGAAGTTCACCCCTCGTAGGCTACATTTCTGGGTCCTCTGCCAGTGTGACCAATTTATTAAGATGCTAAAATTCTAAATTACATTTTTTACAAGCTCAATTGCATCAAAACCATGCTTCCAATGTGTTCATAAGACCCAAAAACCCATTTTTTGGCTTTTGAAATGCTTAATTTGGCCTTTGAATGGTCGAATTAGGCCAAAACTTGTCTCTGCCTACAACTTAAGAGAACTTGGCCATGCAAATTTTACAACAAAGCCACACATGTCTCAATGGTTTGGTGCTCTAGTTATAAAGGTGGAGGTTGAGTGATCAAATACCGAACTCTCCACCATCGTTAGTTGTATTACACTTGATATTGGATAGTAATTAAAAAAATTAAAATAGTTTTGGTGGTGGGGTCAACGGACCCACCACCCCACACCTCCCACCATAATACATTGCATATAATATTAATACATGGCCCATAGCCCTATCCAATGTGTAGAGTTCATTAGTGGATTTGGATATACGACGGATATGGTGGAGTTACAATAACCAGGTAAGGGATATGCCGAAGCAGCCAAATATGCAGGCTCCCGCCATATCCTTCTCCCCCATCTAGTCGGCAATAAATTTTAAATATGAAATTTGTGCTTTGTATTACAAGAACCTAATCATGATCTAGTGGTAAGGAATGGAATTAGTTGCTAGTAGGTCATAGGATCGAATCCCCTCTGTTCCATCGAAGATTTAAATGAAATTTTGGCCATCCTTCGAGATCACGTGTCACCCTATGATAGGTCCATGTGTCACCTTGGGATTGATCCCTGTGCAACCAACTACAACCTAACATTTGTGTGTCCCATTGTTCTATTTGTGCCGATCATAAACTATCATTTGTCACCTTTCAGTGATGCCACATGGCGACTGTGGAACCATGACCCTTGACTTTTACCACGAGTGTTTACCGTTCATCGTTGAATTTTTGCCATGTTTGACCTAAAATTTGGCCTTGCATAAATTATTCATACAAAGTCTATTTTCTCCCACTTAAGTTGCGTTGGAATTAGAGCGATTAAAAATACACATTGAGTCCAGTTTCATTTGCATTTGAGAACTTTTAATTTTGAGCATTTTTTGTAACTTTGAGCATCTTTCAGATCCTCCGAATCACTCGTCCTCATTGGAAGCTTTTGGACCACCAAAATTCTAGCACTACTTAGAAAATAAGTGAGCGTAAATATCCCTCACCTTTCTCATCTTGATCCATCGTTATTTTCTTGTATTTTTACCTTTGAGTCCCAAATAAAGGTACTCCACATCACCGCGGCATGAAGTCATTTTATTTATGTCAAAAATGGTGTCTTCCTGCAGCTCATACATGTATTCAGGAGAAAAATATTTTATAGAAGGTACTTAAATACTTTCCTCTTGATCCATGATCATATGATCCTCATACAATCTCAAGTTTTCAACATTTACAACAAAATATATTTTCATATAAGGAGGTATTATTTCTAATCTTTCCCAATATCTTGAATGGACCATATCAGATTGGTTTGATATTTTTACCTTCTCCTTGCAACCTTTCTTTTTTGATGTATAACCAAACTTGGTCTCACACCTCGAAGTTGTGATCAACAAGATTCTTGTCATTTTTGTCTTTGTATTTCACTTAACTCTTTTCCAACTGTTCTTGCACTCTCTGATGTACCAACTTGATTTGTTCAATGAATTGCATGGCTTTCTCCACATCACTATTTCCATCCACTAAAATATGTTTCCCAAAAATGAAATCTAAAGGATATTTTGGTAAATAACCATAACATGCTTCGAATGGAGATGTCTGAGTCGATGAATTCTTAGCATGGTTGTAGGCATGTTGAGTGTAGTGTAAGTACTCATCCCAAAGCTTAGGATGTGTCGCACAATATCCTTAGAGTAGATGTACCACTATCCTATTCACCACCTCTGTTTGGCCTTCAATTTGTGGATGAAATTTTGTGCTCTTATTCAAATTGGTTTCCGTCAATTCCCACAAAGTTGACCAAAATTTATCGAGAAATCAAGAATATCGATAAGATATAATAGATGTGGGTATAACTCTCAAGTGAGTCCATACATTTTGAAAGAAAAAATCTGTTTTCTGTTCAGCTATGACTTTCTTTTTACAAGGCATTAAGATACTCATCTTACAGAACCTATCCACTACAACATACAAATAATCATGACCTTTCCTATACATAGGTTATCTCCCCACAAAATCCATTGAAACACTTTCCCAAGGACATGAAGGAATAGGAATTGGAGTATACAATCCCAATTTCCTGTTACTTGGATTACTAGTAGCACACATAGAACACCCCTTTACATATCTTGATACAGTTTCTACAATTGAGAAATTGTTTTTCCTACACCAAAATGACCAGCAAAAAGAGATGTATGTGCTTCATGTAACACCCTCCTCCCACATCTACCCAATTAACCAGACAACCAGGGTAAACATGCGATGAGAGGCTACTAATATGAGATTCAATGTCCTAGATGACATTAAGGAAGTGGAACCGATGGAAACAAGACAAATGCACCTTGCATGGCATCAAAAACATCCTTGGGAGGTAACCCAACCTTTTAGGCCCCTGAACCCTAAGGGAGACTGAATTTTTGACCAATTTGAGCCTTATCCATGAGCATGCTAAGGAAGGTAGTAGCTAAAAGCTTATAGCCATGAGCATGTCAAGGCAAGGTAGTAGCCAGAGCCCAATTTGGCCAGTTTTGTGCCTACAACTATGAGATTCGTGCTACCGTTTTAGCCTCAGAGCCTAGGTCACTACTCGGAACTTCATGAAACTATAGGGGATAATGAATAACATTAAAAAAAAGGTATGAAAGAAATCACATCATCAAAAACTCCTCTAGACCCCCCTTAGACATGAGAGGCATTTCGTCAACCATGTCACAACCATTGCATCTACAGGTATAAACAACATATTTAAACATGGGGGTCTCTTAATTATCTAAGAATCACTAAGAAGCATTTCTCCCCTACATCATAAGCTAAAATACAGTCTATTTGACCACATATACATTGTGTATTCATTTACAAGTAAAAATATGGATAACGCTATACATCATCACTGATTGAATACATTCTTATATCCAATGAAATAAAAATACAAATACAATGGATATAACAACAATAAAATACATATATAAAATAATACATTTGCATATTCAATACCAAAGGAATGAGCTCTTCATTACTGAATGTAAAAACCTACCGTAGATGGGACTTCCACATTCCACCCAACCATAGATTGGTTGAGTCAAATTTTACTTCAGTAAATCACCCTCGTCTTATATTCCAAGTATGAATGTGGGACTTCATCAAAAACATCAATCAAAACCAGTCTAGGGCTTCGAGAGGCCAAACCGCCTCAACCCTCAACCAATGATTCCACCTCATGCTCGGAAATCACAAACATCGCAGAATGGTATCTACCCAAGTTTTTCTGGGGCTCCAGAGTGTTTGTTCCATCCAAGGCTTCCAGGACAAGTAACTCAACCCTAATTGTTACAGGGCTTCCATAGTGTTTTTCCAACCAAGGCTTCTAGGACTAGTAACTCAACCCTAGTTGTTTCCAGGCTCGAGATAATTTTTCCAACCAAGGCTCGAGGAACTAATAACTCAACCCAAAAGCTAAAGGAATCATGAGAAACAACTAGAAAATAATCAATGGAAATAAACAAACAACACCACGGCTATCCAAAAAATGGAAAGGCTGGGAAAATCCACATGCATGCCAAAACTACTAAGTAAAGCATACATGAAACTTTGTACCTTTACTCAAAACCTATTGTAGACGTTGATCCCTATGTCCTCTTGCAATTTCTTTCTCTTCCTTAGCCTTCTTTCTCCAAATCACCAAGTATCCACACTCTCTAAGAGTGCTCCACGAAAACTCTAAGTATCCAAGAGTATGAGAGAAAGAGAATAATGAGAGCTACAAAATTGAACTCACCAAAATCTTGCAAACTAATCCTTAGAATCCTTTTTATCAATGAGGCCTCTATTTTCTTCATTTTCCATTATTTTCCCTCATTTTCCTCCTCACATGTAACCTGTGACCTTTCACCTTCCTTTTCTCATATTTTCCATTATTTTCATAAATAAATGTGCCAAAAATACTTTTTCTCTCTTTAATTCCGTAGCCATAATAAACCAAATGAACACCTGCTAGGATTTTTTTTCCCACCATTCACCTTGGAATATGTGTCCCATCAATCGTGGTATTATATCCTTTTACATGAATTTTTACCACAGTTGTTACAGAATCCCCTCCCTAGGGGGAACATCGTCCTCGGTGTTTAATGACACATAAAAACTAGCATACTGCTAAAAATAAAACATACTACCCATGGAGCTTTATTACATAGCTTGTTGTAGTATTTACAATGACCATCTACCAAAACATGAAAATCATATCGTTTACTGGAGATTTGTAACAGTGCTCATTAAGGTATTTACAATAACAACCATATATACTTAAGCACATTTTATTCAACCAACAAATAACCATAATTTATACGGAGCTTTATAAACCATATCAATAAATTATTTACAATAATATACACATAAACACATACACACATTTTCTCAGCCAGCAAATAGAAGGATATGATATATGTATCAGCAACAAGTGAATCCAGAGGCTCACAGATCCACCTTCAAAGTAGTACCAGGATTCAATTCCTTCCAAAGAATTCCAAAATCCACTGCCAAGTCAAAGATGCATCCAATGTCCAATTCTACAATCCTGTCCCACTTGTCCTCTCAGTGAACAATTACTGGCTCATTTTTCAAGGGAAAACTCCCAATTTGCATTTAATTCCATCTGGCAATGCCAATTACTAAAACAAATCCATCTCAAAATCCCCTTCTCTGATACACAATCCCTCGAGAAATACGGTCACCCCTTCCATTAAGTCACTCACCTTCCAAGTTCTGTTGATACACCCATCCCGGGAATTCCATCCCTTGGAAAAGATTCCTCGCATCGAAAGATACAAAAACCAGGGAATATACCTACCTCAAAACCATCATACCGGTTATATCATACTCATGGAAATCAGTGGACACTATTGGGTACCAGTATCCCACAATGGCCATGTTCCTGAAGCACTTTACCAACACATTGTTGCTTATCTTAATTTCTTTTGTTGTCGCTGCTAATTCTTAAAGTCAGTTCCAATCACCCAGCTGGGAATTTCCATGCTTCTTGTACCAAGCACATAATTTCCATTAGATTCAAAATAAATTGAAATAACTTCAAATCATACTATTACACCATTTTATGGTCATCTAACCTGTTACTATTAGATGGACCTAAGTAAACCATGTAAGACCAATTTTATCCTAAGTAAAATTGCTTTAACTATGAAAAATAACTTAGTAAACCACCTTAATGAAGTTGTTTATGGTCTAAATAGGAAACCCCGTGAGGAAATATTAAATAAATCTACATTTGTTTGATTTTCCTCAAAGAATAATTAGTTAAACAACAATTTAACTAATATTCCTGGTTATATTTAACCCAAAATAGGAAAATTAATTAGATAAATCATTATTTATCTTATTATTTTCTAGGAATAATTATTTAAACCTTATGTAAATATTATTCTTTGTTAAATATGACTAAATCATTTATAGATAATTAAATAAATCATTATTTATTTGATTATTACTCAACCACATCCTTAAAATAATAAATAAATCATTTATTTATTTATTATTTAGAAATAAAGGGATTTGAACCAAGTCAAATTATTTTTCCCTCCAACAAATATAATAAAATATTCCATAAAAGTTGGATCTGGATTTGGTTAATAATATTTTAACTATGCACCAATACTAGTCTAACTCAATATTTTGTTATAAATATAAGGGTTTTTCCATTCATTCACTACCTTTTGTTGCCTAAAGATCACTCTGGATTTATACTTTTGGTCTGACATTGATCCACCATCATTGTCATATTTTTCTACCATTTTTCTTGTGAGCTCCCCTTTCAGTTCCATTTTTTGTCTTGGATTTCTACACCATCAAGAGAGACAGATTTTAGATCTGAAGTGTTGAGGACTTACAAGAACCCATCCCATTGAGGAGGACTCGTAACACCCTTCTATGTTCTCCTCCTAGGTTCCATTAATAAAAAATTCATTAAACATATTCTTGTCTTGTCTATTGGATGCATGGAGCAACTCTTGTTTTTATTTAATGCTTAATGTCTTTTAATGCATAGATCTAGATTTTTGCAGCATTTATCTTGGTCACCTAATTGTAGATCCAAAGATATTGGCAGCCATATTTGTTTTTAGGGTTGTTTATTATGCACAACTAAAGTTGTATTTTCACGTACGCTTGAAATTAAGATTCATACTAACAACTGGGGACTCCACTGGGTCCCCTCTATTTCCCTCCAGGATATAGCCTTTCACCACCTCATTTACAACAATCTTTCCTCTGGTTTTTTTTTTGTTTTTCTGCACCTATTTCTAGTAGATTTGACCTTTATATCATTGTCCCTCCTGACTTTAGATATATTGGCTATTTTGGTGTGTTTTGACTAGATTTTTCCCCCACCTACAGGCTAGTTGTTGAGAGGCCTACCTCCTTAGGTTTAGATTATTGCAAAATTAGCTGTTTATTTTATGTTATTTCAATTTCATATACTATTATCCGTAGGTTTATTTACAGTTATACAACACACTTTTTCTTTTTCTCTACAAACGACTGGGTTTAAAAATAAAAATTTACACACTTTACACACACACCCTAAGCGAAGAAGAGCTTGGTTAACACCGCCAAGCAAAGACTTTAAAAAATTGAAATCAATTGACCTTGCACCTCTTTGCCCTTGATTTGACATTGTAATCATTTGATCCTACACCTCCTTACCCTTGTTGGTATCTCTTCCCTTTGTGTTGTGTTTGTGTCGTCATCATTGCGCCACCAAGGTGTTTATCCCAGATATTTCTTGGCCTTCATCCTCGGTTTCCGGTAGGAAGACTTACTCCTCTGCGTAGGATTCGATTTAGTCCTCTGTCGAGTCCACACTCTAACTCTTCTTCTGGTTCATTGGGATCTCTTTCTGGTTTTTCCCCTATTGTGTGGATTAATCTATCTTGCGAACAAGACCGATCTCCCTAGTACTAAAAGTATCTAGCAACAAAAAGCCAAATAAACTAATCTTTCTCTAAGCATATATGATCTACGAAAAACTCTATAGAGGTGTAAAAGACTTACCATATGTCCAACGCTTGTTCGAAGTTGTTGTTGTCCCTCGCATGCTTGAAGGAGTTTTCCTCGTAAACCTGCAGTCACGAACAAGAAAAATATTACATAGCACCTGTATAGAAATCATCATAAACCATGCTTATCATAGTGATCAAGGAATCTATGAAATAAACCATTAACTGAAAGCTTATCGAGAAAAATGATTATATTTGTATTAATTTAAAAAGAAGGAAAACCTTACAACCTAAGCCTTGATGTTGCACAGGCCTTCTCGGGGTCCAAAGCAGGAGTCTCCTCTACTTTGATAAGCTCTGCACTCCTCTAACCAAGATGAATAGAGGTACGTAATCTCTCCTCACAAAATTCTTAGTTAACTGAGTCTGAATCTCAACAGCACTTAACTTCAAATATTCTAAAGCTTGAACTCCCCTTGAGGCTACCCAATGCCACTTTTTATAGTGGAAAAGATGAAGTTTTCTATTCCAACTATGAAGGGATAGAATCCTCCTCCAAAGGGATAAGCTCCTCACATCAAGGGGTTAGCTCCATAAGGTAAGGGATACATGCACCTCATAAGAGCAGTTCTATCACTACAAGATATTTTTTGGAAGCTTCTAGAATTCACTTTTATTGAGCTTTTTGGAATTTACTTGCGCCTTTTTGATCTTACAGGGGTCCGCACCTTTAACATAGATAAAGTGCGTTCAGGTATGCAAGAGAGCTGAACATTAGGTGCAGGACCGCATGCAAGATAGAGAGAAAGTGCGACACCAAAGTTTAGGAGATTTTTAGGAACATTTATCTGATTTTCAAGGTTTGACATGAGGAACTGATATGTTAGACTTGCAAAGGGAGAAGTATGAGTAATAATGAGCTCATACACATAGCAGAATGTCAGGATGACAATTTTTAGTGTAACAGATTGCCCCCTAAAGTGAAAAGTCTAGAATAGATGATGCTGAAGTCTGTCGTATATGAAGAGTGCAGTACTTTATCATTTCAAGGATCATCCTGTGGACACCCCAGTCGGAACCTGTAAAAACATTCAATGCAAAGTATATATATATCATCTCTGAGGTAGGCATTCCCATACTGAGATCAAAACTAACTAGAAACTAATTCAAACTGTTCTGATACAGGAATGATTTTGAGTACATCCTAGTATAGACATGTGTAGACACAGTATGGATGGAGCCATCTGTTTATAAATAGTCCACTGTATAAATGATAACAAAATTCCTTGCAGTCTGGATGGTAGAAACTAGATCCAGAGTCTTGATTTCCACATCTCGAACTAGTACGATTCTATCCATGTGAATGAATGTGTCGAAGTCGAACATGGTAGAAACCACTTGATTACCAATCAATGATGTAAACTGTTAACAAGTGTGAGAGTAACCACCAGTAATATCAATGGCTCTCAAAGTACCCAATACAATCCGTGAAATGTGAATGAATGAGCTGAAGTCATACATATCACGGAATCATTCGATCGAAGGTCAATGATACAACCTGTCATCGAAGGCGAGAAACCTTCTATTGAAGCATACAGATTTCAAGGTACTGACGATTTCTAGATCAACTTCCTAGATAATGAGTTATCGTCGATAGAAAGCGATCTGTCGTAGGCAAGCCCACAACACGAAATCATAGATAAAGTTTTGAAAATATTTTGGCAAGGACTGAATCAGGGATGGTCAAAATGGATGACAGATATTTTTCATATGAATGGTTTATTTGAACTGTCCTCTTGAACACATAACGACACTACAGATGGCTTGGTGACAATTGACGCAAAGCTAATACCCAGAAACCAGATGAAGACTTTCAATGAGGTTTGATTAACTGTTAGACAAAGGATTCCCCAACCCAGGTGAATGAAAGTGTCATGTTCAAGAGTGGTTAACTGGATTTTCGAAAATTTAAAATACAACAAACAAGTCATTTTTCTCTCTTTTCCCCCACCATTTCTGGCAAGTAACTCTTTATTTTTGACAAGCTTGAGGAGGATAAAATTTTCTTGTTTATAAGCTCATCCTTCGGATGAGTCCAACTTAGTTTAAGATTCGAACCCTAAGAAGGAGTGGTTCGTTCCTGTTAAAAATTAAACAGGTCCTTTACTGTTAAATTTTAACGAGTCCAGTATAGGAGAAACTCGATGTTTTTCAATTTTAGGGAGTCAGAAGAAAAAACTTAAGAAAACTCCATTGGTTTACTTTTTCATAAATTTAGTCTCTCGAGCCCGAAAAAGGATAAAATAATGCGGGAGAGAACTCTATTAACTGTAATTAGTCAACGTATACCTTTTTCGTAAATAGTCCATTTCAGTCCGTAAAAGGGGTAAAATTATACTGAAGGGACGATCATTCATTTACTTTAACGAGTTCGAATAATCAAGTGCTAGGAAATATTTTCATGTTTAGAGAGTCTGAAAAGGGCTTAAAAGAGAACTCCAATGTTTCGCTTTTCGTAAATTTTTGAAAGAGTCCGAAAAAGAGATAAAAGTATGCTCTTTGTTGAAAAATGATGAATTCTCCTGAAAAAATCCAATTTCTGCACAAAAAATTGAAACATTACACATACCTATTTAAGATAAGTAAAAATGCCTCCAAAATATCCCTTTTAAAGTGAAAAAAAAAAAATTAAAGATTCATCTATTCGAAAAAAATTATAAAAAGGACTTTTTCAACTTCATTTTTACCATTCAAGTTCAAAGTGAAAAGTAGAAGCTTTTGGGTAAAAATTTCCTATGAAGATTTTGGAAAATCCGTCTGACGAAATCGAGAACCGTCAGTCCCAGGTGATCCACAACCTCTTAATCTTGCTTTTCATCCGTTTACAATTCATTTTTACGCTTTATATTTTATTTTTAAGGGAGAAATACAGTTTAATAAATCGCCTGCAGAGGTCCAAAAGTGCCACACATGGGACCTGCAGACCCTGACTTTTTCCTATGTAGAAAAAATTCGTGGGTCTGAACTTTTCCTACAGAGCGCGTGCATTCCTACGCACTGTGTACAAAGGGAAAGTGCGGTCCCCGCATTTTTAAATTTCAAAATCCAATTTCTCCTTTGGCGCCCAAAAATTTTCAAATTAGATTGTTCTAACATATCTTTTTATGCATTGTAGGATGAGAAAGATGTTGATTTCGAGAGAACGTGAGCATGAGGATGTGGATGACGCCGCGATGCTCCATTTTCCCACCATGTAGGCATTAAGAGCATGCGGTTTGTATAAATTTTGGGCCATTCAGGGAATGAGGGCACAGGTAGACCTCCTGACATGGTTGGTAAACAGGTGGAATGTACAGGACCAGTTTTTCATTATCGGCGGCCACCAGCTCGAAATTGAGCTGGAGGATATTTATTTTCTGACTGGTTTGTCCAAGAGGGGCGAACAACTTTCCTTGTTTGGGACTAGGCCAGGTGGCCAAACTGTCGCTAGTCTTTTTCAATAATTCTGTAATGATGAGGCAGACCCAGGGACAAACGGATTGACATAAAAACTATCATCTGTCCCGAGCTAAACGTTATTGCGTTTACTGTTACCAAATTGTGTGGGAGTGCAGCACTGCATGTAGCTATAGGTTCCCAGATGCGCATTGATTGAGGGCGCTGAGATTGTTCGATTTCCTCCTTCATATTTTCGTTGGATGGACTGCCAACTTTTTGTCATTGAGGACTTTCCATATGCTGCGATAGATTTCCACGACGACTGGGAGATGACTCTCCCAGTAGGGGAACAGTGAGATGAATCAGGTAAAATCATTTTCAACAAGTTCTAAATTATAATTTTTTATTTTTGATCGTCTTGAAAATTAATAACCAAAATTCTTTTGAGTGCAGATGTGGGCCCATGGCGACCAGCCCATCTCTAGCCCTATGACAGAAGACAACCAGTTGCAGCCGCACCAGCCCCACTAGGCCAATCAGCAGAAATCTTGTCTGATTTAGAGCATCATCTAGAGCATCTGACTATAGATATTCCAGAGACGGACATAGATGAGATCCCACTCAGATTGCAGAGATACGTGATTTGTGTTACAGGACCTTTTAGGAGGTTCCTGTGTAGGGTGGCTTGGGCAGCGATTTCTTATCGTGATCATCATCAGTGATGGGATGATCGTGTTGTAGACTCATATTTTTGACTTTTGTGTTATTGTTTTGCCAATCATAAGGTGTTTCCAACCTATGATCGAGGACGATGTATATTTTTTGAAAACACTTCTATAGTATGATATATCACTATTTACTGGCTATCTGTGTACATATTATGGATGTTGTTTGTTTTACTATTTTGATCATTGCAAATGTCGATTTATCATACTAGAAGAAAATGCATCTGCTAATGTATTTAAATGTCTTGGAATATGTTGATATTCAATGTAATCAAATTCACGTTCCAAGAGACGAAATCTTAAAAATAACCGTAATAACACTGGATTTATAATGGCATAAACCCTGTTAAGATGTAATACAACAAGTTCAGAATCCAACCTAACAATCAAACTTTGAATTCCAAATGATATGGATTCAGATAATAACTCAATCACTGCACTATACTCAGCAATGTTATTCGTTGTTTGACCAAGGCTTACCCCATGCATGGATAGTAACTCGTCAGAGGGTGAATAGATAACCCAAGCTGCGGAAGAAATGTTTCGTGTACTATGACAAGCACCATCAGCAAAACCAATGTAGGTTTGAAGAGACGTCGACATCTGCAATATCAGGAGTAAAACTCAGATAAGCAGGAATAGTGATAAAAAACATACTTCTAAACTAGGCACGCTTTTCTAATATAAGACACACCAGCAGTAAAGAAATCTAATTTAATAAAAAATCTCCATACCAAGTTTAACATAGTATCGCTTCAGATATAGTCCATTTGTGGGTTTATCTAAAGGGACACCGTCAAAATCTATCAGCTCATAGGCCCCTTTTGCCAACTTTCGCTTAACAATGAAAGGACCATGCCACATGGGCACGAATTTCCCAGCTCCTAGCTTATCGTTGGCTTAATCATAAAATAAGACTAGGTCTCCTTCTGAAAAATTTCGAGGGGTAACACTTCTATCATACTGAGCTTTTATTCGTTTAACATGAGCTTCGTTTTCTATTGCAGCATTTCGTCGATTCTCATCCAGCTGAGCCAAGTATAAGAAACGTTTCTCCTCCTCAGACATAGCTGGGAGTAATTCTATGGCTAATTTCAGTGACAGAATTTCGCATTCAATCGACAACACAACTTTCAAACCGTAAACGAGTTGCAAGGGAGTGAAACCAGTTGATGTTTTTACTGAGGTTTGATACGCCCAAAGTGCTAGAAATAACATGGAATGCCAATTCGTTTTGTAAATACCAATAAGTCATCTAATCATGGTGACTAAAACTTTATTTATGGCTTCAACCAGACTGTTGGCTTGCGGATAATATGGAGTGGGATTACCGTGGTGCAAACCAAGTTGATATGTCAGTTCAGTCATCATGACATTCCGAAAATGACTTCCATGATCTGTAATAATGGCTTGAGGAACACTGAAGCTAGCAATTATGTGATTAAATATGAAAGTTGCAGCAGTATTGTCTTCAGCCGAAAATGTAGGCATCACCTCGGCCCACTTAGTAAAATAATCTACTGCTAAGATAATATATGCATGCCCCCTGGCCGAGTGAGGGTTACATGTAATAAAATTGATACCCCATTTCACGAAAGGACCAACAGAAATTATGGGATGAAGAGGAGTGGGTGGCGCGTGCATCTTACGATAAAAAAGTTGACGATTGTGGCATTTTCGGACTGCATAAATACAATCTTTGAATAACGATGGCCAGAAATAACCAGCGCGCAATATCTTTTGGGCTGTGGCATACCCAGACATATGACCACCACATGCTCCAGAATGGCAGTCATTTAAAACCTTTTCAGCTTCTTCATGAATAAGACAGCGTCGGAAAACAGAATCCGCTCCACGAAGATAGAGGGTATCACCAATAATATTATACTGTTGGGATTGGAAGCGTATTTTCCGTCGCTGAAATCGTGAGATTTCAGGCCGAAAAAATTGGGTTTGAAGATAAACAATAATATCTCCATACCATGGATCGAGAGTACTGATAAGAAACAAAGATTTTTCTGCAATGGGCTCTTCTTCCATGGTTTCAGTATCAGTAGAGGGGAAATCACACATCAGTTCCGCAAATACCAAAGATTTCTTCGCCCTAGATTTCTCAAACTCCAAGTCAAATTCCTGCAAGATGACTATCCATTTGGAATACTTTCCCCCTAGCAATTGTTTGGTTAAAATGTACAACATAGGGTTGCAATCAGAAATTACTGTGGTTTTACGTAACAAGATGTAGTGTCTAAATCTTTGGACAGCTTGGATAGTTGCCAATGCCAATTTCTCCACATGTGTGTATTTGATCTTGGTTGAATGCAGATTCCGACTAAGATAGTAAATCACATGTTTAGTGTTATATTTGTCTTCTTGAACTAAAACCATCCCAATGGTGGAATGAGAAGCAGCGAGGTACAAAATGTAATCCTGGTTGTAGTTGGGAGGATGCAATAACGGTGCATGGGTCAACGCGTCTTTAAGTGCATTAAAATATAGATCAGCGATCTCATCCAAAAAGAATGGAATTTTTTGTTTCAGCAACCGGGTAAAACCCTTTGTAAGCTCGACATAGTTAGGAATGAACCGATGTAAAAAAAATTCTTTCCGCTACAAACTTTGGAGTCGGTGTAAAGTCAAAGGAGGAGGTAATTTAACAATAGCTTCAACCTCTGACGGATCGACGCGAATGCCTGATTTCGAAACAAAAAATCCCAGTAAATGACCCGACTCTACACAAAAAACGCATTTGTGTGGATTCAGCCTAATTTGATAATGTCGACACCTCATAAAGATAGCTCGTAAGTGAGTGAGATGGTCGACCCTGCGCGATGAATGAGCAGGTAAATCATCGAGATACTGCTGCACAATGTGCTTAATGTCATGAAACGCGTAAGACATTGCCCTTTGAAAAGTTGCTCCAGTGTTCTTCAATCCAAAGGGTAGCTTGCAATAAGAAAACATCCCCCACGGACAAATAAAAGTTTTTTTTGGCTTCTCAGCAGGGAGTATTTTTATTTGATTATAACCAGAAAAGTCATCCATAAAGGAAAACATTCCACTGCTGGCACAATCATTGATTATTTGATCGATATAGGGAGTTGGATAATTTTCTTTAGGACAAGCTCGATTAATATGCCTATAATCGATACATACTCGTATCGTTCCTTGTTTCTTAGTCACAGGAACAATATTCGATACCCAATCCGTTAAGGGAATTGGATAAATGAAACCTGCACGAAGTCATTTTTCAACTTCTGCATTGATAGCAGCAGCTTTTCTAGGATGCATTTGACGTAGATGTTGACGAACATGTTTGGCATCTAGGTAAGTCTTAATTTCATGTACGACAATTGACGGATCAATTCTTGGAATTTCTTCATAGGACCAGGCAAAAACGTCACGGAATTCTTGAAATAGGGCTATATAAGTTTGAATTTCATCTTTAGTACAACAAGCACCTATATGAATGTTGTCAATTATTCCTGGTTTTACTGAAATGTCAATTGGAACCGTTCGAGAGATATTTTCCAAATTTAACTCAGAATCAGGATTTTGTAGTGGATACTGGTGTTCTTTGACATATTCAGTAGTAAAAATTGAAGCGAAATCATCTTCAAAATGATCTAGTTTAGGTAAAAAAGAAGATCGGTGATGTAGATCTTCCCACGGTAAATCATCAATGGACAAAAATTCATGAATCTGCTCATCAGCATCAACAAGCTCAGGAAACGTCATTGTGGCTGAATTGGATATAGAAAGTGATTCCTCATGGATCCCATTCATTGGATCAATTTCGGTTGAAGAGGGGTCGGAAAGTGACTGTACAACCTGATACACAATTTCAAATGGACTCAAAGGCATCATGCCATCAATTGAATCTAACTCGGAGTCGGAAGGTATGATCCAAGGTTCATCAAACATAACAGTGTCTGACGAAATCATGTGAATAGTTGCGGTAGGAGGCGATACATTAGGAGGAGGAAAGGAAAAAGTTCCTAGTAAACCATAATCTTTCATCAAACCTACTCCAACATCCTTATAAGGGATAGACGCTTTACCAACGTGCTGGACTATTTCTGTAGAGGCTGGGTCAGAAGAAAAATAAGTTAACTGATCTATTGTAACAATCCTTCCTTGATATGGAAATTTTATGAGTCGAAAGACCAAAGAAACAATAACAGTAATAGCATAAGACCAACTGTGACCCAGAAGAAGGTTGTAATCTAGAGGGGCATCAACCACTTCCACATCTAGATTTACGATTTTACCTTCGACCCCTATGGGTAAATCCTACAAAATACCAAAAGGGTGGAAACCTCGACCATCAAAAGCCTTAAGCATCATCGGAGATTGGTTGAGTGTAGGAGAACCAAGCGATTTCCAACACTGAATCGACATAATACATGTTGAAGCTCCCTCATCAATCACAGTCTGATAGATCGGTCTGTTTTTTACTAACACTGGAATTTGGAAAGCCATTTGGTGAGGTAGGCGAGGTGTACTATTTTCTAAATCGAAGATTATAAGGTTAGAATCCTGAATATCTACAGCTCCTATAGTAGACAAAAGCAATTTACGCTGTGCTGGGCATGATTGTAGCACTTCCAAAGCCAACATTGCTGAAGGGGAAATAACTAAGTCTTCAACAATGTTGTAATTCTGAGCAGCTCTCGCATGTGGATTGAAAGTTGATTTACAAAGAAAACCTTTAGCAGGCGGTTTGATTATTAAGTCTGGATTTTGTTTCTCGATCTGTAGCGGACCAGAAACAGGAGGAGGTGTAGTTGATGTATTTGCATTAGAAGATTCTTCTTCTTTACCATCAACAGGATTCTTAGTACCGTAATCTTGCAATCGTGTCGCAATCCTTACATGAGACATCATCAAAATTGGCTCTTCTGAAGTAGTCGAGGTAGAACCAACCATCTTGCTATCTTGAGTCAGAAAAGGATCCTTCAAGACAGCAAGTTGTTGTGAACCTTTAATGAATTTTGTAACCTCTGCTCGATGTGGGCATTCCTTAGTAAAATTATCCTCATCACAAATGTAACAAGGATAGCGAGGTTTGTGCTTTTCGTCATTGGATTCATTTTTATCAATTTTCTCATTTGAATTCTTTTTGTTTTTATTCTTCCCTTTCTTTTTACCACCGGATTTAGATTTAGCTGTAGATTTCTCTACGACATGAATGTCGAAAAAAATTTCGAGGGAAGATTCTCCTTTCAGGGAATCTAGTAAAGTTATAATAGGAGAAGAATTATTTGAAGATTTCTTCTTACTTTTAGTATTGATTGTACCAATCATACCATCAGCGGCATGAGACCCTAAAGGAGCAGCAGCTATTTGACCTTGTTTTGGAAGGTCGGGGATTTTTTCGTGTAAAGTACCTGACTGCATATAAACGAGGTCAAGGTACTGAGCTTGAGAAATTACCTGCAATTCAGTAACAACACCAGCCTTAGCTACATCTTCAGTGATCTTGGGAAACAATGATTTAACAAACCATTCCGCCAAAACTTCATCCAGAATGTAAACTTTCACCAAATGACTTCTACGTCGCCATTCATGAATATGATCAGAAATATATGTAGACGTAGATTGTTTTAGTGAAGTTAATAATTCCATGCCATTGTCGTATCTGACAAGCAACTGAAAATGAGTCAAGAAGGCAGTTGCTAACTGACTGAAATTATTAAACGAGCCTTGTGGTAACTCAATGTACCATTTGGCTACAAGACCAATAAGAGTTCTTTGGAAAAGATGTAAGCGAATTGAATCATCAATAATTGAATTAGATGCACACCAGAGGTGATAATTCATGACGTGATTTGATGGATCCTCTCCTGACTTACCTTCGAATTTTGGTATATCACTAGGCAACTTATGCGGCATTGGCGGCGAATACGGATAATAGAAAATTGGATCATTCGTAAGGTGCGTAAAATTAGGTAAATCCAAAGTTTCAATAAATGGTAACTAGCAGTTAGGGTCACGAAAACCTTGAGTAGCCAAATCAGTTCCAGGAGGTGGATACCCTGGATAACTGGGAATTGAATTTGTGTTAGGAATTGTATAACCTCCCAGAAAACCAAGATTAACGGGACCAAAATGGGGTTGTTGAGGCTGCTGATAAGTATAGCGAGGGTACGGTTGATACTAATAACTTGGATTTTGTGAATCAGGACCGAATTGAGAATATCCCTGGTACGGTTGATATGTGAATTTCGGTTGACTTGTGACAACTGTACTTGTACTGGCTTGTACAAGTATAGAGACTTGAGGGATTTGTGTGGATGCAGGGATAGATGAACTTGGAGTTATAGATACTCCAAAAACAGGTGTTACAGGTTGAACAGACATTGCAGTAGTTGCAGCAGTTTGAGACGGAGTCTGAGGTGTAGTAGGCGCAGACTACTGAACATAACTAGGTGTAGGAGTTTGAATAGTAGGCTGGACAGGTTGCTGGGTTGGACCAGAAACCTAAGGATGTCCAGGTTGAAAAGGAAATTGCACATTAGGTTTCATAGGTTGTTGATACTCAGACAGATCCCACACCATATTCATTCCGAGGTATTGTCCCGCCGAAGGTTGAACGTAAGGACCATAACCTGGTTGAACGTAGGGCTGATAAGTAAGTGGTAAATTTCTGGCTCCTTGATTAGATGACTGACCAGAAGGCTGTTGGTAACCTTGAATTGGGTACTGACCTTGAGGTTGATAACCCTGAGGCGCTTACTGAAGCTGGGGTTGATAAGGACCTTGAGGAGCACATTGAGCTTGGGGTTGACCCTGGGGTATGTACTGTCCTGAAGGTTGATATCTTTGAGGTGTGTAATGTCCTTGGGGTTGTCCCCCAAAATAATATGATTCCACAGTTTTCCCTGGGAAAATGCTACCTTGAGGTTGACCCCCAGGTGGTAACTGACTTCCTGAAGGTTGCCCCCCAGATGCTAACTAACTACCTTGAGGTTGCCCCCCAGGCGGTAATGGATTTCCCTGAGATTGCCCTCCAGGCGGTAACTGACTGCCTTGAGGTTGCAGATTCGGAATATTACTAGACATCATAAATATTTTCTCTGCGTTCGACGTTTTAGTTTTAATTCCACTTAAACTAGATGATAGCATGCTTTCAATCGGTTGAGGAGTTGCCCCCGAGAAAGTACCAGACAGAGCATGATATCCCGAAGGAACAGAAGGACCACCATGTAGAAATTCTTCTGGTGTCTAGGAAAACATGGATGACTCTCCTACCATAATGGATGATGGATAGTAACCTCTGGGTGTTGGATGAAATGGAACTCGAGGTGGAGAAAAAGCAAGACCCAGATTCTCTAAAAAATTCGTTAAGGATAAATACCAAGAAGTAGTTCGAATAGGGATGTAGAAAATTTATTCACGTTCCCTGAGATTTAAAGACTGAGGGGATTCGAGAAGAGATAACTCTTCATCTAGATTAGTAAGTTCTTCAATAGAGATTAGTCTAGATGGAATATCATCAATGACGATATTTCTTACCCTAGGTGAACCAGGATTGCTAGAAGTTGGCATAATAAATCCTGAGGATGTTTCCAAAACAGAAGGTTCAGTTTCAGGTTCAAAGATTTCAGGTTTGTCAGCTAATTCACTGGAAGGAGAAATACTACCAGTAACTTCAGAAACTGAAATTAGCTCTTGAATGTGTTCTATTATAGGTTTTCGATAATCAAGATGAACTACTATAGATGAAGTTCCAACTTCTGTTGATTTAATCCTACCGATACTAGATGATACCAAAGCACGAAGCCCTTCAAGCTAATTTGGTGTATATTCAAGGGGTTTCCCTTGTAGTCTCCGGGATTGTCTCGACAATTTTTCCACGATTAAATATTAAGCTAATCACACGCAAACAAAGAAAATTTCAATGAAAACACCTAAAGTCTCTAAAGAAACAAACAACTAAATCACACGCTTAAAAATCTAAGAGTTCAAACCACACACAAACAGTAACTTCCCGTACTAAAAACACTAGTTGGTGATGAAATCCAACTTAGTAGAAATTCAATACAAAAAGGGCGGTTGGAACAGTTACCCCGACAACCTGCTTAATGAAACAGACTGGCACAAGTTTCCTCACAAAACCATCTCTTGTGAAGAGAACCCCCCGGAGAGTCCAAATGAGTCTAGTCGATGTCTGCTCCAGGTATAGTGAGATCTTTCCTTCACCGTCACCTTAGGAAATAATCTTAAGTTTGTGGACACTAAGGTTACCAACAGTAACAAATATAACTAGGGGAACAATCTACGATCCAATCCCATGCGCAAGGGCAGAGTAACAAAGCTCAATCCCCTTGAAGGTTCCTCAACATAGTTAATCCGAGGTTTACCGACAAGTGACCCCAGGCTCCTCGAAAATGGTTAATCCGAGGTTTACCATTTGTAATGTGCGCAAAATATTCTATCTTCCCCAATGAAACAGAATTGATTGTCTCAAAGGTTCGGATATGATCTCATGATTGACTTCTTTAGGAGAAGCTTCCCAGATTATACAAATTACAATTGGATTTTATTTCCTACCGCAAGATTTGTCTACTTGTTTGTTTTTTCTACCTTGGAGAGTTAATTACTCCCTACTCCAAGATACTAGCCTAAGCTATGTTGGTGATAAGAGCCCTAGAAAATAAAAATATTGCTAGATGAATTTTAATTAAGCGTTACTTTTAAGAGTTGTTTCTTAAGTCAATGGGTGCGGAAATGAAACTCTAATGGTGTGAAGACTCAATTTCCAAAAAACACTAAAAATGCACCTAAGAATGATAATGAGATCGTTTCCTTTCAATGAAATTCTAATTAAGAAAGAGTTGGAGAATGAAATTCTTTTAATAAACAATTCCTTCTTTAAACGTAAAGAACAATTGAAAGAAAATATTTTTGTCTTTCCAACAATAACTCAAAATGAAACAAATTATCAAAGCTCATAAGAAAATCCTTTCACTTTCAAAAACTTAAAGCTACAAAACAAGTTTCCTTCAAAAGAAATCTACAAAAAAAAATTAAAAGCACACAAAACTATAAAACTAATTATGAGATCTACAAATTTTAATAATCTAATTGAATAAAAGCTTTAAGATTTTTTTTTTGAAGAATGTTTTACTTAGTTATTCGGCAAACTAAGGATCTATTCATTTAGAATAACAAACAGATAAAAAAAACTCAAATATTTTTTTTATAAAAAATGAAATTCAAAAACCTATAACAAAGTTTCTTTTCGAAGATTTGCAAAGAAACAGGTAGCTCTATTTCTCAATAAAGGATGATTTCACAATCAGGTCAGATTTAGAAAAAACAAAAGACCAATCTAATCTCAAGTAATTCAAACAATCAATGCTTTGAATCGCTACAAAGACCAAGTGAAAAACAATCCAAAACGCAAAACTTCTAGAAAATCATCAAAAAACCAATACTGCTAAGATTCATTCACAGAAAGCTTTTGACAGAAACAATCATCAATCTGGGCAGAAACCAAAAACTCTAAATCAAAGATAAAGATAAACTACAGAAAGAAATCTAAAGTTTTTCAAAATTTTAACAGGGTCTGTAGGCTTGCAGAAGTAACAAGTGTGGTACCGCAATGTTCACTCAAACAAAGATGCGAAACTGCTCGCACTGTGAAAAGAAGGCAAAGTGCGGTCCCAGGAAAAACTAGAGAAAAACATAAAAGATCTCAAAATTTCCAAAAACAGAGAAAAACTAAGCTACCCAGGCAGATGTCTATCAATCAAAAACTAGGAAAAACGTTTCCTCAAATCAAAATAAAAGAGAACCAAAAACGACAAGTTCTTTCCCCAGTGGAGTCGCCAATTTTTTGTGTGGATTAATTCGTCTTGCGGACATGACCGATCTCCCTAGTACTAAAAGTATCTAGCAACAAACAGCCAAATAAACTAATATTTCTCTAAGCATATATGATCTACGAAAAACTCTATAGAGGTGTAAAAGACTTACCGTATGTCCAACGCTTGTTCGAATTCGTTGTTGTCCCTCGCGCGCTTGAAGGAGTTTTCCTCATAAACCTGCAGTCACGAACAAGAAAAATATTACATAGCACCTATATAGAAATCATCATAAACCATGCTTATCATAGTGATCAAGGAATCTATGAAATAAACCATGAACTGAAAGCTTATTGAGAAAAATGAGTATATTTGTATTAATTTCAAAAGAAGGAAAACCTTACAACCTAAGCTTTGATGTTGCATAGGCCTTCCTGGGGTCCGAAGCAGGACTCTCCTCTACTTTTATAAGCTCTACACTCCTCCAACCACGACGAATAGAGGTATGTAATCTCTCCTCACAAAAGTCTTAGTTAACTGAGTCTGAATCTCAACAGCACTTAACTTCAAATATTCTAAAGCTTGAACTCCCCTTGAGGCTACCCAATGCCTCTTTTTATAGTGGAAAAGAGGAGGTTTTCTGTTCCAACTATGAAGGGATAGAATCCTCCTTCAAAGGGATAAGCTCCTCACATCAAGGGGTTAGCTCCATAAGGTAAGGGATACATGCACCTCATAAGAGCAGTTCTATCACCGCAAGATATTTTCTGGAAGCTTCTAGAATTCACTTTTATTGAGCTTTTTGGAATTCAGTTGCACCTTTTTGATCTTACAGGGGTCCACACCTTTAAAACAGATAAAGTGCATTCAGGTACGCAAGAGAGTTGAACATTAGGTGCGGGAACACATGCAAGATAGACAGAAAGTGTGACACCAAAATTTAGGAGATTTTTAGGAACATTTCTCTGATTTTCAAGGCTTGACATGAGGAACTGATATGTTAGACTTGCAAAGGGAGAAGTATGAGTAATAATGAGATCATACACATATAAGAATGTCAGGATGACAATTTTTAGTGTAACAGCCCCTGGTTCTCCCCTTGTCACCCTCACTATGTCTGGTTCAGGACTTAACGCTGGTGGTAGCCCCGACCCTAATGCTGGGAATACTACTACTGAGACTGCAACAGGAATTACCTCGACTACTCCCTTGCTCCCCTATATGGCAGGCCTCAGTCTTCCCGATTTTAACTAGTTAATAAATAACCCTATATGCCATGATGTGGGTTGGCCTGCTATGTCAACCAAGCTGCCTTCCGACATCCCCAAGTTTGAAGTTCTTGCTGGAGAAGATCCTACAAATCATGTTCGATCTTTCCACATGTTGTGTTCATCTAACTCCATTACCGATGACTCTGTCTCTCTTTTGTTGTTCCAACATATGCTTACTGGTGAAGCTTCTAAGTGGTATGTTAATCAGGCCTCATCCTCTCATACCACCTTTGTGACTCTTCCCCAGGCATTTCTGTCTTATTTCCAGCTTCCCCTTTGTTATGAAACTGGTACCAAATTTTTTACTTCTTTCTATCAATCATCTGCGACCTGCCTATCTGATCATGTCTAGGAATGGCAGAGAAGAAAGAGCCTATGTCGAGCCCATACCTTCGAAGCCCGTGTCTACATGGACTGGTTCCTTAGATCTCTCTTACCTGCTATCGGCAAGGATGTCGCATCGCATTTCCCTCAAACCGAAGAAGCCACTCTCCAAATTGCGTTAAAATATGACCTGATCTATTCTCAGTCGGGTTATGTTTATACCGTTCTACCTGATCTTCCCAGACTCGGTGGTGCCAACACACCGAGGGCGTCTCATGCTACCGATGGTATCATTAGAGCTCTCTCTCATCCATACACTCAGCCTCTCATGGGCTATGGTTTTCCTCAGTGAGGGGCCAACACCTCCTGCACCTTTCCCCCTCCAGGTAGCATGTATCAAGGATAAATCATGCCTCCTCCTTTTTCTCAACCTCATGTTTACCACACTCTTACCCAACCTCATTATTATCCGTATCCGTAGCCTATTTCTCTTGCTTCTCCAACATTAGCACCTCCGCCTCCCTTACCTTCTCAACCCCCGCAACAATAGCCACCGCCCCCTCAATGGTAGGTCTATGCATAGCAGAGTGTGACTAATCCCCATCCTTCCAAAAATAAGAGGAAAGGCACTCAAAATCAATCTTCCCCTGGTAATCCTGGACCTAATCCTCAAAGTAATTCTCCTAACACTGCTAATCAGCAACAGGGCACTCAGCCAAAGCAATACAGGCATGTTCACACAAATAAGCCTTGTTCACGTTCTGGTGTTTTTGGTCATGACATACATGATTGTCCTCTTCTGCCACAGATGCAAAAGATTTCGGAGTCTCAAGCAGTATTGCAAGGACAAAAAGCCTCCCCTTCCATCCCTCCCAGCCATGTGCCTAATCAACTGGTTGTGTTTATTAATCCTTTCCCTTAGTAAGGATTTGTGGCTACCGAACCACCTGAAGGTAAGGTGGCCACTCAACCTCCTCCACCTGGTACCTCTGATTACCAGAATCTCATGATGAACTCTGACCAACCTGTAATCGTTAACCTCAACCTTCAGACTCAGTCTCATCAGTACAACTCCTGCTACGTCTGTCCCTGAGATCCCTTCTTTAGGTTCTATAGAGCCTATTTCAAAAACCAATGGTCCTTTAAAAAGCCCTTAGCCTAGAGTAGAGGTTCACACCAAGATCCCCAAGGGACCATTACGTTGAAAAGTTACTTCTAGAAAAGCTGCCCATTCGTATAGTATAGTAGATGATTTAGCAAAATCTCCTGCTGCCATTTCAATGTTGGAACTCCTCCAGTCGTGCCCCTCAGAACAGAAAGCTCTAGTATGTTCCATGGGTGCTTTAGATCCTTTAGATGATAGCTTCATCATATTCGATGTTGATTGGTCAGAACATCCTCCTCTTCTTGCTTCCGTCACCTTCCAAATCCCCGTCAAAATATGGAATGCCAACATTTCTCGGTGTATCATTGATGAGGGGGCATCCACCTCTGTGATGTTGGCTTTGGTTTGGAAGAAACTCGGATCACCTGATTTGGCTCCTTCCATGATCACTGTTCGAGCATGGGATGGCCATGCCTCCCAACCCATTGGCCCGTTCTGCAATTGTCCTATTACTCTTGCGGGCAAGACTTTTTGTGTTGAAGTAGAAGTCATCGATACCCCCTTAGATTACAACATTCTATTGGGTCGTAGCTACACCTATGCGATGTTCGTTGTCCCATCTGCAGTTCACCGCAAGATTTCCTTTCCCCATAATGGAAAGATAGTCACCATTGACCAATTGACATATTATGAACCGAAGTCTCAAACCTCCCCTGAGTCCATCATCTCTTCAGTGGCCAATAAGAAAACTGTTGATCCTTTGACCAGTGTCTCACCCAGAGTGTACAAAGACTCCTCTTTTCTTGGTACATTCCCTAGCCTTCCTCCTCCTATATCTGATCCTATCTCATCGAATGTTTGCATGATGAAATCATCCTAGGCTTCCCTCAAGTGGCCTGCTTTGGTTAGTCAGCAGCCTCGCCCTCCGTAGCCTACTCCTAGCCCTTTGATTCAGCCTTCTAGACCCCCTCGTCCTGGCCCTTCACCTGCAGCTGGTATCCATGAGCCTCTTTACCCTCTTAGAACGGTTCCTCCAGGCCTTAACCATCTTGGAGCCATCCCGCTTGGCCATTACCCCTTCGGTCAGATACCATTCCTAGCTCCCCCTCTTGGAGTGTACTCAGTACCTATCAGGGCTACCCTATATCTTCCTAACCTGACCCTGGGGATTCCACTCTAGTACCTTGATCCCCCAGCCGCTACCCCACCTAGTCAACCAAAACCTTATCTTGCTTTGACCCCAGTTCAACCGGTCCCCATGACCCCTCCCGCTGCTATCATACCTCAGTTACCTCAACAGGAACCTCCTCCTATTGTGATAGCTTCGAGTGAAGCGGGCAAAGCTTGCAAGAAGGCATCAAAAGACAAGGCTGCCCTGACAAACCATGCTCCTCCTCAGCCTCCAAAGCATACACCTTCATGTGCTTTGTGTGATATTATTGGTCATGCCACCCATAATTGTCCTGAATTGCCTCATCTCAAGCCCATCGTTAATGTCACATTCACTGATTCAACCATCCTAGAAACTTCTATTCCTTCCTCGACTGTAGCCAAGAACCCTAGGACTATTCACACCAACCACCCCTATGCTTTGTGTGATATTCATGGCCATTATACCCACCTCTTTCCCCGCCTCGAGGACATCCGCACCTCTCTAGAGGAAATTTTCCAATTGGAGGCCAAGAGAAATGAGTCCACCACTCCCTTATTTGCGCATTTTGCTTCAGCATAACTAGAGGATACATCCACTCCTATTGACATTCCCCCTATGGATATCAAAAGGATAGAGTCTTTGGTCACTATCCACTACCTATCATCATCTATGAGATCCATGATGGAAGACCCCCTAGGACTTCCCCTTCTGTTTCACCTGACCTCCCTTTAGTGATCACCTTAGGCTCAACATCGGTGGATCCTTCATTTACTTATTTTTCTATCACCCCTTGCGACGATGCACATGTGAACCTCTCTTCTCATGATGATGAATCAGGTAGCTTCGCCGCGTCAGGTGGTCCTTCTTCCACCAATCACCCCATCTTCTATTACGATGACAACATTATGGAAGTAGTCACCACCACTCACTTTATCTATCCCCCCTTACATTGAACCCATTCATTCGCACCACATACACCTTGTTCCCATTACATTGACATCCAATGTTTAGGTAAGGGGGCACCCACATTAGAGAGGCCAAGAGAATAAATTCTCCACAACTCTCCTAGTGCATATGGTTGTGTCGACTCTAGTACCATCATTCTTCCCTGTTTAGAACCATTTGTAGAGTCCCATATCACTTAGATCACTCTAGGGATGATACCCCTCATCATTTCTTCATCTTACATCAGCAACCCAGCCCCTAGACATTGTTGTTGACCAACCTATGGGTTTTCTAGGAGAGCACCAGTTCATTATCTCCAAATCCACTCTTTGGGATGGTGACACCATGTGTGGCAACCCAGAAGCTTAAGCCCATTTGCTTCATATATGTAGTACCTAAAGAGATTGGTAATCCTCCATTCCCTTTCTTGAACCTCATAACCATAATGAAAACAAATGGTGCACCACATCATAAAAATTTGTTTAGATTCCTCTTTTTCTAAATACATTTCGACATGACCACAACATGCTTAGGGCACCTATTCCCCTCAACCATAAAATACCTTGATCTCAACCAAAAACAACACTAAAACCCCCTTTCTCTGACAGGTCACACTTTTTAGGTCATTTCCTGGGACAGGTCGAAGTTCTCTGCCTAGTACTTACTACCCAGGTTGCAGAACAGACCCTAAAAAGTGCGACCTGCCCTGCTCATGAGCTCTGGGTGCCTAAACTGAAATTTTGATACACTTAATTGAAAGAGTATGGTTAGGCCTCTTACCTGCAACTAATGAATCTCGATTCCAATGGTCGGTTTGTCTGCTACAATCGCTACAAGATTTAGGGCCTTCTCTCCTCTCTACATTCACCACAACTCCACTTGCAAATGAGTGAATTTGGAGGGAAAAGGCCTTATTCAAAGAGAAACCCCTTATTGTTTCTTCACATGTTGTGGCCAAACCATAGCTCAATTTGAGAAACCATCTGTACCGTTGGAAAGTTGTCACTGAGCCCTCAAATGGGTATCTATTATTTTTTCATGATTTTATACTTCACTCGGACACATTTTGTCCAAGAAGGGTCACTTCACCACTTCAAAAAATTGAATCTCTTTACTTGCAACACTTTTACTTGGGGCACCACTTTTCCTCCATACTTTTCCATGCACGTGTCGATTTTCGTTGTGAGTAACCATCTTGTACTCCTGTTTTTATGGTCCCCATTCGACCTTTATTGTGTGGTAGCATCATCAAGCTGCCCTTGTTTATAGCATCTGATTTGATTCATCATCACATTCATGGAGTCTATCCTGAGTCCCTTTGTATCCTGCTATAGTCCTCCATCCTTCATTTCTCGGTGCCTCTCTCGTGTTGCACATTATGGCCTCCAGTCCTACTCTCCCCTATCCCTCTTTGATATTGTGTCGGTCCCTTCCAGGTCATCCATTCCCTTTATGCTCTAACAAGGGAATTCATCCATCCACTACTCAGTACCCCCCATTCCATCATCATCCTTGGTGTCAGTTTTTCAGTCGCTCTATTATTTTCTCTTGTGCCTTAGTTGAGGACCCCTTATTACCTCACCTATGGCTGACCTCCTTCTATCGACATCGGATCATTCATTCTAGAAGACAAGGCTAGAGGGAAGTGTACCTTGGTTCCAGCTTCCACTCTTGTTCGGTGCCTTGGATCAGGCAAAGGGACTCTTTATAGCCCTTTGAATTGATTGTTTCTCAACTCCATCCCCTTACAACATGATCGAGATCTTTATACTTGATGGTTTAGTGATGCAATAGATTGGATCGGTGATTCCAGGGTGTGTGTGAGATGTTTTAGCCCTCATGATGGGGTGGCCCTATAGGTAGCCCCCCACATGCCCAAATGACCTCTTCATTACAGCCTTTGATGCAGCTCCATAGATTTGATGATGTTGACCTCAGCCGCTTGCAACGCCTTTTTGATTGCGTGTATCAGTCATATTTTCAAATCCATTTCCTGTTTACAGGGGAATTTGGGTTGTTTTTGTATCTCATGTACTTAGATATTATTGTATAACTCCTAGCTATTATCCCAGGCACAGTATGTACGTCGGATGCATTATCGTATTTTTATCTGGCTCATGTTTATGCCAACATGTACTATATAGTTCTCGAGTCCCTTGTTTACTGAACGCATTATTCTTTGTATTTTGTCTCGATGGGCATAGTTATGCCTCCCCCGCCGCCTATAGCACAGGTACTCACTCATAAAAGAAACTTGTCACACATGTAAGTCTCGCCTCCTCAGGGTCTAGTCCTCTAGCACTTTATTCTACCTTATATTTCTCTCTCTCTGACTTCCCCTACGATATCTAGTGATTGAGTTCTTACAATGTACTTCGGTCATACGATTAGCTCCTAACGCTTGCACGCTGGGGGGAAATCTATTACACCATTTTTTGGTCTTAAAAATTTACTATTATATGGACCTAAGTACACCATGTAAGACCAATTTTACCCTAAGTAAAATTTCTTTCACTATGAAAAATAACTTAGTAAACCACCTTTATTAAGATTTTTATGGTCTAAATAGGAAACCCCATGAGGAAATATTAAATAAATATACATTTGTTTGATTTTCCTCAAGGAATAATTAGTTAAACAACAATTTAATTAATATTCTTGGTTATATCTAACCCAAAACAGGAAAATTAATTAGATAAATCATTATTTATCTTATTGTTTTCTAGGAATAATTATTTAAACCTTATTTAAATAATATTCTTTGTTAAATATGACTAAATCATTTATAAATAATTAAATAAATCATTATTTATTTGATTATTACTCAACCACATCCTTAAAATAATAAATAAATCATTTATTTATTTATTATTTAGAAATAAAGAGATTTGACCCAAGTCAAATTCTTTTTCCCTCCAACAAATATAATAAAATATTCCATAAAAGTTGGATTTGGATTTGGTTAATAATATTTTAATTATGCACCAATATCTAGACTAACTCAATATTTTGTTATAAATAGAAGGGTTTTTCCATTCATTCACTACCTTTTTTTCCTAAAGATCAGTCTGGATCTATATTGTTGGTTTGACTTTGATCCACCATCATTGTCATATTTTCTTACCATTTTTCTTGTGAGATCGCCTTTGATTTCCATTTTTTGTCTGTGTTTTCTACACCATCAAGAGAGGGGGATTTTAGATCTGAGGTGTTGAGGACTTACAAGAACCCATTCCATTGAGGAGGACTGGTAACATCCTTCTATGTTCTCCTCCTAGGTGCCATTAATACAAAATTCATTAAACATATTCTTGTCTTGTCTATTGGATGCATGGAGAAACTCTTATTTTTATTTACTTCTTAATGTATTTTAATGCATAGATCTAGATTTTTGCAGAATTTATCTTGGTCACCTAATTGCAGATCTAATGATATTGGCAACCATATTTGTTGTTAGGGATGTTTGTTATGCACAACTAAAGTGGTCGTTTTTCGTACGCTTGCGATTAAGATTCATACTAACACATACTTCATTGGTAGCTCATCAATAAGATACACTTGCAATCATATTTACTTCCTAACTCAACAAGTCAAACTGATTGTTTGACTAAATCATCATGTAGAAACATATCACATCTCGTTAGCTAAAAATGTAACCATCATACATTAAAATCATGAATCTCATGAAACCACCATAAACCATAATCATAAACCACAGATAGCTATCATAAGCCATATTCATAGATCACATGCATAACAAGACTAAGATAAAATATTGATACTTGTCCTTCATCGATCCTTACTTATTCCTTTTCTCTTTTATGTACACACATTGGATCGGTTGCGACACCTGACAAGCAACAAGTGCTCTTTCTTCTCTTTACTCATGTACACATACACACAATGTACAACACGTATGTCCACACAAGGAAAAAACCACAATACATACACCCACACCCTGTTTACAACACAACACAATGCATACACATACACCTGGTGTATAACACAATACATGTACATACGCATACACCTACACCCAATGTACAATACAACACAATACCTACACCTACATCGACATAAAACACATACACATACACCTAATGTACAATAAGACACAATACATACACCTACATCGGCATACAACAAATAAAGTTGCACCTAGTGTATAATACAACACAATACATATACATATACATATATAGAGTACAACACAATGAATACACATTCACGATACCACGACTACCCCATGCATATACATAGTACTACATTCCCGCAACATGACAGGTATGTCATGCACACAATACCACATGTATACCAGTTCCATATGTACAACATGTACACAGTACCATCTGTACACAACACTACCTACACAACATGTGCACAATATCACGTGTACATGACACCACCTACACAATTTTTACACAACGACAAATGTACATCACACCACCTATAAAATTTATACACAATACCAAATGTGCAAAATACCAGATGCATGATATGTATATGACACCACATGTACAAAGCACCACATGCACGACATGTACATGACACCACCTACACACAGCACAACATGTGCACAACACCACATGGACACAACACCATCTATACAATCATGAACCCAAAACCATATGTACATAGCACCATATGTACATAACATTTTATATACAACATCTACATAGCACCATACATACACAACACTGCATATCCAACATGCGCACAACACATCACATATCCAACATACACACAATATGGTATATACATAGCACCGCATATCCAAAATGTACATAGCACCATTTATAGTTAACATTTCATATGAAATATACACACAACACCATATATACAACATGCACACAACATCATATGTACACAATACCATATTTGAAACTGTTACACATCACTAATGGTATAAACACTAAATAGACAATCATGCACACCATATACACAACAGTAGTACTGCACATCCATAGAGAACACATTTACCCCATAAGCAACCTTGCTTCTAGTGTCTTCCCACTATCCATGCTTATCCTAGCATGTTATAGATCACACTACCTTCACTTTTCTAATGTAACGCTCAACATTACATGTTCATAGAATAAACATAGGCATAGCACAATAATATATTATCAATTCAAGTCCACATGATACTGACCTTATAGATCTGTCAGAGTTAGTTGTCCCACTTGATTCCTCATTAGGCCAAGATCCTCTTCATGCCATTCACCTGCATAAGAAATTGTTCCTCCACGAGAATCATCCCTAACAACTCTGCCAGATAGTGACATATATACATAGGTACATACATATATATAATAATTAGCATAGAAAAATCATGATCCCATCAGACAAATACATACCTACACACATATATACATATAAACATTTAGCATGAAACAATCATGATCTATCATGACCCTATCAGACACAAAATACATACATAGATATATACATGTATACATATACAAACATCAACATAATCATGATCACAACACAATTGATAGATACCATAAGTTATAGGTTAATATAACTCCCTTTATGTATGCATAGTATCTATAACATTGATAAAAATAGTTCCCAACGTAGCCAAGGCATCTAACACCTTAGATCCATTCACTTTACCTACTTTTCAACTGTCCATTTACCTAATGGACTCAACCAATCCTATCGATCCATATTCTTACCTTCTGTTGCACTTACTCATGAACCGAGCTTCATCTATGTCTTTCATTACCTGTTGGGTACCACATAGATTTCCCAGAGCTCCATCAACTTTCTTCTTTCCCAACCAATTTCCAAGACTAAAAAAAAATCAATAAAAAGAAACAAGCAAGAGTAAACCATGAAAACCCATAACAATATGACACCACAAAAAGTGGTATTTCCATACACTAGACATAAACTAAGCCACAAAAAAAGCACAAAAGACCAAAAGCACAAGACTGGAAACAAACCCCATGACTCAATCCCCATGGTTCCCAATACTTCCAAAGGAAATCTCAACCCAATCCTTCTTTAAGATTTCATGACAGTATTTTTCCATGCAATCCCCTGCATCATACTTTCATAAACACATAATTTTCAGTGCATTTATAATCATAGAAACAAGGTATTTACCTTTCCTTTTTGTGAAAATAATGCTTCCTTATAACTGAACACACACATATCAGTCATGTGTTCCAAATATCAAGACAACTTATCTATTAATTTGAAATCAACTTTTACCAAGACTAACAACCATGTCATAATCAACAATCACTCACATTCATCAGTCATAATACATAAAGCTACAACTATCACCTACTTTCCCTCAAGTACATATCAACTATCTTAATGCATACGTATTATTAAAAATTTTCTTGAAACAAGATCATCACTTCATGCAATCTTACATACACATATCCTCATATCATGAAATTAATCAGACATTCAAATAACTATAAATGTACCATGTTAGATAAATCAAATAGATGACATAATAGACACCAAACATTCAATACCACATAAATGACCTAATGAAAAAATAATGCACCAAGTAAATGAAATAAGAAAACTCATACCTTAATGCATCTCAGAGGAGGCTATCTTTTGTGCACCATCAATCTAATTAGCACGATATAGATTCACAACACATCAACTCAAACCTAAATAAGATCATGATATCCATAACAGTAACTAACTAACATTTTCACATCATAAAATCATAAAAAAGTTTCATTCATCCATACAATAACATATGCACAGTCAGTCTAGACATGATACAATGCACTATCATAATTAGGTCAACTCATGCCTCAATGTCATAACCCTAACAATCAAGTCACTAGAATGTAACAAAAACAAGTTATATATCATGCTCGTAAACAACAAGTAACCTAATTTTCAAGCTAACTATCATAAAAAAAAACATGTTAACCCATAACATGCTCATATGAAAATATAACTCAAAGAAGACGATTGGAGAATAACGAGTGGAGATTGAAAAGTAAAAAAAATGACATGGAGCGCAACGAAGATACGGTTACTGAACTAGGGTTCCATGCATTTTTTGTCACCATAACACATAGGAATGCTGAGGGATGGCAGTTCCTATCTTGTTCAGGGGTCCTCAACTCCTATTAGTCGCTGCTATTGGTGGGAGGAACAAAGTTGGTGATCACCAACTCTCATTACCAAGAGACTTGAACAGTGGCTCCATATCACTCCTTGACCTCCAGAAGTTAGGGTCTGAGGGTTGCTCACTCGTGCAATGAAATTACACCAATAAAAACACACAGAACCGGAGCAGAAGACCACCTTCATCATCTCTAGAAGTTGTGGGCAAATTTCCGCGGTGAAAAGTGGAAGGAAACGGTCGCTCAAGGGCAGTCGTCAAAGACATGCTGGCTAGCCAAACATATCTATTTATCGACTGGGTTGATGCCTCCTTGCAGGACAGAACTAGGTGCTTGGTACCTCTTACAATCGACATATTTTTTGCAGGTCAATTTGGCCACTACCTGATGCACATTTTTGATAGTGGATGTTTTCGGGATGTCATTTCCTAATCTATACACAATTCATTTCCCCCTCCAAGTTTCAGAAGGTCTAACGCATGGAGGAATTGATTGGTCCTCTTCTGGGATAAATAGACGTATACAGAACTAAACTCAGCAAAGGAATAATGACAAAAGTGCTCCAAACTACAAGCTACAGGTAACACCTAGCAGTTTTCAAGTTTCTAGTAAGACCCCTAAAGGAAAAAACATAATACTATGGGTATCCGGCACTGAGAAGGTTCTCACCTTAAAATAGAGCATCTTTTATTCAATAAGATATCTTATTAATTTTCAATCTCTTATCTATGGAGGCAAAATTCTACAAGATTTCAGGTTAATTTAGGACTACCACATATGCACAGGCTCCACAATAATACTCAACCTAAGGCTGAGAGGAGGAGCGGTGGAACAAGGCAGACCTAATTTCCCAAGGGGAGTCAGGGGAAGTAGTAACTCAAAAAAGGAACAAACCTAAGGAGCTTCCTCCTACAAGAACATATTGAAGGGGAAAAACAAAAAAAATGCTCCCAAAGAATGAACAGGAAGCACCTCGAGCCCATATATAGCCGAGAAACTAAACCAAACACCAGAAATAGCCATACATGTTCCAGAAATAGATGAACATTGCACCTCATTTGAAGTTCAAGCTATCATCTGTCGTTTCAACAGCTTCTGGCCTGAACCAATGGATATTTTCCACTGGATTTTCACTTCATGGACCATGGACTGCAAAATCCATCTCTACTCCAACGGTTTCTTTATCGTCAAATTTTCAACATCGGAATACAAAGACAAGATACTACGAGGGACCTTGGTTTTGGGGTTCAATGGGCCTCTTCATTACACCATGTTTCCCAGAGTCTGATGAAAATACTATATCTCTATCAAATATTCTGGTGTTATTCTCGTTACACAACCTCCCCATGCATTTCTAGAATGAATATGTGCTAATTTCCATCAGAAATATCATTGGGAGATATATCAAAATAGATACACAATTTTTGGAGGAACGGATCTATACTTTCGCATGAATTTGTGTTGAATTTGATCTCAGCAAAGGATTACCATATTGAATACAGTTGTTACATAAACAAAGAAACTAAACACAACATTCGGATTATGAAAACACTACATTCAGATGCAGAATTTGTAGGCAGACCAGAAATTTACAAAATACATGCCCAGATGCAAAAATAAAAAATAGAAAAAATAAAAAACCAAAAAAAAAAAATCTCCTAAAGGATGGAAATATCACCCATGTGATTTAGAGGAAGTAGAAGAGGAAGTGAAAGAACCCACCCTCAATAATAATTAACAAGCAGTGACAGAATCAGATGTACAAAGGAATGAATCACTTGATCCATTTGACCTATAAAAATCCTCGGAAAGACCTTTAAAGGAGAAAATGGATATGGACAATGGACGGATTAAGAGACCACACTTATCAAATACTTCAGACTCATAGAAGGATAATGGGATACACATAGGAGAAAATCAGCTCACCCTTGTCTCCTCCACGCCATCACAAGGTGAATGAGGCAAGGTCAAAAATAAAAAAGGGAGAAGAACTTGATTTTCTCCCCTAATGTATTTTCATGTACTTTTGAACTCCAGTCCTGACTGGTTGTTCGACAATTATTAGCTGATGCAACATGTAATTTTATTTTCATTAATAAAATTATGACTTTTTTTCTGGAAAAATAACATGCTTATCAACAACATATAAGTTATCTAACATAAAACAACAATAGTAATGCATACCACCATATCTTTCTATCATTCATGACTATCGGAAACATGTACATATAATCACTCTAATAAACTATCTTCTATAATTTGTGTAACCATAACAACAATATAATGAAATGGATACTCATATACATAATGCATATAACAATCTTTAACCTACGTACCTACATGTCTAACATCAAAACCTGTATGATGATATGCTCTTGACTTGAGGTCCCATGCTGAAACTTCACTCTGATGGTTTGCATCTCCTTCTCTATCTTAGCTAACACATTAGCACCATAACATACCAATATCATCATGATTACCTACATGAATACAATGAACTTATTCACAACAACCTTAATCGACCAATGCAACCTTGACCCTATGCACCCACTTGACATGTATAACCAATCATGAATGACCAATGCATGTTCAACATATGTCATCACACAAGAAAGCATACATGGATAACACCGAAGCATGAACTATATGTAACCCTAGCATAAGCAACTAATTCATGTACAATATATAACAATATGTAAGAAAGCATGCATGAAAAATACATAAGCATGAGCAATACATAACCAGTCATACACACATGACAACATTTTGACAAAAACACCATCATCCCTTCCATGGTGACACCACTGCCACCATTTCCAACACAAAACGGATACAAAGAGCACATATAGACTATAAGCATACTAAATGTATACGCAACCAATCAGAAATGCATTACCAACATACTACCCATCTAGTCTAGGGGTCGAACCATTCTCTCATACTATTTTGTGGTATGAGATATCACACAAGGAAAAAAAATATCAGACACCACCTAAAGAGAACAGAAACCAAACATCACCCAAGAAGAGCACAACCATGCTCTGATACCACTCTGTAACACCCTTTTCCCACATCTACCCAAGTAATCCAGCCAATCGAGCTAAACATGAGATGAGAGGCTACTGATATGAGATTCAAACTCCTAGATGAACTTAAGGAAGTGGAACCAATGGAAACAATACAAACACACCTTAAAAAACATCAAAAACATCCTCAAGAGGTAACCCAACCTTCTAGGCCCCGGAACCTTGAGGGAGACTGATTTTTTGACAAATTTGAGCCTTGCACAACCATACTCTGATACCAGTATGTAACACCCTCTTCCCACATCTACCCTAGTAATCTAGCCAACCAAGGTAAACATGTGACAAGAGGCAACTAATATGAGATTCAAACTCCTAGATGAACTTAAGGAAGTGGAACCGATGGAAACAAGACAAACACACCTTACACAACATCAAAAACATCCTCAAGAGGTAACCCAACCTTCTAGGCCCCTGAACCTTGAGGGAGGTTGACTTTTTGACAAATTTGAGCCTTTCCTGTAGACATGATAAGGCAAGGTAGCGTCTAAAATCCTATAGTTGCAAGCATGCCAAGGCAAGGTAGCGGTCAAGGCCTAGTTTGGTCAGTTTTGTGCCTATAACTCTAGGATCTATGCCACCTTTTTAGCCCCAGGTCCCATGTCACTGCCCAGAACTTCATGAAAATGTATGGGATGATGAATAAAATTAAAATAAAGGTACGGAAGCAATCACATCATTGGGAACTCATATGGACCCCACCTAGCCATGACAAGCATAGTGTCAAACATGTCAGAAACATTGCATCTATAGGTATAAGTAGAATATTTAAACATGGGAGTCTCTTACTTATCTAAGAATCGCTAAGAAGCATTTCTCCCCTACATAATAAGATAAAATACATTCTATTTGATGATAGATACATTTTGTTTTCATTTACAGGTAAAAACATGGATAAATACATACATCATTGCTAGTCAAATACATGCTTATAACCAACACAATAACAATAGAAATACAATGGATATAACAACAATAAGATCCATACATCAACTCATACATTTGCATACCAAATACCATAGGAATGAGCTCTTCACTACTAAATTTAAAAAACAATCGGAGATGGGACTTCCACGTTCCACCTAGTCATAGACTGGTTGAGCCAATTCTTAATTCAACCAGTTAGCCCTGTCCCATATTCCAAGCATGAATGTGGGACTTCATCAAACACATCAATTAAAACCAATCGAGGGCTTCAAGAGGCCAAACTACCTCAACCCTCAACCAGTTATTCCACCTCACGGTCGAACATCACAACCATCAAGGATTGGTCTCTTCCCAAGTTGTTCCAAGGCTCCATAGTGTTTCTTCCAACTAGGGCTTCGATGAATAGTAACTCAACCCTAGCTGTTACAAGGATTCCAGAGCGTTATTCCAACCAAGGCTTCCAGGACTGGTAACTCAACCCCAATTGTTTCCAGGATCGAGAGATTTTGTCCAACCAAGGCTCCCGGAAGTAATAACTCAACCAAAAAGCTAAAGGAATCATGAGAACCAACCAAAAAAAAATAAATGGAAATAAACCCACAACACCATGGCTATCCAGGAAATGGCAAGGCTAATAAAATCCACATGCATACACCATGCATGCCAAAAATAGTGAGGAAAACATACATGAAACTCAATACCTACACTCATACATATTTAGATGTTGATCCCAATGTCCTCTTGCGTTTTTTCTCTCTTCCTTTTCCTTCTTGCTCCAAATCACCAAGTATCCACACTCTCCAAGAGTGATCCAAGAAAACAATAAGTATCCAAGAGTATGAAAGAGAGACAGAATAATGAGAGCTCCAAAAAGGAACTAACCAAAAGCTTTCGAACTGATCCTCAGAAGCCTTTTTATCAATGAGGCCTCTATTTTCTTCATTTTCATCCTCACATTCAACCTGTGACCTTTCACTTTCCTTTTCTCTTATTTTCCATTATTTTCATAAATACATGTGCCAAAAATACTATTTTCCTCTTTAATGCCTTAGCCATAGCCTTTTCCAATTTCCTTAATAAACAAAATGAACACCAGCTAGGAAGTTTTTCCCACAATTCATATTGGAAAATGTGTCCCATCAACTGTGGTCTTATATATTTTTTACATGGAGTTTTACCAGGTTTGGTACAGTTCCCTTATAAGAATAACTCTTTCACTTTGTGGAATGCATAAATTTCTAGGATGATATAATAGTTCTCATGAACATGATAATCCAGTTCTTCAATTTGATTTCCTTTACTCAAATTTGCATATAGATCTTTAAAATCTTCATTTTGAGCATATTGTTCTATGTAGCTTTCATGTGTGATTGAATTATGCTTAAGAAATGTAGAAGAACTGATTATAGGTCTTGATAACATATGCACAACTTTTTTATCTATGCATTTCTTATATCTGATAACTAAATGAAATCGTTGAAAAATCCAATCCATCTAAAGTGCCTTGATTGTTATAGCTTAGTTTGTCATTGAATATATTGTAATGGTTTATGATTTGTATGTATGATTTTTTCTTTACCCATTAAATAGTGCATCCATTTTTTCACACTTTGTACTAGAGCATACAATTCCTTATCATATGTTGGATATTTAATTACCGTTGTTGTAAAAGTCTCTGAGTGAAAGCATATATGATTACAGTGCTACATCAATACTCCCCCCATGGCATAATCACTTGCATATGTTTCGATTTCGAATGGTTTCTTGAGATCTAGAAGTGCTAGGACCATTGTTGTATTGATCTTCTCCTTCAATGCATCGAAGGCTTTCTATTGTTTGCCTCCCCACTGAAAAACATATTTCACACTTTTCAAAGCATGTAGTGATGCTACAATAGATGAGAAGCCTACAATGGACTTCCTCTAGTATTGGGCTGCTCTTAGGAAGCTTCTGAACTTAGTTACATTTTTGGTATTAGGCCAATTTACAATAACCTCAACTTTAGAGGGATCAATTTTAAATTCATCACCCACTACAACATGACCTAAGTACACCAAATACGTCTTACCAAAATCATATATGGACATATTTAAATACAACTTTTCCCTTTCTAAGACATTGAAAACCTCCTTTACATGCTTTACATGCTCTTCATGAGTCTTACTGAAAATCAAAATATCATCTAAGTAGACTATGATAAAATTATCAAGGAATCGTCGCAATACATCATTCATCACCCTCATAAATATTGTGAGTGCAATACAAAGCCCAAAATGCATTACTAACCATTCAAACAATTCTTGTTTTGTTTTAACAGCAGTTTTCCAAATATCACTTTCAGCAATTATAATTTGATGGTAACCTATTCTTAAATCTAATTTAGTGAAATTAACATAATCCTTTAATTGATCTAGAAAATCATCTATGCGGGGAAGAGGATAATGATTCTTTACCATGATTTTTTTCAAGGCTCGGAAATCAACACAAATTCGCCATATGCCATCTTTCTTTGGCACCAAAAAAATATGAGACCCACAAGGAGATGTACTTGGTCGTATGACCCCTTTGTCAAGAAAATCTTGACCTACTTCTTAATCTCTATGATTTCAGAAACTGACATTATGTAAGTAGAGAATCCAGTTGAAACTAAAGTGGAGAATCCTACTGCAACTGAATCTCATGTTGAATTCCTCTTTTCGAAGGGAGCCCTTTAGATTCATGAAACATCTTACCATAATTATCAACAACTTCACTCAATTCATACTTGTGTTCAGGATCACATCCTAAGAAAGCTTCGGTTTTATCAACAACCTTATATTTTACAATCATCAATACATAATTATTTCTAGCATTAACAAGTATTTTCACTTGTCCTTCACTAACAAGAGATAAATTTATCTTCTTATGTTGGACTCTTGCAATGCATTAAATCCCTCCTTTGAAGAGATGATATGTGTTCTCCTCATGATATAATATGGCTTTTTGATCATACAGATAGGGACTTCCCAAGACAATCCCACAAATGTCAAGACGTACAACATCAAGTACAACCTCATATACAAAGTTAGTAGTGATGGAAAAAATATGTTTACATTGTCTTGTTACTTGTAGTTTGCATTATCTCTTACCCAATCCAAAGGGAAAGGTTTAACATGTGGTGTTGTTTCTAAATTAAGTTTCTTAAGAATTTATTTGGAAATAAGATTTACTATTCATTTTCTTATTATTTATAGATTCATAGGATTCATTAGAAGAACTAGTATTTGCATCAAAAGTTATACCTTTCATTCCCATCGTTGTGATCTTTGTTTCGTCACCTAAATTGGATCCCAAATCCTATTGAGTTGTAGCAACAATATTTTGTTTCACCTTCTTGTCAAACTTCTTTGGTCTCAATTTTGGATGCAACTTCCAGCAATGGTCTTCTTCATGACCATCCTTATTGGAATGTTTGCAAGTGGTTTTCGCTTCCTCTTTTTTAACAATTTTTGTCTTCTTCCCTCTTCGTTTTCCTTTCCCTTTTGACTTATCAGAAAATGGTTTGGATGGATTCTTTGAAGTATCTTTTTGCACATTATTTCCTTGAATTTCAATATGTGTAGCTTGTACACACACTTCATATAACATGGTTGGGTTAAGCATAAGAATAGTGTGTCTAATATAGTTATGTAAACCACCAATATACTTCATAATTGTCTCTTATGTACCTAAATTAATACCCAAAATCAAAGCTTTCTTACGAAATTATTAAGTACAAATTTGCACACTTTGACCATTATCTTACCTAAGATTTTTCCATATCATCATTGTTTGTTGTTTTATATGCCAATGGATAAAATCGTTTTCTCAATGTAGCTACAAAACCATTCCAAGAATAAATAATCTTACCACTTTTCTTGAAATATTATTTTGTTTTTTCTTCCCACCATATGAGAGTTGTTCCTCCCAACCAAAGAGAAGAAAGTTGAATTTTTATGAAATCATCATCAATATTTTGGATCCTGTAATATACTTCAATTTCCCTTACCTAATTATCCAAATTTTCAGCATTCAATTCTCTATAATATATTGGCAATTCAAACTTTACATCAAGCTTAATTGAAGGGGATTCAACATGTCCTTTATGTCATTTTTGTGAAGAAGTAGAAGATGAAGGAGAAGATGGTGAAGAAAGAGACGAAGAAGGTGGAGGAGGAATAGGAGGAGGAGGCGCACCACCATCACCACCATTGCCACCATTACCGTTACTAGTACCATCTGGTGGCTTATGAGAACCATTACCTTCCTCCTTTGGTTGACAAGAACTTTCAAATTGCAATCACATTTTCCTCTCATAAAAAAAATATTTTTACCATGTCATCCATATAAATAAAATTATTTCTGAATTATCTCTATCTTATGGAGAAATACCATCATCTTCTTCACCTGTCATGGTTTGAGAATAATGAAGAGGTGGTCTTCTTGAGCCAATTTCAGGATTGAATTCTTCACGTGATCCTTCTCCTTTCTTGAGCTTGGATTTCGTGAGCATGTAAAAACTTAAAATCCCTGAAAAAACTTCACACAACCAAGAGCTTTGATATCAAATTTGATCCAAAAATGAAATGAAGGTATTACTGAACACATTGAAAGCTATTTTATGTATTCTTATGCAATGGATCAAAATTTAGAAAACACATAAAGTTGATAAAAATGTGCAACAAAAGAAAAGAATGGAGACTAAAAATAGAAGAAAGAAAAAAAAAAGTTGATAACGAAGTTCACCCCTCTTGGGCTACATCTCCACATTTTCTTTGAGTGTGACCACGTTTATAATATTCTCAAATTCTCAAATACATCTGTTTACAAGGTCCAAATCGTCAAAAAAATGCTTCCAATGTGCTTAGAAGACCCAAAAAAAACCTATTTTCGCTTTTGGAACGCTCAATTTTGCCTCTGAATGGATCTCTCTGCAACTTAAGAGAACTTGGCCCTACACATTTTACAAAAAAGCAACACATGGCTCAATGATTTGGTGCTCTGGTTATAAAGGTGGAAGTCGGGTGATCAAATCTCGACCTCTCTGCCATCATTGCTTGGATTACATTTGATATTGGATAATAATAAAAAAAAATTAAATAGTGGTGGCGAGGTCAATGAACCGACCACCCCAAACCTCCCACCATAATACATTGCATATAATATTAATACATGACCCATAGGCCTATCCAATATGCAGATCTTGTTAGAGGATTTGGATATATGATGGATATGGTAGAGTTACGATAACCATGTGAGCGATATGACGGAGTCGCCAGATATGGCGGGCTTGTGCCATATCCTTACCCTCAATCCTGTCGGAAATAAATTTTAAATATTAAATTTGTGCTTTGTATTATAAGCACCTAATCATGGTCTAGTGGTAAGGTGTGGAATTAGTTGACAACAGGTTAGGGAATCGAATCGCTTCTGTTCTGTTGGTGCGATAAAAAAAAATTTGGCCATCCATCAAGGCCATGTGTCTCCCTTTGATAGGGCCATGTGTCACCTTAGGATTGGTCCCCATCTAACCAACCACAACTTGCCACTTTTCAATGTTACGTTGGTCTATTTGCGCCAATCATAAGCTTCCACTTGTCACCTTCTGGTGATGCCACATGGTGAATATGGAACCATGACCCTTGACTTTGAGCACGATCGATGACCATTGACCATTAACTATTGGAACCATGAGTGTTTATCATTGAATTTTTTCCCCTTTTTATCTTGCATAAATTCTTCATGCGAATTCCATTTTTACCATTAAATTTGTGTTGGAATCAGGGAAACAAACAATACATATTGAGCCTAGTTTCATCTACATTTGAGAATTTTGAATTTTCAGTATTTTCTGTAAATTTGAGCATCTTTTGGGTCCTCCAGATCATTAAGTGTTTCAATTGTGGAAACATTCGTCACTATGCATCAAAGTGTCCTGAAAAGAAGAAGAAAATTATGATCATAAAGAAAATTCATGAAAGTTCAAAAGGAAAGAATTACTTTTATGTTCAAGAAGAGAGCTCCTCGTAAAGTGAAACCAATTAATATTTAGATGAGAAAAAATATGATGAGAGCCCTATGGAATTTATGTCGATGGCCATAGAAAATATGCAAGTCGAGGCTATTAATTCTGATGATAAATAGGGAGAGTTAGAACTTGATGATGAACTGGTAAGTGCACCTGAGGAAATAGACAGGTTGAGGATGATAAATAAAACCCAAAGGGATTCTTTGATAAAATAAAAAGTTGAATTTGATGAGCCCATACTCTTAAAAATAGAAGAAGAAAATAAAATTCAAGAATCCCTGAACTAGCAGCTGGATGAGAAAGTTAAAACATGTGAAATAATGGAAGGATAAATTGTGCAGCTAAAGAAGGAGTTTGAGAAGGTTATAAATCAACTCAATTCCAACCAAAATTTTGGAAAAAGTACTCAATATTTGAATGAAATATTGGAAGCCCAACATTTCTCCTCATATCATAGTGGTCTTGGCTTTGAATTTGAGTACAACAAAATAGTTGAATTAAAGGGAAAGAAACAAATTACCTTTGTTCCAGTAGCGAACAAAGGGACTACACAACAACAAAGAGACATGCAGACTAAAAATCAGGTCCATAAAATTCAGCAGCAACAAAATCAAAGTACTAGACAATCAAATCGAATTGCTCAAAATTCAGTTGATCATAGAAGTCAACCTTCTAGGTATAATGACATTTTCCCTAGGTACTATTTCACATGCAAAAACTATTGTCATAGAGCAGCAAATTGCAGAGTTAATATTTCCTATAGGCACCTCATATCTAGAATAATATTTAACAGAGAAAAAGAAGGCCCATGTATAATAATTCTTTTGATCCTGTGAATTATATGGCACAAATTTTTAAATTTAAAAATTTTGGGCATATATCAATCAATTGCAGGCTATAGGAGAAGAAGAAAAATCCAACAATTGAGAAAAAGGAAAAATCCAAGGTCTAGAAAGAAAAGGATAAATTATAGAAATGTGATATTATGTTGTATGGACATAGTAAAGGATCCATTAGTATGTGGACAATGGTTGTTTCAAGCACAATTCAGGAGATAGAAGCACATGTATGACTTGGAAACCAGTTAAGAACGGTAATGTGACTTTTGGAAACAATGCTAGAGGAAAAATAATTAAAAACATATTGGTCACTCTATCAAATGGAACAGGTAAAGCTAAGAATGTTGTATATGTTCATGGGTTGAAGCATAACCTACTTAGTGTATTCCAAATGTGTGATTAAGGCTATGATGTAATCTTTAAAGCCAAAAAATGTCAAATCAAGTCTACAGGAACATGTGAGACAATTCTTGAAGCTATGAGAACAAATAATAATGTTTATGTGGTGAAAGAGAAGACAAAGAAGCCTTTCTTGACAAAGAATGGTGAGATTTTATTATGGCATAAAATATTTGGAAATATAAACTTTGATAATATAGTCAATATTAGCAAGAAAAATGTTGTCAAGGATTTTCCGAGGCTTTCAAAACCAAATAATACAATTTGTAAATCTTACCAATTGGAAAATAAAGCTGGAGATTCATTCAAGGCAAAGGAGAACTTGTCATCATTACCAATACAAGTGGTACACATGGATCTGTGTGGACCATCCAAAATGCAATCACCAACAAGTAAATTATATTTTATGCTAATAATTTATTATTTCAGTAGGATAATGTGGGTTTTCTTCCCCTGAGATAAATCTGAAGCTTTTGAGAAGCTTAAGAGTTCAAAGCCATGTTGTGTCTCAAATATGCATCTTTCTTATACACCTTTCTACACCTTTTTCATTCACCTGGACCTTCTAAGTCATCAATATCATTGCATATTAATTGTAAAAGAGCATCTAAAATGGTTTTTAACTATGTTTTGTGTCTACAGTTTGATTTAGATTTTTTCTCATTTACCTGCGGAATCTTGCCACTTTCTGCAGCTGCTGCAACTTTCCGTAGCCATTTTGTTAAATTCTATATTGCAGGTGTCTTCAGGAAAATCGAGCCACATGGTCAAGTTAGAAATGACATGGACATGGATCGTGTCCTATTGGCTCAGTCGAATTCACCTAAGAAGGCTGTGGTCAAAGGTAGCCAAGTGGTGGTCAACCGAAGAGTCCCACGGTGACAGAACTCTTTTTCTCATCACGTGGAGATTTGTGTGGTCGTTTCTAAATCATGGGAGACATATCAACACCTATAAACGGCTCCATAAGCCGAATCCAACAGCCACTCTCCATAGATTTAATCCTCACGGTGGCCATAATGCTAGATCTCTGGACGTGATGGTTCACGTGTCTTCTATCAGCACAGACTTTAGGGAATTAGTTATATCACCTTCTGTTATAAATAATGTGTTCTCATACGCATAATAGTTAGCTCTGTAATGTAATTGCATCGCCATTGTGCTGTGACATTATTTCTCTGTTATGACCGCATTTCAATATATGAGAAGACTCTGTTCATAAGCGTAATTCGTATTTGAAAGTTGCTTCCCGAGGATTGTGCAAAGGGCCCCTGCACAAGCTGAGGTTTTGTGTATTACTGTATAGTTTCATGTTTCATTTCTTTAAGTTCATTGTGCCATAGTCATTCACGTGTATATACATTACATCTTTCATGGTATTTACGTTTCATATTTGTCCATAATCTTTCATGCTTTACATCTTACTTCTGTCCATAATCTTTTATGTTTTATGTTGTTGTTAACTGATCAGTGTTTTTGTTCCAGATTACAATAGGAAGCCCGGGAATTTTCACATCTTTTTATAATGACTAATGACATGGAATCAATATTGTCCTTCTGCTAATTTACTTTTATTTGTTTTTATTTAATTCCAGCACTGTTTTGTTTATTTCAGTCTTGCACATTTGCTTTAGTAGCTAGATTAGATATTAAATTGCTCATGCCATTTTCAGTTACCTCCGAAAGCCATAGCGAGACTAATGGTCAGGGATTGAAGTATGAGTGTGTAGTTTGATATTAGTTTACTTTTCTGCAAGTTAGATATTAAATTGTTCATGTCATTTTCAGTTACCTTCGAAAGCCATAGCGAGACTAATGGTGAGGGATTGAAGTATGAGTGTATAGTTTAATATTAGTTTACTTTTCTACAAGTTAGATATTAAATTGTTCATGTCATTTTCAGTTACCTCTGAAAGCCATAGCGAGACTAATGGTGAGGGATTGAAGTATGAGTGTGTAATTTGATATTATTTTATTTTTCTGCAAATTAGATATCAGATTTCTCAAGTTGTTTATGATTACCTCCGAAAGCAATAGGGAGACTAATGGTGAGGGGTCAAAATATGAGTTGATGTAATTTGATTTTAGTTTTACTTTACTTGCAATCTTTTCTTTGAGTACAGTTTCTCTTGTGTTTAGACAACAGCAAGGGTAATGGTTTTCATGATCAATAGTTCACTGTTTGTTTAACTAGAATAGTGGCACATTTTCATTTCCTTTTAATTTTGTCATTGTATGTTTCAAAATCCTTTTTAAGTTTGAAGTTTGGTAAATCATTATAAAGGACATCATTGCCTTGAACAATCATAACCATACTTGTCTTTTAGAATTTCCATCTCACATTAGGAAACCAACCAAGATAAAAAAAAAAAAAACCAAAAACGACAAAAATTAAGAATAGGTTATCTTGCACATATAGTGCGCCACACTTCGTCAGCTTACGAATCTCGGATTGAAAAATTAATGTAGCAATTTAGGACACACTAAATTGACCAAAAATTTTGGCGCCATTGCCGAGGAAGTGTAACTAGGTAGCCAATTTCTTAAAAAAATAAAATAAAAACAAAACAATAAAAAGAAGGGAAAACTTGATAACTTCTTGAAGTATGCTCTCCTATTTCACCTAGTGTGATCTGGAGGATCAGAAAAGAGAGTTATTGGTTCACTAATTTCTTAAGTATGCTCTCTTCTTGCACCTAGTGTGACCTAGAAGATCAGAAATAGAATTATTAGCCCAACTTATAAATAAATAAATAAATTGACATGCATAGAGCAAGAGATTCTAGGGGAAGGTTTATAGCTAGAGCCAAGAGTTTGATTTTCACAACTCCATATTCTTCAAGGCATAGACAAGATTCACCACCATCTACCCCTAGCCTTAAGATTTTTGGAATACAAGGAGCAGCTGAATTAGAGGATTCTCCTATACCACCTACTAAATCTCATTTAGAAAAGGATCCTTTCTTTACTTCTACAGGAGAGTATATTGTAATCAAAGAAGTAGAATCACCTGAAGAAGAAAAAGAAGAGACTCCCTCTCATCCTCCCTTGATAGAAGAACCAGAGGACTTTGAGGACTCTAAAGAAACTATCATGGCAGAGGAAATAATAGATGGATTTGGAGGTAGAGGTAGAGGTAGAGGAGGAGGAAACAATGGAGACAACAATGGTGAAGGAAATAATGGAAGAAATAGGAAAGGAGACAACTTGTTTGGATTCCCTATAGTTGATGAGGAAACTCATACAACGATGAAAAATATCTCACCATCTGTCCTCCCTAACTTTTATGGATTGCGAAGTGAGGATCCTGAAACATTTCTGTTTGAGTTTGAAGTCGTGTGCCGAACCTATGACTACATGGAAGACTCTCAAAAACTCAAACTGTTTCCTTCAACATTGAAGGGAGCCGCTTTGAAATGGTTCATGGGATTAGCCACCCAATCTATTAGGACTTGGAATGATATGAAACAAAAAATTTTGGATAGATACTTGGACTATTGTATGCCCACCAATCACAAGGATGAGGTATTCAAAATGATGCAAAAAGAAGATGAAAATTTGGAAGATTTGCTTGAAAGATTTCAATACAACTTAAAAAGAGCAAAGATGAGCAACTTAGATGATGAAACTTTGAAAGCCCTCATATTAAAAGCCATTAGAGATGAATGGATAGATATTTTAAAAATGATGGGGAAAGGAGACATTTCTCAACTTCCACTTTGTGACATAACAGAACTATGTGTCCATCTCTCAAGAGGAAAATCTAAAACAGGAAAAGGGCCTAGGGATCCTTCTCTTATCAGGGCTAACAAATCTGCAACTAGATCAGTAAGTAGGGTAGAGATTGGCAATATGCTTGATGAATTCAAAACTGATATCTTAGGGAGCCTTAGTGAACAACTAGACACCCTTAAGATCCAAAACAAGCAGAAAGCAGAAACAGATTCTCTAGCCATCTTTTGTCCGAAATGTAGGAAGAAACATGCTTTAAGGGAATGTCCCTTGGATGCAAAAGTTGTAGAAACATGTATGATTTTCTCAGAGAATCATGAGACCAAGGATTGTCCTTCAATTCCTGGACTCAAAGCTATCTTTCAAGAAGACCCAAATTCAGTAGAATCTCTCTGTTTTGTTGCAAGAAGACCTTGGCAGGGACAACAAACTCAAGGGTTTAACAACCCTATGAATCTTCAAACCCCACCAAATTTGAATCCTTGGCAACAACCTTTGCCCCAACATCAAAATCCATATCAACCATGGGTACAAGGGATGCAAAATCCTTATGGGAGATTTTCTCAATTTTATCAATATCCTCCATCTTTTCAAAATCAACAAGCTCCACAACTTCCAAACCCAAATCCTCAACTCATGCTTCCATACCAACAAAAGACAAATCAACTTCCAGCTCAGCGATTGCCAAATCCTAACAATAAAAATCCTCAGAATACTTACATGATAGAAGGACAAGAATTTCCTACCTATATGATTGTTCCCCTCAATGATGTACAACTCAGATCTGGTAGAGTTTTAGAAAAACCTTCTATAGATGTCCAAGATCAAGATACCTCTGAGGAGGACTCTCTTAAAGCCAATAAGGGTTCTGAGGAAGCATCTCTTCAAAACTCAAACATTCAAAAAGAGAAAGAAAATTTAACACCCACAACTCCTATAGTTGAGCAACCTGCATCTTCATCTACACCTCCTTTTCCTGAAAGACTACAAATTGACAAGGGGGTGGAAAAACAAATCTTGTTGCCTAACTATGATTTTCTAAATGAATTGAAGAATGTTTGTATCAAGATTCCCTTGCTACAAGCCATTCAAGAGATTCCTATTCTAGCAAAAACAATAAAGGAGTTGAGTTTCAAAAGACCAGGAAGGAAACTAAAAGACACAAGAAGAATCCACCTGGTAGGAAAAATTGTAGATATCATGATGGGAAAAATTACCATGCAGAAGTATGTAGATCCAGGAAGTCCAATTTTCAAGACACATATAAATGGGATAGAAATTCCAAACACATTGATTGACTTAGGGGTTGCTATCAACATTATGAGTAGACAGACTATGGAACAGCTAAAACTTCCTAACCTTATTTTTACACCTACTTTACTGCAACTTGCAGATCGATCAATTATTAAACCAGATGGTGTATTAGAAGATATTTCAGTATCCTTAGATTCTTCGGAATATCCAGTAGATTTTATGATTTTGACTCCCAAGAGTAATCTAGGAGGGCACCCACTTATCTTAGGAAGACCTTGGCTAGCCACAACTGATGCTTTCATTAGTTGTAGATCTGGGGATATGTACATTTCTAATGGTAATTCGACAAAGAAATTCAATTTGTATCCTCCAGCAAAATCAATCACAGGAGTAGGAGACAATGAATGGGTTGATGATGAGGACACTATACAACCTGTCTTTACCATTTCGGAAATTAGTGAGGATAGTCAAATTCTGAACACATTAGAAAATTTTGAGACATCTTCAAAATATGACCCCACACAATTTCAGTTGGAATCTGACATAGAATATTTATCATCAAGAAAAAATGTCTCTTTACTCTATGGAAGAGTTTGGTAGTTCTACTATTGAGATTTTTCCAGAAAAAACATTGAATATCATCAAACATTTGGAAAAGTCACAACAAGAAGAACTAACCAAAATCTTGCAAAAAAATTCTACTGCATTTGCATGGGAGTATACTGACATGAAAGGTATTGATCCTAAGACTTGCATCCATCATATCTATATTGAGAAAAACAGTAGACCAATCAGACAACCTCAAAGAAGGATGAATCCAAATCTTAGGGAGATAGTGAAAGAAGAGCTCCAAAAACTTCTCAATGTAAACTTCATTTATCCAATTTCGGATAGCCGATGGGTTTCTCCTTTGGTTATAGTACCTAAAAAGAATGGTAAATGGAGGGTATGCATTGATTACAGGGAATTGAACAAAGCAACTTTAAAGGATCACTTTCCTTTGCCTTTTATTGATCAGGTATTAGATACATTAGCAGGTAAAAATTACTTTTCATTTTTGGATGGTTTTAGTGGCTATAATCAAATACAGGTAGCACCTGAAGATCAAGATAAGACCACATTTACTTGTCCATGGGGAACTTTTGCCTACCGAGTGCTTCCCTTTGGGTTATGTAATGCACCAGCAACATTCTAAAGAGCAGTACTAGGAATTTTTTCTGATCTAATCCATGATTGTGTAGAGGTTTATATGGATGATTTTACAGTTTATGGTAATTCATTTGAAGAGGCATTAGAAAATTTGGAAAAGGTCCCTATAATATGTAAAGAAACAAACCTTTCATTAAGCCATGAAAAATGCTTTATGATGTTTACTGAAGGTATTGTTTTGGGGCATCATATTTCAGGAGATGGGATTAAGGTTGATAGATCAAAAGTTGAAGTCATCTCCAAGTTGCCTATTCCAAATTGTCAAAGATATGTTAGAAGTTTTCTAGGATTTACTGGTTACTATAGAAGATTTATAGAAAACTTCACTAAAATAGCATCTCCACTCTTCAAATTGCTTACAAAATATTGTGAATTCAAATGGGATCCTAATTGTCAATTAGCCTTTGAAACTTTGAAAACAAGAATATCTGAAGCACCTATCTTGAGAGGACCAAATTGGAAACTCCCTTTCCATATTTCTACGGATGCTTCAGATACAGCTCTGGGAGCTGTGTTGGCTCAAAAATATTTAGTCCCTTATGCCATTTATTATACCAGTAAAAATTTGACTCCCACAGAGTTGAACTATACTGTGACTGAAAAAGAGTTTTTAGTTGTTGTTCATGCAATCAATAAGTTTAAACATTATATAACAGGCTATGAAACTTTTATTCATACTGACCATTTTGCAATTAGATATTTAATGAAAAAACCTGTTACTAATGGCAGAGTGACAAGATGGCTCTTAATTTTGTAGGAATTCAATATTACTGTGTTGGATAGACCAGGAAAACAAAATATAGTAGCTGATTTCTTGTCCAGGATTCAGAATACTAAAGAAGATTCTCCTGTAGAGGATAAGTTTCCTGATGAACACTTGTTTGCAGTAACTATTAAGACTCCTTGGTATGCAGATATTGCTAACTACTTGGTTACAGGGAAACTGCCTCCACATTTATTTTCAAGTGAAAAAAGAAAGATTATTCAGGAGAGTTCAAAATATTCATGGATTTCTAACGAATTGTTTAAAACAGGGCCAGATCTTGTGATCAGAAGATGTGTCAGGGAAGATGAAATGCCTGATATTCTTAAGGCATGTCATGATGAACCATGCGGCAGACACTTTGCAGTCAAAAGGACAGCCTATAAAATCCTCTCTTTAGGATATTATTGGCCTTTCCTCTTCAAAGATGTAGAACAATATGTCAAAAGGTGTGACAGCTGCCAAAGAGTAGGGAAACCTACCCTTTCAAATGAAATGCCATTGCAAACACAGGTACTCATCGAACCCTTTGAAAAATAGGCTTTAGATTTCATTGGACCTATTAATCCACCATCTAAGCAAAAGAAGTATATATTGGTTTGTACTAATTATGTTACTAAATGTGTAGAAGCTAAAGCATTAGTGTCTGCTACTGAAAATTCATTTGTTAATTTTATTTATGAGGATATTTTTACTCGCTTTGGTGTTCCAAGAGAAATTGTGACAGATCAGGGAAGCCAATTCACATCCAACCTGGTGGAGAAGTTGATGGAAGAATACAAAATCAAGCACAGAAGATCTACTCCTTACTCCGCAAGAAAATGGTCAAGTGGAGTCTACAAACAAAGTTCTTGAAAGTATCATCACCAAAACTGTTCATCTACATAGAAGAGATTGGGCAGAAAGGCTTCCTGAAGCCTTGTGGGCCTAGAGAACTACATGGAGAAATACAACAGGACATTCTCCCTATGAACTTGTTTATGGGAAAGAAGTCCTGCTCCCCATTGAGTTCCAAGTCAAAACCTTCAAGATGGCAGTTCAGTTGGGGATGGATCTATCAGAAGCCCAAAAACATAGAATGGAGCAGTCGAATGAGCTAGATGAGATCAGACAAGAGGTAATTCTAAGAACTGATCTAGTTCAATATCAAAGAGCTAAATGGCATGAAAAATACATCAAAGAGAAGAAGTTTCAAGAAGGAGATTGGGCATTATTATTTGATTCCAAGTTTAAAGATTTTAAAGGAAAATTTCAGACTCATTGGCTTGGGCCATATGAGATTGACAAGATCTTTAGCAATGGAGCAGTAAGAATCAAGACCATTGATGAATTTCAAACTCCTCTTATTGTGAATGGCCATAGATTAAAAGTCTATCATAAGCCACTCTCAAAAGAGGAATTTGTCAAAATGTTTCAAGAAAATTCTGCAATCAGGCTGGTACAGAAGAATTCTTCTTCTCCACCAACCTAGCTTTTGTTCTTTTTAGTTTAAAAAGAAAAAAGAAAAAAAAATTGTATAAGCCTGAAAACCAATCATTGATTAGCAGTCTTATACAGAAATGTAGGGTGAAAATCAGGAACACCTGACACCCTATATTTTCCAAAAAAAAAAAAATCTCTCTTTCATTTCACAAGTTTTGTGACCACCCACTCCATTCCATTCCACTTCATTCCACTTCATTTCACTCCACTTCATTCCATTTCACTTCATTTCATCTATTTCATTTCATTTCACCAATAAAATTTTCTTTCATGACCATTTTCATTCAGTCAGTTATCATCCATCTATTTCCATTCACCCAAATAATAGCTGTGTCAGTTTCCGCAGCTGACACCTGTTTTCGCAGCTGACACCAGTTTCCGCAGCCGGAAGTAGATTCTGCAGCTACCACTCTGTTTTTCAAAAAATGTACAGCCAGATGTTAGTTCAACAATCATGAAATCAAATGCAGGTATGAAGACATATTATGAAGACATGGGGCATTCAAGATATCAATGAGGAGCAACTAATTGAAGACCAATGAAAAATGGCAAGAATTCTAAGGTATGAGCAAAAATTTATTTCAAATAGCATTTAAGCACATTTTTACATAGTTATAAACCATAGCTCCATTATATGCAATGATTGTATTGACAAACTCCGTAACCATTCCACGATCTCTATATGATCCTCCCACAATCCTTGCATTCATTTTCAAACGGTCCCATAATCAAGCCTCCGATCTTCACTCATACTCTGATACTCCACCTGTGATGATGAAACGTGGTTGATTTGACTACGGCTTCTCTCAGCTGCATAAAATCTGTAGCCGTTTCATAAACGTGCTTACATTTACTCTACAGCCACCCAATTTTAAATAATTGTTGGATGCATTATACTCCTCCTACTGTTTTATTGATCTCACAGCTGCATTTCCACCGTGCTCACATAACCCTTCTCTATTCCGCTTCACCCCATTTTGTTCTCTGTTACGCTACATTCCATATACCCATTCTTTGATATCTGCCTACAGTCACTGGTCTCCTCCATAAATCGTGCTCATTTCTGCTCATTCAGCCGTCTTACCTCTGTTGAACCCTCCTCACGCAGACAAGTTTTAAAGAGCAGAAAGAAGGATGGGTCAGTTGTTGAGAATAGAACCAGAAGGACCTAAATTCATGGAAAGATACCCGCAAGTCAGGGATATATTGAAAAAGGCAAAGTGGCTTCGGTTTATCCAAAAGTTTAGAGGCTACCATAAAGAGGTGACAAAAGCTTTTGCAAGGTCTTTCAATGGCCTGGAGGTAGAAATTGGGGACCTCAAATTTACGGTGAATGAGGCATCCATAGCAGCTACTACAGAACTTCCTCAAGAAGGTGAATGCTGGTTCAAGAACAAGAGTATTAGTGATGAAGCCTGGAGAGTAATCCTACGTAACCCAGGTATGGATGTAACTATTTTTAAAAGGGGAATTCCTATTCATGCTTTGAAAGAGGAGTGGGCTAGTTTACTGCTAGTTATTCAAAAATTTCTCACCTGTGAGGGACGTTTTGGGTCAATGTATATGTATCATACCCAATTACTGATGAATTTTCTAGACAACCAGACCCTCAATCTGCCATACTTTTTATTAAATAGTTTGAAGAAGATGTCTATGACCATCTAGAAGCATCTAGGGGACGTAGAACCACATTTATATCACCATGGTCTTGTGAAAATTTTGATTTAAAAACAGTTAAAAGAGAAAAAGGACACATGGGAACAATTTTTTATTAGAAATTTCTTTGAAGAACCCCAAGAAATTCTTGAAGGTAGTACATCAAGAAGGAGTAGGAGAAAGAGAAAAAATGATGAAACTCAAAGCACTCCTACTACTACAGTTGAAAGAACTAGTACAGAAGAGAGACTGTCAAAAAGAAGGAAGGAAGAAACCAAGGGTAAAAAGCCAATAAAATCAAAAGAGAGAAAAGGCATTGAGGCTATGCATCAAACTCCTTCTTCAGAAGAAGATCATCAAGTGTTATCTGAGAGACTAGTTCACCTTCAGGAACAATCATCTATGGCCAAATAGAGAGGGAAAGGAAAACAAAAGCAAAAATACAGTAGTCCACGGCGTGTAAGAAGAAGTTCCAGACTTAAAGGGAAGTTGAGGAAAACACAAATGAAAGGACCCCATTTTATTGATTTGGGAGAAGAAACATCTGAAAAAACTCCATCTGGCCATAGTCCATTTCATTCTCAGTCATACATTGAACATAGTTCATTTCATTCTCAGTCAGACAATGAACATAGTCCATCTCATTCTCAGCTAGACGTTGACATGAGCCCTTTTCAGCCAGATTTTGAATACAATTCTCCTCCACGGCATTTTGGGGACAACCCAATGAAAATGACACCTGAGATAGACCCAAAGTAGCAAGTAGTGTATAATTATATAGAATATTTAGAAAGAGCAGCCACGGGTCCCAGTACTTCATCCACTCAGCCTCACACAGCACAAGAAAATCTAGTCCAATCATTGAAACAAGAAGTCTTTGAGTTGGAGGTTTTAAATAGACACATTAAAAATGAAAATGAGGCATTGAAGGAAAAAAGAAAATTGGAAAAGATCATTCATGACAATACCATGCTACATCTGGGACTATGGCAGAAAGAGAACAGGAAATTGAAGAAGAAATGCCAGAAGTTAGGTAGAGCACTGATTAATATCAAATTCAGATGCTTGATGAAGAAGCCCAGGATGTTAGCAGCACCAAGGAAGAGGATAAGAGGAATGGATGTACTGGCTGAAGTGTCAAGGCATATGAATTGAAGAAGGATTATCAAAATTTTGGTTGCATGAGGACATGAAACACCTTCATAGTGGGGGTATGTTGAGTCTCAAATCTGCATCTTTCTTATACACCTTTCTACACCTTTTTCATTCACCTGGACCTTCTAAGTCATCAATATCATTGCATATTAATTGTAAAAGAGCATCTAAAATGGTTTTTAACTATGTTTTGTGTATGCTATTTGATTTAGATTTTTGCTCATTAAGCTGCGGAATCTTGTCACTTTCCGCAGCTGCTGCAACTTTCCGCAGCCATTTTGTTAAAGTATATATTGCAGGTGTCTTCAGGAAAATTGAGCCACATGGGCAAGTTAGAAATGACGTGGACATGGATCGTGTCCTATTGGCTCAGTTGAATTCACCTAAGAAGGTTGTGGTCAAAGGTGGCCAAGTGGTGGTCAACCGAAGAGTCCCACGATGACAGAACTCTGTTTCTCATCACGTGGAGATTTGCGTGGCCGTTTCTAAATCACAGGAGACATATCAACACCTGTAAACGGCTCCATAAGCCGAATCCAACAGCCACTCTCCATAGATTTAATCCTCACGGCGGCCATAATGCTAGATCTCTGGACGTGGTGGTTCACGTGTCTTCTATCAGCGCAGACTTTAGGGAATTAGTTATGTCACCCTCTGTTATAAATAATGTGTTCTCATACGCATAATAGTTAGCTCTGTAATGTAATTGCGTCGCCATTGTGCTGTGACATTATTTCTCTGTTATGACCGCATTTTAATATATGAGAAGACTCTGTTCATAAGCGTAATTCGTATTTGAAAGCTGCTCCCCGAGGTCTGTGCAGAGGGCCCCTGCACACGCTGAGGTTTTGTGTATTACTGTATAGTTTCATGTTTCATTTCTTTAAGTTCATTGTGCCATAGTCATTCACGTGTATATACATTACATCTTTCATGGTATTTACGTTTTATCTTTGTCCATAATCTTTCATGCTTTACATTTTACTTCTGTCCATAATCTTTTATGTTTTATGTTGTTGTTAACTGATCAGTGTTCTTGTTTCAGATTACAATAGGCAGCCCGGGCATTTGCACATCTTTTTATAATGACTAATGACATGGAATCAATATTGTCCTTCTGATAATTTACTTTTCTTAGTTTTTGTTTAATTCCAGCACTATTTTGTTTATTTCGGTCTTGCACATTTGCTTTAGTAGTTAGATTAGATATTAAATTGCTCATGTCATTTTCAGTTACCTCCGAAAGCCATAGCGAGACTAATGGTGAGGGATTGAAGTATGAGTGTGTAGTTTTATATTAGTTTACTTTTCTGCAAGTTAGATATTAAATTTTTCATGTCATTTTCAGTTACCTCCGAAAGCCATAGCGAGACTAATGGTGAGGGATTGAAGTATGAGTGTATAGTTTGATATTAGTTTACTTTTCTGCAAGATAGATATTAAATTGCTCATGTCATTATCAGTTACCTCCAAAAGCCATAGCGAGACTAATGGTGAGGGATTGAAGTATGAGTGTGTAATTTGATATTAGTTTATTTTTCTACAAATTAGATATCAGATTGCTCAAGTTGTTTATGATTACCTCCGAAAGCCATAGCGAGACTAATGGTGAGGGGTCAGAATATGAGTTGATGTAATTTTATTTTATTTTTACTTTACTTGTAATCTTTTCTTTTAGTACAGTTTCTTTTGTTTTTAGACAGCAGCAATGGTAATGGTTTTCATGATCAATAGTTCACTGTTTGTTTAACTAGAATAGTGGCACATTTTCATTTCCTTTTAATTTTGTCATTGTATGTTTCAAAATCCTTTTGAAGTTTGAAGTTTGGTAAATCATTATAAAGGACATCATTGCCTTGAACAATCATAACCATACTTGTCTTTTAGACTTTCCATCTCACATTAGGAAACCAACCAAGATAAAAAGAAAAAAAAAAAACCAAAAACGACAAAAAGTAAGAAATAAGTTATCTTGCACATATAGTGCGCCACACTTCGTCAGCTTACGAATCCCGGATTGACAAATTAATGTAGCAATTTAGGACACACTAAATTGACCAAACAAGCCATCACTGAGAATAAAACTAATTGCAAAATCAAAATCATAAGGTCATACAATGGAGGTGAGTTCACTTCAAAAGAATTTGATGAATTATGTAAAACTAATGGTATCAAACGACAGTTTAAAATAGAAGATACACCCCAACAAAATGGTGTAGAAGAAAGAGAAAACAAATCAGTGTAGGACTTAGCCAGATCCATGATGAACAAAAGGAATGTTCATTAGAGGTTTTGAGAAGAAGATATTCATACAACAATGGTTATCCTCAAAAAATATTATTTTAGACCCAATAGTGAAAAAAATACCTATGAGTTGTGGCATGGTAGACCTGCAACAATCAAACACTTCAGATTTTTTTGGTATAAAATGCAACATTAAGAGAAATGATGAGAAACTTGGAAAATTTGATGCAAGAGAAGATGAAGGATTTTTCTGGGATATTCACTAAACAGAAAAGGATACATATGCTATAATAAAAATACCAAGAGGATCATTGACTATATTGATGTCAAAGTGGATGAATATGTTGAGAAAGAAGAAAAGCAACCCGTGAAAACAAATGCTGAGGAATCAATCAACATTGGTGAAGAATACGTTAAGCCTTCTGCAAAAGAAGTCGATGAAGAACCCTCCAATCCTCAAGTCAAATTTCCCCCAAGGTATGTACAAACACACCACCCATTTGATCAGATTGTTTGTGAATTAAATACTAGCGTGTCGAAGAGAAGGAATCTGTTCAATTTCTCTCCGCAAGCACACGTTTCCCTCCTATCCATGAAGGAACCAAAATATGCTATACAATCCAATCAAGATCAACATTTGTTGAAAAAATGAATGAATAATTGGACCAAATAGAGAAAAATTAAACTTGGGAACTTGTTTCAATACCTGATAATAAGAATGTCATTGGCACAAAGAAGGTTTTCAAGAATAAACTGAATGATTGTGGAGAAGTGGTAAGAAACAAATCTAGGTTGGTATGCAAAGGCTATGCTCATAGAGAAGGACCAGACTTTGATGAAACTTGTTATCATGTTTCTATATTAGAAGCAATAAAAAATAAATTGGCTATAAAATTAAAAATATATAAAATGGATATCAAATATGCCTTTCTCATTGGAAAATTACTGTAGGAATTATACATACAGCAGCTAGAATGATTTCAGCCAACAAAAAAATGAGATTATGTTTGCAGACTCAAGAAAACCTTGTATGGTCTCAAGAAAGTCCCTTGAGCTTGGTATATAAAGCTATATAACTACTTGCTCAAGTGTGGGTTCAAAAGAGGTGCAATTGAAAACAACTTATATGTCAAAGAAAAGGATCAAAAACTTATAGTTGTGGTGGTATATGTTGATGAAAATATATTTTCCAATGATTCAAATTTTTTGACCAATGGATTTACAGCTGATACGACGATCGAATTTGAGATTTTAATGCTTGGATATATTTCTTAATTTCTTGGATCGCAAATTGCGTAGACCTCCAAAAAAATTTTTATCTCTCAAATAAAGTATGTCAAAGAAGTGTTGAAGATGTTTGGCATGGAAGAATGCTCTTTAGTGAGCACTCTAATGGTGACAGGTTATAAACTTAGTAAAATGGATGAATCTCCAACAGTGGACTAAACTCTATATGGATCCATCATTGGAAAACTCTTATATTTTACAACTTCAAGACCATACATCATGCAGGTTGTTGTTATAGTTGGAAAATTCCAAGCAGCTCTCTGAAAAATCCATCTACTAGAAACCAAGATTATTCTTCAATATCTCAGAGAAACAATGGACCATGGATTGTGGTACCTTAGAGGTAAACATTTTTCATTCACTGTTTTTACTAATTTTGATTGGGAAAGTGATGTAGATGATAAAAAAAGAACAAGTGATGGTTCTTTCTTTATTGGAGAATTTCTAGTCTCATGGTTGATCAAGAAGGAAGATTCCATTTCCTTATCTGTAGCTAAAGCAGAGTATATTGCGACAACTTCTTATTGCACTAAAATTTTGTGGATGAATGAGATCTTTGAATATGCACAAGTTTTTTATGATCGACCGATTCCCATTATTAGTGAGAACACAAGTGCCATAAGCATGTCCAAGAATCCAGTTTTTCACTCCAACACAAAGCATATTCCAATCAAGTATCACTTCTTTAGAGAGAAGGTTACAAAAAATATTGTGACATTGTAGTATGTTCCTACAAAAGAGAAATTTGTTGATATTTTCACCAAGCCACTGGCTAGAGAACAATTTGAGTATTTGAGGAAAAAATTGGGAGTTGTTCCTCTTTCCTCCCTGCACCATCTATTTCTTCAAGAGGAAGAAAGGAAATTGTTGAATTTTCAACATATCAAGATGAAGTTTATATGTCCACAAGATGCACATGAAAGAGAAAAACTGTTGAGAGTAGGAGCATTGTGACAGGGGCAGCACGCTAGTGTTTTTTCCATTAATGTAAAAGGGGGAGATATAGTAGTGATCAAATAAAATAAAGGGGGATAGCTACATAATGATCAAACAATGGAGCGATACATGGTGAAGATCAAGAAACATCAAGAGAAACAACATTAGTGGCATCGCAGAAAAAACAACAAAACATAAGAGAGGTGCATCTCAAGGGGAGCAACACTGAAAAGAGATAATCATATTTTCAAGAGGATGTTTTATTTGATTTTGGTTTTTCAAGAAATTCCAAGGGGTATATGTTGGAAATATGTTGTCATTGAGGTCAACAAGATGGAAACAAGGTGTCCATTAATGTCAATAGGTGTCACAAATTTCAAGTAAGGTCTCAGGAAGTAGACTTAAGGATTAGCATGGATGAGAGGAGTTTAGAGACTTTGGAGCCAGTTCTAGTGCAACAAATCGTCCCCACTATAGAAGAAACCCACATAGATGGATAGAGCTCTAAAAGGATTTCTAGTGAGATGTGGAATCTTGAAAATATCCTCCTGGTTTGAAATTCAAAGCCAATCAAAGTTTGGCAATATCAACGTCAACATAGTAGATTTTGAAGTAAGATGACCTTTGGCACATAGCCAAAGTTGGCAGAATTTCCAAACGCGGTGAAAAATCATAGTGGAGTAGCCAAAAGGAGTTATGGTTTAACTTGGAGCGCCAAAAGAGAAGCATAAATAATTATTATTGGGCGTTGTTGGATCCCAATTGTAAAAATTACCCCAACAATATGGTTATGGCGCAAAAATTATTAGCGCTAGGATGTATGGAGCGGGATGACTCCAGGTGGTGACGCCATCCTGAAGAACTTACCCTGGCGGGTACACCAAAAAAGATTACATAAGGCACGCACACATAAAGCATTGGTATGCAAAAGAGTGGGTGGGCATGTAGCCCATAGAGCAATGAAGTGACTCTATAATTATCAAGGCGGAACCCACTTAATAGCCTAGCTAGACAGAGGAATCGTGCTAGGTATGAGCCCATAATTTTGTTTCGGAGCACAAAGTTAAGAGCTACAAGATAAGCATCGGGCAAACATGGTAGGATTTTATAGCCCTTTAGACAAAATTATCTACATGCCTTGAGGCATCAGGGGGTGGTTTCCCATACCACCGATCACATAGATCAATGATGGAGCTCCACCCCGGGACCTCTCCTGTAAATACCACAAACCACAAAGGAGTGGTATTGAGGAATGATTTATTGAATACAATATTTTTTTCCAAAGAAAAATTATAAATGAAATTTCTCTCAAATCCAAGGTCTTGGGGACCCTTTCTCTCTCCTTGACAGGACAGGTGGTAGTGTTTAATTGGTCAAAGGTGACATTGGTAACAACCCATTGGGAGGTGGAAACATGGAAAGACGTTTTGGCATTTTTTTAAATTTAAAGGGCATATTTTCGAGTGACACATGGACCAATGAGTGCTCAACATGTGTCCCAAGTGACGTTAGCATGACATGATCCCAGTGGTCATAACTCAGAAGATTTAGCATTAGTCCAAAAAGGAAGTGTTGGGTAGATGGAGCATCAATACATGTTAGCATTAATACGTTAGATCAATAGCACAAAGCAAAAACCAATCAAAGGGTAGTCGGGAGGACCCCACAGGACACATCATCCCATAGAGATGACCTCAGTGGTTAATAAGAGGATGCAAAAGGAATGCACTAGGAGACAAGCGACGAGACACAGAGGAAGAGCGACAATCGATAAGAGAGTAGTAGGGAGTACCCTGCAAGACAGCTAAGCCTGCAAGGCCTAACCCAGAGGATTTTTAAAGTGCACGCAGTGGAAGTGTTGGGAGAGGAAGGCATTGGGACACATTAAAATAATAAAAAGTAGTGGAAGCTAATTAAAACGTGTCAGAGTGATCCCTATAGGACACATCGACAACGAAGATAGACCTTGACGGGTTATAATAAGGGTGAAATGGAATGCGTTGAGAGGAAATGTACTTGGATAGAAAGGGCTACAAGCTAATCCCTGACCCTTGGTAATTTCAAGTAGAAATAGACTGGGGGTGTGGCATATTAACACAAGGATTTGACCAGCAAAGGTGTCAAACAGGCTAAGCACCTAAAATGCCTAGAAAATGATCACAAAGACCTAGTCCTATGGTAGAAGAAAAGGTAAAGGGCCTAAGAAAAGGTGCTAAAGTATAAATTTAATATAACTATTACTTTGGCAGCAAATTTTGCAATAAATCTAAAGTTAAGTTGATATAAAAAGAGAAGAGGCATTGCTAAAACCTATTAAAGGACCAAAATTGATAAAATTAACAAATAAACTAGTTCAACTTGCAAAAAAGGGTGGTTAAGGTCAAAGAACATGGTGAACACAGTAAGAGGACTGAAATAAACAAGTTGTTAAGAATGGAAAATCATACAAGCAAAAGACGCCATTATTTAATTTCAAGCAGAAGGATTTACAGGGCTGGAAGACATTACAGAATCTGGAAAGTATTTATAAATATGTAAAATCTGAGGAAAAATAAAATTTGAGCAAGTCATAAATGCTTTCGCATGCATAATCCTTCATGAAGAGCACCTTTGCGTTCCTTTTGACCTGAAATGAACGAATCCTGGGAGTGGAAAAAGTCACATTCCGTGACCAAAAAAAAGCACACTCCAAGATAGTGATTCCTCACTTGAAGCCACCTAAGGACGACCACCAAAGCCTCCTTAGACATCAAGGGAGCATAGAATTTTTTTGGCACACAAAGGGATCCTCCCACTCTCTTGGGTCACCATCCATAATGTACCAAGAGAGGGAAGGAGGATTTTAATTCTCCTATATAAGGCCACCATGAGATGAAGAATTGGAGAACACATTGTTATGATGGCCAGAATTACCCAAGAAATACCAGTAGTGTGTGTTCCAGAGATGAATATAAAGGGGACTCAATTGTTGGCCATCCAACAAGTTTATTCCACCACCGTAGATAGAGGGAGACTTTGCACTGAGGCAAGCTTGGAAGTAAAAACATCCTTGCATCGGAACTTAGAACCCGTGTTCTAGGGGCCCTTTGGCAAGAGGGTTAAAGTTTCATCCCCATTTCCTACCAACACTCAATAAGAGGGGCCGAAGAGCCACCGTTCAGATTATTGCAGTTGTTTGACTTTGTTTAGAGACTTTTTTTATTTTTTTTAGTTTAGTTTAGTTTTAGTTTATATATGCATGCTATTTCTCTATCTAGTATGTTTATGATTCTAGCTTGTTCCACTAACTTGCTTGAATCCTCTTCTTTTTCTGCATGTTACCAATAACTTAAGTGGGTAAACCACATGCTTTAAGTTGGTGTGATTTCGTACATACATGCAACAAACACACTAAAATAGCATTGGCGACTCCACTAATGTTTATTACCATGTTTATGTGGTTGTGCCTTTTTGCAGAGACCCCTATCTGTGTTGTGGAGTGGAGCTGAATTTCTCCATTTTTCTCTTGCAATCCCTAGTTCATCCCAAGTGGCAAACTAAAGCAGAACAGCTTAAAAAATTACTTTTGCATGAATTTGCGTGCTTTTCCCTCCCACAGACGCACCCAGGGTGCGTGTTCAGAGTTGACCCATGCGCAGACATTGTGCCTGTTTCAGCCTTTTGCGCGCAAAATATAGAAAGAGAAATTTCTCCCACATTTCTATCTTTCCCTTATTTTAAAGTGCTTGGCAACCCATAATACATCTACCAACACTGGTTGTGGTACCCCGCAGCTTTTTGTAGGCCTAGTGTCAGTTTTATTTCAAGTAATTTTTGAAAATTTCACACATAGTTTAAGTAGGGGGGCAAAATAAATTGCATTCCGAAAAAAAATATGTTTTGTAAATTTAGGAACCAACACACATAGATAACTAGCCAAAGTAAGTGGCTGAAGTCCATGCATGCTTAGTTAGTTTCTTTTTTCTAGTGTAAAAGTTATTAGTTTAGTTCAATTTTTGCACTAGGATTTCAGGACTAGGATTGAATTGTCGATAGAAGAGCAAGTAATCTCTACTGCCTTTGCACCCTCTGGTGATCCTAGGCAAGCATATGAACACTCTCTATTCACAACTCGCCATCTCCCTTTAATTGATCACATAGATTAACTAGGAAAATTAGAAACCGGCCCATATCCGCACATATTTTTCTTTTGACCAAGGAACAATACAACATAGTTTAATAGGGGATCTTGAAAAGGATCATCGCATATCCACACGTTCAAAATATGTGCTTTTCCAATTTTTTCTCACACACATCCACCCACTAAACAAATAAAAGACTCCTAAAACTAACTTAACCAAACTCACTAAATTCTCCTGACAGGGGCCACAAAAGAATTTATAGTTTAAGTTAGGATCAAGCGGGTAGGCATCCAATAAGCTGCCTTGATCATTATTCATCTTGAAACATAGAATTTGACTGTTTAGGGAGCTTTAAATCCACCTATCAGCCCATGGAAAATAAAACCCAAGCGCAACAGGGAACTTTTTCAGAGGGGGTTAGGCTTAGGCGTAGTGTGGGCAGGTATCAGTTAGGGCTACCTGACTTGGCTGATACTTGGTACTGTTAGCTAAATTACCAAGAAGCCCAAAACTTGAATGCTCATGTTGGATGGTGGTACATAGTGGCCAAATCTAGTGCATCCTTTACCTATAGGTGATGGTGCAGGTAAGCGCCATAATCTCTACCCTTACCTTGGTGGATTTTATTCGGCTGACTAGGGGCATCGCCAGCTCTTACGGGGCATTGTGCCAGCACTCACAAGATATATTCTCAAGGCCCAGTTACATTTGAGTGTGTGAGGATGAATAGGTATTCTAGGATTTTGAGTATCATACACAAACAAGAAAAAAACACTTTTTTGATTTCTTGATCACATAGGATTAATTTAAAGGGAAAATTTATTTTATTTTCGCTTTGTTTTATGTATGTGACCAGAATTTTTCTTTGATCATAGACTCTATCCTCTCAATTTTTTCTAAAATGAAACCTATTCGACACCAGAGTAGACCCAATGGTTCCTCGTCAATCTAGTCATCTTTTGGACCTCCCCCCATTACCGAGAGGGGTTCCAGGTCTTTCACCATTTAGGCGTCAAAGAAGGAGCACTGCCATAATTATTGGTTCATCCTTTATTGGGGCATCCTTAGTTGGGAACCCTGGTCGGTCTCCCAATGCCACACCACACACCACTCCTCCCACAAATCCTAGGGGACAGAGGAGTGCGACCCATTCGGGAAGCTATTCGAATACACAACAGGGTACGTCATAGACCAACCCTCTTCCTAACCAGAACTTTTTTTTTCACACATTGCAATGGCGTCAACCTCCTAGTCACCTTTCTTAGCTTCATTGGATCTGCCTGATTTAACCAAGCTGATGAATGACCCCATCGCACACAACCTTGCATGGCCTCCCATGCACACGAAGCTCCCTTCAAATATTCCAAATTTCAAAGGAAAGTAAGTGGAAGACCCAGGTAATCATGTCATGACCTTCCACCTATGGTGTTCATCGAACAATATCATTGTTACGACATTATTCGATTGAGACTATTTCAATGCACTCTGATAGGAGTAGCTGCGAAATGGTACGTGGAGCAACCGGCCTTTTATGCCCTCACCACCACATTCCTTACATATTTTCAATTACCCATTCAGCATGATTCCGTAATGGAATTACTGTCACATTTTAGACAAACTCCCGCCATCCATATCTCGGACTATCTCCACGAATGGAGGTGGAATCGTATTTTATGTAAAGAAAAACTCGACAAACATGTCCTTTTAAATTTGTTTCTAAAAACTCTCACGGTAGAGATTTCAAAGTATGTGGTGCAAAAAGGCCCACATCCGAAGAGGATGCCATCAGCAAAGCCTAACAACCTGAGTTTATTTATACGCACTCACGATACATTTACAATATCCTGCCCAAAGCCCCATGCCTGCAAACTTATCAAGAATTCACAGGCTCGTCGAACTTTGCATACAGAATAATTGGGTCATTAACCCAAGGTTACCTAGGTAGCAGCAATCAAAACCCCGGTTACACATACAGTTCTACCTAGAACATACCTCAACCCAATTTTTAAATTCATCATATGCCTCAGCAAAATTTGACCAATAGGGCACCAGCGTACCACGAGGGAGGACCCTATCCTCCGGCTCAGAGGACCCAGTATGTAGAGAGAAACACTGACGAAAGAGATCCCTTCCAATATCTAGGTGTAAAGCAAGGACCGCGTTATGCTCAGTCCCCAGAACAAGACCCGCCTATGCAGAACAATGCACATGTGCAATTTTTGCAGCCTTCCCAAAACTAACCTCACCAATATAATCAGGAGAACTACCCTCTTAACCTGGTGAAGAAAAAAGAAAAAAACAAGCCAAAAGGGAATCCTAGAGTAGGGGGCAACAACTAGCAACGCCCCCCATGATCCGAGGCTAGAGGCAACTCTAACCGGAATCAGAGCCAGGAGCCAAGAAATGCCCAACAGCAGAGCAAAGGCAACCTCTCCAAACAAACCATTCTTGTTCGATATGTGGTGAGTACGGAAATTATACTCACCAGTGTTCCAATCTCCCTGAGCGCAAGAAGCTACATAGTAACCAAGGACAAGGAGGATCTTCCCAGTAACCAGCTGTGATGTTGGAACCTTTCCCCCATCAAGGGATGGTAAGCACTCAGCAGCAAAATCCAGATGACTCCGAGCAAAATAGCCATGAAATATACATGACTGCTAAAGAGATGTTTTTCCAAACACAGAATCGCAATTATGACACCCCACCAGACACCAACACGTTAGGGGCAAGTACCAATGCACCGACTGCACCTTTGACCATTTCAAAGATGCCTATCGAACCATTTCTGAAAATGGCGAAGGGACCCAATAGGCGAGCATGAAACTACTCTAAAGCGGCCCATAATTATAGTATCGTGGATGATTTAGCACAATCTCCCATTGCTATGTCAGCTTTGCAAGTATTGTGGTCATGCCCAAAACAATAGAAAGCCTTACTTTCTGCGTTAGGAGCTATCGACCCCGTCGATACAAGCCTAATGGATTTTGACATAGGAAAATCCATCGCCAGGCTTCCTTCCATGGTTGCCTTCAAGATACTAGTGTCGGTCTAGAATATAAAAATTCACCAATGTGTCATCGATGAGAGTGCATCCACATGCATCATGTCAAAAAAATTTTGGGAGATGTTAGGGTCTCCCGAACTAAAACCCTTAGTCATCACGCTCATAGCATATAACGGTTGTCCTTCGAACCCCGTCGGCCTCTACCAAAAATTTCGGGTCTTCTTAGCTGGAAAGATGGTCCACATATACTTTGAAGTCTTGGACACTCACTTGGATTATAATATACTCCTTGGGTGGAGTTATATGTATGCCATGTCAGTCACAGCCTCCTTCGTCTTCCACATTATGATGTTTCCCCATGAGGACCACATAATTATTGTAGAACAATTGACACATAGTGAGAAGTGACCCTAAAAAATGGTAATGTGATTCTACCCTACGTAGATACATCCTTGGATGCACTTTCACGGTACCACGAATATGGCCCCAGCGAGTTCAAACCGTCGTCCGTTGTAGGGTCATTCCTAGGAGATCCTCCCATTATCCCTCAATCATTACTTGATGTCATAGGGGCTCCGGTGTGCATGATGTCCACATCAAGAGTCGAAGCTAGTCAAGACACAGACATGAGCAGTAATGGCACCAAGTCATTGGCCACGGCAGCCTCTCTAGCGTACACCGCTTCCCAAACCCCTTTGCTCTACCCCCCAGCTAGTTTCATCTCCCAGCAGGTTTTGGCAACACCGGTGTTACTAAAAATATTATTTGAAATAATATTTTGGTGCTACATTTCCCCTACGGGAACAGGAGCCACCCACATCACCGCCACAGGGTTGAAGCCCCTCAGTCCCAAAGAGGCCCCACCCATCCAAGAAACGGTCAAAACCAATGATCACGGCTAAGAAAACTGAGAAGAGAGGAAAGAAGATGGTGACTTGTGCCATACAGTGGGAATCACCAGTTTGCACCATATGCTACATAATAGGTCACCCTACCCACATCTACCCAGAGTTGGATGAATTAAAACCACTCCCTAGCTCTAAGACAAACATCGCGATGCCTCGTTCCCGTAAAAATGAACCTACCACCAAAGGTAAAGGAAAAGCATTACGTACCAATCATGCATGCACTATCTGTAGAAACTATGGGCACTATACCCATCATTTCCTAGAGATCTCGTGATACAGGGATGCCTTACACGCCATGGAGTGATCCTATGAAGAGGATCCCTCCACCTAGGCATCCGAAAATGAACATCATACCATATTGTACCTACATGAAGAACGAAGGGCACTAGAATGACCCTAAGTCATGCCCCTCTTGTTATACACTGCACACTATGTGATGAACGTGGTCACTTCCTCAAAGAATGCCCAACCCTAGAACTCATCCATAGATGGTATCCTATAGAACAAGTTTGCTACGTTGGATTGAGGGCAACATAATTCACATGTCCTTTGTGTGCCGACAATCACCTTTTGGAGAATTGTCATCATATCCCCCGATTCCAGCTAGGCCTCGCTAGTTTGTGCTCAACCATAGTCCGCCTCTCCCAAGAAGATGACATGGATGTTAAATCCACGGACAGCTCCACAACCCAAGAGGATGTGATGAGTAGATCCATCATGTTCTTTTCAATTGAAAAGCGACCAATCTGGAGACACCAAGTCATCCAAAACCACTCTCTATAGAAAAGACCAACATGTGCATTGTGAAAAACGCCCAATCATGTGGTCGCCACATGCCTTGATTTAGCAACGTTACGAAGTTGGTTCCATGCGAGACCACAAACTAATCACTATGGGACCCCCATATCTAGGCTATTTTTTCTAATATTTCAAGGCAATCACTATGAACAAAAATGTACCTATATCCCTTGAGTTCGCCCTACCATTACTATGATTCATACCATAGAGAAGAAAGAGGATGACCTTCGTGAGTGGTATAAAAGATACACGACCTCCAGGTCAAAAACCCCACATCCACACAAGCATGATGGGCAAGCTAGGAAAAACCAACCAAGCATGACCAAGGCCAAGCCTAGGATAACATGCGGACTATGCGACCTGAATGATCACTAAGTCAATCAGTGCAAATAACTAAAGCCCCTTGCAAAAAAATTTTGCATAGTCTCTTCTCTCCCTTAGAAAATTCTCTCTAACCAAGAGAAGATCACGCGTACCTATTGCCATATTTGTTCACACTTTCACCATAAGATTAAATGTGTGCACCTCCCCAAGCTAAGAACAACAAGAGAAGTGTTGATTCTACACTCCCCCAAAGAGTTACACACACCTAAGCCAACAACATGGATGTGGAAGTAGAAGACCACCTCTTCTACAATAGATCCTTTCCAAGCATCCACATCGGGGACGTCGAGTAGTGTTGATTCCCATACTCTCCATTGGCACAGTGCTACCATGCACTAGCTGCACTATCAAAAATCACACACCCAAGGTAATCCCTCTAATGGAAACGTTCAGGCATCTTTGCAACAGGCACAAGTTCAACCCATAGGAAATTGACCATCCTAGCAGGGAACCCAACCTTGCACTTATGCAAAACCCCATCACAAATATTCTTCCCCTACCACACGCCGATGACATGATTCACCATATATGACTCATATCATCGCATACCAGAAATAGGATTGCAGCCACGCCCACATCCCAGGATTTCCACCTCATTCTTGTCACAAAATATCAAGGTACTTTGCACTTTTGCATTGATTTCCGCAAGATCCCAAATTTGCAAGCCGCTATCGAACTCCTTGATGGTACCCAGCCTCTAGAGCAAAGACTAGTACAACTAGAGCTCATCTATGAAATTCAATGACAGTCACTAAAACACAACGAGGCCCACAAAAAATGGGTAAAGGCATCATTCAACCGCCACATTAAACCTCACTCATTCACCAAGGGAGAAATATTCCTCCGCTATGATGTCGCAAAATAAACCCTAGGTCCAGGAAATTTTGAAACCCTGTGGAAAGGACCCTACATCATCAAACATTTCCTGCGACAGGGGGCATACATCTTGACGGAACCAGACGGGATAGGCCTCAGCAACCCCGTCAATGGCCTTTACCTCAAGAAATTCTACCCATAAGGGCCAAGTTGGCCCTTTCCTAGAGTGAACATACACAAACCCGACCACTGAAATTTTTTGACCAAAAGACTTATTACACACACTCAAAGTGCTGCAATGGATCACCAACTTGAACCTTATTTCGGATTTGCTGATGGAGCATAAATATGGTCTCAAAGCTTAGTTGTAGCTGCCTAAGTCATCTACCACCCTCACCGATATCCACTCTGCTCAAACGGCGTGTGCATCGATTCAGCAGCAAACAATCAAATAGAATATGATGCAGTCATCAGACTTATGTGTGACACCCTCCATTAAGGCATGTGCCATATGCATGTCTACCTCGATTCTGAGTTAGTAGTGTCACAGTTAAACCAAACATTTAAGACAAGAGATACACATATATTTAGAAAATATTTGCGTGCAAAAAGATTAAGCAGACAATTTGACTATATTACATTCACACATGTACCAAGGAGTCAAAATGAAGCAGCTGATCGCATAGCCAATGATATCCTAAACTGGAATGTATATCGGATAAACCATCATACAGAAAAAACCAAAAATAATATAAATATCCATTAGCATAACATCATCCATAAACCAAAACAGGTGACACAACATGTAGAGCCGCAAAAAAAATATCTCTCATATATATATATATTATCACAATGTATGTGTCTGAGTACAAAAATAGTGTCACTGACACATCAGCCAACCCAAATATACACAAAAGTCATCAAAAATAGGGGAAACATCCTCATAATGGGTGCTTTCCCCATGTACAAGTACACTCTATGGTGATGCCCCCTTAGGAGGGGCACCTGGACCCACAACTGCTCCTGGTACTACCATAGGAGCTGTCGTCACAACTGAGACTGCCACCCGACATAAAATAGGTCGATTGTCCCGCTCCCGAGCCATCACCATCTCCAACTAGAACTACTCGAGGTCATCCATAAAACTCTGAGAAGGCATTCCTTGGGTCAAGTGGTCCACTCGACCCCAGAAATCCTCTAGAACTGACACCCGAGCAGTCAGTTCCGCAATACGAGCCTCCGCCGTATTCGCCTGTGTTGCCTCTGCATCAGCACGAGCCCACTCAGCTACAGCCTCGATAGTGGCCGATATTATTCCCTCTCTAGAAGGGCCAGAACCACCACCATGTCCTCCAACAGGATCTCCTCGCTGCCCACCCTGAGGTCTCTGAAGAGGACTGAAGTGGCCAACCAATCGAGCCACGGGGTGACCTACCTCGTCAGCATCTGCAAAGAGTAACCAAAACCATGTCAGTTTCACCATAAAAAAAATAAACACATATATACTCAAATAAATGCAGAAAACATATAAAATTTACCTGTTGGCCCCCAAGCATAACCAAGAGGGAGACACATATCTCAATCCCCCTAGAAGTCCATCCCCGCATATGGGAATGGCAAGAACATCTGGGGGTTCACCTCGAACCAGTCCTTTGTAGTGGTGTTCCAGTAATGCCCCACCATGCCCCCACCACTTCACAAAATCACCAGAGCCCACCTCCTCATATGAGGCTCTCGTGGCCCCCTAGGAGGCACCACCATGACTGGTCTCAATAGCACTACCCTCTCGCACATAATGCTACACAAAATGTTGGCATATGGAAACAACGTCAATCCACTATGGACCTTGTTGAGCTGCATCACCATCCCCTCATAGCAAAAATGGGCAAAATCATAGAAGTGCCCAGACCTCAACCAGCACAAGGCTCCAACCTGTAGGCTTGATGCCCGATGTGGAGCCGATGACCCTATGAGTCACACAATCACCACTAGAGCACATCGCTCTGCTAGATCTGTCACTGATGCAATGCTAATGCACCCCTTTGTAAGAGGTGCCTCACCATGAGGTAGTAACCCGATCAAAAAATATACACACATCTCAAGACGAATGACCAGTTTCTTCCCGCGCAACACAAACATGTTGTGCCTCCTGCACCAATGCTGGATCAAGTAATGAAGCAATCAGTCTTGCGACCGAAGAAGCTCATTCTCTGCAAACTTCAGTAGCCCCCATTGTGCCAGTTGATGGTGTGCCCTAGCATCAGTAGCCAATGCAATTTGGAGCTCGAACCAATCCCACTCCCTCCATAATAACCTGTCATCCAAAACAAGTACCCATCAGTAATAGAAAATAGAAAAAAACATAAAAAATAGGAAAAACTCAAAAAATTTCTTTCCTCGACCTTTTTCATGCATGTCACTCATACAGGTGTGCTTAGGGCACACCTGTATTTTCCACAGGCATGAATTGAGCACTTAGAGTGTGCTTATCCCCGGAAAATGTGCACAGAGGGCGCGCTTTTTCCTTGATCACTTGTGCAATCTAGGGAAAAAAACAGTCAGAACCCATACAAACCAAGTCTGTACAGACTCTGGCACCATCAAACTGAAAAAATTAAAAGCGTAGGACGTTATGGAGGTTACCTAGGCATGATATCACTAATCCTTGGTGCTCAAGCTAACCGCAACGGCAAGAACTACTACGCAGAAGCCTCTGACCTCTCAAGAACTTAACAAGTACAAATGAATTGAATTAGGGCCATATCCACCTATATATTTCCCTTTTCAAAAAAACTTTGGAGGACCATAACAAGAGATGAGAAGGTCCATTCTCCAGACCGTAAGCTGCACTGTGATCATCACTCCATAACGAACAGAGGCGATGCCACACAATCGTACTCCCGAAGAATTAAATTTTCAGCGCTGGCAGGTATGCCCTCTCTCATGTTATTTTTTAAAGCTCATGACTTTGAATAATATTTGGTAAAGAAGATTCTTTCAGTTGAGGTAGTTTTTTTTGCAGGAAAATCTTGCAAACCATTCACAACTCCATCTATTGAAAGTTCTAGAGCATGTATCATTCTACCCCCAGCGTGATAGACTCCCAGAAAACTTTGCATATCTTGACATCATTTCTCCATCAGAAATCAACCATAGGCTCCACATATCTGATCGTGTTTATCATCACCCCACCCTACACATGATAAACATCCTTATGGGTCAGTAAAGCCTCCCCTCCATGGCGCTCATGACCCACAATAGACCATATATCACAGCAAAAGTGACACCATGGCCATAGGAATTTAGTTCGGGAAGCACCTAATTCTCATCCATCCACCATGCATAAAGGTCAAGTTTTACCATGCAAACTAAAACCCCCTTCTCCGATGACCAAGTTGTATAAGCATATCAAAAGCGCACCACCGCGCCTCGCATTTGGCCCACCATACATCTATTGGCATAATCCCATCTGTGATAATTTTTCATCCGCTTCATCAACCCCACACATGAGACCAACCAATGGGGCCCCCACCCATACAAAAACACCTTCCTCACAACATCAGCGAACGAACACTTTCATGTTTTTGGGCACCCGACTCTGTGTTTTGTACAAACCAAACCCCATTATTTTATTCTTTTGGTAATTGTACAAAGAATGCAAATGGTGCACTACGTCCCCCACCCTCTCTTCATCTTTTCTCCCATGGCAGTAGTCCCTGAACACCCTTGATCGAAGTATCAAACCCCACACATGAGCCACCATGACACTCATAGCCAGTATTTACCCACCCTGGAAGTCCTACCAACTTCAGGGATTTCCCCATAAGAAATAACTATGACTGTCGCCAAGCTGCTTATTACACTCCGACCTTGGGCCACTAAATCCCCAGTCTCAGTTTTTAGTCACCACTCGCCAACATGCCTATGTTAAACTCATCACATCCAGGTCCCTGACCCATCATATCAGTGACCCCCATTCAGTTGAGGCTTCCTTTTTGTTGACTTCAACACCTATTGTACGAAAAGGAATCGGTACCTTGCATTACCCCTCTCCATAAAAAGGGCATCCTCAGCTGGCACTGTGGGAGACATCATTGCCCATAGATGTCATCAATGCTCCTGACATTCAAATACAACAAAATCTTTCATGTCAATATGGTATCGTACCTTAGAACCATTACACTTAGATCAAATTTGTCAAAGACCTGTGCCTTCATAAGCGTCTCTTTCAGCAATTCTTACAAGAGAAGGTCCTGTTAGCCACCTATAATTTTTTTGTCAAGCAAATAGGTGGCTAAATATTTTTCTGAGCCTTCAAGAAATACATTAACTCTAAAAAACATATCATTCTTGAAGCCTCCTTGTGTCCTTTTCCCTTTGAAGAATCCTCACTGTTGTTTCTAGTTAAAAAGCCTCTCTGTTTGTGGAAGAAAATGCTCAGAAGATCTCCATTTCCCCTTATTTCATTCCCACAAACCCTCTGTTTTCATCACCTTTTTCCCCCTTTGAAATTTCCTCCAAAACCCCTCATTAACCCTCATTTCATCCTAAAACCCCTTTAAACCTTACAATTTCCCTTTTTTTGGTTTAATAGCCTCTTCTTCCCTCTACCAAATCCCTCTTTTGGCCTTAAAATACACTAAAGTTAAGCCAAAAACCCCCATTTTATACTATAGGCTTAAGCCCCTTTTTAGCTAGCCCTAACCACTTCCCCACCATGTAACTGAGCGTCGAGAACAAGCGCTAAGGCCCTGGGTGCTTATCGCAATCGGAACATTCAAGTGAGCTCATTTTCTTTGTTACGCTTATTTTTCCCAATGCGATGAGTGTTGGTCTATTGGCTCCCGCTGCAATATCAGACGGTCAGCGCTAATCCTGCAGTACGCCATCGCCCCTATTCTTTTACCCATCCGATCACACATGAGTTGTCGATCTTTCTCTAGATCAGATGGTGGTCGCTCAATCGCACCGTCGTAGTGCCCAATCCCATCGCATTTGACCTCCACCGATTGGCGAGTGTCGATTTGATCTGATCCATCCATCCTGCATGATCCTACAGTCCAAATTTCTCCTCACTCTGCTCATTTGCCCCCCGTCTTTCCCCCCTCGGGTCAAATTTCCGCCGTTAATTCCCCACCGATCCAACGGCCTTGATGTAATAGCAAGTTCAAAAATCAAAGTTTATGACCCTACCTCACTCCGATGTGATTGGATCTCCGCCGTTGATCCCTTTGGATCCAACAACCATTGTTCTCTCCTCCCTTTCACATACCCCTTTGTTTCCCCGCTCCCTCTTGTCAATCGTGACCGTCCATCCTATAGATCCAATGGCTGAGATCAAACCCACCTTTGACTTTTCTCCGTTTAACTGCCAGCACATCTTTCCTTTTCGCGCTGCCTCCTCCACCATCCGATCTCCCACCCCTCCATCCGACGGTCAGCATGCATATTGTGTTATTTTGGCATACGGGCTTTAACGCTCCAAAGTTATGCGATGAAGGCAGTTTTATTTTTCCACGTGTCTTGCAGTGACGTATATCGCATTTTTTGGGAAAAAGTTTAAAACCACTCTAAAGGCACACGACACCTCCAGTTCTACAATTTAAACCACCTTCCTTCCCCTTTGCTCCCACAGCCTCCATCATCAATCTCCTCCATCCATATGATCAGATCAACGGCCCATATCACATCGCGCATTTCATTCATATCCCTTCATAGGAGCCTCTATTAACTTCATCATTTAACCTCCGCCGTTGATCTCCTCCCGAGATCCAACGGTCCAAAACTAATCGCCCTCCACCTGCCGAGTCCCACTACCTAAAAGCCCCGATTTCATTCCTTTTTTCCATTTTCCTTTTTTTTTCACCCAAAGTTATACCTTTGCGTTTTAAATGCTAAGTCTTATGTCTCCCGTCTAACACCTCCATTCGTGAATCCTGACCATTGATTTCCATTTCCACATCTAATCCAATGGTCTGTGACCCTTATTACACCAAATCTTCATCAGTCCATTTTACCACCACTCTACATGGTTCTTCCACCCGTTTTCACCTGCATTCACCATTCTGCCACCTTTCCATAGGCCTCCACAACAAATCTTCCCCCACTCCCTAGATTTTATAATGATTTTTTGCATTGTGCAGGGATTACATAATGAAGAAATTCACTCTATCTCCATGGTCATGGTAACTGTGACTAAGAGCGTAGAGAGGCCATTACAGCAGCAAAGTGTATCAGCAGTAGAGATCAAAGGGATTTAAGCCCATAATTTAAGATTTGATGCTTTAATCTCGTGTTTCAAAGGATAAGACGCAGTTTGAAGACTGAGGCACACTAGCAGTCATATCAGTGCTACATAACAATAGAACGTATTTTCTTCAGATAGAGCACCTTCGGACAATGTTCTCCATGCCTCCTCGAGCCCTTAAACAGTTAAATACACTGACAGAAGCTTCTTAAAGACTATCAGGACTGCAGTTATGGAGTATGGAGACCTGCAGACCTTTCTATCCCAGTTTCTTATTTCCAGAAGGCTACTCAAAGTACCAAACAGCCAGAAGGACGTCAAAGAACACATTTGAGGTCAGATATCAACCTAAAAAAGATTCCCAGACCAAAATATAGAGCACATACAGTGATGCAAAGCCATTAAGCAGATTCGGCTCGACCTTCAGCCTCCACTCTGTATTAATGAGTCAATTTAATTTACATCTACTTCTATTGTCATTCATCCTCCTATAAGAACCCCACAGAACATATTGTTGTTGTTGTTGTCGTTGTTGTTGACTAGCTGTAGGGATTCATTTGAATGTTAGAATAGTTTTGGGGGAAAGTAGCTGAGTGGTTTGTAATTTAGTAGGCTAGGAGGAGAAACTTTGGACTGTAACAACCATTGAGCTCAGTGTATGTGACTGGTTTTGCACATCAATTAATCAAGCAATTTCACAAGATCCTGGTCTATATTATGGGTGATGTTTCCTATCTTATTTCATTTTAATCATGTTGTTCATATTTCTCTGATAAGAATCATTAAATCAGGCTTAGGATATGCCCCTGCATGGTACCCAAATGCCCACTTCTCTTCTTATTTTTTATTTTTTCTGCTGATAGTGAATCTAAGAGAAAATTCATGTAATTTAACCAATTAAATATGTTGGTCCAGCCCATGCTTACTGATGTGTGAATTCCGGGTTTGGTGCTTAGATGTTTTTGCTGGGTTTAAGCTAGAAGAATTGGGATACCAGGGATTTAGAGTTAGCCCTATCCACTGGGGTCCTTTTCCAACAGATTGACCTTTCTAAGATCCCTTGAACTAGTGTCAAAAGAATTGGAGGTTAAAATCTCTTTTCTGATCTTAGGCCCAGTTCTGTGTTAAATCTTATCTATGTTTTTCTCTTAGAATATGCTAAAGCAGGCCTGGAGTTAAATGACCTCCGACCTGATATTAAGCTGCCCTTTGTATCTTCAATGAGAGTTGCCTTTGAGTATGTCAAAGCAGGTCTGGATTTAAATGATATCTGACCTAATCTCCAGACTTATATTGGGTTTCTTTCCTTCTTTCACCTTCACTCCTTATTGTTCCATTCCACCATCTATCTAAAATATCCTTTAATATAGATGACTTGCCCTATGAAAGCCTTTCTTATTTGTATGCAAGTAATCTCCTTTCATGACTCCATAGCCCAATGGATGGCACATTCTTGACCTATCCTCTTTTGTCGAAACATCCTACTACTTTGTTTCCTTTCATCCCATAACGTTCTCAGTTAATGATCCCCAACCCAACCCAACAACCAAATCATTTAAACCCCACTTGTGCTTCATACCTAGCCTAATAACCCTTTTTGAGCTTCAAAGATATATAATTCTTTGCTTTATGGAGAGATCCCTCTCCAGATCCAGGAGGGCTAGATCCTAGGATCCTAAAGTGGTTATGATGTTTTTCAGTATTTCGGTCTTGCCAATCTGGCCAAAACACTGGAACCCCAACATAGTGGTGACTCCACTAGGGAAAGACCAAATTTTCCTTGATTTGGTAGAAAATCACTGTGGTGGACGGTAAAATCTTAAATCCTCCACCTGGCGACTCCACAGTTCCTAAATGATTAAAAGACTCCACTAGTGATCAGTAGGCCACTGATTATCTTTGTTTTCACAAGACTCCACTGGGAGACCAGTTGCATTAAAACATCATCCACGCTAAAGACCAAGTCACTTCACTAAGCAAGTCTCTGAGAAATTTTCCAAAATGTATCCAAGTTTCATAGTAGAGTGTCGTGATATAATGTCAAGTGACTTGGCAGAACTAGAATGGGAGGACCTTCCAAGGGCTATTCCTCTCGGCTCAAAATTCAAACCTGTGCTTAGGAAAAAATTTCTAGAATTGGTGGTTGAGATATATGAAGCTGAGATTGAAATATGAACTCACAAGAAAAATCATATAAATTCAGAGACCCCAGAGCATTTTTGGAAAGTCTCCCTCGCCCGAAGAAAGAAGAGATTCCACTGTCTTTTAATGTGCAAAAAGAAGACGACCAGGCTTTCAAGAGCCACACTGAAGACGCGGTGGAAGATACTGTAATCAAAACTGCCCAGGATACAGATAGCCTACCATTCATGGGAGGCCTGAATTGTACATCATATGTTCATTGATGCTGCGACAGAGTATATGGAGGCCCTGATTGGCTAAAGCCCCCCAGCATTGATCCTTTTTGGAGTCCAGATTCATCAAGAGTGGTCACCACTGATGATGACCTCAGTTTTGAAGAACCACATGCAGAGCACCCTATGGTTGTCTCTGATGAGCAGTCAGCTTTTCTACCCTTTTTTGCTACTGCTTGACTGGCTGCACTGGAATTATTGTATCACCTAGAGCATCAAATATTTCCAAGTAGAGTAGGGTAGGTAGGAAGTTCACTAAAGCTCATTATATGAGCATTTAGTCAGTGTTTTTAATTTCTGCAAATTTTCAGCCCATGAGAAATTTTATCTTTAGGCCATGGTCCACAACAAGCCAGACAGTCTAATCGTGGCTTGACTATTTTTCAATTTCTGTCTTAGAATGTAGAGAAGAAATATGCTAGATAGTTTAATCCTAGCAGATGTAGTTTAGGTAGAGAAACTATGAGGCCAATAGTTTAATCTGGTCTCATGGAGAAATAAGGGTAGCAGTAGAATAGTTTTTTTTTCCTGTTTGTAAAAAATTGATGATGTAAAGGGTCTGCAAGTCCAAATGCACCCAGAAGAAAAAATGTTAAGACAATACTATGGGTAGGTAGTTGTTTGGGAGAATGCTTTCTGCTGATATGATGTCTTCATGATTTGTGGCAACTATTCCAAGAAAGAAAGGATGTGTCAAGTACCAGGCATCTAGCCTACTCCAAAGATCATTTTCTGAATTATTGACACCTTCAAGAAGATGTCATCCCCATGTGGAGCCACTGTTAGGCACCTATAAATTTTTTGTCAAGAAAACAAGTGGCTAAATATTTTTGTGAGCCTTCAAGAAATACATTTCCTCTGAAAACATATTATTCTTGAAGCCTCCTTGTGTCCTTTACCCTTTAAATAATCCTCACCGCTTTTTCTAGTTAAAAAGCCTCTCTGTTTCTGGAAGAAAATGCTTAGAAGACCTCCATTTCCCCTTATTTCATTCCCACAAACCCTCTGTTTTCATCACCTTTTTCCCCCCTTGAAATTTCCTCCAAAACCCCTCAATAACCTTCATTTCATCCTAAAACCCCTTTAAACCTTACAATTTCCCTTTGTTCGGTTTAATAGCCCCTTCTTCCCTCTACCGAATCCCTCTTTTGGCCTTAAAATACACTAAAGTTAAGCCAAAAACCCACATTTTATACTATAGGCTTAAGCCCCTTTTCTACTAGCCCTAACCACTTCCCCACCATGTAACCGAGCATCGGGACCAAGCACTAAGGTCTCGGGCGGTTATCACAATCGGAACATTCAAGTGAGTGCATTTTCTTTGTTACACTTATTTTTCCTGATGCGATGAGTGTTGGTCTATTGCCTCCCATTGCAATCTCGACAGTTGATCTTCAAAAGATCAGATGGTCAGCACTAATCCTAAAGTATTCCATCGCCCCTATCCGTTTACCCATCCGATCACACATGAGCCGTCGATCTGTCTCCAGATGGGACGGTGGCCGCTTAATCGCACCGTCGCAGTGTCCAATCCCATCCCATTTGACCTCTGCCGATTGGCGAGTCCTGATTTGATCTGAGCCGTCCATCCCGCAAGATCCTACAGTCCAAATTTCTCCTCACTCCGCTCATTTTCCCCCCGTCTTTCCCCCTCGTGTCAAATCTCCACCGTTGATTCCCCGCTGATCCAACGGCCCTGGTGTAATCGCAAGTTCAAAACTCAGAGTTTATGACCCCACCTCACTCCGATGCGATTGGATCTCCACCATTGATCCCTTTGGATCCAACGACCCTTGTTCTCTCTGCCCCTTCACATACCCCTGTATTTCCCTAGTCCCTCTTTTCAATCCTGACCGTCCATCCTATAGATCCGACAGCTAAGATCAAACCTGCCTTTGACTTTTAACCGTTTAACTGCCAGCACATCCTTCCTTTTCGCACTGCCTCCTCCACCGTTCGATCTCCCACCCCTCCATCGAATGGTCGACATGCATATCGTGTTATTTTGACATATGGGCTTTAATGATCCAAGGTTACGGGATGAAGGTGGTTTTATTTTGCCATGTGTCTTGCAGCGTCGTATATCGCGTTTTTTGGGCAAAAGTTTAAAACCACTCTAAAGACACGCGACATCGCCGGTTCTACCATTTAAACCACCTTCCTTCCCCTTTGTTCCCACAGCCTCCATCATCAATCTCCACCATCCATCTCATCTGATCAACGACCCATATCACATCGCACATTTCATTCATATCCCTTCATCGAAGCCTCTATTAACTTCATCATTTAACCTCCACCATTGATCTCCTCCCGAGATCCAACGGTCCAAAGCTAATCACCCTCCGCCCGCCGAGTCCCACTACCTAAAGGCCTCGATTTCATTCATTTTTCCCTTTTCCTTTGTGTTTCACCCAAAGTTAAACCTTTGCGTTTTAAACGCTAAGCCTTATGTCTCCCGTCTAACACCTCCATTCGTGAATCCTGACTGTTGATTGCTATTTCCACATCTAATCCAACGGTCTGTGACCCTTATTACACCAAATCTTCATCAGTCCATTCTTCCACCACTCTACATGGTTCTTCCACCCGTTTTCACCTGCATTCACCATTCTGCCACCTTTCCACAGGCCTCCACAGCAAATCTTCCACCACTCCCTGGATTTTATAACGATTTTTTGCATTGTGCAGGGATTACAAAATGAAGAAATTCACTTTGTCTCCATGGTCATGGTAACTGTGACTGAGAGCATAGAGAGGCCATCACAACAGCAAAGTGTATCAGTAGTATATATCAAAGGGATTTAAGCCCGTAATTTAATATTTGATGCTTTAATCCCGTGTTTCAAAGGATAAGACGCAGTTTCAAGACGAGGCACAATAACAATTCATATCAGTGCTACATAACAGCAGAACGTATTTTCTCAGATAGAGCACCTTAGGACAATGTTCTCCATGCCTCCTTGAGCCCTTAAATAGTTAAGTACACTGACAAAATCTTCTTAAATACTGTCAGGACCGCAGTTATGGAGTATGGAGACCTGCAGACCTTTCTATCCCGGTTGCTTATTTCCAGAAGGCTACTCAAAGTACCATACAGCCAAAAGGACGTCAAAGAACACATCTGAGGTCAGATATCGACCTGACAAAGATTCCCAGACCATACTACAAATTACATACAGCAATGCAGAGCCATTAAGCAGAGTGGGCTCTACCTTCTGCCTCCACTATGTATTAATGAGTCAATTTAATTTACATCTACTTCTACTTTCATTCATCCTCCTATAAGAACCCCGCAGAACATGTTGTTGTTGTTGTTGTCATTGTTGTTGATTAGTTGTAGGGATTCATTTGACTGTTAGAACATTTTTGGGGGAAAGTAGCTGAGTGGTTTGTAATTTAGTAGGCTGGGAGGAGAAATTTTGGACTGTAATATCCATTGAGCTTAGTGTATGTGACTGGTTTTGCACATCAATTAATCAAGAAATTTCATAGGATCCTGGTCTATATTACGGGTGATGTTTCCTGTCTTATTACATTTTAATCATGTTGTTCATATTTCTCTGATAATAATTAGTAAATCAAGCTAAGGATATACCCCTGCATGGTACCCTAATGCCCACTACTCTTCTTATTTTTGATGTTTTCTGCTGATAGTGAATCTAAGAGAAAATTCTTGTAATTTAACCAGTTAACGATGTTGGTCCAGTCCATGCTTACTGATGTGTGAATTCGGGGTTTGGTGCTTAGGTTTTCTTGTTGGGTTTAAGCTGGAAGATTTGGGATACCAGGGATTTAGAGTTATCCCCTTCCACTGGGGTCCTTTTCCATCATATTGGCCTTTCTAAGATCCCTTGAACCGGTGTCAAAAGCATTGAAGGCTAAAAGCCCTTTTTTGATCTTAGGCCCAGCTCTGTGTTAAATCTCATCTCTGTTTTTCTCTTAGAATATGCTGAAGTAGGCTTGGAGTTAAATGACCTCTGACATGATCTTAAGCTGCCCTTTGTATCTTCATTGAGAGTTTCCTTTGAGTATGTCAAAGAAGGTCTAGATTTAAATGATATCTGACCTGATCTCCAGACTTAAATTGGGTTTCTTTCCTTCTTTCACCTTCACTCCTTATTGTTCCATTCCACCATCTATCTAAAATATCCTTTAGTATAAATGACTTCCCCTATGAAAGCCTTGCTTAGTTTTATGCAAGTAATATCCTTTCATGACTCCATAGCCCAATGGATGGCACATTCCTAACCTATCCTCTTTTGTCGAAACATCCTGCTACTTTTTTTCCTTTCATCCCATAACCTTCTCAATTAATGATCTCCAACCCAACCCAGCAACCAAAACCTTTAAACCCCCCTTGTGCTTCATAACTAGCCTAACACCTTGAATCTGAACTTCAAAGATATATACCTTTTTCATTACAGAGAGATCCCTCTTTGGACCCAGGAGGGCTAGATCCTAAGGTCCAAAAGTGGTTCTGATGTTGTCTTATCTTTTGGTAGAGCCAAACCTGCCAAAACATAGGAACACCAACAGGTCCCAGCCAGTGCCTATGCGTACAATGTGCAGATATATGCCATACCAAGTTTACACATATGGGTACCACATTCCACCTATTATCAAAGAAAAAACTCCCCAGAGGGCTTCAGCAGTCGTCATAAGCAACCACTAGATAACTACCATATCGGTGACACAAACATAACACATATCTGTCAAATAGATTTGTTTAACTAGCATGGGACATGCATGTCTCATAGAAAATTTGTATATATATTGCATTATATTTTCTTGCAGGTGTCCCATAGGACATGGTCATTCTTCGAACCGATGCAGGGTTTTTCCAATTCCGAGCTTCATGCAGGTCTCTCTCTCTCTCTCTCTCTCTCTCTCTCTATATATATATATGCATGACATACAGAAAAGAAACTATAATGTATTTCGTCTATACAATTCTTCCTAGACCTCAAACATTAGGGGGCAACTGTTAACACTAGAAAATCGTACAAGAAAAAGATGATATTATTTAATGTCAAGCAGAAGGATTTACAAGGCTGGAAGACATTAAAGAATTTGGAAAGTATTTAAAATTCTCTAAGGTCTGAGGAAAAATCAAATTTGAGCAAGTCATAAATTCTTTCACGCGCATAATCCTTCGTGAAGAGAACATTTGCGCGCATTTTGACATGAAATTCGTACAATCCTGGGAGTGTCGAAAGTCACTTTCCGAGACCACAAAAAATCACACTCCGGGACAGTGAATCCTCACTTGAAGCTACCTAAGGACAGCCACCAAAACCTCCTTAGACATCAAGGGAGCACACAATGGAATATTTTTGTCACACAAAGGAATCATCCCCCTCTCTTGGGTCACTATCCACAATGTACCAAGAGAGGGAAGGAGGATTTTAATTCTCCTATATAAGGCCAGCATGAGATGAAGTATTGGATAACATATTGTTATGCTTGCCAGAATTGCCCAACCAATACCATCAGTGTGTGATCTGGAGCTGAAGATAGAGGGGACTCAATTGTTGGCCATCCAACAATTTCAGTCCACCACAGTAGAGAGAGGGGGAATTTGCACTGATGGAAGCTTGGAAGTAAAAACATCCTTGCATCGGGACATAGAACCCATGTTCTAGTGGCCCTTTGGCACGAGGGTTAAAGTTTCATCCTCATTTCCTACCAGAACTCAATAAGAGGGGCCAAAGAGCCACCGTTTGGATTATTGCAGTTTTTTTACTCTATTCAGAGCTTTTTTTTACTTGTTTTAATTTAGTTTAGTTTTAGTTTATATATGCATTCTATTTCTCTTTCTAGTATGTATATGATTCTATCTTGTTCCACTAACATGCTTGACTCCACTTATTTTTCTTTCTGTTACTAATAACTTAAGTGGTTAAACCACACCCCTTAAGTTGGTGTGATTTCGTACATACGTGCACCAAACACACTAAAACACAAGTCAAGGGAAAAATTACTAATTCATGCAACAATATAAAAAAATAAAAGAAGACAAAAATATCAAGAAAAATTTCTACATAAGGAGGCTTGAGCAAGCAGGATAGACAATATTTTTGGAGAATGAGTTTGTGTGGATAATTTTGCATGAGGTGAATCTACTGGTGTTTTCTTAGTGATCATATTTTGTTGAAGGTGTTAGTGTACAAATTAATGTGTATATCCTAAAATGCTCATGAAATTTTCTAAATCACAAGACAAAAATCTACCCTACCAATCTGTCAAAGTAAATTCATGATGGAGAACACAAATAATTAACATGCATAAATATTCAACACACATACATAGATATTTATCTAGGGGAAAGAAACTACTCAAAACCCCTTACTATATGCATTGCATTAATCAAAGAATTTGGATGAATACAATATGTTATGCTCAACCTTGAGCTCGACTTGCACCTGTATCTCCCATCCTCTACCGGACTAACTAACTTTGGCCAATACTTAGCCAAAATTTCAAGACTCCAAGCCCCTATTTCCTTGTGATGTTCCCCAAGGAACTATCCCCCTATTATTTAGGAAATTCCTCAATATGTATTGTGCAATTCCTTTAGGTCCTTTTTTTTACTGCATGCATGACCTGTACAACTTGGAATAGTTTACAACTTATAGTACATTGATCTTGAACTCCAGTCTCAAGTAGGTAACTTGAATTACTTGAATGCATGAGTTAATTTAGGTTGATCGGTTAACTGGTTAAACATTGAAGTTACACCTCACTGCTAGACCTTCAACTAGTTCCTCCAACAGTTGGAACTAGTTTAAGTGACCATACCTCAATTTAACTGAATTAAATCGTTACAATTAAACTTAACTAAACCTAGGCTCCTGAATTTAGGAATCATTATACATAACTCAATTTCATGCCCCCAACCTGAATTAACTAAGCTAACTAAGCTTTAAAAACTATATCACCTCAGTTAAGTCATTGGATTTTTTTGTTTATGTGGAATTTCGAATTTCTCCTAATTTAATCAAGGCCGGAAAATTAAATTAGGAATTTCTTGCTATATTTTAACCACTCCCTCTCAGCAAGAAATGGTTTATCAGATACCCTAATTCTACTTCTATGGAAATCGAATTTACCCCTTGAAAAATATTTTTTCAAAATGTCTGCATCTTGTTCCTCTGTCGGAATGTACTACAACAACATGATCTGCCTCTACATGCAATCTCGTAGATGGCAATACCAGATATCAATGTGATTTTATCGATCATGAAAAATTGGATTCTTAGAGAGTTTGATACAGCTCTGATTGTCACATTAAATCATAGTAGGATCCATCATGTGACCAATTAACCCAACAAGAATAGTTCTCATCTATATAGCCTCACATATTACTTGATTGGAAAACATGTACTCTACTTCTGCTAAGATTAGTCAAATTGATCTCTACTTCTTGTTGTACCAAGAAACTATTGCTAACCCAACAATGTAAATTCCTCCTAATGTGATCTTCCGATATGATGGAATTCTCGCCCAATATGCATTTTTGAAGCCTTTCATCTTCACTCCCCTTGCCCGTTTGTACCAAATTCCAAACTCAGTGGTGCCTATGAGGTACTATAGTACATGTTTAGCATCCCTCCAAGATAATTTGGTCAGTTTAACCATGGCTTGGCTCAATTTGTTTACTTCATGACACATGTATGGATGTGTGTTCACTAGATACACGAGAGAACCCACCAACTACTTGTAAACGGTAACATCCACTTCCTCGCTGAAACTGGAAACCTCTTTCCTTTAGTTGGTTGCTAAAGGAGTCTCCATGGGTTTGCATCTATCCATGTGGAACTTATGAAGAATCTCTTTGGCATACCTTCCCTGAGATACAAACAATTCCCTTTCTCCTTGCCAAACCTTCAAACTAAGGAAATATTGCATCAACCCCATGTCATTCATTTTGAACTCTCTTGCAAGGTCCTCCTTGCAATACTTGATAAATTGTTCATCGCCGGTCAGAATTAAGTCATCAACATATAAGACTATAATTAATAATTTACCTTCTACCAGAATGTGGTAAATGTTTGCATCTACTTCACTTTTGGTGAAGTCCAAACCCGTGAGGTAGCTATCAATCATAGTGTACAAAGCATGGGGTGCTTGCTTCAACCCATACAATTCTTGCTTGATTTGACACACATGTGACTCTTTGTTAAAGGTCTAAAAACCTTCAGGTTTTTCAATGTACACCTCATACTCCATAAGTCCATTTTGGAATGTTGTTTTCACATCCTTCTGGTGGATCTTCCACCCGATCTATATAGACAAAGCAAGAATTGATTTGATGGAAGACTATATTGCTACATGAGCAAAATTATCCTCATAATCAATCCCTTCTACCTGAGATTACCCATTGGCCATGAATTTTCCCTTTTGCTTCTCGATGCTTCCATATGATGCATGCTTTACCTTGTAAATCCATCTCGAACCCGCCATTGACTTGTCTACAGGTCTTGGAACCAATTCCAAAATATTTTCTGACAATGGAATAATATTCCTCTACCATAGCATCAACCCATACCAGCTACTCTATTTCTTCCTTGAATGAGGTTGGTTCTGTCTCTACTAGCTAGGTCATCAGAGCCATGTGGCCAGTGTACCAATCCGATGACCTTCCCTACATTTTATATGATGTGGGTGCTCCCACATTATTTCTATAATCCTACAATAATTTTTTAGCTTCCCTGGTTGACTTCCTTCCTTCCATGGATTTCTCTACTTGAGTGGTTGTCTCCACTCTCTGCTCCTCTATTTGTGGCTACTCCACATCTTCTTAAGGTTCTTCCTTTCGAACCAAAAGCTCCTGATCTACATGAAAATGAATATCCCTCTCAAGATAACACTTCATTTCCTTCTCTTCATCAAATTTCACATATCTACGAACAATTATCATCCTGAGAGATGGAAGGTACACCCGATAGTTGTGAGGTGTATCAATTTACCCCACAGATATTCTCAAATCTGCTATAAGATCCAAATTTTTCCTTTCTTCATTGGAAACGTGGCAATATATTGATGATCCAAAGATAATTAAGTGCGACACATGTGGTTTCTTCCCCAAAAAATCTTCTTGTGGTGTACTCATCCCAAGAATCCAATGAGGACATATGTTCTACACATATACTGTTGTGTTCCATGCTTCGACCCACAAGTGCAGAGGTAGACCATGATCATGCAGCATCACCCATGCATCTCCCACAATACTTCCCTCCACCACCCCATTCTATTATGGGTTATGAAATTTTTTCAACTCTCATCGAATGTCTTCCTTTTCATAGAAATTTGTAAACTCATTCGACACAGACTTACCACCGTTATCACTCCTGAGAGCCTTCAATTTCATGTCAAATTATTTCTCAACACATGCTTTAAATTCAGAAAATTTGGAGAATTTCTGGTCTTTCTTCTGCATGAAAAAAATCCAACGCTTACGTGAGAAATTATGTAAGAATATAACAAAATACTTGTGCTTGGTAGTCAAGGCTATCAATAAAGGTCCATAGACATCATAGTGTATCCTTTCAAGGATTGCATGTGCCCTGTTATCGTGATCATTAAACTGGATTTTTTGTACTTCCCCAAGGTACACCCTTTTCGTTTATGTTGTTTCTCTAGTGCTCTATTGGGGTGGCCTGTGGTGATCTTCTGCATGATATTCAAATATCCATGATGCAAATGGCCATGTCTTCTATGCCATAATTCATTTACATCTCAACTTTTCACCTTCTCATATTTCGTGCTCAAAGCAACATAGTATTCTGCATCCAACCTATAGAGGTTCTTCACCCGAACCCTAATCCACTTCACTTTTCCCATAGCGACATGTCTCAAGAATTATTTTCCTTTTCTTAATATCACATCGTAGGTACGGTCTTTCAACACTGCAATGAAAACCAAATTCTTCTTTAGTCTTGGAACAAATATCACATCCTTCAACCTAAGAGGGTAGCCTAACTCCCTATGAAAGTAACTGTACCAATACCGGTCATGCGATTACCCCCATCATCTCCCATATCTATGTGCATATGGAGATATTTTTCCTCCAAGTCACTGAAAAAATATCTATTCCTCGTCATATGGAATGAGGCACCATTGTCATGATATCGAACACTTCCCATCACTATGCTTGACATGCATGAAATGAGGGTAGAATCAAGCTCAAATTGTGATGCTAGAGCTTCATCTGCCACTCCTCCTGAGGTATTCTTGCTTGATTTCTTGTGTGGGAATTTCATGGCATAGTGCCTGAATTCATGGCAGTGAAAGAACTTGATTTTGACAAGTCTTTATTCTTTCTCCCTTGACTAGATTCTGCTTTGGATTGGGATTTCTTCCCTTTCCCTTTCTTTTCCTTTCCATCCAAGGCACATTTCTCCTCATCCTCAACCTTGGATGAAGTATTATCTCTATTGTTCCACCTTATTTCTTCCTGCACTACACCAGACCATAATCGCTCCCACTTTGGTAGTCTCTCTCTACCATTTATCGAATCTAGATAACTATGTCACCTCTTGGGAAGGCCCAAGAGGGCTAGGGCTACCAGATATTCTTCAGGGATAGTAGCACCGACCATGACAATTTCATCATGACACTGTGTAAACCTGATTAGGAACGACAATTTTTTTTCATTATTTTGCATCCTAATACTTCAAAGCTTGTCCTTGAGTTCCATCTTCCTATGGTTTCTATTGTTCTCGAAAAAATATTTTAGTGTTTCCCACATCACAAATAAAGTCTCTTTTCCGTGGATATTTGAGAAAATATGATCTCGAACTCCCTCCAATATGATTATCCTCGCTTTAGAAACATGCTTGTAACACTTAGCAACATCCTAGGCATTATCTAATGGCGGTTTTGCTACATTCGTCTTGATGTATTCTAGCAGACCATTATCATCCAAAATTGTCTCCATGTGGATCTTCCATGCCACAAATTTTTTTTGGAAATATTGTCATTGATGGCAAAGGCATTAGCAAAGATGTAATAGAGAAAAGAAAATTTGCAGAGAACAAAGGTAAAGACAGGAGCTGCACCTAAACTATCAAATTGGAAAAATAGACAGAGAACAGATTGTTGATGGGCTGCAGCCAAGTATTGCAGAGAAGAATTAATGGGCAAAGTCCTTTTGCAGAAGGAATGAAGACATTCGTTGTTCCAGATTACGGAGGAGCAGAGTTTATTTTAAAGATAGTCATTTCAAGTTTTAAAGCCCTCAACAACCAATATGAAGGAAATTGAATAAAACAGCCAAAGACTTTAAATTTCTGAAAAGGGAGGACAAGTGGTCCCCTCCACTTTAGCGCAAATCGCAAGATCACAAGTTTTTAAGTTTAAATGTCTTGTTGATGTGGATATTTGTGATATGCGATCATCGCGCCATCGCACGATCGCACCATCGCATATTACAAAGTGTTCCGCCATATGTTTGATCGCCAATTTGCGATGCGATCCCATCGCAGATCGCAAATGTTAACTTTGCGCACTTTTGTTTAATCGCGCCATCGCATATCGCACATCACCGATGGCCGACTGCGATGTGGGCCCGGGGTCAAAGAATGAAATCCAGTTTTTTTGAAGATTGAAGTCCGGGTTAAAATATTCATTGAAATTTGATTAAAAGTAGTGTTACGGGGGCAGTATAAAGTTTTTAAAATAATAACAGGAGGAGTTTCACAAATATATTTTATGTTGAGTGTGGGACCCGATTTCCCTTCGTATTATTGGTTCAATATACATTGTTCGGTTATGCCATGATCCCAACCCTCAAGGAAAGGATTGAATATTATTGAAGGGCCCGAAAGGTTATATGAATATATATTACTGCCTAGTCAGCGACACTAAGAAAAGAAAGGAATCACGTGCGGAATAAATAGTGGAAGCGGATTTCGGTTTTCATCACACCGCTTTTGATGGGCAAGCGGTATTCAAGAGGTTGGCTCCGATTCCATAGAACGGGAGACACACATCCCTGTACGACTACACAAAAACGCTTGTCACTGTGCGTCATCGCGCGTTATTATTCGACCCAGGATGCCCAGCGATATTGTTGTGCGCCGTTCATCTGGAGGGAAGCCATCGGACGGTGGTCGTATAAGGAAGATGCATGAAGATTTGCGGATTTATTAACCATTGGGGTTATAGTTATAATATTATATGGCAGAGATAAAAGACTACCTTTGGGACGTTCGTGCATGGAAGAACAAAGGTTGGGGGTTCAATTTGGATTGGCTCAATTTTTAATACGCTAGATTATCTATTTTGACCCCATCTAGGAATACCATTAGCGGTTCATGGTTTTGACCCAAGGTTTTAATAAAAGCGAAAACTATATAAGGTGATGAGTATCATGAAGAACGGGGTGTGTGCGAAAGGGTTGATAAAATAAAAAAAAACGAATCTCTTTTAGAGATATCTGTATGAATAAACTATGATATATCTGAATCTATGGTGCACCTGTGAGCATGATGATTGATCAAGATCTTTAGATTAGAAGATGATTAATTCCTGGTTCAATAAACTGACGAAATCATGAAGAACGTATAAGGGTGTGAATGAATACTTCACTCTGAAGTATGTCTGTATGGAATGGGTAACAGATTGTTGAATTAAGGATGCACCACTGAAGAAAATAAATAAATCTGGTGGCCTACAAGGTATGTTGTATGAAATCTGATGGATCCAGTATGAAAATTGATGAAACGTGGTCCATGGTGGTGCTAAGGGTCGAAACCTTCAGTGAGGGGGTTGTAGCTCCCTTCCAGTGGTAGCTAGTAAACGAGAGCAGGGGGTTGTAGCTCCCTTCCAGTGGTAGTTGGTAAACGAGAGCAGGGGGTAGGAGCTACCTTCCAGGAGAGGCTAGTAAACAAGAGCAGGGGATCGTAGCTCCCTTCCAGGAGAGGCTGGTAAACGAGAGAAGGTTGTGGCCTTCTGCAGGTGGGTGCCTGCGTGCTGGTATGAGTCTGCACGAGTACATTTTTGTAAGATGTTTTCTTTATAATAAATATTGAAGACTAAGACGACGGCAGCGGTGGTTTTCTCCCATATTGGGTTTCCACCTTAAATCCTGGTGTTCATGTGTGTTTCTTATGTGTGATGATTTATTCTGTTCTTACTGCACATGTTTACTACTTACTAAACATCTAATAAATGAATGATGTACTGATCTAAGTAAAGAATTATCTGCATAATGAGATCTCTGGTAATACGCAAGTTTCATTAAGGATATCCGCGTGTATACGTGACTTGGGTTCAACAAAGTAGCATATGGGTTTTAGAGAAAGAAAAAGCAAAAAAAATTCAGTCTGCACTAAATACTGATTCACCCCCCCTCTCAGTATTTTTCCCAACAATTGGTGTCAGAGCAGGTCCTTCAGAAAAATCTTAGCCGCTAGAAGGAATATCAAGCAAGATGAGCAATCAAGATGGAACAACATCTATCAAGCCTCCTCTCTTTAATGGAAGCAATTTAATCTTTTGGAAAATAAGGATGAGATCCTATCTTCAGTTTATGGGAGCAGATGTATGGGCCATTTTTGAACAAGGATATCAATATCCAGCTGCAGTACCAACAGATCCGACTGAAAAGAAGAATTATGAAACAAATGCAAAGGTAGTCAATGCTCTAACGAGAAGTCTAACTGAATTATAATTTGTCAAAGTTATGCAGCTGAATACAACAAAGGAGATATGGGACAAAATCATTCTAAGTTATGAAGGAGATGCAAAGGTAAAAAGTGCAAAACTTCAAACTCTCAGAATTGAATATGAAAATTTAAAGATGCATAGTGATGAGAATATTTCCAGTTTCTTTTTACGTCTTGATGATGTTGTAAATCGTATGAGAAATCTGGGAGAAAATATAACCGAATCTACTTTGGTTGAGAAAATTTTAAGATCACTAACGGCAAAATTTGAGTCAAAAGTTTCTGCTCTTGAAGAAAAACAGGATCTTCAAAATCTTACTGTGGTGCAACTCCATGGTATACTAAATGCATATGAAATTAGAAGAGGAGGACCATCTGAAGTCAAAGAGGCTATCTTCAGAGATTCTACAAAAGGGAAAGAAGTACAAGAAGCAGAAGGATCAGGATATATCTCAGAAGAAGATGAGGTAAATTTTGTAAAGAAACTCCAACTTGGAACATGAAGGTTCAGAGGTAAGCTTCCGTTCAAATGTTTTGAGTGTGGAAGAGTTGGTCATTATGCTACTAAGTGTCCTCATAAATAAACATCTGCAAAAGGGAAGGAAGTAGTAAGAAGGAAAAAGAATCAGTTTAACACTAGAAAAAGTTACTATACTCATGAAGACAGTGATGGGTTATCTGATAGTGAGGAAGAATGTGAACAAGATGTTAGACTTCTCATGGCATTTGAATCTAGAGAAGAAAAAGATAATTTTGTGGATGCTCTAGAGGACAATGATTTTCTTGAAGAAAACAATCAACTCAAAATACGCTTAGAAGAAAGTAAAATACTCTTAGAAGAAAGGAAAATAACCATAGAAACTCTGGAAAAGCAGTTTGAAGAAGCGAAGAAACACAATGAGAAATTAGAATGTGAAGTGGTAAGTGTAAGGAAAGAATTTGAGAAAGTAAAGATTCAGAATCTTAGATTTGCTAAAGGATCTGAAACCCTAGATGAAATTATCAAGGTACAACGTTCTCCTCTTATAAAGACAGGTCTTGGATATACTGGAGAATCTTCTCAGGCTTTAGCACCAAATTATCTAAAAGTAGCTACAGCTGGTTTACAACATTCTACCACTCAGCAAGGGAATAAAGAATCATTACAGGTAAAGCATGATCATCTCAATTCAAAGAACACTAACAGGAATATCCTTCAAAGAAACACCAATCAACAAGTAAATTCAAGTAGAATATTTCATGATCGTAGAAATTTCTTCTTCAATGGACAATGTTTCTCATGTCACAATTTTGGTCATAAAGCACTTCAATGTGTTGCATATAAAACCATCATGATAAGAGAAGCAAGAAAGAAAAGGATTGATATTGAAACAAAGAAGAATACCTATAACAACTTTTCTCCTCTTCTAAATGAAGTTGAATGTGCTTATTGCAATAACTTTGGCCATGAATAATCTGAATGCAAGAGCAAAGTTCAGCCAAAAGAGCATGTTCCTTCAAGCTCCAAAGTATGGAAAAGGAAGGAATTTCAAGTTGAAAATTGTGGCATAGCATTATTTGCAAAAGGTGAAGAAAATCAATGGTACATTGATAGTGGACGCTCAAGACACATGACAGGTGACAAAAACAAACTTCTTGCATATAATGCTCTAGAAAAGGAAAAGAAAGTTACATTTGGAAATGATACTCCAGCTGTGATTAAGGGAAAAGGGTCTGTATTTCTAAAAGAAAATGTGAAGGCAAATGATGTCATGTATGTGGATGGATTAAGGCATAACCTGTTAAGTGTAAGTCAAATGTGTGATCAAGAAACTGAAGTTGTATTTAGTTCAAAAGAATGTGTGGTACGTGATCTTGATACAGGTAAAACAATTATAAAAGGAAAAAGAACTCCAAGCAACCTGTATGTATTGAAGAACTGCAAAGAACAATTTTAATTGAGCAAATCTTCAGAAAACTGGCTATGGAATAGAAGGTTGGGGCATCTGAGCTTCTCTCAAATCAACAAATCAAGCAGACTTAAAGCTATCCGTGATCTTCCCAATATTACTCCACCCGAAAATATCATATGCAAATCTTGCCAATTTGATAAGAAAACTAGAGTACAGTTTAATGCCAAGGAAGGATCATCAAGTAAGCCTCTTGAACTTATTCATACTAACATATGTGGACCTGTGAGGAAAAAGTCACCACGTGGTGAACAATACTATATCTTATTCATTGATGATTTCTCTAGAATGTGTTGGATTGGGCTTCTTAAACACAAAGATGAAGCATTTGAGAAATTTCAGACTTTCAAAGCACTAGTTGAAAATGAATTAGATCTAAAAATCAAGCGTCTTAGATCTGATCGAGGAGGAGAATATACCTCAAATGAATTCCTTGAATTTTGTGAAAAACATGGCATAAAAAGACATTTTTCTGTAGCTGGCACTCCACAACAAAATGGCGTAGCAGAAAGAATGAATAAAATAGTTCAACAAATGGCTAGAGCTATGCTTGATGATTCTGGAACACCTGACACTTTTTGGGGAGAAGCAGCACATACAGCGGTAAATATTCTTAACAAGGCACATGTTCGAGTAAATAGTGATAAAACTCCATATGAACTCTGGTATGGTAATCCTCCCACTGTGAAGCATTTTAGAGTTTTTGTATGTATATTTTATAAAAATAATGACAAAAATCACATGAACTGGTAGCAGATGAATTAATACTTTTGCTACTCCTCTAGAGTAGAGTATATAAATGTTACAAATAAAGACTTCAAATATTGTTGAATGTATTGTTGATGTTTATTGATGAATTTATGCAGCTCTGAAAAGAAAAAAACAACAATGAAGAATATAAGTATAGTGTCCTATCCTTCTACATCAAATAACAATGATATAGACAGTGAACCCAATCAAGAACCTGAAGATAATTTATCTGAAAAAGCTCCATCCAGATATGTTCAAAAGAATCATCCAGAATCTCAAATTTTGGGAGATAAGGGATCAGGTGTACAAACAAGAAGGACTCTTGTGGGATCTTCTAGCTATCTGGCATTTCTATCCACTATTGAGCCACACAATGTCAATCAAGATAGCAAAGATGAATTTTGGATTCAAGCCATGAATGAAGAGCTTGATCAAATTGAAAAGAATCACACTTGGGAATTAGTACCAAGACCTCATGACAAAAATTTCATTGGAACTAAATGGATATTCAAAAATAAGTTAAATGAGAATGGGGAGGTTATAAGAAATAAAGCTAGACTTGTTTGCAAGGGGTATGCTCAACAAGAAGGTATAGACTTTGAAGAAACTTTTTCTCCTGTAGCTAGACTTGAAGCCATAATAATGTTTCTTGCTTTTTCAAGCTTCCAACAGATAAAAGTTTATCAAATGGATGTTAAAACTGTGTTTCTCAATGGTGATCTAGAAGAAGAAGTTTATATAGAACAACCAGAAGGATTCATTTTGGGAAATGATGAAAAACTTGTTTGCGGACTTAAAAAGGCTCTATATGGTCTCAAACAAGCTCCAAGGGCATGGTATTATCACTTTCGATAAATACTCTGCATCAACAAGGATTTTCAAAGGGGTCTCATGGATAGCAACTTATAGCCAAAAACCCAAAAATGATAAAACTAATGATTGTGGTTGTATATGTTGATGATGATGGCTTTAAGCAATGCAGAGCCCAGGAGTCGTAAATTTGCTTCGATACATCACAATTGAAATGTCTTTGCTTGGGGAACTAACATTCTTTCTTGGCTTGCAAGTGCAACAAGTAACAGATGGCATATTCCTATCACAAGCAAAATACCTCAAGCAAATCCTGAAGAAGTATGGCATGGAAGATTGCAAACCTGTAAGTACACTAATGATAACCGGATGTAATCTCAGTTCTAGTGATGATTCCCCCACGGTGAATCAACCAGAATACAGATCTATGATAGGAAGTCTACTTTATCTCAATGGGACAAGACCAGACATTATGCATGCAGTTGGGATTGTTGGACAATTTCAAGCCAATCCAAAGGAGTCTCACCTTCAGGCCGTGAAAAGAATATTCAAATATCTACAAGGAACTCAAGATTTTCAATCATGTAACTATAACTTTTGATTCCTAATATTCACATGCATACATTGGTAACAATGGGTAAATGTTGGAGGATCGGAAAGCACCAGTGGTGGTACTTTATATAGCCCTGTTAGTATCTTTTGTTCAAGAAGAAGTAAGTCTATTGCTCATTCACAAAGCTATAAGTGAATATGTGGCTGCCGCATCATGTTGCACTCAAATTCTCTGGATGATGCAAACCTTACAAGACTTTCAAATCAAATGTTCACCTCCTATATCCATTATGTGTGATAACACAAGTGCCATCAGTATCTCAAAGAATCTTGTTATGCATTCCAAGACCAAGCACATTCCCATCAAATATCACTTCTTACGTGAACAAGTGCTTGAACAAAAGGTGAAGTTGGAGTATGTTCCTTCCAAAGAACAAGTTGCTGATATATTTACCAAACCTTTACCCAGGGAGGCATTCGAATATCTCAGAGAAAAGCTGGGAGTAGTCTCTGCCATGAAGAAGATTAGATCTGCTTAAAATTCAGAAAATTAAATTGGGTACGCTCTTGATTGAAGATGTTCAGGGTGCACAGGTTAAGGGGGAGCAGTTGTCATATGGAAAGGATGCAATCTGTCATTTTGAATATTATGTTTAATGATGCAGCATGATCTTAGGGGAAGCATGGTCTTGTCAGTGCAAAGGATCCTGATCAACCCTTTGCAATTGATGTCAAAGGGGGAGGAAAAGCAAATAAAGGGGCTTCTATAAGACAAACAGAGGAAGAATATTGCCATCAATGCCAAAGGGGGTGATTGTTGGAAATATTTTCATTGATGGCAAAGGCATTGGCAAAGATGTAATAGAGAAAAGAAAAGTTGCAGAGAAAAAAGGTAAAGATAGGAGCTGCTCCTAAACTATCAATTGGAAAAATACACAAAGAACAGATTGTTGATGGGCTGCAGCCAAGTATTGCAGAGAAGAATTAATGGGTGAAGTCTTTTTGCAGAAGGAATGAAGACATTCGTTGTTCTAGATTACGAAGGAGCAAAGTTTATTTTAAAGATAGTCATTTCGGGTTTTAAAGCCCTCAACAACCAATATGAAGGAAATTGAATAAAACAGCCAAAGACTTTAAATTTCTGAAAAGGGACGAAAAGTGGTCCCCTCCACTTTAGCGCAAATCGCAAGATCGCAAGTTTCGAAGTTTAAATGTCTTGTTGATGTGGATATTTGCGATATGCGATCATCGCGCCATCGCACGATTTCTGTTGGGTATGTGTTATATTCTTTCCACGACTAAGCATGCGCGAGGGGGTAAGAGGGGGGGCGATAGCCCCCCCTTTGTGCTAGGCGCAATGGGGGGGTCACAGGAGGGGTGGTAGCCCCCCCTGTCGGGGTCCGGGGCAACACCCCGGCAAAAATTTTTGGTCCTTAATTTCCGGCGGGTAGTCCGCGTCCATGGTTTTGTGCATGGATTTGCACATGGTATTGGGGTACGATGGTTTTCGGCCCCTGGTATTTTTGTAGATCCGGTCAAGGGAAATATGGTTATGTTCTAATCCAGGGTTTATGGATTGGGGTTTATGTATGCTTCGGCATGTATATATATGTGTGTTGTAACAGTAAAAGGAATATAATGAAAAATCAAGCTGGTCATCCCGATTTGGGATCCAGGGGAAAATCTCTTTGTTTATCTGTTTTATGTTTTATGCTCTCGCTATTGTTTATTTTATGTTCTAAGATTCGTGTGTAGATAATTTCTGTTCAGGGTTAAAACCTACAATTGCACCATCGCATATTACAAAGTGTTCCGCCATATGTTTGATCGCCAATTTGCAATGCGATCCCATCGCAGGTCACAAATGTTAACTTTGCGCACTTTTGTTTAATCGCGCCATTGCATATCGCACATCGCCGATGGCTAACTACGATGTGGGCCCGGGGTCAAAGAATGAAATCCATTTTTTTTGAAGATTGAAGTCCGGGTTAAAAGATTCATTGAAATTTGATTAAAAGTAATGTTACGGGGGCAGTATAAAGTTTTTAAAATAATAACCGGAGGAGTTTTGCAAATATAATTTATGTTGAGTGTGGGACCCTATTTCCCTTCGTATTATTGGTTCAATATACATTGTTGGGTTATGCTGTGATCCCAACCCTCAAGGAAAATATTGAATATTATTGAAGGGCCCGAAAGGTTATATGAATATATATTACTGCCGAGTCAGCGGCACTAAGAAAAGGAAAGGAATCACATGCAGAATAAACAGTGAAAGCGGATTCCAGTTTTCATCGCACCACTTTTGACGGGCAAGCCGTATTCAGGAGGTTGGCTCCGATTCCATAGAATAGGAGACACGCGTCCCTGTACGACTACACAAAACCTCTTGTCACTACGCGCCATCGTGCGTTATTATTCGACCCAGGATGCCCAGCAATATTGTTGTGCGCCATTCATCTAGAGGGAAGCCATCGGACGGTGGTCGTATAAGGAAGATGCACGAAGATTTGCGGATTTATTAACCATTGGGGTTATAGTTATAATATTATATGGCAGAGATAAAAGACTACCTTTGGGACGTTCGTGCATGGAAGAACGAAGGTTGGGGGTTCAATTTGGATTGGCTCGATTTTTAATACGCTGGATTACCTATTTTGACCCCATCCAGGAATACCATTAGCGGTTCATGGTTTTGATCCAAGGTTTAAATAAAAGCGAAAACTATATAAGGTGATGAGTATCATGAAGAACGGGGTGCGTGCGAAAGGGTTGATTAAAAAAAAAAAAAAAATGAATCTCTTTTAGAGATATCTGTATGAATAAACTCTGATATATCTGAATCTATGGCGCACCTGTGAGCATGATGATTGATCAAGATCTTTAGATCAAAAGATTATTAATTCCTGGTTCAATCAACTGAAAAAATCATGAAGAACGTATAAGGGTGTGAATGAATACTTCACTCTGAAGTATGTCTGTATGGAATGGGTAACAGATTGTTGAATTAAGGATGCACCACTGAAGAAAATAAATAAATCTGGTGGCCTACAAGGTATGTTGTATGAAAGCTGATGGATCTAGTATGAAAATTGATGAAACGTGGTCCATGGTGGTGCTGAGGGTTGAAACCTTCAGTGAGGGGGTTGTAGCTCCCTTCCAGTGGTAGTTGGTAAACGAGAGCAGGGGGTTGTAGCTCCCTTCCAGTGGTAGCTGGTAAACGACAGCAAGGGGTAGGAGCTCCCTTCCAGGAGAGGTTGGTAAATAGGAGCAAGGGGTCATAGCTCCCTTCCAGGAGAGGCTGGTAAACGAGAGAAGGTTGTGGCCTTCTGCAAGTGGGTGCCTGCGTGCTGGTATGAGTCTGCGCCAGTACATTGTTGTAAGATGTTTTCTTTATAATAAATATTGAAGACTAAGACGATGGCAGCGGTGGTTTTCTCCCATATTGGGTTTCCACCTTAAATCTTGGTGTTCATGTGTGTTTCTTATGTGTGATGATTTATTTTGTTCTTATTGCACATGTTTACTGCTTACTAAACATCTAATGAATGAATGATGTACTGATCTAAGTAAAGAATTATCTGCATAATGAGATCTATGGTAATACGCAAGTTTCATTAAGGATATCCGCGTGTATACGTGACTTGGGTTCAGTAAAGTAGCGTATGGGTTTTAGAGAAAGAAAAAGAAAAAAGTTTTCAGTCTGCACTAAATACTGATTCAGCCCCCCTCTCAGTATTTTTCCCAAAAAATTTGTGGTTCCTTCCAAATCATACTCGAGCCTAAGTCAATTTGAATCCTTATCTGGATATGGACAAACTAGTTTTGTTGTGCTAGCTTCCTCATTAGTATTAAAAGAAAAGTGTGCTTAAGGATCGTCTCAAATAACAAGTTATAAGAGGGTTTATGTGTAAATTTTTTGTGTATTTTATGAGAAATTAATTAATTTAATTAGCTCACATGAAAAAAAATAAAATTGTAGAGAAATAATACACAACAAACACATTACATAGAGCTGATAAGGGATTTTGACCCTCCTGGGCTACATCTCCTTGGACCTGCTTCAATGGTTCGACCCTCTTTGGATTAATGGTACATTCTCTAATTACATGCACCTACAATGTTCCAAAGGATTCTAAACCTACTCCAATGGATTCATAAGACCTAAAAACCCCTAAGTAGCCTCTTCTGGCTCTGCAAATGGTCTTCACGTGAACTAGACATGGCCTCCTCTCCTGGTGGCCCTAGGCATCTTTAATATTCAAAGTGGAAAAATCACTTACATAAGTGCTCCTATGCCTTTTCAACCTGAACTGTCATGCTGAGAGCATCCAAATCATCTAGGATTGTCTCTTTCTGAGTGAAAAATGGTCGAATTTTGCGAAATTTTTGGCTCATTCAATTTTGGCCTAGGAAACTCCTCCGAAACTGCAGAGAACTCTATTTAATCCCGCTAATTTTGGAGTTGCACTGAAAATGGTGGACTCTGAAAACTATGCCACTAAGATAAGCGCAGTTTAATTATCTATAAGCATATATTAATTAGTTGATAAGTATGGTTTAGCACTAAACACATGTTTAGTTTGGAGTCTCTCACTATGGTTACAGCACAAAGGTCATATGTATGAGGGGGCTAGCTCGCGGCTCCGCCCAACTGCACATTGGTATTAACATTAATAAAATCTGTGCACATATATTGTTAAGGCACATGGTGCAGTCTATTGGTATGATGTTGTTTTTTCTTGGGGGAGGTCATGGGGTCGACCCCGATCTCCACCCGTCCTTCAATAAATTTTGCCAACATACAATATAATATATGTTTCTACCTTTGAATTCATTTAAAATTCGACCTTTTTTTGGCTCAAAAAGAGTCAATTCTAGATGATTTGGATGCTCTGAGCATGATGGTGCAGGTTGCAGATGTAGAGGAGCACTTTTGTAAGGGATTTTTCCACTTTGAAGATTAAATATGCCTAGGGCCACCAGGAGAGGAGGCCATGTCTAGTTCACCTGAAGACAATTTGCAAAGCCAAAAGAGGCTACTTAGGGGTTTTTGGGTCTTCTTAATCAATTGGAGTAGGTTGGGAATCCATTGGAACATTTTAGGTGCATGTAATCAGAGAATTCACCATTAATCCAAGGAGAGCATGTTGATAATTTGGAGGGCTAGTGATTAATTCAAATTCTCTTCTTGATAATTTCTTGTGAGCTTACCTGATTTACTTATGTCTTCTCTTTCTTATCTTATTTAGTATTTCATCAATTCAATTATCAAAATACACAAGACACGAAATTAGGCTCCTAGAGCTAGGGAAAAACCTCTCCCTTTTGGAGAGCAAAACCCGCAAAGAATTCTTCTTATAGATCTTCAAATGACAAGTACCATGACCAAGACTCAAACCCTTGACCTAGAGATACTTCCAAGGCCTTGTAAACACTTATTTGTATATTCAAAATGCTGATCCTTCTCCAATGCAATAGCTTGCACTGACCTGCACCGACACTAGATAAATCAGTCTCTATATTTTTTGATTCATTCTTGGTTACCCAACCTCTTCTTCGTTTATTCATATATTGAAGACAAGGTCACTTGAGACCTTATAATTTACTTTTCACATCCATGAAACAATATTCCTTTTAGACATATTAATTTATTTAACATAATATATATAGGAAAGTAAATCACATATTTACCTTCCTTTTATTCTTTCGTTGTAATTCAGATATAGCCCTTAAACTCTGCATCAAACCAAACTTCAGTATTTTAACTTTGCATCATTTGAATAGCTTCCTGTAGAGTTGTCTATATATATCATACCTTTTAGAGTGTATATTACTATGGATAAGCCACAAACCCTTCTATGTGTTTAGTCACAGGATTGACCGCACTTTTTCCGTAGCTTCTTGTCATTAATATACATTCACTGTATCCAAATAATACGCAGAATAGTTCCACGCCTTACACCTTGAACACTGCCTTTAACTCGTAATTATAATAGACTTGTTCACATTTTAAACATCACAGATGTATTTGCAATTCCTCTTTGTATTAATCCCGCACTTATTCCTTATCTGAAGTCCACAAAAAAATTATTTTTTCACTTCTGAGAAATTTGCATTCATATAACATATGAAGTTTGCTTCTGTAATATCCTCTTGAATCCACAATAGTCATCCACTGAAATGGTCTGTAGATCCTTGTTCTCAAATGGCCGCAGATTAGGTTATATATATAGTGCATATGTTCCTTTCTTTAAGCCGACCACATAGTAGTCATTTAGGCTGACATGTAGGCTAGCTTGTAGGCCGACTTTAGCCACCTTAATCACATAATTTCCAGCGTTCAAAAGAGAGTTGTTTTGGGGGTTGTTGGAGCCTTTCTTCAACTAAATTCATGACAATTTCTTGGAGATTTTAATGGTGACAATATTCTTCACATACATGACTCTAATTATACTTATAAACATAAGACAAACCCTAAATGGACATCAAGAAGAAGTCCATTAACCGAAGATAAAATATTTTTCATGAAACCCTTGAAGCAAGTGCAAAAATATACATTTTATTATCTTTGTCTTCTTCTTTACGTAAAATACATAATTACATAGGTAATATGAAGACCGACCTAGTTACACTTTTTAACAGTCCCTCTTAACTAGGGAGGTATTCATACAGGTACATGGTCACTTTCAAACTGAAGAATCTCATAAGAAGAATTGGATTGTATAACATCATATCAACCAGCATTGTCATAGTGCAAGGCCTTGACTAACAACCCCATCTCTCAATGATACAATGGGCTACAATGCTGGCGAGACACATGAATAATAGACACCATAATAATTATCTCTCCAAGGTGCATACCCCACCTAGGTTTTCTTCGATTATTTCCTTCTTGGACTATTCTTCTATTAGGTAGCCAGCCCTCAAATAATATCAGTCCACGACTACACTTATATTTAATTCCCTATCTCATTATCAAAGAGTATTGAATGCTAGATGATTATCCAATATTTCATTCTGTCTTCGAAGAGAAGACCAAAATTATGTGTTTATCCATTCTCTTCACATGGCCTTCACTAAGACTTATGACTGTTAGTCCTGGTATAGTGCATGACACATGTAATAGAGAATCACATATGTCACTCCCTCTCAAAACAAGAAGGACATATTTCAATTTTCTTCCAAGTAATAAACTTACCACCAGGCTCCCTCTCAACCAAGGTCCTGTAGCAGAAATCCTGCTACTCATGAACAATTCTTCCCCTTAATGTCATGGATTTTGATGTTGAGGAATCTTCAACTTTTGGTTTCATAGGGCACAAATCATCCATCACTTTCAGTCACAAGTCATGTCCATTATCAAAAAATGATTCATCAGTCCTTCTCATCTAGTCCACCATTATGCCATGATGCTTTTCTTCAAATCATCTCCAAGGATCATTCATATTTTCTCATGATTAGTAGCCCTACACAAATTCATCCAGATAAACATATACTTATGAACTTTTAAAACAAAATTTACCTCAGTGATCATCTTTCACCATGACATCTTCGTATAGGGATCGAATTCCTTTATTTAGTTTGACACATCTCCTAACGATATGTTTTGTCAAGGGTCTTCTTATTTACCAGACTTATGTTGGATCATATCCTCCCAGGAGATCTCCTAGTCACATCTTTTTGGCTTCTAGATGATAATTGCCTCTTCACATGGTTGCATTTCATGATCTCTTCCTTTCTACACATTCTCCATTCACAAGAACTTACAAATTCTCTATTTTCTCGTTAACATACAACAACATCATATTCCATGAGGACATATTATATTGATTTCATCTGTCAGTGCACTGAGAGATACTCCTCCATATATCATACTTATAAATATATAATTCCATTACCTACTACCATATGACATGACTTCCCAGCATCCAGTGTCAGCATATAAATATATACATACCTCGTACCTTTTTTTTCTCTCTTGAGTCATCCTATAGAAATTTCTCTATAATGAAGAGCTTCATTCCCTCGGCCTTCTCCATCAGTCTATCATCACATCCCAAAAATATTTTTCCATGATGACCCTTTCTCTTGATGACTGCTTTCCATTAGTAATATTATCATAGAGGTTTTCCTAGAGCTGATTCACCAGGAGCTCCTACCATGCTTCAATCAGGATTCGACATTGCTTCTTATCATACAACTAATAGGAATCACCTAAAGGAGAATATGATCTCAATAGTAGTGGAGATCCCTCCCTTATTCTTTCTTAGATTTCTTTGCATCATGTTCTTTCCTCATTTTAGAGACATGGGCTTCTTCTATATTTCTCTTGTCCTTTTTCAAATTAAGGACAATTTATATTATAATGCCCAAGTTCATTATATACAAAGCATCATGTTTCGTCCATATTTGTTATTTTAATATGAGCACCAAAACTTGCTGAATCTTCCTTTCTTCATGGAAATGGCTGCAACGCCTTTGATTCCCTTCACTTGATCCTATAACAACTTTGTCTTTCAATCTTGTTTCCTCTATTTTACATGGAGACCCTAAATTGTGGAATGGTGTGGCTTCTGTCTTCCCGTATAATCCTAAAGTGAAGTTGCCCCATTCTTTTGGTAGAGCATTCATCACCACTATAGTTATCTCAAAGTCAAACATTACTTCTCCGAGTTCTTGGAGTTGATCAGAGAGATTGCTTCTCCTGCAGTACTCACAGAGAATAGCTCCACCAATTTCCCATATATTCCTTTTTATGATTCTAGATTTGGTACATCGGAGATGATAGAGCCTTTTATGGATTCTGTAAGAATCCTTTGGGCTCTTATATCTCCCTTCATGAATTTGGCATGAATTCATTGTCCTTGTCTTCTATGGAGGAAATTTTGAAACCCTAACCAGTTTGTTTCTTTCTTCGCAAAGAAGACGTATTAATAGATTCATATGAAGTCATAGATATACTTACTTGAGTAGATGTGTTTCTTCTTGTATCAACTTTATTTTTGAATATGATGGCATGAACTCCATTTTATATTGATTTCAAAGTAGTTGATATTGAATCCTCATTGTGTGGATTCTTTGAAAGTATTCTTGAGATGGATTGAGAGTTTCCTTGCAAACTGATTTGATTTTTCAATGTAGACTTTGAATTTTTCTTTGATGTTTTCCACAGATCTGAATTTGATCCTTGAGTGTCTTCTTGTCTAATAGACCTTTGTCTTTATCACCTTAGCTCTGAAACCATGTTGAGAATTTGGAGGGCTAGTGATTAATTCAAAGTCTCTTCTTGATAATTTCTTGTGAGCTTACTTGAGTTACTTATGTATTCTCTTTGTTATATATTATTTAGTCTTTCATAAAGTCAATTATCAAAATACACAAGACATGAAATTATGCTCCCAGAGACAGGGAAAAACCTCTCCCTCTTTGAGAGGAAAACCTGCAATGAATTCTTCTTATAGATATTCTAATGACAAGTACCATGACCAAGACTCAGACCCTTGACCTAGAGATGCTTCCAAGACCTTGTCAAAACTTCTTTGTATATTCACAATGCTAATCCTTCTTCACTGCAATATCTTACACTGACCTACACTGACACTAGAGAACTCAATCTCTATCTTTCTTGATTCATCCTTGATTACCCAACCTCTTCTTTTTTTATTCAGATATTGAAGACAATGTCACTCGAGACCTTATAATTTACTTTTCACATCCATGAAAGAATATTCCTTCGAGAAATATTAATTTATTTTACATAATATAGATAGGAAGGTAAATCACAGATTTACCTTCCTTCTATTCTTGCACTGTAATTCAGATATAGCCTTTAAACTCAGCATCAAACCAAACTTCAGTCTTTTAACTTTGCATCATATGAATATCTTCCTGTAGACTTATTTTTATATCTTAGACCTTTCAGAGTGTATATTACTACAGATAAGCCACAACCCTTTCTACGTGTTTAGTCACAGGATTGACCGCACTTTGTCCGCAACTTCTTCTCATTAATACGCATTCACTATATCCAAATAATATGCAGAATAGATCTGCACCTTACACCTTGAACATTGCCTTTAATTTTCATTTATAATAGACTTGTTCACATTGTAAACATCATAGATGTATTCACAATTCATCTTTATATTAAGCCCACACTTATTTCTGATTTGAAGTCTACAAAAAAATATTTTTTCACTTATGATAAATCTGCATTCATATAACTTATGAAGTCTACTTCTGTTTATCTTCTTGATTCCGCAATAGTCATCCACAGAAATGGTTCATAGATATTTGTTCTCAAATGGGAGCAGATTAGGTTACATATATAGTGCATACGTTCCTTTCTTTAGGCTGACCACATAGTATTCATTTAGGTTGACATGTAGGCTGGCTTGTAGGCCGACTTTAGCCACCTTTATCACATAATTTCCAGTCTTTGAAAGAGAGTTTTTTTTAGGGCTGTTGGAGCATTTCTTCAACAAATTTCATGACAAGGTCTTGTAGATTTTAATGGTGACAGTATTCTTCACATAAATGATTCTAATTGTACTTATAAACAGAAGACAAACTCTAAGTGGACATCAAGAATAAGTCCATTAACCTAAGATAAAATCTTTCTCACGAAACCCATGAAGCAAGTGCAAAAAATTTACATTTTATTATCTTTGTCTTTTTCTTTACATAAAATAGATAATTACATATTGATTATGAATACCGACCTAGTTACACTTTTCAACAAGGCCAAGCCATTGAAGCAAGTCCAATGAGATGTAGCCCAGGAGGGGTGAACTCCTACATCAAAATGTTGTGTTAATGGATCATTTGATGGTTTGATGTGCATTTTGTTGTTGATGTTTAATAATTTTTTTAATTCTAGAATGCTCATGAATTTAACATAAAACTTAACACAATTACCTGTTTAACCCTTAAAAACACCATAAGGAAACCTATGCACATGAAGCAAATGATCATAAATTATTTATAAATCTAAAAATGAAATTAGCACAAAAAAACTAACATTCAGATTCAGATCAAATCCATATTCTCATTCATGGAGAAAACATGTAACTCTGATCTTCAAATTCAAACCTCCTACAATGACAACTTCAAATTCTCTTCTCTAATGTGAATCTAGCTATGATACCATGTAGAAATTAATGTGTAGATCCTAAACTACTAATGAAATTTTCTAAATCACAAGACTAGAATATAATCTACCAATCTGTGGAAGTAAATTCTCCATCAAGAACACAAATAATTAACATGTATCAATATTCAACATACATACACAAAGATTTATCTAGCATAAATAAAATGCTCAAAACCCCTTACTATTTTTATTGCATTGATCAAATAATCTGGATTAACACCATATGCTCTGCTCAAACTTGATCTCAATATGGACCTGTATCTTCTATCATCTTCCTAAATGACTAAATTTGGCCAATACTTAGCCAAAATTTCCATCCTTCAAGACCCTATTTCCTTGTATTGTTCCTCAAGGAATTATCCCCCTATTATTTCAGAAATCTCTGAATCTAGATTTCCCAATTCCTTTAGGTCCTTCTTTGACTGCATGCTTGACTTGTAAAACTTGGAATAGTTTACAAGTGATAGTACACTTCCCTTAAACTCCAATATCAAATGGGTAACTCGAACTATGTGCATGCATGAGTTAATTTAGGTTGATTGATCATTCAATTGGTTAAACAGTAAAGTTACACTCCACTACTAGAACTTCCACTAGTTCCTGCAACAATTGGAACTAGTTTAACTGACCATAACTCAATTTAACTTAATTAAATTCTTACAACTGAAATTAACTCAACCTAGGCAAACAAAAATTACGAATCACTATATAGAACTCAACTTCATTCCCACAAATCAAATTAACTAAGCTAAATAAGTGAAAAGAACTATATTACTTAACTCATTCAAGTTCTCTGTTGATGAGGAATTTCGAATCTCTCGTAATTTAATTAATGGAAAATTAAATTAGGAATTCCTTGTTGCATTTTTAATAGTTTGTGGTTGAATAAATTAATTTATCTTTAAAGGAAATAAGTGGCATTCATTGTTTATAGTATGAATATTCATAAAATATGAATCATTGAGCATTAAGAAAGTTGTAGCTTGCAAAATTGGGGGTTGGTGCGCCTTCTAGTGGTTGATGGTAAATAGGTTGAGTTGTAGATCCATTCAATTGTATTTGATAAATTAGGGAGTTGTAGCTTCCTGCTAGTTGTAGCCAAAGAATTTTAACAACAAATTGTAGCTTTCCTTGAATTGAAGAGTCATTTTGAAGAAGTTATTTGTTCTTTGTGTGTTCCATTGATTGTTGAAATCATTGTTTTGTCATGCTTATTGTTGAAAGTACTCTTTGATGTCATATTGTTCTTACACAAAAGGAAAGGAAAGTTTTAAATTCGTGAAATTCCTACAATATTGATTCACCTCACCCCCCCACCCCCCCTCCCCCCCCAGTGTTGTCCTGGTTTCCAACACCCACTTATGTGGGCCCATTATTTTTTCCTTGAGCTTCTGCATCATGTCAACAAAAATATCAGTTGTAGGCCCAATATTCTCATATAAATCAATATATGTGCCTAGAGAGTGCAAAACAATATGTAAGCTTCTTTGAATTTCCATAGGGATTTCTAACCGTCAAAGATCAGCCCACAAATTTTCATCGTGATTTATACGTTTTTTAACTGTCAACTTTTCCATTTCAGACTCCTAAGGAAGCTCATCAAATACATATGATGGATAAGTAGTTGTCAGAATATAATCCTCCTCTTGTGCAAATTACACCCTTAGTTCACCAACATCATCATCTCTAAGATTATCTTCACCCCCTATTCACATAAAATTAACAAATAATCATGTATTATATGGCTAGTAAAGCCATAGAAAAATTGACTTACATAATCACAATCACAAATAAATTAAAGGCATTTACTTATCAAAAAATAAATTATAGTTATTTACCTCTCAAAACTTGCTCATCAAATGGATTTTCAACATTTGGAGTAGTTTTTGATAAGGGAGAACCCATGTTTTATTTTTTATTCCCTTGTGTGGATGGGAATGAAATGATCGTTGATGAGGAATCAATGGTTGTCTACTCTCACGAGATCAGCTAATGACAAATGCATCTAAAAAGCAAGGAATAATACACAACGGTGTGTGTGTGTGTGTGTGTTTTATATGAAACTACATGCACATAAACTCTACATACCACGATGTTGATGCAACATATGAGAATTTATAAATTCATCTAATGATCTCCTGATAAGTGGGTGTCTCATTAGATATCCTTAGTCGACTATAAGATCTTGATTTACTAGATAGGTTGGATTGTTTATGCCTTCAAAGAATGAGGTGATTGCTCATCTAAAGGCTCCCTTTCCATTATATATATATATATATATATATATATATAGAGAGAGAGAGAGAGAGAGAGAGAGAGAGAGAGAGAGATTACTTAAAATAATTTTAAATTACAAAATATATACATAAAAACCCAATTCATATTCCAAAAGATAAAACTATGTATTGAAATACCAATCTCACAATATATATGATCAAACTTGATAAAATGAAATAAAATTATAACTTTTCATTATTTAACTGTAATATGTATTTTCCTATATTTGAAAAACTTTACACTATTTTCCAATATTACTGTTAACATTAATGATATGAAAAAATAGAGGGAATCTTAATGCTTATGTGGTCAAAATTTATCTAAATATTTATGTCAAACTCAATAGTACATGAGTGTTTTTATACAGACATAAAGAACATGTTAATCATATGTGAGTAATGTGTCTAGGATATATAATTGAAATATGTGTTTTTAACACGGGGGCTTCACTGATGAAGCTATGACATGTAGCGTGCGTTCGTGGCATATTAAACAATACCCTTAATTTGATTACATATTGGAAAATACCTTTGAAAATCTCATTATTTAACCCCCTACCAATACGAACCAATACACCTTTCCAATTTAAAAAGCCCACTCCTTAAGACTAGATATTGTAGGTATGCATTTTTTCATTAACATTTTGTATACCCCTTTATATTTTTTCATTAACTTTGAGCTCCATTTTTTATACTTTCCAATATTAAAACCCTTTACCCCCTATATATCCCCCAATATATAATTCCATTTTCCCCTCCAAAATGTATCCCCAATATGAACCCACGTGGTATGATATTGCTCCCAGTGAATCCTTGTGGTTTTTAACCATTCCAATAGATATAAAATTGGAATATATATCTTTCAACCATTCCAACAACCCATTCAACATCTTCCATGATTTGTTTGATTAGAATTTCCTATAGAAGATTAGTCTCCATTATCAACATTGGTTTTCAATGCCAATGCTTTTACTGCAGTACGCTATAACCACATCTTTTAATTATATAAATTTTCCAATATCATTTATATACACATGTGTATATATATATGTGTGTTAGAATGTGCATACAAATACATATATATGTGTATGTGCATATGTATAAAACATTGAAATTATGCCATCTATAGAAATATGTAACTAGACATGGTAGATTATAAATGCTAGATGCCACCACCAATGAAATTAGATATCCGCCAATCAAAAGAGATACTCGTGGTTGGAATGTCATGTTTAATTTCTAGAGAAAGATTAGAGAAATTTGATATTTTTGGTTGAAGTCTCGTGTCTAGTTGGTAGAGCAAGATTACATATGCATGTCCATCACCAATGAAAATAGATACCTATGGTTGGAGTCTCATGTCTAGCTGGTAGATAAATGTAGCCTTTATTATCATCACGACAACACTTAGTTCCCATACCTAAAAGAATTATGTTTTAATATAACAACCAAAAACAAATATTTAGCTGATGTGGTTAAATTCTTAACCTTAACACAAGACTATATTACTCTTGTAGATATTATCTAATTTAATTATGTAGATACATGGAAAAGTAGAACTCCCTATTGTAAAATCATAGGACTCACAACGATAATGTTTGGATTGATTCTTTGTTCTTTTTTTAAACTCGCAACTACACAATTAACATTCGACTCATTAGGATTTTTTTTTTTATGGCCAAGGATACAGAGTTCATTTCAAACATAAAATAATAGGGCTCAGAAGGATAATGTTTTGATTTATTGTTCTTTTTTTTAAAGCCACAACTACACAAATAGCATTTGATTGATTGGTATTTTTTTATAGCCAAGGCTACAAAGTTCATTTTGACTAATTGTTCATTTTTTACAAATTGTTCATTCATTTTTTATTGACTTAAGGTGTTATTTTCGATGGGTTGGGATAACTGGTAGAAAAATCAGGAAATTTAAATATAGAAATATGATTTTCTAAGTGGGCCATCTTAAGCTCTCATCTAGAACATGCTATCCCAATTTTTACATTTGTAAAACTGGAATAGGAGAGACTAGGCATACCCTTGATGTTTGGCTTCAATTGTTTTATGGGATTTTGGATGAGGAGACTGGAAAGATTAAAAATAAATAAAGCATAGTGGGGATGGCGATGTCCGATAACCTTTCTAGATAAAAAACGATGACCCTATAGAACCTGGATTTTAGGTGGCAAAAAGGAAGGCCACACAAATAGGTTCTCCCCAAGCTCAACTAATGAGGCCCAATTTAGATTAAAATTTGAATGAATACGAATTTCTATTTGTTGAAGATGACAGATGTCATCAACCTTTTTCCAATCCCTAATCTCCTTGTCATTGACCACCAATTAATGTAACTCAGTTATTCCTATATGTCCTTAAGATTCATGTAACTTACGCTTGTATATTTCTGTTTGTTTATATATATCTTTAGGAAGTAAAGATAAACATTTCTTGAATAAAAAATCATTACAATATATTATGAATGAAGTATGTAAGTAAAAATAAGTTTACATTTATTAAATTTAGTATAACTAAACACTCCAAAAATAAGAAAATACAAATGCATCAAAAATATTCACTAAGTTCCAACCAATTAAAAATTTTATTAAAAAATCAACCAATTAAAAGTTTTAATGAAAAATCAGCATACTAATTTAATTATAATTTTAAAAATATAAAAGAATGCAGTACCCTAAAATACTTTTCTAAGTTTAACAATTATAGTACACATTTTTCAAAATTTCCACAAAATTATATCGAAATGGTAAAAAAAAAATACTCAGAAAGAAAAAGTATCCACCATTAGAGAACATTGTTATTTAGAGAACATTGTTATTCACTGTGAACATCTGACCTCTTGCAACAACCTTTGGATATTGACTTTTACCCGAATGTATATAATCCTTTGAAAAAATATCAATCTTGAATGACAACTTGAAGGCATTGGGAGATGATGGATTGAAGAAACCACACACTGGCTTGCCTTCTGTCACGCCCACTAGCTCATTTTACATAGGAGAACCATCATGCCCCTCTTATCCTATAGGGCTTTGTCATGCCACCTCAATGGTAAGGTCAGTGCATAAATGCTGGACCAAATACTATCTTGAAGGTGAGTGCAAAAATAATGGGGATCTCCTTTGTTGGTCAATCTCATAGAGCTAAAAGACTAGAAAAATGATTTTCCTACCCCTTAAGCATAAGGAGAACTTCCAAATTAGAGAAAATTAGCTACGCTTTACACATCCCATACTCTTTCAGACCTCATACCAAAGGAATCTTCCTCTCACCACTACTTACTAGGAACATGTGTCTCGTGAAATGCCATTATGCACAGGCTTGACTTAGTTATTTGTAGTTTGGAAGGACGACCATCATAAGCCCGAAGAGTTATTATTGATGGAACTAGCTCTAGTGATCCTAACTTCTTACAAAAATTAGTGAAAATAATACACATTAATGCACCTTAATCAATGGCGATCATCCTATCATTTTAATGGAGCATCTCTACTTGTTGAAATTATATATCTATTTTTGTATTTTGTGTATGATTCTTAAGTATCCACACGTTTTGGGATTCAACCCTATGTAGACTTAGTTTCTAACCAATTAAAAAAAACTCTCATAAACTATAATCTGTTTGCAAGATACTAATTATAAGAAAAAAAATTCCAATGTGAATGAAATCTAACATATTGATCCTAAACTAGTGTAGAGAGTTGATTATGAAATTGTTGGTTAAGGAATTTATACATTTTGCAATGAAACGTAGTGAACTTACCTTGCAACACCAAATCCTTGCATCGTCCCCAAGGTTCTCAGCATTCTCAGTAGCAGCGGTGTCCTTAACAACATCAACAGTGTCCTCCACGTTGTCAACGTCCAAGTTACAGTTAAAATTTAAAAAATTGGCCGCCAACAATGCATTTGGTAGAAAACCTTTCGACCGAAAAAATAATTGCCCAAAAAATCATTCTCATTCTCCAGCAACTCACCCGATGCATGAACGTCAAGGTTGTCTGATAAAGTAGCATCGAAAATGTTTTTTATTATATATATATATATATATATATATATATATATATATATATATATATAATATAATATTTTTTTCAATTATTTATTAGGAAATTCAATTTCTCATGTAATTTTTTTAATTCTATAATGATTAGTGAGACTCTAGAAACATTATCATTAAATAAATATTATGGATTAGGTTAGTAAAAATTAAAAAGTAGTTGTACTTTTTCTTTTTCCAAATTAGTTACTAAAATAATTTGTTCTTATCCACTTCATATGGATCTTGATCCTAATTTAGATTTAGAATATTTTTTATTAATTACTATATCGATAGAATGACTTCTATTAATTAGTATGTGGAGAACTATAGAGGGATTTGAAGTATGAGTGTAAGAGTAAGAGATAACTAATTCATTCCAAGGACAAAAACTATCTTGTTGTAATATATTTTTCAAGATATGATAATATTTTGGTTTTGGTGAAATATTGTAAATAAATTTACAGGAAACGCATTGAATATTTGAATTGATGCATATTCCAAGTAACCATTAGCTTCTCTTTCATTATTCTGTAAAAATTGTGTGTGAGTGATAATATTGTTGCATGCATAGAATAAATTCAATAACTTCTAGTGTGGTTATTCTATGATTGTCAATTCAGTGTTATATAATGGAAAATTAAATATTAGACTAGACTATGGTGAAGTATTCTAGTCATTTGAAAATTCTGCTAAGAATTGTTGAGGAAATAGAATGAATAGTTATATTATTCTCAAATAAGATTGCAATCCCATTGGATGAATGTGTAAATTTTGGTATTTAACACAAATTGTTTCCTGAAGAATAATTTGATAGAGCTTTGCCATCAATTTGGTATCAGAGCAACAACAATAGTTGTTCTGAAATGGTAGATCGACGAGGAGTAGCAAGAGGGGAAGCTTGGGGAGCACGAGCCGGAATACCTACAACAAATGTGGTTTTACATGTAGAATTGTGGGGACTTCATGAGAGGATGGAAACCACGGAAGATGCACAAAAAAGAGGAACTGACGTGGTAGATGTGAGTGATGTTGAAGAAGAGGCTTCTAGTGAGGAAGAAGCAGAGGACACAGTAGAGGAGAAAATTTTGAAGATGTTTTCCAAGACGTATGTCGGGCAAAAAATGGAAGTACCATTATATGAATGTAACTTGAATGTTGATGAGCTAATTTATTGGATACATGCATTAGATAAATAATTTTATTATGAGGATGTTGAAAAGGATAAGTAAGTCAAGAATGTTGTGAATAGACTTAAAGGACATGCATCGCTATGGTGGGATGAGGTACAAGTTGAACTAAGGAGGAAAGGAAAAGTTAAAATTTAATATTGAGATAGGATGGTGGCGAAACTTAAAGGTAATTTTTTACCTAGGGATTATCATATTAATATTTTTAAGCAATTGTATAACCTTAAACAAAGGAACATGATTGTTAAAGAATACACTAAGGAATTTTAAAATTAACCATTAAGGTGGGAAATGTAAGATATAATTGTTATAGGTCATGTTGTCGCATCTGATCAATAGGCCTTCAAACAGGATCATTCACATATTTTAACACTTTGTCATCCTCCCTACACAAATCCCTAAGCATGACTCTCTCAAAACCCTAAATTTCTACCTGAAACTGCTTCATTTTAGTGATTTTTAGGTCCAACACAACCTGTGCCCCTTTAGAGACCAACGTTCACTTGCAGGTTGACCCTCTTTGGACCTGTGTTGATCACCATTAGGTTTCCCCTTGATGGGGGTGTGCTGATTCTAGAAATTTGTGAAAAAAAAGAAAAAAAAAATCTCGAAGCTTCCTCTTCCAAAATATTCCAAGAGTTGTTATAATTATTTACCTTGGATGAAATTATCGAATATTATCCTATCCTACATTGGAGATTTCACCCCTTATCCCTTAAGCTCATCCTCCCATAAAGATTATATCTCAAGCCTAGATTGGTAAAAGGATAAGAAATCTTAACCTACCATCATCTTCTATATATTTGTGTCCATCCATAAGCTAGGGGTTGGATTTTGGAGATAGATTCTACCCTCATGCCCTTACTATGAGATTCATTGTTCTATGCATTAGGGTGACATAGAGGTACACTTTGTGGCAAGGAAGGACAAGTCAACTTGGAGGAGCTCTTCTACAAGATCAACTCCTATATTTGGTTGTAACTCTCTCCATTTCTATAAATAAAAAGAGTTCATTTTTTTCCTATATATGATGTTATTGTTTCATGTATTTCATTCTATGTTGATCCATTGAATAAAGTGATTAGATGATGCTACATAGATGGTGTAGATCGTTGGCTTGTGTTATTTGATTTTTCTGGTTCTAATTATAGCGATCAGAGCTAGGATTGGAGAATACAAGTCAAAAGAGGAGAGTAACATATGAAATATTCTAGGAAGGTTTCATCCCATCATCTATTTACTTTAAGAAAAGCATTAGCTTCTTTTCTTTCTATTGTTATAGACTAGGCCATCAAATCTAGGGAAGATACTTTTTTCCGCAGTCGTAGATTTCACATAACAAATTGACGATTCCACTAGGGAAAAATGTATTCCCTTGTTGGTTTCCTTGTCCTTATTGCTTGTTCTACCTCTTCTTCATACCTTCAATTTCTTATTCATTTAAGAACAGACATAGGAATACCCTTTCATTAAATTTAAAATGAAATTTTTCTGTTGAAACCTTTCATCCCCTGATAAATTCTCCCTCTGGTCTAGAGACAAAGCGTTGCAATGCTCCCTATCCTTCTCTATGCTTGCATTGCATAGAAATGGTGCCCATCCAACACCTGGGTTGACCCCTATTCATGCACAAAATTTATTTATTTTATATTTTCTCTTTGTCCAGCTTTGTTCCAGCTACTCTTCCTTGAGTCTTTGAGTGTCAGAAGCCTCCATTTGGTTATCTTTTTTTTTTAGTGCCTTTGATAAGGCTTTCTTTATATTTTCCTTTTTTCTTATCATTAGGTCATTAGAAAAATAATTTGTTTGATCATTGAGTGCCTGAATGAATCAATGTTTCAGTCATCATTCTGAAAATTTTTCTTTTATCAGTGATTGGACATGCATCTTATTTTTCATCACAATTGAAAATTAAGGGAAATTGAAAAGAAAAATCTCTTTGCATTGGCATATAGGGTTTTTTGTGTGCATCAACATTGGAACAATTGCATTAAAGGGGAATTTCGCTTATCATATTATTTTCTGCATTTTTTATACTACATACACTTTGTCTCTTCCCTCATTTAGATAGATTTTCATTGAAAGTGAAGAATTTCATTTCTTCATGTTAGCTTGCATTTTAGGGAATTCATGTGAAACTCACGGTGAGCCCTCAAACTAAACTAATAAACATTAAAATTTAATAAATCAATAGTAAGGAGCATTTGTAACATAAACACAAACATTTAGAAGTCTAGGCAAGAGACGTGTTCTGACGTCGTTAAACGTAGGATTTGTCATTGTTTTCGAACATTTTATCCCAGGGGAAATATCTCGTTCCACGTACATAAGTGTATCAGATCGTTCTTCGCGTACCTTCGGGTATATTGGATGGAGCTCCATGCATGATAATTATATGGGAACGATCTCATCGAACAGTTATGCATTAGACAACACTTCTACGGACTACACTTCCATGTATTATCGAGTATATTTTGGAAGTCCACCATAGGTTTTTATCCTCACCATATGTAGCTGAGTCAGTCTCCTTCTATACCATGATACACCGAATACAACATTCAGGGATATTTCATGCACGTGTGTTAATTCCTTAGTTTTCCAAGGTGTATATTGTAGTTCACAGTTACTTGGTAAACCTTTATGCCTATTTTTACCCCTTTTTTATTTAATTTTTTTGTTAATTGTTAAAAAAATTTAATCCAATGTGGAAGAAAAAACACCTACCCTTCGTCGCTTGTGTAGAATGAAAAATAAGCCACCTCTTTCACCAGAGGAAACTCCTAGCCGTCGTTCGAATCATAAGAAAATGAAAAATACTGACTCATGAAGTTCGAGAAATACTTTTGGTCTGCCTCCTGAAATTGATACAACATAATCATCCTTCCCTTTGAGTATTGAGCCTAATATTACATCTTCTCTTGTCTATGATTATTACACAATCAAAATATATGTACCTAAATGGTTATTTCCTAAGGCTATTGAGCCTGACTTTATTGAATTAGACACCTTATTTCCCAATTTTATTCGACCTGAAGTACCTCATCCATATTCACCTATTATTTCAGGACCTTCCTCTTCTCTTACTTTATCTTAGACACAACCGAAAATTATATATCTTGGACCCGATGGTGAACTCCTTCCACTTGATCTTATGAGTATTGAGGAGATCCTACGGGAAGAACCTCATCCCTCTTCTCTAATTCATTTTTCAGGACTTCGTCTTTATCAAGCTTATCCTCGTCCTCCTCTTCAGACTCTATATCAATTTGATTCTTTTCCTTTTAGTTCACCCGTGAGTTTCTTATGGAAACCATATTTGGTATTGTTAGCCAGGAATGAATCCGTTATGGTTCCCTAGCCTATACCTACCACTATGGATGAGACATCGAACGTTGCTTCCTCATCCATGATTGCAACATCACTAGAGATACATTTGTATGGTGGTCCATCCATCCTACCTAGTTATCAATCATTGTTTGATACCTTCTCTGATGTGGTATCTAGTCCTTAGATCTCTCCCATGACATATATTTATGGAATTGTGTCTGGAACTTCTCTAATGATAACTATATAGTCTACTCCTTCTCCTCATCTACACCTATAGTTTAACAGCGGGTTGGTCCATATATTATTGGACACCTTCAAATCCCAATTATCTTTAAGTTGGGCACCCTTCCTATGGTGGGAATTTTTCTCCATCATCCCATCCTCCTTTTGTAGGGGGGAAACCTATCGTTGATATAACACAGATTAGTTCTCATTCTTCATTGACTCCTCCTTATCCTGGTTTTACTGCTAATGTTTGGAAAACTAATTTTCTCATCTAACTTGGTTCAATTGTGATTAAATTTGTATATTCTCAACCTATACCATCTGCATCCCAAATTCCTACTTATCAATTTATTCCTCAACAAGCTAAAATCAAGCAAGTTGAACTTTACAAAGTTCTACTGTCACTCAATCTACTCCAATGGTATCTGGTACCTCCCAGGTCTTGCTTACTCAACCTTTACAAGGTACCTTACAGTCTCAACTATTTGCACAAGGTATTCCTCAAATCTCAGTAAGATAGACTTCACGTGGTATGTCACAACCCCCACCAACTCCACCTTGTGTTATAATGATGCAAAATCCCTCAAGTTCCATTCAAGGCCAGCAAATCCAAACCTAGCCATTCTATTATTTGCAAGGTTATCATGGATCTGGACAATAAGGATATGTGTATATTGGTTATCAGAATCCTCCCTATCCTGGTACCCAGGTTCCTCTTTAACAGAACCCTCCTTATTATGGAACACATATACCTATTTCTCAAGTTATCCCATCTTATCCAGGTTATCCTACTCTGGATTTCAACAGGAACTTGTCATTTGTGGCCAGTCTTGAACTTCTATATTTTACTCGACTCACGAAAGATATCATTGCTCATTCTCCTTGGTGGCTGATAATTCCTACTAAATTTCCTTCTGATATCCTAAAATTCAATCGGAATCTTGGAGAATACCCTTCCACGCATGTGATGACTTATCATTTTTATGTTCTTTTAACTCCCTTAATGATTATTCCATTCAATTATGTCTTTTTCAATGTATGCTTACATGTTCCACAGGTAAATGGTATATTGAATTACCTAGATATTCATTCCATGATTTCATTTCCTTAACCACTACATTCCTAACACATTTCTAGTTTTCCATGAAATATGAGACTGGAACAGAAATTTTGAACAGGTTCAAACAAAATAATGTTAATCATATTTCAAATCATATTTATGAGTGGCAAAGGCGTCATCAATTAGTTGAAACTTATGTTCCCGATCAATTATTAGCAGAATGGTTAATTAAATCTATGTTGCCATCAATCAAAGAAGATGTAGCTTAGGGTGGAGTAGTGACTGAAGAGCAAGTGATTTCTCATGCCCAGTATTTGGATCTCATTTATACCCAATATTTCATGCTTTATGAGAAAATATTGAATGCTCAGAGACCCTCAAACATTGTTCCACGACCTCCTAGTAAAGAATCACATGTTGTTGATGGCGTGATTGGTTCTGCCAATTCATAGTCTCAGAGAAAACCATATGGTGTTTCTCTTATGACTGCCAAAAACCCTCCATCCAATCCTCCTAAGATTTATACTTCCAAGATTAATGTCATTTAGTACAATAAAGGAAAATCTCAACAATAGAAAGGAAGTAAAAAGAAATATTCTCCTCCACAGGATAACCAAACCAATTAATCCTCTCATGAGAAATGGAAGCCTTGTTATCCATGTTTGATTTGTAAAAGGAGCACTTCACTTGTGACTTTCCTCACTGGGTAGAAGTGAGCCAATTCCTGAGATATTCCACTTCACCCGATGTGTTGACTGACCTATTTCCAAATCAGGAGACTCACATGGTTACTCAAGATCCTACTTCCTCTAACTCAGTTTTAATGGTTTCATCCACAAATCCTAAATATAATATTATGCTGGCCACCGGAAGTAAAGACTGCGATAATGTTAGTCCTTCGAACAGTTAGGCTACTAATCAACCTACTAGTTCGACGTCATCTCCATCGGATCGTAATCCACCTATGATTCATAAAAAAATAACCATTAGGCCTTTGAAGGGCGTTATTCATAAATCCACTTTCAACCCTTGAATGAGAGTTGCCCAAAATTATAATATAGTTCAAGACCTCATTGAGTCTCCATCATCTATGTCCACTCTCGAGGTGTTTCAAAATTGTCTCGCCTAGAAGAATGCTTATGCTATCGGATGTGTTGATCCTTCAGATTCTAGCCTAGTCATTTTCAATCATGAAAAATATTCACCTCGACTTCCGGATCAATTGGATTTTATGATCTAGGTTGTCGTCCATGGTAAGAACATCCATATTTGTATTGTAGACAAGGTATCCTCAACATGTATTGTGTCTTTGTCTTGTTGGAAGGTGGTTGGTTCTTTTGAATTAAGTCAGCCACCGACCACCTTGAAATATTTTTATGGAGGAACGTATAAACATTGTGGTATTTTGAACTCATTACAAGTAGAATTAGGAGAAGGACCATAGAAGTTGAAGTTATTGAAGGACCCCTTGACTATAATCTTTTATTGGGTCAAATGTGGTTTTACACCATGGATTTTGTCATTTTAACTTATTTCCAAAAGATTTCCTTTCCCCATAAAGGTGATATCGTAGCCATAGATCAACTCACCTTCTTTTCCTTTAATTCTAAAGTTACCAGAAGTGTCCCGCTTGTAGGGGAAACTCTACACCATTACGAGCATGTCAGGTTTAGTCTGCTTAAGGATTCCTCTCTCATGGCAACCTTTTCGCTTCATACTCCTTGCTTCCGAACAAATCCCCTTCAATTGCCTATATCAATATGATATCATCTTCTACCATTCTATTTGATCCTTGGATTGTATCGGATGAAACTCACATCAATAGTTTTGGTGACTAAATGTCGCTTAGCCCCATCAAGCTCGATTACAAAGCCATATATTCAGCTTGTGTAGCCTACTCCTATATTTCCTCTTAAATTAAATGGGTCTATCATTTATTGGATTATGGCATGTCCTATTACACCATTTTTTGGTCATCTAACCTATTATCGTTAGATGGACCCAAGTACACCATGTAAGACCAATTTTACTCCAAGTAAAATTTCTTTCACTATGAAAATAACTTAGTAAATCACCTTTATTAAGTTGTTTATGGTCTAAACAGGAAACCCCATAAGGAAATATTAAATAAATATACATTTGTTTGATTTTCCTCAAGAAATAATTAGTTAAACAATAGTTTAATTAATATTTCTGGTTATATTTAACCCAAAACAAATAAATTAATTAGATAAATCATTAAATTCATCTTATCATTTTCTAAAGAATAATTGTTTAAATCTTATTTAAATAATAGTCTTTGTTAAATATGACTAATTCACCCTTATATAATTAAATAAATCATTGTTTATTTGATTATTACTCAACCATATCCTTGAAATAATAAATAAATCATTTATTTATTTATTATTACTTAATCACATCCTTAAAATAATAAATAAATCATTTATTTATTTATTATTTACAAATAAGGGGATTTGACTCAAGTCAAATACCTTTTCCCTCCAACAAATATAATAAAATATTCCATAAAAGTTGGATATAGATTTGGTTAATAATATTTTAATTATGAACCAAGATCTAGACTAAATCAATATTTTGTTATAAATAGAAGGGTTTTCCCATTCATTTTTCACCTTTTGTTGCCTAAATATCACTCTGGATCTCCAGACTTGGTCTAGCTATTGATCCATAATCATAGCCATACTTTTCCATTTTTGTCTGGGTTTTCTACACCATCAAGAGAGAGAAGTTCTAAATCTGAAGTGTTGAGGACTCACAAGAACCCATCCCATTGAGGAGAACAAGAAACACCCTCTTGTGTTTTCCTCCCAGGTGCCATTAATAAAAATATTCAGTGGATATATTCTTGTCTTGTCTATTCGATCTATGGAATAAATCTTATTTTTCTACTATTTAATGTCTTCTAATGCATAGATTTAGATTTTTGCAGCATTTTTCTTGATCATCTAATTGCGGATCTGAAGATGTTAGTAGTCATTTTTGTTGTTAGGGCTATAAGTTATGCATATCTAAAGTGGTATTTTTTCGGACACTTTCAATAAAGATTCATACTAACAACCGGTGACTCCACACGGGTTTATCATTACGACCACTGTCATTTTTCTTATCCTTGCATATCCAGCTACTTCAAACCCTAGGATTTCTCTTCATCCCATTTTTTTGCTTATTATTGATGTTTTTTTTAACCCATAAAACCATAAAACTATACAAATTCCAACTTTCACGTGTTTTTGGACCCATTGCGCAAGTGACAGACATTAGTCGCAGCTGAGACGACAATTTTTTCTGAAACCTGCTGCCGAGAGTGCCGGAAGTGGAGGTCACACTTTTCTTCCCAAAACCTGCAACCTATACCTCCATGATGTACTTTACAGCCAAAAAAGTGCGACCTCTGCTGAAAACAGGCCAAAAACTGTGACCTGGACTTTCTGCAGGGATTTTTCTGAAAGTTTTCTTGGTTCTATTGAGCCTTTGTTTAGGGTTGTCTGACCTCTATCTCTGCCCATTTTGGACCTGTACTTGTTCTATTTTGCTCAACTAAGTGGGAACCTAGCCCCCTAAGGCTTCAATACCCTCCATGTTTTGGTGGAAGAGTGTTTGTTGTTGCAGGTTATCTGAAATCTCATAGTCTTCAGCCATTTTTTCAGATCGGATACCTCATCCTCAAATCCACTTCAGATCGGCTTGTTATCCATCCAAATCTCCTCTTTCAGCTTTGTTTGGGTTTTCCTTAGGGGGCACTCCACTTCCTTCCTGGATATAGCCTTTTTCCACCAATTTTTACAACAATTTTCCTCTAATTGGTTGTTGTTTTCTGCACCACTTTTCAGCAGATTTTGTCTTTTAGATCTCTGTCCCTTTTGACCCAAGATCTATTAGCCTATTTTAGTGTGCTTATATTAGTTTTTATTACTCACCTATTGACTATTTGTTGAGAGGCCCACCTTCTTGGGTTTAGATTATTGCATTATTAGTTGTTTATTTTATGTTTTGCAGGCCCATATACTGTCATTTGCAATGTTATTTACAGCTATACAACAACACTTTTTCTTTTTCTCTACAAATGTCTGGTTTTAAAAATTAAAATTTACACAATTTTACACACACACCCTAAGCGAAAAAGGGCTTGGTTAACACTGCCAAGAAAAGACTCTAAAACATTTAAATCAATTGATCCTGCACCTCTTTCCCTTCTTTCAACATTGTAATCACTTGATCCTGCACCTCCCTGCCCTTGTTGGTCTCTTTTTCCTTGTGCCATGTTTGTGTCGTCACCATTGCGCCCCCAAGGCGTTTATCTCGGAGACTTCTTGGCCTTAATCCTCAGTTTTTGGTTGGAAGTCTTACTCCTCCACATAGAGTTCGAGTTAATCCTCTATCGAGTGCCCACATTGACTCTTCTTCTAGTCCTTTGGGTTCTCCTTCTCGTCCTGCCTCCGGTTCTCCCCCTTACACCTTCACTATGTCTGCTGTAGGACCTAATGCTGGTGGTAATCCCGACCCTCCTGCTAGAAATACCATTAGTGGGACTGCTATGGACACTACCCCGGCAGCACCCTTGCTCCCTTTCATGGTAGGCCTCAGCCTCCCTGATTTTGACCAGTTGATAGATGACCCTATACACCATGATGCTAGTTGGCGCTATGCCAACAAAGCTCCCTTCAGACATCCCAAAGTTTGAAGGTCTTGCTGGACAAGATCCTTCAAATCATTTTCGATCTTTCCACATGTGGTGTTTGTCTATTTCCATTACCGATGACTTTATTCATCTTCGGTTGTTCCAAGGAACACTTACAGGTGAAGCTTCTAAGTGGTATGTAGATCAAGCCCCTTCCTCTCATACCACCTTTGCAACTCTGGCCCGAGATATTTTGTCTTATTTCCAGCTCCCCCTATGTTATGACACTGGTACCAAGCTCTTGACCTCTTTCTGCCAATCATTTGCGACCCGCCTTTCCGACCATGTTCAGGAGTGGCGAAGAAGAAGGAGTCTGTGTCAAGCCCCTCCATTTGAGGACCATGTCTACATGGACTAGTTCCTTAGGACTCTCTTGTCGCCTATTGGGAAAGACGTTGCATCTCACTTTCCTCAAACCAAAGAAGCTTCTCTCCAAATTGCGTTAAGGTATGACCTGATCTATGCTCATTCGGGTTATGTTTATATCATCCTACCTGATATTCCCAGACCTGGTGGTGCCAACATACCATCCTACCTGATCTTCCTAGACCTGGTGGTGCCAACGCACTAGGGGCATCTCATGCCACCAACAGTATCATTGGAGCTCTCTTTAATCCGTATGCTCAACATCCCATGGGCTATGGTTTCTCTCAGGGAGGGGCGAGCTCCTCTGGCACTTTTCCCCCTCTCGGTAACACGTATCTAGGATACAACATGCCTCCTTATTTTTTCCAACCTCCTGTTTACCACACTGCTACCCAACCTCCTTATTATCCGTATCCATAGCCTAGTGCTCCATCTAGCACCTCCTCCTCCCTTACCTTCTCAATCCCCAAAAAAGCAACCACCACCCCCTTTGGGGCAGGTGTACGCATAGCAGGGCACGACTAATCCTCCTCCCTCAAAAATGAAGAGGAAATTAAATCAAAATCAAGTTGCCTATGGTAATCATGGACCTAATCAAATTAATGCTCCTTACACCACAAACTAGCAACAAGGCACTCAGCCCAAGAAAGACAGGCATCTTCGTATGAACAATCCCTATTCATGTTGTGGTGTTTATGGTCATTATATGCATGATTGTCCCCTTATACCACATATGTGATAGTTATTGGAGTCTCAAGCAACATTGAGAGGATAGCAAGCCATTCCTTCCATTCCTCCAAGTTCTGCACCTATTCAACCGGCTGTGCTTACCGATCCTTTCCCTCAGCAGGGATTTGTGGCCACCCAACCATCTGAAGGACAGGTGGCCACTCAACCTCTCCCATCTAGTTCCCCCGATTACCATATTTTCATGATGCACTCTAATCAGCCTTCTGAACCTCCTTCTCCTTTATTTTTACCTTCAGATAGTACTCATGACCCCCTCGATCCTCCAAATGCTACCCCCAAACCTTACCTTGCTTTGACCCCAGTTCCACCGGTCTCTCTGATTCTCCCGCTGCACCAGTGCCTCTGTCACCTCAACCGAAACCTTTTCTAGTTATGACTGTCTCAGATAAGAAGGGAAAAGCTCGCAAGGGGGCACCAAAGAAAAAGTACCTCCTCTCCTTATTCACGCATTCTGTTTCAGATTTTCCTACTCCCATTGGCATCCCTCCTCCTGATGCCAATGTGACGAAGCCTTCGACCACTACCCATGACTTTGCACATGTTCACCTTTTTTCACATGATGATGAGTCAGGTATCTCTACCACGACAAGTGGTCCTCCCTCTATTCAACCCATATTTCACTCCGATGAAGACATTATAGAAGCACTGACCCATCCCGACTTTCCATGGAATGATATGCACCACCGTGTGTACTTCCTCCCGCAGCAGTCACATGACCAATATGCTGTAGAAACTAAATACTTACTTCCTAACAGAGTCAATTGGTTTAAAAATCCCATCCCTGCACCTGATGCTTTCGAAGAAGGAAATATGGCCAATATGTCTCTTACCATTAAAATTGACATTTCTGACAAACCAAGGGTTGAAGAAAATATCACATTGGGCGCCCATTGCACCACAAAAGAGATTGAAGCTTACACCAAGTTATTCAAATAATTCCATGATATTTTTGCCTGGTCCTATTCAAAAATTCCTGGACTTAATCCTGCCATTGTCGAACACCATATCTATACATGGCCTGATGCTAATCCTGTCTGTCAAAATATGAGACCCATTAATCCTTCCAGATGTGAAGTTGTCAACGCTGAAATCGATAAGCTCAAATAGGCTGTTTTTATCTATCCCATTGAATACACCACCTGGGTGTCCAATCCAGTTGCCATTCTCAAGAAACAAGGTAAAATCTGTGTCTGCACTGAATTTCACAATCTGAACAAAGCTTGTCCCAAAGAAAACTTCCCCACACCATTCATTGACCAAATCATTGATGAGTGTGCGGGGCACGAGGTTCTATCTTTTATGGATGGTTTCTCTAGATACAAACAAATTGTCATTCGTCAGGTTGATCAACTCAAAACCACGTTCATTAGTCTGTGGGGAACCTTTGCCTATCGAGTCATGCCATTTGGTCTTAAAAACATAGGAGCCACTTTTCAGCGGGCTATGTCTTACTGTTTCCATGACCTGGTTCACATTATCCTTGCTTATTTAGATGACGTTACCACACATTCTAAACATTGGGTGCAGCACATTTTTACGATCTACGCACCATCTTTCTTCGATGTCACAAGTATAATATCCGCCTCAACCCGCTGAAGTGTGTATTTTGTGTGCCTGTTGGCCGTCTTTTAGGCTTCATCATGTCTAAATATGGTATCTCTCTTGACCCATTAAAATTTCAAGCCATTATTGAGCTTCCGGTCCCCCACACTTTACCCCAGTTACAAAGCCTCCAAGGCAAAGATAATTTTCTTCGCCGGTTCGTACCTGACTACGCCACCACCGCACATGGTTTCCTTAGACTTCTCTGCTCCAATATCCCTTTTGTATGGGATGCCTATGCTCAAAAGTCTTTTGATGCCATGAAACATGCTCTCACATCTGCTCCCTTGATTCGTTGGCCTAACTTTGATAGTGATTTCATCCTGTATATCTCCGCTTCCACCCAATTGGTCGCCGGAGTCCTTATTCAGGAAGATGACAACAGAATTGAGCATGTCATATATTATGTCAGTAAGAACCTGGTAGGACTTCCTGTATCCTACTCACATGAAGAAAAATTAGCACTGGCTGTCGTGTTCTCGGTCCAAAAACTTCGTCATTACATCCTCATGTGTTCCACCAAGGTCGTGACTAATTCCAACCCCATGGCCTTCCTATTGAGTCGTCGAATCATCAGTGGGAAGTACGCCCGTTGGATCATGATCCTCCAGGAATTCGATCTTGAATTTGTCACACCAAAATGTAATAAAGATTTAGCGCTTATTGAACTCATTTCTGAACTACCTACAGCTACAAAGGATTCTCCAATTAATGATAATTTCCCCAAAGAACACGTATTCGCCATTACCACTGACGACCCTTGGTATGGGGACATCCTCACTTATTTGCGGACTCAAAATTTCACCCTCCATCTTGACTGTGATGCTTGATGACATATCTGACACCAGGCCCCCTACTACCTTCTCATTGATGAAGACCTTTATCGTCGCAGTGTGGATTTTGTCCTTCATCGTTGTCTCACACAGGTTGAAGCAGAGCCAGTCCTCAATGCCTATCACAGTGGTGCTTGCGGTGCCCACCTCTCTAGTCTGGCCACTGCCCAGAAAGTTATGTGCATTGGATACTTTTGGCCTTCTCTCTTTGGCGATTTCATTGAGGCAGTCAAACACTGTCCCAATTGACAACATTTTGCCCCCAAAGCACGAGCCCCTCCAGCTCCCCTCCATCCTGTCATCTTCGATGGCCCCTTCTGTAAGTGGGGCATAGAATTTATGGAGTGTCAGCCATCATCAGATGGTAACCATATGTATATCATCGTGGCGGTTGACTATTTCATGAAATGGGTTGAGGCCATGCCAACGTTTAACAACACGGCAGCTACCGCAGCCCTATTTTTCTTCAACCATGTGATCGCTTGATTCATAGTTCCGAAAAATTTGGTCTTAGACCATCGCCGACATTTTGAAGATCAGATATGGTGCGAGCTATCCTCACTGTTGGGCTTTGAGCACCAATATTCGTCCTCTTATTACCCCCAAGGTAATGGCCCAGTTGAAGTGGTCAATAAAATTATTAAAACCATACTTCAACGGACGATGGATAAGCATAAAACCAACTCAAACCTTATGCTCTTCCCTGTGTTTTGGGCCTATAGAACTTTTATTAAAACTGCCACCGGGTTCACTCCTTTCCACCTTGTTTTTGGAGAGGAAGCAGTCTTACCGTTCGAGTGTGAAATCCCTTCCCTTCATCTAGCCGTCGAACTTCTCCCTGACACCCAACCTTTAGAACAGAGACTTATCATGCTTGAATGTGCTTTATAAGACCGCCATGTTGCATTACAAACCATTGAGCTGGCTAAGAAATGCACCAAGGCTCAATATGATCAAAAAGTCCAACCTCATACTTTTCACGAAGGTGATCTTTTCAAGTGTATGACCAGGCCCATGATGTCCTTGGTCATGGGAAGATTGATTCATTATGGTTAGGACCTTACATTATCACTAAGGATTTGAGAAAGGGTGCATATCTATTAGAGGACTTCGACAGCCATCCCCTTTCCAATCCTCGCAATTCACTCTGTCTGAAGAAGTATTACCCTTAACATTTGCTTCTGGAAATGCATGTTTTATTGTCTTTAGGTAGCTAGAACATGTTTTTTTTTAGCGATTTGATACTTCACCAGGACACATTTTCTCCAAGAAGTTCCACTTCACCCTTCCTCAAAATCGAATTTCTTCACTTGCAACACTCGTACACGGGGCACCATGTTTCCTCCATACTTGTCCACGATCATGTCGACTTTCATCGTAAGTTACCATATTGTACTCATGCTTTTGTGGTCCCCATTGGAACCTTCACATATGTGGCAGCACCATGGATTCACCCTTGTTTAGAGCATCCGATTTGAGTCATCATTGCATTCATGGATTCTATTCCGAGTCCCTTTGCATCCCGCTATAGTCCTCCATTCACTGCTTGGTCCCTATCTCATGTCACATCTTATGGCCTTCAGTCCCACTGTCCCCTATCCCTCATGATGTTGTTTCAGTCACTGCTAGGTCATCCATGCCCTTTATTCTCTAAAAATGGAAGTCACATGTTCACTACTCAGTTCCCCCCATTTCATCATCATCATTGGTGTCAGTCTATCAGTCACCCTACTATTCTCTTTCGTGCCCTAGTTGAGGATCCCTTATTGCCTCACTTATGGCAGACCTCCTTCTGTCGAAATTAGCTCATTCATTCCAGAAAAAAGGCCTAGAGGGTGGTGTACCTTGGTTCTAGCTTACACTTTGGTTCCATACCTTGGATCAGGCAAAGGGACTCCTTATTTCCCTTTGACTTGATTGTTTCTCAGCTCCAGCTCCTTTCATCATGATCGAGATCCATATACTTGATGGTTCACTAATGTAGAAGATGAAATTAATGATCCTCGAGTGTGTGTGAGATGTCTCAACCCTCATGAGGGGGTGGCCCTACAGGTAGCCCCCTACACACTTGGATGACGTCTTCATTACAGCCTTCGATGCAGCTCCATAAATTTTATGATGTCGGCCTCAACCGCTTGTAGCACTGTTTTGTTTGCATGTATCAGTCAAATTTTCAAAGCCATTTCTTGTGTTCAGGGGCATCTGGGTTGCATTCATATCTCATGTACTCAACTTTTATTGTACAAGTCTTGGCTGTTATCCCAGGCACAATATGTATGTGGGATTCATTATCATGTTATTCATCTGGCCTATGTTTATGCCAGCATATACTTTATCATTGTGTTTCGTGGTTTTCCGAGCGCCTTATTTTTTGTACTATTGCCTCGACAGGCATAGGTATGCCCTCCCTACCGCCTATAGTAGGTACTCACTCAAAATTACTTGTCGCACCTACAAATCGCCTCCTCAGGGTCTAGTTCTTTCAGCACTTTGATTTACCTTATACTTCTCTCTCTTTGACTTCCCCTTCGATGTCTAGTGATTGAGTTCTTACAACGTACTTCGATCAGATGATTAGCTCCTAATGCTCGCATGCTGGGGGGCAAACTGTTACACCATCTTTTGGTCATCTAACCTATTATCGTTAGATGGACCCAAGTACACCATGTAAAACCAATTTTACTCCAAGTAAAATTGCTTTCACTATGAAAATAACTTAGTAAATCACCTTTATTAAGTTTTTTATGGTCTAAACTAAAAACCCCATAAGGAAATATTAAATAAATATACATTTGTTTGATTTTCCTCAAGAAATAATTAGTTAAACAGTAGTTTAATTAATATTTTTGGTTATATTTAACCCAAAACAAAGAAATTGATTAGATAAATCATTATTTATCTTATTATTTTCTAAGATTAATTGTTTAAATCTTATTTAAATAATATTCTTTGTTAAATATGACTAATTCACCCTTAAATAATTAAATAAATCATTATTTATTTTATTATTACTCAACCATATCCTTAAAATGATAAATAAATCATTTATTTATTTAGTATTACTTAATCACATCCTTAAAATAATAAATAAATCATTTGTTTATTTATTACTTACAAATAAGGGGATTTGACTCAAATCAAATACCTTTTCCCTCCAACAAATATAATAAAATATTCCATAAAAATTGGATCTAGATTTGGTTAATAATATTTTAATTATGCACCAAGATCTAGAATAACTCAATATTTTGTTATAAATAGAAGGGTTTTCCCATTCATTTGTCACCTTTTGTTGCCTAAAGATCACTTTGGATCTCAACACTTGGTCTGGCTATTTATCCATAATTATAGCCATACTTTTCCATTTTTGTCTAGGTTTTCTATACCATCAAGAGAGAGAAGTTCTAAATCTAAAGTGCTAAGGACTCACAAGAATCCATCCCATTGAGGAGAATAGGGAACACCCTCTTGTGTTTTCCTCACAGGTGCCATTAATAAAAATATTCATTGGATATATTCTTGTCTTGTCTATTGGATCTATGGAGTGAATCTTATTTTTCTACTATTTAATGTCTTCTAAAGCATAGATCTATATTTTTGCAGCATTTGTCTTGATCATCTAATTGTAGATCTGAAGATGTTAGCAGTAATTTCTATTGTTAGGGCTGTAAGTTATGCATAGCTAAAGTGGTCATTTTTCGTACATTTCGAATAAAGATTCATACTAACACGTCCTACGATATTTTCTCTCACGCATTCCCTACCTATGAGAGTATGATGGAGATCATGATGCCAGAATATGCGTCATGGGATGATCATCACCATCATTCCTCCTTACCAGACTCTGTTGAGGATAATATCAATGACCTATATCTACCCAATATCATCGAGTTTTATATGAACTGTATTTCCATTCATGAATTTGATTCTAAAAATAACCTCTCCAACATTGAAGAGACAATTCCTTTTGATATCTCAGTTAAACTGGACATTCTCGAGAATCTACACATCAGTTCGTCTTACTCTCTGTATGATATTAAGACCTAAAGCCATATTCCAAGAGCTTAAATACTTCTTCACCTGATCATATGAGGAAATTCCAAGCATCGATCCAAATATAGTGATGCGTGGAATTAAAACTTATCCTAATGCTAAACCAATTTGGCAACGTCTTCATCCGATCCATCCCAAGACGGCTTCTGTGATTAAAGCTGAAGTTGAAAACCTTCTACGTGTAATTTCATCTACCCCATTCATTTAACTGATTGGGTGTCAAATATTTTTCCTATCATGAGGAAACATAGGACAATTTGTGTATGTGTGGACTATCGAAATATAAATCATGCTTGTCCAAAGGAATATTACTCGACCCTGTTAATTGACTAGATTGTTGATGATTGTGTCGGCTGTGAGATATATATGTTTATGGATGGTTTCTCCAAATATAATAAAATCAACATTATCCTTTCCGATCAACCTAAAACTACATTCATCTCCCCCGAAGGTACTACCTTTTATTATCGAAAAATCCCTTTTGGCTTAAAAAATGTTGGGGATACATATTAGAGAGTGATGGATTACGCCTTACACAACATCAAACATATAAATTAGCCTTATTTGGACAATATCCCTCCCCACTCTAAAACTTGGGTTGATCACCTGGTCCATCTTAGGATCAACTTCTTACGTTGTAGACATTATAATATTCAACTTAATCCTCACAAATGTGTGTTATGCGTTAGTTTTGGTCAAATTATTGGTTTTTTTTATTTTAAAACATGGAATTCATATCAATCCCTTGAAATTTTAGGTGATCATCCATTTTCCTACGCCTTCTTCTGTCATTTAGCTTCAAAAAATCCAAGGTAAGGCTAAATTTCTTTAGAGGTTTGTCCCTAATTGCATTGAGTTGAACAAATATTTCACTCACCTTCTTAAGAAAGGGTTCCCTTACTTTGGGATGATGATGCTCAATAAGTGTTTTATGCCTTGAGATGTATTGATTCAGGAAACTCTATTATATTCCCCTAATTACCACCATGAATATTTCATGTATCTCGTTGCTGCAGTTATTCCATAGAAATGGTATTGGTCTGGGAACATGATGTAGGGAGTAAACATCCAATATATTATTTGATTGAGAATATTAATGATACTGAAAATAAGTACACCCACATAGAAAATTTCTATTTGGTGGTTGCTCAGGCCATCAAAATATCCCACCATTATATACTGCCCCAGAAAAATATGGTTGTTTCATAATGAAACCCTATGAGATATATTTTGTCACGTCAATTTCTAGGGGGGAATACTAGAGATGGATCATTCTCCCACGGGAGTTTGATTTGGAATTCATCAAATGCAAGCCCAATAAATCCTTAGTTTTTGTCTAGCTAATATGTGAGCTTCCGACTGTCGATTCTTAATCGACGTATAAATATTTCATTCCATACAAGTCGTTGTTTATGATCTCCTCCTCTGACCCATGGTATGGAGACATTATTATATACCTCCAGACCTAGACTTTCTATTCTGATACCTCTCGCCCTGAATAATGATGTATTCAATACTAGGCCAAGAATTACATCTTCATTGGTGACAACCTTTATCGCCATGGTATTGATATGATTTTTGAAAGGTACTTCGTGCATGAGGAGGCTGAGAAAATCCTCAATGAATACCACTTGGGGGCATGTGGTAGTCATTTGCCAATTTATGCCACCGTGCAGAAGATCATATGTGTTGGTTAGCTTTTTCCCACCATATTTTACGATTACATTCTCGCTCTCCAAAAATTTCATGCATGATAGATTTATGATTGTAAGGCCCATGCTCTTCACACTCCTTTGCATCATATAATAATTGTAGGTCCTTTTTCCAAATAGGGTATCGATTTCATGACATTTAACCCTCACTCAGTTGGGGGGCATGGCTATATCATTGTAGCAGTAGATTATTTTACTAAATGGGCTAAGGTGATGCCTAAATATAACAATACTAGTGAAACAATTTGTTCTTTAATCATCTCATCACATGGTTTGATTTTCTGCAAGATATAGTTAGAAAACATGGGAAACACTTTCAAAATCACATGATGTCTAAACTAACTGCCAAGCTGGGACTCTCCCATGAAATTTTCACTCCCTAATTCCCTCAAGATAATGGGCAAGTTTAGGCTATTAAAAAAATTCTCAAAATGATGCTTCAACATATGATAAGGGTCCATCGATCCGATCAGAGTTTGATTCTTTATGCTTCATTGTTGGCGCACCGAACCTTTATTATCACTGCTAATGAATTTACCTTTTTAGAATTGGTTTATGCTATGGAAGTAATCCTTCGGATCAATTTTGAGATTCTCTCATTGAAAATATATATAAAATTTCTTCCTTCCACTTCCACAGAAGAGGAACATCTCTTACATCTAGCGCGCTTAGATGTGACTCGGCGAGATGATGCCATGACTAATGAAACCTATAAAAAACATGTCAATATGCATCACAACAGTAGTGTCAGACCTTGTGTCTTCTCGGAAGGAGACATTTTCCTTCTATATGACCAATAGTTTGATAAATTAGGACCACGAAATTCCAACCCATGTGGCTAGGTCCATAAATTGTTAAGCATTTTCTTGCTATAGGGGCCTATGAGCTAGTCCATTTTGATGGAGTTCCACTGGAGCACCCTAGAAATGGGTTGCACCTTAATAAATAATATTATTGATTGTTTGTGTAGTACATTGTGTACATACTATATATAGGTGTGTTGAGTGTGTTTGCAATGTGTCTCTTCAGAGTTTCCTACAGTTTTTGATGATCCCATTTACACTTGGTTTATAGATGTCGGTATCCCTTGAACCATATTTTGGTTATGTTGATGGTGCTAATCTTAGTACTCAAAACTTTTCCTCGACAACGTGGGATATCTTTGCACCAAATGGCTATTTAGTGAGTCTACAAGGGATTTGTATCGATCGCTCTACCAATAACATCGTTGGGTATAGCACATTGGTCGAGCTATTGTCTGATGTTATTTCACATGGTATCTCTCGTTTTTTCATCAAACTTGAATCACATCTTGTAGTACTAAAATTGACTAATGTCTATTCGGTTAGAAGTCCAACCATCTTTCACATGTTCTTAAGGGTTCACCTTCTAAAAAGACACTTTGAATTCATCCAATATCAACATATTTATAGAAATCTAAATACATTGAAAGATGAACTCACTAATCATGTTTTAGATATGAATTTGCAACATATGTAAATAATTTCAATACACATTATATCCATTGAAAGTGATAATAGGAACATTAGAAACACTGAAGATAGTTTTATATATAAAATTTTGGTTTTACAAAATTTGTGCCAGAGACACATATGGCCAAGGGGACCATATTAAAAACTACATGAAAATATGGTTAGAAGCCTCCTAGTAGACTAATTATAGTGATCATGATAACATGCCATTGCACAAGCTATCTTGTGCAGTAGCCGACCTATAGAGACTGGAACAACAATAGTGTGTTTTTGAAGTCACATACAAAGTTGGTCGACCATGATCTCATCTATCCCATGTGCCAACCTCTCCATGTGGCACTCCACCTCTACTCAGGTTTCGGCTACATTGAGGTCATGTAGTACATCTTGTCCTATTGTAGCAGCCTATATTGGTGCTATTTCCCATTATGGATCTCTCATACATTTGATATATGAAGCACATATCGGTCAAATATGCCCAATATTTACATGAATGAATCCATAGTTTAGTATCAAATATATGAAAAACACAACAAAAAAATTGTAAAACTTAAAATAAAAAATGGTTGAAATATCTTAACCATAGAAGCCCATTTCTCACCCTAAGGAAGGATAAGCTCAGGGTCACCACGAAACTCCATTGTTGTGTATGGATAATCATCTATCATATGAATTATTTGTGCATCCATTTGAAGAAGGTTGGTGATAAATTGATCGTTGATGGATTGATATGTCGAGACATAAGATCTATCCACCTCCTCATACATGGAACCCTCTGATCAATGGGGTCGATTATGATATGTTGAGGTTGTAGTAAAGGAATATTCTCTAAGGAAAAATAGATCAGGATTGAACCATAGCAAAAAAAAAAAAAAAATCCATCTCTTACTTTAATCAACTTCTCTTTCATGTCAACCAACACTCCCTCACTCTAGTCAAAAAATGTTGGCTCTGTAAACTCTAGATCATACTGCATGTATGACCTGCTCACCACGTGAAGGTTAGAGCTACTAGCCAAAATGGAAATGATGAATAGGATCTTTCTTAAAGAAAATCATATCACATATTTAATGTTTCTTTTTCCATCCCTAGTTGGTTGGGATCAACGTCAGCAATGAGCGGTGATATAGTATTCGACTGTTTCTCCACCCCTTCTCCTACCTAAAAGGGAGATGCGGACACCTATCATATGTAAAATAGTCATAAAGTATATTTCCTCTCCCTTTATCTTGAGCATATTTTCTCCTAATCTGAATGCATGATCTTGAACATCACATGATTATACAGGATATTCTAGCAGCTCCATCTGTTGCCTCAAACCAGGAAGCCAAAATAATTTTAACCAATTCATATATTTTTCTTCATGTTCTCTTTCCTTCCATATTAAGGCCATTTTGTACCGATGAATTCCTGAAACATGAAAATGAGACAGATTATGATTGATTCCATGCAAAAAATTGACAAATTTTGAAGGGAACTAGCATATCAAATTGGAGAATTGCATCCAACACACCCTTATATTGAGATATAGTGTGTTACAGCTCTCCTTGCACTGTATTTTGACTAGTATCAATTCTCCTTTCAACTTTAGGAGGGTGCGTTGGTCCAGGGGAAAATTATTTAATCATCGGGGCCTTCAAAAACCCAAAAAATTTGCATGAAAACACAAAATGTCACCATGAAATGAAAGCGAAAGGTTTTACCTCCTACCTGGAAGTGACAACACTTGAAATGATCCACTAGATTGATTGAAATTAGTCATAGGATATTGGGGAAAAAATTACTCAAAACTTTACCGTCAGATGGTAAATGGGAAATTGTAAAAATGAATTGTCATTCTGATTACTTATGATCACTTCTTCCATTATTTTATTCAAATTTAATGTTTTGACCTAGTTATGATTATGTTTTATCATGTAATAGGTATTTTTAGTTTTTTGATGGTGTTTTGAGCAGGTCGACGGTTGTTTGATGTATTTTTTCATGTTTTTAATAGATCATTTTCACCGAAGAGCATATTTTTAACACTTTTTCGGGCTCTGTAAACTCATGAAAAATTAACCCCCTGGAGTCCTCTTTCAACTTTTTTCAGAATCCAAAAATATGAAAATGTTTTCGAGAAATTATCTTTTCGAACTCGTTAAATTAAATGAAAATACATCTATTCAATATAAGTTTAACCCTTTTCCAGATTGAGATAGTCTAATTATGAAACACGAATACCTTAGTCGATCATGGCTAAGAGATTCTCTTAGGTATTATTTTCTGCCTTTTTGAACATAAGGGACTATCTATGAAAAGGAACCTTTGGAGTTTTATTTTTCACCTCTTTTTCAAACTCTCTAAACATGAAAAATATTCCTATTTTTACCTCCACTTGACTCGTAAAAACATCAAACAGTGATGGAATTTTCAAACATGACGAGACTAAACCACTCCTTCATAGGGTTCTTTAAACATACACGGAGGGATTAATACAAAGGATGAACTTACATATGAAGCATATGTTATCCTCCTCAAGCTTGTTAAAAAATAGAGGTATTGACCAATATGGTTGGGGGAATTAGGAAAATATGGTACTCCACTTGTTAATGGTAGTGAGTCACTCTTGAAAATTACACTCTTCCACTTCATCTCAATGGTTGTTGGGTTAGGAAATATTCTTGTCTTTTGGTTCATCATACTATTTTGAAGCCTTCATTTTCGATTTTGGGTCAATCCCGCCCATACGTTCAAGAGAATCCATTTAGTCAATATCTATTACAATACTCTTAAGCCTTCATTCCATGCCTTTCATTCCTCATCCAGTTCCATATCATCATCATTTTATGTATTATCCCAAAAGGGATAATGCAGTAATAATGAAACACAATATAAGAACTACGGAAAATTAAACAATAAATCTATATACATATCAGAATGCAAAGAAATAGCTAAACCATTTTATTAATTTGGAGGTGAAAAAAGCAAGTACAATAGTGCTCAAAATATGAGACACTCAAGCCACAAGAGTAGCCTAGAATGACCCTGCAATGTTATCCCAAAAGGGACTGCATAACTGCTGCTCTGCTGGAAGGTAAACTGCGTTGTTCCTGCTGCAACTATAGGGACGACAACTGCCTGAAAGATAAAAAGTCAGATCTAGACATAATGGGAGCTCCGATGATGCTGAAATTGTAGATCTGGTCTCAATGATGGATTCCCAAGATAACCTAGAAGGGGTTTCTTAGATCTGTAAGTATAAGACAACCTTCTTGTTAGGGCTTCACATAAATGTTGTTGGAAATGCAGATCTGAAGCTAGATCTGATACTAAGATGGCTGTAATAATGTACAATCAGATCTATGCAAGAAGGGCTGATCCATTCTCTAGATCCTTGGGCTAAAATCTCAAGATCTAGCTCCTCCAATATCCGCCATTGAAAATAGTTGTTTGTTGAAAAATAGCTTTAGAAACTTGCGTTGTCAGAGAGGGAGGCTCAGTATCCTACTGCTAGATGTGTCAAATCAGCTCTTGAGTGATGGATACAATAGATCCAATGTGAGGAGGTTATCCCTCACAGGATTCCCAGCTAAAATAATGGAAACTTCCTTCCTCCAATAGATCTATAGGAATGAATTGCATAATCCCTGAAAGGATTGTTGCTGCATGGAGTTAAAACCCAATGACCTGAATGTTGGATGTAGATTTTCTACTCCTAAAAGGTTGGATCTAAAGAACAAAGTGGTAGATGAATCCTCCACTAGCTTCCTAGCTGAATGCTAGAAATAACCTCCTGAATATGGCACCAATGCCTGATAAGGAATGAAGAACAATCCTTTTTCCAGAGCTACTCAAAGAAAGAGGTGGGATTCTCACTCAGGAACACCCTGTGCTAAACAGCACTACAAACTCTTCTAAATAGCCCAAGCTTGCACATAAATGTCCTAAGACAAATGTACATCTAAATGGATCAAGAAATGAATAATCCAAATCATGCCTTCCCTTGTGCCTTCACCCTCATTATATGCATGAGCCTTACATAGCCTACGCCCACTCCAAATTTTTGTTTAACATGTGGACAAATTTTCCATGTTTGAATGCATTGTTGATCCATGTCCTCCATCATGTTCACATGGGGTGATCACGCTCTCCATCATGCATGCATTGAATGCATCACTTCCTCCACTATCTTATCATAAATGCTTTATGATCTTCTTTGAATGCATTATGATCTCAATTGACCTTGTCAAAGATCCTCGTGATTTTATATTTAAGATCTATTATCTTATTTGACTATTTCATCCTCCATAATCTATCTCATAATTGAGACATGTTCTTAATAAATGTAGTTTCTCCACTACTCCATGTTTTAGATCTAGATCTATAATATCCACATTCACACATTAAAAGTGGGTTTTATTCATCTTTGAGGTTTGTGGGTCCCTCCACCCTTTTATTTACTTAATTTATTAAGAAAATCAAGGACTCTAATATTCCAAATATGATGTGAAAATTTGGGAATATTACATCCCCCTCCCCCCCCGGGAAAAATGTTGTTTTTCCTTAAGCAACTCTCAAAAGTATATGCAAAGCCATATATTTCCCTCCAAATGGCATCCACATAAATAAGGCTTCCTCCATTTTCTGCAATGTGTTATGCATATTTGGTTCAAAATCTCTCTCTCAAGAGAGCATAGAATGACCTCCAACTATGTAGTTAGATTCCCCCCTATCACCATGAAGTACCAAGTGACAACCATATGATGTCCAACATCATCATCAATACATGAGATACATAAAATTAAGTGGCCCTTTCCATAAAGGAAAGGCTCCATATCACAATACATCTCTCCATCCCATGCTTTATGAATTTGATTGAGCACTGATATGCTCTCATCCTTAGCCCTATTTTCCTTGTTGGATATCATTCCAAAATTATGCAAAATAAGAAGGAAAGGAGTTATATGGGAAGACAAATATGTCAAACCATATTCTCCTAATAGTAACAATCGGAGTAAGGCCTTTTGCTACCATCTTCCATCTCCTCCATGTAAGATGGACAATCCAAACTCCCCCAAAAGCAACCAAATCAATAAGAGGGCTTGCTGCTTCCTCTCCTCCTCAGGTGAATCATGGAGAAAAAACACATTAATTTACATGTAGGATGTCACATCAGCCCAATACAAATAAACACCATCAATACACACCTTGAGAGCATCATGCCAAGCTTTTCCCAATACAAAACACATATACATAGGAGATGTCATGTGGTGGCCAAAATCTCTCAAGGGAAACAAAAATGAACATGTCTTCTTTTGCTGCATTTTATCACTGATACACAAGGCATGAATCAAAAAAATATGAGCTATTGAGTGGTAACCATACTCACCCAAGAACAGCTAGTGTAGCCATGCCTCCTTCTTCATTTCATAAGTGTTTTTCAAGGCATGGATCAAAGAAATAGGAGCCTTCAAGTAGTGAAAAATATCTCCCAAAAGAAACCAATGTAACGAAGCTTGCTGGCCCATGTCATATATTTGCAAGTGGTCATGCAACCCCTTGCTTATCATCCTCACCAACTCATCCCAATGTAAAATATGACTGATGTGTTGCATAATCGTGGTATCCTCCCTTTGTGGAATACCATCCTCCCCAAAATTATGAAGAACTTTGCACTTCATGAAATGTTGAAGGGCACCTCCAATGAGATCTCTCAAGGAGATTCTCTTTTCATCAAAGGCCCTCCAAAACCAAATAGGTGTTGGATATGCTGTAGGTAGAAGTTTCTCTTTGAGCTGTGAGATGCTCATTGAGAAAGGGTCATCTAGAAAGGAGAAAAGATTTCTCATCTCAAGATGCCTACCATCTACCATATTTACCTCCATTGCTTCATGAATGAAACTACCTTCATAATTCTCCAAGAATGATGGGGCCTCTTCATTTTTATGGCTATTTTTGAGCATTGGAAAAGGTATGGATTCACCATGTATTTTCTCATATTTTTCCTTTAAACATAACTCTTTTTATTCTAGAAAGATGATTTATTGGAGGATTATGATAGAATTGCAAAGACTAATGTTTATTTTGAAAATTGACTAAAGATTTCCTTTATACTAAAAACAGGAAACAAACGAAATAAACCATCATTCGAAAGGCAAATCTAAAACAGGAGTAATTGTTGTTCCTCCAGCAAAGGGCAATATCCAGACAAGAAGAATGAAATCAGAATGCATAGCTAAAGGAAGACAAGGAACAACACGGTTACAGCCTAAGAATACCAAGCATTAGATAAATAATAAAAGGAGTGAATCCATCAGGATATTTCAATCCTAAGGGATCGTTGTTCGGTCTTATCATTGTTTTTTGTCCTATCCACCAAATTGTTATAAAAGGAAGTGCCTGTAGAAATTGAGGGACATAATGATTATTATTGAACTTATTTTGTAGCTCTGTAATTTTTTAACTCTCATGATCAAAGAGCGACTGCTGTAAACGTTATTTATGTCTGATTAATACAAGAAAGTGTTGTCGTTCCATTTCTTAACTCTGGAGTAAAGCCCAGCGGTGTTTCACTGGTGGCTAAGGGCCCGGCCCTAGTGGATCTATCTGTTATTTGTATCATTACCTTTTAGTTATTGTTGTGTGACAGTTTGTATTTTTTTTCGTTATAGTTTGCGAGTTAATTGGTTTAATGTTTAATTTCTTATTGATATTGGTGCATTACATTGATGAATTGCATTGCTATTCAGTTCTAACAAGAATCTTAATTCCCGTATCATTTATCTTGTTATGATTTAACAGAGCTTCACTGTTTAGCATTTGATGTTCCATTTCAGTTGTTGTTCCATTCCATTTTCTATTTTTTTTTACTTCTGTTCATTTCAGAGTGCTGATCAAGAGAGTTTGTTGTCAACAGGATTTGCTGCTCAATAGGATTTGTTGGTTAATAGAATTTGTTGTTCAATTCTCTTAGATAGAGTTTGTTGTTCAGATTCATTAAGTTTCTATTCAAATTCATTAGATAAAGATTGTTTTTCAATTCCATATTTTCTGTTCATTTCAATTCATTAGTTTATAGTATGCAAAGAGTTTGGTTTTGCTTTTGAAGAGCTTGCCTAGTTTACTTTTATTAGCAGCCTTTAGTTCAATTTCCTTTTAATTTTTTTAAGGCAGGATTATCAACTGTAAATAATATTGGTTATTGTTACCTGCGTTCTCAAATTGATTATCTTGTTCCCAGTTGATTTCAATCCCATCAGTTTCTAAAGGAAATATTTATCATTACTGCATCCTTGATTGATGTTTGCTGAGTGATTGATCGGATTTCAGAGCATTTAAGTTCATGTCATTGTATTTAGATTTCCTTTCCAAGCACTTGTTTACTCTTGTATTTACAACACTGTACTACATATTGCAAGGCATTACTCTTAGATTTAATTGCAGCCTCAGACTGAGTACATTCTTGAAAAAAAAATCGTTCCTAGATTGATGATTAATGTAGGATAAATAAGCGTTAAAAAGACACCTTTTATACCTCAACAGCTACTAAGTGAAAACGCTATAGATATGCATGGTAATACATGTGTGGCCTCAAAGAAAGGCACAATAATAATCTCATAGCCAGTTATTGTACATACGATCATGCTAATCCCATTTTCTAAAACTCTACACTTCAACTTAAAGGGTTGAATGTAGCTCAACAATGATGAACTGGGATAGTTATTAACCTCCTCCTTTATTAGATCAAGGGTCCTCTACATTTTGATATGTTGCTACTTAAAATCAAGATTTTTTTCTAACCCTTGGCTATGCATTGACCCTGATGGCATGTCTTCATGAGTTTCAATAATATTTACTGAGACAATAAGTGATGAAATTTCATGCATACCTTGGATCAACTAATGTGTGGGAACCTCTTTCCATAACACAAGAGTTCCTCCAACTGGGATAATAGTGTCTCCAACTACTGGTAAGAGTGATGGCTTCTCTTCTCCAAGTGTACCAGCGCTGGAAACTTCCTCTTGTTCCTCATGCATCCCCTAAATCATGCATGGGACTCTATGTGTTAAGAGCTCAAGACTATCTTGCAAGGTTGAAATTGTCTCTTATCCGGATGCAAGTACTTCTGCAGCTGGTGGTGAAGGTAGTGACCTCTTGTCCAGAGTGACAATATTGACATCCTCCTTTGTTTCCTTAGGAAATTTCTCTTTGTGACACATCTCTGGTTTTCTCACATCAAACTCCTTCCTCAACTTGTGAAAGAAATATGAATATTTAGTCACCTTTGCATGCTCCATGTGACCAAACCACAAATCATTAGCTTCACCTAAAAGATGAAGTGGTGCAATTTTAACGGCCTCTCCTTCAGCTACAAAATGTATCCTGAAAAATGAATCTAACTCTTTCCTCCAAGCCTTAACATTGCTTGACGAAGATCCATCAAATGTAGGAAAATATAATCTATTATGCCTCTTTCTTCTATTGCTGCTATAGGATCCTCTTTCTTCATTGATTTTGAAGAAATGTTTGAGAGTTAGCTTCTCCTTGAATGCTCTAGAGTGTGATTTGTACTCTTCAAGATATATAATGAGAGTCTCATGAGTCTTAGGTTCATTCCTTTCTTCATTTCTGAAGAAAGTGGGCACAGTGGATCTATGAGGATATCTATGATTCTCCAATTTTATTCTTTGCTGATAGGAAGTGCTTGGAGCTTCCTCATCAAATCTCCTTCTTAGATCTTCTTTCTGTCCTTCCTTATTCATTTGATTGAACTCCTTGGAGAGATCTTGCATGGATCTAGAGAAATGAGTGGCAGAATCCTCCCTGATAGATCTCATCTATCTACTTCTTATTTAGATGTAAAATATGAAGTTTCCACAAGCTTAGCCATAGATCATGCTCTCATACCACTATAATATCCCAAAAAGGAGAATGCAGTAATACTAAAACACAATATTAGAACTACAACAAAGTAAACAATAAATCTATATACACATCAGGGTGCATAGAAATAGCTGAGCCATTTTATTAATTTGGAGGTGTAAAAATCAAGTACAATAGTGCTCAAAATATGAGACACTCAAGCCACAAGAGTAACCTAGAATGACCCTGCAATGATATCCCAAAAGGGACCGCGTAATTGCTACTCTGCTGAAAGATAAAAAGTCAGATCTAGGCAGAATGGGAGCTTTGATGATGCTGAAATTGTTCATCTGGTTTGAATGACAGATTCCCAAGATAACCTAGGAGGGGTTTCTCAGATCTGTAAGTCTAAGACAACCTTCCGCTTAGTTATTCACATATATGCTACTGGGAATCCAGATCTGAAGCTAGATCTGATAATAATATGGCTACAATGATGTAAAATCAGATCTATGCAAGAAGGGTTGATCCCTTCTCTAGATACTTGGGCTAAAAGTTAAATATCTAGCTCCTCTAATCTCCTCCACTGAAAATAGATGCTGGATGAACAAAAGCTTTAGAAAATTGTGCTGTTAGAGAGGGAGGCTCATTAGCCTACTGCTAGATGTGTCAAATCAACTCCTAAGTGATGGAAACAATAGATCCAATGTGAGGAGGTTATCCCTCATAGGATTCCTAGCTGAAATACTGGAAACTTTCTTCCTCCAATAGATCTACAGGACTGAACTGTGCAATCCTTGAAGGGAATTCTGCTGCATGGAGGTAAAACCCAATGGCCTGAATGTTGGATGTAGATCTGCTGCTCCTGAAAGGCTGGATCTGAAGAACAAAGTGGTAGGATGAAACCTCCACTGCTTTCCTAGCTGAATGCTAGAAACAACCTCCTGAATATGGCACCAATTCCTGATAAGGAATGAAGAACAATCCTCCATCTAGAGCTAGTCAAAGAAACAGGTGGGATTCTCACTCATGAAAACCCTATGCTAAACATCACCGCAAACTTTGCTAGACAACCCAAACTTGCACAAAAATGTCCTAAGACAAGTATAGATCTAAACAGATCAAGAAATGAATATTCCAAATCATACCTTCCCTTGTGCCTTCACCCTCATTATATGCATGAGCCTTACATAGCCTAGGCCCACTCCAAATCTTCACTCTACAAGTGAAGAAAGTCTCCATGTTTGACTGCATCGTTGATCCATGTCCTCCATCATGTTCACATGGGGTGATCACCCTCTCCATCATGCATGCATTGAATGCATCACTTCCTCCATTATCTTATTATAAATGCTTTATGATCTTCTTTGAATTCATTATGATCTTAGTTGACCTTGTCAAAGATCTTAATGATTTTATATTTAAGATCCATGATCTTATTTTACTGTTTCATCCTCCATAATCTATCTCATAAATGAGACATGTTCTTCATAAATGTAGTTGCTCCACTACTCCATGTTTTAGATCTAGATCTAGAGTATCCACATTCACACATTAAAAATGGGTTTTATTCATCTTTGAGGTTTTGGGTCCCTCCACCCTTTTATTTACTTTATTAAGAAAATCAAGGACTCTAATATTCAAAATATGATGTGAAAAATTGGGAATATTACATTCTATCTCAAATCATGATGCTTGTTTCGTGTCATTGATGGGGGATACATCAAGGCCCTCATACGATGGGTCACTTCCCATCGAAATCAACTCATTATCCAAGAATTTTACATAGAAACACCCTTTAGTACCTTAGTGCTTCCATACATCAATGGAAATTTTCCTCTCTCTTAGCATTTTACATCAATGGCCTTCAACTAAGATATTTTGTTTGGTGTTTGTATTCAATTCATTTAGTCACACCATATGAATTTTATTGTGGTACCTTGAGGGACATTAACATAATTGGTGGTTTCTCTCGTGTTTTTAACATCTTACATCATTGGTTGGTAATCAGATGGTGTCTACCATGTTCCACTCCAGCTCATTTATTCACATGGTTAGACTCATACATTGGACGATCGTGTGAGTGAGATAGAATTCCCCAGATCTAGTTCCATCCATATAGGGTTAGATTTAAACATTAATACGGGATCAAAAATAATGATGGCTATGATCATATAGACATTCATCCAGTCACGGGTCCACCATTTCTCATCAGTGGACATGTATTTTGATCATTGTAAATGTAAGGTTAGCTTATCTGTTGAGTATGGGTATGCCTCCCTCATAAGAGATGTCATGATATAAATGTATTGTAACATAATATGATCTCCTAGGTTGTTCTTGATCCTGGTGTGTCACAAGGTAATGCACTTTAGTCATCAGTTGTCAGTTCTGACTTTGCACTTTAGAGAGAAATATTTTATAGACCATTTTTTCACATCTGGTCAACAGGACTTCAAACATGATCATTCACATATTTGAACACTTTTTCATCCTCCCTACACAAATCCCTAAGCATGAATCTCTCAAAACCTAAAGTATGCCTGAAACTACTTCATTTTAGGAATTTTTAGGTCCAATGCACCCTATCCCTTAGAGACCAGTTTTCACCAACATGTTGGCCCTCTTTGGACCTGCATTGATCACCAGCAAGTTGCCACTTGCTGGGGGTGTGTTGATTCTATAAATTTGGGAAAAATAAAAAGAATCCCGAAGCTTCCTATTCTAGAAGCTTCCACTTGTTGTTATAACTATTTACCTTGGATGAAAGTCTCAAATCCTATCCTATCCTACCTTTGATATTTCACCCCTTATCCCTTGGTCTCATCCTCCCATCAAGGGTGGATCTCAACCATATATTAGTAAATGGATAAGAACTCTTAACCTACCATATTCTTCTATATATTTTTGGTCATCCACAAGCTACGGGTTGGATTTTGGAGATATATTCTACCCGCATGTTTTTGCTATGAGAGTCATTATTCCATGCATTAGGGTGACATATAGGTATACTTTGTGGAAAGGAAGGAAAATTCAACTTGGAGGATATATTCTACAATATTTGGTTGTAACTCTTTAAATTTATATTAATACAAAGGGTTCATTCTTTTCCTATATATGATGTTATTATTTCATGTATTTCAACTCCATGTTGATCCATTGAATAAAGTTATTATATGATGCTACATAAATGGCGTAGATAGTTGAATTGTGTTGTTTGATTACGTAGGTTCTAATTATAGTTGATCCACATTAATGCAGGAATGCAAAATAATATGAATATAACCATAAATACAAATATTCAGCAGAAATATAACTTCATTTCATTAATATCAAATAACAGATATACGATTAAAGACATAATGAAAATAAACTAGCTAGGGCACTGGTATCTTATCTCTGAGAAGAGATGTGGTAGCTACAGGCCTTTGAACTGTGTTACAATGAATATCGAGGGCCTATTTATTATTGAGAAACAATGGAAAACCTTAAACATCCACCAACCTAACCCTAGGAGATGAATCACCAAAACTATGGGCCCCGTTTGGGTAAATTGATACATAAACTTCCCTGGGATGTAACTTTTGCATACGATATTTGTTTGACGTGCACAATACCTCATTAGAAATATCTATTCGAGGAATAAAAAATTTTATGTGAGATATAAAAAATAAACTTCCATTTTTCTCCCAATTTTCCCAAAAAAACATCGCTTAGGGCCTCAAAATGGCTCCGGAAGTTTGGGACCCAAAAAAATGCTAAAAATAGTAAATTGTACTACAATTAAGGAAACTGAAAAACTAAAATTAAAAATGGTGGTGACCCAAGTGGAATAGGTGGGTGGCCACAAATATCCACCTGGATCATTCCTCCACCTTGATTAAGCAATGGTCCCCATTGCATTGATTTCCTCCATGATATCTGCAATGTCGAGTGTGTCCAGTAATGGTGGAAAGTATGGACAAAGGTGATCCACATTGAACATTGGGTGTCAGCCAAGGAATGGGGGAGTGTTGAGATCAAATGCATTGAATCCCACAACCTTGGTGATGGTTTATGGCCCATATAGGAGTAGGTTAATCTTGCAGTGGGGCCGAGAAATGCGCTCTTTTTGCAAATGTATCCAAATGTGTCACACACCTGGAAGTTGTGTGGCACCTGATGTTTATCATGTCACTATTTTTACTTGGCATTAGATTTCTCCAATATTTCGTGGACCTATTGGTAGAAGTGCTGGATGCATTCACTAAATTTGGTTGCTTTATCAGCCTCAGACAGTACATGTGTGGATTATGTCTATGTGGTTGCATGAGGTATGGTAACATCAGGCAGTGGCGCGCCTGGGGTCAGATCAATGGATTTCTTGACCTGACAATGTATAGGAACCTTTGTGGGCGAGGATAAAATGTCCTTGTATTCCTCCATGAATTTTTTCCATATGCTATTGTCATGCATGGGAGCCATGTTTCGAGGTTGTGGCCATAATATTCTTCTTTCCCTGTGGGAAAATTGTAATGAAAATAAATTTCCTGGTTTGGGAAATAATCTTAGTGTGTTGCTTTGCAGTAATCAAAGAGATGGAGGAGGTGGTACTACCTCCGGTATCATGTAAAACTTATTTCCCAAAGTAATAATAATAGAATGAGGCCTAGAATCATACAAAACATGTCACTTCCTAAATTATGGTTGGCCCAATAATACATCAGACACATCAAGAGGAGAAACATCACAAAGTACCTCATATATGAATGGCTTGATGATGTACGAAAGGCAACACTGCTGGCAGAAGTGAAGATATCTTCCTTAGTGAAGCCACCTAATGATATACAATTGCAGGTGTTTTTTGGTCGGTAGGTCGAGCCGCTTCATGAAATATGATGAAATGAGTTTATTTTGGCTTCCCCTATCAACGAGGAATTGCAGTGGAGAACCCTTCACCCACATCTTGGAATGGAAGAGGCGCTCCCCCTCCTCTAGATCATCAGGCTCCTCCCTCTCGATCTTGGTTGTGGAAACGGCGGCACTAGGTTCCACATGAATGATTTTATTCCCTTTGTCATTTATCTTGTCTGGTTCTAACTCAGGATCAAAACTTTCATCTGATTCAGATGCCTTCAGTTTGGCCACTAGCGACTTTTTGGCTGGATATTCGCTTGTGTTGTGAGTGGGGCTAGTTAGCACTGGTATTTGCATCCCACCCATCCCACCTTATTTTACTCTTCTTTCACCTCATCTCCATAATTAACATTGACATCGCTTCATTTTTTAAACATTTTTCCCAAGATTCCCATAGTCATCATGGTCATCATTCAGCTCATTCTTCCATGTTGTGCCATCATTAGGTCATAAGGTCAAAATCATGAAAATTGGTCATTTCACCATTAAATTCATCTTTTGAAGGAGTGATAATAGTCAAAGGTATTCAACAATTTCAGATTCTAAAACTATCATTTCCAAATAAGTGGCTTTATGTTTACCATATTTATCTCTCATTTGTGCTTGGAAAGCTCATTTCCCTCTCCTAGGGTTTTGAGGGCATTTTTCTTGGTTTCATGACTTCCATGGTTAAATAATCAACAAGACTTGTATATTGATGCTCTTACACCTTTCCTTATCCTTAATATACCTTCCTAAACACTTCCCATTGCTCCTATCCCTCAAAATCATCATTTTTCCACAAGCCTTAGCCTATTTGTATAATCTGACACTTTTTCGAGACTAGGCCTGTGATTTTCCCTTTTGGACCCCTTCCCCTCACTCAATCCTTGAAATTCCACTTTCCCCTACTCTCTAACATATATCCCTATCCCCCAAAATTTCCCCAAGAATTTATACAAACCTAACCCCTTCATTCCCCTCCCTCTACACGGGAGTCCTAAATCCCCTATTTTGCCTACACCAAACCCTAATTTCCTCTTCCATTGAGCCAAGGTTTGTCCAAATAAAAGGCATATGAGAAGAGGAGGCATAAGGGAGGTCATTTCAGCAAGTATGAAGTGATACCAACTCATAAACATCATTCCTCCATCATTTTCCAAGAATTCATTCCAAGAGTCAATTCATTTCCTACTCATAGGGCCAGTTTCGCTTCAAACTATGTTTTCGACCAAACAGAGATGAATTTGAAAAATGTGATAGCATTTCTTGTCTATAATATGCCAAGGAATAAAAACCTCCTTAATTTTCTACATGGGTGTCATGGTTTTTTAGAAATGTCACAAATACATGTGCTACAAGAGGTTTGTTATATTTCTGGAGTGACCGTGGGAAAATACATTTTTCTTATAGTTGGAGTTTACAAAGGACTTGATTTATGAGTCAAATGATACCTAGCGAGAGAGATATTTTCAATGAGATATCTTGAGCTCAATTTGGAGTTGTGTAAGGCCTCCAAAAGTTTCCTGCACCATCACTCTGCATTTCTGCACCCTCATTCAACATTTTTTTACCAGTCTTTGGAGCATCAATTTTTGATAAGGCAAATCACCTCCAAACAGAAACAAAAAGGTATATTTGGAAAGTATAAAATACACTCTTTCCACCAAGCTCTCCTTAGCCCAATTTGGACACTGGGAAGGCCTCCAAATGTGGTCTTCAAAACGGTGTTGCAGTGGCGTTGCGCGTTTATCCAGTGGCGCTACGTGTTTACCAGTCTTGGGAGAACGGTTTTTGACAGGGCACATGGACACCATTTTGGGAACTAGAGGAATATTTGGAAATTAGACTCAGAGAGATTTCCAATGAGATATCATGGAGCTGATTTAGACATCGGGAAGGCCTCCAAAATTTTCCTGCAAGATAGGATATTTTTTCTGTCATGGCGTTGTGCGTTCACCAAGAAAATGCAGTTTTCATCATCTTCAGCAAAATTTTGACATTGTGATTTTTTTACTTTGGAAAATGAGAAAATTACTAATGTAAAAGGTCAAGATAAATTTAAATTTAATTTTTTTATTTTTATCTAGGGTAGATACATTATTTGAGTCCTCTAGAGGTAAAATTAATCAGTTTCCTCTCTTTTAGAGGAAAATTGTTGGGTCTTCCTAGTCTTTAGTTTCTTGTTTGGGAGTACGCGAAATTGATCCCTATCTCATGGATTCGACTCCCTGAGGCTAGGGAGAGTGGTTTTGAGGTCTATATCATGTATTTTCTCAGTCCGAGGAGTAAAAATTTCATGTGAGAAACATCGGTCCATGGACCCATGTTCCTCCCTGTTTTCCCAAAAGCTTCGTTTAGAGCCTCAAAACGTCTCAGGAAGTTTAGGACCCGAAAAATTGCTAAAAATAGTAAGTTTTGTTACAACTTAAAAACTGAAAGAACTGATGGTGGGGGTTCAAATGGAATAGGTGGGTGGCCACCAATATCCACCTGGATCATTAAGGCACCAACACGGCTCCGAGAGTGGAGGACCCGAAAACCTGCTAAAAATAGTAAGTTGTGTTGAATGTGAAAAGCTGCAAGAATTGATGGTGCTGGGCCAAATGGAATAGGTGGGTGGCCACCGATATCCACCTGGATCATAGCTACTTGGGCAAGCATGGTTTGAGGCTACCTTGAAATTTCCTTTCTCAGCCTGAGGTTCAATTCGAGGGATAAAATTTTGGCGACTCCACTGGGGAAGAAAAAGTAAGATCAGATCTTCCCTGGGAAAGATCATCAAAGTTCATATCTGATTGTTGATGGTGGACAGCAATCAGATGAATATGATGGCTGAAATCATACACCTGGTGACTCCACATATTTCAGGTTGATCAAAGACTGCACTGGCAGAAGAATCCAAAACCAACACTTCATGGTGACTCCACTACATGAAGATCGATAGCTTCAAGAATTTTCAAGATGGAAATTATTGCAAGAAGGTATGCTTCCATGAGCCGAGATCAAATTCCAGGTTTCCCAAATAAAATTCCTAAGGTAGATTGGCAAAGGAATTTGCCTATGTTTAAAGATGATGATAGGAATGATTCTGCTTTACATCTGGTTAAATTTCACATGTATACACGCAAATTGAAGGTTGAATTTCCTGAATATTGTCTCTTAGAGATGTTCATGGCTTCTCTTGAAGGAAAATCACGATCTTGGTATGAATGTTTGCCACTTGCCAATATTTGTTCTCTTAGAGTTTTCCATTCAATATTTTATAAAGAATACAAGGAGTCCTATCCTTCTTTGTCTCTGGTTAATAATTGTTGTGATCATTTTGAGTTTTTCATTCAAAACCTAGAGGATTCTTATGATGATAATGAGTTCATGGATGAAGAGATCTTGGAGGATATGCATGACAATCCTTTTCATCACCAAAAAGAGGAACTGTGTTCTCTCATGAAAGAAAAATATGATGTATATTGTCTTGATGTTCATAAATACTTCCCACATGAGACAATTCTTGTAGCAACACAACAAGTTGATCAACCAAAGGTTAAATAACATATTCAACATCCTTGTGAATCTTTAGGAGAGAAAGAAGACAATTACTATGTTATCAAAAGAGAACAAAGAGTACTTTCTCCGCTTTCTGGAAATGAGATAGATAAAATCCTGAACTATCATATTACAGCCCAAGCTAAAGAAGGTTTGCAGTGTTCACATAGTCAAGAAAGTGTTGGTAAAACTTCTTCCATTTTTAAAAATGAAAATCTAAGTTTAAATGAGGACAATCCTGAAACTAGATTTATAGATTAGCATGAAGAAAGACAATCTCCTTTTTCCATGTTCATATTTGATGAAGTTTATCCTGAATCTAATTTTCCTAAGTATGATAAATCTGAAGATAATTTTGATGAGGAACTTGATGAAAATATACAGGAAATTGTTGTGAGTAAACCAATTTATGATGATGATTCCCTGCATGGATATCAGCTAATAGATATTGTTTTCTTTCATGAATATTATAGGGTTTTCATGTTTGATAATCATGAAGAATGTTTCTTGTTTAAGAATGACTTAGACTATGAATTTGATGAGTATGAACCAGAGACAGAAAGTATGCCAGAGAAAGAATCAAAGTTGCTCATGCTTCAGGAATTTGCAGCCAACACTCAAATAGTAGAAACTCATACTTCCCCATGCCCTCCTATCGATCAAAAACCAAGTGTTCTTTCAAATTAGAATGAAGGGAGTACTTGTATTTTTTATGTTGGATATCAAGACAAGGTAATGCTTCAGAATTTTCAAGATCCCTTCGATATTATTTTGCAATCATTGGAGAAGATGAATGTTTTCTTGTTTGTCAACATAAGTCTTGGTTTCAGTTTTTATTGTGAGTTGCCTATATGTACATCATTCTACCTGCTTAAGGAAAGTGAGAGCATAACTTCAGTAAGTAGCCATCTCCTCAATTAGTTACATTGGAAGGATCATTTCACCTAATCAGCAATTGTGCAGCAGATTAGAGTAGGTTGGTATCATTTCAGTTTTATTTTATTTTATTTTCAGCAAGTGTTGACAGAATCCATCAAGGTTTGAAGTCTGAGGTGAAGGCCCTAAGGCTTTGATGATCTGTTAGTGTGGGTTGAAGTTTGCAGTATATTTTTAGTTTCATTTTATAGATTGGACTCCATTTCCCAATGGATAAAGGCACTAATCAACGAGTTACGAGAGGTTTACGGTTCTAGACACCTCCTTCAGAGCTATCTTCCCTAGTTGGAGCCGATGTTAGCACTAGTATTTGCTTCCTACCCATCCCACCTTATTTTACTCTACTTCCACCTCATCTCCAAAATTATCATTGACCTCACTTCATTTTTTAGCCATTTTTCCCAATATTCCCATAGTCGTCATGGTCATCATTCAACTCATTCTTCTCTGTTGTGCCATCATTAGCTCATAGAGTCAAAATCATGAAAATTGGTCATTTCACCATTAAATTCATCTTTTGAAGGAGTATTAATAGTCAAAGGTATTCAACAATTTCAGATTCTAAAACTATCATTTCCAAATAAGTGGCTTTATTTTTACCATATTTATCTCTCAGTTGTGCTTCGAAAGCTCATTTCCCTCTTCTAGGGTTTTGAGAGCATTTTTCTTGGTTGCATGACTTATGTGGTTAAATAATTAGCAAGACTTGTATAACGATGCTCTTATGCCTTCCCATATCCTTAATATACCTTCCTAAACACTTCCCATCACTCCCATTCCTCAAAATAATCATTTTTCCACAATCCCTAGCCTATTTCTACAATTTGACACTTTTTCAAGACTATGCCTGTGTTTTTCCTTTTTGGACCACTTCCCCTCACTCAATACTTGAAATTCCACCTTCCCCTACTCTCTAACATCTATCCCTATACCAAAAGTTTCCCCAAGAATTTATAAAAACCCTAACCCCTTAATTCCCCTCCCTCTACAAGGCAGTCCTAAATCCCCAGTTTTTCCTACACCACACCCTAATTTCCTCTTCCACTGAGCTAGGGTTTGTTATGGAATCAGAGACATATGAGAAGAGGAGGCATAAGAGAGGTAATTTCAGAAATTATGAAGCCATACCAACTCATAAACATCATGCCTCCATCATTTTCCAAGAATTCATTCCAAGAGTCAAGCCATTTCCTACTCATAGGGCCAGTTTCGCTTCAAACTATGTTTCCGAGCAAATAGAGATGCATCTGACAAACATGAGAGAGGCTTTTGTCTATAATAGGCCAAGTATTAAAAACATCCTTCAGGTTTTACACAGGTATCATGTTTTTTTAGAAATGTCACAAATACAGGTGCTACAAGAGGTTTGCTGCATTTCTGGAGTGACCTTGGGAAAATCAAATTTTCTCATAGCTGGAGTGTCCAAATGACTTTCATAATGGGTAAAATGATACCTAGACAGAGATATATTTTCAATGAGATATATTGAGCACAATTTTTATTTGAGGAAGGCCTCCAAACGTTGCCTGCACTAGAACTCTGCATTTTTGCACCCTAATTCAGCAATTTTTTCCGAGTCTTGGGAGAATCAATTTCTGACAAGTCAAATCAACTCCAAACAGAAATCGAAAGGTCTATTTGGAAATTAGATATGATAATATTTCCAAAATTCTATCCTGGGCCCAATTTATACACCGGGAAGGCCTCCAAATTTTGTCTTAAAAATGGTTTTGCAGTGGCACTGCGCGTTTACCCAGTGGCGTTGCGCATTTACCTAGTGGCACTGTGCATTTACTAGTCTTGGGATAATAGGTTTTTGACAGGGATGATGGACACCATTTTGGAAACTAGAGGAATATCTGTAAACTAGATTTAGATAGATTTATAATGAGCTATCATGGAGCTAATGTGGACATCGTAAAGGCCTACAAAAGTTTCCCGGAAGATAGGTGATTATTTCTGTCATGGCGCTGCGTGTTTACCAAGAAAATGCAGTTTTCATCATCTTCGGCAAAATTTTGACTTTTTGATATTTTTACTTGGGAAAATGAGAAAATTACTGATGTAAAAGGTCAATATAAATGTAAATGTCATTTTATTATTGTTATCTAGGCTAGATACATTAGTTGAATCCTCTATAGGTTGAATGAATTCGTTTCCTCTCTTTTAGAGGCAAATTGTTGGGTCTTTCTAGTCTTTAGTTTCTTGTTTGGGAGTAGGTGAAACTGATCCCTATCTCATGGATTCAACTCACTGAGGCTAAGGAGAGTGGTTTTTAGGTCTATATCATGTATTTTCTCAGTCATTTGTAGAGGTTGTACTCACTTGGAGCTTTGGTATCTCAAGATACATTTTGTATTAGTTTGGCTTGGACATTAATGAGAAATTTGCAACTGTTTCTTTGGGATCCATGTGGTATGCAGTGTTTGACATATTTTCTTCTTTGTTATCATTTTTATGAATGTATTTTAGCTCAAAAACCATTTTCATGTCTATGATATGCTTAATTTAAATTTGAAAGGTAGAATTCATGTTTCATGCTCTGTTTTGGGAAATTTTGCATAATTTGTTTATTTTCTTTAGTTTACAGAGTATTCATATTATATGTTCTTCCTAACTCCTCACCAGTCTATTCCCCTCACCATAATCATATTTTAATGTCAAACCTGCTACCTACCTTGCCCCTCAGAACCCCTGCAAATTTTGACCTAATTTCCTTGCCCTAGCTATTTGACTCCTCCTGATCCAGCAAAACCCTACACAATCAAAATCAAAATCCTGAGTTACTATACCTAGCCTAAAATATTATTTCCTCAGTCATCTTGACTGTGACATATACAGAGAGAGCCCTCTCATGGCCTAGTAGGGCTAGCTACTTGGCTAAGTGTGGTTTGAGGCTACCTCGAAATTTCCTTTCTCACCCTGAGGTTCAATCCGAGTGATAACAGGGCCGTTATGAAATTCACACCACTTCCCCATTTCCTTCTTTGGATTTATGGTGTTTCTCTGAGTCACCCCATTTTGGATTTGCCCCTTGTTCTGTGGTTTGATAGTGCCTTTCCCTGGCTTGAGATTCGCAGATCCAAAGTCTCGCTTCTTCTACTTAAATTTATGCTCGATCTTGGTGGCATATCGATATGTTGTGCCAAGTTAGGTAATGTCGAGGAACTCCATTTCCTACTGAATGTATCGGTGCAAACAGCTGTGATACTTGAGCACCAAATGTTTCTCTGAATATTTATCACCCAACTTTGTGTGCAGGGTATGGAACAAATTCGCCAGCTCGTGTACATCTTGATCCCTTTGTTGTTGCATTGTGGTCCATTGGATGTACTTGTCCTCATAGCTCCCCACAAGGTAATATTATTCCTTGATGCCATCTCGGAATGAATTCCAAGTGGGTGCGGCCGAGAACAGAGAGGGTTCCCTCTCGTCATTTTGATCACAGTAGATTTCCCACCAGTCTTTGACATAGGGGGAGGCTTTGAGGAGTGAGAAAGTAATATTTTCTCAGTCGGAGAAATCATGGATTGAGAAATAATATTCCATTAAATTCAACCATATATCTATGGCGTCTACATCTATCTACCCTCCAAATACATAAATGTCAAGTTTGACTTGTACCTTGAAAGGAGTGATGCCTCCAGAGTGGTTGTTGGATGTTGATGCATTGTTTGTGGCAGTCGTTGAAGGATCTGGGAAAAGTTATCCATCATCGCGTTCCTCTGTTTCTTGAGGGCCTCCTTGAGAAATATTTTGATATGATATCTTGCTCCCTCGTATTCCTTTTCTTCCACCATGGGACGTCGTCACGGCTTGTGAGGATGATATTGCAAGGGTTCAACCAGATTGAGCCCTAACTCCTTATACCCTAACCATGTTGGGGACATGCATAGAAAAAATAGAGAATGAGTAGACCACTTTGATACCACTGATTTGGATTTATGCAGGAATGAAAAAAAATATTAATATAACCATAAATACAAAGATGCGGTGGAAATATAAATTCATTTCATTAATATCAAATAAAAAAAAATTCTTACAGACATAATGAAAATAAACTAGCTAGGGCATTGGTAGCTTATCTCTGAGAAGAGATGTCATGGCTACATGCCTCTGAACGGTGTTACAATGAGGCTCGAGGGCCTATTTATTATTGAGAAATAATGGAAAACCTTAAACATCCATAAACCTAACCGTAGCAGATGAAGCGCCAAAACTATGGGCCCCGTTTGGGTAAATTGGTACATCAACTTCTCGAGGATGTAACTTTAGCATACGATCTCCATTTGACACGCATAATACCTCGTTATAAAGATCTATCCAATGAATACAACTTTTGAGGTGAGAAACATCTTACAAATTATCATGTTGCTCCTGGTTTTCCCAAAAAAACGTCGTTTAGGGCCTCAAAATGGCTCCGGAAGTTCACGACTCGAAAAACAACTAAAAATTGTAAATTGTGCTACGATTAAGGAAACTAAAAAACTAAAAGAAACAATGGGTGGAAAAATTGGGTGGCCACCAATATCCTCCTGAATCAATAGTAGTCAGAGCTAGGATTGGAGCATACAAGTCAAAAGAGGAGTGAAGCATATGATGGATTCCAGGCAGGATTCATCCCATTGTCTATTTAATTTAAGGAAAACATTCACTTATTTGCTTTATTTTATTCTAGAATACACCATCAAATCTATGGAAGATACTTTTTTCTGTAATCATAGATTATGCATAACAAGAATGATGAAAAATTTTCAAGGTACATTACCGGTTTAAGGTTTGAGATTCGAGATGAAATTAGCTTGTTGCCTTTGAAAATTTTGGAAGATGCATATCAAGAATCTTTGACAACAGAAGATAAGGTTTCCTAGAAACAAAAATTGAGGAGTAGAGAAAGAAGTCTTGGAAAGGATAAAGGACAAACCAACAGACAAGGATTTCATTCTCCATAGGAAGAAGAAGGAATTTCTAGTAGTCAAAAACCAAGAGAAAGTGATTTTAGAGAAAGGAGATCATTTTCCAGAGGCAGAGGTGATGGAAGATATTTATCAACCCATATGTTTCAATTGTGGATAATTAGGATACATGTCTTGGGAATTCCCTAAGAATATATTCGCAAGCCAATGGGTGCTCATGTGAAAGAGGAAAAGGAGGAGGATAGAGATCTAGTTGCAGTTATAAATGCTCATGAGGGAGGTGATTCTTTGTTATTAAAAAGAGTGTTGATCCAATTAGAAAAGGAGACCAAAGAACCAGCTTAAAGGAGGAGTTTGTTCAGAACTATGTGTAAGTCCAAAGGTAATTGTTAAAAACTTGTGGTTGATAGCGGTAGCACATATAATCTAGTATCTATTAAAATGGTAGAAAATTTAAACTTAAAGAAGAAACCACATCCTACACCTTATAAGGTCTCTTGGTTATAAAAGGGTCATCATGTTTCTTGAGCAATGTAAGGTATAATTTGAAATTGGAAGTTATAAATATGAAATTATGTGTTATTTCTTTCCAATGGATGTCTGCCACATTCTTCTAGGAAGGCCTTGGAAATACAACAAGGACATAACACGTAATGAGGACCAAAACATTTATACTTTTGAGAAATATGGGAGATTACATACTCTTATACCATTAAATGATGAAAGCGGTGATCAGGTGCTAATCCTGGATAACAAAAACTTTTTGAAGGATAATGCAGAATGAAAGGAATGTGAACTATTAATTGAGATAAACCATTTGTTTCCATAATTTTAAATGAATATGAGACTATGATAATCAATGAAATGTTTATGGTAGAAAATAGAGATCAACCAAGAATATCCATGGCATAAATGGTTATAAATGAAGATATTTTAATAAATGAACAATAGGAGAAGGTTTTTTTGGATACCAATGAGAAGTTAATGTGTGAAAATCTCCGAATTCCAGATGAAGACAACCATAATGTAGAATATTTTGGACAAGAAATGGAAGAGGTAAATAGAGTAAGTAACTTGGGAACCATAAAGAAAAAAAATCAAATTAATTTTGACGTGTTTGTTTCGTTTGAAGGAAATATTATTTCAACTGTACATGTTCGAGTTCTTCCAAAGAAGTTCCTAGAGGAATTAGCCAGAAGGATTGATAGATCTAAATTTCCAAGAGCATACTAAAATATATTTCATTTGTTTAATGGAGAACCTTTGGATGCTCGAGGAAATCTATGCCATCATGAAAAAATTCTACCAAATACAAGTTATAGCGAAAGGGTTAAATATCTCCTCAACAAGAGTCCAAGAATATTTTGTTCTTCAAGAGTCTAATGCATGAGCATTGACAAATTTTTATAAGAATTATTAGATATTATTATTTTTTTGAGGAAGTTGGATTCCTTGTGCCATGATTTTAATTTTGTAATAATTAATTAGATTCTAGGAACATTATCATCAAATATTATGGATTATCTTAAGAAAAATTAAAAATTTGTCGTATTTGTTATTTTTCCAAATTAGTTACTAAAATCATGGGTCTTATCCACTTCTTATGGATCTTGATCCGATTTTAGATTTAGAATTATTTTTACAAATTAGTAAGCATGTGGAGAACTAGAGAAGGATTGGAAGTACGAGTGTAAGAGGAGGAGAAAGATAATTCACTCCATTATGAATTCTCTCTTGATTCATTGAAGAAGAAAAAAAATTGTAATATATTTTTCAATATATGAATTATTTAGTTTTGGGTGGAATATTGTAAATGAATTCACATGCAACACACTTACTCTTTGAATTCATGCATATTACAAGTCACCATTTGTTTCCCTTTCATTATTCTGTAAAAATTGGGTGTGAGTGATAATATTGTTGCAGTCAAGATGCATGCATAGAAGAAATTCAATAATTTCTAGTGTGGTTATTCTATGATTTCTAATTCACTATTACATCATGGGAAATTAAATATTGGAATCTAGTATGGCGAATTATTCCAGTCATTTTTTAAGTCTGTTATAAATTGTTGAGGAGATATAATGGATATGAAGGTTTTTTTTTTCAAATCAGATTGCAATCCCATTAGATGAATGTGTAACTTTGGTATTTAACACAAATTGTTTCCTGAAGAATAATTTGGAATAACCTTGGAATTATTGTCATTTATTCTAACATTCAATCAAAATATGTTTTTTATTTGAATGTTAGTTTTCATATTTTTGGTTGAAAATAATTTATTTCAACCAATAAAGTGTTGTTGCGACTTTTCTTCGCTCGCTTCTCATAAAAGTGTAACCCATCTTCATGTTTTAACCCTCTTATGATTTATTGGTCTTTTGGTGATATTTTTAATAGTCATTTTTGTTTAGCTATGTTTTTGTATGTCACAGTTTGGTGTAGCTAGCCTATTTATATAAGTTCTTTATATATCAGATTCTTTAGTTAGAGGAGGTATTAGAAATCTCAAAATTTTGAACTTATTCTACTAGTATAGAAAAAAAAATTGATTTACATAATTATCTATTGTAATACCAAGTATCTAAGTTCAAAAGAAAAAAGAAAGGAATGATTAAATTTTATAGAAGTAGAAAAAGAATGATCAATTTTTTTCTCTTCACCATGTTAATTCAAAAAAATAATTATTATAATTAGTATGTAACACAATTCGCATTACTGAATCTGGCATAGGTGAACTGTGCTATCGGAAATGAAGATACAGACCAGTTATGGTTTTTCACTGATGTTGTGTATACATATCATCAAGTTAATAATTACGATGTTAAGAAAGTGCAGCTGGCCATTTCTTTTCAATACCGCGCACTGGATTGGTACATAACGTATGTGGTGACAAATCCTAATGCAACTATTGATAATCTAAAGGTCGCATTAAAAGAACAATTGAGGAGGCCTAAATCGTTTTCGTAATGTGTAACTAAGTTGAAGGATATTTGCCAAGCATTAAATGAATATGTATGGGACGCAAATCAAAGGTTGAAGCGCACTATCAGATATGGGAGATTTACTATTTATGACACCCAACACAAAGAGTGGTTTTTTGCCATACTGATAGCTCATCTGCTCCAACCCCTGAGTCAACAGAATATTGACAAATACACCAAAGCTGTAGAGATTGCAATGAAGCTATAAGCTTCACCGGTACCAGCTGCGCAGATCCAGACCTAGTAGATCCAAATCTAGTTGGAGGAAATGAAATTATAAATACAGAGTCTGCGCAAGGATAAGGGAAAGGAGGCATGGAAATATATATGATGTATACTATGCAAAGTTTCCGGGCATCACAAGGATCAATTCCCCATACTTAATAACTATCTACAGGCTGGAGGACCAAGCCAACTAAAGAGTGTGGTTGGACCAAGTGGGACTCCTATGTTATGGTGCACAATTTGTCAATAAATGGGTATGCATATGACAGACTATTTTCTGAGGATTGGTAAACATATCCTTAAGCTTAAGCGACATTTTTGAAAAAATTTCTCGTCGCTACAACAATATGAATAGCATTGTCAAAGATTTGATATGATGATTGATCAAGCTAACCTATATCGAATTCACATTTAACATACCTCACCAACATCCTCGTCCAGGCGTGGTGGATTCCAAAATAGAGGACAAAGAAGAGGAGGAGGAGTTGGTCGTGGAAAAGGGAAACTCATATGCTACAATTATGGAGATGCGGGTCATTATGCGCACGACTGTCCAAATCCAGCATGACAGTGTTGCAGGTAATATAGAAAAATTGATCATGTTATTTAAGATTGTCTTGTGTTGATTGCAAATATGCAAGAAAATAAAACGCAAACTCCTACTCAAAACATTCAGATGGTAAGATATGAGTTGAGAAAAGAAGAACCAAGTGTGAATGTCGTCACTAGGAGTGGTGCAACCACTAGTGGAGACAAAGGGACCAAGTCGGATGCTGATCTCTAGATCCAAAAAGCACCTAAGAAGAAGGAAGGATTCAACTTATAGCGAGAAAAATAAACCTTGGTAGAAGCGAAAAAGGGTTTCCCAGAAGCAGGTGCTTCAACATCAATAAAATCTATGGACATGGTTAGAGTAGATGAAGAGATAAATCCCTTTCTACATTCTTCTATCAAATTATTGTGCAATAATAAGGTAGATGAGAACCTCCAAGAATTGATCGATAACTGCGTAGAAAAAGAACAACCTCGGATGGAGTAGAAGGTTTTTCATAATATCTATAATAATAAAAGAATAACTGGATGAGAGATGCATTTGACTGCTCAGATTGGTGCATATGAGATGGACCATGTCATTCTGGATATAAGATATGATGTGAATTCTTTACCAAATCACTCTTGGAAATCAATGGGAAAACCTAAGTTGGAATGGTCTACGATCTAGATGTGCATGGAGAATTAGCAAAAAATTATCCCGTTAAGTAGGCTCTCAGAGATCATAGTGGATATCGAAGGAGTAAGGGTGCTCACAGAATTTGAAGTTATACATATTGTGGATGATAGTGACCCCTATCCTGTGTTATTGGGTTTAGATTGGGCTATTCATATGGGTGGAATTATCAATCTTAAGCAAAAAAGTATGGTATTTGAGAATAATGGAAACAAATTTGTGGTCCCCTTAGATCCCGCTAAGGTGAAAGATATACATAGTCGGTGCGTGCAGATGATGATGTCGATCATATCTATAATTTGATTGCATGAGAGAAATATTGGATCAATTTGATAGTCGAAGGAAGACTCAAATGGTAGAAGGATAGTTCCTGATTTTCAGATTCATATGAAGAACTGGAGAACCGGAAGAACTGGTTTCATGAAGTATCTGTGTTGCGTTGAAATTGGGTGAGAAAAGCTCTTCGGTGCATATCCTCAGATGTACGATAATTACCTTATTATGATGGTCTGAATAATGGTAACATGTTTTTAGGAGAACTTGAAAATTTTGTTCGAGAGGCACAAAGATTTCATGCACTTGATATAGCATTCTGCTCAACTACAGCATGCTAGTGGGAGGCACACAAGGGAAACTTGGGTAACTAGGAAGAATGCACCCACATGTTGCATATGTGATTTGAGCATCCAAATACCAGAATAGACGAGACCTATTCTAGATAAGGCGATCGGTGCAAACATTTATCTAAATGGAAAAAAGAATGGAGTGCAAAACCGAGGCCAGAATGAGTGCATATATTCATTTACACTTTGGGGAAGGTGCCTACATAATGGTACCTTGAAACTAAGCTACAATGAGGACCAATGAATGGACTACGCTCACAGAAAGTTTTATATTGACCTATTAGTTTTGAAATTGGGTTTAAATGATTCAAATAAGCATTTCACAATATTCAGGAAGTCATCTTTGACACCACAAAACCAAAGGTGGAGAGTGCCTTGCCAACATGGGATGCGCAGATGAAGGACATTCTTAACTGTGGAAATTTTTTAGTTGAAGATAATGACAAAGATCCAAGGAACATTACGATCACTAAATATGAAGGACAACACACAGTTTCTACACAAACAGTTGAGTTTTTATCACTCTATAAATTAGAAGATTTTCAAGACTAAACTATAAAGCACAACATAAAACCACTTTGATTCTAGGACCTAGCCTTCCTAGACTCACAGAGGGCTCTCTCTATTTTACGATTTATGATTTAGCTTGATGATTATAATTTTAGATATTAGGCTAGTTACAGTGATGGGGGTGGTTTATTTTATTGATTAGGTGGTTGGACAGATAGGGCTGCAAAGTCTATTCCATTGAGCGATCGAGTCAAAGCCTAGAATGACACATCAAAATCAAGAGAAAATCACAGCGCAAGATAACTATGCTAAAATGGATCTTAAGAGTTGTATGAATTATGAGGTGAAAGAAATAGTAAGGTTCAATAGTGAATAAAGAGAAATTAAGAATTCTTAAATCATAATTCAGTAGAAAACATTCAGATTGTAAATGAAGACATAATTAAGGCACTCCAACAATGAATCTTAATCTAAAATTTCTGATTTACAATTAGATGAGCAGATACATAGCAGAAAAAACCACAGAAACATTTAAACAGAGAAGAAAAACATCACCATTTTAACACAACTCAAGAATCATGTAAATGGTCTATGATTATTGATGTCCAGCTCCAAATTTACAGTTCTCCAATAGTAGTTCTTACAATACAGGTGCTAAAATATCCAACCCTTGATGATGAGAATTCTAGTAGTATTTAACTAACAACTAAGTCGGTTTGAAATAATCTACTCTGGAAAACTTCATTTATTAAAAAAAAACTAAAATTAGACAAGTGTGGCCATGCAAGGCTCGAATAAAGAAAATCCTTGAGAACACTACCTGCAGAATTAATTTTGGTAACTCTTCAAGAATTTAAGAACTCAGGAGGCTCTTCTTGAATCCAACTAATGATTTGGAGGTGGATGATATGGTTGTGAGGAGGCAACGCAAGGTGGTTATGACAATTAGCTCTCTCTTTGGGCCACCACTACATAGATCATAAAGGAGGATGCGTTGTTGGCACTGCTAACCAACCGGTGGTTTTAATGATGTGTCTATTGTGCCTTTTCAACCTTGAAATGTGCATAATCTATTCCACTCTCTTTGGTTGGGGATCTTCATGCTTATAACCTATCTATATACTTTCTCCACCTCTATGTATTTTATGAAAGTGGGTCTAGTAAGGAAGACATGCTTCAGCTCATGTTGAATAAATATGTCATTACTCAAGAGATCCCAGATAACTTTTCCGGCCACTCTTCCATGGATGCTAGTGAATTTGGTGACATCCTTAGTTGTTTCTCGGAGTTTGATCATATAATATTCCCTTTGGACCAGCTCCTTATTAATCACAAAATTGAGGGAAATCCTTTTGCTATCATGGGTTCAATCTTGTTCAGGAATCTGCTGACGGCCATGTCCAGCTCACGACATTTCTCCTCAAATTGCCTTACTAAATTCCTCTTAGTGAGGATCCTCTTCACTTCTACTATGGTTGTTTTTCTCTCTTGTACATATAGAATTTCAAGCTCATAGTTGGTCTTAGATTTCAGTAATTATATGATCTTAAGGGTTATTTTTTGCATGTTTCCTAATTCTTGATTTTCTTTATCAATGGCCACTGTGCATTTGTCCACCAACTCTTTTTGTTCAAAAATGATGTTGGTGGGGCGCCACATTTCTTCCAGTAACATAATGATACTACCCGAGATTATCAACTTCATTTGGAGAAGAATTTTTTTTTTCTGCAAATTCCTTCTCTGCCTTCTCCAAACTCTCAATCTGATTCTTGGCTATCTCATGGGCAGTTTTAGTCCTAACTTTTGATCTTTTAGGATGCCAATTTGTGCTTCCAATTTTTGAATCTCTTGTGACTGTAAGGTCATGCTTTCCATGTTTTTTGACAGTTGCTCTGTCATACTAGGTGTACCAGGAGATGTGGTTATAGCTAATGAATTTTTGAGATGGGGATAGCTTCCACTGGGAGGAGTGTACCTCGAGCTACCTCTTCTTTCTCTCTCATTAGTTTCTCCATCTAATTCTCCATCTGTTTTATTTGGGAAGCCTCTTCTAAAACCAATTTCAATAGCTCTGTCTTTTGTGATTCCTCTTCGTCAATGCCTTTGGCTAGGGGATCTTCTGTTACTGGCATATTGAGTTTCTTCTTGAGGGTTTCTATATTAGCATTCTTCTTCTTCAAAACCTCTTCCACAGTTTGAACATTGGTTGGGTCATGACCCAAATTCACTATTAAATATTCTAAAGACTTAATCCTTGAGTCTTTAGCCATGGCAGATATATTTTTTATCCTAAGTTGTGATTGAGGATTGGATAAGGATATTTTAAGCTTTAGCAAGAAAATAGCATTACTTGTCAGCATGGAGGCCACCATTTCTCCAGTCTTATTATGTAATTCCATCTGATTAATGGGGTGGATGTCCTTGGCATGAAATTCAAATGATACCTTCTTGTAACCTCCTGCTCCTTGTCCTTGGGGGACCAAAGCTTCTAAAAATTCCATCTGCATCTTTTTCTTCTCTGTGTCAAAAGAAGACAGTAGCCTGCTTTGTGAACTTGGGGTCCTCTTCCAGAATTATTTGTGAACTTGGGGTCCTCTTCCAGAATTAGTTGTAAGTTTTGGTCTTCAGCGCCTCATTTCTCAATTTTATTTCCTTGAATGTATCATAAAATGATATTTCTTTACCTTATATGGCCGGTCTGGAAGTAGATGTCTATAAGGCTTGTTGCTGCATAAATTTTGTAGTAGTAGATGCAGGGGATTCGATTTTTTTCTGCCTTGATTACCCTCATTGATCAATATCCATGTGCACTCAGGCCCTCTTCCTATATCTTATTTTTAATTCTCTGCTAAAGGTATCAGTCACCGAAGGTGACTAATCCTCTCTTGGCCTTTTTCTCCCTATCTCTTTTTCTTGCTCTTTCCCCTTGTCTTCTCTTCCTTCTACATTCTCCCTTCCTTGTGATGTTGGGGTCTGGACACCTAGAGTGGAGAACAATAGTTCTTCCTCTTCATGGAGGGTATAAGGTAGCTATTCTATTTGATTGGTGTATTGTTTAATCAAAGGCCTGTGTTTGTGAACATAGGGTGTGGATTTGATTTCCACCCTCTTCCTCGAGATGATCCCTGTAGGGTCATAAGACCAATTGAAACTATGGCTGAAACCCATCTCCTTTAGTAGCTTTTCTGCTTCCTCTCTAGCCGCTCTACTGTTGTAGATGAAGGGTGAAATTTGTGATTTGATCCTAAACTGAGTCTTATTTTTTGTAGAGAAAAAGTGGAGCTCATCTTCATTTATCATTTTCCTTATGTATTCCAATGCAAAGACCCTCATGGAGAGGAACTTTGGCAGTTTGTAGGGAGCTAGCCCACTTCCATAGACTCGAATCTCTATGTATTTTTGATATAAATACCAATCTGTTGTCTTCACTCGTTATGTTAGTTGCATGATTTTTCTGATTTCCTCATTTATCCTGGGCTCTGCTGCATCATTAAGTGTTTTTATGGCTGGATGCACAAATGAATCCACAAAATCCTTATGTGTAAAGTCCTTTTGATCTTTTAATACAAGGGTAGTCCAGAATATGACAGATTGGGGCTCATTATCTTCATTTACATTGTACATATGAAACTGAAGCCCTCTAGACTAGAAATGGACAAACATATATACCAACACACAGAAGTATTTGAAAACTTCTGTTGTACAAAACTTTAAAAGCTACTCATGAATGGCCTCTGCAATAAATTGAGCATAGTTGAACAAGACTGTGGGTTTAGCTCCTGGGGAAAGAGTGAACACGAAACTTATCATAGCTTCCTCTACCCACTAATCAGTGTGATAACCTAACAAATAAGATAAAATAGAAATAATGTGTTGGGTCCTATCAAAATAGGTAGATGAGGGATAAGGAGGGTTCTTTGTAGAAATTGGGGTATCAGGGGTCATGGAAAACTGCAAAGTTATGACTCTGCTGGCAGGGTCAATATTTTGATAAATTTCTTTAAGGAATTAATATGAGAAAGGGACCACTTTTTCAGGAGTGAGGGCCTACATCATCTGCTGGATGGATTGGGCATTTACTGCAAACAGAATTTCTCTAGATGGGGTGACTATGGTCCTCTAGTTAATATCATAATAGCTATGGCACTTCCTGATGAACTCTTGAAACTATGGGTCTTTGGGAAGATATAAAGGGGCAACTGAGTCTCCCATAGTCTAAGGTGATTTGTTCCTTCGAGGAATTGGTCCTCAAACCAGAAGTAAACATCAAAAAAATCAGACTTAGACTCTGCCTCATGAATTTTTTAATCTCTGTCTGCTAGATCCAAGTGATCCAAGTCCACTTGTGGGTAAACCGTCGGATTATAAGGTTGTTGATCTAGCTTTGGAGGCATTTTCCTCAATGATTTTCTTTCAAAAACCTGCATTGGAGAAAGGGATAACAGAGAGGGGAACTTGAGAAGGGAAATGAGAATGGGTCAGCACGGGGAAGGGATATAACAACAGGGAATAATCATCGTGATTGACAGTCTAAAGGAGCACTGTAATCTGGTTTCTCACAGTGCTAACAACTTTCCTTTTGAAATTCATAATTTCTACAATTTTCCCTGAAAATTCAATATTTGTATTATTTCGACAAAAAATACAGAGTAAACTTTGTAGTGATGTCGACATTTGGATATTTAAACAAAAATTCGAAGGTGTGGAGGTGGCGTGGGTCTGTTGGGTAACAACCTACCATTTATGGTGCAATGGTTGTTTGAACAGGAAAGGGATGTGACCTCAAACAGACAGCAGGAATGAAAATGTGGCACGGGAAGTACATGCAACGATAAAAAAGGTGCAGTGGCACAAAAGGATTTTCGAAGGGGGGTGAAAGTGGTAAGAGGTGTTAGAAGAGGAGGGTGAGAAAGAGCCCTGGGCATGAAATGTTAGCTGGATGGGCAGTATGGGATACTGCCCATTTCGGACCCCCCCTCATGATAAAGGTTGAATACAGCAGGGGGGCCGAAAAACATTGTGGGTCATGTGATGTGTGGAGGAGGGCAGATATAGTAGGAAGCTATGGGTAGTTTAACATAGATTTGATGGGGAGAGGAGAAAGTGGGTCCGCCTGGACTTGAAACCTTTAGATCTTACTTGTGGGACACATCGCGTCCATGTCGATATCACACTTTTCTTTTGTGGTTCTTTAATTTTTCCTACGCGGTATCTTTTAAGACTTGTGATGTGTGTTATGTGATCGGGCCCCACCACATCACATATTGTAGGTTTTAACCCTGAACATAAATTATCTACACATGAATCTTATAACAGAAAATAAACAATAGCGAGAGCATAAAACATAAAACGGATAAACACAGAGATTTTCCCCTGGATCCCAAATCGGGACGACCAGCTTGATTTTTCATTATATTCCTTTTAGTGTTACAACACATATATATACATGCCGAAGCATACATAAACCCCAATCCATTAACACTGGATTAGAACATAACCGTAGTTCCCTTGACCGAATCTACAAAATACCAGGGGCCGAAAACCATTGTACCCCAAAACCATGTCCAAACTCATGCACAAAACATGGGTGGGTCCGCCTATGAGTGGGTCTGCACACCAAAACAATTTTCGCCGGGGCGCTGCCCCGGACCCCAACAGTGGGGGCTGCCTCCCCCCTTGTGACCCCCCTACTATGCCCAGCGCAACATACAATGCGTGGGGCTAGTCGTGGAAAGAATATAACACATACCCAACATTCTCCCACTTATTGTTTTCTTTCCACAGGGGGCCACAGGAGAGCTTAGTCATTGGGCCAATTCTTGACACCCATTTTTTTTCTCTACACCAAAGGAAACTTTTGAGTGCTCACAAACTTCATCAATGCATCTGCAACATTCTTCAAAGTGTCCACCTTTACCAACAACACCCTTTTAGCCTCAACCATATCTCTAACAAAGTGATATTGAACATCAATGTGCTTTGTCTTTGAATGGTAAGTGGGGTTCTTAGCCAAGAAAATTTCACTTTGGCTATCGCAGTCTATCCTTATAGCTTGCTATACCAACCCCATACTTGAACACAATCTCTGCAACCAAATTTCTTCCTTGCTTGCATGAGTGGCTGCTATGTATTCTGCCTCTATAGTTAAAAGAGCCACTACAGACTGTATTTTACTCATCCAACTGACTGCGCCTCCAAATAGGCTAAACACATACCCACTTGTAGATCTTCTTTGGTCCAGATCTCCAACCCAGTCTGCATCAAAAAAACCACAAATGTCCAACGTTCTTTCCAATCTTGGTCTTCCTTGGTACCACAAGCCATAATCACTAGTGCCACGTAAATATCTGAAAACCTGCTTCACTGCTATCCAATGCTCCTTCCCTAGGTTTGACATAAACCTACTCAATACTCCCACTGCATGTGCAATGTCTGGTCTAGTACAGACCATTGCATACATCAGGCTACCCACTGCACTTGCATATGGAACACAGGACATATCCTCCTCTTCTTCTTGTGTCTTGGGACACTGTTCGGCAGATAGCTTTACACCTACAGGAATAGGAACATTCACTGATTTACTATCCTGCATATTTAACCTCTGCAATATAGTCTCGACATAATTCCTCTGGTTTAACCAGAGCTTCCTCTTTTCCTGATCTCTCTTAATCTCCATGCCCAAAATATAGTTTGCAGCACCAAGATCCTTCATGTCGAATTTGGAGAATAGCTGGGTCTTCAAATATTGGATAATTTCTTTGTCATTTCCAATCAACAACATATCATCCACATACAAGACCAAGTAAATAACACGGTCACCAATTAATTTAAAATAAACACAATGATCCTCCTTGCTTCTGGTGAAGCCAAGTCGCCGTATATAGGTATCAAATTTCTGATACCATATCCTTGGTGACTGTTTTAACCCATACAGAGACTTCTTCAACCTACATACCAGTTCTTTCTTACCCTTCACCATAAAGTCTTCAGGTTTCTTCATGTAGATCTCCTTTTCTAGATCCCCGTGAAGAAATGTTGTCTTCACATCCATCTGTTCTATCTCAAAATCAAATGCAGCAGCAACAGATAAAAGTAATCTAATAGAAGTAACCTTGGCAACAAGAGAAAAAATATCACCAAAATCAATTCCCGACACCTGTTAATAACCTTTTGCTACCAACCGAGCTTTGTATTTCTCCACCTTGCCTTCTACATTCATCTTCTTCTTAAACACCCATTCGCTCTCGATGGGCTTCCTTCCAGCTGGCAACTCCACCAGATCCCATGCCTCATTTTTGTGCAAGGATGTCATTTCATCAACCATGGCCTCCTTCCAGAGTTTTCCATCCTCTGAATCTACTGCCTCCCTGACAGTTCTGGGATCATCATCAGTTATAGTTAAGGAAAAACCTGAACAGAAATCAGATGAACTATACCTTTCTGGTTGCCTTCTTTCTCGAACTGATCTTCTCAAAGTTGTAGTTTGTGGCTCTTCCTCTTCTGAATCTTCTTCTGGTGTAGAGTTTTATTCATACTCCTTTAGCTCAAATTCTATCTTCTCAGGTTCCTTTGGTATGATTTCATGTTTAACAACATCTTTCACCTCTCTAAACACCACATCTCAGCAGTACACAACCTTCCTTGTTTCCAGGTTCCAATGCTTGTAACCTTTTAAACCATCCTTGTACCCAATAAAGATGCACCTTTCAGATTTATTATCCAACTTGGTCCTTTTCTCCTTTGGAACATTTACATATGCATCACATCCAAATACCCTTAGATGTGAAAGAGAGGGTTTCTTACCAGTCCATACCTCATGTGGAGTCTTATCCTCCAACACTGATGAAGGTGATCTGTTAACCAGATAGCATGTAGTCTCCACTACCTCTGCCTAGAATTCTTGTCCTAACCCAGTACCACTAAGCATGCTTCTTACCTTTTCTATCAGTGTTATGTTCATTCTTTCTGCAACTCCATTTTGCTGAGGTGTGTATGGAGTAGTCTTCTGTCGTGATATACCACACTTCTTACAGAACTCTTCAAATTCCTTCTTGCAGAACTCCCCACCATTATCTGTCCTCAGCACCTTTATCTTCTTCTCTGTCTGTTTTTCCACCAGAGCCTTAAATTCTTTAAATCTGTCAAAAGCTTTAGATTTCTTCCTCAAGAAATATATCCATGTATTCCTTGAGAAGTCATCTATAAATGAAACATAGTACATAGACTTTCCCAGTGATGGAATTGACACAGGTCCAAACACATCACTGTGCACAAGTTCTAATATCTTGTTCACCCTCTTAGCACCAGAAGGAAAACTCACCCGATTTTTCTTCCCATATACACAATGTTCACAGAAATCGAAATCTAAAGAGAAATTATACATACCTTCTACCATGCCATTTCTATGAAATATCCGAAGGCCCTTCTCTCCAATATGTCCAAGCCTTTGATGCCATAACATGGTCTTTTCTCCAGAGACAGCTAGGCTTTCCGCTCCACTTTCAGGAACCATAGAACTGTTACACCCATCAATAACAATGCTACCTTGTAGCTTGTACAGAGTTCCAGTCCGAACTCCCCGCATTAATACCAGTGCTCCCCGAACCATCTTGCAGGCATCTTTCTCGAACACTGTTTTTACACCTGCATCATCCATCTTGCTTACAGAAATCAAATTTCTGGCCAATGTAGGAATATGCAGAACACTAGGAGGTGTTCTAATCCTTCCACCTTGCAGCTTCAACTTGAATTTTCCACGTCCGACGATTCTGGCCTTCCTATCATCTCCTAGGAAGACATCACCACCATCATATTTCTCATACTCGCAGAACCACTCCCTATGGGGAGTGAAGTGAAAGGATGCACCTGAGTCAATCAACCATGACTCATGATCTACATGTGTATTTGAAGAAGAAGCCAAATACACATCCCCACCTTCATCCGAGGTGATTTTTGCCTCTGCAGAAGGACCTTCATCAGATCCCTTTCCTTTCTCAGGAGCTTTAGATCTGCATTCCTTTTTGTAGTGCCCTTCCTTTCCGCATTTCCAGCACACCTTTACAAACTTTCCAGGAGATTTAGATCTCCCTCTAGATTTAGATCTCCCACTCGAAACCTTATTCTTGTTTTTTTTCTGGGACCTTCCTCGTACAGATAAGGCATCTCCATTCTGACCCTCCATATTTCTCCGTCTCATTTCCTCTGACAGCAAGGCTGAGACAATGTCATCAAAATTCAAGGTAGTTGTATTGCTACCTATTGCAATAACCAGACTGTCCCACGAGTCTGGTAGAGAGCACAACAAATTGATGCACTTATCTTCATCTGAGATTTTAATATCAACAGATGACAGCTGACTTACCACAGTATTGAAGGCGTTCAGATGCTCTGTCACCGAGTCTCCATCCTTCATCCTTAGGTTATACAACTTTTTCCGTAGGAACAACTTATTCACCAGAGACTTAGATTGGTACAAAGTCCCAAGTTTTTCCCACAAATTATTCGCCGTAGCTTCCCCAGATACATTCAACAATACTGAATCTGATACACACAACCGTATTGTGCTTTTAGCCTTCCGATCCAGTTTCTTCCAGTCTTCATCTAACATTGCCATTGGTTTAGTACCTGGATCTACCGCGATCCACTGATCTTTATCCACCAGCAGATCCTCCATCTTGAGCTTCCACAACTCAAAACTCTGACCATTAAATTTCTCGATCTCTATCTTTCCACCGCTCGCCATCTTCTTTCACCGCAAGAATTGATCCCGCATATGGTCCACTGAACAAGGTCTACCTCAGACCCGAGCAAAAAACCCTCAGTAGCAAAGGTGTCCCCTTGAAGCCGAAACAACTCTGATACCAAATGTAGGTTTTAACCCTGAACAGAAATTATCTACACATGAATCTTATAACAGAAAATAAACAATAGCGAGAGAATAAAACATAAAACAGATAAACACAAATATTTTCCCCCGAATCCCAAATCGAGACGACCAGCTTGATTTTTCATTATATTCCTTTTATTTTTACAACACATTTATATACATGCCAAAGCATACATAAACCCCAATCCATTAACCCTAGATTATAACATAACCATAGTTCCCTTGACCGGATCTACAAAATACCAGGGGCCGAAAACCATCGTACCCAAAAACCATGTACAAACTCATGCACAAAACATGGGTGGGTCCGCCTATGAGTGGGTCCGCACACCAAAACAATTTTTTCCGAGGCGCTACCCCAAACCCCAACAGTGCGGGTTGCCTCCCCCCTTGTGACCCCCCTGTTGCACCTGGCGCAACATACAGCGCGTGGGGCTAGTTGTGGAAATAATATAACACATACCCAACACATATCTCATGTCAGAGATTATAATATTGACCTCCTGCACCATATCCTGCAACTTTTGTGATTTTCGATCTACGATTGGGTCCCACCCATCGCACATTGCAAGTCGGCAACTTTAAAGTTTTCCCTTTGTGCTTACTCTTTAAAACTTGCGATGAACGCTATGCGGGCCAACGCCACATCACTGTCACGTCACCCTGCCAAGTAATTTGCTAGGTCACCTTCCATGTCATCAAAGGTCATCTGCAATATGTGGGGTCAAAGCCACATCATCATGCGACGTCACCTACCACGTCATCCACTACATCATCTCATGTCGCAGATCAGTGATCTTAGCATTTTTCCTTTGCACTTGTTTTATAAAATCTGTGATTTGCGATTTGGGCTTGAGTCCCACCTGATATCGCACATCGCACTTTGTTGAACTTAACATTTACCACTCAATTTTTTTTTTATCTTTTGCGATTTGTGATTGCGATGGGCCCCACCGTATGACATATCATCCGTCGACAATTTTCACGTTTGCCTCCTGGAGCAATCCTTTAAAACTTGCGATGTGCGCTTGCGATCACATCACATCGCGAAAAAATTAGCATTGCGGGTGCCTATAGGTAAGCTGTAAATGATGTGAAGTGCGCCCTGGGACGCACTAAAATTTGGCAAGGGAGAAAGGGTGGAAGACAAGGAAACTTATGAAATTCAAAGGTTTATATGAGGATTTTTTCCATGTATAAAGGTTGGAAGGGTCCTACCAAACCGCATTAGTGAAGATTTATTTTTCAGCAATGACTTAAGAACAGGCGGTTTAAACTTGCAGGTTGCAAAGTGTAAGAAACACGTAGGTTTCATGGTATAATATAAGACACAGCTGCTAGTGGGTGGGCGGAGATTTTCACAATAGAATTTAAGACTTTAGCATAAATAAATAAGTTCCAATGGTTATGTATGTGGGTCTTGGGGGTTTAAGTGGGATTCAGAGCATCGAATTTCAGAATTTGGGAAAATGAAAGGTAAGAAGGGGATAGATGACATAGATGGGGGAAAATATGGACTTTCTCTCATTCTTACACTTACTCAGCAACCCTGCCTTCTTCCTTGTACTAGAAATGGTAGACGGTTTCATGTGCAGCTCTTTGGTAGTTAGGGTCTCCCTTTCTTATATGAAAATAAATTATACTCCTAGAATAGTATTTTTCAGCATATAAAAAATATAATCAGTGATAACTCACCTTGTGATACTGTGAAATAAAGGAGTCTAACAGTGGCTCTAACTGGGGATGGAAGCTCCTTTAGGAGTTTTTAAGAACACCATAGAATACTAGCCTGATCCATTGGGTTGACCCCAACCCTACAACCTGATCTGCTACAACTTCTGTGGCTGTAACTTTCAAACTGAGGTCTAGAACACACCTGATCCTGAGATTGAAAAAGTAGCCTGAAACTAAAAACTGGAAAAATCCTCAAAGTATTAAGAGCTAATTTGCATACCTACCTACCCAATCTAGGATTCTAAGCATTTTTCTTCCTTTTGGGGTGCATTTAGACTTGCATACCCTAACATCATTTTTCCTTTTAATCTCTAACCTATCACCTATCCCTTATTTATCCTATTTTTTCAGATTAGGCTGGTGAACCAATGTCATTTTCTACCTACCTACTGATAATCCAAGATTAAATGGTTTGGAAAATATTCATTTTCTAACCTATCAGCTGAAAATTAAAAATTGTACAATCATGATTAAGCTATATGACTTCACAAAAAATCTTTTCAATAGAAATGGAATTTTAATTTGCAACACTTTTAGAAAAATTTATATACATTTTTTTTTTAATCCTATCAGCCTGGACTTATGGCCTTCACTCCAGGCTTCAACCTTTTCCAATGGATTATTGAAAATTGTAATTATATGGTATTTACAATGATGAAAGTCTTATTTGAGTTTTAGCGGAGATGGTGTTTTAGCATCCTGCCATCGACAGGAACCTCCAAACAACTCTGTTCCATCCATTTCTTGCAAGAAAAATGAATTATCTCCTCTGAAAGAATGAATAATGTATGGTCCTTTCCACAAGTTGTAAAATTTTCAATTATTTTCTTTATCTTCTCGCCTAGAGTCCCATTTCAACACTTTATCTCCAATATTGAAATAATTGGCTTTTCTCCTCTTGTCAAAGGTCTTCTTCATATTTTCTTACACCACCTGGGTTGTGTTGTACACTTCCTCTCTGGACTGTTGTAGTTGGATGGTATGGCTTATTCTCCTTTGCATATCATTTTCTTCAGCCTGCACTTCTTGAATGAGCTTCATGGCTAGCACTCCCAAGGATGTTGGGAAAACTTCATCCATTCCATAGACTAATTGGTATGGTGGCATGCCAATTGATTTCTTTGTGGTCAATCTATCAGCCCGCAAGGCATGTACCAGTTTGTTATGCCAATATTTCTTAATATCTTCCAACAGTTTCTTGATGATATTGACCAGGCTCTTGTTAAAATATTTAGCCAGTCCATTACCTTCAAGGTAATAAGTCGTTGAATTTCCCAAATAAATGTGATATTTATGGACAAACCCACCATATTCTTGGACTTAAATGCAACATCGTTTTCTATGATAATCTTCCTAGAAAAACCAAATATAGACAAGATGTTGGCTTCAAGGAATTTGATAATCATTGAATCAGTAGCAGCTCTGGAAAGGATGGCCTCTATCCATTTGGTAAAATAGTCTATAGCAGTGAGGATCCACCTATACGGGCCAGAGGAGGAAAGGTGGATTTCTCCAATGAAGTCTAAACCCCATTGCTTGAAAGGAGCTTCAATAGAGATAGGTTGTAAAGGAAGAGGAAAAAACTTTCTTTTTCCCTCAAATATTTGGCATTTAGGACAGGCGCCTACCATTTTGTGGGTGTCTAGGGAAAGGGTCGGCCAATAGAAACCAGCTCTAAGGATCTTATTAGTAGTATTTTTCCAGTAGAGATGACCTACACAATATCCTTCATGGAATTCTTTTGTAACCATATCTGCATCTTCTTGAGGCAAATATTTAAGCAATATGCCCCCAGAATCTTTCCAATACAAAACATTTTCTAGTATGCAGAATTTTATAGCCTTTAATTTTAAGAATCTAGCCTTTGTTTTGGACAAACCAGGAGGAGCATTTAAATAGAATAGAAAATATAGTATATCTGTGTACCAGGGAGAATTCAGGTATGCTTCCTCAATAGGTGGAGTCACCAGTTCTTCTTGTTCATCTAGTGAATGAATCATGTTAATATATAGTGCTTTAAATTCTTTCTCGGCCATCAAGTTGGCTAGTCCTTGTCCCTTGATTACTTTGGTGGTCCTGATCTCTAAATCATACACCAAGATGACAACAATCCACTTGCCTCTTTTTCCATCAGGATCCTAAGTTAGGATGTCTTTGACAACTGTATTGGGCACAAATGAAATGATGTGTGAATGCCGAATGTAGACTCTAAAATCCTTCAGTGCCTTGATCAAGTTAAAAGCCTGATTTTCCATAATATTTTACTTCAAAGGTGCATCTCTTAAATCTTGGCTAAAAAATGCTATCGGCTTCTCTTTCCCATCTTTATTATTCTGCAGTAATGTAGCAGCAATTGTGTGCACAGATGCAAAGGAGAAAATAATAAAGTCCTTGGTGAAATCAAGGCTAATCAAAACCGATGCATGTGTGAGTGCTTGCTTTACCAGGTCAAAAGACTATTTAGCCTCTCTAGTCAATTTCACTCCTAAATCTCTCTTGAGCATGTTAGTGATATTCCTCAGGAGTTCTTCTAGGTTTGGTATAAACCTTCTTAAAAATTTATCTTTCCAATGAAAGATTGTAGTTCTTTTATATTTCTGGGGTGACTGATTTGCAATATTCCCTCAATCATGCTGGGTCAATCTTGATACCTTCTTCAGTTATGTTGTGGCATAGGAACTTTCCTTCTTCAAGACTGAATAATGATTTCTTAGGATTTAGAGATAGACTGAACTTTCTACATTTCTCAAACACTTTTCTCAAATGGGCCAAATGTTCTTCATCAGTTTTTTAATATACTATAATATCATCAAGATATATCACGATGAAAATAAAAATCTCTACTAAAAAAGAAATATCCATTTCCCTTTGAAAAGTGGCACCAACGTTTATTAATCCAAAGGTAATTTTGATATACATGAAGGTCCCCCAAGGAGTATAAAATTTTGAATTTTTTTGATCGTCTGTATGTACTAGCACTTGACTGTACCCTGAAAAACCATCTAGAAGAGAGATTATTTTGGATCCCACTAACTTTTGCAATATGTGATCCATCTTTGGTAAAGGGTAGTTGTCCTTAAGAGATGCCTTGTTCATATTGATGAAGTCAATGTAAATATTGATCTCACATGTCTTCTTTCTTACCTGTACAAGATTGGAAACCCATTCGGAGTATTTGATTGGGACTATTATCTTCACATCATACATCTTCTTGATCTCCTTCTCCACCAGAGGCATTAGGATAGGATTTATCCTGCATAGTTTCTGTTTGAAAGGCTTATGGTTCTCCATGAGTGGAATTTTGTGATGCATAATATCAATAGCATAAGCTTTCAGTTCTTCATAACTCCAGGAAAACACGTCAATAAAATCTTTGAACAGAGCGATGTATTTTTTTTTAATGGCTGTTGGTAGTGTTTTTGACAACTTTACCATCTTAGGCTCATGCTCACTACCCAGATTGCATTCTTTGATACTTGCTTCTGTAGATTCCATTCTTGGGTTCTTAGCCACATCATTGAAATCAAATAATTCCTCCAGAGGGACCAGTCTTCTCGCCTGGGTGTTGTCTCTAAATTTTAATACTTCAAATTCTTCCTTTTTTGGATCTTCATGCACCTCTGTCCTATGCTTATCTTCATTTTCTTAAAAATTAACATCGGAATGGTGAGGGGAGTCTTCCCTACACATTTTCTCTCTCGTGGAAAATTATTCTTCACAGTCTCAGTCCAAATCGAGATCTTCATACTCACCCTTAGATTGGATGAAATTCTCAATTTGTTTGTCATCTTCAAAGACTTGCCAATATCTCATATTGTCAGGGAATTTTGGGGGGTGTTTAACCTGCACTATATATTGTTTGTTGGGTGAGGTAATTGACAAGTGCTGGATGAAAATGCTAACCCATTAGCCAGGATATTTTGATTTATTGGAACTGCAGCAAGGTCATATTCTTCAAATGTTTTCAGGATGTCAAGAGAATAATTTATGTATTCTCTTAATATGGGATGTTTTGCTGAATACTCTCCCATGATTTTTTTAATGACTTTTGAGGTATAAAAGGTTTCTTTTTAATGCCTATTTATCCTAGATTAATCATCAATCCAGGAATGAATTTTTGTTTCAAGAGTGTAATCAGTCTGAGGCTGCAATTCAATCTAAGAGTAATGCCTTGCAACATTTAGTACAGTGTTGTAAATACAAGAGTAAATGGAGGCTTGGAAAAGAAATATAAATACAATGACATGAACTTAAATGCTCTGAAATCCAATCATTCACTTAGCAAACATCAGTCAAGGATGCAGTAATGATAACTCTTTCCTTTAGAAACTGATGGGATTGAAATCAAACGGGAACAGGATAATCAATTTGAGAACGCAAGTAACAATAACCAATATTCTTTACAGTTCATAATCCTGCCTTAAATTAATTAAAAGGAAATTTAACTAAAGGCTGCTAATAAAAGTGAACTAGGCAAGATCTTCAAAAGAAAAACCAAACTCTTTGTAGACTGTAAACTAATGAATTGAAATGAAAAACAAATCTGGAATTGAACAGCAATATTTATCTAATGAATTTGAATAGAAACTTAATGAATCTAAACAAAAAACTCTATCTAAGAGAATTGAACAGCAGATTCTATTAAACAGAAAATCTTGTTGAGTAGCAAATCCTGTTAAGCAGCAAATCCTGTCGACAGCAAACTCTCTTGATCAGCACTTTGAAATGAACAACGGTCAAACGAAACAAGAAATGGAATGAAACAACAACTGAAATATAACATCAAATGCTAAATAGCAAAGCTATGTTAAAGCATAACATGATAAATGATACAGGAATTAAGATTCTTGTTAGAATGGATTAACAATGCAATTCATCAATGTAACACACCGATATCAATAAGAAATTAAAAAATAAACCAATTAACTTTAAAACTATAACGAAAACAAATACAAACTGTCACACAACGATAACTAAAAGGTAATGGTACAAACAACAGATAAATCCACCAGGGTCGAGCCCTTAGCCACCAATGAAACACCGTTGGGCTTTACTCTAGAGTTAAGAAATGGAACGACAACACGTTCTTGTATTAATCAGACATAAATAACGTTTACAATAGCCACTCTCTGATCATGAGAGTTAATAAATTACAGAGTTACAAAAGAAGTTCAATAATAATTATTTTGTTGCCCAATTTCTACAGGCACTTCCTTTTATAACAATTCGGCGGACAGGACAAGAAACAATGATAAGACCGAACAGCGATCCCTCGGGATCGAAAGATCCTGAGGGATTCTCTCCTTTTCTTTTTTAGCTAATGCTTGGTCTTCTTAGGCTGTAGTCGTTTTGTTCCCTATCTTCCTTTAGCTATGCATTTTGATTTCCTTCTTCTTGTCTGGATATGGCCCTTTGTTGGAGGAACAGCAGTTACTCCTGTTTTAGCTTTGCCTTTAGAATGACGGTTTAGTTCATTTGTTTCCTATTTTTAGAATAAAAGGCAATCTTTAGTCAATTTTCACAATAAACATTAGTCTTTGGAATTCTATCATAATCCTCCAATAAATCATCTTTCTAGAATAAAAAGAGTTATGTTTAAAGGAAAATTATGAGAAAATGCATGGTGAATCCATACCTTTTCCAATGCTCAACACACCCCCCTGCTTACCCTCTTTCATGTCCTCATGAAAACCATAGTTTAAATGTAAAGCAGTTAGAAAATAGTCTGGAGAGGTTTTTTCATTAAGAGGTCTAAGACCATGGTTTGTAGCTAAAGCTTCAAAGATGTGCCCTGTCTGTCCTTCAGGTAACTCATAAATGGCTTTATAGTCTGTTGCAGGATACCATATAATGGGACTTTGAAACCTACAACCTAGCCAGAATGGGCCTTCCCTCAAGATGAGGTTACTATAGAGAATCAAGCAGTTAGCAGCTAATCCAAAATTTCTATAATTAAATGGCTCTCTGTCTTGAACATTCTGATTGGAAATATTCCATCGAACTTTAGTTGCTATATAGGCCTAGTCTCTGATAGATAGAAAATATTCTACCCCATCCAAGACAATTGCTTTCTGGATGGGTCCCAATGTTTGGATCACACCCTCCTTTGTCATTAGACTCTTTTGCCTAGCCCATAGTTGTAATGGGTGTTTTGGTTCACCCCTAACCCAAAGGTCTAACCCATTTTCTTGCCTCTGAAAAATATTATAGGCCTTGAGCCATTTCAGCTGGTTGACAGCAAATGAAATAAATGCTTGAAATTGGATATCACCCACAAAAGGGCTAGGATTTGTCTCCACTTCCGCAGCTAATATAAAATTGTGCAAATATAACTCACAGCGCAAACGCTGGACTTTAACCCCATAGATTTTGTAGCATTTTACAAAATCATCTACTTTTTTTAATTCTATAGACTTTCCTTCCCTAACTGATTTAATTTTCAACTGTAAATATCTTTCTAATAAAAACAAAGCATAATTCTTGGCAGGGCATCTACATGCTAGAACATCTGTGTATAAGGAGCAGAGAGTATCCATTTGATTCCGGACCATTTTAATTTATTCCTTACCTTTTCAGCTTTCTCTTCTGCCTTCCGACACTTATCATAGGCTTCAGCCTCTGATGCACTAATGTCCTTTAGTTTCTGCTGTAACTGTTGATATTTCTTTTTGGGGATAGTCTCTTCTTCAAGCTTTTCTCTTGTCTGTTGAGCCTATGCCAGCTCCTTTTGGATTTTTTCTATAATAGGGTCAATAAAAATGTTTTGAATGTAGGTCTTTGCGCTTTCAGTTGGGGCAGTTGCATCTGGAACAACTGCCCATTGTTCCATGTCTTCTTGATTGGGCTCAGCTTGGGTTTCCATAGTCTCTGCAATCTGGGGCTTTGCTTTGGTGGCTACTTTCCTCTTCTTTGGGGTTAGTTTGGTGGCTATGTTCCTCTATTTTGGGGTTTTTTTGGGGGATTTATTCATTTCGAGAACCCTAATACTCTGTCTGAGTTGTTCCACTAGCTTTTGGAGCTTCTGTCGTTCCCTCCGCAGCTTCTCAAGTTCGGTTATTTTCTTTTTCCTCCTAGGAGGAATGACTGTCCCTTTTTCTGTACTCAATTTCTCAGGTAGGGTTTTCTTTTCAGTAGCCGTTCCTTCGCTCAGGCTTGCTTCTCTATTTTCTGCTCAGAACACTTCTTCAGTGTTCATATTCTCTTGGCTATGTTCTTCAAGGGTAGTAACCTTAACTGGTTCTGTTATTCCCCGAGGGTCTTCTGTTTGGAATGCTTCTTCAGTGTTCACACCTTCCTGACCACATTTCTCAGGGGAAGTAACCCCAGCCGGTTCTGCTATTCCCTGAGGGTTTTATTTTTCTACTTCATCGGGTATTCCCTCGGCAGTATCTTCACCAGTAACAACTTGTTCCTGCAATTGGTTTATCTCAATTTTTAACTTCAGTGGGCTGTGGGGTTGTATATATTCACTCATGTTGGCCAAAATTTGGGCCAATTGGTCCTCCTGAAATGGGCTTTGAGGTGGACTTGAAATGGTGGTTTTGGGAGGTTCTACTCCCTCTCCTTCATCTTCACTGCTTTCTTCATCTTCACAAGTGTGATAAATTCCTTCTTCCACACTGGTAGGGTGACTTTCTTCTTCCCCACTGGTGTGGTGACTCTCTTCTTCTCCACTGGTGTGGTGACTCTCTTCTTCTTCACTAGTGTGGTGACTCCCTTCTTCTTCCTCATTTCCTTCTTCCTCATTGATGTGGTGACTTCCTTCTTCGAGTTGTGGGGGTTGTTCATCTTCCGAACTGGGAAATTCTAAGGGTTGGCTACTGCTACCTTGAAGACCTTCTATCATTCCCCTACTTCTCCTTAACCTGGAGGATTTTCTACATTTGGATGGTTCTACTGTTGTTCTAGTAATTCTTTTGTGTTTTGGGGCAGGCAGGGCTATTCCTCCATCAATTGAGAATATCAGTTCTTCCCAACTAGTTTGCTACTGGGCAAGACTGTAACTCACTATCAATCTGATTAAAAAATGGTGGCTTACCACCATGGCTATATGATGAGATTTTCTTATACTTCGGGTGGAATCATGCAATAAAAAATTTAAATATGCAGGCAGGTTCACGGTACATTTTTGTTTTAACACTACTAATAGCTTAAGGTGGCGTGGTCTTACCACATATTTTCTTCCATCGCATGTTATGTAGCTTTGTACCACTTTCGCCAATTCTGTCCATGGTTATCCAACGTCACTGGTTGAACTCCTTTCCCTTTGACGACCAGGGTCTTCCCTTCATCCCGGAAAATGTTCATGGCTTCTTGGAGTTTCACTTTCCTATGGGTCCATATGGGTCCTTCCGCTGGCAGACTAGATACCTCAGTGATTATTGAGTATGTTATTGTTATCTGCATACCTCTAACCATGGAGTAACCTTCCTGAAGATTCTGTAAAAATTCAATGGCTACCGTTTCATGAGGTTGCTGTAGTTTTGTGAGGTAGGTAATCCACCCTACTCTCTCCATAATTTCCCGAGCAGCGTTAGAAAAAACTAGCACATATGGCTCACTACGAATTGCTCGTCCTCCCATTCTGTCTGCACACTGTTAATTCTTCACAAATGCACAACAATGTAATGGAACAACACAACACAACACCTTGTGTATATCGGAACACTACCGTTAAGATTTTACTATTACCGGGAATAGGGATTCAACCCGCATGCAGGCATTAAAAGGCATCCGTGCCCCCCTGAAAGATGATAGGTCATCCTTGACCATTGAATAGAAGAGCAAGGTACTACACAGAAATTATACAGCATTGAAAAGCATACATACTTATGATATGATCAAAAAATTATTGCATTATTGAAATCGATGCATATTATTAAATTGTGAATAGATATGGAATCGTTATGTAATGATTCGAGAATAAGGGAAAGGAACAGCTGATGTGAAAACAATTACTTATGCGGTCATTACCCACATAAACTATTATGATCGATTTATAAATAAATTTCATGCATAATAGGTTCAAAACAAAGGGTTTAGGGGTACACTCTCATTTGATATTAGATAAAGATATAAGAAAAGGGTTCAACATTACTATTGATTTGTGAAAAATATGACTCCAATACCATCAGTAGAGCTCTGTTGCCCACATGTCTCTATAACCTTGAAAAAGTTTCTTTTTCACCCTTGGAACCATTATCCTTTATTTATGCCTTGGGAAGTGTTGTGTAATTTCATGACGGAGGCCATTGTACTAGCTTGGGAACTAGATGAATCATAATGCCATTCACCAGGAAGGAGTGAAAGATGGGAAGGTCGTCTCTTGATGAGACCTCCTGTTCCAAGGAGTTTTTATTATTTTTTCTAAGTTATCCATTGGATCATATCCCTAGTGTGGTGGCCATAATGGGAAAGCCACTCCACTGCTTCCTTATGATCATGGTAGGCTGGCTCTTGATGAGACCCCCTATCCTCCATCTTCCATATCATAGAACTGTTAGTAATCATATAGAGATTTTTATTTTCTAATTTCTTTTCATATAGCACTTCCCTACTTATATATAGAGGATGGCTCAACACTCCTTAAGAGTAGGGATGCTGGAAGAAGTCTGAACATCTCAATAGAGAAAATATGCCCTTATTCTTATTCAATAAATAAAAAATCAAAGAGAGTTATGAGAATTTAGGGAAGAACCAACATAATAAAAATAACCAATCATATTAATTTTAGTGAAAAGACAGCAAAGTGATATAGATGGTTGTGTCCTTTCCCTTTTCTTATAGCTACAAAAAAATTTCTAAAAAATGACAATTTCTCTTGATTTGTTGATTCCAGTAACCTATAATTTGTGTATCCTTGCATAAATTTTATGTTGCCTTTAAAAGAGTCATGAAGAAGTTACAAAATTCCTCAAAATGATATTCAAAAACAAGAAAAATGCACTCAAAAAAGGGTTGTTCCTTTGGAAAGGAACAACAAAAACAATCTGCAAAAATGTTGTCCCTTTGGAAAGGAATAGCAAAAACAATTGACAAAAAAAAAAGTTGTTCCTTCCGAAAGGAACAGCAAAAACAATCAGCTAAAAATTTTGTTTCTTGGGAAAGGAACAGCAAAAACAAGCGGGAAAAATGTTGTTCCTTCGGGAAGGAACAACAAAAACAAGCGGAAAAAATGTTGTTCCTTTGGAAAGGAACAACAAAAAACACGCAGCAAAATTGTTATTCCTTTGGAAAGGAATAGCCAAAAATTGTTGTTCCTTTAGAAAGGAACAACAAAAACACGTGGCAAGAACTGTTATTCCTTTTGAAAGGAACAACAAAAAATTGTTGTTCCTTTGGAAGGGAACAACAAAAACACACGTCAAAAACTATTGTTCCTTTGGAAAGGAACAACAAAAACTTGCAAAAAAAACTGTTGTTCCTTTTCAAAGGAAAAGAAAAAACTGTTGTTCCTTTGGAAAGGAACAGCAAAAAGAAACACTCAAACGCGTTGTTTCTTGAGAGAAACTGTTGTTGTTCCTTAAAAAGGAACGGCTTAAGAAATAAAATCTGTACAAAAGGAAAGCAAGATAAAGAGAAAAAAATTTATGTACAAGTTTCAAAATGAAAGAAATTATTTAGTGAATGGGTGCTGAGGAGGAGTTGTCTCCCTCAGCAAGAATCTGCATGGTAGAATCTTCCTGTAATTGCTAGTAAAAGGATTCCCCATTAAGCAATTTATGGTAAAGTAACACTCGATGATTGTTTACTTTGAAAGAATGTCCAGATCCATCAATGGTGGTTAATTTTATGGTGCCATTATCATGCACGTTTTGTATCTCGTAGGGTCCAAGCCATCATGTCTGGAGTTTTCCTGGAAAATCTTGAAATTTGGAGTCATATAGGAGTGCCCAATCTCCTTCATGGAAGATTTTCTCTTTAATGAGGGCGTCGTGCCATTTTTCTCTCTGTTGTTGAATTAATGCAGTGTGATGAAGAGAAGAGAGCCTAATTCCATCTAACTCGTTGATTTGTTGTAATCTTTTCACCTCGGCTTCATTTAAATCTAAACCCACCTCCTAAGTTGTTCTTAATGTTTGAATTTCAAACTCTATTGGAGAGATGGGTTCTTTTCCAAATACCAATTGATATGGGGAATACCCAGTGGTATTTCTCCATGTTGTTCGGTACGCCCATAGGGCTTCTGGTAGTCTATAAGCCTAGTCATGTATGTGTGATGCAACTGTTTTTGTCAATATAGATTCAATCACTTTATTCGTGCTCTCTACCTGGCCATTTGCCTGTGGGTGGTATGGAGTTGTGATTTTGTGCTGAATGTGGTAATTTTCTAATGTTGCAGTGATTCTATTACCTACAAATTGCAGTCCTCCATCTATAATTACGTCCCTTGGGAGGTCGGATTGCACAAATATTTGGAAAAGGAATTGTATTACAGAGTCCTCTGTAGCTCTCGAAAGTGCCTCTTCTTCAACCCATTTAGTAACATACTTTGTTGCGACTAGGATGTATGTTTTCTGATTTGATGGTGGGTTAATAAGACCAACAAAGTCAAGCGCCCAACGTTCAAATGGCTCGATTACTAACTATGGGTTCAAAGGCATTTTGTAGGACTATCCAGAGTGACCCGCCCTTTGGAAACTATCGCAGTCTTGTACAAATTTTTTGGCATCTTTAAAAATGGTAGGCCAGTAATAGCATGTTTGTAAGACTTTGTGACCAGTCTTGCGATCTGAAAAATTCCCGCCACATGGACCATCGTGGCATGCTTTCAGAATATCAAATATTTCATCCTCTCAAACGCATATCCTGACGTGCATATTTGCTCCTGTATGAAACAGGTAGCCCCCAATCCAAGAGAATCAGGTACTAAGCTATACTATCTGTTTTCATTCATTAGGCGTTAAATGCTTAGGTAATTTACCTATTGCTAAGTAATTTGCAATATTAGCATACCATGGGGTTCTAGCAGTAACGGAGAAAAAATGTTCATCTGGGAAGTGATCTTCGACTGCTACTGCATCTGTTGGTTTTGGCATTCATGATAGGAAATCAGCTACAGGGTTCTCTTTTCCAGGTCGATTTTTTATTGTGATATCGAATTCCTGCAATAAAATCAACCATCTTGTTACTCAACCATTTGTAACAGTTTTATTTTCTAAAAAATTTATGGCAGAGTGATCTATATATAAAACTACAGGATACCCAGTTATATAATATCTAAATTTATTTACAGCATGTATCACAGCTAAAAATTCTTTCTCAGTCACAATATAGTTTAATTCAGCGGGAGATAGATTTTTGCTAATATAATCAATTGCATATGGTTTCTTATCCTTTTCCTACCCAAGAACTACTCCAATAGCTATGTCTGAGGCATCAGATGAAATTTGGAATGGAAAATCCCAATTTGGGCCCCTTAGCACTGGGGCTGTTGATAGAAGCTTTTTGAGATCCTCAAAAGCATGGTCACATTTATGTGTCCAATTAAAATCAACATTCCCTGTTAATGCATATAAAGGTGCAGCTACTCGAGAATAATGTTCTATAAATCTTCTATAATGACCAGAAAATCCAAGAAAGCTACGTACCTCTGTTTGTGTGGTAGGAGTAGGTATTAACAAAATTATTTGAATTTTAGCTAGATCTACCTGAATTCCAGCTGTTGAGATATAATGACCTAATATGAGTCGCTCAGTCATCATCATGTGACACTTTTCATGGCTTAAGCAAAGCCTAGTGTCAATACATCTTTGCAACACCTTTTCCAAAGTTTCTAATGCTGGCTCAAAATCATCTCTGTAAGTTGTGAAGTCATTCATGTATACTTCGAGACCTTCATTTATTAAATCTAAAAAGATACTGAGAATGACCCTCTGAAATGTAGCAGGGGCATTGCATAGGCCAAAGGGTAAAAATCAATAGGAAAATGTCCCCCAAGGGCAGGTAAAAGTGGTTTTGTCTTGGTCTTCAGGGGAAATCTGAATTTGATTGTATCCACTAAAGCCATCTAGGAAAGAAAAGAATTTCTTTCCTGCCAATGTATCTAATACCTGGTTAATGAAGGGAAGGGGAAATTGGTCTTTCTGGATTTCTTTGTTTAGTTCTCGGTAGTCGACACATATCCTCCACTTTCCGTTCTTCTTTGGCACCACTACTAATGGAGCGACCCACTTGCTATCAGATATTGGGTAAATAAAATTGACATCCAACAGCTTTTGTAATTCATCTTTCACAATATCTTTAAGATGAGGATTTAATCTTCGTTGGGATTGGTGAATGGGTCTAGCACATTTTTTTGTATAGATGTGGTGCATAAATAACTGGGGATCAATTCCCTTCATGTTTGGATAATCCCATGCAAAGGCTCCCTTATATTTTTGTAGTAATTGGACCATCTTTTTTTCTTGTTCAATAGTCAAATTTTTTTTAATGTTTAAAGTTTTTCCAGGTTCAATTTCTACAATTTTTCTATTGTACATAGAAGTAATGGGTATTGATTGATCATGAATGTCCTTCAGGGTATCTTCTTCTTCCTTATTATCAAATGTTGCCTTGATCATGTGACATTGCAGATGGGATCTGATTTTTGGTTTATTAATGAAACTATTAATGATATCATCCTCTGTTTGGTCTTTAGAATCGAGGGAATCTTCTATGGTTAGTGGTGATCTAATGTTTTCCATGAGGTATGACATAGGTTGTTTCCTTGTTTTAATTATCGATAGGCTGGGTTGGGCTGGGGGATATAAAGCTAAATTCTTGACATAGTTTCCCCTCTTTATAGTCATGATGCCTTGTTAGCAGCCAATGTAAGCATTGGAAGTTTCCAACCAAGGTCTACCTAGGATCAACAGGTGTCCATCTATCTGGTTTTTAGGGTTGATAATCAGGAAGTCAGCAGGGTACTCCCAAGAATATACTGATACCATTACATCATGTAGTGTACCTTCTAGTTTGACTACTGATTGGTCAGCCAATTCTAATAAGGTTTTTGTTGGATCTAATGATGTAATGCCAATTTTTTGACAAGTGGTGGTTGTTAGGATATTAATTGCAACTCCCAAATCAACTAAGGAATTTGGAAATGATTGCCCATTGATTTTCACCGTCACTATAGGATTTCCTGTGTCCTCATACTTTATAGGTGTTTCCATTCATGATAATAAATCAAATAGAGTGCTGACTACTTGGATAGTTTGGTTAGTTGTTGTTCTCCTCTTGGGCTTCCTTATACATAGTTCTTTGATGGTTTTTTCATAAATAGGGATGTCTTGGATAGCTTGGAGGAGAGGGATTTTTATACACAAATTTTTTAATTCTCCCAAAAGATCAAAATCAGGATATTCTATTGGTCGAGGTATGATCAATCATTTTCGGAACAGTGGAGAAGAGTTGGTTGCTTGTTCTTGAGTTTTTTGTTTAACCACATTCTCCTTGTGCACTATTTGTTCTGCGGGTAACGGGTCTTCAACTTGAAAAAATTTGTCTCCCTCTGTTTCTATTATGCACCCAGATCTTAATTGAAGGTCATTGCACTCCCTCAATTCAGTTTCTGGTTCTGATGGTTCCATTATTTGAACAGACTGAACAGGCCTATTATTAGGGTTTGGGTTGGGTTGGGCTGGGAGTTGTGGTCTTAAGTTGGTCTGGGGATTTTATGGAAATGTATAAGGTGTTGGAAGTATAGGTTGAGGGAGAGGGATTGTTCCAACTGGCTTATTTGTAGGTCTTTGCCAGTTTGACTACCAGGTCTGACTTTGCGAAGTGGAGGGGATCCATTGTGTTGGAAAAGTATTATTTTCCCAAAATGGTGGACAATAAGGAAAGTTTGGCCAATTGGTTTGATTTGTTTTATTTGGCCATGGTGATGTAGGAAATGGCTGTTGTGACCAATTGGGGAAAGGTGGCTAATTTTTCCACATTCCATTATATTGCTGAGCATTATACTGAGGAGACTGAAAAGAAGAGCATGGATCAATTGGAATACCTATTTGTCATGGCTGCCATTATCAGCAATGATTGAGTAGGTATACCAATTCTGATTCTTCTTCCGCCTCCTTGTAAACTGCTTTCAATCTAGGGAGTGAGGGGAAACCTTCTGTGGAGTGATCTTTTGTGCACATAGCATAGACTTTGACTATATCCAATGGGAACTCTTTATGGTTGTGTTTCTTTCTGCATTTAGGGCAGAATATTGCCAGATTTTGCTCTGATTCTTCTTGCTTTTGTTTGGCTTACATAACGTCGAACTACGTTGTCAGAGTCCCCAGAAAATCCGTTTTAAAATCTTCTAGTAGATTTCCAATTTCTGCGCGGGTTATACATTCACTAGAGATCTTACTATCTCTTGTGATCATATCACGTTCTGCTGACTTTAGCCTTGTGCTGCCTCTCAAACTCTTGATACATAAATCAATAATGTCAGCAAAATTTTCCTGATATATATCACCTTTGCCCATAATTTTTAACGTTTCAACCCATTGTTCCTTCATCCCTTTAAGTAATGTAGTTTTTAACACATTATCAAGTAAGGGTAAAGATGCATAAGGTGATCTCTAGAGGTCGTATTTAAAGCGTTCTACATATTCCTCAAGTGTTCCATTAGCTTTTGTTGTCATCTGAAATATTTTATATTTTAATTCCCTCGACCTAAAATAATCCTGATATTTCTTTAGAAACACAGCTTTCATCTGATCCCAATCATTTATAACACCTCCACCTAACCCCATAAACCATCGTAAAGCTACTCCTTTTAATGTGGAAGGAAATAATTTTAATTTTTGGGGATCGGTGGTATAGTCATACCCCTTACATAATACATCGAATTTAAACATAAATGCATCTAGGTCTTCCAATGTTAAGCCATGGAATGTAGGAATATGCTGAAGAGGAATGGCCTTGATAGGTACATTAACTGCACTCTCCACAATGGGATATTGCAGTGTGGAAGTTTGTTGAGGTGTTTGTTGGTTCTGGTTTAGGGCCATTTGATTGAATATGTGCCAATATCCTTCTGGAATTTCAAGGGAATTCCTAGGCTGACTAGAAGGAATAGGAATGACCTTGATAACACTCCCTTGATCTGGAATAATGAGTGTTCCTTGTTGACCTAATATCTGAGGAGATTCAGGTCCTTTAGCTTTGTTTTGAATGATGTTGACAACACTTCCCTTACCTGGGCTGCTCACTGTTTGGATTAATTCAAGAGGATAGTTTCATTCTTTTGTTTCTCCTGTTTCTCCTCCTCCTTCGCGAAGATTACTAGAGTTCCCTTCTTGCAGAGAAATTAGGCAAGAATTCTCAATTTCTTGGGAATCTTGCTCAATTCCTTTTGTTTGGCTATGTACCTCAACAAGGCTACAGATGGTGATTCTGTGGCCTGAAGGGAACTAGTAAGTTGTCTAGAAATAACTTTCCTAGGTCCTACTGATGGCTGAGATTCAGTTTTCTTAAGGATTTCGTCAATGAATGTTGTTTGCCCAAGGGTCACCGGTCCCTTAGGTTTTTCAGGTTTAGGAGGAATTTTGTTTTGTTTAGCTTTTCTATTCATTTAAAAAGAAAAGCATTCATTCCTACCTAAAATTTTTACCCAATTATGCTGTGAAGTAGGCCAATGAACAAGTATGTTTCTTGCTCAGTACGCAGGTTCTTACCTTCCGTTTTTAATACCCAATTCTTCGCTAGTAGAAAAAAATCAAATATGCATCACTCTCTGTAAATGGCTACACTCTCCCTGGCAACGGAGCCAAAATGTTGAGGTATAAAAGGTGTCTTTTTAACGCCTATTTATCCTACATTAATCATCAATCCAAGAACGACACTTGTTTCAAGAGTGTACTCAGTCTGAGGATGGAATTCAATCTAAGAGTAATGCCTTGCAATATGTAGTATAGTGTTGTAAATATAAGAGTAAATGGATGCTTGGAAAATAAATCTAACTACAATAAAATGAACTTAAATGATCTGAAATCCAATCATTCACTCAACAAACATCAGTCAATGATGCAGTAATGATAACTCTTTCCTTTAGAAACTAATGGGATTGAAATCAAACGGGAACAAGGTAATCAATTTGAGAATGCATATAACAATAACCAATATTCTTTACAGTTGATAATCCTGCCTTAAAGCAATTAAAAGGAAATTGAACTAAAGGCTGCTAATAAAAGTGAACTAGGCAAGCTCTTCAAAAGAAAAACCAAACTCTTTGCAAACTGTAAACTAATGAATTGAAATGAACAACAAATATGAAATTGAACAGCAATCTTTATCTAATGAATTTGAACAGCAACTTAATGAATCTAAACAAAAAACTCTATCTAATAGAATTGAACAGAAAATTCTATTAAACAGTAAATACTGTTGAGTAGCAAATCCTGTTAAGCAGCAAATCATGTTGACAGCAACCTCTCTTCATCAGCACTCTGAAATGAACAGCAGTCAAACGAAACAGCAAATGGAATGAAACAACAACTAAAATAGAACATCAAATGCTAAACATCGAAGCTTTGTTAAATCATAACAAGATAAATGATACAGGAATTAAGATTCTTGTTAGAATGGAATAGCAATGCAATTCATCAATGTAACGCACTGATATCAATAAGAAATTAAATAGTAAACCAATTAACTTGCAAACTATAACGAAAACAAATACGAACTGTCACACAATGATCACTGAAAGGTAATAATACAAACAGCAAATAGATCCACCAGATTCGGGCCCTTAGCCACCAGTGAAACACCTTTGGGCTTTACTCCAGAGTTAATAAATGGAATGGCAACACGTTCTTGTATTAATCAGACATAAATAATGTTTATAGCAGTCGCTCTCTGATCACGAGTTAAGAAATTACAGAGTTACAAAAGAAGTTCAATAATAATCATTCTGTTGCCTGATTTCTACATGCACTACCTTTTATAACAATTCGGCGGACAGGACAAGAAACAACGATAAGACTGAACAGCGATCCCTCAGGATTGAAAGATATTGAAGGATTCACTCCTTTTCTTTTTTAGCTAATGCTTGGTCTTCTTAGGTTGTAGTTGTGTTGTTCCCTGTCTTACTTTAGCTATGCATTCTGATTTCCTTCTTCTTGTCTAGATACGTCCCTTTGCTAGAGGAACAACAGTTACTCTTGTTTTAGCTTTGCCTTTCGAATGATGGTTTACTTCATTTGTTTCCTGTTTTTAGAATAAAAAGAAATCTTTAATCAATTTTCACAATAAATATTAGTCTTTGAAATTCTATCATAATCCTCTAATAAATCATCTTTCTATAATAAAAAGAGTTATATTTAAATGAAAAAGATGAGAAAATACATGGTGAATCCATACCTTTTCCAATGCTCAACAATGACCAGCTCAGAGTCCCCATGGACAGAGATTCTCTTAGCTCCTAGTTTCTTCAGCAGTTGTAAACCCAAAAGGAGTGCCTTGTATTCAACTATATTGTTGGTACACTGAAAGTTTAGCTTGTAACAATTCCTTTCTGCATAGTTATTTTTAGTATTGCATACCCACACACCTACTCTGGAGCCATATTTTCCACACGAACCATCAAAACTCATGTTCCAAAAGGGTTCATTTTCAGACTTGTGTTGCACAATTTCCATTTGGACTGATTTTTCTTTCTTATGGTCTTCTTTTCATTCAATTAATTTCTCATTAATATTTACATCATTGTAAAGAATAAATGAATCAAGATCAGAGTGGACAGAATACAAGGGGTAGTTATGAGGCTTTTCCTGACTTCTCACCATGTATTTCATTAGTCTCCCTTTACAACCTCCTTTTTTGGCCAAAAATTGGTATGGTAGCATAAGTCATATCCATTTGGAGAGTTCCTGAAAGCTTGGCTCCCCATGAACGTGATAAAAGCATACCATATTTGGGAGGGATGTCAGCCACCACTATGTCCATCACTAGACTCTTAGCTGGTATCTAGCGTAATGTAATACAGAGATCTTTGATGAGCCCCAAACATTTAACTTTACTGGAGTCAAATGAGTATAGGTCTTTGTAGGGTCTAGTTATCTCCAGACCAAGTTTCTCCATAATGGCCTTTGTCATGAGATTATGAGATGCACTTGACTCTATCATGGCATTATGGAGATTTTTATCATGAATATTGAAACTAAGATAAAATGGGGGAACAACTCCCTCTTGGAATTTTCCCTCTACTTCTGGCCCAAAAAAAAGTTCAAGTTTTTCATCATTTAGATTGACAGTATCAGTGATTTCTCCTATGTTCAATGCTTTTAGAAATTTGGACATATATACATCTTGGTTTACCAATTCAGTGATAGGGACATAGATTTTTATTTTGGCAATTTCATTCTCTATCCTGAATGTTGTATGTGTCTTTGGCAAGTTTGAATCACTCTTGCCAAGCACTATTTTTGCAGTCATTTCATAATTTTGACTTGTATTAGGGATATCACCTGGAACAATTTTTCTAGGGCTGACTTTTGGTCTTATAGTGCTACTTTATAGATCATTATTTCTGGTTATTTTAGAAATTTTATTTGAACTCTTTGTTGCTTTCTTGGGATCAGCTTCAGGGGCCTAGCAAAGTTTTTAGAATTCTTTCTCTTGGGGATATCTGAATTTTTCTTGCTTCAGAGGTTATATTGTCTATGCACCTCCATGATGACATTCTCAAGTCCTTATTTATAATCTTCAGACTCTTCAAATTCTACTGCAGTTTGAGTTGAAGAAAATACATCTTGTTCTTCTTCGGCGAGGAAAACAACATCTTCATCATTAATTTCCATTAGATTAATTTTACTTTCGTCTATTTCCTCAACCACCCCCTCATCCTCATAAGCATAATTTTCTTAGAATGGAAGCTTAATTTGCTGGTCAGGCCCTCTCCGTTCTCTCTATCTTGTTTGAGGGGGGTTTCTTCTAAAGTTTTGGTTTCTATATTGAGGAGCTCGATGATTTTCCCTAGGGACAACTCTCTTATTTAGTTGATTCTCTCCATCATTATCTCCATGGTTCTCATCAGGCTATCCATCTTGGAATTAGAAGTGGAGGCTACAGGCTCTTCTCTAATAGTGACTCGCTTCTCACTTCTCATTCTAGCCCTTTTTTTAATTGGGTTTGCTTCCACACCTATTGTGCTCCTCTGCATATCTTCTAATATAGTTGGATCATTTTCTCTCAGATAATAAGCCATATCTAGGTCGAAACCATGTGAAAATTTCATTAGGGCTAAGCCTTATGGGGGTTTCATATGAGGAGGGAGGGTATTGTATATACTAGTGAATCTACTGCAGTAATATTGGACACGCTCTCCAGCATTTATCTTGTTTTTTTCATATTCTGACAGGATTTGGAGAGGATTTTTCTTAACTTCCCATTTATTTATGAAAAATTGGTGAAGGGCAAGGAGGTCATGGATACTATTAAGGGTCAATACTTTGAACCATTTCTTTACTTCTCCCCCTAAAATTTGAGCAAACATTCTCATTTGGATAGTTTCATCCTCTATCTCTTGGTAGTCAAAAGCGTCATTCATTTTTTCTACATGTTATTAAGGAGTTTCAGGACCAGTTCCATCAAAATGTTGGATTTTGGATTGATAATCCTCTGGAATATGCACCATAGGTTATGGTAGCACTAATGGAGCATACTAGGCTACCATTTTTGGTGGTGGGGGAACCCAAGGAGGGTTGACAAGAGGAGGGTTAAACAAGGGAGGTGGAGGGTTAAATGGAGGATTAAATGGAAGAGGGTGTACAATGGGTTTATGAGTGGTGGTTTGGGCACTCTAGTGGGTAAGGTTCAAGGAAATGTTAGGAGTTGTAGATACACTTCAGAAATTTAACTGAGGCTGAGAAAACATGGAAATAAAAAAAGGAGTTGTTGCATTTTGAGTGGATTATTCTACATCCTACTAAAGGCAAGCATCATTGATAGCTGAGGTGAGCTCTGTTACAAAACCTTGAAGTGATTCAAAGTGTTGGAGAAGTTGAGAGTCAGTTTGAGTATATGTAGAGGCTTCACCAATAGGAATTTGTTGTGAGATGGATGGATCAAAAATTACCTGGTCTGTCCAATTCTGATATTTGGTCTTGAATAGGCTTCGTTCAAAGTGTAATTCAAACTAGATATCATGCAAGGTTACAAGGTTTTCAGGAAGGGAAAATTCATTGTAAATAGGCTTGCTAATAATTGGATTCTCAGATCTGGGAGTTTTTCTTAGGATTTTCTTTGGGTTTTCAACTTTTGTAGGGGGGTTTGGGTCAGGATGGGATCTGGTAAAGATTCTTCTAGAAGCTAGAATTTAGAACCACAGCACAAACAAGCTGAATATTTTTAAAAAATCCCAATCTATGGACAATACTTAAATCCCATAGTGTTTCGACTGGGGTTTTTGAGTTCTAATGAAATACATAGTTTTTCAATAATTCCCTAGTATGGTACCCATTATGTTAGAAATCTATAATTTAGAATATTGGAAAGACTAAAATATAAATCACAACATCAAACTGCTTTGATTCTATGACCTAGCCTTCCTAGACTCAGAGAGGGCTCTCTTTATTTTACGATTTATGATTTATCTTGATGATTATAATTGCAGATTTTAGGCTAGTTACAGTTATGGGGTTGGTTTGTTTGATTGATTATGTGTTTGGAAATATAGGGATGCGAAATTTATTCAATTGGGCGATGAATTCAAAGGTTGGAATGGCACATCAAAATCAAGAGAAAATCACAGGGCAAGCTAACTGTGCTAAATGGATCTTAAGAGTTGTATGAATTATGAGGTCAAAGAAATAGTAAGGTTTAGTAGTGACTAAAGATAATTTAAGAATGATTTAATCATACTTGAATAGAAAACATTCATATTGTAAATGTAGGCAGAACTAAGGCGCTCCGACATAAAATCTTAATCTAAAAATTCTGATTTACAATTAGATAAGCAGATACACAGTAGAGAAAATAATGGAAACATTTAAACAGAGAACAAACACATCACCATTTTAACACAACTCAATAATCCTATAAATGGTCTTTGATTATTTATGTCCAACTCCAAAATTATAGTGCCCCAATAGTAGTTCTTACAATACAGGTGCTATAATATCCAAACCTTGATGATGAGAATTCTAGTGGTATTTAACTAGCAACTAAGTCATTTTTCCCTAACCTACTCTGGAAAACTTCATTTATTACAAAAAAAATGAAATTAGACAAGTATGGCCATGCAAGGCCCGAATAAAGAAAATCTATGACAACACTCCATGTAGAATTAATTTCAGTAACACTTCAAGAATGTAAAAACTTAGGCGGCTCTTTGTGAATCCAACAAATTATTTGGAGGTGGATGAGATGGTTGCGAGGAGGAAATGCAGGGTGGTTTTGACATCTGGCTCTCTCTCTAGGATGCCACTACATATATCATAAAGGAGGATGTGATGTTGGCACTACTAATCAATTGGTGGTTGTGCTGATGTTTCTATTGTGCCTTTTCAATCTTGAAATGTGCACAATATATTCCACTCTCTTTGGCTAGGTATATCCGTGATTATAACTTGTATTTATACTTCGTCCACCTTTTCATATTTGCTGAAAGTGGGTCTGGTAAGGAATACATGCTTTAGCTCATGTTGAATAGAGATGTCATTACTCAAGAGATCCCAGATAACTTTCCCAGTCACTCTTCCTTGGATGCTAGTGAATTTGGTGGCATCCTTAGTTGCTTCTCTAAGTTTGATCATATAATCTTCTCTTTGTATCAACTCCTTATTAATCGCAAACATTGAGGGAAATCCTTTTTCTATCATGGGTTTAATCTTGTTCAGGAATCTTGGTGACAGCCATGTCCAACTCACGACATTTCTCCTCCAATTTCCTTACTAAATTACTCTTAGTGAGGATACTCTTCATTGCTACTATGGTTTTTGTTATGTCTGGTACATCTAGCACTTCAAGCTCATAGCTGCTCTTAGAGTTCAAGAATTCTATGATCTTCGGGGAATTTTTTTGGCATGTTTCCTAATTCTTGATTTTCTTTATCAATGGCCACTGGGCATTTGTCCACCAACTCATTTGGTTCAAAATGATGTTGATGGGGTGCCACATTTCTTCCACTGAATTAATGAAACTACCGCAGATTATCAACTTCATTTGGCCCAGAATGTTGTTGTATGCAAATTCCTTCTCTGCCTTCTCCAATATCTCAATCTTCTTCTTGGCTATCTCGTTGGAAGTTTCAGTCTTGTCCTTTTGATATTTTAGGATGCCAATTTGTGCTTCCAATTTTCAGATCTCTTTTGACTTTAGGGGCATGATTTCCATGCCTTTTGACAGCTGGTCTATCATACTAGGTGTACCAGCAACTATGGGAATATCTGATGGAATTATTGAGATGGGTGTCGCTTCCACTGGGATCAGTGTACCTCGAGCTGCCTCTTATTTCTCTTTCAGTAGTCTCTCCATATCATTCTCCATCTGTTTGATTTGGGAAACCTCCTCTACAACCAATTTCAATAGCTCTGCCTTCTATGATTCCTCTTTGTCAATTCCATTGGCCAGGGGATTTTTTGTTACTGGCATCTTGAGTTTCTTCCCGGGGGATGCTATATCATCATTCTTCTTCTTCAAAACCTGCTCCATAGCTTGAACATTGGTTGGGTCATGACCCAGCTTCACTATTAAATCTTCTAAAGACTTAATCATTCAGTCTTTAGCCATGGCAGAATTATTTTCTATCATGAGTTGTGATTGAGAATTGGATAAGGATATTTGAAGCTTTGAAAATCTCATAGCATTACTTGTCAAGGTGAAGGCCACAATTTCTCCAGTCTGCTTCTGTAATTCCATCTGATCAATGGGATGGATGTCCCTGGAATGAAATTCAAATGATACCTTCTTGTAATCTCCCGCTTCTTGTGGTTTTGGGACCAAAGATTCTAGAAATACCATCTACATATTTTTCTTCTCAGTTTCAAAAGGAGACAGTAGCCTACCTTTTGAACTTGGGGTCTACTTCAAGAATTGGTTGTAAGTTTTGGTCTTCAGCACCTCATTTCTCAATTTGATTTCCTTGAATGTATCATAAACTTATATTTCTTGACCTTCTATGGTCGTTCTGGAAGTAGATTTTTGTAAAACTTGCTGCAGTAGAAATGTTGTGGTAGTAGATGCAGGGGAGTCCATTGTTTGCCGCCCTGATTCCCCTCCTTGATCAATATCCATATGCACTCGGGCCCTCTTCCTATATGTTATTTTGAATTATCTGCTACAGGTATCAGTCACCGAAGCTGACTAATCCTCTCTTAGCCTTTTTCTCCTTATATATTTTTCTTTCCCTTTCCCCTTGTCTTCTCTTCCTTCTACATTCTCCCTTACTTGTGATGTTGGGGTCTAGACTCCTAGAGTGGAGAACACTAGTTCTTCCTCTTCATGGAGGGTATTAGTTACCCATTATGTTTGATTGGCATATTTTTCAATTGAAGGCCTATGTGTGTGAACATAGGGTGTGGACTTGATTTCTACCCTCTTCTTGGAGATAATCCCTGCAGGGTCATAAGACCAAGTGAAACTGTGGCTGAAACCCATCTCCTTTAGCCTATTTTTTTCTTCCTCTATAGCTGCTCTACTGTTTCAGATGAAGGGTTAAATTTGTGATTTGATCCTAAACTGATTCTTATTTTTTGCAGAGACAAATCTGAGCTTATCTTCATTTATCATTTTCCTTATGTATTCCAATGCAAAGACCTTCATGGAGAGGAAATTTTCCAGTTTGTAGGGAGCTATCCCACTTCCATAGACTCAAATATCTGTGTAGTTTTGATACAAATACCAATCTGATGTCTTCACTCGTTCCATTAGTTGCATGATTTTTCTGATTTACTCACTCATCCTGGGCTCACCTACATCAAGTAGTGTGTTGATGGCTGGATGCAAAAATGAATCCAAAAAATCCTTGTATGTAAAGTCCTTCTAATCTTTTAGTAGTAGGGTAGTTCAGAATATGATAGATTGGGGCTCATTGTCTTCATTTACCTTGGACATATGAAACTGAAACCTTCTAGACTTGAAATGGATAAACATATATACCAACATAGAGGAGTATTTGAAAACTTCCTCTATATCAAACTTTAAAAACTGCTCATGAATGGCCTCTGTAAGAAATTGAGGATAGTGGAATAGGATTGTGGTTTTAGCTCCTATGGAAATAGTAGACAAGAAACCTATCACAGCTTCCTATACCCACTGATCATTGTGATAACCTAAAAAACAATATAAAACAGATACAATGTGTTGGGTCATATTATAAAAGGTAGATGAGGGTTAAGGAGGGTTCTTTGCAGGCATTGGGGTATCCAGGGTCATGGAAAACTGCAAGGTTCTGGCTCTACTGGTAAGGTCAACATTCTGATAAAATTTCTCTGAGGACTTTATATGAGAAAGGGACCACTTGTTCAGGAGTGGGGGCCTGCATCATCTGCTGGATGGATTGGGCATTGACTGCAAACATGATTTCTCCCGATGGGGTGACTATGGTCCTCTGGTTAATATCATAACAGCTCCAGCACTTCCTAATAAACTCTGGGAAACTATGGGTCTTTGGCAAGAAGTAAAGGGGAAACTGGGTCTCCTATAGGCTAAGGTCGTCAATTCCTTCGAGGAATTGGTCCTCAAACCAAAAGTAAACATCAAAAAAATCAGACTCAGACGTTGTCTCATGAATTTTGTAATCTCTATCTGCTAGAGCCAAGAGATCCAGTTCCACTTATGGGTAGAACATCGGATTATAACGCTGTTGATCTAGCTTTGGAGGCATTTTCCTCAATTATTTTCTTTCACAAACCTGCAATGGAGAAAGGGATAACAGAGAGGGGAAATTGAGAACAGAAACGATAATGGGTCAGCACGGGGAAGGGATATAACAGCAGGGAATAATCACCGGGATTTTCAGTATAAAGGAGCCTGACAATCTGGTTTTGCATAGTGCTGACAACTTTCCTTTTGAAATTCACACTTTCTTCAATTTTACCTGTAAATTCAATATTTGTACTAGTTCAACAAAAACTACATAGTAAACTCTATAGTTTTTCGACATTTGGATATTTAAACAACAATGTGGAGGTATGGAGGTAGTACGGCTCCGTTGGGTAATGGCCCTACCATTTATGGCACAACGGTTGTTTGAACGCGAGAGATCTATGACTTCAAACAAACAGCAGGAGTGAAAATGTGGCACTGGAAGTGCATGCAACGGTCAGAAAGGTGCAATGGTTTGGTGAAATGATGCAAAATGCTTTCCGGAGGGGGGTGAATGTGGTAAGCATTGCTAGAAGAGGGGGGTGTGGAAGAGCACTAGGTGCGACATGTTATTTGGATGGGAGGTATGGGATACTGCCCATTCCGGACCCCCACCCCACTCATGATAAAGTTCAAATATAGCAAGGGGGTCGGAAAACGTTGTGGGCCTTGTGATGTGCGGAGGAAGGTAGATATGGCGGGAAGTTGCGGGGAGTTTAACATAGATTTGATGAGGAGAGGAACAAGTGGGTCCGCCCAGACTTGAAAAACCTTTACATCTTAGTTCTGGGATACATCGCGCCTGTGCCGATATCGCACTTCTCTTTCACAGTTCTTTAACTTTTCCTACGTGGTATCTTTTAAGACTTGCGATGTGTGTTATGAAATCGGGCCCCACTTCATCGCATATCACACATCGGATATTATAAGAATTACCTCCCGTGCCATATCTTGCAGCTTTTGTGATTTTCAATCTGCGATCTAGTCCCACCCATCGCACATCGCAAGTCAGCAACTTTAACATTTTCCCTTTGCAATTACTCTTTAAAACTTGCGATGCGCACTATGTGGGCCAGGGCCACGTCACTGCCACATCACCCTTCTAGGCCATCTTCCACGTCACTTGCCACATCATCAAAGGTCATTCGTAATATGTGGGGTCAAATCCACTTCATCATGCCGAGTCACCTACCACATCATCCGCTACGTCATCTCATGTCGCATATCGATGATCTTAACATTTTTCCTTTTCACTCGTTTTATAAAATCTGTAATTTGCGATCTGCACTAGGGTCCCACCTAATATCGCACATCGCACTTCACTAAACTTAACTTTTTCCACTCGCACTTTGTTTTTTTATCTTTTGTGATTTGTGATTGTGATCCGGCCCCACCGTATCGCATATCACCCATTGGTGATTTTCACCTTTTCCTCCCGCAGTAATCCTTTAAAATTTGTGATGTGCACTTACGATCGCATCGCATCATGAAGAAATTATCATTATGGGCACTTATAGGCAAGTTGTAAATGGTTCGAAGTGTGCCCTGCAACGCGCTAAAAGTTGGCAAGGGAGAAAGGGCGGAAGGTAAGGAAACTTATGAAATTCAAAGGTTTACATGCAGATTTTGGCCATGTATAAAGGTTGGATGGGTCCTACCAAACCACAACAGTGGTGATTTATGTTTTAGAAATGACTTAAGAAGAGGCAGTTTAAACTTGCAGGCTGCGAAGTGCAGGAAAGACGTAGGTTTCATGGTATAATGTAAGACATGACTGCTAGTGGGTGGGCAGAGCTTTTCACAATATAATTTAAGACTTTAGCATAAAGAAATAAGTTCCAATGGTTATGTATGTGGGTCTTGGGGGTTTAAATGGGATTCAGAGCATCGAATTTTAGAATTTGGGAAAATTAAAGGTAATAAGGGGCTAGATGACATGGATTAGGGGCAATATGGACTTTATGCTCATTATTACACTTACTTAGAAACCTTGACTTCTTCCTTGTACTAGAAATTGCAGATGATTTCATGTGCAGCTCTTTAGTAGTCAGGGTCTTCCTTTCTTCTCTGAAAATAAATGATACTCATAGAATATTATTTTCAGCATATAAAAAATCTAATTAGTGATTAGTGACCTTGTGATCATGTGAAATACATGAGTCTAACAATGGCTCCAACTAGGGATGGCAGCTCCTTCAGGAGTTGTTAATAACACCACAGACTAGTGGCTTGATCCATTGGGCTGACCCCAGCCTTACAACCTAATCTACTGCAACTTCTGTGGCTGTAACTTTCAAACTGAAGTTAATGCTTTCTGCAAACTGAGGTCTGGAACACATCTGATCTTGAGATTGAAAAAGATACCTGAAACTAAAAACTGGAAACATGCTCAAAGTATTAAGAGCTCATTTTCATACCTACCTACCCAATATAGGATTCTAATCATTTTTCTTCCTTTTGGGGTGCATTTAGACTTGCATACCCTAAAATCATTTTTATTTTGAATCTCTAACCTATCACCTATCCCTTATTTCTCCTATTGGCTAAGATTAGGCCGTTAAACGAATGTCATTTTCTATGTACCTACTGATAAGCCAATATTAAATGGTTTGGAAAATTTTCATTTTCTAACCTATCAGTAGAAAATTAAAAATCGTACAATCATGCTTAAGCTGTATGATTTCACAAAAGCTCTTTTCAATAGAAGTAGAATTTTAATTTGCAACACTTTCAGAAAAAATTGTACACACACACACACACACACACACACATATTAATCCTATCATCCTGGGATTATGGCCTTCACTCCGGGCTTCAACCTTGTCCAATGGATTATTAAAAATTGTAATTCTATGGTATTTACAATTACGAATGTCTTATCTAAGTTTTAGCAGAGATAGTGTTTTAGCATCCTGCCATTGGCAAGACCTCCGAACTGCTCTATTCCATCCATTTATTGCAAGAAAAATGCATTCTCTCCTCTGAAAGAATGAATAATGTATGGTCCTTTCCACAAGTTTTCAAATTTTCCATGCTTTCCTTTATCTTCTCGCCTGGAGTCCCATTTCAGCACTTTATCCCCGATATTTAAATCATTCTCTTGTGTCCTCTTGTTAAATATCTTCTTCGTATTTTCTTGCACCACTTGGGTTCTGTTGTACACTTCCTCTACCGACTGTTGTAGCTACATGGTATGGCTTATTCTCCTTTATATATAATTTTCTTCAGCCTGCACTTTGTGAATGAGCTTCATGGTTGTTACTCCTAAGGATTTTGGGAAAACTGCATCCATTCCATAGACTAATTGGTATGGTGACATGCCAATTCATTTCTTTGTGGTCAATATGTCAGCCCACAAGGCATGTACCAGTTTTTTATGCCAATATTTATTATTATCTTCCAGCAGTTTCTTGATGATGTTGACCAGGCTCTTGTTGGAAGGTTCAGCCAGTCCATTACCTTGATAGTAATAAGCCATTGAATGTCCCAAAGAAATGTGATATTTATGGAAAAATTCCACCATATTCTTGGACTTAAATGTAGTAGTGTTGTCTGTGATAATCTTCCTAGGACAACCAAATCTAGACAGGATGTTGGCTTCAAGGAATTTGATAATTACTGAACCAGAAGTACCTCTCGAAGGGATGGCCTCTATCCATTTGGTAAAATATTCTGTAGCAGTGAGGATCCACCTATGCTAGCCAGAGAGGAGGAAGGGTGGATTTCTCTAATGAAGTCTAAACCACATTGCTGGAAAGGGCTTCAAAAGAGATAGGTTGTAAAGGAAGAGGCAACAAATTTCTTTTTCCCTCAAAGATTTGGCATTTATGATAGGTGGCTACCATTTTGTGGGTGTCTGGGAAAAGTGTAGGCCAATAGAAACCAGATCTAAGGATCTTATTAGCAGTATTTTTCCAGTAGAGATTACCTCCACAATCTCCTTCATGGAATTATTTTGTAACCCTATCTGCATATTCTTGAAGAAAACATTTAAGCAATATGCCCCTAGGATATTTCCAATATAAAACATTTTCTAGTATGTAGAATTTTACAGCCTTTAATTTCAAGAATTTAGCCTTTGTTTTGGACCAACCAGGAGGATGAATTAAATAGAATAGAACATATAGTATATCTGCATACCAGGGAGAATCCAGGTATGCTTCCTCAATAGGTGGAGTCGCCAGCTCCTCTTTTTCATCCAGTGGATGAATCATGTTAATATATAGTGCTTGAAAATTTGTCTCGACCATCAATTTGGCTAGTCCTTGTCCCTTGATTAGCTTGGTGGCCCTGATCTCTAAATCATACTCCATGATGACAGCAATTCACTTTCCTCTTTTTCCATCAGGATCCTGAGTTAGGATGTCTTTGAAAACTGTACTGGGCACAAATGCAATGATGTGTGAATGAAAAATGTAGACTCTGAAATACTTCAATTCCTTGGTCAAGGAAAAAGCATGTTTTTCCATAATAAAATTTTACTTCAAAGCTGCATCTCTTAAAGCTTGGCTAAAAAATGCTATGGGCTGCTCTTTCCCATATTTATTCTTCTACAGTAATACAGCAGCAATTTTGTGCACTTATGCAAAGGAGAAAATAATAGTCCTTGGCAAAATTAGGGCTGATCAGAACCGATGCCTATGTGAGTGCTTTCTTTACTAGGTCGAAAGACTATTTATCCTCTCTAGTCCATTTGACTCTTGAATCTCTCTTGAGAATGTTAGTGATATTCCTCGAGAGTTCTTCTAGGTTTGGTATAAATCTTCTTAAAAAAATTATCTTTCCAATGAAAGATTGCAGTTCTTTGATATTTCTGGGGTGACTTATTTTCAATATGCCCTCAATCCTATTGGGGTCAATCTTGATCCCTTCTTCAGATATGATGTGGCCTAGGATCTTTCCTTCTTCAAGACCGAATAATTGTTTCTTAGGATTCAGAGATAGACCGAACCTTCTACATTTCTCAAACACTCTCTCAAATGGGCCAGATGCTCTTCATCAGTCTTCGAATATAGTGTAATATCATCAAGATATATCACGATGAAAATACCAATCTCTTCTGAAAAATAAATATCCATATCCCTTTGAAAAGTGGCACCAGCATTTATTAATCCAAAGGGCATTTTTACATGCATGAAGGTCCCCCAAGGAGTAGTAAATGATGTCTTGCGTTGATCATCTGATTGTACCCTAAAACACCATCTAGCAGAGAGATTCTTTTGGAGCCCCCTACCTTTTGCAATAAGTGATCCATATTTGGTAAAGGGTATTTGTCCTTAAGATATGCCTTGTTAAAATTTCTGAAGTCAATGCAAACCTGATCTCACATTTCTTATTTCTTACCGATACAATATTGGAAACCCATTCAGAGTATTTGGTTGGGACTGTTATCTTGGTATCATACATATTCTTTATCTCCTTCTCCACCAAAGGCATTTGGATAGGATTTATCCTGAACAGTTTCTGTTTGAAAGGCTTCTGATTCTCCTTGAGTGGATTTTTGTGCTGGATAATATCTATATCATAAGCTTTCAGGTCTTCATAACTCTAGGAAAACACATCAATACATTCTTTGAACAGAGTGATGTATTTCTGTTTTATGGCTACTGGCAGTGTTTTTTACAAATTTACCATCTTGGGCTCCTACCCACTGCCCAGATTGAATTATTAGATACTTGCTTCTATAGATTCCATTTTTGGTTTCTTAGCAACATCATTTAAATCAAATAGTTCCTCCACAGGGACCATTCTTCTCAGCAGGGTGTTGTCTTTGAATTCCAATTCTTCAAATTCTTCATTTTCTGGATCTTCATGCACCTATGTCTTATTTTTATCTTCCTTTGCTGAAAAATTAACATCAGAATGGTGAGGGGGCTCCTCCCTACACATTTTCTCTCTAGTGGAAAATTCTTCTTCACAGTCTCGGTCCAAATTAGGATCTTCAAACTCACCCTTAGATTGGATGAAATTCTCACTCTGTTTGAAATCTTCAAAGACTTGCCAATATCTCATATTGTCAGGGACTGTTAGGCAATGTTTAACCTGCAATGTGTACTATTTGTTGGGGTGAGGTAATTCACAAGTGCTGGCTAAAAATGCTAACCCATTAGCTAGGATATTCTGATTTATTGGAACTGCAGCAAGGTCATATTCTTAAAATGTTTTCAAGATGTCAATAGAAACATTTCTGTATGCTCCTAATCTGGGATGTTTGGCTAAATACTCTCCCATGATTTGTTTAATAACCAACTCAAAGTCCCCATGGACAGAGATTCTCTTGGCTCCTAGTTTCTTCAGCAATTTTAAACCCAAAATGAGTGCCTCGTATTCTACTATATTGTTGGTACACTAAAAGTTCAGATTGTAGGAATTCCCTTCTGTGTAGTTATGTTCAGTATTGCATACCCACACACCTACTCCGGATCCTTCTTTGCCAGATGAACCATCAAAAATCATGTTCCAAAAGGTTTCATTTTCAGAATTTTGTTGCAAAATTTCCATTTGGACTGACTGTTCTTTCTTATGGTCTTCTTCTCCTTCAATTACTCTCTCATTAATATTTACATCATTGTAAAGAATAAATGAATCATTATCAGAGTGGATAGAATACAGGGGGTAGTTATGAGGCTTTTCCTGACTGCTCACCATGTATTTCATTAGAGTCTCCCTATACAATCTCCTTTATTGGCCAAAAACTGGTATGGTAGCATAAGTCATATCCATTTGGAGAGTGCCTGAAATCTTGGCTCAGCATGTGTGGGATAAAAGCATACCATATTTGGTAGGGATTTCAGCCACCACTATTTCCATCACTAGACTCTTGGCTGGTATCTGGGCTAATGTGATACATAATCTTTGATGATGCATATATACATCTTGGTTTACCAATTCAGTGAGAGGGATAGAGATTTTTATTTTGGAAATTTCATTCTCAATACTAAATGGTGTTTGTGTCTTTGGCAGGTTTGAATCACTCTTGTCAAGCTCTATTTTTCCAGACATTTCAATTTTTTTACTTGTATTAGGGATATCAACTGGAACAATTTGGATAGGGCTAACTGCTGGTCTGCTAGTTCTCCTTTCTAAATGATTATTTCCAATTATTTTATAAATTTTCTTTCAACTCTCTACTTCTTTCTTAGGATAAGCTTTAGGGCCCTTAGTAGCAAAGTTTTCAGAATTTTTCCTCTTGGGGATATTTGAATTTTTCTTGCCTCGGAGGTTATATTGCTTATACAGTCTAATCTTCAGACTCTTCAAATTATATTGTAGTTTGAGTCGAAGAAAATACAACTTGTTCTTCCTCAGTGAGGAAAACATTATCTTCATCTTTAACTGCCATTAGATTAATTTGACTTTCTTCTAGTTGCTCAACCACCCCCTCGTCCTCATAAGCATAATTTTCTTGGAATGGAGGCCTAATTTTCTAGTCAGGTCCTTTATGTTCTCTTTGTCTTATTTGAGGATGGTTTCTTCTAAAGTTTTGGTTTCTAATTTGAGGAGCTCTTTGATTTTCCCTAGTGGCAACTCTCTCATTTAAGTTGATTCTATTGGTTAAGGTTTTCATTTAGGTCAATATGGCATTAACCAAGATGTCAATATACTTGATGAAGACATACTCGTGATGATTTCATACTCTTGAATGACCACACTTAATGATGGTACTTAACGAAGGTTGGAAGACATGCATGATATTTCTAATGTCCTACATGATGACATTATGATCCTACAATAAAAAAAATGGAGAATCCCAACAATGGAAAAGCCAAAAAAAGAAGACATGTTGTCCCAATCACCCCCTGCACAATTTTTGCCTAATGACCTTGCTGTCCTAATCACCCTCTGCAAAAAAAATTCAGGAGCAGTCACAAAGAAAAAATATTTCGGAAACCTTGGAGGAATATTTACACAATAAGTTATATACCATATTAAAGAGGAATTTTTCCTCTTTCTAATGAGCCCTTACTTTCCCCAAAAATCCCAATGGTTGATGAGATATTGAATTTTTAAGATAACAAAAATATAATAAATTGTCAGCCGACCTACACTTTGGACTTCATGTCAGCCTACCTCCATATAACATGTCCCTTCATTCTAAAGCCAAAATTCGTATAAATACAAGGCTGGACTATTCATTTTGAAAAATAAATTTGGAGAAGATATCTCAGAGGACAAAAACAGAAAGGAGCTCACACCTAGTGAATTGGAGAAGGCTGAAAGAACTTGAGCATAATTTTATTTTCGTTTTTGGGTTAAATTATGTGATTAAACCACAAAACTCATTCAAAAAGACTTAATACTTTTCTGTAATACCTTCAGACCTATAACAAAGAACTGCAAAGACTTCAGGACGTGACAAGGAGTTGCCATACAGTTTGGACCTATGATATATTATTTCGAACCTGTGTTTTCTTGTCTTGACCAATGATACGAAGTATGGTAAGATTAAAATTTGGTTATGGAGTGTGCCTAAGATCTAAAGTTGGGATTTTTGGTTCATATTGTTGATCAAAACAACTAAGGCCTGAATTTGAAACCTATGATCATTGTATGTAACCAGTCACCTATGGAAGGATAGTAAATATACTTTGAAGAATTGGATAGTCAGCTCAGATTGTAGTGACAGTTGTGAGAACTAAGTGAAACATTCATGTTATATTCTTTGGACCTATGGCTAGAAAATATTAATCTGTGGATTTATCCTTCAAGGCTTGGACAAGACCTCACCTCGGACCTGAATTATAGTATACAACCAAACTCAGTGATCAGTGCTGAAGACAATGAGTAAGATGAGAAGTCATGGAAATTGATTAGACCCTTGGGTTGTGAAGTGTCTTGAAGATATAGCATATTGAAATATGTGGAGGAATCTTGGGACAAACTAAAGAAAATATTGAAGACCTGAACTTGTTGGTGACCATTATTGAAGATCTATTTGGAGAAGATACTCTACAGCAGCCTTTGTGGAGTTGAAATATTGTTGGAGCTAATATTGAAGGTTTCTTTGCAACATACTTTTGAAGAGTATTAATTTGACCTTGATTTGAACAGGCTATTGTAGACACCTTGTTGAGAAGCTTTGACCAACCTTGGATTTAATCTTGAAGAACATAATATATTATTGAAAGTCATCATGAGGTGACCTTGGTGATCATTTGGGTGACATGAAGAGCGGTGGAGACACCTTCATTATAAGACAAGGTTGTCATTGATGATGTGATGTGGATACTAAGTGAAGGCATTGCTGAATATTATGAGGGCTCTTTAATGAACACATTGGGAGCCGTGAATAATAACCAAACATATTTTGATGAAGTGAATTTGAGGGTTGGAGCTTTGTAGAGACAAGGTTGGTGAGTTGGAAGATAGGGTTGGAGCCGTAGAGGATAGGAGTCCTCAAGAAACTAGGTTGGAGCCCGTACTATAGATAGGGTTGGAGCCGTAGAGGTTGGTGCCTCAAAATTGATGAGGTTAGCGCCTCAAATTGACAAGGTTGGAGCCTTGGAAAGACCAAGTCGGTGTTTGGCACAATACAAGTTGGAGACTGGAAGACTGGAGCCTTCATCTAGGGTTGGAGCCCTATATCGTTATTGTACTTTACTTATTGTAAAGAATAAATTAATAAAATTATCTATTCCATCATTTTACATTTTGTGTTCTAAATATAATTGATCTAACTAGTAAAATTAACAATTGAAAAGAAATATTGATTCACCCCCCTTTCAGTATTTCCAGCAATTGGTTTCAGAGCCAGTACCTTCACTCAAAACCTAACAGCTTGAAGGTTGATCATTAGAACACAAATGGAAAAGCCAAGGAAGAAAGTCTCCAATCCTCCTAAAGATGTGTCTTCCTCAACCATCAAAATTGAAGTCAATCAATTTGCAAAGGCTCCATTGTTCAATGGAAATTTTGATATATGGGAGGCAAGAATGAGGAATTTCTTGAAGACTCAAGGAATTGAAGTTTCGAAATGAGTGATTACTAATTACACTATGGACAAAGAATCCAAGGAGTACAATACAAAAGTAATTAAGACAATTTTGAATGGGTTACCAAATTCTGTGAAGGCCAATTTTGAAAAATGTTCGTCAGAAAAAGTCATATGGGAAAAACTTCATGATCTTCACTCAAAAGGAGTGTTGACAATGATCTCTATTCAAGAAGATGATGGAAAATAAGAAAGAAGTCCAGAATCCATCAAGGAAGCTGAGATAAGAGAGATGACAACAAGGCTAAAGAAGACCTAGAATATGAAGAGAACAAAGAAGACTTTGAAGAAGATCTCCTAAATAAACTTATGGATTCCATGGAAGAGATTAACGGTTTGAAAAAGGAAAATGAGTAACTTAAGAAGAAAGTGCAAGATGGTAACCAAGACAATACAAGGAAGGAAGTTGACTTTTTCAAGCTTCAAGTATAAGAAATAGATGAGGATCTCACCAAACTTAAAGAGGAATTTCATCAAAATAAAATAAAGCATCATGAAAAAATCATATCTATGACAAATCAATTGGATAAGGCAAAGAAAAGGGAATAAACTTTGTCAAGCCACCTTGAACAAAGACTTAAGAGCTTGAACAGTCTTGAAGCAGAGATTGGTCAATACAAGGAAGAGGTCTCTTCTCTTAGATCTCAACTAGAAGAATCAAGGAAACAAGCGCAAGGAGCCGAGAATGTGATGGAAACTTTGGAATTCATAGAAGGACAAGTTAATGAAGAATAAAATTAGAGAAACACCATGATATGCCAACTAGAAGAAAAGGATGAAGAAATATTGAAACTAAAATCAGACATCCATATTCTCAAGGCTGAAACATGTGAAGCCACAAGAATAAAAGAAGAAATGGAGATCAGTCTAGCAAAGGAGAATGAAGAAGTCTTCATAATGAAATCGAATAGCATCTCCCTTAAAATTGAAGCACGTGAAGCAACAAGGATGATGGAAGAAATGAAGAAGAAAATAGTTATGAAAGATGAATATTGTGAAAAGTTGAAACGAGAAATTGTCTTTCTTAAAAAGGAAGTTGACTTGTTGAATAAGAACTTGAAGAGCTCTCAAACCCTAGATGACATCCTAAGTCATCAAAGGTCTCCCCTTGATAAATCAGGTCTTGGCTATGCAGGTGAATCCTCAAGCAATAATAATAATGCTTGAAACAACAAAGATGTGAGGAAACTAGAAAGAAATGTTGATGCTCCCAGTTCCAGCAAAGGCAAGGAGAAGAATCAAAGCAACAAAGGAAGAAATTCTACTCCAAGGAGACTTGCAGATGCTGTAAAGAATACAAAAGGCAATGAATATCATCAAAGAAACCCAAGACAAAAATACTTCAGAAGTACATCAAGGAAAACTCATTCTCCAAGGTACCAAATTATATTTATTAGTTATTGCCACTCTTGTACAAACTTTGGGCACATGGAAAAATATTGTAGGGCATATCAAAAAGAAAAATATAATGGTACCCTTCAATCTCCTAGAAGCAATTTTGGAAGAAGAAGTCATGATTTCTTATTCATGAACAAGATAGAGTGTTTCAATTTCCATAATATTGGACATATGGCACGTGATTGTTACTTGACTTGGGTCCCTACACAACCTAGAACCATGAAAACCAAGCTAGAAAAGAAAGTTACACAAGTATGGAGAAGGAAGAAAACTGGGTTTGAAGCTCTCTTGAACACTCCAGCCAACAACACATGTTGTTGACTTGATGAAGTCATCCTTGATATTCCAAGTATTTGATGGTGAGACTCTACCAAAAATGAAACCATGCATATAATTAGGGGGAATTTGTGATCATTCTGCGAAAGGGCACTACGTGGACAATCATATTTTAGATCATCTCTTGGGAGCATTGAAGAACATAATTCCCTCTCACCCAATGGACCATTGTTGAAATTGTCTTCCATTTGATCACAAAGAAAGAAATATTTCTTGAGCTAGAAGAGTTTATGAAAGCTAGGGGAGTTGGTTCATCATATGAATAAATGTGGTCACATCTATCATGGACCTCACAGCCAAAATAAAGAGCACCATGGAAAAGGGGAGCAACATGGAGCATCATGACAAGGGGAGCACATTGGCACCCCATTTCCATTGACGTCAAAGGGGAAGAGAAGAAAAATATTGCCATCCAATGACAAAGGGGGAGATTGTTGGTTAATGTTTTCATTGATGTCAATATGCATTAACCGAGATGTCAATATATTTTATGAAGCCATACTCGTGATGATGTCATACTCTTGAAAGACCACACTTAATGATGGTACTTAATTAAGTTTGGAAGACATGCATGATATTGCTGATGTCCTACATGATGAAATTATGATCCTACAATCAAAACAATGGAGAATCCCAACAATGGAAAATCCAAACTAAGAAGACATGTTGTCACAATCACCCCCTGCACAATTTTTGCCTAATGACCTTGCTGTCCTAATCACCCTCTACACAAAAAATTCAGGAGCAGTCACAAAGAAAAAATATTTTGGACACCTTGGAGGAATCTTTACAAAATAAGTTCTATACCATCTTAAAGAGGAATTTTTCCTCTTTCTAATGAGCCCTTACTTGCCCTGAAACTCCCAATGGTTGATGAGATATTGAATTTTTAAGATAAGAAAAATATAATAAATTGTGAGCCGACCTACACTTTGGAATTCATGTCGGCCTACCTCCATATGACATGCCCCTTCATTCTAAAGCCAAAATTCGTATAAATACAAGGCTGGACTGTTCATTTTGAAAAAGCAATTCGGTGAAGATATCTCAGAGGACAAAAACAGAAAGGAGTTCACACCTAGTGAATTGGAGAAGGCTGAAAGAACTTGAGCATAATTTTATTTTCATTTTTGGGTTAAATTCTGTGATTAAACCACAGGAATCATTCAAAAATACTTAAGACTTGTCTATAATACCTTCAGACCTATAACAAACAACTATAAAGACTTCAGGATGTGACAAGGAGTTTCCATACAGTTTGGACCTGTGATATATTATTTCGGACCTGTGTTTTCTTGTCTTGACCAATGATATAAAGTATGGTCAGATTACAATTTGGATTATGGAGTGTGCCTAAGATATAAAGTTGCAATTGTTGGTTCAGATTGCTGATCAAAACAACTAAGGCCTGAAGTTGAAACCTATGATCATTGTATGTAACCAGTCAGCAATGGAAGGATAGTAAATATACTTTGAATAATTGGACAGTCAGCTCAGATTGCAGTGACAGTTGTGAGAACTAATTGAAACAGTCCTGTTATATTCTTTGGACCTATGGCTAGAAAATATCAATCTGTGGATTTAACCTTGAAGGCTTGGACAAGACCTCACCTCAGACCTGAATTATATTAGACAACCAAACTCACTGATCAGTGCTAAAGACAATGAATAATATGAGAAGTCATGGACAATGATTAGACCCTTGGGCTGTGAAGTGTCTTGAAGATATAGCATATTGAAATATGAAGAGAATTCTTGGGACAAACTAAGAAAATATTGAAGAGTTGAACGTGTTGGTGACCATTATTGAAGATATATTTGGAGAAGATACTCTGTAGCAACCTTTGTGGAGTTGAAATCTTATTGGAACTGATATTGAAGGTTTCTTTTCAACACACTTTTAAAGATTATTAATTTGACCTTCATTTGAACAGGCTATTGTAGACACCTTTTTGAGAAGCGTTGACTAACCTTGGAGTTAATCTTGAAGACCATAATATATTATTGAAAGTCATCATGAGGTGACCTTGGTGATCATTTGGCTGACATGAAGAGTAGTGGAGACACCTTCATGATAAGACAAGGTTGTCATTGATGATGTGATGTGGAGACTAAGTGAAGGCATTGCTGAATATTATGAGGGCTCTTTAAAGAAGACATTGGGAGCTGTGAAGAATAACCAAACACATTATGACGAAGTGAAGTTGAGGGTTGGAGCCTCATAAATACAAGGTTGGTGCCTTGGAAGATAGGGTTGGAGCCCTAGAGGATAGGAGTCCTCAAGAAACTAGGTTGGAGCCTTTACTAGAGATAAGGTTGGAGCCCTAGAGGTTGGTGCCTCAAAATTGACTAGGTTGGTGCCTCAAATTGACAAGGTTGGAACATTGGAAAGACCAATTTGGTGTTTGGCACAATACAGCTTGGAGCTTGGAATATTGGAGCCTTCATCTAGGTTTGGAGCCCTATATCATTATTGTACTTTACTTATTGTAAAGAAGAAATTAATAAAATTATCTATTCCATCATTGTTCATTTTGTGTTCTAAATATAAGTGATCTAACTAGTAAAATTAACAATTGAAAAGAAATATTGATTCACCCCCCTTTCATTATTTCCAATAGATTCTCTCCATCAATCTCTCCATGGTTCTCATCAGGCTATGCATCTTGGCATTGAAAGTGGATGCTACAGGTTCTTCCCTTATACTGACTCACTTCTCACTTCTCATTCTTCCCTTTTTGCAATCAAGTTGGCTTCCACACCTACTGCATTCCTCTACATATCTTCCAATGTGGTTAGATATTTTTCTCTCAGCTGATAAGCCATCTCTGGGTCAAAACCATATGAAATTTTCATTAGGGCTAAGCCTTGTGGGGGTTTCATGTGAGGAGGGAAGGTATTACATATATTGTTGAATCTAGTGCGGTAATATTGGACACTCTCTCCAGCATTTCTCTTGATTTTTTCATATTCTGACAGGATTTGGAGAGGAATTTTATTAACTTCCCATTTATTTATGAACAACTATTGAAGGGCAGGGAGGTCATGGACATTGTTAGGGGTCAAGCCTTTGAACCATTTTTTTACTTCTCCCCCTAAACTTTTAGCAAACATTCTCATTTGGATAGTTTCATTCTCTATCTCTTGTTATTCAAAAGCATCATTAATATTTTCCAAATGTTGTTGAGTAGTTTCAGGACCAGTTCCATCAAAATGTCGCATAGGCACCATAGGTTGTGGTAGCACTAATGGAGCCTACCAGGCTACCATGATTGGTGGTGGGGGAACCCCAGGAGTGTTGATAAGAGGAGGGTTAACCAAGGGAGGTGGAGGGTTGAATGGAAGATTAAATGGAGGAGGGTGTACAATGGGTGTATGAGTGGTGGTTTGGGAACTCTGTTGGGTAAGGTTCAAGGAAATGGTAGGAGCTGTAGATACACTTGAGAAATTTAACTGAGGCTAAGGAGACTTGGAGAAACTAAAGGAGTTGTTGCATTTATAGCGGATAATTATACATCCTGTGGAAGGTAAGCATCATCTATAGCTGAGGTGAGCTCTGTTACCAAACCTTGAAGTGAGTCAAAGTGTTGGAGAAACTGAGAGTCAGTTTGAGTGAATGTAGAGGCTTCCCCAATAAGACTTTTCCGTAAGATGGATGGATAAAAAACTGCCTGGTTTATCCAATTCTGAGATTTGGTCTTGAAAAAACTTCATTCAAAGTTTAATTTAAACTGGATATCCTGCAAGGTTACAAGGTTTTCAAGAAGGGAACTTGCTTTGTAAATAGTCTTGCTAATAGTTGGATTCTCAGATCTAGTAGTTTTTCTTAGGATTTTCCCTGGGTTGTCAACTATCGCAGGGGGATTTGGGTCAGGATGGGATCTGGTAAAGATTCTTCTAGAAGCCAAAATTCAGACCTAAAGCACAAACAAGTTGAATATTTTTAGAAAAAACCAATCTGTAGACAATACTTAAATCCCACAGTGTTTCGACTGGGGTTTCTGAGTTCTGATGAAATACTATGTTTTTCAATAATTCCCCAGTATGGTCACCATTATGTTATAACTCTAAAAAAAATAATATTGGCAAGACTAAACTATAAATCACAACATCAAACTGCTTTGAGTCCAAGACCTAGCCTTCCTAGACTCCCAGAGGGCTCTCTCTGTTTTACGATTTATGGTTTAGCTTGATGATTATAATTGCAGATGTTAGGCTAGTTACATTGATGGGGGAGGTTTGTTTTATTTATTGTTTGGTTGGACAGATAGGGATGAAAAAGCTATTCCATAGGGCGAAGGAGTCAAAGGCTGGAATGGAACATCAAAATCAAAAGCAAATCACAGGGAAAGCTAACTATGCTAAATGGATCTTAAGAGTTGTATGAATTATGAGGAGGTGAAATAAATAGTAAGGTTTAGTAGTGACTAAAGAAAAATTAAGAATTATTTAATCAGACTTCAGCAGAAAACATTCCAATTGTAAATGCAGACATAATTAAGGTGCTCCGACAGCGAATATTATTCTAAAATCTCTTATTTACGATTAGATGAGCAGATACATAGTAGAGAAAACAACGGAAACATTTAAACAAGGAAGAATAACATCACCATTTTAACACAGCGGAAGAATCCTCTAAACGGTATATGATATTTGATGTCCAACTCCAAAATTATAGTGCTCCAGTAGTAGTTCTTACATTACAGGTGCTAAAATATCCAAACCTTGATGATGAGAATTCTAGCAGTATTTAACTATCAACTAAGTTAGTTTTCCCTAATCTACTCTGGCAAACTTCATTTATTACAAACAAACGAAAATTAGACAAGTGTGGCCATGCAAGGCCAGAATAAACAAAATCTATGACAACACCGCCTATAGAATTAATTTTGGTAACTCTTCAAGAATGTAAAAACTCAGGTGACTCTTTGTGAATCCAAAAAATCATTTGGAGGTGGCTGAGATGGTTGTGAGGAGGCAACGCAAGGTGGTTCTAACATCTGGCTCTCTCTTTGGGCCGCCGCTACATAGATCATAAAGTAGGATGTGTTGTCGACGCTGCTAATCAACCAGTGGTTGTGATGATGTGTCTATTGTGCCTTCTCAATCTTGAAATGTGCACAATCTATTCCACTCTCTTTGGTTGGGGATCTTCATTCTTATAACTTGTCTGTATACTTCGTCCACCTCTAAGTATTTGTTGAAAGTGGGTATATTAAGGAAGACATGCTTCAGCACATGTTGAATAAAGTTGTCATTACTCAAGAGATCCCAGATAACTTTCTCGGTCACTCTTCCGTAGATGCTAGTGAATTTGGCGAAATCCTTAGTTGTTTCTCTTATTTTTATCATATAATATTCCCTTTGGATCAGCTCCTTATTAATCGCAAACATTTATGGAATAATTTTTCTATCAGGGGTTCGATCTTGTTCAGGAATCTGCCGACAGCCATGTCCAACTCAAGGCGTTTCTCCTCCAATTACCTTACTAACTTCCTCTTAGTGAGGATCCTCTTCACTTCTACTATGGTTGTTGTTTTGTCTGGTAAATCTAGCACTTCAAGCTCATATTTGGTCTTAGAGTTCAGGAATTCTATGATCTTAGGGGCTTTTTGGCATGTTTTGCTAAGTCTTGATTTTCTATATCAATGGCCACTGTGCATTTGTCCACCAACTCTTTTTGTTAAAAAATGATGTTGATGGGGTGCAAAATTTCTTCCACTAAGTTAATGATATTGCCCTAGATTATCAACTTCATTTGGCCCAGAATGTTGTTGTCTGCAAATTCCTTCTTTTCCTTCTCCAATATCTCGATCTAGTTCTTGGCTATTTCGTGGGAAGTTGCAGTCCTGGCCTTTTGATATTTTAGGATTCCGATTTGTGCTTCCAATTTTTGGATCCCTTGTGACAGTAGGGTCATGGTTTCCTTGGATTTTGACAGCTGGTCTGTTATACTAGGTGTACCAGCAGCTGTGGGAACAGCTGATGTAATTGTTGAGATGGGGGTAGCTTCCACTAGGATGAGTGTACCTCGAGCTGCCTCTTCTTTCTCTTTCAGTATTTTCTCCATCGCATTCTCCATCTCTTTGATTTGGGCAACCTCCTCTACAACCAATTTCAATATCTCTGCCTTCTATGATTCTTATTCGTAAATGCCTTTGGCCAGGGGATATTCTATTACTGGAATCTTGAGTTTCTTCCTAAGGGCTGCTATATCAACATTCTTCTTCTTCAAAACCTCCTCCACATCTTGAACATTTGCTAGGTCATGACCCAGCTTCACTATTGAATATTCTAAAGACTTAATCCTTGGGTCTTTAGCCATGGAAGATATCTTTTATATCCTGAGTTTTGATTGAGTAATGGATAAGGATATCTAAAGCTTTTACAAGCTCATAGCATTACTTGTCAGCGTGGAGGCCACCATTTCTCCAGTCTGCTTGTGTAATTCCATTTGATCAATGGGGTGGATGTCCTTGGCATTAAATTCAAATGATACCTTCTTGTAATCTCCTGCTCTTTGTGTTTGTGGGACCAAAGCTTCCAGAAATTCCATCTGCATATTTTCTTCTCAGTGTCAAAAGGAGACAGTAGCCTGCTTTGTGAACTTGGGTTCTACTTCCAAAAGTGGTTGTAAGTTTTGGTCTTTAGCACCTCATTTCTCAATTTTATTTCCTTGAATTTATCATAAACTAATCTTCCTTGACCTTCTATGGCTTGTCTGGAATTATATGTATGTAAGTCTTGCTGCTGCAGAAATATTGTGGTAGTAGATGGAGGGGAGTTCATTTTTTTTTCCCTACTTCCCCTCCCTTATCAATATCCATATGCACTCGGGCCATCTTCCTATATATTATTTTGAATTCTCTACTAGAGGTATCCATCACTAAAGGTGACTGATCCTCTCTTGGCCTTTTTCTCCCTATCTCTTTTGCTTTCTCTTTCCCCTTGTCTTCTCTTCCTTCTTCATTCTCCCTTACTTGTGATGTTGGGGTCTGGACACCTGGAGTGGAGAACACTAGTTCTTCCTCTTCATGGAGGGTATTAGTTACCCATTTTGTTTTATTGGAATATTGTTCAATTGAAGGCCTGTGTGTTTGAACATAGGGTGTGGACTTGATTTCCACCCTCTTCCTAGAGATGATCCCTAAAGGGTCATAAGACCAAGAGAAACTATGGCGGAAATTCATCTCCTTTAGCCTCTTTTTTGATTCCTCTCTGGCTGCTCTATCGTTGCATATGAAGAGTCTTATTTGTGATTTGATCCTAAACTAAATCTTCCTTTTTGTAGAGACAAAGTGCAACTCAAATGAATTTATCATTTTCCTTATGTATTCCAATCAAAGACCCTCATGGAGAGGAAATATGGCAGTTTATAGGGAGCTAGCCCACTTCCATAGACTCGAATCTCTATGTAGTTTTGATACAAATGCCAATATGTTATCTTCACTCATTTTGTTAGTTGCATGATTTTTTTGTTTTCATCATTTATCCTAGGCTCTACTGCATGACTAAGTGTGCTGATGGCTGGATGCACAAATGAATCCACAAAATCCTCCTATGTAAAGTCCTTCTGATATTTTAGTAGCACGATAGTCCATAATATGACAGATTGGGGCTCATTATCTTAATTTAACTTGGACATCTAAAATTGAAACCTTCTAGACTGGAAATGGAAAAACATATATAACAACATAGAGGAGTATTTGAAAACTTCTTATGTATCAAACTTTTAAAAAAGCTCATGAATGACCTCTGCAAAAAATTAAGCATATTTGAACAGTACTGTGGGTTTAGTTCCTGGGAAAGAGTGGATAAGAAGCCTATCACAGCTTCCTCTACCCACTGATTAGTGTGATAACATAACAAATAACATAAAATAGACATAATGTGCTAGGTCCTATCAGAAAATTTTGATGAGGGATCAGGAGGGTTCTTTACAGGCATTGGGGTATCAGGGGTCATGGAAAAATTTAAGATTTTGGCTCTACTCATAGGGTCAAGATTCTGATAAATTTCTCTAAGGACTTCATATGAGAAAGGGACCACTTGTTCAAGAGTGGGGGCTTTCATCATCTACTGGATGGATTGGGCATTGACTGAAAATAGGATTTCTCTCGATGGGGTGACTATGGTCCTCTAGTTAATATCATAATAGCTCTGACACCTCCTAATGAACTCTAGGAAACTATGAATCTTTGGGAAGTTTTAAAGGGGAAACTGGGTCTCCCATAGGCTAAGGTCATCTGTTCCTTTGAGGAATTGGTTCTAAAAACATAAGGAAACATCAAATAAATTAGACTTGGACTCTATCTCATGAATTTTTTAATCTCTGTCTGTTAGAGGAAAGTGATCTAGGTCCACTTGTGGGTAGATCATCGAATTATAAGGTTGTTGATCTAGCTTTGGAAGCATTTTCCTCAATGATTTTCTTTCACAAACCTACAATGGAGAAAGGGATAACGGAGAGGGGAACTTGGGAATGGAAATGATAATGGGTCAGCATGGGGAAGGGATATAACAGCAGGGAATAATCACCAGGATTGATAGTCTAAAGGAGCCCTGTAATCCGGTTTCACACAGTGCTAAAAAATTTCCATTTGTAATTCACACTTTCTTCAATTTTACTTGAAAATTAAATATTTATATTAGTTCGACAAAAACTATAGAGTAAACTCTATAGTTATGTCGGCCTTTGGATATTTAAAAAGCAATGCGGAGGTGTGGAGGTGGCGCAGGTATGTTGGGTAATGACCCGACCATTTAGGGCACAACAGTTGTTTTAACAGGAGAGGGATGTGACTTCAAATAGACAGCAGGAGCAAAAAAGTGGCATGGGAAGCGCTTGCAACGGTTAGAAAGGCACAACAGTTTGGTGAAATGGCGCAAAAGGCTTTCCGAAGGCGGGTGAAAGTGGTACGCAGTGTTAGAAGATGGGGGTGCCAAAGATCCCTGGGTGCGACATGTTAGCCAGATGGTTGGTATGGGATACCACCCATTCCGAACGCCCCCCCCCCCCTCATGATAAAGTTCGAATACAATAGGGGGGACAAAAAACATTGTGGGCCGTGTGATGTGCAGAGGAGGGTGGATATAGTGGGAAGCTATGAGGATTTTAACATATATTTTATGGGGAGAGGAGCAAGTGGGTCTGCTCGGACTTGAAAAACCTTTAGATCTTAGTTATGGGACACATCGTGTGTGTGCTGATATCGCACTTCACTTTTGCAGTTTTTTAACTTTTCCTGCACGGTATCTCTTAAGACTTGTGATGTGTCTTATGTGAACAAGCCCCACCGCATCGCATATCATATGTCAGATACTGTAAGACTTACCTCCCGAGCCATATCCTACAACTTTTGTGATTTGTGATCAGCAATCAGGTCCCACCCATCGCACATCGCAAGTCGGAAAGTTTAACATTTTCCCTTTGCGCTTACTCTTTAAAATTTATGATGCACGCTATGCGGGCCAGTGACACGTCACTGCCGTGTCACCCTGTCAGGTCATCTGCCACGTCACCTGCCATGTCATCAAAGGTCATCCACAATATGTAGTTTCAAAGCCACGTCATCATGCCACGTCATCTGCAACATCATCCGCTACGTCATCTCATGTCGCAGATTGGTGATCTTAACATTTTTCCATTACACTTGTTTTATAAAATCTACGATTTGTGATCTATTCTCGGGTCCCACCTGATATTGCACATCACACTATGTTGATCTTAACATTTACCACTCGCACTTTTCTTTTTATCTTTTGCAATTTACAATTGCGATTGGGCCCCACATAATCACATATCACCTGTCGGTGATTTTCACCTTTGCCTCCAGTAGTAATCCTTTAAAACTTGTGATGTACACTTGCAATCGCATCTCATCGTGAAACACTTCGCATTGAGGGTGCTTATAGGTAATTTTTAAATGGTGCGAAGTGCACCCTATGAAGCGTTAAATGTTGGCAAGGGAGAAAGGGAGGAAGGTAGGGAAACTTATGAAATTCAAAGGTTTATATGCAGATTTTGGCCATGTATAAAGGTTGGATGGGTCCTACCAAACTGCATCGACAGAGATTTATGTTTCGGCAATTAATTAAGAATATGTGGTTGAAACTTGCGAGTTGTGAAGTGTGGAAAGACGTAGGTTTCATGGTATAATGTAAGACACGACTGCTAGTGTGTGGGCAGAGCTTTTCACAATAGAATTTAAGACTTTAGCATAAAGAAATAAGTGGGATTCAGAGCATCGGATTTCAAAATTTGGGAAAATGAAAGGTAAGAAGGGGATAGATGACATGGATGGGGGGAAATATGGACTTTTTTCTCATTATTACACTTACTCAACAACCCTGCCTTCTTCCTTGTACTAGAAATGGAAGATGATTTCTTGTGCAACTCTTTGGTAGTCGTCTCCCTTTCTTCTCTGAAAATAAATGATAGTCATATAATATTATTTTCATCATATAAAAAATCTAATCAGTGATCACTCACCTTGCGATACTGTGAAATAAAGGAGTCTAACATGAGTCACTAGATGTAAGTAAGCCTCTGAAGATTCAGCAAGTTAACATTGGCTCATAGGAACAACCGAAATTAGAAAATATTGGGGATTACTGGGATGATGATACGGTGGGAAAGGTTGTTGAGCTGTTGACTGAATATCAAGACTTGTTTCCTACAAAAATTTTTGGGCTAAAATATATAATAAGAGATCTCCGGGTGATAAAGATCACCTTGAAACTGGATGCGCGACTTGTGAAGCAATGCCTGTATAGGATGAATCCAAAATCTAAGCAGAAATTCAAAGAGGAAAGGGAGAAAATGGTTACCACAGGAATCATAAAACCAGTGGAAGAATCACATTAGATGAGTCCTATGGTGGTGCAGGACAAGAAAACTAAGGGAGAAATAAGGATTTGCGTGGATCTGCGCAAACTGAATGATTCTTGCATACATGACCCATTCCCAACCCCATTCTCTGATGAAAACCTGGACAATGTAGTAAGACATGAATCTTACTCATTTATAGATGGTTTCTCAATATATCACCACATCATAATTGCGCTGGAAGATAGAAGCAAGAAAACCTTTGCAATAGATGGGGATCCTTTCAATATACAATCATGCCATTCACTCTAAATAATGTGTCAACTATCTTCTCATGTGAGGTAGTAGTTGCATTCAAGGAATACATCCATAATTTCTTAGACGTATACTTTGATGACTAGAATCTCTTTGGATTATTGAAGAAGCATGTGTTGAGTCTGCGCCTGATGCTAGATACGTGTCAGAAGTATCCGATATCACTCAAGCTCAAAATGTGTATATTATGTGTCCCATTCGGGGTCTTGCTCGGACATATTGTATGTCATAAATTATTGATGGTGGTCCGCAAAGATAGATTTTTTTGTTAACCTGGATGTTCTTGCAAATGTCAAACAGTTGCCCTTAATTTTGGGGCATACAGTGTATTACTGGAAGTTCATCCAAGGGTAGGCGCTGATCACTGCACCCATGGAGAAATTTCTCAAGAAGGATGCCTCATTCTGTAGGGACAAAGAATTCCAAAAAAAATTAATTGCTTAAGGAGAATATTTTCACTACGTCCATATAGGTCTTTCCAGACTGGACAAAGGTATTCCATGTACACGTCGATGCCTCTTGCATTGAACTGGGAGATATTTTAGCGAAGCCAGGAGCCGGTGAGATTGACCACCCTATTTCATTTTCAAGTAGGAAGTTATCAAGCACAGTGCGTAATTACTCTACCATGGAGAGGGAACGATTGGCTATGGTCTATGCGATGCAAAAATTCTACCACTATCTATTTGGCAGCCACTTTAAGATGCTTACTAACCATTCTACTATGAAGTACCTGGTCAATAAGCCTGTGTTGGGGGGTAAGATCTGTAGATTGTTTTTGTTATTTCAGGAGTATGACTTTGAAGTAATTGTGAAACTTAGGAGACCGAATGATGGTCGTGACCATCTGTCGCTCATTGAAGGCGGAGAAGAGCCAACTAGCTTGGAAGACGGTTTACTAGACACACAACTATTTTCTATAAAGTTATTTGATGATAATTTTGAAAATTTATTCATTTCCTGACCACTGGAAGTGCAACCACAGAATATACGTTGCAACACAAGAAAGAGTTAGTTGCATGCAAAACTGACTTTACTCTAATTGTCAGTCAGCTGTACAACATGGGTTCACATGAGGTCCTGCGAAGGTATGTGCTGGAATTTGAGAGACAGGATATCTTAGTTGAGGCTCATGAAGGGGTTTTCGGAGGTCATTATGCAAGGAAAGGAGTTGCGGAGAAGATCCTACGAGTTGGTTTATGGTGGCCCACAGTGCACAGTGACGCACATGCATATTGTCACACTTATGATGTATGTGAAAGGATGGGGAAACCATTGTGCAGAGATGAGATGTCGTTGCAACCAAAAGTTGCATTGAAAAGCAAGGGAACTTAAAGCTCATTAGGAAGGAAACTCATTAGGGGTTGATTCAAGTTTTTGGGGAAATCCTATCAAATGAAACAATAAATGGAAAGAGGATAGTCCAATGAATTTGTAGACATATATTAAAACTAATAACAACTGAATAAGGAATACTTTAGCAAATTTATTACGACGAGGTGGAATAAAAAATCAAGGAAATTCCACATAATAAAGCCTTAGGACGTGATGGTTTTACCATAGAGTTCTTCAAATATTGTTGGATGATAATAGGAAAATATGTATGGAAAGAAGTGGAGGAATATAAGACAAATGGGTCATTGATTTTGTCAAACCTATTGACCCTCCAGGAAAGAAGACAGGCGTGTTTTATATAATCATTGCGAAATATTATGTGACCAGATGGGCTGAGGCTAAGTCGGTGAAGCATTGTAGTGTAGACACAGCTACGCACTTCATTTTTGAGAACATATTGACTCAGTTTTGGTGCCTTAATATTTTAATGAGCGATCAAGGTACGTACTTTGTGAATGAAACTATTGAAGCTTTGATGGAATAATTCTAGATTCATCATTAGAAGAGTACTTTGTATCAACCACAAGTGAACGGTGCGGTGGAATATTTTAATAAGATATTGGATACCACGCTCACTAAGATATGCAATGCTAATCAAAATGATTGGGATTTGCACATAACTGCAGTTTTTTGGGCATATAGAACCATGTGCTAGAAGTTGACAGGAAAGACACCATTCAGGATGGTGTATGGGCAGGAAGTTTTTATGTTGATGGAGTATAGTTTCCCCAGCTTGTGAATTGCAACGTTCACTAATATGGTAGAGAAGGATATTATGAAACAACGATTTTCAGAGTTGGTTGTGCTAGAAGAGGACCGATTCATTGTAGGTTTCCATTAGTAGGTGCAGAATGCACATGAAAAGGCTAGGCATGACAGACACATTAGACAGGAGGTATTTAAGGAAAAGGATTTTGTTTTATTGTATGCAGCAAGTTTACGCACCACCCAGTGAAGTTCAAAATGCATTGGCTCAAACCATATATTGTTAAGGAAATTATAGACGGAGGTGTAGTATGCCTAGACACATTAAGCGGAGAAAAATTTCCTGGGTATGTCAATAGAAGTCGATTGAAAATATATAGGTATAACCCTCACCCTACACACACCAAATAACTATATGGCTGGAAATTTGGATCTGCGCAACAAGGATGGTGAATGTGCAAACATGTGTGATGCGCACACAATAGTTGTGCTAGAAGGTTGACAGGGTCGCAGAGGTGCCAAAATATAGTCATTGGAATATTAGTTCTGGACAAGATAATAATCTTACCGTTTGAAGGATTGACTAAATTGCATCTATTGAGGATATTATGCTATATTTGGAGTCGTTTTAACATTTATGGGGCTACATTAATGAACATAAGATTGTTTAAGATGCGCCTACGCTATAAATTTGACCGAAGGGGTCACATTATTTCCCTTTGCTTTCTATGCTATTTCTACGAGTTTTTCTCTCTAATTTCTACAAATTTTCCGAAGCTTATGTCTCGCCTTGATCCGATATTTTAGGAGGAGTTGCACCATGAAGGTTTGGGTCACCTAATTCGTCCAAGCATGACTACAACTAAGCCGACCCCTTTTCCAATGGCAGTTGAAGAGACCCCTGCACAGACTGCTGAGACCCCTGTGCTGGTATTAACTGAGAAGGGGCAATCCTTGGGGTCCCAGAAGTCGCCCCGTCAGAAGACCCTAAAGCTGTGCTCAACTGCTGCAGAGTGCCAGAAGAAGCCTATGGAAAACCGCCTAGAAACTATTATGGAAAAGCACGTCGTTGAAGTTGTAGATCCCATCTCGCATATGCCACATTGTGCAAAGCCTTAGTGAAGGCCCCCAAAAGACTTATATAAGGTGCAGTCATAAATCAATATGGCGTTTCTCCCAAAGAGCGTGTCTGTTGAAGGTGATATGTTCGCCAAAATCCCATTGTTAAAGATGGAGGACTGGGACCTGGAAGACCAGGAGAAGTTCCCAGATCTTGTGCCCACCATGTACTTTGAGAAGATACCTGATGATGGTGGTGTATTCAGAGTTGAGCTGAATTCATGGGCGCTGAGTCTCCAAAAATTAGGGTTGTTGAACCTATTACATATTCTGTAGTTTGGGTGCAGCCCAATTGATGACATATGTGTGTGCTAGCTGCTTTCCCTCATTCTTGATTATTTATTATGGCTAGGAGGCCCAATTCCTATCGATGTTGCACTGATCCATCGGATCACTAGCTTGCCCGACCAAGGGGAGGTCCCTGCGAAGAATTTTTGTGGGAAAATCCAAGAGCGCAAAGTGGTCGAGGATGTCAAAGAAATATACAAGGCCTTGCGTAATACCTAGGGCTTCTTGGTGCATGAAATCAATAATCCCACAGTTCCAATGGGAACGTTGATCCTCACATGAAAGATGATTATTAAATGCATGCCAAAGGAAGTGTCGTCCAATGTAATTGCACTAGCAAGTCTATGTGAAAAGGGCATGCAGTTCAATTGGTCTCAATACATGTGAACTAATTTCTTGGCTATTGCGCGCGAAATTCATGAGGAAGGGAAGCTCTTCTACTATGTGTGGCTCTTGCTCCTTATTGCGCTCATCAGATGGGAGACACCTCAAGATACATAATTCTCTGATATAGAACCAGATATATGTGAAGATGCATACTACGCAACCCTGTGGAACTCAAAGATCCCACTCAGAGTCACGGAGAACAAGATTTTTGGGGTGTTGTTTGACTTTGCGCTCTTCCAAGCCATTCAGTCAAAGCCAATATTATCGCTGACCCTGTATAAGAAATATAAGATAATTGCGGACTTTAAAGCCATGTTCCACAACATGCACATTGCAGGGCTTGAGGGGTCCTGATCGAGGTTCGGAGTTGAGGTTAACCAACAAAACCCTCTTACTACTGGCCCTTACGACAGTGACCTGCTTGTGCAAGTCAAAGTCTCACCCGAAGCAGTATGGGGGAGGGGGGAGTGATGGAACCATGTTTCCACACCCTAAGAGAGGTTTCGATGATGTGGTTGTCTTAAGATCCAAAATAACCATAAATAGACCTCTTCAACAAGATCCCTAACCAGTAAACCCTTATAGACAGATTTTAGGTCAAATATGTAGAATTCCTTGCGCAAGTTAACACAATATCTAGAATTCAAGTAGCAACCCTTATCCAGAAATATAAAAACCATATATAATTAGATCCATCCATTAATCATTCAGATAAACCAAAATACAGTTGCGCAAGAGATCCAATTGCAGATAGTACTGAAATCAGAAACAAGATGCAGAAACATTTATAACATAAACAACAGATGCATATAGAACTCAAATATGGACAACAACAATCCTTTATTGATATCAGTTTATATCCTTCATAGAAAACCCTCCAAAAACACGTGCACACAGCCAATGGGGTCCTTACACAGCAGGACTAAGGTCTCCATGCACACAGCCAACGGGGTCCTTACACAGCAGGACTAAGGTCTTCGTGCACACATCTAGTAGGAGCCTTCTACCCAAAAAATCTGCACAGAATCTCACAAAGTATCCAAACCTATCATTCATGTTCATACTTATCCAAAAACTTCCTTATTAGACTCAATCAACACATCTATTTATATTAATAGCCTGCGCTACTCTATGTTCCACAAACCGTTGTTTGAGGCCCCTTGATCTACCCTTTTGACTTATTAAAATTCATGATGGGCTTTGACCCGCCCCAAATCCCTTGCGTACGGCTAAACTATTACAAAATATATCCAAAAATGGTCTTTGGACTTAGGGGACCCCGCTCAAACAGGCCCCCAACACAATCTTGTGACTTGTCTCGAGTCACACTGGCACTGGATTGTTCATTTTGTCCTAGAGCTCCTTGATAGCAGCTACAAATGGTGCCAAGACACCTACACTTTGTTCCATTGCACCCTGCGCGGTCTCCACCAACTTTTCAAAATTCGGCCCTTCAGTGGACAAAGTGACGCTTTTCCATGTCTGGTTCAGGTTGTAAACTGCAAGATCAAGGTCCTAAGAGAGCTTCATGGCCTCATCCGCCCATGGCTTCATATGATCTGTGATGATTTCCTTCTTATGGCAGAGCTCCTCCACTTCATCTTGCAATACCTCGCTGGTCTGAAGGCGTGTCATTCGCTGAGAAGGGATGAAGGTAGGCAAATCCTCCTACAAATATTCGAACTCCTGCTCTTTCACGCAGAGCTCATGTGTAATTTTCTTCACCAATGGATCTGTTCCACATAGGTCCATAGTCCCATTGCTTTTTCTAAGAGCTCCAAACACTTCTCAACGTTCGTGGAGATGTTGGTGAATTTTGTCTTTACTAGCGCGGCCCGTTGCATAAGCACCTTTGGGTCAGCAACGGTTTGGACTAGAAATCCCCTCTTATCTCATTCTATCTTGTATTTTTCCTTCACCTTTGTCGCTACTTTCAGCTTGTTTCTCTTTCCAAATCCCTTCGTCAAGTGAGGCCTCTTCTTGGGTAGGCATGTGATCTGGAGGCAGATGATCTAATGGATCAACACGACATCTAAAGGAATTCTCCCCTGGATCCATAGGTGTTGAAGAGGTAAATCCCCTCTGTGGACAGAGGCAATCCCTACTAGCCCAGACCGGGTCTAGCAACAATCGTCACACGCTATAGTGCAGGTTCCTAATTGCAAATAAACCAACTAGTGATGAAGGATTACCTGGAATCCAACGCTGTCGCTTGTAGAGAAAGTAGCGCTCCCGTTCCTTAGCTCTGGCAGATCATGATCCTCACGATCTCCGTGACCGGACACCTGCACATGCAAGAAACACAACAGACGCAAGCGTAAAATCCAGTATATGCAACTATATGTCAGTCAGAGAAGACATAACTCATTATCACAATCAACAACAAGAGTGGAACCATAACCAATAGTCGCTTATCATTAATCAATCGAAGGAGGATACAACCTGGCTCTGACACTGAATTCTCCTTCGGAAGGTCGCCAGTCGAACACGTCTCGAAAAATCCTTTCGGGGATGGGACAAGCCTCTCTCTTCGGATGTCTCGACAATAATCTCCTTGCTTGGATTTTGCCTTAGGGGAATGAATCAAGGCTCTTGCAGCATAAGGCTCTGATGGCTCTTGGGAACTAGCTTGCAAAGGAGATGAGCAAGCTTTTATAGATGGAGGAACGGGAGTTGGGATCCCTATAATCATGGGATTGGCCCTATCCTCAAGGAAGCTTCCATGAGAGGTGGCAAACCACTTCCTCTACATGGCGATCCGGAGCCAAACCTCCCAACTCAAATTAGATACTAGTTTATGAATTGGTTAGGACGAAACTTCCGCCATTTATTTTTAAAAAACACTCCTTAAAATGGTTGGCATGAGTGCGACTCTGAAACAGAGCACCAATTGGTGCGCCCTATTTGAAGGATTTCCCCCATTAGCGTGGGTACTGAACTGGCTTCCCGCGCCAATGCAAAAAGGGGTGTTTTTAGGGTTTTTCACAAGGAGTTGTCTTCAGGGCAATGAAAGCTCATGTTCAGAGGGATGTCATGAAAGTGGTTTCAATTCATGTCACTGCTCACAGGTCACGGAATGAGCTCTCCAATTGTGCGAGATGGGGAATTGCAGGGACGGTGACAAATTGTTGTGTAACAGATGCCCCCTAAAGCATGAGGCCTAAAAGAGAGAGAGGGGTGAAATGCTTTACGAGAACGTGTCCAACTGAAAACATCGCCGTAGGAAAACCTGCTTAGAGAAGTACAACTGATATTTCAAATACATGATACATATGTGGTATGGGCGTAGCCATCCATAACAGAGTATGCAATAATACAGATCCAAGGTATGGACGCAGCCATCTAGTGAGGATCGATAAATAGACTCAGGTATGGTCACAGCCATCCAATCAGTGAGTCATGTAACTAATCATAAGAATCCACAAAATCCCAGCCTGGATTATAACAGACACGAATCCAGGGTCTTGCGCTCCATCTCGACCCGAACAAAGTACAAGTTCAAGCATGTGAATATGTGAGTTGAAGTCGAACATGCAAGAACATCGCCTGATTACTAGCCAATGATGAAAGTTGTTAATAGACGCGAGAGGTACCACCAATAAAGACAATGGTTATCAAGGTACTATAGGTACAATCCATGGCAGGTGAATCAATGAGTTGGCGTCGAACACCCGTAGAATCACTTGATCTGAGGCCAATGATGAAAACCTCATGTCGAATGCGAAGAACCTGCCATTGAGGCATGCAGGCTCCAAGGTACCAGAAGGGAGTCTCTAGATCAACTTCCTGGATAATGAGCTAAATTCGACAGGAAGTGACCTTGATCGAAGGTGGGCCATAGTGTTTCGCACATCATCGAAATGAGACAGAGGAACATAATGTCTTTTTTAATCAAGATCATATGAGAATCAGAGGAAGTTTTAAAATCTACAGAGGTCAACTTCTCTTGAACATATCGGCGGCACGACAGTGGATTTGGCAGTATTTGACATCAAAAGATCAAGGGTCATGATGACAAGGAAAAGCGCAGATGAGAGGTCAAAAGGGATCACCGAAACCCATGGAGGCAAGTGGAAAAAATGAGATGAGATACCCCCAACTCGACACGAATGCAGACAAGTGCCATGTTCAAGAGCGACATACTACCGACACGACAATGATGTTGGTTCCATTTTCCCCACCATTTCTGGCGAGTACCTCTTTATTTTTACACAAGCTTGAAGAGAATACCATATGCTCGCTGTATAAGCCCATCCTAGTACATTTAACGAGCCCTAGGAAGGAGGAACTCGGATACCGTCATTACGAATGAATCTAATGTCATCAAGGTTTAACGAGTCTGACAAAGGGAGAACTCGGCGTCTTTTCATGTTTAGAGAGTTTGAAAAGATAGCAGAAAATTAAACTCCAACAGTCCCTTTTCGTAAATAGTTTCTCAGACCCAAAAAGGTAGAAAACTTTGTCTGAGAAAACCTCCTAGTCACAATAGGCTAGGGTATTCCTTTTTCGTAAATAATCTATCCCAGCCCGAAAAAGGGGTAAAAGTATACTGGGTAGATGTCGTTTCGTGTCCACTTTAACGAGATCGAAATGACAAGGGCCTTGGCAATATTTTCATGTTTAGAGAGTCGGAAAAGAGATGAAAGATTACTCCAAAAGTGATTTTTTCGTGTATTTATCGAGTCCAAAAAAGTATAAAATACAACTCGTGTCACCGTTTAAGTTGCGTAAAAACCTGTTGCTACACATAAAGGCAAGCGTAAAATCCATTTTTGACAAAATATATAAAAATATTAATAAAAAATGACTTTTAAAACCTAATTAGATTTCAAAAGTTATAAATAAGTCCCAAATGGTAAAACAAAATTACTTTTATTATTTACCTCATTGGAGAGCAACAGTGGTCCATTTGTGTGCAAACCTCTAATGGCGACTGCGACGGCGGAACTCAATTTTTCGTTTTAGATTTTTGAATTTCAAGTGATCCAAAAGAAATTCCAAGCATAACAGAGATCTAATCAAGGCTTTTTTATCATGTTGATGTAGGTTACTCAGGCATAATGGTTATCGAATGGAATGAGAGGGAGCATGGGGAAGAGGATGAACTGGCTATGGAGAATGAAGCCTGTATGAATGCACTTAAGAACTGTGGACTCAAAAATTTCTTCCTGGTGCCCTGCTTACAAGCTCAATCGGAGCTACTACAATACTTGGTCAGTATATGGGATGAAAATGAACAAGTGTTTAAGCTTCGGGACCAAGTGTTGGAACTTGAGGTTTTCGACGTATATTTCATAACCGGACTGTCGCGCAGAGGTCCAGTGCCCATCTTAATAGGCAGCAAACCTTCTGGTGAAAATATGGAGCAAGTAATGGCGAGGGTGTGCCCAGGGGCACGAACCGGATCAGGAAGCGGGAAGGTGGACATCCACACTATCGAGGATCTATCACTCAGAGTAGTGCTACACACCATTACACGAGCTGCGGGATCGCAAGCTCCACATGAGGCAACCAAAGCCCAACTCATACTAGCCTCTCAGTGTGTGAGTCCTACACTATTTGACTGGGCTATAGCGGTGACAACCAATATCAAGAGGCAGCTGACAAGATGCAAGAAAGTCAAACTAAAGAAGTTTGGCTACGGTTCCATTTTGGTGTCGTTCATCCTGGAACGACTACCTATCTTCCAGGGCAAAGGGGCCATAGTTTCTGAGCTGGTACCACGAGAGCCGAGGATGGCTTGCTGGGAAGCACTTATGCCCAGGTTAGGAGGAGGCCAATAGATGTCTTGGAGGCCTGACTTTTTTGGATGGTTACGGCGTTAGTTGATCATGGTTGAGGATTGGCCCTACGCTGGGACCGATTTCACCAGAGATCCCGATCTTCTACTCCCAGAGGGGGAGGATTGGGATGAGGATTTGGGTATGAAACTCTCTTTTGTTTTTTATGTTTTATGATTTTTTGGTAATACATGTTTTTTCTAACAACAATTTTATATGTATGCAGATGTCGGCCCAAAGAGACCTGACGGTATGTCTCCTATTGCACGGAGAACTCAGCCCGCAGTTGATCCTCAGGCAGAGGGTGCCAAGGGAGGAGAGTTGATCCAGAACCTTGAGGGGATCGCCCGTGGGATTCCAGACTATGCCCGGCTGGCAGATGTCCCGATGGCGTATCAGAGACATACGGTGGGAGTGCCTAGTCGCCTCCACCAACTTTTGAGATGCTTAGTGCGCGCGGTAGCATGTTGCCACGAGCACCATGTGGATTAGACACCTAGGGCTTCTTTCATGCATATATTTTTGAGAGAGACATGTCGTCTCCGGATGTATTAAGACGAACATGTATATTTTTTGATTTTATGTGATGCACACTATGTAAACATTTTGACACATATATATTTACATACCTATTTCTGGATGGATCTTTTTACATGTGATGATGTTTTTGTTTATAAATTCTGCAAATGTCTATCTAGAACCAAATTAGCTACTACATCTGTTAATGTATTCATATGTCTAGGTATGTGTTGATATGTAATATAGTCAAAATTTCTCTCCAATAAATGAATACGTAGATACAGACGTAAAATGGATGGGTTTATTACTGAATAATGACCATTAAGTTGTAATACTACAAGTTGTGAGTCTAGATACACAAGTAATTCACGAATGCCGAGGTCCACAGCCTCGGTTAATAATTCCAATACATCCCTATATTCCGCGATATTATTTGTAGCAGGACCCAGACACACACCTTTCAGGTCAACCAACTCACCAGCAGGATCATAGATTACCCAGGCTGCCAAAGATAGATTCCTGGTACTACGAGAGGCACCATCCGTGAAACCCACAAATGGAGTAATGGACATCTGCACAATCAGGAAGACCCGATCAGCAGAAAGATGCTTACATGCACACCACACCACACATGCACACAAATGAATATACACACCTATGTACACACACCACACCAAAAATGCGCCAATGGAAATCCTTCATAATCAATGAGCTCATAAGCCCCATTTTTCAATACTTGTTTCACAATGTAGGGCCCATGCCACATGGGTTGGAGATTTCCTTCCCCAATTTTATCGTGTGCTTGGTCGTATAGGAGGACAAGGTTCCCTTCGACAAAGGAACGTGGAGAGACTTATTGATTAAAGTGCACTTTTACCTTCTTTTTCTGTGCCTCAATGACTAAGGCAGCCAAGCGGTGGGTTTCATCCAACCGTTCCAAATACAAGAGACGCTCTTCTTCAGGAGAAGTGTCGGGTACAATTTCCACAGCCAACTTTAAGGAAGGAATTTCGCACTCAACCGGAAGAGTTTCTTCCAGACCATACACCAATTGGAATGGTGTGAATCTGGTCGCACTCTTTGCTGACGTCTGGTATGCCCATAGAGCTGAGAACAATTGGAGGTGCCAATTGGACTTATGAATTCCAACTGTTCGTTGAAGCATTGTGACCAAAACCTTGTTCATAGCCTCAACCTGGCCATTTGCCTGGGGGTAATATGGCATTGAGCTATCGTGTCGTAAGCCCAATCTTGATGTCAGCTCGACCATCATGTAATCTCGAAAGAGAGTACCATGATCGATAAAAATGGCTTGAGGGACCCCGAAACGTGCAATAATGTGGTTGAAGATAAACTGAGTAGCTGTCTTACCATCGGCGTCTAGTGTAGGCATCACTTCAGCCCACTTAGTAAAGTAGTCGATAGTGATGATTATATATGCATGCCCCCCGGACGAATGAGGGTTACACGTCATGAAATCTACGCCCCATTTTGCAAAAGGGCTGACGGTAATGACAGGGTACAGAGGGAGGGGTGGCGCATGATCTTGCGCTGAAAAACCTGGCACGAATGACATTTGCAAACTGCAACAATACAGTCTTTAAATATTGACGGCCAGAAGTAACCCGCACACAGAATCTTCTGGGCGATGGCATATCCAGACATGTGACCACCACAAGCGCCACTGTGACAGTCATTCAAGAGTCTTTTAGCCTCTTCCAGCGTTAAGCACTGGCACAGCACCGAATCTACTCCAACGCGGTATAAAGTATCTCCTACAATACGGTAGGGTTGAGACTGATACCGAATCCAACGTCGGGCATCTTTGGTCAACTCAGAGCGGAACGTTGACGTTTGAAGATACACAATAATATCGCGATACCAGGGGTCACGGGTGCTGATAAGGAAGAGGGTTTCATCTGGGATATGATCTTCAGAGTGAGAGGGTGTGGATTCTATCGGGAGGGAGCAAATGAGATCCGCAAAAACTAGTGATTTGGTCAACTTAGCAGTGGTAAACTCTAAGTCGAACTCCTGAAGGATAATGATCCATTTGGATTATTTTCCCCCCATTAATTATCGAGATAGAATATATGTCATGGGGTTGCAATCCGAAACCAAAATTACAGAACGCAGCAGGATGTAGTGGCGAAACGCTGCACAGCTTGTACAGCTGCTAAAGCTAGCTTCTCGACGTGAGCGTAACGCATTTCTGTGTCAAGAATATTTCATGATAGATAGTAAACAATGTGTTTGTTGCCATTATCGTCATCCTGCACCAGAACCATAGCTATGGTGCTAAAGGCGGCGGCCAAGTATAGAGTGAAGTCACGATGATAGTTTGGAGGCCGAAGCAACGGAGCATTAACAAGTAACATCTTAAGCTTTTGAAAGGATTGTTGAGCAATTTTGTCCCAATGAAAGGGAACGTTCTGCTTTAAAAGACGCGTGAATCCTTTGTCCACTTTCGCGTAGTTTGGTATAAAGCATCGTAGGAAGTTAGCTTTTCCCTACAAACTCTGCAATTGGTGTAACGAAGAGGGTGATGGAAGATTGACAATGGCCTCGACTTTTAGGGGATCAAGGCAAATCCCGTCCTTGGAGACTATGAACCCCAAAAGACGGCCAGAATCCACACAAAAGATGCATTTATGAGGGTTGAGCTGGATATTATAGTGTCGACAGCGAAGGAAAATCTGGGGGAGGTGTTCTGGGTGGTCCTCCCGCTGAGCTGAATGAGTGGGTAGATCGTCCAGATATGGCTGAACGATATGGCGTATGTCGTGGAATGCGTAAGACATATCACGCTTTAAATTAGCTCCAACGTTCTTCAAGCCGAACGGGACCTTTTTATAAGCAAAAGTACCCCACGGACAGATGAATGTAGTCTTGTGTTGATCAGCAGGTAGAATATTTATCTGATTATACTCGAAAAATCCATCCATTAGGGAATAAATCTCACTCCCATCACATTCGTCAATGATTTGATCTATGAAAGGAGTTGGGTAGTTGTCCTTTGGACAGGCATGATTAATATCACGGTAATCAACACAGACTCTTATAGTACCCTATTTATTATCTACAGGGACAATATTTGAAACCCATTCTGTGAGGGGAATTGGGTAAATGAAGCCCACATTCAGAATTTTTTTCAACTTCTGCTTTAATGGTAGCAGCTTTGTGAGGATGCACCGAGCGTAGGCGTTGGCGCACAGGTTTCACACCAGGATAGGTAGGAATCTCGTGCACTACTATGCTAGGATCAATCCCGGGCATTTCCTCATAGGACCAAGTGAACACGTCTCTGAATTCTCGAAAAAGATCAATATAAACTCGTATCTCATCAGGAGAAGTTACTCCCACGTGTATGTTCTCAACTATCCCTGGTTTAACGGAGATGTCGATCGGAATAGTTTGAGTGATGTTGCTCAGGTTTCCCTTTGAAAGGACCTCATGAGTCAATATAGGCATCTCGAGAGGTGGAGTGGGAACCTGAGATGCAAAACGCTCTAGAATATCTGACATTTCCCCCAAGCTAGGCATAAAGGAGGAACGATGATGCGTATCACTCCAAGGCAGCTCCTCAAGAGACATGGTTTCAACAATGGCTTCGTCAGAAGGAAAAGTCTCTTTAATAGGATCAGGCGAGTCGGCCTCGCCGAGCCAGGGGGATTGAAAGTAGAAATCTAAATCCATGCTCGAAGGAGCATGCTAAGGAGGGGGAGGATTAGATGCGGCGATGATTTCATAGTAATTAATCTCTACTGGAGTTAAGGGCATTGATTCTCCAAAATCAAACAACTGCTCAGGCGAAGGGATGAGCCATGGGTCGTCAGACCTAGAGATCATATTAACTTGAGCTGTGTACGGTGGTGGTGCAGGAAAAATACCCATGAGGACGGGGTCTTTGAAGAGACCGGGTCCTACACTATCAGGGGGATTTTGGATCTGATCCACATAAGGAACATTGTTCTCGGAGGTGGAGGTGAAGAAAGACAACTGATCCACCGTAACGATTTTTCCCTTGTGAGGGAACTTAAGAAGTCGAAAGAGGGTGGATGGCATGCATAGCATGGCGTGAGTCCAACTGCGGCCGAGAAGTATATTGTAGTTAAGCTTGGCGTCAACCACTTCTACTTCTACTTTGACTGTCTTCCCCTATAAGGTAATCGGTAAACTCTCGAGAACACCCAGGGGTTTCGATTCCCAACCATCGAATTCCTCTAAGGAATTGGGAGATGATGAAAGGGCTGGAGAGCCGATGGCCTTCCAGCAGGTAGGTGACATGACACAGGTAGAAGCACCTTCATCTACGATGGCCCTATGGATGTTAAGACCGTTGATCCCAACTTGAATAACAAGAGCGATCTGATGTGGAAGTCGGGGGGTGAAATTTTCTAAGTCGAAGGTGAAGAGATTAGAATCAGTGGGATCGATCCCACTGATTGCAGACAATAAATATTTCCGTTGTGACGGGAAACTTTGAAGAACTTCCAATGCAGACATAGCAGAAGGCCCCTGTGCCAAATCCTCAACAATACTGTAGTGTTGAGCGGCACGGGCATTTTGGTTGTAGGAAGATCTTTGTAGAACACCTTTAGAAGGCGACCTCACAACAGGTTCAGCAGCAGGCTTCTCAATTTACAATGGACTGGAGACAGGTGGGGCAGGTGGGCCATCCACAACTTCCTTCCCAGCTGCCTGACGCGATCTAGCATAATCCTTCGAACACGTAGCAATGGAGATAGGTGCAGCACCATTCATCATAAAGACCTGGGACCCAAATGGCGCAGATGGTGAAGGTTGTTCAACCATATGGGTCTGCTGAGACAGGAACGGTTCTTTTAGAACTGCCGGAGTCCCTTTGGAGCCTTTGAGAAGTTAACTAACTTCGGATCGTCAAGGAAAATCCTTGGTATAGTGATCTCCTTCACAAATAAGGCAGGGGTACTTCGGTTTACGTTGAGAACCGTCCTCAGTCCGAGGTTTGGAAGACTCTGGCTTCAGAGCATCAGATTTGGATTTACCTTTTCCCTTCTTTTTTCCTTTGGAGGCCTTTTCCGTAGGATTGGCCTGAATGGCATTGACCTCTGTAGTTTTGCCAGAATCTAGAGTGGTGGGAGAAACAGAATTGTTGGAAGAATTGGACTTCTGCTTCCCATTTGAAGATTTTCGAGAATTATGAGATACGGAACGGATAACACCATCCACCGCAAGGGTAGGTGGAGCTTTAGAGGTTCCTGGGCGTGGAGCATCAGTCAAAATATCATAAAGCATGTCGGACTGAGAGTATACCAGATCGAGATACTGAGCACGCGCTATGGCTTGTTCTTCAGTCACACATGCCCCCATAGCAATATCTTGAGCGATTTTGTTAACAAAGGATGTGGTGAACCAATGAGTTAGTAGTTGATCAGGTATATCAAACTTGATCAGTCTATGATGACGTCGCCACTCATGAATGTGATCCGAGATGTGGGTGGCTTTATCCTACTTCAACGAAATCAGGAGATGCGTCCCGACTTCATAGCGAACCGGTAACTAAAAGTGAGTCAGAAAAGCCATGGCTAACGTATTGAAATCTTGAAAGATGCCACAGGGTAATTTGATATACCACTTGGTAGCAGTTCCAATAAGAGTATGCTAGAAGAGACGTGGACGAATCGAATCGTCCACCCAAGAGTTGGACGAACACCAAATATGGTAAGTCATGACGTGAGCTTGGGGGTCCTCTCCAGCTTTACCCTCAAATTTTGGGCAATCGCCGGGTACCTTGGTCGGAACCGGAGGCCAATAAGGATTGTGCAGAATCAGATCATTAGTTAATTTTGAAACATCCGATAATTCCAAGGTAGCCAAGAACGGAAATTGCGGATTGAACGGCATGTCTGGCCCTTGATAAGGACCAGTACCTATACTCCACGCTGGTTGAGAATATCCCTGCCCCCATGGGTTCTTTCCAACAGGATTCTGATGGTAGGGGGTATAGGGCGTATAACCAGTCTGATTTGGTTGCTGGTAACCAGCGTACGGGGCTTGATAACCGGAGTATGGACCTTGATTATATGTCGGCCCCGTATGAGCAGTATGTGGATTTGGCTGCTGAGCATAGGTGTAGCTGGGTTGTTGAGAGTAATAGTTAGAACCTTGGGGCTGGCTATAATTTGGTCGGTATTGACCATGAGAATAGTAACCGCCTTGAGGTTAAGAGGGCTGCTGATAAGTGGGACCCTGCTGAGCCTGATAATTAGGGTGCAGCAGTTGATTTGGCTGTGGCATTGAATAAGTCGGTTGTTGGGCAGGGTTGATAAGATGTGCAGGCTGGCCTAGTTGGACAGGCTGACCTGGCTGAACGGGCTGCCCTGGTTGAACAGGTTGACCCAGATAAATAGGTTGTGTTGGTTGTGCAGGTTGACCTGGCTATTGAGGAGCACTAGGTTGTGCCGGATTGTCTGGTTGGCCTGGTGGCAGAACACCAGGTTCTGCCATATTGGCCGGTTGGCCTGGTGGTGGAATGGAGCTAGGTGGTGGCTGATAACCGATTTGACCCGCGACAGGACCATAAGATGGTCCTGACTGATGTGCAACGTTGGGACCAAGAGGATACTGAGGTTGCATGGGTTGAGAAGGTTGGAATTTCCCCCCAAGACCATATACTAGCCCTGGTTAGTACCCCGGTTGACCTGTAAGTCCTTGAGGTTTCCCAGGTGGGACTCCAAGGAGAGGCTGCACGAGCTGACCTGAAGGGTTGTAATACTGTCCTTGTGGACCATATAATGGCCCTTGCTGGCCCGGAGGGTAGCCCTGTATGGGCTGTCCCTGCGGGTCATAAGGATAGCCAGGCTAGCCCGAAGGTTGGCATTGAAAAGGTTGTCCTTGCGGGTTATAAGGTTGTCCATCCTGGTTATACGGTAAACCCTGAGCATGAAGTTGAGCCTCAGGAGCGGGTAAACGTAAAGGGTCCCCATGCTCATCATACTGATATGGAAAAACGTACACGAGTGTACCATCCTGTGCATAATGCAAAAAATACGAGTGGTTGGGATCTTGAGAGGGTTGTCTGACCTTGAGGTTCGATTTTTGTAGGGACAATCGATACTCCTCAGGAGAGATTTTCTCCGGCATAGCAGATGCTATATAGACGTCTTCGAGAAGTGATGTGGTCCTTACGGACTAAGTGGTAACAGCAGGTGTAGATGCAGCCACACAAACAGTGGGCCTGACGAGTACAAAAGTGACCTGAGGGGATGACGTGATAGGTGTCCGTGGAGACATCCCCAATGAAGGAATATCTGGCCTCGTAGAAGGAGCTGATACCCCCATAGAGGCAGCGCCGACAATAATCTGACCCAAGGATCTATACCCTGCTGGTAATGAGGGACCAGGTGATGACATAACAGATGGTTTAGGGTTGTCTTATGGGAATAATTGTCGAGGGAATAACTGGTAATCTTCACCAGACGTGGGGATTTCCTCACTAGGAGAATCACTCATATTTGAACCTGCTGCTAGATCTCGTAACAAACGGCGAGGACTAGGAGGAATGACAGCATCTATAAAAGGCGAACCCGATGTAAGAGGAGGGAAATCTTCCCCTACTCCAAATCTAGACCAAGGTTCGGATAAGGGCCAATTGAACTCAACTGGTCCTCCAAAGGGAAGCTCAGACAGAACCGGTCCCCCGTCAGGAAACTCGGAAACGATGGGCTGTTGTAACTCAGCAGAGGTTTGCAAGGCCTCTGATGAATAGTCCGTATAGGGACTACCAGTAGACGAAACGAAAGGTTCTGCCACTGTGACAACAATGAAAAAATATCAAGCACAACACACACGGGCTGAAAAACAGTCAAGACACACAATAAAATGGCTTACAAGCAAAATCTAACAGGGCGTGTGATCGCGGGTGATTTATTTTACCACATTGAAAATTAGAAACTTCACCGTTTCATGTTTTAAGAGTCGAGAAACGGATGAAAGGTGACTCTGTCTCTTTCATTTTTGAAGCAAGCGTGAAATGAAAAGCGCTTGGTGATCCTTTCAAATTTAAAGAGTCAAAAAAGATCAAATGACTACTCTGGTAATCTAGGAAAAGGGTGTACCAAATAACCGTGAACTGCAATATACACCTTGGTTTCCAAAATGAAGGAGAAATCAACCAAGGACTTAACGTACGTGCAGGCAATCTCCCCGAATGCTGTGTCCAGTGTATCACGGGTATAGGGCAGCAGACTTGGCTTCCTATGGATAAAGGATAGAAACCTAGTGGGGTCTCCCTTTATATACTCGACGGTACGGGGAGCACAAGTCCATACTAGTGTTGTCTAAAGCCAAGAGGCGAACGACAGCTACTAGGTTTAAATACGTCGGAACACGTCTCTAGCCTAAACCTCTAAATGTTGCGTTAATGTTTCAATGCTGCCTTAGTGTAAATTGAATAAATTTTAATATTTATCTTCAATTACGTTTCAATTTTCAGGCCCTAGCAAGTGTTATGTCTCGAAATCTCCTAAATGCACACTATATGCCGCAGTATACCATTTCATTCGATGAAAGCTAATTACAAGAGAGTTAAGAGCTTTTCATACAATAATAAAATGGTCAGAGAACAACTAGAAAAGTCTCTAATGTAGCTAATGGAAACCAAAAACTTTTCTCTCAAATTCAGTAATCACTAATAACACCGAAAAGATTTTAATTTGCACTAACTAATCGAAAGCAAAAGAGACCTTTTGTATTTTCAATGTTTAATAGAAAAGTGCACTAAACAAAATGAAAACTAATGAAAAGAGAAATTTGAGAAGCGATGAGGAAAGAGCAAAACAAACAAATCTCACTCAATGCAAACACACAATCAGATCTCCAAATTGACAAAAAAAATCCCTCAAAACCAAGAGAATCCCAAAGACTCAAACGGACCATGTAATCTAGGCCCAAAGCGAGACAAAGTGAAACTCGAATGAAGAAGAGAACAATCACCCAAATAACACAATAAAATGATAAACAACCGCTAAACGAATGCAGGGGAGCAATCAAAAGGTTGACTGAACAAATAGAAACCAAAAACTCCCAAGGGAGGCTCAACACACAAGAGCACCTAGATGCCCTAGGGCTAGAATGTGAAATCGATGGAAACGGGCAAACAACCAAAGGACGAAGGCCACAGCCAGTCAAACAAGGCTCTAGAACACTCAAGCAGTCGAAAAAACAAGACCAAACACACTGATCGAGCTCAGGAAGGTCAGAACAGAGAAAACCCTAGTACCTCACAGGATTGGTGCAGCTGTGAGGCTGAAACTAGCGCCAGAAACGAATTGGAGTGGGTAATACACAAGCAACATGCGCCAATGGGCGCGACTGTCAGGCTGTAAAGCGCGCCAATCAAGTTTGCTATGGAAAAATGAAAATAGGCAATCCAACAAGAAGACCAGTGATGATCAAGCTGACCAAAAGCCAAAATCACAAAAAGAGCCAGCCAAAAGAGCCGATCAAACAAGCAGAATCGAGAAACAACAAAAAATAAAAGACAATACTCCAAGAGTTCAGTTCATAAACTAAACTGTAGATTGACTGAAGCAGCTTTGATCTACTTCGCTAATGCAGAGCAATAGCGTTTCGAAGGCTATCTGGCTAACTTCAGGCTCCGTCTGTAGCTTACAAAGCATAACGAAAACAAGCTAGACGATCCCGAGAAGAGTCGCCAATTTTTTGAAGAGGTAAATCCCCTATGTGGACAGAGGTGATCCCTATTAGCCCAGACCGGGTCTAGCAACAATCGTCACACGCTATAGTGCAAGTTCCTAATTGCAAATAGACCAACTAGCGATGAAGGCTTACCTGGAATCCAACGCTGTCGCTTGTAGAGAAAGTAGCGCTCCCGTTCCTTAGCTCTGGGAGATCACGATCCTCACGATCTCCGTGACTGGACACCTGCACATGCAAGAAACACAATAGACGCAAGCGTAAAATCCAGTATATGCAACTATATGTCAGTCAGATAAGACATAACTCATTATCACAATCAACAACAAGAGTGGAGGCATAACCAATAGTCGCTTATCATTAATAAATCAAAGGAGGATACAACCTAGCTATGACGCTGAATTCTCCTTCGGAAGGGCGCCAGTGGAACACATCTCGAAAAAGCCTGTCGGGGATGGGACAAACCTCTCTCTTCAGATGTCTCGGCAATAATCTCCTTGCTTGGATTTGGCCTTAAGGGAATGAATCAAGGCTCTTGCAGCATAAGGCTCTGATGGCTCTTGGGAACTAGCTTGCAAAGGAGATGAGCAAGCTTTTATAGATGGAGGAACGGGAGTTGGGATCCCTATAATCATGGGATTGGCCCTATCCTCAAGGAAGCTGCCATGAGAGGTGGCAAACCACTTCCTCTACATGGAGATCCGGAGCCAAACCTCCCAACTCAAATTAGATACCAGTTTATGAATTGGTTAGGACGAAACTTCCCTCATTTATTTTTAAAAAACACTCCTTAAAATGGCTAGCGTGAGTGAAACTCTGAGACAGAGCGCCAATTGGCACGCCCTATTTGAAGGATTTCCCCCATTGGTGCGGGTACTGAACTGGCTTCCCGCACCAATGAAAAAAGGGGTGTTTTTAGCGTTTTTCACAAGGAGTTGTCTTCAGGGAAATGAAAACTCATGTTCAGAGGGATGTCCTGAAAGTGGTTTCAAGTCATGTCACTGCTCACAGGTCATGGAATGAGCCCTCCAATTGTGCGGGATGGGGAATTGCAGGGACGGTGACAAATTGTTGTGTAACAATAGGGAGCCCTCGTGGACCAAGGCCAGCAACTGGCACACGAAAATTCTTGTGATGGGTTACCTCCTGAAATATTGAATTCTCAACAAATTCAGGACTCTTGCGTTGTGCATTTCATGTGCCTAGGTCATTGGCTCGACCTTTGGCACATTGTCGTACAACACCCATTCCAATTAATTCTATGGCGCAAGATCCGAGAATGTTGCTTCATTTGCGAGATCATAATTGTCAAACTTTATCTAAGGAATCTTCCTGAACATTTTTCCAATCAGAGGGACATCCTAAGGAATCAACAGCATCTGCGAATACTCTCGAATAGTATTATTGTTGTGTGGATTGCACATACAGGGCTTCTGTGGTTTAACATAGGGTGGCCACCATGAAATGGTTTCTACGAAGATTTCTTCTTGTCTAGCACTCATTGGGCACTTCGATGGATCAACGAAGGGGGATCAGTCCTTTGTGCGTTGTCATGGGGATGTTAAAATCCTCGGAGAGGTGTGCAACTTAGAGGTATCCCACTTTGACATCATTCCCTTTCCTTTCTCTTTATCCAGACTGGACACATGTCCTTCCACCTCCGAGACAACTTCTCTAACCTCATCTGAGCCCATCTCCATAGAAGCAGTTAGGGGCGCCGAATGTTCCTCCGCAGGGTTGCTGATTTTCATTCTTGGGAAGAATATAAACTCAAGATTACTGATGTTAGAAGGAGATTTGCGGCCAGACATACAGAACTCACAGACAGCAGGACAACATAGATTATAGACAATCAGATGGTGCCATATATTCAAATAGGAAAGGAAACAATTGAGACCAATGCCCACCTTTTTGTAAACCACCAATGGTAAATATGGTCAAATTATCATTAATTTCCACTTACCCTCAAGGAAACGATAAAAAATCCTCCAAGATCGCCTCATTAAATGTGATAAATCTGCTCATAGTAATTTCACTTTTTCACCAAGTTTCACTATTCTTATAGCTAATTTCTTGACTTGCGCGTCATACCTGCGTTTCTGTCGCAACTACCTCCGCACTTCCTTTATGTTGTGCACAGACCCTTTGATTATGATGCTCCAGCCATATAGTCATTTGGTCAGCAACAGATTGTCCCTATACGGCTTCAGACAACTTCCATTGAAATAACCTGGAAGGTTCTCTCTGCGCAGCGTGGCCAAGTGCATTTCACCGTGATTAGTGATATCCTTCACACTGTATGGCCCCAACAAATGCTTTCATAACTTTCCTGGGTGGCACGCAAACTAACTATCATATAACAAGACCAAGTCTTCCTCCTTGAACACCTTCTCCCTTATGTGTCTGTCATGCTAGGCTTTTTCTCACGCCTTCTGCACTTGCTGGTGGAATTTTGCAATGATCCGATATTCTTCTAAGGCAATGATTTTCGCTAAACATTCCTCCATAATGTCAGGCTCAACCATATTAGTGAAAGTTGTGATGCGTAGATTTGGGACAATGTACTCCATTGGCATGATGGCTTCTTTCCCATAGACCATCCTGAAAGGTGTTTTTCCTGTCAATGTTTTGCATGTTGTCCTATAAGCCCATAGCACAGAAGGGATGTGCATGTCCCAATCATCTCATTTGGAATTACAGATATTTGTGAGTTCATTCTCAAGAATCCTTTTGTACTTGTGGGTGATAGGGGGTACTCTTCTTGTGATGGATCTGGAATTCCTCTCTCAAAGCTTCAATTGTTTCATTAACAAAGTGCGTACCTCTATCACTCATCAAAATATTCAGGCATCCAAACCTGGTCAAAATGTGCTCAAAGATGAAGTGTGCAACAGTATCTGCAGTACAATCCCTAACCGCCTTCACCTATGTCCACCTAGCTACATAATCAGTTGTAGTAATGATATAGCGCGCTCTAGTCTTCTTTCCAAGGGGGTTGATTGTTCGAACAAAATCTATAGCCCATTTGTCAAATTCCTGCAAGGCCATCTACGGTTCTAGGGGCATTTCATCTCTGCACGATGGCTTCCCTGTTCTCTGACATGCATCACAGGCCCGAAAATACACCTGTGCATCACTGTGCAGTGTGGGCCACCATAAACTAGCATGCAACACCTTCTGGGCGGTGGCTTTCCTAGCATAGTGGCCTCCTGCCACTCCTCCATGACCCTCTTCCAATATACCTTGTCGCTCATTTTCCAATGCATATCTCCTTAATACTTCATCTACTCCTAATTTATACAACTGACCTGCAATCAGGGTGAAATCAACTACGCACATAACCAACTCCTTCTTTTGTTGGACTGAATATTCTAGAGGCATTGTTCCCATGGTCAGAAGATGAATAATATCAACAAAGTGCTCATCAACAACTTTGATAGCAAAGAGGTGTGCATCTAGTAATCCTTCCTCCAGACTAGTTGGTTCTTCCCCATTCTGGATTCATGATAGATGATCACACCCAGCATTCAGTCTCCCAAGCTTCACAATAATCTCAAATTTGTACTCCTGAATGATCAGTGAACATTTTGAAATTCCCTCCTAGCAGATAGTGTATGTATTTTTGTAGCACGTATAACATAGCCAATCCTTCCCTTTCTGTATTTGGGTAATTGTGCTCTACGCTAGAGAGCTTCCTACTGGAAAAAGTGACTAGGTTATTAATGTCTCCTTCTCCTGGCTACACTAAAACAACCCCAAGTGCTATACCAGATCAATCCAAATGCACATGAAAAACCTTAGACCAATCTGGGAATATCAAAATAGGTGCAGTGACCATTTTCTCCTTTAGCAGCTCAAAGCCTCTTCTGACATTTGTCATCGCAGAAAAATGCTACATCCTTCTTTAGCAACTTCTTCATTGGCACAGTGATGAGAGCATACCGTTTGATAAACTTCCTGTAATAACCATTGTGTACTAGTATGGAGCGCAATTTTTTCTCATTGGTAGGAACTTCTAAGTCCTATATAACTGCGATCTTGGCTGGGTCTAAAATCAATCCTTGCTGAAATACTATATGCCCCAGCAAAATCCCAAAAGGTATGCAGAAGATGCAATTCTTCAGGTTGACTGAAATCTGGTGCTTCCTACAGGTGTCAAGCATCATGCGTAGGTTCAACACATGTTTCTTTACCAATCCAAATATTTTTCAGTCATCAAAATATACCTCCAAGAATTTATGCATGAATTCCTTAAACACAACCACTACCACACGCGAGAAGACGGCATGCGCATTCTTCAATTCGAATGACATGATAGTATTGGAAGGAACCCCATTCAGTGGCAAAGGATTTTCTTAAATAATTTTAGAGTCTCACTGTGGTCTTCCAACGTAATTCTAATTTCATGATACTGCAAAAATCCATCAGTAAGGGAATAAGCTTCTTGTCCTCCTACATTATCTAGGATCTCATCATAAAATGGAGTTGGGAAGGGGTCGTGCACACAAGCATCATTCAAGTTGCGCAGATCTACACAAATTCTTATTTCTCCTTTGGTATTTTTCTCCTGAACCACCATTGGGCTTACCCAATCACATTGCTCAACGGGTTCGATGATTCCTGCAACTACCATCTTCTCTAACTCCTCCTTTAATTTCTTCTTATATTTGGGTTTCAATCGATATCGGCATTGCTTGATAGGCCACACATCTAGTTTCAGCATGATCTTCATGACACCAAGGCCTCCCACAATTCCCTTAACCCTAGAGAACTTTGTAGGAAACAGATCTTAATAATTTTTCAATAGCTCAGCAATATTTCCTACTGTATCATCGTCCCAGTATTCCCTAATCTTGGCCAACTTGGGCTGCTCTTCTATCCCAATGTTGACTTCCTTCAATTTCATAGGTTTAGTAACATCCACTATTCCTAATGCAGGCCTTACAACTACACGCTCTCCTTCAGACTCCCAGATATTAACATTCCTTGGGGCATCTTCATTATCTTGGATTGACAGATTTCTATAGATGATTATGTCTTGCATCTGTACATCCCAGTCCAGCACTCCCTAGCGGTCGAGATTCATCAAAGACTAGAGCATTGATGTCCTGCATGGATTCATCCAATTTCTCCAAGTCACCCATAGAGCCAAAGGTTGCAAGGAAATCTTCAATCATTGTAAACCAGTCTTCAATACCTAGGTGTAGCCAAACCTCTAGATACCAAGTGGTAGGTACAGGCCCCAATGAGTGTAAAAACATATCAACCCATTCATTCCATGTCTTTTCATCCCATACCTCCATCCACATGCATGTGCTTGCATGAATCCCTCCAACCATAAATGAGCTCAATTGGCGGGGTGGGTGGAGTTTCATTGTGCAGGGTCATCATTTTTCTACATTCCTCCCATTCCTAGAAGGCTCCCTTTTGCATCTCCCACCAACACGCTAGAGTTGCGCACATAGCCAAATCAAGTGCCCAGAATCTTCATTCCTATGGGACAAATTTTTCTAATACTTCCAAAAATTCTTTGACACTACCAGAACCATCAAAATAGTGTAGTTCTCTCACCTCATAGGAGATTCACAGTAATTTCTTTGTGATCTTGAGGTAGTGCAGCACAGAGACATCGTGTAACCGGTACTACCAGTTCTCCATTTCGCCATCAGAATCATAAAAACAGGAGCTATCATTCTCCCAAATCAACATGCCATAATTTTTAGGGTTTATCCAGTCTTCATCCCATGTAGACAGTTTATAGATATGGTCAACATCATCCCCTTCATGCACTAGTTCTATGTATCATTCTCCTTTTGCTGGATCCAGTGGCACTATCACCCGTGTAGCATTATTCTAAAAAAACATACTTCTACACTTCAGGTTTATGATGCCTCCCATATCAATGGCCCAATCCAATCCCAACAATGCAGGGTAGGGGTCTACATCATCCACAATTTGTATCACTTCAAAATTATCACATACGTTTACTCTAGCGATGTCTACCACAACTTGCGGAAGCATGCCAAGTGGAATGATATTTTGTTGATTGGCCATGTGTAGCTGAATGGTGGACCATTCCAAATTTGGCTCTCTGATATTCTGACAGGTCTTATTAGGTAATACATTAACCCCAGATCCAAGATGACTTGGTCGATTTCATAGTCTCCAATCTGCACAGTCATGCACATCTCCCTACTAGTTATCTTCTTTTGCTTATAAAGCTTGTTCACGGCCTTGGTTTCTGTCTGCGACACCTGTTTTTCTGCGTAGCTAACTACCAGGGCCTGGAGATTATCTATTGCCTTCTTATTGCGCAATAGCTTAATCCATCCTTGTAGTAATGGTTTAAATTCATCATCAACTTTTGGTTCCATGGGAGTCCTTGACATGGATACTCCCGCATCAGAAAAATCCTTCTTGGCCTTGATGAAAATCTCTTTTTCTTTCTGCAAGTTGAGGCTTTCCTTTCTTTCAAATGCCTTTCTGATCAGTGGCTTTACAGAAGCCTTTTCCTCATTTCCTCCAGTCGCAACACCACTACATTTAATTACATTTACACTTGGGCCATCATCGTTCATTTCAACTTTAACCATCTGTATATTCTACGTCGATGTCTACTGCTTTTCCTGAATTTTAGCTGTCATCACTGGAAAATATCCAATTACATGATCAAATTGCCTACAATACCTGCAGGATTGTTGTGCAGGGTTCGGGCATTCACATGCATAGTGTCAAGCATCTCCACAGTTGTAACAAATTATTTTCCCTCTCCCTCGACCTATGCCTCCACCTCTCCCCCCTCCCTGTCCTCTTGCTGGGGATCCTCCTTGTCTGGAGGGAGATGCTGGTGATGAAGGGTCAGCCTGAACTCTGTAAATGTTTTCTCTGTCGATCATCAAGTCATACGTTCAGAAGTTGTGCTCATTGTGACCAACTAAAGAGAAGAATCTGCACCACTGTTGCTTTAGTTTAGGTACATAGGCTCCTAACCGCAAGCAATGGTATGTATCGTGTCACCCAGCCACCTAACAATCAGCACACCACAGTGTGGGGGTACTATTCCCAACAACATCTCTCAGGTGTATTGGACTCAGTCCCTGAGCTTGCATATAATCCAGCAGCAGAGGGCACTGATCTTTGGTGTGGCCAGCTCCCTTGCAACATATGCACCAGACATCTGCACTAGCTTCTTTACCCCAGTCTCTTTGTAAATTATGAATTTCTAAGTCTATATCTTCTAATTGGATTTTAATCTATAGCGCTCCAATTGAGCATCGTCCATCAGTGCAAATTCTAATTTCATAGCAATTTCGAGGGCTTCTTCTTGAGAATAAGTCTTTTTCTGACCCATAGGCCCGTGTAGATGTGGAAATAGCATGGAAATGAACCATTCCTTATGCTTCTTGTCATCATAAGCAAATCCTTCATCACTAATGGTCTGCTTCAATCATTGGTCAACTTCCCAAACTGATTCCATAGGCCCTTGCTTTATATATTTCAATTCTACTACCCATTGAGAATAAGACTTTGGATTTCGGAACTACTACTTTAGGGCATCCTTGATCTCCTGAATTGTGGGATCCACATGTTGAGTAAGGTATCCCATGAACCAATCTAATGCATGACCTTCAAAGGCCATAGCTAATTGCACTCATCTATATTGACATTCTTCACAGTCCACACCGCATTCGCCACAAACCAAAATCGGCCCATATTCTCATCCCCCGCACCCTCAAAGGTGGGTAACTTCATATGCGTGACCATATCTTCTGCAGGTGGGGGTGGTGGTGGGGTAGGAGGATTCTTACCTCTACGTGAATTTTATGGTGGCATAGTAGGAGGGCTAGTTTCAACACGGGCATCCTCGCTTTCATTTATATCGGTGGGAATTTCTCAAAGGATTGTGTATAGATAAGTCCCATCTATGATTGACCTGATATTATTTACCGTTGCGCGTAGTTCTTTCGCTCTGATCAGGGATCATTCACTTGGTGTGGCCACACAAAATACCATTTTCACACAATAACATCTTAATCAGGAGATGAAAATTTTGTAAGAAATTTCCCCTCAATCCCTTGAAAAATATTCTTTCAACTTCAGAGTAGGACACAAACTGATTGACTGCAAACTCTATTACAAACCCGCAGAAGGTGTTTTCAACCCAGTGATCTAAAATTTGGGTAATGGAATTATCAGTCTTCTCCAAATGTTGGATTAATTTAGAGGTCCACTGCATGACCGTAACAGGTTTGGAATTCTGCTAACCTTGCCAACCACTCATATAGTTCGTGTGTAAAGGTTATGAAAATATATCGTGCACTTCACTGAAAATATAATTATTCTTTCACTCTTCAATAGATAACTTCTTACTTTTGTTTTCTTTTAGGGAAAATTATTGAATCTGTTTTACAAACCAGTCCTCAAGTTCAAGCTTTAATGGCTGCCAATGACCTCTCGGTATCACCCAACCTCTCTCAAAATGCTCCCAGTCCTGAAAATGGAACCATTTGTTGGCTTGAGGGGTCCTGACCTAGGTTAGGAGTTGAGGTTAACCAAAAATACCCTCTTACTACTGGCCCTTTCGACAGTGACCTGCTTGCACAAGTCAAATTCTCACCTTAAGCAGTATGGGGGGGTGATGGAGCCAGGTTTCCACACCTTGAGAGAGGTTTGAATGATGTGGGTGCCTTAAGATCCAAAATAACCATAAACAGACCTCCGCAACATCAGTCGTAACCAGTAAACCCTTATAGACATATTTTAGGTCAAATATACATAATACCTTGCGTAGGTTAACACAATATCTAGAATTCAAGTAACAACCCCTAGCAAGAAATATCAGAACCATATATCATCAGATCCATCCATTAATAGTTCAGATAAACCCAAATACAGTCTCATAAGAGATCCAACTGCAGGCAATACAAAAATAAAACAAAAAAAGATGCAGAAACATTCATAACATAAACAACAGATGCATATACAACTCAGATATAAACAAAAATTTTCCTTTGTTGGTATCAATTTAGATCCTTCATACAAAACACTTCAACAACCCATGCACAGAGCTAGCGGGATCTTCACACAGCAAGACTAAGGTCTCCCCGCACAGAGCTAGCAGGATATTCACACAGCGGGACTAAGGTCTCCACGCACACAACCAACAGGACCCTTCTACCCTGACAATCCGCACTAAATCTCACAAAGTATCCAAATCTATAATTCACGTTCAGACTTATCCAAAAACTGCCTTCTTAGACTCGATCTAGACATCTATTTATATTATTAGCCTGCACTACTCTAGCCTCGTGCCTTCCACATTGCCAACGAGTCTCAGCAAAAATCAGCAACGCTACAACAAAAGAAAGAGACAACATAAGAGGTGTGTCGTGCAGCTGAGGATCATCACGCCACCTTAGAAGAAATGATTGATCAAGTATGTGGTGACCTGCTAGAGGTCATTGTCCCTACATTACCGTGCCAACAACAAAGCTAGAAATCTTGGCCACTACACTAAAGGTGTCGTACACAGAGATACAGATAATGTGGGCCAAGTTCGAGCAAAAAATCGCTAAGTTGCAGATGAAGCTCCATCCAAAGACACCTTCCGAGGTCCAAGAAAAGCATGCAGCAGAGGTAAAGGAAACCACATACAGTGTAGCAACAATAGTGGTCGAATGTGTGACACTCTTATATGAAGCCATGGGTGTCTGGACATGTGTTCATAATGAACCAATGGTCTAGCAGTTGAGAAATTAGCTTCGCATCAAAGAACAACATTTTACTGAGATCAGGATGGCAGCGCCAACATTAGTAACCACGCAGAAGCTCTCCCGACTTCATGAAGGCAAGGAAATTCAAATAGAGATTGAAGACCTACACCACTGAGAGTAGCTATTGGAAACCAATATGCAACATTGGGCTGAGGAATCACAGTAGCTCTCGCAAAAGCCTCTAGCAAACACAACAAAGCATCAATTTGGAAGCTAAGGAGCCAACAACTGCAAAATTGGTCGATGAAGCGCAGAGCACCGTCGCACAGAGCATTGAAGTTACCTTGCCACTTTGGAGCTCTGTTGAATCCTTGAAGATGAAGATGAAGGAAACCACCCCGCAGTGACTCGGGACGAGTCACGAGATTGTGTTGGGAGCCTATTGGAGCGAGGTCCCCTAGGGTGCCTTTTTGGGTTAATTTTTTTTAAGTTTTGTTGTACGCATTGTGTGAAACTAGTAAAAGGGGATTTGGGGCGTGTCAAAGTCCCTTAATAATTTTAATGGGTTTAAAGGGAAAAACCATGAGTCTTAAACCATGGTTTGATACCATGGTATGTGCATGTTTATGTGTTACACAATAATTTGTCACCGTCCCTGCAATCCCCATCCCGCACATTGGAGGGCTCATTTCCTGACCTATGAGTAGTAACATGGCTTGAAACCACTTTCATGACATCCCTCTGAACAAGAGCTTTCATTGCCCTGAAGACATCTCCTTGTGAAAAACCCTAAAAATGGCCCTTTTTTCATTGGCACGGGTAGATAGTTCAGAACCCGCGCCAATGGGGAAAATCCTTCAAAGAGGCCACGCCAATTGGCGCTCTGTCCCAGAGTCACACTCGCGCCAGCAAATTTAAGGAGTGTTTTTTAAAAATAAATGGCGGAAGTTTCATCCTAACCAATTCATGAATTGGTATCTATCTTGAGTTAGGAGGTTTGGCTACCGATCTCCATAGAGAGGAAGTGGTTTGCCGCCTCTCATGGAAGCTTCCTTGATGATAGGGCCAATCCCATGATTATAGGGATCCCAACTCCCCTTCCTCCATCTATAAAAGATTGCCCATCTCCATTGCAAGCTAGTCTTCAATTTCCCAAATTCCCAAGAGCCTTATGCTACAAGAGCCTTCATAATTCCCTTAAGGCCGAATCTAAGCAAGGAGACTATTGTCAAGATCCGAAGAGAGAGGCTTGTCCCATCCTTGACAGGCTTTCGAGACGTGTTCTGCTGGTGACCCTCCGAAGGAGAATTCAGCGTCAGAACTATGGTTGTATTCTTCCTTTGATTGATTAATAACCAGCCTAGATCCATCTTAACTCTGGATCTATCAAGCGCCGAGAGGGATCAAATCTCTCGAGGTGAAAACCTCTTTTTTGAGTGAAAAACTTGAGGAAAGGTTTTCACCTCGAGAGATTTGATCCCTCTCGGCGCTTGATAGATCCGGAGTTAAGATGGATCTAGGCTGGTATCAGTCATGTGCGACCAAGGAAAATCTATCGATAATATGAGGAACATATGCTTAATTTTATCAATAATATATAAGTACATCTAATATTAACATAACCATTTTAAATATGTTAAATATGTCTGAGATTTATTGAGTCATTTTAATTTTAAATTTGATTAATAAGTTTAATGATGAAATAAAATTTTGAATGCAAAGTGACAATGTAATAATATTGAATGATATAAATTGTGAATAATAAGAATAGTCTTCATTGTGATCGATTTCAAACTATTTTATTCTACTATTCTTATTTTCACCCATGTTAGTTTTGTCATATTTTCATATTGATTATTTGAAAAGGACAGTTCGAATCATAAACCATTTAAATATTTAGCTCGAGATGTTGTAGTAAACGTCATACCTTGTCTCTCTTGCTCTCCAATATTAATAGGTTGAATTACTATAACACAAAAATCAATGTACATTGTCAATAATTTTTTGTGCTTACACTGAAATCATTGCACACACACTATTAATCCAATGAATTTAAAATTAATGTACCATCATACATCCAATTACATCAAATTAGAAATCAACATATACACTGAAATCAATGCAACTAATGCAAGAAATCAAATAATAATAGAAAACATATAAACTAAAATCAATGCATCTAATGCAAGTAATGAAATATGATTAGAAATCAAAATCTACACTCAAATAAATGAGTCTAGTGCAAGTAGGAAAATAGGATTTAAAGCCAACATTTACACTGAAATCAATGCATCTAGTGCATGCAATCAAATAGAATTAGAAGTCACCGTCTACACTGAAATAAATGCATTTAGTGCAAGGAATCAAATAGGATTATAAATCATCATCTACACTGAAATTAATGCATTTAGTGCAAGAAATCAAATAGGATTACAAACCATCTACATTAAAATCAATCCATCTAGTGTAATTAATCAAATATCATTAGAAATCAACATCTACACCAAAATCAATTCATCTAGTGCAAGAAATCAAATAGGATTAGAAATCACCATCTACGCTGAAATCAATGCATCTATGGCAGGAAACCTTCTTCCCTATCTCCCCCATATATATCTATATATCCATCCATCTCTCATTCTTTTTCTCTTTATCTCACCCCACCATAAACCCACTCTCTCTCACTCCATATCTATCAATTTCCTTGTCCCTCCCTCCTCCTCTCCATCTATCTTGTTTTATCTTCACCTTACATCTATATCTATATCTCACTCTATCTCTCTATATCAACTCCAAAACATAAACTCTCTTTCTCTAATCTATCTATCTATCTATCACTCCCTCCTCCTTCTCCTCCTCCTCTCTCTCTCTCTTGCTCTCTCTCTTGCTTCTATCTCTCTTCCTTCCTACCACCCTTTCTCCCTCTCTCTCCATCTTCTTTATCACTCCCCCTCTCTCTCTCTCCACCTTTCACCCTATGTCTTTATTCTTACCTCCCCCTCTCTCCCTCTCCATCTTCATATCTCTTTCCCTACCTCTCTTCACTCTCTCTCTTCCTTTCTCTCCCCCCCCTCTCTCTCTATCTTCACCTTCCAACTTTGTTACCATATGCCTCTCTCTCTCCTTCTCTCCCCCCTTTTCTCCATATCTCTTTATTTGTCTCTTTATCACCCCAAAACATACACACTCCCTCTTCATCTCTCCCTTGTCACTCCCCCTCTCTCCCCACTACTCACTCTCTATGTATTTATTCTTCCCTCCCTCTCTCCTCATCCAGCTCCATCTCTCAATCTCTCCCTCTCTTCCCCTCCAAATTCATATTTCTATCCTTCCCTCTCTCCGCCCCTCTCTCCTCCTCTCTTTCAAGTCCCCTCTCCTTTCCTTCCTCTCTCTCCCTTTCTCTCCTACCTCCCTTTCTCTTCCCCCATCTCTCTCTCTCTCTCTCCATCTCTCAATCCCTCCCTCTCTCCCACTCCAAATCCATATTTCTATCCCTCCCTCTCTCATCCTCTCTTTCAATTCCCCTCCCTTTTCCTTCCTCTCTCTCCCTTTATCTCCTACCTCCCTTTATCTTCCCCCATCTCTCTCTCTCTCTCTCTCTCTATCTCTCTCTCCCCTACAATCCTCTCTTCCTCTCTCTCATCATTCCTCTCTCACCTCCTTCTATTCGAACCCTAGCTCTCTTTCTCTCTCTCTCTCTCTCTGTCCTCTAATCCTCTCTATTTCCCCATCACTCTATCTCACTCTCCAACTATCTTACTATTTCTATCCCTTTCTCCTTCTCTCCCCCTTGTCTCCATAACTCCTATGTATCTTTATCCCATGCATAAGCATACACACTCTCTCTCCATCTATCCCTTGTCACTCCCTCTCGATGTATTTCTTCTTCCTTTCCTCGCTCCACCTCCAACTCCATCTCTCTATCCCTCCTTCTCTCCTCTACCTCTCATCCTTTCTCTCTCTCCCTTTCTCTCCTACCCCCCTCTCCTTGTCCCCTTATTTCTCTCTCTCTCACTCTCTACCCTCCAATCCTCTCTCATTCTCCCTCCCACTCTCCTTATCTCTGTCCCACCTCCATCTTTATGTCTCCCTCTCCCTCTCTTACCCTTCTCTAACTCTCTCAATCTTCTCACTCTCTCTCTCTTCATTCCTCTTCTCCCTTCTCCTTCAATTTATCTCCATATCTCTCTTGTCACTCCCCCTATTTATCCACCTTTATCATATATCATGATATATTAATATATATTACAATATAATAAATTTAATATTCTATTAATCTAACATATTAAATTTAATAATATTAATATTTTAATATTAATGTTAGGGTTAATAATGTTTTTTTTTTCATGGTATTAATAATAATTTGGTCCATGGTATTTGACCCTTATACTTCATATATAATTAGATCTTGATTTCTAATCGTATTTGGTATATTTTTATTTATTTACCTTACCTCTTTATACCTCGTTTATATTTACTTATTTACCATACCTATTTTATAAATATATTATTTGGCCCATTGTATTTTCCCATGGTATTATTAATAATTTGTCCCATGGTATTTGGCCCATGGTATTAATAATAATATCTCCCATAGGCTTCACCTAAATAAAACCTGTTTTTGAGTTTTTGTAAATATAAAGTGGTTTATTGAGTAAATATAAAAATCGGTTTTATTTATTTACCATACCTCTAGTTTATTTATATTTTCATTTATTTACCATACCTCCTGAGTAATATAAAAAGAGGTTTTATTTATTTACCATACCTACGGTTTATTTATATTTTTACGTATTTACCATATTTTGTTTATTTACCATATCTCTTTTTTGAGTGTTAGTAAACTCTTCATATTTTAAATTTATATCGTTTAAATTTATTTTTAATAAATTTTTAATTTTTCATTTATATTTTTATGTAAGCTATTGTTCAAGCCGACATTTTTTTTGGCTTCCGACATACTTACACATCGGGGTCATACTGGGCTGTAGAATGTGCCTCTTGGCGCAATAAACGACTATTGGTTATGGTTCCACTCTTGTTATTGTTTATGATGATGAGTTATGTCCTTTATGACTGACATATAGTTGCATCTACTGGATTTTATGCCTGTGTTTATTTTTTTTTCTCGCGTGTGCAGGTGTCCTATCAAGAAGATCGTGGGGATCGTGATCTGTTATAGCTAAGGAACGAGAGCGCTACCTCTTCTACAAGCAACAGCGTTGGATTCCAGGTAAGCCTTCATTGCTAGTTGGTTTATTTGCAATTAGGAACCTACACTATAGCGTGAATGATTGTTGCTAGACCCGGTCTGGGCTAGTAGGGATCGCCTCTGTCCGCAGAGGGGATTTACCTCCACAACAAATTAACAACTCCGCTGGGGATCATTAGCTTGTTTTTGTTCGTTTTATAAGCTATAGACGGAGCCTGAAGTTGGCCAGATAGCCTTCGAAACGCTTTTGCTCTGCAAATGCAAAGTAGATCAAAGCTGCTTCAGTCAATCTCCAGTTTAGTTTGTAAGCTGAACACTTGGATCATTTTCTTGTCTTTTCGGTCGATTCTCAATCCTCCTTGCTTGATCAACTCTTTTGGGTTGGTTCTTTCTGTGAATTTGGGTTTTTGATGGCTTGGTCATCACTGGTCTGCTTGTTGGATTGCTCTTTTTTATTTTTGACTGGGAAACTCGACTGGCGCGCTTTTTATCTTGACAGTCACGCCCATTGGCGCAGGTTGCTTGTGTATCACCCGCGCCAATTCATCTCTGGCGCTAGTTTCAGCCTCACAGTCGCGCCAATCCTGTGAGGTAATAGGGTTTGCTCAGTTTTGAGCTTCCTGAGCCTAATATGTGTGTTTGGTCTTGATTTTTCCACTGTTTGAGTGTTTTTCAGTCTTGATTGACTGACTGTTACCTATATCCTTTGGTTTTTTTCCCATTTCCATCGATTTTGCATTCTAGCCCTAAGTCATCTAGGTGTTATTGTGTGTCGAGCCTCCCTTGGGAGTTTTTTTATTTCTATCGGTTCAGTCAACCTTGTGATCGCTTCTTTGCATTCGTTTGGTGGTTTCTATTGTCTCATTGCGTTGTTTGAGTGATTGTTTCCTTCTTCATTCGAATTCCGCCTTGTCTCATTTTGGGCCTAGATTACACGGCTCATTAGAGTCTTTGGGATTCTTTTCGTTTTGAGGGACTTTTCGCTGATTTGAGGTCTGATTGTACGTTTGCATTGAGTGAAATTTGATTTTTTTTGCTCTCTTGTCATCATTTCTCAAATTTTTCTTGCATTAGTTTTCATTTTTTAGCACATTTTGCTCTGAAATATTGAAAATAAAAAAAAAATCTCTTTTTCTCTTCATTAGTTAATGTGAATTAGATCTTTTCGGTGTTATTAGTGATTGGTAACTTTGAACGAAAATATTTTTTAGTTTTCATTAGCTGCATTAGAGATATCATTGGTTGTTTTCTGTTCATTTCGTTATTGTGTGAAAATCTCTCAACTCTCTCATAAATATCTTTCATCGAATGAAATGATATACTGTGGCATATAGAGTGAATTTAGGAGATTTTGAGACATTACATTTGCTAGGGCCTGAAAATTGAAACGTAATTGAAGATAAACTTTAAAATTTACTCAATTTACACTAAGGCAGCATTGAAATCTAACGAAACACATTTAGAGGTCTAGGCTAGAGACGTGTTCTGGCGTCTTAAAACCTAGTAGCTTTCGTTCGCCTCTTGGCTTCAGACAGCGCTAGTATGGACTTGTGCTCCCCGTACCGTTGTGTATATAAAGGGAGACCCCACTAGGTTTCTATCCTTTATCCATAGGAAACCGAGTCTTCCGCCTTATACCCATGATACACCAAACACAGCATTCGGGGAGATTGCCTGCACGTACGTTAAGTCCTTGGTTGATTTCTCTTTCATTTCGAAACCAAGGTGTATATTGCAGTTCACGGTTATTTGGTACACCCTTTGCCTAGTATTCCTGAGTAGTCATTTGATCTTTTCTGACTCTTTAAATTTGAAAGGATCACCAAGCACTTTTCCTTTCACACTTGCTTCAAAACTGAAAGAGATAGAGTCACCTTTCATCCGTTTCTCGACTCTTAAAACATGAAACGGTAAAGTTTCTAAAGTTTCAATGTGGTAAAACAAACACCTGCGATCACATGCCCTATTAGATTCTTCTTGTTGGCCGTTTGATTGTGTGTCTTGACTGTTTTTCAGCCCGTGTGTGTGTTTGGTATTTTTCTCTTGTCGTTGCTACCACAGTGGCAGAACCTTCTGTTTTGTCTACTGGTAGTCCGTATACGGACGATTCATCAGAGGCTTCCCAACCCTCTATTGAACCTCAGCAGCCCATTGTTTCTGAGTTTCTTGATGGGGGACCGATTCTTGCTGAGCAACCCCTTGGGGGACCAGTTGAGTTCAATTGGCCCTTTTCCGACCCTTGGTCTGAATTAAGAGTAGGGGCAGATTTCCTTTCTCTTACATCGGGTTTGCCTTTTATAGCTGTTGTTTTTTCCTCCTAGTCCTCACCATCTATTACGAGATCTAGCGGCATGCTCAAACATGAGTGAATCCAGCGAGGAAATCCCCACGTCTGGTGAGGATTACCAGTTATTTCCTCGGAGATTATTTCCAGGAGACAACCCTGAACCAGCTGTTATGTCATCACCCGGTCCCTCATTACCAACCAGGTATAGATCCTTGGGTCAGATCATTGCCGCCGCTACCTCTATGGGGGTATCAACTCCTTCTACGAGGCCGATTGTTCCTTCGTTGGGGATTTCTCCACGGACGCCCGTTACATCATCCCCTCAGGTTACTTCTGTACCCTCCATGCCCACTGTTTGTGTGGCCGCATTTGCACCCGCTGTCGTGGCACACTCCACGAGGGCTATGCTGCCACATGAAGATGTCTACATAGCAACTGCTATGCCAGAGAACATTTCTCCGGAGGAGTATCGGTTGTCCCTACAACAGTCGAACCTTGAGGTTGGACAAACCTCTCAAGACCCCAACCGCCCCTATTTTTCGCATTATGCACAGGATGGTATGCCCGTGTATGCTTTTCCATATCAGTATGATGAGCACGGGGACATTTTGTGTTTACCCGCTCCTGAGGCTCACCTTCATGCTCAAGGTTTACCCTATAACCAGGCTGGACATCCTGATAACCCGCAAGGGCAACCTTTTCAAGGCCAACCTTCGGGCCAGCCTGGCTATCCTTATGACCTGCAAGGGTAGCCTTTACAAGGATATCCTGCAGGCCAACAAGGGCCATCGTACAGTCCGCAAGGACAGTATTACAACCCTTCCGGTCAACCTGTGCAGCCTCAGCCGGGGTACCAACCAGGGCCGGTATATGGTCCTGGGGGGCATGTCCAACCTTCCCAACCCATGCAACTTCAGTATTCTATTAATCCAAACATTGCACACCAACCAGGACCATCTTATGGTCCTGCTGCAGGTCAAACCGGTTACCAGCCACCACCTGGCTCCATTCCTCCACCGGGCCAACCGGTCTATCCGGCACAACCTGGTGTTCCACCCCCAGGCCAACCGATTCATCTGGTACAACCTGGTGCTTCTCAACAGCCAGGTCAACCTGCGCAACCGGCACAACCTGTTCACCCGAGTCAACCTGTTAACCCAGGGCAGCCCGCTCAGCCAGGCCAACCTGCACATCCTATCAACCCTACCCAGCAGCCGACTTATTTGATGCCGCAGCTAAATCAACCGCTGCACCCTAATTATCAGGCTCAACAGGGTCGCACCTATCAACAGCCCACTCGACCTCAAGGCGGCTACTATTCTCATGGTCAATACCGACCGAATTATAGCCAGCCCCAAGGTTCTAACTATCATCCTCAACAACCCCGCTACACCTATACTCAGCAGCCGAATCCAAACGCTGCTTACACAGGGCCGACTCATAATCAGGGTCCATACTCTAGTTATCAACCCCCGTACACTGGTTACCAGCAACCGAATCAGGCTGGTTATACCACCTATACCCCCTACAGTCAGAATCCTGCTAGACATAACCCATTGGGGCAAGGATATTCCCAACCAGCGTGGAGTACAGGTACTAGTCCTTATCCAGGGCCAGGTATGCTGTCTAATCCGCCATTGTCGTTTCTAGATACCTTGGAGTTACCGGATGTTTCAAAATTAACCAATGATCCGATTTTGCACAATCCTTATTGGCCTCCGATTCCTACCAAAGTGCCCGGTGATTGCCCCAAGTTTGAGGGTAAAGCTGGAGAGGATCCCCAAGCTCATGTGATGACTTACCATCTTTGGTGTTCATCCAACTCTTGGGTGGATGATTTAGTTCGTCTATGCCTCTTCCAACACACTTTGACTGGTGCTGCAGCTGAGTGGTATATTGAATTACCCCGTGGCATCTTTCAAGATTTCAATACATTAGCCATGGCTTTTCTGACTCAATTTCAGTTATCGATTCTCTATGAAGTCGGGATGCACCTCCTGACTTCTTTGAAGCAGGACAAAGCCACCCATATTTTTGATCACATTCATGAGTGGCGACATCATCGTATACTAATCAAGTTCCATATACCTGATCAAATACTAACTCATTGGTTCACCACCTCCTTCGTTAACAGAATCACCCAAGATATTGCTATGGGAGCGTGTGTGACTGAAGAACAGCCATAGCGCGTGCTCAATATCTGGATTTGGTATATTCACAATCCGGCACGCTGTATGATATTTTTCCTGATGCTCCATGGTCTGGAACCTCTAAAGCTCCACCTACCCCAGCAATGGATGGTGTTATTGGTTTCGTATCACAGAATTCAAAGAAATCTTCGAATGGGAAGCAGAATTCCAATTCATCCCATAATTCTGCTCCTCCTGCCCATCCCGATTCTGGAAAAACTGTGGAGGTTAATGTCGTTCAGGCCAATCCTACGGAGAAAGCTTCCAAAGGGAAAAAGAAGGGCAAAGGAAAATCTAAATCTGACGCCCCAAAGCCAGAGTCCCAACCTTGTACCGAGGACGGTTCCCAACGCAAACCAAAGTACCCCTGCCTCATTTGTGAAGGAGATCACTATACAAAAGATTGTCCACGACGATCTGAAGTTAGTCAACTTCTAAAAGGCTCCAAAGGGACTCCGGAAGTTCTTAAAGAACCGTTCCCGTCTCAGCAGACCCAGATGGTTGAAGAGCCTTCACCATCTGCACCATTTGGGTCCCAGGTCTTTATGATGAATGGTGTTGCACCCATCTCTATTGCTACGCGTTCGAAGGATTACAACGAATTGCGTCAGGCACCGAGGAAGGCAGTTGTGGATGGTTCACCTCCCCCACCTGTCTCCGGTTCATTGGAAATTGAGAAGCCTACTGCTGAACCTGTTGTGAGGCCACCTTCTAAAGGTGTTTTACGAAAGTCTTCCTGCAATCTGAATTCCCGTGCCGCTCAGCATTACAGTATTGTTGAGGATCTGGCACAGGCACCTTCTGCCATGTCTGCATTGGAAGTTCTTCAAAGTTGTCCTTTGCAACGGAAAGCTCTATTATCTGCAATCGGTGGAATCGATCCCGTCGATTCTAGTCTTCTCACCTTTGACTTAGAAAATTTCACACCCCGACTTCCACATCAGATCGCTCTTGTTATTCAAGTCGGGATCAACGGTCTTAACATTCATAGGGCCATTGTGGATGAAGGTGCTTCTACCTGTGCCATTTCATCTGCTTGCTGGAAGGCCATTGGCTCTCCGGCCCTTTCATCATCTCCCAATGCCCTAGAGGCATTCGATGGTCGGGAATCCAAACCCTTGAGTGTTCTAGAGAGTCTAGCGATTACTTTACAGGGGAAGACAGTCAACGTAGAAGTAGAAGTGGTTGACGCCAAGCTTAACTACAATATACTTCTTGGCCGCAGTTAGACTCATGCCATGTTATGTGTGCTGTCTACCCTCTTTCGAATTATTAAGTTCCCTCATGAGGGAAAAATCGTTACGGTGGATCAGTTGTCTTTCTTCACCTCCACCTCCGAGAACAACGTTCCGTACATGGATCAGATCCCAAATCCCCCTGACAGTGTAGGGCCCAGTCTCTTCAAAGACCCCGTCCTCATGGGTATTTTTCCCACACCACCACCGCACACCGCTCAAGTTAACATGATCTCTAGTTCTGACGACCCATGGCTCATCCCTACACCTGAGCAGGTGACTGAGTTTGGAGAATCGATGCCCTTAACTCCAATAGAGATTAGCTACTGTGAAATCGTCATCGCATCTGATCCTCCCCCACCTCAGCATGCTCCTTTGAGCATGGCCTTAGACATCTATTCTCAATCCCCCTGGCTCAGTCAGGCCGATTCGCCTGATCCTCTCAAAGATATTTTTCCTTCTGATGAAGCAATTGTAGAAACAATGTCTCTTGAGGAGCTGCCTTGGAGCAATGGAAATCATCATTCCTCATTCATGCCTAGCTTGGAGGCAATGTCAAATTGTCTAGAGCGTAATGTATCTGATCATCTCCCTCCTGAGCCTCCTCCGTCGAGCTCATCGAAGCATAGTTCTTCCTCTTGTGTCAAGCTCCTAAAACAACGAAACAAGCAGCTACGAGGACAGTTCTTTTAAGTGTGTCAACCTCGTTAAAAGAATGAAACATGAGCATGTTCAATTCGAGTTTTGATAGATTTAGTTAAAATCTCTTTTTCAACCTTCAATCCATTTCCTATGGACTGAAGCTTGGGGGGCATGTACCTCGAATTGAGATACCATGCTGGAGGCATGCCTATCTTTCTCAAGCATATTTTTTGTTTTAAGCTTGCATAAAAAATAAAACTCATTTCCAAGCATAGTTTGCATGTGTGTTTTTATGTGTGCTTTTAAGCTTGCATAAAAATAAAAGGTGTGATTAGATAAATTATGTGAAATTTTTCATTGGGTCATTTGTTATGCAACTGATACATTAGATAACATTGTATTAGACATTTGCATAGCATATAAAAAAAACATCACATGTAAAAAGAAAGATCCATCCAGAAATAGGTATGTATATATATATGTATCGAAATGTTTACATAGTGTGCGCCACATAAAATCAAAAAATATACATGTTCATCTTAATACATATGGAGATGACATGTCTCTCAAAAAATATGCATGAAACAAAGCCCTAGGTGTCTAATCTACGTGGTGCTCATGATAACAAGCCACCGCACACACTAAGCGTCTCAGAAGACGGTGGAGGTGACTAGGCACTCCCACCATATGTCTCTGGTATGCTAGTGGAACATCTTCCAGCCACGCATAGTCCGGAATCCCCCTGGCGATCCCCTCGAGGTTCTTGACCAACTCTCCTCCCTCGGCACCCTCCGCCTGAGGGTCAGCTGCAAGATGAGTTCTCTGTGAAATAGGAGACATACCGGCAGGCCTTTCTGGGCCAACATCTGCATACACATAAAACTGTTGTTAGGACGAGCATGTATTACCAAAAAATCATAAAACATAAAAATCAGAGAGAGAGATCATACCCAACTCCTCGTCCCAGTCATATCCTTCTGGGAGTGGAAGGTCTGGGTCTCCAGTGAAATCAGTCCCTGCATATGGCCAATCCTCGACCACAATCAACTGATGCCGCAACCATCCAAAAAACTCCGGCCTCTAGGACATCTGTTGGCCTCCCCCTGATCTGGGCATTAGTGCTGCCCAGCGAGCCATCCTCGGCTCTCGTGGTACCGGCTCAGCTACTACGGCCCCTTGGCCCTGAAAGATAGGTAGTCGTTCCAGGATAAACGATACCAAGATGGAACCATAGCCAAATTGTTTTAGTTTGGCCTGCTTACACTTTGTGAGTTGTCTTTTCATATCTATTGTCACTGCAGTAGCCCAATCAAATAGTGTTGGATTCATACACTCAGCAGCTAGGAGGAGTTGGGCCTTGGTCGCCTCGTGTGGTGCTTGCGACCCCGCAGCCTGCGTGATGGTATGTAGCACCATTTTGAGTGCTAGATTAGGGATGGTATGGATATCTACCTTGCTGCTTCCCGATCCGAGTCGTGCCCCTCGGCATACTCTTGCCATCACCTGCTCCATCTTCTCTCCAGACGGTCTGCTGCTTGTCAGAACGGGCACCGGACCTCTGCGTGACAGTCCAGTTATGAAATATACATCAGAAACCTCAAGTTCTAATACTTGGTCCCGCAACTTGAACACTCGTTCGTTCTCGTCCCATACGTTGATCAAGTATTGCAGGAGCTCCGGTTGAGCTCGTAAGCAAGGTGTCATGAAGAAATTTTTAAGCCCACAATTCTTGAGGGCGTTCATACAAGTTTCATTCTCCATAGCCTGTTCATCCTCTTCCCCATGCTCCCTCTCTTTCCATTCGATATCCATTTTTCTTGGTTGCCTGCATCAACATGGTCAAAAAACTCTTGATTAGATCTCTGTTATGCCTGAATTTCATGTAAATCACTAGCTGTTTGGAAATTTGAAATGGGAAACCGTGTTGCGCCATTGGCGCGGCTGTTTTCTTAACAGTTGCACCAGTTGGTGTGGGTCCGTGCTCGATACCCGCGCCAATGGGCAAAGCCCTAAAATTTTAAAAATTCTCCACAGAAGTCTAATAAGCAATGGAAAACTTTAAAAAATGGATTAAAATGGAGTACAGGGAAGCGCCTCTTACCTGGAACGAACGAGAATCTGAATGGTAGCCCGGATCAGTCACAATCGTCGTTAGAAGTTCGCACACAAACAGACCACTGTTGCTCTCCTGTGAGGTAAATAGTAAAAGTAATTTAGTTTTTACCATTTGAGACTTATTTATAACTTTTTGAAATCTCATTAGGTTTTAAAAGTCATTTTTTATTAATATTCTGATATATTTTGTCAAAAATGGATTTTACACTTTCCTCTATGTGCAGCAACAGGTTTTTACGTGACTTCAACGGTGAAACGAGTTGTATTTTATACTTTTTCGGACTCGGTAAAAACACGAAAAATTCATTTTGGAGTCATCTTTGAGCTCTTTTCTGACTCTCTAAACATGAAAAGATTGTTGAGGCCCTTGTCGTTTCGATCTCGTTAAAGTGGCTGTGAAACGACATCTACCCAGTATACGTTTACCCCTTTTTCGGGCTGGGATAGATTATTTACGAAAAAGGAATACCCTAGCCTATCACAACTAGGAGGTTTTCTCAGACATAGTTTTCTACCTTTTCGGATCTGAGGAAATATTTACGAAAAGGGACCATTGGAGTTTCCTTTTCATCTGTCTTTTCAAACTCTCTAAACATGAAAAGACGTCGATTTCTTCCTTTGTCAGACTCGTTAAACCCTGATGACATCGGATTCAGTCATAATGACGCTGCTCGAGTCTCTCCTTCCTAGGGCTCGTTAAATGTACTAGGACGGACTTATATCACAAGCATATGCTATCCCCTTCAAGCTTGTTATCAAAAATAATTGGGTTACTCGCCAGAAATGGCAGGGAAAAATGGAACCAGCATCATTGTCGTACCGGTAGTATGTCACTCTTAAACATGGCACTTGTCTGCATTCGTGTCGGGTTGGGGACATCTCATCTCGTTTTCACTTGCCTCTGTGGGTTTGGGTGATCCTTTTGACCTCTCATATGCTCTTTGCCTCGTCGCCATGACCTTTGATCCATTGATGTCAAATGCTGCCAAACTCACTGTCGTGCCGTTTATTTGTTCAAGAGAAGTTTACCTCTGCAGGTATCAACCTCCCTCTGATTCTCATCTGATCCTAATTCACAAAAAACATTATGTTCCTCTGTCTCGTGTCGATGATGTGGGAAACATTATGGCCCACCTTCGATCAAGGTCACTTCCTGTCGACTTCAACTCATTATCCAGAAAACTGGTCTAGAGACTCCCTTCTGGTACCTTGGAGCCTGCATGCCTCAATGGCAGGTTCTTCGCATTCGACGCGAGGTTTTCATCATTGGCCTCCGATCGAGTGATTCTACGGGTGTTCAACGCCAACTCATTGATTCACATGCCATAGATTGTACCTATAGTACCTTGCGGACCATTGGCATTAATGGTGGTACCTCTTGCGTCTGTTAACAGCTTTCATCATTGGCTGGTAATCAGACGATGTTCTCGCATGTTCGACTTCAGCCCATTTATTCACATGCTTGGACTTGTACTGTGTTCGGGTCGAGATGGAGCGCAAGACCCTGGATTGTGTCTATTGTAATCTAGGCTGCGATTTTGTGGATTATTATGATTGATTACATGACTCACTCACTGGATGGCTGCGACCATACCTGAGTCTATTTATCAATCCTCACTGGATGGTTGTGCCCATGCCTTGGATCTGGATTATTGTATACTCTGTTATGGATGGCTGCACCCATACCGCATATATATCTTGTATCTGAGATATCAGTTGTACTTCTCTACGCAGGTTTTCCGACGACGGTGTTTTCAGTTGGACATGTTCTCGTAAAGCATTTAACCCCTCTCTCTCTCTTGGGCCTCATGCTTTAGGGGGCATCTGTTACACAGTAATTTGTCACCGTCCCTGCAATCCCCATCCCGCACATTGGAGGGCTCATTTCCTGACCTGTGAGTAGTAACATGGCTTGAAACCACTTTCATGACATCCCTCTGAACAAGAGCTTTCATTGCCCTGAAGACATCTACTTGTGAAAAACCCTAAAAATGGCCCTTTTTGCATTGGCGCGGGCAGACAGTTCAGAAACCATGCCAATGGGGAAAATCCTCCAAAGAGGCCATGCCAATTGGAGCTCTGTCCTAGAGTCGCACTCGCGCCAGCCAATTTAAGGAGTGTTTTTTAAAAATAAATGGCGGAAGTTTCATCCTAACCAATTCATGAACTGGTATCTATCTTGAGTTGGGAGGTTTGGCTACAGATCTCCATAGAGAGGAAGTGGTTTTCCACCTCTCATGGAAGCTTCCTTGATGATAGGGCCAATCCCATGATTATAGGGATCCCAACTCCCCTTCCTCCATCTATAAAAGCTTGCCCATCTCCATTGCAAGCTAGTCTTCAAGTTCCCAAATTCCCAAGAGCCTTATGCTACAAAAGCCTCCATAATTCCCTTAAGGCCGAATATAAGCAAGGAGACTATTGTCAAGATCCGAAGAGAGAGGCTTGTCCCATCCTTGACAGACTTTCGAGATGTGTTCTACTAGCGACCCTCCGAAGGAGAATTCAGCGTCAGAACTATGGTTGTATTCTTCCTTTGATTGATTAATAATAAACGACTATTGGTTATGGTTCCACTCTTGTTATTGTTTATGATGATGAGTTATGTCCTTTCTGACTGACATATAGTTGCATCTACTAGATTTTACGCTTGCGTTTGTTTTGTTTCGCGCATGTGTAGGTGTCCTATCATGGAGATCGTGGGGATCGTGATCTACTGGAGCTAAGGAACGGGAGCGCTACCTCTTCTACAAGCAACATCGTTGGATTCCAGGTAATCCTTCATCGCTAGTTGGTTTATTTCCAATTAGGAACCTGCACTATAGCATGAACGATTGTTGCTATACCCGGTCTGGGCTAGTAGGGATCGCCTCTGTCCGCAGAGGGGATTTACCTCCACAACAAGCATAAGGCTCTTGGGAATTTGGGAACTTGAAGACTATTGTCAAGATCCGAAGAGAGAGGCTTTTCCCATCCTTGACAGGCTTTCGAGAAGTGTTCTGTTGGCGACCCTCCGAAGGAGAATTCAGCGTCAGAACTATGGTTGTATTCTTCCTTTGATTGATTAATAATAAATGACTATTGGTTATGGTTCCACTCTTGTTATTGTTTATGATGATGATTTATGTCCTTTCTGACTGACATATAGTTTCATCTACTGGATTTTACGCTTGCTTTTGTTTTGTTTCTCGCGTGTGCAGGTGTCCTATCATGGAGATCGTGGGGATCGTGATCTGCCAGAGCTAAGGAACGGGAGCGCTACCTCCTCTACAAGCAACAGCGTTGGATTCCAGGTAAGCCTTCATCGCTAGTTGGTTTATTTGCAATTAGGAACCTGCACTATAGCGTGAACGATTGTTGCTAGACCCGATCTGGGCTAGTAGGGATCGCCTCTGTCCGAAGAGGGGATTTACCTCCACAACACTATGATAGTAAAAATATGTAAGGATTGAGTTGAGTAAAGATAACACATGACATGTATGGTTTTTTTTTAATGTATGGATTGAGTCGAGTAAAGATAACACATGACATGTATGGTTTGTCTGGGTAGGAAGGCTCCTGCTAGATGTGTGCGTGGAGACGTAAGTCCTGAGCTATGTGGGGACTCTATTGGTTGTGTGCGCAGAAGGATTAAAAGTACTGAATTGAATATATTTTAATAAAGAAGACATTTTTGGTGAACCTGGATTCTTATATGGTTGACTGTCTTGATTATTGATTACTTTTTTGTATATTTACTTTTGTGATTGGTTAATTACATCTGTGTGTGAATTGGTTAATGTTAATGAGTAGATCTGAATGAATTATACTTAATTATTGTGTGAAAAATATATTGAAGTATTATGTGATAATATGCGAAGGGTTAGACTTGTTGACTGTGCATGCACAAATCTATTATATTATCTACACTAAGTATGATGAGGACCACCACATCAAAGCTTCCTCAGGGTGCAGAAACCCAGTTCCAACACCCCCCCCCATACTACTTCAGGTGAGACTTTGATCTTCACAAGTAGATCACTGTCGAAGATCAGTACTTGGAGGGTTTTGTTGGTTGCACGATAACTCTAAACCTAGGTTAGTACCCCTTAAGCCAACATGGATTCCTCACCATTTTGCCAAAGATAAGTACCTTACTCTTTGTATTATCTCCTATGTTTGGTTTCCTCTCTTATCAATTTTATTTATTTATTATATGATAATAATATTTCTTTATATATTTTCCTTGTTTAGGAAATCTTACTGAATTCTCTAGGGTTATGGAAGAATCCTCAAAATATAAAGCATGGTAGAATTTTTTTTGCAAAGGAAGCTCTTCAAAAATTGATGTCCTACAAGGTTTGTTAAGAAACAGGTCAAAGGTATGTCTTAGATCATAAGATTGTTCTCTTCATAATAAATATATATTCATTCCTTTTAAATTTTCTTTACATTACTAACATTGTTATATCTAGAGCTTTGAATCAAAAAGATTCTTGTTAGGGTGATTAATCATTAGATTGAATCTACCCTAGTTAAAATCATCATTTTTGTGGAACGCTATCAGGTTATTTGTAAAAACCATACCCTAAGGGTATGTAAATATTTATTATGAAACCTTAGTCCTTTTAGGGTAGTTGATGAAATCTAGTAAAGTTATTCATTTTTAGGGTTTTCATACTATTATGATAGAAACACTAGTCCTTTAGGGTTTGTTGTGTTATTTATTGAAGTCCTAGATTTTTAGGGTTTGATAAATTAGGTTTTAAAAGAAAGGCAGATATATTAGCTAAGATTATGTCCTAGGAATGAAATCCTAGGTATATATTCATCTATATGATCAAAATGCTAGTCTAAATGAAATTTTTGTATGTCTAACTTTAATGTATTGATAATTTTGTCTTGGGTTTACCTAGTAGATATCATTGTGATATGATTTTGCATGATTACAAAATACTATATATGTATATATGCTAACCTAATTGTTGATACTCATAGTTTGTAAATTCTAGGGTTTGTAACAAAGACCCTATTAGAGATTAGTATTCTAGGATATTATTTTTATAATTTAGTTTTTGATAAAATCTAGGGTTTATAAAAACCCTAGTAGGAGTCTGTAATCTAGTTGAAACCTTAGATAGTACTATGGTTGGTTTTTATCATTGATATCTAAAGCTTAGTGTCTCAAAAATATAATCTAGAGTTTGCATTAAATCCTAGTAGAGTCTAACATATAAACTCTGAAAATTGTTGAACCCTCGGATGCATTATAGAATTGTACTTGTTTGAATTTATTCTAGGGTTTGCAATATATCATAGTAATCTTTGTCATTGAGACCCTAAATAGAATATGAATGATTTAGTGATTAAATTGCTTTATGTTGTAGTCTAGGGTTTTTAACAAAACCCTAGTAAGAAAATGAAGCCTAAATGTGTCTCTTGTTGATTATGAACCTAACTAGGTTTAGGTGTTTGATGTCTAAAGTATTGGATTGTTGTTATATTGACGTAAATTTGATACTATTGACTTCATGCTTCTATATATGTATTTGGTTGTACTTTCTATTAAAGTTTTGCAACTACAAAATCTTCAAGATAATGAAGAAATTTGAATAAGCATGATGAATAAATCTATAGGGATGATGATCAATACGACCTTGATGAAGTCATGAAAGGTTGACACTTCTCTGATAATAAAGTAGTTTATCTCCCTAAGTTAAGAGGGAGCCTAGATAAAATAAAGGGTATATCTCCCAATTGAGAGGGAGGAAACATTACGACAGTGAATACTACAGATGAATGTTTGTGAAAAATACCCAAGAAGTATTGAGAATTTATTTGGTGTTGTTTAAGAAATGAAATAAGAATAAGAAAAGCTTATTATTAGTTGCATATGAAAAACTTGATATAAGTGGCATCAATATTATTAAAGACCCTGAAGGTTTTTGTTTACTTATATGTATGTTTGAAAGTTTATTTTTGATTGGGGTTTGTTTTTCTCTCCCCATAAAAAGGTTAAACACTTTGGAAGCATGCTTATATATAGTTTATTAGGGAGAGTTGAAGCATCTAATGATGGATGCATTGGATGAAATCTATGTATGTTTGATTTCTAGATCTCGAAGAGGGAGGGTGGTGATGGTCTTGAGCTCTAACCCTGGATACACACCTAGATACATGGGTTGATGGTTAGTTAGTAAGCCTGATGGTACCTAGACTAGCTAAAAGATTTAGTCCATCTTAGTCCCACCTGGATAGATTACCTTGGTTAGGAATATAGTCTGTGGCATTGAGTGTGTAAGAAATCTTTATGGTTCAGTTTGGAGATCTTACATGTACCTCTATAAATATAGGTAAGTATGAATACCTCCATAGTTAAGAGGGAGTGTTGAAGAATGTAACTAGTTTCAGTCTTCATAATTGTACTTGAGTCATAATGAAATATATTTATCAAAAGAAATAAAAATAATTTTTATTATTAAATAAATGGACTTATTAAAGCATGGGTTTCTTGCTTGAGGCAATTCTTTTTAGTTCAAGTTCTCCATTGAATACCTCTATGGTTTTTGTCAAGAGTCCTTGTCCATGTCATATTGTAAAGAACCCTTCTTGGGATCTATTTATCAAAGAATAAATTTATTTTGTTGTATTTTAGGTATTCTAGGCCTCCTCCACTAAGTCGGCCTCAAACAGGGTAATTCGACCTCACAAGAAACCTATATATTGGAGAAAATCGACCTGATTTGCCACACAGTCTCACAACAAGTTCGATATGTTGTTGCAGTAGATGGAAAAGAGTGTGAAGTTGGAGGAGAAGAAGGAGAGAATTTGGGAAGAAGAAGATTGTTTTTTTTGGCTACCTTTCTCTCACACGTGTGAATATATTAAGCTAAAGCTAGGGCCAAAATTCTTTTTATCTTGCAGTCAAAGTTCTAAAGCTAGGGATTGAAAATCTGCAGTAGTTGGCAGGCCTAAATTTCTACTGTAGTCACTAGTAACTTCGACTGAAATTTCAGGGATGTTGTTGGGCTGAAGCTATTGAACATTGAAGGTTGTTGCATCATATTAGAAGGCTTATTTGGTAGAGGACGAAGGTTTTTTGATCTAGGGTCTTGGTTGTCTCACTATCATATGAATCTCCCAAAGGAAGAGATCTTGACTGGGTTTCCCCCTATCTAGGGGTTTTTCCCTAGTTGTGTGCCTACATCTAGTGTCTTTGATCTTTGTGTTATGGTTTTGGTAATTCCTTCATGAAATAAGATGAAAGAAGAACATAGGAAAGATAATAATAACTCAAGGAAATCTCAAGTAATTATCAACAAGAGAAAATATTTATGCCTGTTCAATTTTCCAACATAAGTTTCGGCTAGCACATAGTATCCCATACCACTAAAGGCCACTTTTTCGAGAGCCTCCACTTAGGAAGGAATTTTTTATTCTACGGAACTCCTGAAGGATAGAATTTTACACCATCATAGCAGAACATAGATACATGGTAAGTGCTTGAAGGATGATCCTGAGGAGAACAAGACAACCTGCAATGTTCAATTTCTGAAAATTTTAGCTCACAATTTTGTTATGAAATTTAGTAATCTTCTCTTCTTATAGGCTCCATTTGAGAGATATTTCCTCCAACGGAACTCCCAAGTATTTAAGAAAAAATTTACTTATTTTTTTACTAATATACGAGTAAAATTTCCCTGAATAGGCATGGGGGTATTAAAGAAAAAAAACTGAGATTTTAATTTATTGAGTCGATACATAAATCCATGGATAAATGATCCAAAATATTATTGAAGGCCTAAGCTTCCCACACCATTGTGATACCCATACCCGTAGTATTATCCAAGAATTATTGATAAGCTAGATGTAAATCCTCCCCATATAGATGCAATAATTTGAGTTTTTTCGTTATTTTTGTTTCTTTAAATGATATCCCCATGCCTTCCACTAATATAATGAATAAAAATGGGGAAAAATGGTCCCCTTGACTTAATCCCCAAGAAGGATGGAAGGGGGGGATGGTGATCAATTAACCGGGATTGAAAAAGGAATTTGATGAAATAATACTATAAATGCATTTTATCTAGTCTCCAACAAAACAAAAGGCTCTCCAAATGTCGCGCATAAATTTTCAGTTTAGTTTATCACAAACCTTCGATAAATTAATTTTGATCATCGTGTATGGATTCTTGATGATTTCCAACGAGTGGATGGCTTCATGTGCCACCATTATGCCATCTAGTATATGCCTCCCTTATACAAACCCTATTTTTTTTTGGGAGATGATTTAGGGGAGGAATGACTTAAGACGATTCACTGTGATCTTAGCTATAATTGTGTAAATGAAATTGCACAAAGCAATAGGCTTGAAGTCATTTGGGTCCTTTGCATTTTATTTCTTGGGAACCAGAGTTATGAATGTAGCATTGAGGGAATTTAGAATTGACCTTTCTTGAGCAAAGAGATCATGTTATTATGCATATGTTACAGCATGGATTTATGAAATAAAGATGTATTTTTTCGCCTTCTTTCATAAACTTGATGGGGAAATTTTGTTAATGTAATATTTTTTCTCTCGGTTCTTCTAATTTTTGCAAAGTATTTTCTTCCACTACTCTATTAAAATAATAATTAAAAAATACAATCACAAGTTTATTTTATAAATAATAATAATAAAACATACTGAAATCCTACCGCCTTAAGGAGAGACAAATGACCAGAGAACATGATTTGTTGTTTTTTTGTTTTATTAAATAAAATGTTGGCCCACATTATCAAATATTAGTCATTAATAAATATCTCACTACTAATTTTACAACTAAATTATATGTGAGTTAAGGCTTAGTGATGTGAATAAATTTGATTGAATTCTTTCGAATCCATCACACCCACATTGAGTTTTTCTAGTCATGTTTCTAGCAAGAAAGTGTGGTTCATCGTTGGGAAAATGAGCCACATTTGCAGGATGCAAATTCTAGTAAAAAAAATTAGTATGATGGATCTAAAATAATTCAATCAAAACTAAATTATTGATCGGAATCTAGATTGGGGGCAAAAATTTGCCAAAAATTCAAAGTGCTCATAATTGCACCAAACTAAAATGACTGGATTCGACCTGTCGCCCAGAATTCGGCACAATTGGTTTCACTAAAAAAAAAATCCGTATGAGGAAGTTAGAGCCCACTGATCGTCGTGTTAAATAGGCGAATTTAAAAAAAAAAAAGGGTCAAACAGGGTCAAAAGTAAAATTTTGGGTATATTTCTCCAATTTCGCCCAATAAAAGGATGACAATTGTTGGATTCTGGATGGCCCGAATTTCTGGGCATATGGCACAATTTCATTGGTTTTAGATGAAGCAATGGGAGGCTAGGAAGTGGCTAGCCCGAAGGTGGCCACGTGCACCCCCTCGAAGGCCGAATTTGAATTTAAGTCATGGCGGAAAATTTGAATTTATATTTTGGTGGCAAATTTGAATTATTTTTGGCGGAAAAATATTGGGTGGAGGTCGAGGTCAAACACACAACCTCCCCTATACAACCCAGCGTCTTACCATTTACATCATTGGTCCTTGTAATATAAGGTTTACAACTTATGATTTGAAGCTTGTATTGTATTGCGGCGAGAGTTGAAAGGGCCAGTCACGAGGGGCCAGCCCTTGGTCTATGGGACCACACCCCAAAACCAATGGTGCAGCTTAACACTAATGGTGTGGATTAATGTTTTAAAATGGTTTTATTAACCATTAAATTTTGTAATTAGTGCTAATCTGACTTTTAAATGGATTTTTTTAATTAATCGTGATTAATTTGATAAACCATGCTTATCCCTAATTAAACCCACAGATATGTTTAATTTAAAAATGATTAATTTTGCAATGTTTTTGGCGCAACCACCAAATTCAGCGCCACTTTCAGATTTGGTAGCCTTAACTGGAGTTTTTTCCAGATTTGGTGGAGATTCCTAGGGAAAATTGAATGACGCATAACTTTTGCTAATTTTGACCAACTTTGGCTCAAGAAGAGTCATTATTAGATGATTTTGATGCTCTGGACAAAATGGAATGTGTCGCAGAGGCATTGGAGCACTTATGAAATTTTTTTTTGCCACTTTTAAGACTAAAGAAGCCTAGGGCCACCAGCAGAGGAGGTCATGCCTAGATCAGCTGGAGACCATTTTCAGAGATTGAATAGTCTATTTTGATGTTTTTGGTTCTTATGAATCCAATGGAGTAGGTTGCAAATCCATTGAAGTATTGTAGGTGCATGCAACCAGAAATTTAACCATTAATCCCAAGAGGGCCTAGCCAATTGAAGGAGGTCCATGGAGATGTAGCCCACGAGGGGTGAACTCCATTATCATCTATTGTGTAATGTGTATGTTTTTTGTTATTTCTCTTCATTTTATTTGTTGTACATGAGTTTTTAAAAGCTAACTAACTCATAAATTTCTCATCAAGATACTTAAAACTTGACACATAAACCCCTTCACAATTGGCTAACTTGAGACGATCCTAAACACATTTTCATTTACCTGATGAGGGAGCTAGCACAACAAAACTAGCTTTCCCATATTCAAATCAATTATAATAAATGTTTCCATTGTATTAAAATAATAATTAAAAAAATCATCACAAATTTTTATATAAATAATAATACTAAAAATAGCCTATTAAGGTTTAAATTTGTAGTCATAGAAGGGCATAAAATGATTTCTCATGCAAATCGAAAGTAAAATAAAAAATTACTTGTCAAAATTGAAATGGAAAATGTTTCCAATTTTTTCAACTGAAGGGTAAGGAAAATTTTCATAATAGGTTTTACTTGTCATTATTTTAATAGTTTCTTTTTTTTTTTTTCTTTTCTGTTAATCATTATTCTTAGTACTTTAACTTTTTAAAAAATAAATAATGTTAATAGTTTCTCTCAGGGTAGTTCTAAAAAGGTCGTGTTATCATTTTTATACAATAGGATCTTATTGTTATAGAACTCATGCATCCATGTATCACTTATTTATTGAAATTATATCTTAGTAGTGGACATTGAAGATCATTTTTTTTGTTTTTGGTGAATCCTTTGGCTGCTAAGAGAGGAGATAAAATTCCAATTTGAATCAGCTCCCTAACCTCTTGGGGTTTGGATTTACAAATGGTACATACCAATCCTCCATGAGTACACTTGCTTTTGTTTATTGCTTACATATTCTACTTGCATTTACTACTTGCTCTACTTGCTTCTATTTATTGCTTACATATTCTACTCGCATTTAATACTTTCTCTACTTGCATTTATGTTATTACGTTCATGTAGTTTTTACTACTTCATATGAAAACAAAACAATAGGAACTAGGGATCAAAATTGATTCAATGTAGGCATGATTCCCTATTAATTTGGTGCTAAATAATAAGTAGTATTTATTCATTTTTGTTGAAAAAATATAGTGTCATGCATCATAATGTGCATGTGCACTAATAAATAAGCATATAATTCTTATGGCTAAATATTCTTGGAAGTTATATTTTTTTATGGAAGTTATGAATGGAGATTTTAAATAGTTCTTGTTTTTTTTTAATTGGAGACAGATTATATTCATAAATAATACAAAATTTTGATTTCATTTAAAAAAATCATTGTTATTTTTTTAAGGATTGGACCTCTTATCTTATAAGAAAGAAAAATAGTTTCATTGTATTTAAAGTAAATTCCTTCCATATGGTTCTTATATTGATTATAAGTAAAAGGTCTAATTGAATTCTCTCCATATGATTCATATGTACTGTATCAGTAGATAGTCCTATTAAATTTCCTTCATATGATTTCTATATATATTATAATAATGATGACCTAGTGTCTTCTATGTGTACTAATTCAAGGTGTGCTTAAAGTTTTACTCTATAGATAAGATTCTTAGTTTAAGCCATGCACAACTTGACAGAGTAAAACTGTGATGTGTTGGATATATATGAAATTTACAAATATTTTTCATTTTCATATGAAAAGAATAATTTATTTTAGCTTGTCACTGTTGAAAAGCTAAAATGAAATCAACCCTTCCCATTGAAATTTAACTCTTCTCTTCAAATTTAATACCATAAACATACCCATTAAAAACAATAACCAACCAATTATTCCAAAAAATATGATTTATTGTTTTCTTTTTATTAAATAAAATTCAGCGAGAATTAACAATAGTCATTAATAATTATTCCACTATTAATTTGACAATAATTTTTTCCATTCTATTAAGATAATAATTAAAAAAACACCAATGACAAAAGTTTCTATAAATCATAGTTTTAAAAAAAACAAACAAAAGCAGCCAAAAGCCACGGTGACTATGACACGATGAAAATGAAGTTAAAATATAAACGAGAAACTTAAAGTACGTCCGATTGCGTCCATTTCGTGTGTTGGAGAATAGAATATTCGTAGACTCAAACTGTACTTGAACAAATACCATGGACTGCTTCAAGAATCAATATTATAGTCGTGAACGATCACAGTGGAATTTAACTCACTACATTATTGCATCAGCCAGCGAATTTATTGCATCACACTACACTATCATATTATTGGAATTTAACTTACACTACGTTGTTTAGAGGCGGTCTATAATTTAGTTAATTGAGTATAATTTAGTAGGAAAGAGATGTGTAGATTCTAAGAGTAATATAAAAAAAATTATATGAAAAGAGATGGTATATCACCATATTTTACATATTTTATTTTATTTTAATTTTATAATTTTTTTAACTTGAAATTAAAAGCAAAATATATTTTGGGTTGATTTTTTTTTATTCTTTTTTGGATATAAAACATACTTTGTTGGGAGGTCACACGGTCAAATCTCCTCAATGCCCTTGGGGTGCCGAAGGGTTGGGGATTCCTTCGGGTTGATCTTCCTGGATTTTCCCTTGGATGTAAAACATCCTTTGTTGGGAGGTCACAGGTTCAAATCTCCTCAACGCCCTTGGGGTGTCAAAGAGTCAATGATCCCTTTGGGTTGATCTTCCTAGATTTTCCCTTGGATGTAAAACATCCTTTTTTAAAATATGGGGTTTTAACAATATTTATATATAATATATATATGAAAATATGTCATGTGTTTTTTACAGGGCATAACCCATTTATGTATTCAAAAGTGTCATTTTAAAGAAATCACAATATGTCAAATCTTCTCAACACCCTTGGGATGCTGGCGGGTCAGGGATCCCTTCGGCTTGATCTGCCTAACAATAATTATATAAATAATATATATGAAAGTATGTCATGTGTTTTTTCGGGTGCATAATCCATTTATGTATTCAAAAGTGTGTTTTAAAATACAAGAAATCACAATCTTGCTAGACATGCTAAAAATTTTATCGCTAGATTTTGGTCAAAATGTCAAAGTCATTTCCTCTATTAGTTAGACTACACCGAATTAAATTTAAGATAAATTAATTTATATTAATTTATAAGTTTAAATTCCAACAATTAAAATTTAATATTTTAAAAAATAATAAGTTATTCTTTTTCAAAATTCTCAACATAAATTACTATTAATATGTTATCATTTATATTAATTTACAAAAATAATATTTAGCAAACAAAACACTAAAACTTAAGTATATTTGAGACATGAAATAAAAACTAAAATTATATTATTTTTAAAATCGACCTAGATCGATCTTAACTTCAGATCTACCAAGCACCGACAGAGATCAAATATCTTAAGATACAAACGTTTTTTAAAGTTAAGATGGATCTATGTTGGTTATTTATTAAAATTATATAATCTAAAATTAATAGAAATTTTGAAAATGTTGAATTTGTTTATACATTTATATATTGACAAATATAATTTCAATAATGAAAAATTATAATTTAAATAAAATTATATAAATAAATTGAGATGATGATATTATAGAAAAAATCTACATTTTATAATGTTTATACTTCTTTATTTTAAATTGATTTTTTAAATAAAAGTAATTTCTCTTTTTATATTCTAACAAAAATACACATATTGATTTGCCCTAGTTTGTCATTAGGGAAATCGAATGAGTGACCAATGGCCTTCTAAAGAGACTATGGGATGAAAAACTAGAAAAATAGTAAGGAAATAGATAGAAAGAGTACGAGCATAAACCATTAACTAGTTTTGGGGGAGTCTGATTCCTCAACAACTATTGGTTCTTTGTTACTTCCTACTGAACATGATGCAGCCGAAAGGCTGAAATACCCACAATATGCAGAAACATTAACTATCTACCATTCCCAAAATTAATACTCCTTAAAAGAGTATATGCGTGTGGAATTATGATTTTATGGCCCACACAGAACAAACCAAACACGAACGGAATATAACTTCACACCTTTTTAAACTTACCTCCCCACAGATTTCAAAACTTAACACTTTTGCAAGTTTGTGATTTAGTGATTTCGCAATTCGTAGTGAACTAGATATCGTACGTCGCAATTTTTTTAGTTTAGCAGCAATCGTATTACTTATCTTATGCAATATGTGATTGCAACGTATCACATCTCAATATTCTTATGTTACCACACCTTAACCTTTTATCGGATCGCAAGGAAAACAAATTACCATGTGACGTCTTAAACACAAACCATAAAATCTGCGATGTGTGAATTTGAGAATTCCTGCCCATCGTTGATCTACGCCTAGATCTATCGGTCTCTATTTCTTCTTTACTCCTCCACTTCGCATCGCACTTCAAATAACTTATGGGGTAAATCCTTAACGTGTAACTTTAAAATCTGCGATGCGTGATGGCCGACTACACTAAATTTCAAGGTTTGCACGGTTCAACGATTTCTCTCGAACCTTTTACATAGAAATGCCACTGTGGCTTTACTGTTTGCACCGCAAGTCGACCTCCTTTGAATGAAGACAATAATTAACAAAGACAGGAGAATTAAAGACAATAATTAACAAAGACAAGAGAATTAAACACATAAACACTTAAATAAATCATATATGAGAATACATAGAGACAATCCCTTTGATTGATGGATTTTATAACAAATTCTCCTCCTGTCCACTCCTCTGTCTCACTTCTTGCACCCTTCTATCACACTTTCACATTGTCTATATTCACACCTATTTACGCTATCACTAATTGAAATTGGTTTTTCATTTATTAGATTTTAAACAAACTCTTTCATATCCTCAATATAATCTATGTGGCTAAATCTCCTCGCAGGGAGAACTAAAGTGCTACTTTTATTCCTATTTAATACAGGAAATCCAACAAAATAACTTCTCACAATTTAAAGCTAACTAAAATATTAATTATCAGTCTTTCCACCTCTTGTTAGCCACAACATGTCAACACGTAATCACATTGCTGACTAATTTCTAGATGCTCCTGCATAAGACTCCCAGGAAGAAAAGATTGATCCGTCAATGTTTCGTGATCTACATTAAACTTCTGTAACTCTGCTACGGTCATCAAACTGGCATCTTATATTGGTTGTCCTTTCCATTTGACTAGATATTGATAATATGTTTTTCCCCTCGTCTTCTTTGTTGCTCTTTCCTCCAGAATGGATTCCACTTACTTCTTTGTTGTCTTTGGTATATGTCCCTTCCAATTCAAAGTCTGGTCCTCCTCTTTAGTAGTTTCTTATTGTAGTTATTCCTCTGTTCCTTTGTATGGGTACAAATCTGCAACATTAAATATGGGTGATATCCTAATTCCTTCTGGTAATTCAATCCCATATGCATTTGAAGAAAACTTTCTCAAAATTATACCTAGCCCTATATTTTTCATTTTTAGCTTGTTATAGGTCTTTACTGGAAACCTTTCCTTCCTTGGATAAACCATGACTAAATCATCTACTTGAAACTCTCTTTCAGTCCTCTTCATATCAACTCTTTGTTTATACTTTTGGGTGTTTTTTTGTAAGCTCTGGTCCACATCTTCCAGCAACTTATGTATCTTTTCTGCAAATTCTTCAGCCTTTGCACTCCTTCTCTCTTGTTTACTCAAATATCTAAGTTCATACACCCCTCTTGGATGCATTCCAAAAACAATCTGAAACGGAATCATCCTAGTACTCTGGTTAGGAGTATCATTATAGGAAAATTAATCTTGAGAAAGTGTTAAATCCCATTTCTTTGGATTTTTTTAAACCAAAATCCTTAATATGTTTCACAAACTCCTATTCACCATTTCAGTTTTTCCATCTGTTTGAGGATGATAGGCTAAACTGAAACTAAGGTTTTTTCCTAGATTCTTCCATAGAGTCCTCCAAAAGTGTCCTACAAACTTTGTATCTCTATCTAAAACAATACTCATAGGAAATCCATGTAATCTTATAACTTTAGAGAAAAACAAATTAGCAATGTGAGTTGCATCACTAATTTTCTTACGAGCAATTAAATGAGCCATTTTAGAAAATCTATCTACAACAACATGGATAAAATCATGTCCTCTGTGAGTCTTTGGAAAACCTAAAAAAAAATCCATGCTGACGGCATCCAAAGGTATATTGGGTATTGGCAATGGATGATATAACCCAGTGTTTTGGTTTCTTCCTTTGGAATGCTGACAAATCCTGCACTTCTAAAAACTTTTTGATTTCACTTTTTATTTTTGGCCAATAATAAAAATTACTTACTTGAGAAAATGTTTTATCCTGTCCAAAGTGTCCAGACAGTCCTCCATTGTGTTTCTCCTTAATCAGATTTTCCCTCATGGAACACTTAGGTATACACAATTTATTATTCTTGAATAACAATCCTCCTTGAATCAGGGAGTCCATCCACTGGCTCCTATTATGAATTACTGGGTTCTTAACAGTTACATATATTTCTTTGAAATCTGTGTCTTCCTCATACATATCAATCATTTCTTCAAATCCAAAAATGCCAATCTTTAATTCCTACATAATCAAATTTACTCTACTCAAAGCATCAACAAATTTGTTTGACTTACCACTTTTGTGTTTGACTACAAAAGTAAAAATCTGCAAAAACTCCACCCACTTAGCATGGTTTTGGTTCAACTTTGGCTGATTTTTTTTGAACTGCAGTGCATGGTTATCCGAATACAACACAAATTCTTTGGGCAACAAGTAATGCCTCCATTTATTCAAAGCCTGCACAATAGCATAAAACTCCTTATCATAGGATGAATACTTCCTCTTGACCTCATTTAACTTTTCACTTAAATAAGCTATCGATCTCTGCTCTTGAATCAATACAGCTCCAATTTCTATCCCATTAGCATCAGTTTCAACTTGGAATATGTTATCAAAATTTAGGAATGCCAAAACAAGTCTTTTAGTGATCTTATTTTTCAACAAATTGAAATTTTGATATGTTGCTTCTTTCCACTTAAATGGCTGGTTACTCTCCTTTATTGTTTCAATTATTGGTGACCAAATTTGACTAAAACCTCTTATAAAATTTTTGTAAAAAATTGCAAGACCATGAAAACTCCTTACCTCAAATACACTTCTCGGAGTTGGCCAATATAGTATTATCTGGATCTTTTCTAGGTCCATCTTCAAGCCTTCTTCTAAGACTATAAATCCCAAGTAAATGAGCTCCTTCTTCATGAAACTACACTTCTTCAAATTTATAAGCAGTTTCTCCTTTTGCAAAGAATCTAACACCAACTTGACATGATCCAAATTTTCTTCCTTACTTAGAGTGAAAATAAGAATGTCATCAAGATAGACTATCACAAATTTTCCTGCATACTCTTTCAATATATTGTTCATTACTCTCATAAATGTGTTTGGTGCAGTAGTGAGCCCAAAATGCATCACTAACCACTCATACAACCCATTATTGGTCTTAAATGCAGTCTTCCATTCATCTCCTTCTCTAGTCCTTATTTGATGGTATCCACTCTTCAAATCTATCTTAGTAAAATACTTTTATCCACTTAAACAATCCATCAAATCATCTATGTGTGGCAATGGAAATATATACCTAATAGTGATATTGTTTATGGCTCTGGAATCGGTACACATGTGCCACTCACCTCCTTTATTTGGAATAAGCACGACTGGTACTCCACATGGACTAAGGATTTCTTTGATCATTCCTTTATCTAACAACTCTTGTATTTGTCTTCCAACTTCTTCATTCTGCCGAGGTGTCATTTTATATGCTGCTTTTTTTGGTAAACTTGCATTGGGTATTAAGTCTATGTGATGACTGATACTTCTAACTAGTGGAATTTTACTTGGTAATTCATCAACAACTATATCAGCATAATCATCTAACATATTTTTAATTTCCTCAGGCAAATTGTCTAAATATGTAGAAGTCAAAATTACCTTGAGTTTACCCACAATAGCAAAATGCATTTATTTCTCCTTCTTGACTTCTTGCAGCAATTATTTTCTACTAATCAACATAACACTATTCCCAGTTGCTCCTTTATCTGCTTCATCCTTCAAAGGTAGAAATGTGTGCTTCTTTCCATCCTTCTCTATGGTATAAGTATTCATTTTTTCATCATGAATGGATTTTCTGTCAAATTTCCAAGGCTTTCCCAGCAATACATGGCACACATCCATTGGCATCACATCACACAATATGACATATTTATATGTACCAATATGTATCTCTACTTTGCAATGTTTTGTCACCAAAATCTGATGTCCCTTCTGTAGCCACGACACTCTATAGGGAGTAGGGTGTATCATCTTATTCAACCCCAATTTCTCAACCATCTCTATGGAAAAAAGATTATCAGTGCTTCCACTTTCAATCACAACTTTGCAGCACTTATCTTTAGACTTACATACAGTCCTGAACAAGCTCTTTCTTTGAGCTAGCTCATTTGCTTCCTTTTCTGCTTCAAACAATACTCTTTTGAACAGTAAAGACTCTCCTACCTCAGGTGGTTCTTCTTTTTCTGTGACCTGAGGATTTTCTTCCTTTGCTTCAGCTACATTCACATTCCGCTGATTTCTTTGTTTTTTATGAGGAAAGTCCCATGATCCATGTCCCCATTCTCCACATGTGTAACACTGCATTTCTCTTCCTCGGCCTCTACCTCTGGGTGAAAATATTCCTCTACCAAAGTCTCCTGTTTGCTTTGGTCTACTACGCGAAACTCCTGCTTCATTTTAAGAGTGTTAAAATATTGGTTTGGAAGTTCCTCTTCCTCTTACTGGTTTTTACCTATATTCTTCTGACTTTGTTTCCTCAACATTTTCTCCTTTACCTTCAAAGCTGCTTGATAGGCATCCTTAATTGTCTTTAGACTCAATAAACTGATTTCATCCTATATGTCATACCTTAAACCATTGATGTATCTGACTACTTTATCCATATCATCTTTAGCATGTCCTGCTCTAATAATCAACTTGTAAAACTCCTCTGTATACTCCTTGACAATCATTCCATTCTGTCACAAAATTATGCAACTGTTTGAAATGATTTAATTCATAATATTTTGGCATAAACTTTTTCTTCAATTTACTTACCATTTTATCCCATTGCTTGATTTTAGGCTTTCCCTTTCTAATATTGGATGTTTGTAGTTCATCCCACCAGATAGACACCGGGCCCTTCAACTTGGTAGCTGCAAAATTTACCTTCTTCTTCTCTTCGACCTCTTCTAAGTTGAAATACATATCCACTGAACTGATCCAATATATCATCTCGTCCACATTAAGGTTCCCCTCATACGAAGGAACCTCCATTCTTGGTTTTCCACTAACCTTTTCTAATATCTCGAAAATGTTAGCTTCCTCGCTTTCTTCTTCTTATTCTTCCTCGGAACATTCTTCTGTTGCGCTGACATCTTCTTGTTCGGGTGCTCTCTTCTGAGAAGTCTCCATTGTCAATATTCTTGTACAAAGGTGTTGAATCTCTTCGAGAAAAGTTGCATTTGTTGTAAGTCTTCCCCGACCTCTGCCATCTCCTCTCTTGGGCAGCATATTTGTTACACTCCTTGAGAACAAAACTCAACTTGGGCTCTGATACCAAATGATGCAGCAAAGAGGCCGAAAATACCCACAATATGCAGAAACTCTAACTATCTATCGTTCCCAAAATTAATACTCGTTAAAAGAGTATATGTGCACGGAATTATGCTTTTATGTCCCACATAGAACGGACCAATCGAGAGCAAAATAGCACTTCGCGCCTTTTTAAACTTACCTCCCCGCAGATTTCAAAATTTAACACTTTTGCAAATTTGTGATTCTATGATTTCGCAATTTGCAGCAAACTGGATATCGCACATCGCAATTTTTTTAGTTTAGCAATAACCGTATTACTTATCTTATGCGACATGTGATTGCGACGTATCGCATCGCAATATTCTTATCTTACCACACCTTAAACTTTTATCACATCGCAAGGAAAACAACTTACCAAGCGATGTCTTAAACATAGACCATTTAATTCGTGATGTGAAAATTTGTGATTTCCTGCCCACCATTGATTTATGCGCAGATCTAACAGTCTCTACTAATTCTTTACTATGGGGTAAAGACTTAACACGTAACTTTAAAATATGCGATGCGCGATGGCCGATTGCACGAAACTTCAAAGTTTGCATGGTTCAACTATTTCTCTCGAACGTTTTACACAGAAATGTCACCGTGGCTTTACTGTTCACACCGCTAGTGGAACTCCTTTGAATGAGTTGTGAGATAATGTGATTTCAACTCATTAGCGAAATAAAGATGATAATTAACACAGACACGAGAATTAAACACACAAACACTTGAATAAATCAGATATGCGAATAGATAGAGTCGAGCCCTTTGATGGCTAGATTTTAAAATGACTTCTCCTCCTGTCCACGGCTCTGTCTCACTTCTCACACCCTTCTATCACACTTTCACACTATATATCTTCACACCTATTTACGTTATCACTAACTGAAAGCGGTTTGTCATTTATCAGCTTTTAAACAAACTCTATCCTATCCTCAATCTAATCTATTTGGATAAATCTCCTAGCAGGGAGAACCAAAGTGCTACTTTTATTCCTATTTAATCTAGGAAATCCAACAAACTAACTTCTCACAATTTAAAGCTAACTAAAATATTAATTATCAGTCTTTCCACCTCTTGTTAGCCACAACATGGGAGCACGTAATCAAATTTCTGACTAATTTCCCGATGCTCCTGCATCATAACATCTTGGATCAGATGAGAGGCCAAGATGTGCCTCAATTTTTTGTAGCCTTGGGTCCATTTCCCATGTCGAAAGTTGAATTTTATCAAGTAGTAGAACAATTTCATCTTAGGACACATTATGATCCAACGTGACTCATCCTCACAACATTTTCACGTGCCATTATATGTTTATGGCATACATAAATTGATCTAACATACCCCTTGTGTATATGACATCCAGAATCTAGCTTGCAACTTCACTAGTTATTTTCACGTCTAAGAAGAAACCTTGTTCCCTGCAATTTCCCTTTTAGTAGTGGACATTTTCTTGGATCAGTTATGGTATATGGGAATGAAATAGCTCAGTCAAGGACTCTACCCTTTTCTTGAGCTTATGTGTGTTTAATTCTTGATAATGTGGAACACCCTATTATCTTCTGGCACACGGTTGAGGCATTGGGTGCCGTAAAAAGGTGCTAGGATTAAAAAAAATCAGTGAGACAAGGCTAAAATCAAAGGTTGAGGAGGAGTAACTAACCAAAAGGGAAGGGCCTATAATATATAATCTTGAACCACAACATGAGGGTTGAATATTAACAACATTGTGGAAGAGGGATTAGGTGAGAGAGGAAGCAAAATAAGCAACAGTGAGGATGGAGCTAAGTTTAGATCCCAAAATATACGGGAGGGACCAGAGGGGAGGATAGAGAAAATATGTTAGGGACTATAAGGGAGGAGAAAATGATGAAGCTCAAACTCTGGAAAATGATAGAAGAAAATAAATAGAACCCAAGATCGAGGCAAGAAGGGGTGAGCATGAAGGAGACTAGTCAAATAAACAATTGGAGAGGAGACTTTCTCCAGAAGGAAATGGAAAAAAAAAATACTATTTTAGAGGACATGGAAGGGAATTTAAACAAGAGCTTACCATATTCCTACAGCTAATGTTGAGTCGGGGAGTCAGAATCCATGAGTGGCCTTGATTCCCGATCATATCGATTTTTGGTTTGAAATTTACCCATTGCCTTGTGTGGAACCACCCTAGTACTTAAAGCAAGCCTCCTCCACTATGTGTAATGAATATCACACATGATGAACCAGTGTGGGAGTAACTCCAAGTGCAAGGATGGTAAATTATCACCAGTGGGTCCACTCTCTGATTTAACAACCATTCATTTCAATAATAAACTCTTACAACTATTACTAGTTTGTGAACTCATTTATGAATACACATACAAGGTTTGGCGTATTGATAAGTGGGATGGGTTGTGTCATGTACTTGTTTATCCTTGGTGGGATGATGGTCATGCCCCTCCCCACCTTTCCCTTTCAAACACCCTATTAGAAGTTCTTTGTTTTAAATTGCTACTTTCATTGTCCTTGAATTAAAATTAAATTAACACTCTTCAATATATCTATCTCAATACAAATTTAAATAGTTAATATTTACAATTTCATTAAAGCCTCATAGAAGTTCTAAGTGCCACTAGGATAAAAAACCTCTTTTTTCCTGCGTGTGGAAGATCCTCTTAAATACACCAAGTATTTGCACTTCGTTACATTGTAAGATAAAAACAACAAAATTAGTAATCTCTAAACATCTATTGAAACAGGATCCCCTTCTAATGGAGCATTAGAGGAAATTTTAGCCTAAAAGTGTCCATGTATTTTTCATGTAATTTCCATGTCATAATATGTAAACTGATCAAAATCCTTTAAATTTAAAAATAAGTGCATGTCAATATTTTGGAGGGAAAATAGGTAAAGTGTTTTTTTTAATTATATTTTTGTTATATTTCATTATATGTTTACACACTTTTTTAATGTATCTTCATTTTTTATCAATGTGGGTCTTCTTAGAAGTATGCATAATGGGCATTCATTGGATGTGGAATTTAATTCCAAGTCTAATGAGTTTCTACACTTGAAATTTGAGTAAACCAATAATGAGATAAGCTAGAAATTCAATAAAAAAAAGTAGTTTTCTTCTTCTTCATCAAAAATTCATAGCTCTTATTTTATTATTTTAGATATTTTGTTTATTATTTTTCCTGAGGAGACAACTTTTAGGCTGAAATTTCCTCTAATGTTTGTGGAAAGATTGGAAATAGAAATTCAACCCATGTAAAAGTAATTCTATATGTTATGACATGAATAATCCCTATTAATATGCCTAAAAAACCCAACACAACCATCCCTTTTGATTTCCTCCTATTAAAAGAAGTATATATTTTATATAATATGCAGTCATGTATTTTCCTACAACTCCTATGATGCAAACAATAAATACAACTTCTTTGATGAAAGAAAGCGATACATTGAAACACCTTTTGTTTCTCTAATGATGATGTACAATTCTCATGTCCTTTATCTTATGAAGCAACACTAAATGAAGATGGAGAAGAAGTAACAAATGTTTCCAGTTGTTGATCCAAAAAAATCATCAAAATTTGTCGTTAACGTCATTTCATCATCCATCAAAATCTGTTGGTAGTGGTAAAGATGTTGAAAAATTATTTTTCACCTCTGCAATAATCAACAAACAAAGAATGAGACTAGCTCTTGAGAGTTGAAAATTATAATTAAATTCAATGGAAATCTCGAAGATTTAAATAAATTGTGACATAATTATAATAGACATGTACATGTAGATTTCCTTCCCAGGGTTCAATTATCATTTGTAAAGATATCAACCACTTAGAGAATGGGCAAGAGAAAATAGAGGAACACTTTAATAGATATGAGGTGTCGATGCTACATCCCATATTTCCTGTTCATTTTTTTTTAACAAGGCATTTAACAATTTCACACTTCATATTGCAATGAGTATACATGTTATTTGTGTTTGATTTTGAACCATGGGAGATAACACAAGTGTATCTCTTCGAATAATCCATTCCATTTTGATGGGTGGATTTTGTAAATCCCTAAGTAGAACCAATCAATATTGTCTCTTTGTACTAATTGGGAGAACCTAATGAAGAGCCTTATTTCAGCTGCCATAGGCCCATTAATGTGCCCAGGCAGGAAATGTCGGCCGCACGATGATATACCATTTTAATCCGACGGCGAGCATTTCCTACCTGGGCGCATTAATGGGCCTATGGTAGCTGAAATAAGGCTCGCCGAACCTAATTGGGAATTTAAGCCATTTTCATGCAAATGAGTGATCCCAATTTCATAAAATGTCTTGATATACAATGGAGAAGCTGGGCTTATGGCCCCCTCTGAATTTAAGTACCCATTTTCATTTAAACCAATGAAGATCCTAGGGGTATTTCATAACTTGTGCTTTTTTTATGGGCAGTATGTAGTGCGTGATGAATTGAATGGGTAACCAAGCTTCAGGTAACTATGTTACTAGAAAATGGAGGATAGTAAATAGTATCTCTTGGTTAGTGATTTAGTAGTAAGTGTGATATATATTGAAATAAAAAGGAATCATCTTGAAAGAAAATAATAATAATGTCATTAAAGGGATATACTAGGTTGTATTTTTTGGCTAACTATGTTACCTAGAAAGCGGTGGATATGTAGAAATTATACAAACAATATCTATATAATGGATTCCATCTGATCTAACAATGTACTAAAGGTAGATACTAAATTGCTTCTGCAAAGCAATTGCGGAAATTAAACGCAACACAGATCATTTCCTAGGGAAAGATTGATGCTCAAAACCCCTCTATCTTCTATTGTATATTTCCCACGGAATCATGAAACAATTACAATGCACCCTTCTCACAAGAGTCTCCTGCACTCTGCTAACTGTCTCACAATGTCCTTGACAAAATTGACCGACACTTATCCAATTCTCAGCCTCTAAACAACTTTCCTTGCTTGCACAATTCCTGATGAATGAAATCCCTATTGTTTAGGAATTTTGGCCTTCCTAAACTGCACAAGGATCATGGCAACTCCAATGGATGTCTGGTTGCATGCAAGCAACCTACTAATCACACAACTGATAGTTAAACGACCTTTCACCTTTGTCTCAACTGTATCTCCACTGGAACTGACATGCATGCAGCTAATAATAGTAAATAATCAGTTGCATGGTAGATCACTAATTGTAAATTAAATAATATTTAATTCACTTTATCTCTCACTAGTGCAACAAATAGTTACAACTATTTAGTTCAAATGACTCTAACTCCCCTAACTGAGTTAATTGATTACACATGCATTAAACTAATGAACCAACTACAATTCGAACTCCATAACTAACAGAAGTACTCTACATGCCTCACCAACCACCCTCAACTCTAAATACATGAGATAACTAAATTTATCACACTCAATTAACTATTACAAGTGAACGTGGGATAAGATTACATTTTATTGTCAATTTTAATTAAGGGAAAATAAAAATAGAAACTGCACCAAATTTAGCACACACTAGTGTAGGTGTTGCTATGACCTATTGGTCCCGCACTAGTGTAGGTGTTGCAATTTCTTGTTGGAATTAAACACTCCCTCTCAACAAGAAAGGGATTATCTTCCAACCTAATCCTGCCTCTATGGTGTTCGAATTTTCTCCTGGTGAGTGCCTTCATCAGAATATATGCATCCTGATCTTCCATGGGAATGTATTGAAGTAACATTATGCGCCTTTGAACATAATCTCTGAGATGGTGGTACCAGATTTCTATGTTCTTGGACCTATCATCAAACACTAGATTAACCAAGATTTTAATGCAACTTTGGTTATCACAATGTATCATTGTCATATCCATCAGAGAATCAAACAAACCAACCAGGATCTTTCTCATCCAGATGGACTCACATGCAGCTTGACTTGCTGCTATGTATTCTACCTCAGATGAACTGAGTGCCACAGATCGATGCTTCCTGCCGTACCAAGAAACTATTGTCGATCTTATGCTAAATATCCCTCCTGATGTGCTCTTTCTGTCTGATGGGTTTCCTTCCCAATCTGCATCCATGAAGCCTTGAAGCTTCACTCCCTCTGTCTCTCTGTACCATAATTCATACTCTATAATTCCCATGAGATATCTCAAGACATGCTTCCCTGCCTTCCAAAAGAGCTTGGTTGCCTTAAACATAGCTTGAATCAGCTGGTTAACTATGTAGAAAATGTCTGGTTTGGTGTTCACCAAGTACATTAGTGAACCTACTAGCTTCCTGTAGACAGTAGCATCCACTACTTCTCCAGAAGTAACATCCTCTTTCCTCCAATTTCCTAGAAGAGGAGTGTCCAATGGTTTACATATCTTCATGTGAAATTTACCCAATATCTCTTTGGCATACTTTCCTTGAGAAACAAAAACTTTACCATCTCGCTGCCATATTTCCAAACCAAGGAAATAGTGAAGGAGTCCCATATCCTTCATTTTTAACTCCCTTGCAAGATCCTCCTTGCATGAGTTTATCAGTGGCTCATCACCGGTCAAAATTATATCATCAACATAAAGTATGATAATCAAGAGCTTACAATCAACCACAATTTGGTATAGGTTTACATCTGCTTCACTTTCTCTGAAGCCCAACCCAGTGAAATAGTTGTCAATCTAAGTGTACCAAGCACGAGGTGCTTCCTTCAACCCATGCAATGCTCTCTTGAGTCAACACACATGCGACTCACTGTCGAAGATCTCGAAACCTTATGGTTGCTCTATCTACACTTATTCCTCAATAAATCCATTTAGAAACACAATCTTCACATCCATCTGATGAATGTGCCACCCCATCTATGCTGGGAGTGCAAGGATAGATATAATGGAATATTACCTCGTGACTGGTATGAAAGTCTCATCATAGTCGATCCCCTGAATCTGAATCCCCAGGCCACAAATCTCGCCTTGTACTTCTCCACACTCCCATCAACATCTTGCTTTACCTTGTAGATCCGTCTAGATCAAACCATTGATTTGTTGACCGACCTTGGGACAATCTACCATGCACTATTCTTGACGATGGAGTCATACTCCTCTACCATAGCATCAACCCAAATTGGTTGTTACACTGCCTCCTCAAAAGAAGATGGTTCTTTCACAATACACTTTCTCATAAGAGCCATGTATCCAGTAAACCTGTTTGGATATTGTCTCTATCTTCGCAGTGAAGTAGGGGCTCCTATATTCTCTGCTGCATGAAGTCTCAATCTATCAGATTTTTTGGTGTGCCTTCTACCATTTCTAGTGGATGGCTCTGCATGAGTGTTTTCTTCCAGTCCATGGTCCTCTGCATGTGGCTACTCCACATCTTGAGGTTCATTCTTTGGAACAAAGAGTTCGTCCTCTGCATGCAAATCCAGCTCCCTCTCAAGAGACAATCACATGGCTTTCTCCTCATCAAATTTTATATCCCGTAGCACAACAACCATTCTACTATTTGGAAAATACACCCGATATTTATGGGGAGTTTCATTGTACCCCACAAATATCCCAATCTCAGTTGTTGGTTCCAGCTTCTTCCTGGTGTATTTGGTCACATGCACATAAACAGATGAGACAAAAATCTTAAAATGTGAAACATTGGGTTTCTTGCCAGTAAAAGCCTCTTTTGGTGTACTCATGCCAAGTATCTGATGAGGATAATGGTTTTGCACAACTACCATTGTAATGCATGCCTCTGCCCACAGATGAAACGGTAGGCCTTGATCATGTAACATCATTCTTGCTGCACCCACAATTATTATGTTCTTTCTTTCTGCAACCCAATTCTACTGTGGGTTATGAGGCGCAATCATTTCTCTCTTAATTCCTTCTTTGCTGCAGAAGTTCTTGAATTCATAAGAGATGCACTCACCACCATTGTTGCTCCTAAGAGCCTTCACATGCTTCCCCGTGTATTTATCCACTAGTGCTTTGAACTCAAGAAACTTTGAGAACGTTTGATATTTATTCTACATGAAGTAGATCGAGAACTTTCAAGAAAATTCATCAAAAAATATCACATAGTACTTATGCTTTGTTCTCGAAGTAGTATAGAATGATCCACACACGTCTGAGTGAACTCTCTCAAAAATTTCTGAAGCTCGGTTCTCCTTCTCATGAAAAATGGCCTTTGCATACTTCCCCATAGTACATCCCTTGCATGTGTCTGATTGTGCAAGTGTACCCTTGGGAAGACCAGTAGAAATATGTTGCATAACCTTCAAGGCTCCATGGTGAATATGGCCCAATATCCTATGCCATAACTCACCATCATCTCGATTCACCACTTTTTCTGCCTTACCCATCAATGTTGCGCAACCATCTACATCAAGTTTATAGATATTATTAACTCGAATCCCAATCTTCTTGGATTGTCCTATTGTTTTGTGTCGTAGGAAATATTTTCCTTCACTGAAAACAACATCATAGCCTCTATCCTCCAACATTGCAACTGAGACTAAATTTTTCTTCAAGCCTGGTACATGCATTACATATTTTAATTGAAAGGGTTTACCTGACTGTCTTGGGAAGGTAATGGTAAAAATCTCGATAGCACTGTACCATCCGTCATCACCCATTTCGATATGCATCTAGAGGTCCTTCTCCTCCAAGCTACTGAAAAGTTCTTTGTCTCCCGTCATGTGAAAGGATGCACCACTATCCAAATACCACACCGATCTCATTGCACTTGACACCATGCATGCAATGAGCAAGAATTAAAGCTCAAATTTCGAGGCCAAATCCTCACTGGCTGGAGATCCTGAAGCCTTTGCTATAGGGTAAAATGCTTGGGTTGTAGGTTCTCTAATATCCCTCTTAGGGCTTTTCAGTGCCCGAGGCAGATAGTAAGATTAGCTACATAGTTCACAAAGACGACACATACATGTTCATATCAACTTAAACAACTTGATGGAATGAGATGGAATATTACCTCTTTAATGATCTTGAGGTCTCTTGGAGAGCACTGAGCAGCGAAGCAGAGATCCTCCTTCACCAGCTCCAAATCTTGACCCTGTAATCAATCAAAGCATCCATGTAATCTCTACCACAACATACATTTTCTATAAATTAAGTTAATATACGATAAAAATTAAACAATGTACATCTAAGCCATTCATCTCATGCTACATAAGTAATTGAATAACAATGGAAATATCAACACATAGAATGGAAAAAACAGATATAGTTCTATTGATTAATAAAAAGGAGGATTACAACCGTCGGTTGTACCAAGCCCTCCTCAGCCTTCCAATCTCTCTATCTCTCAATGTGGTGATGTCTTGATCAACAAGTTCTCAATGAACCTCTTTGATTTTTGACCTTCACACTACAACAATAATGCTCTGCTTCACAAGTATTCAAAACTTTGACAATCCTTCGACCTTGAACCAAGAGCCTTCAGCTCCATTTTATAGGAGATGGAGAGAGAAATCATTTCCCTTCTCCTTCCACCAATTCTAAATAGAAAAAACCAAGATGTTTCCTCAACTTCCCATGCTTTTTTCTTCCTTGAGATTTCAATTGTTTTTGGCAAGGCCTAATAAGAGACTAGTGCTTTGCAGTTTCTATTTTGTACTGACTCTCTGTGAGAAAAAGCTGGAAATTCAAATAATTCTCCATGGTTTTTTCCTGTTTCAAACTCAAAACATGGGTAACGCTGCCCTCTAGTGTAAACAGAGTGTTTCCCTAGCCACTAACACGGCCTATTCATTGATCAGGCGCATTATAACGCTCTTGTGCTGTTATAGGGGTGCGTTACCTTGGCAGAAGTAGGTTTAGTTTAGGTATTTGTATTCCTTCCATATTTATCTTCTCCTTTGAGCTGATGAGGAGGTTTTTTGACCTATAACAACCTTCTTGTTCTTCTTCTTTTGTGGACAACTAGTGGCATAATGTCCATGCCCGTGACAAAGAAAACACTTCACTCTAGACATGTCACATTTCTTGCCATCTTTACTGGACTCAGATTTAGAATGGAATTTATTTATTTTCCCCTTCTTCGCCTTGGCGGCCAAAGCACAATATTCTTCATCTTCATTCTTAGATGAAGATCCATCTCTGGTATTCCACCTAAATTCTTCTTGCACCAAATCTGACCAAAGTCATTCCCAATCTGGCAGCTTTTCCCTTCCATTTACAGAGTCTTGATAACTATGCCAACTCTTGGGAAGTCCTATAAGATCTAGGCTCACCAAATCATCATCAGCGACAGTAATTTCGATGCTCCCAAGCTCATCCTGACATTGGACAAACTTTTTTATATATTTCGGCATGGTTTTGCCTTTCTCCATTATGATCTTCCTGACTTTTTCCTTCAGTGAAAATTTTCTATGATCACTGCTGCTCTGAAATAGATCTGTCAAATATTTCCACATTGCATATGGTGTCACTTTTCCGTTGAGACTTGAGACAATGTGGTCTCGTACTCCCTCTAGTAATACCCTCCTCCTATTTGCAACTTTCTTTCGCTAGGCATCAAGATTTGCAACATCTTTCACAGTGGGTTTGGGAACATCATTGTCAATGAATTTATTCAATCCATTTTCCTCCAATATTGCCTCCATTATGTCTTTCCAAGTAATATATTTAGAGCTTCCCTTGAGTGCATACTCCAATTGCAAGCCATTGAAATCCATTTCGATCCTGAATCACCTATAGCACCAAGAAAGTCTTCTACAAATTCGAATTCTATTTAGTCACAAACTCAACTTCTCCTCCACTATAGTGATTTAATGTGCTCCGATACCGTGTAGAAATTATACAAACAATATGTATATCATGGATTCAATTCAATCTAACAATGTACTTAAGCTAGATACTGAATCGCTTATACAAATCAATTGCGAAAATCAAACCAAATCGCCAATCACATGAAGCAAAGAAAGAATCAAACCAAACCACAACACATATAATTTCCTAGGGAAAGCTTTATACTCTAAACATATTTATCTTCTATTGTATATTAACCATGGAATCATGAAAAAGTTACACTGCACTCTTCTCACAAGATTCTCTTGCACTCTGCTAACTGTATCACACTGTCCTAAACAAAACTGGCCAACACTTAGCCAATTCTCAGCCTCTAAACAACCCGCATTGCTTGCACAATTCCTGATGAATGAAATCCCCATTGTTTAGGAATTTTTTCCTTCCTAAACTGTGCAAGGATCATGGGCACTCCAATGGATGTCTCGTTGCATGCAAGCAACATACTAATCACACAATTGATAGTTAACCTCCCTTTCACCTTTGTCTCAACTGGGTCTCCATTCGAACTGACATTCATGCAACTAATAATAGTAAATCACCAGTTGCATGGTATATCACTAATTTTGACTTAAATAATATTTAATTCACTTGATCTCTTACTAGTGAAATAGATAGCTACAACTAGTTCAACTGACTCTAAATCACCTAACTGAGTTAACTGATTACACATGCATTAAATTAATTCACCAACTGCAATTCGAACTCCATAACTAATAGAATTACTTTTCATACCTCACCAACCATCCTCAACTCAAAATACATGAGCTAACTAAGTTTATCACACTCAGTTAACTCTTACAACTGATCATGAGATAATATTACATTTTATTATCCATTTTAATTAAGGGAAAATAAAAATAGACACTGCACCAAATTTAGCACAGACTAGTGTAGGTGTTGTTAGGACCTATTGGTCCCACAGAAGTGTAGGTGTTGCAATTTCTTGTTGGACTTCAACAAGATAGTCAATAGTATTATCAAAATAAAAAGGGATATATGGTCAAAGGAGATGGTAAAAAGGTGATATCCCTGTTTTGTATGTCTATATAAAAAAGGTGATTCTAAGTAGAAGAATGAATTAAGAACTCTCCTGCTCTAATTTGTTTCATTCCATATCAATTGGTAATGGATTCGGCTCCTAATTCTTAATTGGCATATGGTCATAATATTGATCTTTCTTTTGTAAAAGAATGAGATGGACTTGTGTTAGGAATTTTCCAATATATTATCAACATCGTTTAAATTAACACAAAATAACAAATAATTATACTAGAAGTCATTGCAATTGATAGATTATTGGAACCTCAAAGATTTAAAACAATTGTGACATCATTATAATAGACCTGTACATGTAAATATCCTTCCCAAGGTTCAATTGTAATTTGTAAAGATATCAACCACTTAGAGAATGGATAACAGAAAACACGGGAACTCTTGAATAGCTACGAGGTGTCGATGTTACATCCCATATTTCCTTTTCAATTTGTTTTTGAACAAGGTATTTAAAAATTTCACACTTCATACTGCAATAAGTATACATGTTATTTGTGTTCGATTTTGAACCATGGGAGATAACACAAGTGTATCTCTTCGAATAATCCATTCCAGTTTGATGGGTGGGTTTTGTAAATCACTAAGTAGAACCAATCAATATTGTCTCGTTGTACTAATTGGGAGAACTTGACTGGGAATCTAAGCCATTTTCATGCAAATGAGTGATCCCAATTCCATAAAATGTCTTGATATAGAATGGAGAAGTTGGGCTTCTGGCCCCCTCTGAATCTAAGTACCCCTTTTCATTTAAACCAGTGAATATCCTAGGGGTATTGCATAAATTGTGCTTGTTTTATGGGCATTATGTAGTGCGTGATGAATTGAATGGGTAATCAAGATTTAGGTAACTATGTTACTAGAAAATGGAGGATAGTAAATAGTATATCTTGGTTAGTGATTTAGTAGTAAGTATGATATATATTGAAATAAAAAGGAAGCATCTTGAAAGAAAATAATAATAATGTCATTAAAGGGATATACTAGGTTGTATTTTTTGGCTAACTATGTTACCTAGAAAGCAGTGGACATATAGAAATTATACTAACAATATGTATATCATGGATTCCATCTGATCTAACAATCTACTAAAGCTAGATACTGAATCGCTTCTAAAAATCAATTGCGGAAATTAAACACAACACAGATAATTTCCTGGGGAAATATTGATGCTCAAAACCCCTCTATATTCTATTGTATATTAACCATGGAATCATGAAACAATTACAATGCACTCTTCTCACAAGAGTCTCCTACACTCTGCTAATTGTCTCACACTATCCTTGACAAAACTGACCAACACTTATCCAATTCTCATCCTCTAAATAGCTTGCCTTTCTTGCACAATTCCTGATGAATGAAATTCCTATTGTTTAGGAATTTTGGCATTCCTAAACTGCGCAAGGATCATGTAAACTCCAATGGATATCTAGTTGCATGCAAGAAACCTACTAATCAGACAACTAATAGTTAACCTCCTTTTCACCTTTGTCTCAATTGGATCTCCACTGGAACTGACATGCATGCAACTAATAATAGTAAATAATCAGTTGCATGGTAGATCATTGATTGTAAATTAAATAATATTTAATTCACTTGATCTCTCACTAGTGCAACAAACAGTTATAACTAGTTCAACTGACTCTAACTCACTTAACTAAGTTAACTGATTACACATGCATTAAACTAATGCACCAACTGCAATTTGAACTCCATAACTAATAAAATTACTCAGCATGCATCACCAGCCACCCTCAAACCTAAATACATGAGCCAACTAAGTTTATCACACTCAATTAACTATTACAAGTGATCATGAGATAAGATTACATTTTATTGTCCATTTTAATTAAGGGAAAATATAAATAGACATTACGCCAAATTTAGCACACACTAGTGTAGGTGCTGCTAGGACCTATTGGTCCCACACTAGTGTAGGTGGCGCAATTTCTTGTTGGACTTCAACACTCCCTCTCTACAAGAAATGGATTATCCGCCAACCCGGTCCTGCCTCTATGGTATTCAAATTTTCTCCTTGTGAGCACCTTCATCAGAATATCTACATTCTCATCTTCCATGGGAATTTATTGAAGTAACGTTATGCGCCTATGAACACAATATTTGAGATGGTGGTACCATATGTCTATGTGCTTGGACCTATCATGAAACATTGTATTAATCGAGAGTTTAATGCAACACTGGTTATCACAGTGTATCACTGTCAAATACATCTGAGAATCTAACAAACTAACCAGGATATCTATCATCCAGATGGCCTCACATGCATCTTGACTTGCTGCCATGAATTTTTCCTCCATTGAACTGAGTGCCACATATTGCTACTTCCTGTTGTACCAAGAAACAATTGTCGATCCTATGTTGAAGATCCCTCCTAATGTTCTCTTTCTGTCTAATGGATTTCCTGCCTAGTCTACATCCATGAAGCCTTGAAGTGTCACTCCCTATGTCCATATGTACCATAATCCATACTTTCTAGTGCCCCTAATATATCTCAAGACATGCTTCCCCGCCTTCCAAAAGAGCTTGTTCGGCTTAACCATAGTTTGACTCAGCTAGTTAACTGTGTAGCAAATGTTTGGTCTAGTGTTCACCAAGTACATTAGTGAACCTAGTAGCTACCTATAGACAGTAGCATCCACTACTTATCTAGAAGTAGCATCCTCTTTCCTCCAATTTCCTGGAAGAGGATTGTCCATGGTTTTACATCTCTGTATGTGAAACTTACCCAATATCTCTTTGGCATACTTTCCTTGAGAAACAAAAATTTCACCATTCCGCTGCCATATTTCCAAACCAAGGAAATAGTGGAGTCCCATGTTCTTCATTTCGAACTCCCTTACAAGATCCTCCTTGCATGAGTTTATCATCTGCTCATCACCTATCAAAATTAGATCATCAACATAAAGTATGATAATGAAGAGCTTACCATCAACCACAATCTGGTACAGGTTTACATCTGCTTCACTTTTTCTTAAGCCCAACACGGTGAAATAGTTGTCAATCCGAGTGTACCAAGCACAAGGTGCTTGCTTCAACCCATAAAATTCTCTCTTTATTTGACACACATGTGACTCACTGTCAAATATCTCGAAACATTCTGGTTGCTCTATAGACACTTATTCCTCAATAAATCCATTGAGAAGCGTAGTTTTCACATCCATTTGATGAATGTGCCACCCCATCTGCACTGAGAGTGCAAGGATAGATCTAATGGAAGAGTACATCGTGACTGGTGTGAAAGTATCATCATAGTTGATCCCCTCAATCTCTGAGAACCCCTGGGCCATGAATCTGGCCTTCTGCTTCTCCACGCTCCCATCAGTATCTTTCTTTACCTTGTAGATCCATCTAGATCCAACCATTGATTTGTCGACTGGTCTTGGGAAAATCTCCCATGCACTATTCTTGACAATGGAGTCATACTCCTATACCATAGCATCAACCCAAACTGGTTTTTGCATTGCCTCTTGAAAGGAAGATGGTTTTGTCACAATATAGTTTCTCATAAGAGCCATGCATCTAGTAAACCTGTTTGGAGATTTTCTCTGTCACCGGAGTGAAGTAGGGACTCCTATATTCTCTGCTGCATCAAGTCTCAATCTATTAGGTTTTGTGGTGCACCTTCTACCATTTCTGGTGGATGGCTCTGCATGAGTGTTTTTCGCCATTCAGTGATCCTCCGCATGTGGTTGCTCCACATCTTGAGGATCATTCTTTGGAACAAAGAGTTCCTCCTCTGCATGCATATCCAGCTCCCTCTCAAGAGACAATCGCATGGCTTTCTCCTCATAAAATTTTATATCCCGTAGCACAACAGTCATTTTTCTATTTGGAAAATACACCCAATAGTTTTCGGGAGTTTCAGTGTACCCCACAAATATCCTAATCTCATCTGATTTTTCCAGCTTCTTCCTGGTGTATTTGGTCACATGCACATAAACAGATGAGCCAAAAATCTTAAAATGTGAAACATCGATTTTCTTACGAGTAAAAGCCTCTTCTGTTGTACTCATGCCAAGTATCCAATGAGGACAACAGTTCTGCAAAAATACCGTTGTGTTGCATACCTCCGCCCACAAACGAAACGGTAGGTCGTGATCATGCAACATCACTCTTGCTGCACCCACAATTGTTTTGTTCTTTCTTTCTGCGACCCCATTCTATTGTGGGTTATGAGGCGCAATGAGTTCTCTCCAAATTCCTTATTTGCTGTAGAAGTTCTTGAATTCATTAGAGATGTACTCACCACCATTTTCACTCCTAAGATCTTTCACATGCTTCCCCGTGTTTTTTTCCACTAGTGTTTTGAGCTCAATAAACTTTGAGAAAGTCTAATCTTTATTTTGCATGAAGTCGATCTAGAAATTTCAATAAAAGTCATCAACAAATATCACATGGTACTTATGCTTTGTTTTCGAAGCAGTAGAGAATGATCCACACACGTCTGAGTGAACTCTCTCAAGAATTTTCGACGCTCGATTCTCCTTCTCGTGAAAAATGGCCTTTGCTTACTTCCCATAGTACATCCCTTGCATGTGTATGACTATGCAAGTGTACCCTTGTGAAGACCCATAGAAATCTGTTGAATGACCTTCAAGGCTCCGTGGTGAAGATGGACCAATCTCCTGTGCCATAACTCACCCCCATCCCGACTCACCACTTTGTCCTCCTTACCCATCATTGTTGCAAAAACATCTACATCAAGTTTATAGAGATTTTTAACTCGAATCCCAATATTCTTGGCTTGTCCCATTGTTTTGCGTCGTAGGAAAGCTTTTCCTTCACTGAACACAACATCATAGCCTCTATCCTCCAACATTGCAATTGAGACTAAATTTTTCTTCAAGTTTGGTACATACATTACATATTTTAATTGAAAGGGTTTACCTGACTGTCTCAGGAAGGTAATGGTACCAATCCTGGTAGCACTGTACTGCCCGTCATCTCCCATTTGGATATGCATCTGAAGCTCCTTCTCCTCCAAGCTACTAAAAATTTATTTATCTCATGTCATGTGAAAGGATGCACCACTATCCAAATACCACACCGATCCCATTGCACTTAACACCATGCATGCAATGAGAGAGAAGTCAAGCTCAAATTGTGAGGCCAAACCATCTCCAACTATAGATCCTGAAGCCTTCTTATTCTTCTTATTTTGTGGACAGTTAGTGGCATAATTTCCATGCTTGTTACAGTGAAAACACTTCACTTTGGACATGTCACGCTTCTTGCCATCTTTACTGAACTCATATTTGGAATGGAATTTATTTCCTTTCCCGTTCTTTGCCATGGTAGCCAAAGAAAAATCTTCTTCATCTTCATTCTTAGATGAAGATCCATCTCTGGTATTCCACCTAAATTCTTCTTGCACCAAATCTGACCAAAGTCGTTCCCAATCTTGCAACTTTTCCCTTCCATTTACAACATCTTGATAACTATGCCAACTCTTGGGAAGTCCTATAAGATTTAGGCTCACTAAATCATCATCAGCGACAGTAATGTCAATGCTCCCATTCTCATCTTGACATTGGACAAACTTTGTTAGATATTTCGGTATGGTTTCGCCTATCTCCATTTTTATCTTCTTGAGTTTTTCCTTCAATGCCAATTTTCTATGATCACTGCTTCTCTGAAATAGATGTGTCAAATATTTCCACATTGCATATGGTGTCTCTTTGCCTTTGAGACTTGAGACAATGTGGTCTCGCACTCCCTCCAATAAGATCCTCCTCGCCTTTTAAACTTTCTTTTTCCAGGCATCGAGATTTGTAGCATCTGTCACAACGGGTTTGGGAACATCATTGTCAATGAATTCCTTCAATCCATTTTCCTCCAGTACTACCTCCATTTTTTCTTTCCAAAAAATATAGTTAGTGCTTCCCTCGAGTGCATTTTCCAATTTCAAGCCATTGAAATCCATTTCGATCCTGAATCACCTATAGCACCAAGAAATTATTCTACAAATTCAAATTCTATTCAGTCACAAACTCAGCTTCTCCTCCACTATAGTGATTTCTTGTGCTCTGATACCACGTAGAAATTATACAAACAATATGCATATCATGGATTCAATCCGATATAACAATGTACTAAAGCTAGATACTGAATCACTTCTACAAATCAATTGTGGAAATTAACCACAATAGTCAATCAAATGAAGCAAAAAAAGAATCAAATCAAACCACAACACAGATAATTTCCTGGGGAAAGCTTGTTGCTATAAACCCCTTTATCTTCTATTGTATATTAACCATGGAATCATGAAACAATTACAATGCACTCTTCTCACAAGATTCTCCTACACTCTGCTAACTATCTTACACTGTCCTAGACAAAAATGGCCAACACTTAGCCAATTCTCAGCCTCTAAACAGCCTGCCTTGCTTGCAGAATTCCTAATGAATGTAATCCCTATTGTTTAGTACTTTTTTCCTTCCCAAACTGTGCAAGGATAATGGGCATTCAAATGGATGTCTGGTTGCATGCAAGCAACGTACTAATCACACAAATGATAGTTAACCTCACTTTCACCTTTGTCTCAACTAGGTCTCTACTGCAACTGACATGCATGCAGCTAATAATAGTAAATCATCAGTTGCATAGTAGATCACTGATTTCGAATTAAATAATATTTAATTCACTTGATCTCTCACTAGTGCAACAAATAGTTACAACTAGTTCAACTGACTCTAACTCACCTAACTAAGTTAACCGATTACACATGCATTAAACTAATGCACCAACTGCAATTCAAACTCCATAACTAATAGAATTACTCTGCATGTCTCACTAACCATCCTCAACTCAAAATAAATGACCTAATTGAGTTTATTTCACTCAGTTAACTCTTACAAGTGATCATGAGATAAGATTACATTTTATTGTCCATTTTAATTAAGGGAAAATAAAAATAGACATTGCACCAAATTTAGCTTACAGTAGTGTAGGTGCTGCTAGGACCTATTGGTCCCATACTAGTGTAGGTGTTGCAATTTCTTGTTGGGCTTCAACAGGATAGTCAATAATATTATCAAAATAAAAAGGGAGATATGGTCAAAGGAGATGGTTAAAAAGTGATATCCCTATTTTGTGTGTCTATATAAAACATGTGATTCTAAGTAAAAGAATGAATTAAGAACTCTCTTGTTTTTCAGCCTCTAGTTTGTTTCATTCCATATCAATTAGTAATGGATTCGGTTCCTAATTCTTAATTGGCATATGGTCATAGTATTTATCTTTATTTTGTAAAAGAATGATATGAACTTGTGTTCGGAATTTTCCAAGATACTATCAACATCATTTAAATAAACACAAAAGAACAAATAATTATATTAGAAGTCATTGGAATTGATAGATTATTGGATATCAATTTCTTAAATCAACAGGGATACTAAAAGTAATAAAAAAACCCCATGGAGACCTTCATTGCAACTTGATCCGTAAACTAGGGACTTATAGCCCACTTACTTCACCGATTCAGATATTTTGATCTCTATTCTCAGTACATAATAGATTATGTAAATCACAACATAAAGCATATTAATTAATCTACTTTTGTGTTCTTATTAATAACATTCAATAGTTAAACTTTTTAGGTCATCTTATGTCCCATAAGATTTTCTTAGTCATATTTCATATATACAAACATTATGGCATGTTTAAGTCAAGGACATTTGATTTTAGGGTTATGGAGATTTTATTGTGAGTGTTCCATGCAAATTCAAGCCAAAATTTAGTACTCAATAAGTCATTTGAGTGTTATGGTCATTTTTTTTTCCTTATGATAGATATGTGAAAATGTTTAACATAATTGTGTTATTTAAAGGTGGTTTTTTAATCAAATCTTTATTGGCGAAGGGTTAATTTATTCTCATAACATCACTCTTGAAGGGAAAAATTTTAAATATACTTTTCCTTGATGGGGTGCATAAAGACCAAAACATAAAAAAAGAAACATTGTGTAACAGGTAAAGGGGAATCCAAATTCCAACCCTAGTTGGGAATAAAACAATTATCATGTGTTACTGGTACAACACTAAAATTGGGATATGGAAACCTAAAATTAGGATATGGCAACCTTTTAAAGACGTAAAAAAGAAAAATGTGACAAATAACCCAAAATTTAGAGTTTATTTATTTATGATTGAAAAGTTAAAAAGTGTTGTGTAGTATTTTATATTTGATTCTTAAATTTAGAGATGAAGTTGAATATGGTGGTTGAATTGAAATGAGAAAAAATACAAAAAATTTCTTAAAATTAGAAATTTCAAAATTGAAATATCTAAATTATAATATATATATATATAATTAAAAATTAAGATATTGAAATTGAAATATCGAAATTATAATTATATATATATATATATATATATATATATAATCAGATATTTATTTTTAATATAAATATTAGGTAAATAATTTTTAACAAATATTTAAATATTAAAATATAATTTTTATATCATTATATTTTATTAATATAGAAAATTGAAATTACAGTTAATTAACATAAAATTAATAAATAAATTTTAAAATAATAAAAGCAATATATTAATTTAAAAGTTTGAAGTGTTGTGCAAAATTTAATGAAATTATATTCCATGGTAAAAAGCTACATATTTTTTAACAGTGAGGAAAGACTCAATTTTCATGCAAGTTGACCATTTTAATCACAAACATAAACATACTCGAACAAATGAGAAAAAAATAAAGAATACACGCTAAAAACAAAATATCAAATTACATATACTAAATAAATAAATTAATAAACAATTTTAATAATATACTAAAAACAATATATCAAAATCCCAAATATCCTAACAAACGCACAAAATACAAGATATCAAAATCATTAATATAAAATTAAAAAATCCATTTAATATTACCTATACTTAATATTACATATACTTTGGCCAATCCATCCAAGAACTTATAAATAAATGTTTGAAAAATAATTCGAGCAATAATTCAAAATCCCAAATACTAAGAAACACTAAATACAAGATACCAAAGTCGTTAATATAAAATGAAAAAGAATCATTTAATATTTTATATTAATCAGAGCTGATCCATGAAGCCAGCCTATAAATAAATAATTTGAAAATATTTGAAAACACGCTAAAAACAATATATCAAAATCCTTGATACCCTAACAAACACACTAAAAACAAGATATCAAAGTCGTTAATACAAATTTTTTAAAACCATTTAATATTTTATATTACATATGTAAATGTCTCAAATATTTTAAATAGAAAGAGTGCATAATATCAATGAAGGTATAATGTTGATGAAATTTTAAAGGAAAATAATTTGTAAAAAAAACATTTATTTTTATGGAATTTATAAGAACTTTTCATGGTTTCGCTATTTATATTTATTTTATTTTTCTAATTTTAAATATAGCTAAAAGTTTAAAGTTTTTTTTTTAAACAAAAATATAATTATTTTAAATATGGATTTTATTAATTTTAACATATTGTTTGTTTTTTTTTAATCGATATTATGGTAAAAAAAATTAGATTACATAGTATTTCCATAATCTACTCCTCCAAATACAGATACCCCTTGATGAGCCTTAGCAATGTTGTTGATCAACTCCATAATAAGTATTATTTTACCCACTCCAGCTCCCCGTTCTCAAAGATACTCCTCTCTTTCGGGAGGATTCACGACATGTCAAGCCCTGGTAAGGTTCTTCGCTTTGCATCGAATTGAACCACATGCTCCACCACTTGTGCGGGCCCCCATCAATTCCTTTGAGTTTCATTCGATTCATTGAGGAATTTAATTTTCTTCAAACTATTACTCCTTATACTATTAAGTATGCATTTTTCTATACAATATTGGTTCCAAATTTACAAAACAAAGCATTACGTCTTGACTAGCACATAGTCTATTATAAACTAAATATATCATAAAGTCAAAAGTCATTTTGACTAGGCGGAACCAAAACAAAGAGGACATAGAACTGCAAAGAAAACCACATGAATTATAATCATTATCAGAAGATGAAATCATCGGTGGCACCCTCACACTCAAACCTAGTGGATCTAGTGGATGCTCGTTATCATATTCGCATGCAGTATGCCCCTCCACATGAGTAAGGCGAGAATCAATATTGTCCAAGCAGAAGCATTAATTTCTAAAGCATCATTTTTATGTCCTCCAGGGTGGTGAAGGCATTATACTGCTCCACTTTCCTTCCTTTCAAGACCAATCCCGAAAATGTCTGCATTTGGCAATGCAAGGCCGCAAAATTCAGATATTGCTTCTTCCTGGCCCTATTGTTCCCAGGGTCACAAAACCAAGTTGACATATCCTCCAAGATTTATGAAGTAGAGTGAGATTGTCACTCCACCCTAGTTTGATTCTCCAACTTACATATCTCCTTGTTTTTGGCAGAAGTACATTGATGTAAGTGGTAGATGACTCATGAGCGAAAATCCTCGCTCCCCTCTCCCCCTTATGAACCATTTCCCCAACCCCCTTTCTTAAATCACATTCGTTGTCTCGACAACATGACTAAGACCAAGAGGGCACACCTAGAGAAGCTAATATAGATACCTCTTCTTGCAAGGAAAAAAAGGAAGAAAATGCCAGACATGTCCACCACATAACCACAACTCCAACCCGCTAAAACATCCCTTAATATCATGACACAAACCTGAGATTCAAAAGAAACACCTGAGTATTAAAAAGAGGTCACGAAAGCCTCTGCAGAGAACCCATTCCCCAATGACATTAAACGAATGCTTAGACTCACATAAAATAGTGAACCCTAAACAAATAAGACTCCCAGAAACCCAAGAAAACCAACCCATGAGAGCCTATCATCCCACTCTATACTATTAACATGATGACACACGCCATCATTAAACCAAACTACAACCAACTACCAAAACATTACCAATTCAAGGAAACCCCTGAAAAAAGGATGCAGATTGGTTTCCAAGCCTCCCCAACCCCAACAAGAAGACTTAAACAAAGCCTCCCATCCAAAATAAATTTGACTTATCACCTCAAACCCTACAACAAAACTAAAATTACAACCAATTTCTAGTCAGAGAAAGTAATTGACCTAAGTTCTAGTGTAGGGAGTTGCAAAATATGCCCACATCAGCCCACCATGGTCCAATGTTCCAAGCATCCAGGAAAAGACCACGATTCCAAGGAAACTCCATTGTTGCCACTGACACCTTCATGGGCCCATGTACTCCATCTTCATTGTCTCAATCACAGACCCAATCCTGAATGAAACCTCCTTACACAACCAGCTGGAATGGAAATCTTGCACATGGAGGTTGAGTATCTACCCTCAACTCCACTCAAACCACCATAAGCGACTTCCTAAAACTTCGTTTGAGTAGGTTTTATAGTGAACATTTCTATTTGGGTATTTCCATGTGATTACATGCACCGAGGGTTGGTTGATGCCCCCCTTACTTAATGCACATCACGTTCAAAGGTGGCAGGAACAATCTCTAAATCCCCCTCTTTAAACACCTTAACACCCCATTAGGGAGAGCCATGTCACTGTCAAGAAAATATTTGAGGGACTCTACCCTACTGGAATAGATCGTGGTAGGCCAACTCATATTAAGATCTGCTTCTCTGCTTTGACACCCCAGGTTGGCCAAAAAGTATACCACCTTGTTTTCAGATCTACTAGTATGTTGAAAAATGACATATTTTAGCTTCCTTATCAAACCATTGATTATTTTTATCACACCTTCCAATATCCAGCTCATCCCTAGTTTTCATAAGGGGGATCCAAAGATCAACTTTTGTACATAAATTACTACTAACAAGGGGTATCCATTGACTTGACTTGAACAGAACCCTTTGCGGATGGAAATATTCAAACCTCTTTCCAAAGCCTAAAACGCAACCAAATTGTTGTTGATCGATCCAAAAATCTAAGTGAATACTCTTAGTGTAGTAGAATTCCAATCAATGATAACCCCACCCAAACATGCATGCTCGAGATTCCCTTTCAATGCCCCCTCAAAATTAATTTTATAAAACCTCTTGGTGGGGGGGTAAAATTAATGTGAGATTGCTTGATTATTTCCTCAAGTAATTATTTGCAAGGGGAGCACATCTCGTAACCCAGCTCTAATTTCCGCAAAATATCAGCCTCTTGGTTGTTCGCCTTCAAATCCTTTGTTGACCAAACTCCTGCTAGGATCATTTCCCTAATGTTCTGATTGGAAAATTTACATAAAGCCTCTGGTTTCCTTCTCTTATTATTGAATATCCTATAATTTATTTATTTCCACAATGTCCACATCACAAATCATCCAACTAGTGTCCAGGATCTATTAGCAATGGGGTTTGCGTAAATATTATGGTTCCATTTGTAACACCCTCTTCCCACATCTACCCAAGTAACTGACCAACCGAGGTAAACATGTGACGAGAGGCTAATAATATGAGATTAAACCTCCTATATGACCTTAAGGAAGTGGAACTCACAGAAACACAACAAACACACCTTACACAGCATCAACAACCACTCTAGGAGGTAAACCACCCTTGCAGACCCCTGAAACTTGAAGAGGGATTGAATTTTGACCCTCTTGAGCCTTAGACATGGCAATATAAGGGAAAGGGAGCAGCTATAGAACCTTATCCATGGGATATCCTTGGCAAGGTAGTGGCTAGGGCCCCAAACAATCAATTATGTGCCTGTAGCTCCAAGATTTGTGCCACATTTTTAGCCCCCGAGCCCAGTTCACTGCCCAGAACTTCCTATAACTTTAGGATAGGATGAGTAACATTAAAAAATACATGGGAGAAACCACATCATCATGAATGCATCAGACCCCACCCAACCATGATAGGCATTTCTTCAAACATGTCACAAATATTGCATCTACAGGTGTAAACAACATACTTAAACAAAGGGGTATAATACTTATCTGAGAATCACTAAGAAGCATTGCTCCCTTACATCATAAGCTGCAATACAATATATTTGACCATAGATACATTGTATATTCATTTACAGGAAGAAACACAGATAGAGCCATACATCATCAGTGATAAAATACATGCTTATAACTAGCCTAATAACAACATAAATACCATGGATATAACATCAATGAAATTCACATAATAACCAGTACATTTGCATGTCAAATACCAAAGGAATGATCTTCTCATTAATGAACTTAAAAAACAACCAGAGATGGGACTTCCACGTGAAGTCCCATCCGACCATAGATTGGCTTAGCCAAATATCTCTTTAGCCAATCACCCATGTGCCATATTCCAAGCATGAATGTGAGACTCATAACTAGCCAAAGAGAACCAAATAAGTATGAATTCTACCGGAGTTCTCTGCCTACACCGTGAGGAATTTGATTGCCTCCTAGTTTCTCATGCTTTACCATAACCCACAGTCCAATCCAAGGGTTACCGGGCACTACACCGATACCATCTCTCCAGGATTTACTATAAATCTTGGATTTACCGTATATCCTGCCATTCACTAGCAAGGATTCATAGGCCCACTGAGGCATCCAATATAGATTTAACACAACCTATATTCTAGCTGAGGGGTTATTAGGTGAGTGGATTTACCATGATCCAGAGTCTGTTTTAGGGACCACTAGGGCATGTGTTTTTCATTTCAGAGATCCATCCCACTCAAATTTGAATCCAATACAGCCATCCATCTCAACTGAAGTATGAGAAACCCATCTCATCAAAGCTATACAGAAATAGCAATACTAAGTTGAAAACATTGTCACACCTAGAAAAACCCATGCCAAGACAGCTAGAAACCACATGCAATACCATATGTGAATCGATACCTGCAAATAATCGTATTGTATTTTCTTGATCTTGCTCTTCCTCTCTTTATTTTCCTTTCTTGCTCCAATGCCCAAGTGCTCCAATAAAATTCTAAGTGTCCAAGAGTGAGAGAGAGAGAATAACGAGAGAGCTCCAAAAATGAACTAAAAAAAATCCTGCCAACTAATCCTCATAATCCTTTTTATCAATGGGGTCTCTCTTTTCTTCATTTTCTATTATTTTCCTTCATTTTCCTCCTCACATGCAACATGTGACTTTTCACCTTCCTTTTTCTCCTATTTTCCATTATTTTCATAAATAAATGTCAATAAATGCCACTTTTCATTTCCAAAGACTTTGCCATTTCCTTTGCCAATTTACTTTAGCCATAATAACCAAAATGAACACACGCTAGGATGATTTTCCCACCATTCGGATTGGAATACGTGTGACATCAACTATGGTTATCATTTGTACTTTTATTACATGGAATTTTCACCAGATTTGTTACAGAGCCCTCCTCCTTTGGGGACACCATCCTCATTGTTCAACCACACATATACCTCAGATAAACCACTGAAAAGAAAACACAATTACCATGGAGCTTTAAAAATTAGATTGTTGCAGTGTTTACATTGAATAACCTGCTCGAAAGCAAAAACCATCATTACAATCATACCCTGTACTGGAGATTTATAACACATCTCATTTTGGTATTTACAATAATAACCACATATATATGTATGCACATTTTCCCAACTAGAAAATAAAAGGATACGATGTCTGCATCCAAAACAAGGGAATACAGAGGCTCACACCACCACCCTCAAAGTAGTACCAGGACTCACTTCCTTCCCAAGAAGTCTAGAATCCATTGTCATAGTCAAAGTTGCATCTAATGTCCAGCGTTACAATCTTAAGATATTGTACCTTCAATGAATAGTTATCGACTCATTGTTCCAGGGCATACTCCTAAAGTGCATTTAATTCCACTTCGAAAATCAAATGACCAAAAAAAATCCATCTCTACCCTTCCCTTCTCTGATACACAGTCCCTCGGGAAATCCGACAATCCCCTTCTGTGCAATCAATCACCTTCCAAGTTCCGCTGGCACCCCCATCCCGAGTAGTACATTCCTTGGAAAATTCTTCCTCACATTGGAAGGTCAAATAACCAAGGCATTTACCTAACTTAAAATCACCATACCGATCATATCATGTTCATGGCAATCAATGGACACTATTGGGTACCAGTTTCCTACAATGGCCCTGTCTTGAAGTGCTTTATGAGCGTATTTTTTCCTATTTCAATTCATTTTGCTACTGCTGCTAATTCTTCTAGTTAGTTTCAACCATCCAACAAGGCATTTTCGTTCTTCCTGTACCAAGCACATAATTTCCATTAAACTCTAAACGAATTGAAATAAACTCAAACCATACCTCATTGGTAGATCATCAATAAGGTACACTTGCAATCGTGTTCACTTCCTGTCACACATGTCAAACTATTTGTTTGATCGAATCATCATGTAAAAACATATCACATCAGGTTAGATCAAAACACAACCATCATAGGTCAAAATAATTAATCACATGAAATAATTATAAACCATAATCATAAATCACATGTAACCATCATAATTCAAAATCGTAGATAACATGCATAATATAATTGAAAATATCGATACTTATCCTTCATAGGTCCTTACTTAGGCCTTCATTCTTCGGTACACACACCGGATCGGTTGCTACACCTGGCAAGCACCAGTGCCTTCTCTTCAACTATGTGCACATACACATAGTGTACAACACGTACATCCCCACAAGGCATACAAAACCACATAATACATATATACCCACACTGGTATATGAAACATACGCCTACACCCAGTGTACAATACATATGCCTATACCAGCATACAACACATACACCTACACCCGGTGTACAATGCAACAAAACACATACACCTACACCTGACGTACAATACAACAAAACTCATGCACATGTCACGATACCACGACTACAAAATCCACATACATAGTACCGCATGCCTGCAACATAGCATGTACAATATGCACACAATACCATATGCATACCAGTACCATATGCACAACATGTATATGGTACCACCAATACACAACACTACCTGAAAACGTGTGCATAACTTCACATGTGCATGACACCACAAGTACATTCATGCACACCACACCATATGCACATAGAACTATACATAAACAACACCGCATATCCAACATGTACGCGGCACCATATGCACACAACATCGCATATCCAACATGCACAAACTAAGTTATGTACACAAAATTTCATATCCAACATGTACATAGAACCATCTATACCTAGCACTGCATATGCAATATACACACAACAACATATATACCACAAGAATACAACATCATATGTACACAATACTACATAAGTTACATGTACACAAAAATATTATTGCACATCCATAGACCAAACACTGACCCCATAATAAACCTTGCTTCTAGTTTCTTTCCACTATCCATGTTTATCCTAGCATGCCACAGATCACACTACTTTCACTTCGCTGATGTACCCCTCGGAATTACTTTTCCATAACATAAAAATAGAAATAATACAAGCATAAAATATCAATTCATGTCCACATGATACTGACCTCATAGACCTATCAGAGTTACTCTTCCATTTGATTACTCATAGCTGGGAACCTCTTCATGCCATTCACCTGCATAAGCAATCATTCCTCCACAAGAATGAGTTTGTACAACCTTGTCAAACAGTGACATAGATACATAGTTACATACATACATACACACATATATAAACTTATAAACATTAGCATTAAACAATAATGATTCGTGACGACCCTCTCAAACAAGAAATACACACATACATACATATATCAACATGATCACAACACCATTGCTAGATATCATGAGGCTTAGGCTAAGAGAACTTCCTTTATTCGTGCACAACATGCACAATGTTGAGAACAACCGTTCCCATCATAGCCAAGGAATATAACACCTCAGATCCATTTTCTTTACCTTTCATGTTACCCTTCTCATGGATGTTCTTCCACCATCCATTTACAGCAATGGACTCAACCAATCCAATCTATTTTCATATTCTTACCTTTCATTGTGCTTACTCATGCACTGAGCTCCATTAACTTTCCTCTTTCCCAAACCGATTCCCAAGAATCTCAAAGCATAAAAAGCAAGAAGAAGACCATGAAAAACCACAAGCAATACGACACCGTAACAAAGTGGCATAGTAATGCACTAGACATAAACAAGACCGCAAATCAAGCACAACAAAATCAAAAGGAAAAAAAGCACAAGACTTAGAAACAAACACCATGACCCAATCCCAATGGTTTCCAATTCTTCCAAAGGAAAGCTCATTCTAATCCTTCATTAGTATTTCATGGCAGTCTCTTGCCATGTAATCCCTGCATCATAGTGCCATAAACACATAACTATCAGTGCGTAAATGCATATACAATATTCAAATTATCTTACCTTGTTGTGCCAACATGCTTCCTTGTAATTGAACACATACAACTCTCAAGGAACTCCAATTCCTTCATGAATCCATTCGTAACTAGTGTTAGCAGAAGCAGTCACTCCTTGAATGCAAAAGGAGTAAGCCTTACACATCATTGTTCATTTCAAGTTTTTAAAGGTTTTGAAAAGATTTTAAATGGTGGGATGGATTCTCAAATGAGTTTGAAATGATTACTTTATCCTTAATACTTTCATGCATTTGGCAAGCGATGGCAATTACAAATTGTATGGGAAAATGAGTAGTATAGGGAGTAGACTGAAACAATGGAGAGGAGATGGATAGCTGGTAACTATTCTAGGAAATAATCAGATCCTAAATCAGTCACACAGCTATAATTATGACTCTTTACACAAACTCTGTTTATGTAAATTAAACAACACTCAGAAAATAGATTTCATGCATAAAGTTTCCCACAAATCCTTTATGGAACCCTTACTAACATGTTCTGCAACATACATATAATTTTTAGAAAACTAAAAAGCAAATAATTTACTGTTAAATATTTTAACATCTGTCACTCATATTTTACTAGCTACTACAGCTTATAATTAGAATAAATTAACACAAAAGAGAAAACACACCATACATTAGATGTTCTTGAAACACAAAATCCTTCTACATGGATTTCAGAAAGGATTTTATTTATTATAATGAGTCTTCAGTAAGATCAACATCCAACCTCAACTCTACATCTATCAACTATTTATTTATATCTTTACAAGGGGTCTCCAAAAAGGATAGACCATTCGAATCTTTCAAGGACAGGGACTTTATTACATTTCAAAGAAAATAAGAGGAAATATGTTTCTATTTATTACATCACTAGAAAGCTATAACTTAGCACTCATCTGAAGCTTATCAAACCCAACATCCATGGCAATGTGGAATTTTCTTATCCTGAACTATAGGTCACATGTACATGTTTTGCTAGAAAAAACAGATTGAGTAACTACTGCCGGATTTTATGTAAATGTTATAATTTGTTCCTTGAATGTTGCCTTGCTGCTAAAACATGTGCTAGTGTTGAAGAGTAATGGCGGTGCAAGTTTATTAGAAAACTTCTTTGAATAACATTTTGTCGTTGTTTCCCATTATTTGGCTTCTTCTCTGTCATGATTGGGTTCCTTTTGTAGACAGAGATTTTGGGAGAATGACCCATACAGATAGGTTTGGAGGAGAAGATTGGGCATGTGAATGAAATAAAAATAAGATGCGTTACAGGTGGGGCTAGCAGGAAGAATCAAAGGAAGAGCAGGAAATAAAGTGCTTTTGACCAGTTTAATGCAGGCGCATTAGGATAAAATGGCGGAAATTAATCAACAAACAACCCTTTTCTTTACAATGGCGCAACCCTTATATTTGATGGAAAACCCTTTGTAATGGCAGAAAACCCAAATGATAATGAAATACTTTCATAAATAAACCTTTTGGATAGATTTTCAGAGGTTCATTTTATTAGTGGTGATATGATATAATACAAACAAACCCTATGAAAAAGATAGAGGAGACGAGGAGCAGAATGATAAGAGGACATGTCAAATGTGGGCCAATCGGGAGAGATTACTAAATAAGAAAATGAGCGGGAGGGGAAAACCTTTTATATGTATCGCAATTGCAAATCAGGAGAAAAAGGACTTAAACTTAAGACACAAGTGAGAGGAACTTCGAATTTTCAATTTGCGATGGGGTGATGACATGGCACGTGGTGGGGTCTATTTTATCACAATTGGGAAATGGAGTTGAATTGAAAATCATATATAGAGAGTGAACAAGAGTTTGGAGGAGCGAAGAGACCTTTGTTTTGTGATTTGTGATATCGCAAATTGGGAAGTCAAACTCTTTGCATATTGAAGGTCAAAGGTCCATTGCAAATTGGGGATTTGGAAATATCTCAATCGGGGACTGGGAAGTTTATCGCATATCAAGGATCGGTGAATCGGGAAGGTAACATCGATGTATGTGAATAGGATTTGCGATATGAAACTTGGAAGGTGACGTGGTAGGGAATGCAACTCCCACCAAATGTTGCATCAGGAAATTTGTAGGATTCAACAATTTTAACATGAATGAATTTTGAAAATTGTGATATGTTGATTGCAATGAAAGGTAAGATGTCACAATATGGTTAAGTGTGGAAATTAATATACATATAATATATGATATATTACAAAGGTTTTTTGTGTTAGGGGTGGAGTTGTGGTAATACATAAGATTTGTTGTAAGGTTTTTTTGTGGGGGGCAGAGCTACTATAAAATTCCCGAAATAATAACATATTTGGGTTTGGATGGTTTAAAAGGGAAAGATTTAAAAATGGGATTTGAGACTTAGGTTTTATTTTAAAACAAAAAAAGAAAAATAAAAAGGAACTAATGACTTAGCAGAGAACTATGCTAACAACTAGAAATCAATTTTTATTCTTGTCAAATACATGTTCATAAATATAGAGCATATCCAAATAATTCCAAGCAAGATTAGGGTTAAGAAGGCTTCTTGTATGCAAAATGCTCTTCCATTTGAAATTAGGGTTTCCAAACATAGCCAAATTCTTTCTTACCCAATTCCTTTCTTCTACCATTTACCTTGCTAGAATTGAGTTTTTATTATGTGTTATCACATCACTCAGTTGTTGGTTATATGTAAGAAATCAACTCATACTCATTAGTAATAATACATACTGCTACAACTATAACCTATTTATACTCAAGTACACATCATCTATTTCCACACATACGGGTTAGTGAAACCATCTAAAACAATATCATTCCTTCATGCAATCTTATAGATACAACTTGTACCATTCAATTATTCAAACATTCAAACAAACTATAAGCATAGCATGTTAGATAGATCAACTAGATGATATAATAAACAAAAAATACTCAACACAAGATAGATGACATAATCAAACAATCAAGCATCAAGTACATGACATAAGAAAACTCATACCTTAATGTACCTTAGGGGAGGCTATCTTGTCTACAAAATCAATCTAGATTAGCACAATATAAATTCTCAACATATCAACTCAAACATAAATAAGGTCATGATATCGATAATAGTATCTAGCTGATATGTTCATGTCATAAGCTCATAAACATTTATCATTCATGTATACAATCACATATGCACAATCACTATAGACATAATACAACACACTATCATAGTTATGTTGGCTCAAGCTTGAATGTCATAACCATAACCAACAAGTCACTAGCATGTAACAACAACAAGTTATATATCATGCTCATCAACAACATGTAACCTAATCATCAAGCTAACTATCATACAAAAACAAAAAGTTAACCCATAACATGCTCAACAACAAAATATAAGTTATCTAACATAACACAATAATAACAATGCATACCACCACCGATTCCTATCATTCATGACTATCTGACACATGTACATATAACCACACTAATCAACTAGCATCTATAATGTATGTAACCATAACGTCAATGGAATGAAATGAATAATCATAACCATAAGCCTTAACATACATACCTGCATAGAAAACATACAAATTGGATGACGATCTACTCTAGCCTCGAGGTCTAATGCTGCAACTTCACTTTAATGATTTGCATCTCCTACTCTATGTTAGCCAACACATTAGCATCATAACATAATAATATCATCATTATTACCTAATTGCATACAATGACCTTATGCGCAAAAACCTTCACCAAACCAATGCAAACTTGACCATGTGCACCCACTTGACATGTATAACCAATCATGAATGACCAATGCATGTCCCACATATAGCATCAAATAAGCAAGAATACCTAGACAACACACAAGCATGACCAATATGTGACCTAGAATAAACAAGAAATGCATGTACAATATGTAACAATATGTAAGCAAGTATGCACGAATAATACATAAGCAAGACCAACACATAACTAGTCATACACTCATGAAAACATGATTAAAACAACACCATCAACAGTTCCATGGCGACAACGTTGCCACCATGAAAAAAAAAACATGGATGCAACAAGAACATACAAACTACAAGCATACTAAACACATATGCAACCAACATCAATGCATGATCAACACACTGCCCATCTAGTCCGAGAGTTGAACTTGGCTCCGATACCACTCTGTAATACCCTCTTCCGACATCTACCCAAGTAACCTGCCAACCGAGGTAAAAATTTGATGAGAGGATACTAATATGAGATTCAACCTCCTAGTTGACCTTAAGGAAGTGGAACTGATGGAAACACGACAAACGCACCTTACACAGCATCAACAACACCTCCAGGAGGTAAACCACCCTTCAAAACCCCTGAAACTTGAAAGGGGATCGAATTTTGACCCTCTTGAGCCTTATCTGTGGGAATATAATGGAAAGGGAGTGGATACAAACTCTTATCCGTGTGCTAGCCTTGGCAAGGTAGTGGCTAGGGCCCCAAACAGTCAATTATGTGCCTGTAGCTCGAGGATTTGTGCCACATTTTTAGCCCCCAAGCCCAGGTCACTACCAAAAACTTCCTATAACTTCAGGAGAGGATAAATAACATTAAAAAAATACATGGAAGCAATAACATCATCCGGAACTCATCCAACCCCACCTAGCCATGACAAGAATTTCGTCAAACATGTCACAAACATTGCATCTAGAAGTGTAAACATCAGAATTAAACATAGCGGTATAATAATTATCTGAGAAACATTGAGAAGCACTTCTCCCTTACATCATAAGTTGTAATACAATATATTTTACCAAAGATACATTGTATATTCATTCACATGCAAAAACATATATAGAGCCATACATCATCAATGATAAAATACATGCTTATAACCATCCTAATAACAACAGAAATACCATGGATATAAAATCAATGAAATTCACATAATAACGAGTACATTTGAATGCAAAATACCAAAGGAATGAGCTTCCCATTAATGAGTGTAAAAACCAACTGGAGATGGGACTACCATATTCCACCTAAACATAGATTGGTTGGGCCAAATCTCTCTTCAGCCAATCACCCTCGTGTCATATTCCATGCATGAATGTGGGACTCATAACCAACCAAAGAGAACCAAGAAAGCATGAATGCTACCGAAGTTCTTTGCCTACACCATGAGGAATTTTAGTGTCTCCTAATATCTCAAACTTTACCATAACGCGCACTCTGATCCAGGGGTCACTAGGCCCTACACTAAGACCATCTCTCTAGGCTTTACCATGCATCCTATCCCGAGACTATTGGGCCCAACAAAGAGAAATACACCTCTTGGATTTACCATATATCTTTTCATTCACCAACAAGGATTCCTAGGCCCACCGAGACACACAATATGGATTTACCTCAACCCAAAGTCTGGCTCAAGGGTTGCTAGGCCAGTGGCTTTACCATGATCCACAGTCTGGTTCAAGGACCACTAGGCCATGTTTTTTTCATTTCGTAGATCCACCCCACTCAGCTTTGAATCCAATCCGAGCATCCAACTCAACCGAAGTATGAGAAACCCATCTCATCAAAGCTATATGTAAATGCCAAGCCTAGGCTAAAAACACAGTCACACCTGGAAAGACCCATGCGAAGATAGTCGTAAACCACATGCAATACCATTCTTTCTAGATATAGCAAGGAAATCACATATGCAAATCGATACCTACAAATAATCCCGCTGTAGATGCTTGATCTTGCTCTTCCTTGCTTGTTTTTCCTTTCTTGATTCAATGCCCAAGTGCGCCAAGAAAATTCTAAGTGTCCAAGAGTGTTTGAGTGAGAGAGAGAGATAGAGAATAATGAGAGAGATCCAAAAATGAACTGACAAAAATCCTACGAACTAATCCTCAGAAGCCATTTTATGAATGAGGCCTCTCTTTTCTTCATTTTCCATTATTTTCCTTCATTTTCCTCCTCACATGCAACCTATGAATATTCACCTTCCTTTTCTCCTATTTTCCATTATTTTCATAAATAAATGCCAATAAATGCCACTTTTCCTTTCCAAAGCCTTTTCCATTTCCTTTGCCAATTTCCTTTAGCCATAATAACCGAAATGAACACCCGCTAGGAATATTTTTCCCACCATTCAGCTTGGAATACATGAACCATCAACCATGGTTATTATATTTACTTTTATTACATGGAATTTTCACTAGGGTTGCTACACCATTATCAGAGGGTCATCATATCCTCCAAGTTGTGACTGCCCTGCCCAAAGAAAGTCAAGATGAAGGACCAAATCTCCTTTGCATAAAACAGGAGTTCAGCAGGTGCTCCATGGTCTCTTCCTGTGATTTACATAAGAAATAAAATGATGGACCTTGGAAAACTTTCTTTATAATGTGGTCCCAAGTTAAGGACTATGGATTTTTGTATGGTTCTCCTATGATGACTCTTGATTTTTTTAGGGATCCAGAATAGCCAATGGATAAAAAATATTTGTGGTTTTGGGATTATTGTCAAAGTATGGAGGCAGAGTATCTTTCTAATTTCTCTTGCAATATCAAGGTTTTTAAAGAACTTTAGACTCATTTTTATCTTGTTGAGTTGTTGGGAGAGTGGGTACCATTAGAGGTAAATATCTGAATAGGTGCTTGAATTCATGAAATCTCTTGCATATGTATGGAATATGCTCATAGTGTAGGTTCTACCTCCATATTTTACCATGGTATTGGATGTTATTTGATTATAGTTATGGTTCTGTTGTTTTCATATATACACAGATCCTTGCACATGAGGTATTCCTTAAAAAAAAATAGCTTTTAATATTTGTACAAAGTCTCGTAGTGCATGTCCAATGCCCTTTAATGTCTCTTCCTCCTATAATTCCTTAGGAAGGGAATACATTTGTATCCATACTAGATCTAATTTTAAATCTTCTTTCTTTGGAATAAGGTGATCCATCCAGAATCATAAATATAGGCCAACTAAATTGTAGAAGCATGGGCCATTTTCAAATATGCTCATTTTATCTTCTAGGCTAGAAAATATAACAATTAAAGACCTTTTATCATAATTATATCTTTATCTAGAGTTTCTTCTTCCATTTCTAATGGATCCACCAGGTTAGCACTTTTTCTGAGGGCCAAATCCCTTAAAATTTCTATATCAGGGCATGTTCCTTCATATAATGAATATAATCCCTAATTTTTCTTTATTTGACCTCAAAATTCAGATCACTCATTGTTTTTTGTAAGAAACTACCAAACGTATGTTAATGGGCTTGCAAATGAGCTTAGGCCAATGTCGAGTTGATCACATCATCATTTTAGGTAGACGAACGAGAAGGATTTTTTTCTATAACTCGAAATTACATTTTGGTGATTCCAATGATCGTCACCCATGAATCTAATATTATAGAAGGGAGTACCACTCCCCCTCACTACCCTTGCTATGTGCAAGGTTTCTCAAAATCCCTAGAGGAATGTGATTGGATATTAGGGTTTTTTTCTTTCACACAAATGGAATTCCACTTAGACTACAAGCTACCATATTCTAAAGCCAATATTTTTTGTAGGGACAATTCTTATATAGATTTTTTTTCTTATGGAAGGTAGAATTGATAGGCACAAAGTAACATATTTTTATAATTTAAAAAATCTCTATTTGTATGTATTGATGAAGAGGGTATTTCTTATGAAGGTGCACATGAAATGAAATGCTCATTTTTATGTAACATACCATGCCTCTAGTCCCCATACAAGAGGATTTATTATTCTATTATGACCAGAATACCAATCCCTCAATGTGAGAGACATTATATTCTTTATGCTCCCAACTTCCAACCAAAACAAATTATGAATTTCACTTAGGATCCAAATTAATATAGGCATGCTCCATAGAAAACCATGATGGTTCCATTTAAGGATCTAAAGTGTATCGAATTGCTAAATTTATCAATATCTTTTTGGTCACTATCATTGATAATAGCTTTTTTATTCCTTATTATTTCCCATTTTCCTCCTTCCTAACTTATTTTACCTTTTTAACTTCCTTCCTTAATTTTTCTTGGTTTTATTGAACGAGATCTTTGTTTATAATATTTGTGACCCTTTTAAGCTAGGATATTTCCTAAGTATTCTATATTTATCGTCATTTATAGCTTACATTATTATGAATCAACCTATATTTATGTTCAATAACTTTTTGTAACCTCTTTTATTTTGTGAAGTAAGTTGTTTCAATTTGTGATTTATTGTTTAGTTCTTCCTTCACTATTTCTAGTGTATCTTCATATTTTTTCTCTTTATTACCAAATATGATGAGGTTCATTACTCTTTTCTTATTCTCATGGTCTGGCTCTATGAACTTATTCATTTGATATTTGATGAGTTTTGTATCCAAGTTATGTCTCAAATTATTCAGGGCCAAATTTTTTTATAGTTTTTCTTCTAGCTCTTTAATGTTGTCCCTAAGATCAAGATTTTATTTAACCTCATCTCCTTGGGTTGATTGTTTATTTTCTTGAATTTTCTTTTCCAGTTCTTGCAATCTAGAATCCATTTGATACAATTGAATCTCCATTTATAATATTCTAATCTCTATATTTGTATAAGTCTTGTCTTGCAAGGAATTAAATTTATCATCAAGTATTTCTTTTCACTCCAATTGAAGTTTGGCTTCTCTCTCTTCACTACATTTTTCTAAAGAATTTATATGTATCACATATTCTCTAATGTTGCATTCATAATTATATTGATATGGGGTTGAATTAGTATAATAGAAATTTTATTTAGTTGAACATTAGAACATCATAAAACATCAATCTCATAAACTAAACAAGTAACAAAATACACACATGGAAACTCTTACAAGAGAAAACCATAAATATTATTTATATGAAAGATCGTGTAGGAACTAACTTATTAGTACATCAATTTGTAGAAACTAACTCACTAGTACATCAATTTGTAGGCACCAACCTACAAGAAACATCAATCCCCTTTGTTTCTTTGTAGCCATCAACCTACAAGAAACATTGATACCCTGTATTGCTTTGTGGACACCAACCCACTGGAGACAAAAATGCCCCCTACTTCTTTGTAGGCACCAACCTAAAAGAGACATTAGTCTCCTATGTTGCTTTATAGGCACCGACCTTCAAGAGACACCAATCCGTTATGCTGCTTTGTAGGAACCAACCTATAGGAGACACCAATCACCTACCTTTCTTTGTAGGAACCAAACTATAGGAGATACCAATCCCATTTTTTTCTTATTAAGCACCAACCTACAAGAGACACTAATCTCCATTGCTGGAAATATTTTTAGGCACCAACCTACTTCACCGAGTCTACTTGCTTCTTTACAATGTTTGTTAGTTCCTTTTGCTTTCACCAAATTTTATTGTTGCTTCTACCATTACCAACTCTATTAGTTGCTTCTTCTTCACCAGGTCTACCTACTACTTTTTCCTTCCTCGGGTCTAATTCTCCTAAAACTTGTTACTTTTGGCTTATTCCCAAGAATGAACTTGAAAAACATGCTACATATCCAATTTTCCAACTATGGTTATGATATTTATATCATAGGTATCTGAGATCTATTATTTGTCTCATCCAAATTTCACTATTTGAAACATATTAGAAATAAAGTTATAGTGAAAATTCCAAGTTGACTTATTTGAAGCATGTTTTAGGAGAATTCAAGAACACTAACTTCCTCAAATCGTATCTATGAAAGGATAGTGAAAAAAGGTCTAAATTTTATACCACGAGTACCTTAAGATCTCTTCTCCATCTCGTCTAAAGTTTCATAGTCTAAAACACCACAAAAAGAAAGATAGCAAAAATACCAAGCTAACATGTGAGTTTAAAATAACAATATTAACACAAATAACAACATAACGAAAAAAATTAGAGGGCATATTAACATCATTGAAGAAATGGGTAGATGGTATATTGACAATTCAAGAAAGGATATATTGACTAAATCATTGCAATGAGAACTATTGGCAAAAGAAACGTGCCTTTAGCACTAAAGAATGAAGCGAAGTAATTAAATCAAGAGAAAACAAAGTGTGATGCAATTTGTGATACTATTAACCTCCTTCAAAATATTGATAGTTTTATTGATGCTTTCATATATATATATATATATATATATATATATATATATATATAGTTTTGAGGCATAAAATAATAATCTTGGTGATATTCCTAAAGATGAATCTTGTAATGATGTTGATGATGAATCTCTTAATCAAGATGATGACCAAGGCTATTTTGAGTAGCAGATAGAAGGAATTGGTGAAATTTTTTTGAATAAAATGAGTTTTGATTGAAAGGATACAGGTGAAAGTGGTCAAGGTATTCAAAAACCTATATAAATTTTCTTAAGGCCAAAACATGAATACCTAGGTTATGAAGATCAAACGAACAATGAAGGAACCAAAATTTTTAAAGTACATACATTGACAACACGAGAGTCATTTATAAATAAAAGTATTATGAATTAAGTGTAGAAGCAAGAGCAATTTTACATTCATTGTGGATGAAAAAGATAGGTATAAGCTAAATGTTGGAACCTACATCCTTGTAATGTTTATGGTATTACAAATCATGATCATCAGAAGTGTTGGAATAAAGAGATATCAAAGCCTCACATACATGTACAATGCAGTTAGATAGATGTGCCTAGATGGAAGGAAATTACTTCTATCTTGAAAATATTGTATAGGGTGAAGTCTTTAAATGTAAAAAAAGATCTCTAACTTCATGATTAAATTGGTTCTCAAAAATTGAAACACGTATAGGAAAGAGTTGTTAGTTTATTAGATCATTCCTTGAGTCAAATGTAACATGGATATTATTCTTGTAATGGTTCATGGGAATCCAAAAACCACTTTGTAAAGGAACGTTAGTGGTTAGCTGGAAACCACTTGATGGTTAGTGACTGTCAAAAACCACTTGAAGTAATTAATGATTTGCAGTAAGCCAAAACCACTTGATAGTTAGTGATAAGCCAAAATAATTTTGAAATTGTAATGGTTAAGGGTGAGTCGAGAAAAATATTGAGTATGATGTAATGGTTGAAGGGTAATCCATATGAAACCCATGCGAAGGTCAAGGGAAAACTAAAGAAATCCTTGATATGAAGATTACTTTTTCCGATGGTTGACTCAAGCTCTAGAATTATCAAAGAAATATGTAACACATATTGATACATATAGAAAACAACAATTGATTGACATCAAGACAAGTAATTGTTAAGGGGGCATTTTGGAGTATATAACTCCTACTTGTGTTAGGTGTGATAATTGGTTCTAGAAGGAGTTAGTTCTTTTTATTTAGGAGTTGATTAGATTTAGTTGGTTTGGGAGATATTTTCTTAGCTAGATGATTCCTAGATTGGTGTATGGTTGAGAGATTTGGTCAACTAATTGATTGTGCAATCAAGATAGTTTCTTTATCTTGAGATAGCATAATTGCATTTATATACATCATTATTTGATTAATAAATGCAATTTCTAAATTTTGTAATTATGCATTTTCACATTATCCATCCAACACTTTGGCATTTCTAAATTTTGTAATGATGCATTTTCACATTCTCCATCCAACACTTTGGCCCATTTATACAGCTAAAATTGTTCTATCATCTTGTTGTCTCCTCTAAATACCCATTCACTAAAACAAAAAATAACACTTTTTAACTCAAAATAAAAATGAAAAAGTTTAAAAAAAACCTTTATATTCATTTCTTAAATAGAAATCTTTCTCATGCTCTCCCATCATCAACATTCACCAACTTTCATTTCTTCCCAAACTTCCATCCATAGCAATGTGTCTCATGCTCTCCCCCAACATCAACATTCACCAACTTTCATTTCTTCCCAAACTTCCATCCTCCTAGATGAATCATCTAGTTGAAGTTGGGAGGAAGCCAACGAATCCAAAATTGGGCCTCACTCTAAGTTCATAAAGTCAATGAATCTTTACACAAATTCTATGAACAAATTTAAGGTTAGATAGTGAAATTTAAAAAGATAAAGAATAACAAATACATATCTTTATTATTCTGGAAACCTCTCATCCAAATCTAATATATACCCGCCTATCCATATAATCAAAAGAATACAACAAAAAACATAATAAAAAAGAGGATACTATGAAAGTACCTCAAATAAAGGATATTTCATATGTTAATTTTGCTAAACTTCGACAAAAGCATAAGTTGTGTATCTTTTACTGACCTAATAAAACACAGCGTACCTGGTGATACAGTTTTTACTTTTCAACGGATGTGTAGAATCCTCTGCATAAACGTGGTGGCGTGCTCATGAGAGTTTGGATTGGCCCTATCTGAAAGAGACGGGGCTTCTGGGTTGGCCCAATCTGACAGAGGCGGTTAGGGGCGGCAGCACTAAGGTCTTGTCATCCATGAAATTATGCTCTGCTCCACGCTATAAATATAACTGAATGGACCATCAAACTTCAATCTCATCAAGGTCATACATTCATTCACTGCCTCTGCAACATCTGAGTTCTGTGTTTCTCCCCTCCCCTGCAGTTCTGACCATCTCTTCTACAAGCCCAGAAGAAGTTTTAAGTTCATCAGTAGCAGCAGGAGCTCAGTACCAGTAGTCATGACAAAGGAAGGAGAGGAGCAGGGCTTTGCCCTTAAGGACTACACAGACCCACCTCCTGCAGCTCTATTTGATATTAATGAGTTCACTCTCTGGTCATTCTACAGGGCTTTGATAGCAGAATTCATAGCCACATTGCTGTTTCTCTATATCACCATTGCTACTGTGATTGGGCACTCCAGGAACTCAACGGACTGTGGGAGTGTTGGGGTGTTGGGTATCGCCTGGTCCTTTGGGGGCATGATTTTCGTTTTGGTTTACTGCACTGCTGGTATTTCAGGTCAGTGACTCATCATATATATAATGTTAGTACTGAGAGATATGGATTGGACCAGCACTCTGGCACTGTTGTGTTTGAGAATTGTGAATTGCTTCTTTTCTTTATCCGTTGTGTTTGGTGTTGCAGGTGGGCATATCAATCCTGCTGTCACTTTTGGCCTGTTTTTAGCTAGGAAGGTTTCCTTGCCAAGGGCTATTCTGTATATGATAGCCCAGTGTTTAGGAGCCATTTGTGGGGCTGGATTGGTGAAAGCTTTTCAAAAGAGTTTCTATGATAGATATGGAGGGGGAGCTAACTTTGTGCACCCTGGATACACCAAGGGAGTGGCTTTGGCTGCTGAAATCATTGGCACTTTTGTGCTGGTTTACACTGTTTTCTCTGCAACTGACCCCAAACGCAGTGCTAGGGACTCCCATGTTCCTGTATGTTTATATATCCATGAACATGTTTCTTTTGTTTTGTATTTTCATAGGGGCAGGAATTTTACTAGAGGAACTGCCATGTTCCTGTATTTTTATACATACATATACATGTCTATTTTGATTTTTATATGCATAAGGACAGGTATTTTACTAGACCTGCTTTGGTTGTGTAGGTCTTGGCTCCATTGCCTATTGGGTTTGCTGTTTTCATGGTGCACTTGGCCACCATTCCCATCACTGGGACTGGCATCAACCCTGCAAGGAGTTTTGGAGCAGCAGTGATTTATGGCCACAAACAATCCTGGAATGACCATGTAATTTCACTTTTTGTCCTTGTTGTGGGTGTTCTAATAGTTTCTTGTCAAAAGATTTGCTACCTTGGGGATTTATATAAAGCTTGAACACTACGAAGTGTAGCATAAAAGTAATGACCAAAAACATCATATGGGGGTTTAAGGAATTTTTATGGCCCTGATCATTCTTTTATTTTGACTTTAAAGGTGTAGTTCAAAACATAATAGTGAATCTTGTAATCCAGATTGTAAAGCCCTCCTTTTGATTGAAACAAGCTGCACTGATTTAATACTAACATTAGGATTATAACTCAGCAGGACTAGTATTTGCTAAAGCTGATACACAAGCCTGATGAGTATGATTGTTGTTTGTGCAGTGGATTTTTTGGGTGGGTCCTTTTGTTGGAGCTGCATTAACTGCTGCCTACCACCAGTACATTCTGAGAGCAGCAGTCATCAAGGCCTTGGGGTCGTACCGAAGCAACGTTAATGTGTAATTTGGCAACACTTGGTGTCTGTTGGAGTGTCTGTCTCAAGTCTGTAAGTTTGCAATACATGAATAATTGTTATGAACTGTTATGCCTAGCACTGGATGAGACCAAGTAGCAACCCAGTGAGAAGTGTAGCTTCTTTGCTCAGCACCTTCGGGGTGCATTGTTAACTGCCAAGAGTCCGAGAGGTTGAGCGAATGTGTATTGAATTCAGTGATGTTGCTGAAGCAATAAAATTGCTTGTAATATCTGTAATAGTTGTGAACGAACGAACTCTAAATCATGTAAAGTCAAGCTACAATTTAAAGGGACATATTCAACAGATTTGATCTTACGACAGAAAACTATGATCAAGAATAAATTTCTGCGCTCTTTTTATCCTTTTGGTCGGGATGTCTTTTTTTGTTTTGGCCCCTCTCTGGGTTCATGCACCACTTATAGTAATCACATTTCTAGTTGATGTTCTTCCTGATCAACCCGTATATCACACATGTTTCTTTAACATTCACTGTGTCTTTAATGATGAGATCTTTTTAATTTTTCTTAATCATATTTTGTTTTGGTATCGATTTTGAAACCGTAATTGATGCCAGACATTTTTTTTATCAACATGAACAATTTCCTTTCTGTAATTATTATAAATGGTGATATTTAGTTAAAAGAATGTGTGTTAATTCAGAGGTTAGGCTGAGGTGTTCTTATGGAATAGATGTAACTATCTTATTGGATGGAGTGGCATGTAACTTTTAGAATATGGACACCTGTGAGAATACTAGAGGATTGTTGGTTATAGTTTTTATTTTGTCTTAGTGATATTTTGTCCAGGCCAAGGGAAACAAAATAGTGATGGCAAAAGAGAGAAAATATATTGTGATTGGGTTTGTGTAATGAAATGCAAAAGCTTATGTAATTGCTTGTTGTGTGTAATACAACATTGGCGAGTTATGTTCTCTATTCAGTGCACATCTAATTTCATGGTTTGCACTCATGTTGTGTGAATAGGGAGATGCTTAAATCCCCTTATTGATCATTCTATGTAGAAATCACCAATGTCGCAAAGACCTTGTTAAGAGGTTGAATAGTTGCAAAGGTAGTGATTATGGAAAAACTTTTTGTATCTGAGAGTTTATGTGTTTAGGCCAAACACAAAGTGCAACCATAAGCCAATAACCAAACTTTGGATTTGGCAAGTGCACGGGTATCGAGGAGGAATGGGCCACATCTGGCTTGAAGAAAGCACATCCGCCTTGCAGAGTATTTGATAGTGGAAATGGTGTGAAGCAACTTGTAAGGCTAAATCCCCAACATCTAGATTAAAGTCTTGCGAAGTGAATACATCCAGAGTAGGTCTCACACTGGAACATTATAACAGTGATCAGGGTTGAGGAGTTCACAAGGCTTCACTATAGCGGGAGTAAGGTTTCACCCCTACATAGGGTTCCACATCAAAGTCCCATAAACAAATCCCAAGTGGTTTTGTTGTGGGTGGTTCCATGTTTCAGCCTCCCCCCTCTGCGCCCCCTTCGTTAACTTCCAACAGACCAAGGGGTGCCCGAGGTGATCCAAGACCATAGATCAAACCCTTTTCGAGCCCACAACACAATCGTGTCGTTCAGAGGTAGCACCCCTTTAACAAGGGTCTGATCAATGGAGTTTCGATATTGGAATCCCCACGTTAAGCCACAGTAGACGTAGGGGGCCGGGATAAAGTTGGGCCATTAATTTATTGCACTTGTGATCGCATCGTTCAAAGGAGGCCACCCAGTAATAAAAGGAAGACTCGCGAGAACTAGGCAGCGAGTGACAAGCGATCTCATCAATAGACAACCATGACAGATTGAAATATTTCCGATAGTTGCGGTTACCACTACCCACTAATAAAGCATTGAGGCTTGTGGTGAGCACTGGGCAGCGAGCAAACCCATTGGTTAATGAGACAGATATACAAGAAAAATCCTCGACAATTTCTAAATCCGTCTCCAATAAACAATAAAAACTTAAAAAATTTAATAATAAACCAAAAAAATGACAACAGTACACCCATCCATTTACACATTTAAAAACAGATTTATTTATTTCTAATTTAAAAAACAAATTACCATCCCCTCCGTAGCTGAGCAGTCTACCTTAAATTCTCCTTACTTTGGACCGAGAGGTTTTTGATAAGTACCTTTCTCTCTCCATTCTTTTTCAAAAATTACCTTGTACGAATTGTGGATAGCTAGTGTCCAATAAGGGTGCAATGGCTTCAATTATTACATTACTTTGTTGGTCTACCTATAGTTGGTGTCCAATCAACGTGCAATGTCTTCAATTATTACAATACTATCCAGTCAATCCGAATTTCTCCTCACAAATAAGGTCTTTGATAAGTGCATCTCTCCAACCATGCTTCAATCTCTTCCCATGTCACTCAATTCTAAGTTCTCTCCCACCATTGTTTCAATCTCTTTCCATTTCAATGGATTTGACTACGTGCGGTCCTAAAATGTGAGCAAGTTCGAGTAAATAGATAAACAGAAACAATTGTAGATTTAAAATTTGGACTCTTTAGGTGACAGATTATCTACGAAGTTAGACATTTATTCTACTTTAAGGTAAGTTCACACATATATATATATATATAACTGCTGATGTAAATATGTCTTAATTTTTATTTTCTTTAACTTTACTTAGAAATAAAAAATTGACATAATAAATATAATTTAACATAATATTAAAATAAAAAATTACAATTAAAATCTTATATAGTAAAATGGTCAATCCACTAAAATAGTAAAATTAACATAATATTCATTTCACTAGTTTCAATCCCACTTCTTCACCCTTATGAGCATCACCCGATGCAATGAGTGCTAAGTGGACTTTTCAAAAATCATGAGAAATTAGTCAGTTACGACTACCTCTCATGAAAATAGTCATACATGAATGACTAACAGTTGAATCCCATAAATAATATCTAATTATGTTTGTATTATTTTAAATTATTTTATTAATATTTTAATAATAAAATTTATGACAAGTATTTAAGACATAAAAATATAAGAGACCAATTAATTATGGGATAAACTATAACTAGTAAATAACGTTATAATTATTTAGTTATTAATTATTATAATAATATTATTTGAAATATTTACTTAATTAAAATTAAAATTAAAATTATTAATTATATAATATATATTTAAAATATAAAAAATTAAATTAAATTATTTCATATTTATTTTATCTATATTGTATAACGTGTAGTCTAAATAATAAATGAAATGATATTTTTTATAATATTTTTTTGGTTAATTTTATTTAAAATTAGTTTTTTTTTAATCATAAGTTTAAGTTGTTTAAACTAAGTCTACTGTATATCCGATTGATAATTATTAAGAGAAAGATCTCATATTTTTTAATAAAGTTGAATAAGTCTATATATATAAATAATTAAAGATTAATTAATAATTATTAGAGGTAATTAATATAACTATTTATATATAAAATAGTAAATACTAAATGATAGTTATTAGAGTTAAAGTTGAATTAAAATTTTTCACATATTTGATAATAAATTAATAATTCATGCATGTTGTTTATTAATTTATTATTATTATTATTTTGTAAGTTAATCATTTTTATTAATTTAAGGAAATTTTACATCATGATGAGTATAGTTTCAAAACATTAATGGCCTCACTTCTACTGGATTTGTTGGCCAATTGATAAAGACAAAAAGACACAAACATCAACAAAATAAAATTAGAATACGAAACATTCATTTCCCAAGTGAACCAAAACTATTCCAAAATCAAAATACATCCCATAATCATCATTAAGCGTCCATTTTACCCGGAGCCGAGTCATCAGGGTTACCACCCTTAGGTTGGCGAAATGCTTTGTGTACATGGGCCTCCATGTGTGTCATTCTCCCTTCAAAGTTATCCAACTGCTCCTGGAGCCGCTTCTGACCTCTATGAAGGGAGACTAATCGATCTAGTATATGGCACTAGTTATGTTGGATATCATTCAAAAAACCAATGACCTCGTTACGTTCATTGTAGAAATCTATATCCAATTGTTCTAATCCTGTTATCACTTGACGAATTTGAGCTTCTAGTGAATCAAATGGCAGAGGCAGGTCTACATGCCTAAGGGAAATAACTTTTTGTTGCTCTAGCTCCTCCCCTTCGTCCTACTGGTCCACATTATGCACCACCCCCTGTCCATAGGAACTTGCCCCTCTCGGAGCCCGACCTCGCTGACGAAGAAGAGCCCCCTCGATGGAAACTTTGCTCAACCCACACCACCATTGTTGGCTAAATCTCGAGTTGTTTGTACAGGTAAACCACCCCCAGGTTCAAAATTTTCCAGCCGCTAAAACACCTGTGCCCCACTCCAAATACCCACTAACCAAACTTTCCCCAACTACCCAAAGGCTACCCCTCACAGGCGCAAAAACGACCAAATTCCAGCCCTGCTCTGCGAAGTCAACACACCAACAACAAATCACCATTCACTCACATGCCCAAACGCTCTCCAATTATGTTGATTGCTTTCGGCTGCAACGACATGTATAAGTATACCGCCAACCGCCAACCCTTCACCACGACACCCCTACATAGACGAGAAACCATCACAAGACAAATCACACACCACCCTGGTGATTTTAACTTGCCAATTGGCCAGCCTACACTCACTTCGAGGCTCCCCATACTTCCCCCACTTCCTTCTAGGAACTCAAAATGACAAAAACCAAGATACAAAAATGGAAGAACAATAAATTGATCTAGGTGGATATTGGTGGCCACCCACCTATTCGACCTAGAACTCTAGTCAATTTCATAATTTTCCTTCATTATAGCACAATTCACTATTTTTAGTAGCTTTTTTTGTGTCATGAACTTCCTTAGTTGTTTTGACCCCCTAAATGACATTTTTTGAGGTCCACAACAAGACCATAACCCTAGGGAGGTTCTTGTTGCAAATATTGTAGTACTCTGAGAGAATTTTCTAAAGAGGTATCATATGCGTCTAACAAACATCATATGACCAAGTTATGACCTCGTGAAGTTGTTTTCCCAGCTAACCCCTACGGGGCCCACAAACACTTAGTGTTCCATATTCCAGGGTTAGGTTTTTGGTTGTTTAGGGTTTCCCTTTGTTGCTAAATAATAAAAAGGTCATTGAGCATCATTGTAACATAGTTCAAAGGAATGTAGTTTCCACATCTCTTCTCAAAGATAAGCTACCATCACCTAAGCTAGTTTATTTCCATTTTGTATGTAAGCATTTTTTCAGTTCTTTTATATTAATGAAATGAAGATTTATTCCTACAACATTTTTTTTTTTATGTTTATATCCATATTCTATTTCGTTCTTGCATAAGTCTAGATAAAAAATTGAGACCAGTGAAACCAAGTGAATTATATGACCACGTAATAGACGCCTCCAGGAAATACTAAGGGTCATAAAGACTCTCGCACCCACAACATAGCCTACAATAGGGCCAAACGCAGATAGATAAAACCAATTACTAAAACTAATAATCAATAAACCAAAGAGAGTTACCCGTTCAAAATCGAGGGATGTTGTCCTGAGACCGAGGAAGATGAAAAACCCAACTTTGTGAGGCACCACATACCTCACTAGCATGTAATTCTCCTTATTTGCAATAACACAACGCGATCTAGGGTCCCACATAGAACTCTGAGTCACCAACAAATCTGACACAACACCAAACTTCCCCTACACATTGCTCACATTAATCGACGTAGACCAGGACTAGGGAATGGCTTGACTGGTAAGCCTCCCTTTGCACTTGGAAAGACTACTCCCCCTGCAATCATCTCCCTCATTGCCCAACACGTGCAAATGATCTCTACAACCAAGCCAATACTCGTTATACTCAAGTCCTTCTCTAGAACATTCGCTCGCGAAGGACTAGACAAATCTTGCCTAACATGTTTTGGATTCATTAATGATGCGTGGTGTTCACATTAACGCCCATGCCATGGGCATCCATTTAGCCATTTAGCACACCCATTGGGGAATTTATAATAGAAATAAAAGTGATATATATATATATATATATATATATATATATATATATATATGAGATTGAAGAACTCAAATATTGAAATGTTTTTTTATTTTATTGACAATTATTAATATTATTGTTGATTGAACTAAGAGGCTTATTCTACAGACCAATATGAGGAGGGTGTGTAATTCCATCCATGCTCAACTTGGAGCTCACAAGTCTCTTAAAAAAAAAAATTTAATGAAAAAGAATTGTCATTTATAATAAAAACATAAATGATTACTTTTTCACTTTCACTCTTCCACTAATAAATAAAATATTTAGATATTTATGTTAAATAATATAAAAGGAAAAATAATCTAGTTAATTCTTAATAAGAAAAAAATGTATAACTCATTCAATTATTAATATAAAATATAAATTATTCAAAAATACATTTGAAAGAATGAAAATTTACATATGGTTTATATAGAGAAAGACAAGAAACTACTATAGATCCATTTCAATCATAAATCTATAAAGTGTTAAAAAAGATTAAATCTCTTAACGTATAAATCTTTTTAAAGTTTTGTATTCTAAATTTTTTTTTTTTGCATACAATTAGATGTGATTTCTCTCAGCTATTGGAAAGATTATAATTGAAAATCAAATTTATATGGAAATTCCAAAAAGTAAAGTGTAGAAAAACCAATTTATATATTAAAAAGTTTGTATAAAATAGTTTTTTAATTGAAATATAATGAGTATAATAAAAGGAATAAGAAAGAGATATATTTTGAAAATATAAATCTTTTATGTAGTAGAAAGAGTTTAAATATAAGAAAAAGGAAAGAAAGTGGTAAATAAATCTAGATTTCCATAACTATAATGATGGAAAATATAAATAGAAAGAGTTTAGGTTTAAAAAAATCATAAATAGTTCATAATTATTGAGAATATTAGTTTAACTAGTGAAATAATTATATCATTCAAGATATAACTACTTGTGCGTTAAAGGAAGACGTTAGTGATGGATCTTGTATTAGAATGGTTAATTGTGTTATGTACTTAAGAAAAAATGATTAATTGAGATTGTGTGAAATATTACTTCTAAAAAGGATTAATGTGGAAGGAAGCCCATATTGAAGCACCTAAAAATACGTAATATATGTAATATGCATTACATATTTAATAATAACATTGTATACGATTAAACGAATAACATAAGTTATTTAAGTAGTAAAGAAAGTGTTTTCTATAGATACTGGATGAAGTCTTAAGATATAGAGTGTTTTGGATTCTATTCAGAGAATTTATATTTAAATTACCATGTAATATTGATCGAAGAAGACATGAAAGAAGTTGGGAAATCCAAATGTATTTGGAAGCCCATATTGAAGAAGCTAAAAATACGTAATATATGTAATATGCATTACATATTTAGTAACATTGTATACGCACATGGGTATACCATAAGTTATTTAAGTAGTAAAGAAAGTGTTTTCTATTGATACTAGATGAAGTCTTTAGATATAGAGTGCTTTGGATTGTATTCAAGAATTTTTTTTTTTTTAATTATCATGTAATATTGATAAAGAAAGCATGAAAGAAGTTGGGAAATCCAAAGAATACATAGACTAGCTTACCATATTGAAGCACCAAGAAGTATAGGAAGATTAGGAAATGAATGTTGGTATCTCTCACTAATAATACAAAGATTAAATAGTGTTAAATAATGGTGGTAGGGAGTCATGGGATACTATCAAATGGGAATATAAAATAACATTATAATACTATAAAGGATGAGAATACTATAAAATACTATAACATTATAATACTATAAAGGATTAGAATACTGTAAAAGATTTAATCGTAAGACAATATGACAATTTATATTGAGTGAAGAATAAAGGACATAAACTAGTTAAAAATTAATGGTATAAAATAGTGAGTATTAAATTCTGATTTGGGTAGCCAACAACAATGAAGATGAAGATAAATTTGATCACCAAGAATAATTCATGGGAATTAATATTCTTATTTGAAAAAAAGATATTGGTGATGAGGAGATAGCTAATCACAAGATTAAGATTAAGAGTAAAGGAATTTCACTAAATGAACGAATTAATTATGAGGAAAATATTATTAATTGTATTGAGAGACACTTTTTATATCTCAATATGGGGGAGAATTGTAATTTCTTCTATGTTTAACATGTAGTTGATGCATGGAATTCAAAAGGAAATATTAAGAAAAAAAAATGTTTCAATACTTCAGTCATAAATAAAATATTTTCATGCTCACTTTAAATAAAAGATTTCAATGCCAACTATATATATAAACACTGACATAAATCCATCTTAACTAAAAATATATCATGTATTAAGAGAAACTAAATTTCTAGCCATGAAACAAATTTTCAATTGGAAAAAAGATTGAAAAAAAAAGGTACACACTCATAAATCTAATTCTTCTTCATTCATAATAAATAAAGAACTAAATTAAATTAACATTAATTTAAACAAAATTAAATTATTCGTCACTTAAAAATTAAATTTGATCAAATATTTTATTAAAAATAAAGAAATTTATTTCCATTAAATAATTAACCAAATTCTCAAAAACAATTATCAATAACTTCATAAATCAAGAATTATATACCTTATATTACAACCTAAAATAAAATTACACTTAAAAATTACTTACACTTAACAACTGTATGGAAATAAAATAAAAATAAATATTGCAGACTTAAAAACTCACAAAGAATGGTAAGAAAAATGGTCACAACTAGAAATAATTTATAAATTGACGATCTAGAAGCATACCTATGATAAAGCCTATATGTGAAGAGACTTATTATTTTTTATTCTATGTGTGATTATCTAATCATTAAATTTGACCTAGTCCTCGAGAAAACCTAGGATGTGAAAATCCCATGATAACCTCTATTATTATAGCAAAACAGAAGTTTGCAAAAGTTTGAGTTATTTTTAGTCCCTGCCGCATGCACGGCTGAACTATTGTAATCGCCTAGGGCAATGCTAGCATTAGTCAAATCTCTTTTTATCAGTCCCTACCGCAGGCACAATTAGGACTATTTTAATCGCCTAGGGCGATGCTAGCATTAGTCAAAGTTGTTTTTAGTCACTGTTCTTAGTGTTTAACCAATGTTTTTGCCGCACATCAATTCACGATTCTATATAAACAATGTTTTTGGATACACACCAATTCAGCATCTTATTGCCCTCTTCCTGAGGCGGGGAGGAAAAAACATAGGTTAAATTTGATTTTTGTTTCTAAATTTGAAACTGGTAAATGCTAGTGAAAATAATGCTAGCATTAGTTTAGGCTTTGGAATTATATTTTAGCTTGTATATACCATGTATGTATGATAAGAAGCACATTGATAAGAAGCACGCTCGCTACGCTGGCTACCCCTAGACCACATGGTGGCTGCATGTACTAGCCATGGCTGCCCCTCGACCACATGGCGGTTGCATGTACTAGCCATGCATGCACTAGCCAACACACTGTCTTCACCATGAAACCGAAAGCCCTTTCACTATTACTCTCACGCCTAGTTATTCATATGTTCAATCTTCACCATTAAACCGAAATCCCTTTCGCTATTACTCTCACACTTGGTTATTCATCTGTTCATGGGCTTATCACTACTTCACCTTATTCATCTATTCATGGGCTTATCACTACTTCACCTTGCTCCGCGTCATGAAGTGAAACAACACGAACTAACCATATTAACCTCAGTAAGTGTAAACCCAACACCTTATATCATATTCAATAGCTGTATGCAGGTAGGTATGCAGGAAGGCATCAAATTACTATCCCATCTAATCATTTAAGCTATCGCCTCTTTAAGTTATCCCGTCTAATCATGTGCATGGTTTTCCTTGAGCCTTCCAAGGGTTTTCATGTACGCGGGTATCAATTGAACAACTTGAAATGGCTCTTACCAATTTATATAAGAAAGGAGTGGAGAGGGGACTTGTTGCGCATTCTATATGGAAGGAAGCTGGATAGGTAGGCTTTCATTGCTCAGAGGCTGGCCCACAGATGATTTTTTTTGGGTCGATTGTATTGGAATTAAATCTAGGTATGCTACGCTAATGTAGAATAAACTTGGAACCTACGATAAATATGAATTCCACTTACTAGAAAAGGTTATCTCATTATCTTTTTGGGTGACTGATGCAGGAGCATTAGGCACTAGCCAGCAATGTAGGAGTTTTGTCCACATGTTGTGGCTAGGAGGGTTGAAAAACAGTCAAATTGCTACAGCTAGGTGTCTTCACCTTAGCTGATTGTATTATTATTTCAGTTGGAGCCGTAGAAGTTGAATAGCCAGTTAGTCTAGCTGTCAGAGTCCAGTTAGTCGAATTGTTCTAATTACACTGTTGAATTCTAGAACGGTCCTCACAGAGGAACCGAAGAGTCATGAGATTTTGTATATAAATGTATGCTTCCGATGTAAGAAGAGGGAGAGAGGACAGAAGAAAGGTTTCTACAATAGATTCTGTGTTGTGCAATTGCTTCCGACTGAGTGAATTATGTTCCCATTTGATTATCAATTTGTCTCGAATTGGTATTTCTGAGTAAATTTGTTTAATCGTGAAGCGATTGTAGCCTGTGCGTATATAATACTGCCATACAGTTCCCTCCCTCTGTGTACTGTGTCTCTTAATGGTTCGAATGGTCTTTGTGTATTAAATCCCAATCACAGCGCATGCGTCGTGGACTTTGTTCATGGGTGGAATTCCCACTAACGCGAGATAACTTGTCTATTTGTAACTAAATTCCTCCACCGAAGAATTGAACCAGTTAACACGCAGAGAATAGCCAAATATAGCACAAACCGATACATTAAACGAGGCAAGTACTGTAGAAAACCAGAGTGGAATTACGACGGTGGATTGCCCCCATTCCGCACCACCTTTGGCATGAAGGCGGTATCACTGGGTCGTGGAGCGATTCCACTGAGAGGATGACACGTGGTGGATGGGACGTCCCACAAAACCACCATTTCGTGCGTTAAAGGACTGTCGTGGGACATGCAGCGGAATCTATACAAGCCATTGATCTCAGAGCAGGCCATCGGACGGCCCTCGCGTGATGGAGATGCACGATAATTAACCAAGGTACGACGCCATTGTTGATTGGTTCGCTAGGCTAAGGTGGTTGGACCCACATATTATTACAAAGGTTATTGTTATAAATCATTGATATATTATTCCGTCGGCTCATTATAATAATACATTAAAAAGAGTGAAAGTTTATTATAGAGTGAATATATAGTGGAATATATATATATATATATATATATATAAGCTGGGACTGCAATATAATATTATAAAAGCCACCAATTATGTTTATTTATCAATTTTCCCAAAATTGATGAATAACATTGCCGAAGAATAAAAGGGAACCACGGGGAGACAAAGAACGAGGGCATCGAATAAGGGGAGAGTTTGACTTTCAGCGGAGTGACTGCGTCATTTGTGGTATCAGAGCCAGTTGACGTTGTTTTGCTGACATGGCAATCCGAGTTGGTAGAGGTGCTGGCAAGAGAAGACCTGTTGCCAACGCTGAGGTGTTGGGAATGTTGCAGAGGGTCGAGGCTAGACTAGATGCCATGGAACAAAGACAAACTAGAGATCCTGAAGACATCAGCGAACCTGAAACGGAAGAAGCTGAAGAAAATGTTGAAATTCCTTCTGACATGAGGCTCCTGAGAACTATTCTGGGATCTGCATTTAAGCCCAGAATTGAAGTGTCGAGCTATGTAGGGGGACTGAATCCAGAAGAGCTGGTAGACAGGATAAATGAATTAAAAAAGTGCTTTGATTATGAAGAAATAAGTGAAGATAAAAAGGTCAAGTTTGCAGTGACAAAGCTGAAAGGACATGCTGCACTTTGGTGGGATGGAGTGCAGGCAGAAAGGAGGAGAGTCGGCAAGCAACCTATCAAGAGCTGGACCAGAATGATGGCTAAACTAAAAGGTAAATTCGTACCCAGTGATTATCAGCTGACATTATATAGACAAATGCAGAACCTGAGACAGAGGTTGCTGACAGTAAAAGAATACACAGAATAATTCTACGGAGTGAGCATAAGAGCTGGGCAATTCCAAGATACACCAGAAAAGACTGCCAGATATGTGAATGGTCTCAGACTGGAAATCCAAGATGAGATTGGTCTTCTGTCTCCTAAGACAGTGGAAGAGGCCTATCAGATGGCCTTGAAAGCAGAGGAGAAACTCCTGAGGAAACAGTCTGCCAAGAAGAGAGGTACTTTCCATGGGAAGGGAAGTCAGGGTGGTAGAGGAAAGCCTACACCCAAGGATGGATCTGACAGTAGCTCACCTCAGAATGCATCTACAGAGGATGATGCAAGAGGCAGAAGGGGTTCTTACAGAGGAAGAGGAAGAGGAGGCAGAGGCAGAGAGATGAGGTGTTATAGATGTCAGGGAGTGGGACATAAGCACTATGAGTGTCCAGAAAATGTGGGTGTTGGTCCAAGAAATGCTGTTGTTGCCCAGGTTGAAGAAGAAGCAGAAATTGAAGAAAAAGTTCTTCCAGAGAGGGGAGAGTCCTTGGTGGTTAATAAGGTCCTATTGAAACAAACCAAAGAAGTCACTGAGCCTACACAAAGGAAGGCTTTGTTTAGGAGCATATGCAAAATCCAAGGGAAATGCTGCCAGCTAATCATTGATAGTGGCAGCACAAACAATTTGGTTTCCACCGAGGTGATAGAAAAACTGAAGCTGAAGACTAGGCAGCACCCCACTCCCTACAGGGTGTCCTGGCTGCATAAAGGGCACCAGCTGATTGTGAAAGAACAGTGTGAGATAGAGCGGCAAATGGGAAAATACAAGGACAAGGTTTTGTTTGATGTAATGCCCATGGATGTGTGTCATATACTGCTGGGTAGACATTGGCAGTTTGACAGAGCAGCAGTGCATGATGGCAAGAAGAACACTTACAAGTTCTTCAAAGATGGGGTACATCATATATTGATACCCATGGAAGAAGGAGAGCCATCCAGCAGAGTGATTGATCCAAAGACCTTTTTGCTGAGCGGGAAAGAATATCTGCAGCAGATAGAAGAAGAAGAGGTAAGCTTTGATTTAGTTTGCAAACCAAAAGTAGTTATTACTTCTACAAAGATTTCTAATTTTCCAATAGAAATCCAAGAGATGCTAGACAATTAGTGTGACATTGTTGTGGATGATCTACCTGATGAACTGCCACCTGTGAGAAAGATCAGCCATCAGATAGATTTTATCCCCGGTTCAAATCTGCCAAATAAGGCAGCCTACAGAATGACTCCCAAGGAAAATGAAGAAATCAGGAAACAAGTACAGGAATTGGTGGACAAAAGACTGATCAGAGAAAGTCTGAGTCCATGTGCAGTACCAGCAGTTTTGAGCCCAAAGAAGGATGGAGGCTGGAGGATGTGTACTGATGCCAGAGCAATTAATAAGATCACAATCAGGTACAGATTCCCTTTGCCCAGAATTGAGGATTTAATGGATTGTTTGAGTGGTGCTAAATATTTCTCAAAGATAGATTTGAAGAGTGGATACCATCAGATTAGGATAAGAGAGGGTGATGAGTGGAAAACTGCCTTTAAAACAAATGAAGGGCTGTATGAATGGATGGTAATGCCTTTTGGGTTGTCAAATTCACCTAGCACTTTTATGAGACTTATGAATGAAGTATTGAAAGAGTTCATTGGTAAATTTGTGATAGTATATTTGGATGATATATTAGTTTTCAGCAGAACTAGAGAATAACATTTAAGGCATCTTAATCATGTCTTGAAGAAGCTGCACTAGGAGAAGCTGCTGATAAATTTGAAGAAATGTTCATTCATGAAGGAAGATTTGGTGTATTTGGGTTTCGTTGTTTCTGCAGAAGGATTGAAGATGGACCCAGAAAAGGTTAAGGAAATTTTGGAGTGGCCTTCACCCTGGAATGTTTTTGAGGTAAGAAGTTTCCATGGACTTGCTAGTTTTTACAGAAATTTTATAAGAAACTTCAGTAAGATTAATGCACCCATGATTGAGACCATAAATAAGAGAAAACAACCATTTAAGTGGACTGCTAAAGAAGAGAGAAATTTTAAAGTTTTGAAGCAAAAGATAACAGAGAAGCTTGTTTTAATTCTGCCTGATTTCACCAAACCATTTCAAGTAAAATGTGACGCTAGTGGGGAGGCCATTGGAGCTTTTTTGAGTCAGGATGATAGGCCTGTAGCCTATTTCAGTGAGAAGTTGAATGATACGAGGAGAAAGTATTCCTCTTATGAGAATGAATTCTATGCAATTGTTCAAGCACTGAAGAAGTTGAGACATTATTTGATGTCCAGGGAGTTTGTATTGTATTCTGACAATCATGCTTTGCAGTATATTATACAGCAGCCCAAGTTGAAACATAAGCATGCTAAATGGGTTGAGTATCTTCAAATTTTTAATTTTGTTTTGAAACATATAAGTGGCCAAGCCAATAAATTAGCTGATGCTTTGAGTAGGAGACGTTTGCTTGTTCAAGAGACTAATTTTGAAGTTGCAGGATTCAATTTTCTCAAAGAATTAAATAAAACAGATCCATATTTTAGAGAAGCATTTGAGGCATGTAGTAACCCTATTTTGACAGATAGAAGTCAGTGGCTGGACTACTTCCTGCAGGAGGACTTGTTATTTAGAAAAAACCAACTGTGTATACCAAAATGTTCCATGAGAGAAAATTTGATCAAAGAAAAGCATAATGGTGGACTTGCTGGACACTTTGGTACTGACAAGACATATGAACAGCTGAGTCACTTTTATTTCTAGCCCAAGATGAGAACAGAAGTGGACAAGTTTGTGAAGAATTGCAAGATTTGTCAATATGCCAAAGGAAGGAGCCAGAATGCAGGATTGTATACTCCCTTTCCTATTCCAGACAGGCCTTGGGACATGGTGAGAATGGATTTTGTTCTAGGATTTCCCAAGACTTAGAGAGGGAATGTTGCAGTCTTTGTTGTGGTAGACAGATTCTCCAAAATGGCACATTTTATTCCATGCTATAAAACTAGTGATGCCACCCATGTTGCTAACTTGTTTTTCAAAGAAGTTGTTAGATTGCATGGGTTGCCCAAGAGTATTGTTTCAGACAGAGACACCAAATTTGTGGGTCATTTTTGGAGGACACTATGGAAGAAACTTGGCACTAAACTGAGTTTCAGCTCATCTTATCATCCCCAGACTGATGGACAAACTGAGGTAGTCAATAGGAGTTTGGGAAATTTGTTGAGGAGTCTTGCAGGAGAACATCCCAAGCAGTGGGATCATATTTTGCCTCAGGCAGAATATGCATATAATGATTCACCAAACATAATCGCAGGGCAGAATCCATTTCATATTGTTTATGGAATGCATCCCAGAGGAATATCATAATTAAGAAATCTGGGAAGATCAGAGTTAAGGAGTGCAGATGATGAAGAATTTGCTTCAGAGATCCAGGCCATACATGAACAAGTGAAACAACAACTACAAGGCAGCAGCATCAAATAAAAAAATAGAGCAGACTTGAGTAGAAAAGAAGTTCACTTTGAAGTAGGAGACTTGGTTTTGGCACACTTGAGGAAGGAGAGGTTCCCGAAGAAGCAGTACAACAAATTGAAGTTCAAAAATATTGGGCCATGCAAGATACTTAGGAATTTTTCTGCAAATGCTTATGAGATTGAATTGCCACCTGATGTTGGAATATATCCCATTTTTAATGTTGCAGATTTATACAAGTATGAAGATGATGGAGCAGAGGACAGATCAGAAGACAAAGAACCGATTGAGTGGAAAGAACAGCTACCACCAGCACAGCCATTGCAACCAGAAAAGGTATTAGATAAAAGACCATTCAAGAAGACCAGAGGACAGGAGTACTATCAGTACTTGATCAAATGGAAGGATAAACCAGAAGAAGATGCCACTTGGATGACTGAAGACATGTTGCAGAGGATGGGCAGATCAGTGGAGGAGCTCATGGACAGGAGCCCATGAGGAAGATTGCCCTCGGGAGTCTGATGCAGGATCATTAGGCACTAGCCAGCAATGTAGGAGTTTTGTCCACATGTTGTGGCTAGGAGGGTTGAAAAACAGTCAAATTGCTACAGCTAGGTGTCTTCACCTTAGCTGATTGTAATTTTTATTTCAGTTGGAGTCGTAGAAGTTGAATAGCCAGTTAGTCTAGCTGTCAGAGTCCAGTTAGTCGAATTGTTCTAATTAGACCGTTGAATTCTAGAACGGTCCTCACAGAGGAACCGAAGAGTCATGAGATTTTGTATATAAACGTATGCTTCCGATGTAAGAAGGGAGAGAGAGGACAGAATAAAGGTTTCTACAATAAATTCTGTGTTGTGCAATTGCTTTCGACTGAGTGAATTATGTTCCCATTTGATTATCAATTTGTCTCGAATTGGTATTTCTGAGTAAATTTGTTTAATCGTGAAGCGATTGTAGCCTGTGCGTATATAATACTGCCATACAGTTCCCTCCCTCTGTGTACTGTGTCTCTTAATGGTTCGAATGGTCTTTGTGTATTAAATCCCAATCACAGCGCATGCATCGTGGACTTTGTTCATGGGTGGAATTCCCACTAACACGAGATAACTTGTCTATTTGTAACTAAATTCCTCCACCGAAGAATTAAACCGGTTAACACGCGGAGAATAGCCAAATATAGCACAAACTGATACATTAAACGAGGCAAGTACTGTAGAAAACCAGAGTGGAATTACAACGGTGGATTTCCCTCATTCCGGACCACCTTTGGCACGAAGGCGGTATTTCTGGGTCGTGGAACGATTCCACTGAGAGGATGACACGTGGTGGATGGGACGTCCCACAAAACCACCATTTTGCACGTTAAAGGACTGTCGTGGGACACACAGTGGAATCTATACAGGCCATTGATCTCAGAGCAGGCCATCGGACGACCCTCGCGTGATGGAGATGCACGATAATTAACCAAGGTACGACGCCGTTGTTGATTGGTTTGCTAGGCTAAGGTGGTTGGACCCACATATTATTACAAAGGTTATTGTTATAAATCATTGATATATTATTCCGTCGGCTCATAATAATAATACATTAAAAAGAGTGAAAGTTTATTATAGAGTGAATATATAGTGGAATATATATATATATAAGCCGGGACTGCAATATAATATTATAAAAGCTACCAATTATGTTTATTTATCAATTTTCCCAAAATTGATGAATAACATTGCCGAAGAATAAAAGGGGACCACGGGGAGACAAAGAACGAGGGCATCGAATAAGGGGAGATTTTGACTTTCAGCGGAGTGACTGCGTCAGTGACACAGGTATATTTCCACATGGTTCCTCTTTGATGTCTGTTCAACAGTGCCTTTTTCAGCAATTAGTCTAATTTTTAAAAGAAAACCTAGGTCAGGGTTCTCTTTTAGTGCTCTTAGTATGTTGTGCCTCTTGCGTTTAAGACAAGTAAGTGCTTTGTTCACAAGAATTGACAAAAATATTTGATTCAACTATTTCTTTATAGGCCGCGCAAAGCTAATTTGTGTAAGTTAAACACCAGGAATCCTATTTTTATTGAATTAAGTGGAACACCATACACAATATATAATTACAAATAGTATTAATCTAGAATGAATTTGAATTCGTATTGACTCTACCGTGCAGGTAAAATTGTTTACAGTTCATTGTGTTGGATGCTTTTATTATCTCCTTGCAGCTAGATATCATAATATAACTAGGACATGGATTGGTGCTCTAAGTCCAACTTTTGCTAAAGAAATCTTATGGGTTCACTATGTTACTGCAATCTATTTTTCCAATACTACTATGCCCATTGTTGGGTAAGAAGACTTGCATGCTCAAAATACTAGCGAAATGATGTTTGATATCTTCTACATGTTGTTCAATCTGGGTTTGACTGCATATTTAGGTTTGACTGCATATTTGATATGGAAAATGACAAATTTAGTTGTACATGGCACAAGCAGGATCAAGAGATTTGTATGCAATATGTTTCGAATCGGCTTGTGTTCAGGAAACCTTAATGTACATATTTTCGCTTTTCAATACAAAATTTCCAGCGGATAGTAAAATATCACTTTCATTTCAATTGCAGAGGGACACAATTTAGGCAACTTCACGATTTTATTTTAGGAATCAACTGCCACCACAATTACAATATCAAATGATAGCACATTTATGCCTAGAATTTAAAGCAGAGGGGTTGCAGGTGTTATCAAAAAATCAGACTTGATAGGCTGCCAATCAAATCAATCTCATGTAACTGTTTCAAACCAATATTTTGATTGAGGCTTAGCCTCCTCAACCTGAGAGGGATCTCTCAAGGGTTAATGATTTTTTATAGAAATATATATATGGCTAACTCTATGTGGGATAATAAGCAGATAAAAATGGATATTTGTTGTAAATCATATTAGCAAGTGCACATTGGGCTTATGGAGTCATAAGAGCTTCAGTAAAACCAAAAAATCTACTTAGCATGGAATTCAAGGCATATCATAGTTCTAGTCCAGAGATACACATGTAAAACTATAAAACACACAGCCCGTTTGTCTATGAAGGAAGTCAAAGCATCAATGATGAATTCTGAGTAACAAAATCAAACACCACTACAATATGATAGTAAAAATATGCCATTAGAACAAGAATACACTAGAACTCTTTAGGAATCTTGAGTTGGCTAAGTAAAAAACTCTGTATTAAACTAAAAACTAGTCACTTACAATAGACACAGTCTTTTTGCTAAAAATGTCCAACCCTTAGTATTTCGACTTCTTCATCTTTTATAGATCATTTAAAACATAAGATAACCTTATCCTGAGCTAAATACAAAGAATTCCTAATTTTTGACATCTTGTCTAACCATAAGACATGGTATTTATTACAAATTGAGAGCTGCAAACCTAATGAAAAGTCATATTACAAATAGGATTCAAACTCCTTAACTCTACTCATAAAAACCTTATCTAAAAAATATTACATCATTTTCCAACTGTATTCCCATAAGGTCGAATCCATATGATAATCTCCAACACTTTATGACCTCAATGCTGATCTCCAATAAACTAGGAAACTGTCCCCTATTTTCTAGGGATAGGATTATTTGTTCCCTTGAGACACTTTGACTGTCATGAACCCATTAATTCGAGCTTATTTGATGTTAAGAACTGAAGTAACACCTTTCAAAAACCTCACCAAGTCCCAGTTGTCCAAAACCACCATCAAACTCTTCAAAATAGCAGAAGTATACCTGCGCTACGAAAACATCACAGTTTCGTAGCACTTTTCATAGCGCAGTCTTTTAACCCTTTTACCTTCAAAACTTTGGCTTATTTCTTCCAGATTTATCTTCAATATCAATTAACACATCCTCCCTATCAATTTTAGGTCATAATTTACATTTTTTCCCTTCAAACATTTAGGAGAAAGAGTGAAAAATTATTCTACAGCAGTTTCGTAGTGCTTTTCACTCTTTTTGCACTGTTTATGCTACGAAACTGCTGAGTGAGAATTTTTGCCTAGATTTCTTCAAAATTTAAACCAAAAATGTGCCAAAAATTTAAAATACCACTACTTTCATCAAAACAAAAAGTCATATGAACTGATAGACACAATATTCATGAGGTTCATTCTTAATTTTTCACTTGACTTAGCTTATGAATTTTTAATGATTTTTCATTCTACACCTCTATTTTTAGCTCATCCTAGGTTAATTTTAGTTGTTGCTCCAAGTCCTCCACTTGATCTCTTAGTTTTCTATTACTGGCTCTCAAGTGAGTATTGATTACTCTGACAAATTTGGCTTCCTTGATGGCTGGAACTGTCCATGTAAAAAATTGTTCTTCACTGCTTGGAATTTCAGACCTAGAACCAGTTTGACCTTCCCAAAGTGCCTTCATTATTTTAAACTTTGTTTTTTCAATGTTGTGCTTTCTAGCCCTCTTTCTCATCATTGCAATCTCTCAGTTTTCTAACCTCAATTTCTCTTCAAGATGTTGAGACTCTGTCATGTGTTCTTTTCCTTTCATTGTCTTGCTAGCTGCATGCTCCACTATTGGTGATGAGAGATCAACCACCTCTTCAGGGACTGTGGTCACTTCAACAGTTTCTTGGACCTCTTTGCTGCCTTCCTTGAGCTTCTTAGCATGCCTAGTTAACGACTTCCTTGCTTGAAAGATAAAGGCTTCATTTTCACCCTCAAATTCAAGTTTCTTTGCTGAATTAACCTTTTTCTGTTTGTGTTCATCTACTCCAATGAAATCATCCTACACAATTGGTGATTCCTCTACATCAATTGCATGAAGGATGTCATCTAAATTTCCCTTTATCACTGGGCTGTCCTCTGTACCTGAAACAACTGTTTTTCCCTTTGATGCCACTACTTGGCTTCTTGTCACTCTCTTGATTTCTTGTTTGCTGGCAATTTGTTTTTATTTTTCCTCTTTGACACTTGTTGACCTCTGTTTTGTAGGTGATGGAGTTGCTGCAACAAGAAATTGTGTCTTCTCTATCCTATTTTCAACTTGCTTCCTTAGTTTCAACATTAGAAACCTCTTTGATTTTACAAGAATAGGCTGACCAAACTCTGCTATTGGTGTTGAAGGAGTTCCTTTAGGTTTAGGGTTTCTTGCTGGGGTTAAGGTTTCCAGTTCAAAACCATTCATAAACAAAAAATAAGACCAATCCCTGTTTATTTTCTGAAGCTCATTCAACACCAATAACTTTATCAAACCATGGCGAAACAAAGATGTTTCACAACGCTCAGACTAGGCGTGTACTTTATTAGCCATTTTGGCAAGGCTCCTATGCAAGTAAAAGAGAAAATATAGTGATATGATACCTGTGAAACACAGAAGCAGCTTGAAATGATAATTATAAACTTTATGGTACCTTACTTCACATGTCAAGTATCTTTGAATGTTGAAAAATAACTTGGCATAGGTGTCTTTGATACAACTTCTAGGTATTGCATTATCCAGGTCCATATCTGCATACTCAGGTTGCATGAATTCCTTGCATGGTTCCATATCAAACTTAAAACCTTTAAACCAAGTCTCTTGCCCCCTTGGTATTTCTGTCACAAAAGAAATAATCTCAGGTGTGACTGGCACATTTAAAATCCCAATCTTGGTAGTTGTTCCACTAAAGTGTAAGGCAAATTCTTTAGACACCTGAGTGTGGCAACCCTGCAGCTTTTCACAAAACTGGAGACAACCTACTTTGCTGAAAGCCTCCATCACTGTTTGATCTTCAATTATAGCCTTCACATTTTTAGGCTCATATCTTAAGCAATGTCCCCCTCTGTGGAATTTCTTCTCCTCTGCCATGCCTTTTAGAAAAACTTGTCAGCTTCTCTTGAATCTGTAAAAAAACCTCTCTTGATTAGGATATGAAACAACCTCGCTTCATTATGGTGAATATAGCCTTTGTATATAATAACCACAGGCTTAGCTTGACTGCTTCAGAGCTTAGACACTCGTATGGAGGCAAATGAAAATGAAAATGACCAAATTAGGTAAGATTTTGAATTTAAGATGACATCACATAACTGAATGATACTTCACTCATGCCTTATAATGACGATGATGACTGTGAGAAATGTAAGCACATTGAATTTGATAATTATTTGACTCATCCTACCCCTATCCTATCATTCCCGAATGGACTCTGACAGATTCTAGTTTAATTGACAAGACTGTTAAGAAACCATGCTTTCATAGCGCTCATAGTGTATTTTTCGCAGTTTGCGCTACGAAAGTATCAATGCTTTCGTAGATAAAATCCTCTTTTTTGAACTATCAACACTACAAAACAAATGATTCTTGGCTAATTGCAGAAATTTAATCCGAAACCTTATGGAATGACCCCTAAATGGAAAATGTGAGTATTTGATCATGGAATGGACCTTAAAAAGACTTATTTGAATTCAATGATGACCTTGAAACTTATAAAAACTCTAATCTACCCTTAACGAAAACCTAAAATGACTTTCATACCCATTTTGAGACCATGATAAAAAACAGAGTTGACACAATGATGTTTTGAAAATTTTTGGGTGATAACAGTAGGAAGAAAAAACTTTGAATGATCTTCCAAATGGAAATCCGTAAAAATATTGCAAACTACTTGCTTTTCCTTATTTTTGATAAAGTGTTTCTTTTCCAATGAGTCTCACATTATTTATTTTTTTAACTTGTAAATAGAGAATGGTAAGTACATGGCATGAGAACATCACATGTGTGAGTGTATCAAAATATTTATTAGTTGCATCACTTCAAATTCTTTCTTCATCATTTCAGTTATGGATGCCTCGTATATAAAGGCATTTGGTAGATATCAGAAGCAGAGGCGAAGATAGAGCCCATAGCATAAGCTATAGAGTATGAGTCACCAGTGGTAGATATGGTTGCATTTGATCGAATGAAAGCATCAACATAAGATTCAGTTGAAGCGGTTGAACAACCACTAGCATATCTACCAAGCTACCATTCCAAAGAAGGAAAATTTTCCATTCCAATGCTGCAATTATCACTTGTGTTAGCCATGCTCTAAGCCTCTTCCCATTCACAAGATTTTTTTCTCATAGTAGCTACTTTGAATGCTCACTTTTTTATTTCTTTTCTTTTAAGAGTTTAGAGATGTAGCATTTCCATTTCTTTTAAACGATATTTTGAATTATCCTTCATTTGAAAATATATGGTGGTATATTTGTGAGTAGCGAGTATTGGGTGTGAAAATGAAGATACAGAGTATCTTGAGCTGCATGCTCCTTAACATAATCCTCTGCATGCATAGCAAGGTGGTGGCAACGCCATTTGAATCCCCGTTTTCAGAGGATTCGAAAGAAGCAGGGCTTGTCAATATCATTGCTGTAGAAGATAATCTAGATAGCGTAGTGTAGATGGTTCAAAGGTAATTATAACGCTTAGTTATGTTATGTTAAGTTCATTTGATTAATAATGTTTGAGGGTAGTTTTTCAATTATTTATTTTATTCTAGAAGCATTGACAACAACACAAGGAGGCGAGAGTTGGAAAGCTACCATATCTACCCTAGCTTAGACGGTGATGTGATTGGAACTATCTCTACCTATGCTATTGGTGTTGCTTTCACTCAGTCAAATGCCTCCCCCGTGACTATTGGTGGTTATGGGTCTTTATCTATAAACTATGAAAACTCTAACTCTGGTTCTCTATATGATGGATCTCGTGGCTATATATGATTCATCGAATGAAGAATAAATAGCTAAATAGGTAGGAGTAGTTGATCGTAGTCTTTGCAATATCCAGAGAACCAATGATTATATTCTTTCCATTTTCTAGGTAAATCAGCAGCATGGTGACATTCAATGTTGTAGTTGAATTAGTTGAATGTATCACTAGTTCACCCTACTTAGCAGGTTTTTAAACTGCATGATGTAATCATATATATTAAAGCTCTTACCTATAAATTATGTGTACAAGGTTGGGGTTCTATTCCCATGATATCAGTGTGTTTGATTTCTAACCACTGTCTTATGCCATGCTCCTGCTGCCTTTACACCAGGGTCTGGAACAGATGCAAGAATGTCATCAGGAACATATGATTAACATATGAGGAACATATGATGAATGACCGACTATCCCATAAAAGACATCATTATGTCAAATTAGAGAAAATTGCACATATTTAACTACCGATGAGAATCAATGAGGATTTGGAAATTCAGTGGTTCCAATCATTGAAATATTTAACCTTGCTTCATATTTCATTTTGATGGTATATATTAAACATCGAAGTAGTCATTCTTCGTGTTTTCTAACATGTAGGTTGGGTTATGACAAGAGAAATGAGTGGTAATGTTTGGGTCCACATTGAAAAGTGGAAAAAATCATGGTCTCGCAACATGGGACGTGGTGATTTATATTTAATTTAATTTGACATCTCTCCATGCATTCAATTTAACTAGTCTTGAATTGCTACCTCTATTTGATCCTCCTCATCACGCTGAGTGCTGAAACAATCAGTTGAGTGCTGAAACAACCCATCGAGTTTTAATCTTGGTTAGGTTAAAGGTGGCGGCTTACAGGTTGATTCCTCCAAGTTTTAATATTTTCTAGGCTGAAGATGGCAGCTTACAGGTTGATTCCTTCCTTCCGTTGGACCTAGCATCTATTGACCTAGCAGATGTAGCTGGCCTTTGACAATTGTAATATGGCACAACATTTTTCTGTAATAGTGTTAGCTTGGTCCTTTTTTGTTGTCAATATTGGAAATTCCAAGCTACAGAAGGCAGTTTTTCAGTGATGAAACTCTTTCGTCTTCAGAAACACGTAAGAAGGTTTTCCTTTGATGCATGTGTTTCTATATACCTTCAATAATATTGCCGAAGGTACTTTCCTTTTGTCATTTTTTTCATATTTCCTTACTTAATACGATAAAGTATACTGAAGGTTGCTTCCCCTTAAATAAGTGACTATAGAAATATTAACATTACATGAATTGGGAGTTACTTTGATATTTTCTCCATTTCAGAGCAACATTAATAGTAATGTCAAACATTTGAAATCTTTTTGCATTAATATTGATTATTGATTTGGAAATTGTTGGCACTAAATAAAGGATGTGAATTGTAGAACTCATATAGTGTTAGCTACTTTATGGAATGACATTTCAAGGGAAAAATCATTTGAATAAATTAGAAATATTGCTCTGGAAAGTCATGGTTTAAATATGATGAAATTCGTCTATTTTGAATGATGCTTCTAGATGGTATTAAATTTTTTTTATTTTTTTGGCAATGTCATGGCTTATGTTTCTAAATATTTAAACTGTATTTATATATTTGAAATGGTTAGCTTTCACGCTTACCTTTTTCGGTTTGGATATAAAATTTGAGTAGCAATCATAGATAATGGGAGATTTACAAATGTGAAATATATATGAAGGCAGATGCTTATATTAAAATTACAGAAAAATGCAGAAGATGAATAAATCTATATGCATAGGGTATTCCAATTCCATCAATGCACACCTATAATATATTACTCTTGTTAAGTATATAAACCACCAGATCCAATGTAGGATTACAGGTTACGTTGTTCAAGATACGAACTTGTGTATTTATACACAAAACCTGGATATATGTTCTATGCATTTCTGTTGTCACAAATCAATCTATAGCTAAAAATATATATTTTGTTGAATCAACTTTTTTCCAAATTGAGGAATTTAATTCCTGAGAATATTTGGTATAAATCTCTTAGTTTCACATTGTTTCTCCATATGTTGTCCTTCATTGTTGTCTCTCATTACATCAAGCTCCCAAGGCTTTATATATTGGAATCTATTTCATTTTGTTTATTTGTAATATTAAAATAAATTGCACACACAAATTTCTTTGTTCTTTGTCTACATGATATATTTGTCATTAGTTTCAGATTACATTATAAAGTTTTCATCCAACGAGTGTCTTAGTGTGCAGAAGAAAATAATTAGGGGTTGAACTAGTTGTAGACATGTAAATATATGTTGATTCCTATTTAGTGAATGATTGGATATACTCGGATAGGAATAATCATAAAAAACATGTTTGGAAAACTAGTGCAATAGATTAGGTGTGGTTAGTTTCTTTTAACCTATAGAATTATATAAATACAGGTTAGTCATCATCCCATGATTATTTCATGCCACTGTGAACGTAGAGGGTGGAAATTTTGGGGAGACAGTAATTTAAAGAGAATATTTTGGGGTCGTTCAATTCATCTAGATCGTGTTGGAGTTCTCACCCTAGAATTTGATGATGGTGAGGTGTTTCAGTGGAGTAAGGTACTTAATATTTCACTTAAGGGAGCTTGTATTTCACAATAGTTTGAATTTTTCTCATGGTTTCCTCTCTTGGGTTGATTGACTAATTTCATGAGTTTTAGTTGCTCACAGGTTACAACGTCTATATACAACCTAATATTGGGGAAACTGTTTTGTGATCACTATGGAACAATGCATATACAAGGCAATCAAGAATACTCTTGTAAACTGAAATTCAAGGAGAAATATATAATTTATTGTAACCCTCATCAGTTAAGTGTTTATCATGTCTAGATTCTAGTAGAAATTAGTTTATCGTCTACCTGATTAATTTCAATTGGTGTATTTAAAAAGCCTTTAATAGTGTACATTTGGAATGTGTTTTGATACGAATATTTCTTGGTCTTTTTTTCAGGCTCAAGGCTTCGTTCAGAATATGACTGGGAATACTATATAAACATTGTTTGGGAAGTGGGATGAAAACTTGTTTTACAGAGAATCACTTAAATTAGTTCCTATGATGATTTCTTGCTTAAAAGGTACAACATCGGCTTTCTTCTCACCAAATATTACTATTACCAGCTTCAGACTTGAAATTGAAGCAGTGTATCAATGCTATCCAAAAAAATATGGATTCAAATAGGAGGAATTTTTTATACAACCAATTTTTTGGCATTAGCCCTACATTATACTTAGCAGGCATCATAGAAAAAGGTAGATCCATAGGTTTCATCTCTTCCATATCTAGATTCATAACCTCTAGTAGCATATCTTCCAGATCAATATGCATATCATGCATCCTTATATTAAATAAATGAGAAAAAGGTGAGGCAACAGAGTAATTATTTTTAATCTGAATATGCAATCTTATTTTTAATATGAATATGCAATCTTAGGGCATACTAGGAAAAAAAATATATTGATTGTATTATCACATAGCCAGGGTTCTTTGGAAACTGCATAGCCGAAGAAAATCATTAACTGCCATGTACATTATTATAAGTTGCAAACGAATATATTGATTGTATTATTACATAGTCATGCTTCTTCGGAAACTAGATAGCTGAAGAAAACAATTAACTCGCATACATTATTAAATGTTGTAATGTGGAATGAGGGTGTGTTAGATCTGAGTGACTTGAGAAATAATACAACAAATTAACTAGCATACATCCTCCTAAGTACACCACATATAACTGCAACAGGAAAAACAATGATCAGAAATTCAAACTATCATTTTCAACGAGAGAAAAAAACACCTTTATATGAAATATTGTATTTAAAAAAATATGAAATTATTATACTTTTAAAATATTAATAAGTAAATATACCATCTACATATATTTGATAATATGAAGAAATTAGAACATACAAAATAAAAGTAGAGTGCAATCCTTTCTAATGTATGTCCAACATACTCCTCTGCAAATACCATAATAGAGACAAGTTTGAGAATGAAGAAAATTTCATTAAGGAAATAGAACGTTCTCATAACAATATTTTCCAACGCTGGTGTGTCTTTTGGTGGTGGATATTCCTTCTCTGTTGGCGCCGTCAATGTCATCAAAGCTTTCTATAAGAAAAATATCAGCTTTGTTGCAGCATTGATAATAGTAATCACAACACAGGTATGTTGTTCATTCCCTGTTTATTCTGAGAGCTTGTGCTCAGTGGTGTCTGTGAACAACCAAGTCCCGTGGGTTTTTCCTGGAATGATTTGAATTTCACTTGTACAAAGGAAAAATGTGGATATCATCTACAGTCAATTATTTAGGCACAATTTTTCCTTTAGTGTGAAATATCCTTTGAATATGACCTCATTATTTGCAATATTGGAGTATTGCTTCTTTTAAAAACAATAGAACCTGAAACTGCACTTTACATGAGCTCAAGTAAATATACCTAATTCATTATCCAATCCTTTTAACTAGCCTGGAGTTGATCTTCCAGGACCTAATTTCTGAGCAATTAGGTGGGTACAACTATATATAAAATGTTTCTTGACCATATCCTCAGGTCACGAAAGGTCTTATTTGTGCATAAATCATGTAAGGTGGTTATAATCAACTCAATTATTTCAACCAAAAAACTTTAATCATAATTTCTTCTTTTGTTTTCAAGTGTTTTCAGAGTTAATTCTGGGTCAATTGATGGAAGTGATAGTAAAGTGTTCATGCAGGTTTTAGGTTATTGCTAGGTAGTTTTGCTACACGAATATATAGTACAGTCAGCATATATGTGGTGGCCATCCAATCTAGTATAGGTTTTTCTATTTAGGTAAGATGGGCGCGTCTTTGAAATGTATGTGCCTATGAGTTTCAAGAAGTGATTAGATCGAATAAATTTATCATTTTTGTTATAGTTCTATAAATTAAAATGTTGGACTTGTAAGGGAAAAGCATGATGATAAATTTGTTTCCTTCAAATGATATTTCATCTCCATGTATTATGATTTGTGTTCTCATATTCAATATGATTAATTCCAGATGAATGAGAAAGAGATGTCTCTGTGTACGATGCTATCATGGTACCAGTCTTATATTCTCATTAATTTAGGTAATTCTTGTATAGATATCATCATCATTTAACCCTTTCTTTTGGAATATGCAACTTGCCAATTTTAGTTGAAATCTATATAAAAAGCTCTTATAAACATCTCTTAATTCATCTAGTCTACCTGGTCCTAGCTTCAGAGTCACTGGCTCCCATACTTTTTTTTCCTTTAATCAGTGGCAAGGACTTGCTGCTTCGTAGCCTCCCTTGTTCTATATCCAATCATCTATCCAAAGGATTTGTTGAAAAAGTTTGAAAATTATAAATCAATTATGTACATGTTTGATAATATTTCAAAAATTACCGTCATGCTTTATATATATTTCACAAATTAAATTTTCAGGTAATGTATATTTATTTAAATTTTGAATTTATCATGGGTGAAGAGGGATGGAATTTCTTTAGATTATCTATATATATATATAATGTAACTTAATAAATTTGATCTCTTTTAATATATGATTAATTAAGATGGATTTATAGTGATTCTTTATATAGAATTGATATGCAATTATTTTAGTTAAAATGACATTGAGATATTGTGCTTATAGTGTGTGTGTGTGTGTGTGTGTGTGTGTGTGTGTGTGTGTATGTTATTTTTATTTATTTTTAAATACTACTTGTCTACTTTATGATGAATAAATGAGGAATTACACATTTTCCTCACACTTGGTGTAGAAAACTTATGACTAATATTAAAATATATATTTTTATTATGCCAAATATCAACTCCACATTAACCATACAAAAAATTATTTGTCTCCTTCATATCATGAAAAAAACGCTTATAAAACAAAAGAATGTATATATTTTAAATTAAATTTTTCAAATAATGTGATGTTGTTAATCCTAATGTAAATTATATTACTTTTACACAATTTACATATTTTATACACCATTTTTCTATATATTTTATGATGAATATATGAAATTGTACAAGTTAGGATTCCAAAACTATCTTATAAGTATCTATCGTCATGACATGGGACTATAGTAATCAGAATAGTTTTAGGAGCATTATCTGGTGTTAAGGTTTACTGTGTTTTCCTTTCATACCTTCCTTTGTAGAACACCTATTGAATGCGGGTTCTGTCTCACCCTCCCTTAGACCCAACCAACCAGCTCCGCCCCCATCGATCCCAAGTGAGCTGACCCATCCATCGATCCATCCTATCCAGTTCTCCTTCTAGCCATTCTAGCCTTCTAGTTGCATGTGGGTCCTTGTTTTGTTTTTTTCCGAGCCTATTCATTCATTTCTTCGTAGCATGTCGGTACCTTCAAGCCATTATAACAAGTATGGTGAGGCTATCCTTCTTGATTTGTTCAAGTGCTTTTTCGGGAATGGATGCCAATTATGAATTCGAAGAAATAATTTTTCTTAGACACTTGTAAATTACCACCTCATTCCTTGACACGTGGTATCATCTGTAGAAATTATACAAAAAACATTTATATCTTGGATTCACCCGATCTAACAATGTGCTAAAGTTAAATACTAAATCACTTCTACAAATATTTTGCGAAATTAAAACACAGTCGCTAATAACATCTACATGAAGAAAGATCAATCACACACAACACAGATAATTTCCCAGGGAAAGCTTACACCTAAAAACCCCACTATCTTCTATTGTATATTATATCATGGATCATGAAACAATTACATACAAAACTCTTCTCACAAGAGCCCTCAGTACATGAGCTAATTTTCTCACACTGTCATACAAAAATTGGCAAATCCCTTAGCCAATTTACCAGCTCCAAATAACCTACCTTCACTAGACAATCCCTGCTGAATGCAATGCCTGAATTGATGCAATCCTTCCTAGCTTGATTGCGCAAGTATCATGGGCACATCCAATGTGTGTTTACTTGCATGTGTGCAAGCAGATAATGTCACAAGTGATAGTCAACTTCCCTTTCACCTAGAACTCAAATGGGTCTCCACTAGATCTGACATGCATGCAACTAATAATATTAAATCGTCAGTTGAATGTGAGATCACTGATTGTGAATTAATTAATATTTAATTCACTAGATCTCTCATGAGTGTATATTCAGTTACAACTAGCACAACTGAGTTTAACTCACTTATTTGATTTAAACTGATTTACAACTTACACCAACTCATGCACCACTGCACTTTGAACTCTGTTACAACTAGAATTAATTTTCATGTCCCACCAACCAAACTCTAACTCTAAATTCACTCTCTAACTGATTTTTCCATTTCAGTTAACTATTTCAAATCCACATTGAAAATATATTACTGTAATATTCCTTTTTCAGAAATATCACAAGTCTGTGCCAGAGATGGACTGCTGAGGCATTTACTGGTTATGTCACCTTCCAAAGAAGGGAGAGAACCAGAGGCTACCTATCCTTTTGCAGTCTCTGTCTACAGATATGTGATTTTCCCTACTCAGGAATTGCTGCAGCAAGCACATTAGGGACGTTGTATAAGGAATCAAATGTGAAGATAAGGCCAACCACTGTTGTGATGCCTTAGAAAATATATAACTTGACCTACTTGTAGAATTTAAGCTCAAATAAATAACCTTAAGCAGGTTATTCTGATCTCCCACATTGAACTAGCTGAAAATTGCAGCAACATGTAAGCACAAAACAACTGTCTCCAGAAAATGACACTATAAAAGTGAGAAATGGGACTTGTATCCCTTAGTAGATATGATATATAGCTCACATGTATAATTAGAGGTAAAACAAATGACTCTAGCTCATATAAACAGATCTCCCTATTTCTATATGCCTCAAATGAGCCTAAATCCCATAGCCTAGCTTGTGCAGAAAGCACTGAGTCAAGAACAACGCTATTTTATCTAGGGTTTATGTAGAGAATAACATGACATATCATATCATAAATGAACAAGAATCCAATGGCTAATAAAATGTGATTCCTTTCCTCTTTATACACAATAAAGATCACCCTCAAGGGGTTTCATGAGAATACAAAGTGTACAAGTGCAGATCTGCAAATACATATAGCTGGAAAAAATAGTCACTACAACAATGAATATAAATATGGCTGAGAATATGGAAATACAGAAGAGGAATGGAATATAGAGCTTTCCGGGAGAAGGGTTGGCCCTTCCTCCAAAGAATCAGCTCTCAAGCAAGGGATCAAACCCTGCAGCTGCTGCTCTCACAAAATAACGTAGTTTACCCAGTGAACTATGCTGTAATGGGTGGAACAAGATTTTTCCACATGCCAAGATCTTAAATGCGCTCTAAAATCTTCTATACATCTCCCTCAATGCAAGAGAAATTCCCTCCATTGAATGGAAATGCACAAGAGAAGATGAGGTAACCTTCCCACTGCACTGCCCAGCAACGCAACGTCCTCTGCTACAGAAATAATGCTGCAGATGTGAGAAATTCTTGTCCTACAATCCAAATTTGGGAGAAATGAAGCACAACCCCCTTCAAGATATCACTCAATGACGGAGAAGGAATTCCTAAACAATAATTCCTCCAAACTCTGCTAAGCAGCAGGAGTTTGCAGAAATTTTCTAAGCAGACAAGAAATTTAAATACACAAGCTAGCTCCACAAATATTCCCTTTTCCTCCTTATAAAGTTGTGAGCTTCTTTACCTTGGGTCCCACCTCTTAGGGTTTCCATCTTCATTTGAATCTATTCCCTCCAAAAGTGTGATGTCTTCTTAGGCAAGCTACTCCTCCTTAGGCTGCACTGGTTGACTTGGTCAACTTGACCTGGTCCTCATACAATTTGCCCTTTTCACACTAGGAGGTGTAAAATAGCTACTCCATGGTTCCCTTTTCACATTAGGAAGATTTTTATTCATGTTAAGAGGCCTCCTCTTCCGTTTTACTCACCTACTATACAATATGAGAAAAAATTAATGTTCCAATTTATTCATGAAAATTTTGGAACATTACGGTCCTCCCCTCCCAAATGTTTCTTGTCCTCAAGCAACTGCAAGCATAGAACTGAGTGAATATCCTTACCTCCTATGGTAGCATCAACATATGATGGAATCCTCCAAAGAATATGATGCCATCTCATCCATGAAACTCCATAGTGCCTCTCCCAAGCACATAGATTAGCACTTGGTGAAACTCCCCAAATGACTATTGTCATGAGAAGGAAAGTGCTCAAGGAGACAACCATGTGTGGTGTAGAGGTATTCTCGAGGCATGGAGTGCAAGATTCATTGGAAGTCCTTTCCCCAATGTGAAACCTCCACCTCCAAGCTATCATCCATATGGAATGAGTCACCCTCCCTCATGGTAACTCATGAAAAGTTTCCTCCACCTTTGGCTCCAGAAGTGTAGGTGGGCTAAATAACCAAACATGATAGGAAAGAAGGCCTATCCCACGTTGTCCTCCTCTCCACTTATGAATAGTGCAGAGTATGTGCTGTTCATGGGCTGCAAATGTATTGCCCTCAAGTGGCAAAATGTAGAGAAATCCACCAAAGATTTCTCCTCCAACATTGAAGAACAAGCTGCCCCAAAACATTTCTTCCATGATGAATAGGACATGGTCATAATAGAATGTCCAAATGAGATGTTTGCTGTAGGATTTGAATGCTGCTGTATGATACAAAAAAAATCTCAAAAGGACATAGCCTAATCTCATCCATTGCTTCTTCAGAAAATGGCATGGCAAGTAGTATGTTGCTAAATGACTAGTGGTGAAAATTCTCACATTCACTAATAAAAAGTAAATGGTTGAATGGGTCAACTGAACATACAAGTCATATTTTATCACTTGACCATGATTATACAATGAATTATCATCAAACTTATGGTCCACCTCAAAAGGAAACAAATACTTAGTTGTGGTGGCCATAGTTTTTCTCATGTTCCCCTTAGAACATGCAATGCAAAAAATGTGGGAATCCTTCCCCTTTAAGGACACTCCCAACTCATGTGTCATTCTTCCAATCATTCTCCCAATGTAAATCAGATCCACATAACCAAAGGAAGTCATTATCAGCAACAAAATGATGAAAATGTTGAAGGTTTCATGTGATGCAAGAAATACCAACAGTTTCCCCAATAGTGGCAGTACAGTTTTCCAAGTTGCTGCTTCTGAAATTTACATGGAAAAATGCTTTGTGACTCATGGCTAATAATGTAAATTAGCTGAACATGTATGCAATGGAAAAAAAAATTCCAAAGGCCATGTGAAATATGGCTGCCTCCATTATATAGTTTGGCCCAATTTTATCCATGGAGCAATCTGATAAGCTTGCCCTCTTGTAGAGCCATGCACTGCAAAATAATGGTATGAGTAATCAAATCAGCCAATGTAAAAACAGATCTCTTACCATATGCCAGGAGTAAAATTATGTGTGGATCCATGAATGAACCCTCCATAGTTGTTTGGCATGCTCCCATGAAGAGGAATGAACTAGGTGCTGCAAGAAGATCCTTCTTCTCATGCTTGGGAATCCAAGTCAAGAAGAATGTAGCATAGTAATAGATGACTCCATCTACTACCTCATCCATATCACCTCCTCTTTTTTCATCAAGTGCAAAACATATGAAATGATCCTGGGAGCTATGGGTTATGGATCCACCACACTTCCGTTGGGCACACTTCATCCATCGAATAATGCTCCAAAGAGATAACACTGTTGGCCTATATACATAGGCTCTCATCTATATCAAGATCCATTCTTTGACATGTAGTTTTTCAAAGGTATTCTCCATAATTCTTCCATGTATGAGGGGTCTCCTCCATGATGAAAAAACCTCTTGCACCATGATAGTGCCATACTTCACCCTTGCAACACTGTGCCAAGTGGGAGAGGAATTTTTCCCTTGCTCTCTCCCAATCCTCCAAAGCAACAAATATCCTCGTTGCCTCTTGATACCTCCATCACTCATCATATGTGGTGGAAAAAAAATGACCCTACCACCATAATGCATCCACACTCCTTGCTATCCCATGATGAAAGTATCCTACCAAGCTCCTTCCATCCACATACCCTTGATAAAAGGACATGTCTCATTATGGCCAAACTCTCTCCTTAGTAGCCAGCGCAGCTTTGCCTCTTGCTTCCTTGTGTCATAGATATGCAAGTGGCTCACAAGCCTCCTGCTCTCCACCCACTCTCGTCTATCAAGATATGGTTGTCCCCAATCCTTCTCTCCTTTGGCATCTTCCCAATGAAGACTGCTAGTATCCCAAAGCAAGTATTCCTCCTTACACCTCATGGGATGTTGAGATGTAACCCCTTGAATAATTTCCAGGAAAGGCCTCTCACCAATCAAACCCTTGAATCAAGAATAATCCAAGTGTGCTAAGGACAAGACATCCTTAGGAGATGGCACATCATGCATGATGCTCCCCAATTCCTTGCACCATAACTCCTCATGCTACATGCAACTCAATAAGGGTGCAAAGGAATGAGTGTTTATCCCTTCTTGGATCAAACCCATATTGTACAACGCTATATAAACTTGCTTCTCTTTATCAGCATGAAGTTTCGATCCTGGGCCATGTGAATGCAAATTTCCCAAACCTCCTATGAAATTTTCTGAATTGTCACTGCATGGAAATTTTTGCATAGCTTTGTGGGTCTTTGAGACATCTTGTATGGCTGCAAGAGTCCCTTTCTATGATTTGTTGGCTAATCCAACTGCTGATATGGTGGGATACTCCTCTATGAATTGGACAACGCTGGTAGAAGCCTTCTCAGGTGCAGAAGAATGATCCTCCTCCTCTGGCCATCTATCCACTTCCTCTTGTGGCCCTCCATACTCTTCACTTCCTCCATGAGAATCGGAAGTGCTTTCATCTTCTCCCTCCTCCTGAAACCCTCTAGAGGTTTCACTGCAGCTTTTTTCATCTTGAAACCCTCTTTGAGTTTCATTGCACTTTTCTTTCCCATTGGTTGAACCCCTTTGGAGAGGCTCCTTTCTAATCTGAAAAATGGATGAGACTAATATCATCCTCTCCATCTTTGTTCTCCTCTTCTTTGTATTCTCTGGGTGGATCTGAAATCCACAGGTTGAGCCAAGATGGCTGCTCCTTGCTCTTTTCTTTAGCTTTCTGAAAGCTTGATCTCATAGGCAATGCCATAGATCATGCTCTTATACCACTGTAATATTCCTTTTTCAGAAATATCACAAGTCTGTGCCAGAGATGGACTACTGAGGCATTTACTGGTTATGTCTCCTTCCAAAGAAGGGAGAGAACTAGAGGTTGCCTGGCCTTTTGTAGTCTCTGTCTACAGATATGTGATTTTCCTTACTGAGGAATTGCTGCAGCAAGATCCTTATGGAAGCTGTATAATGAAGCAGATGTGAATATAAAGCCAACCACTACTGTGATGCCTTAGAAAATATATAACTTGACCTCCTTGCATAATGTAAGATCAAATAATTAAACTTAAGCGGGTTATTCAGATCTCCCACAGTGAACTAGCTGAAAATTGCAGTAACATGTAAACACAAAACAACTGTCTCCAGAAAATTACGCTATAAAAGTGAAAAATGGGACTTGTATCCATTATTAGATATGATATATAGCTCACATGTAGAATTAGAGGTAAAAAAAATGACTCTAGCTCATATAAACAGATCTCCCTATTTATATATGCCTCAAATGAGCCTAAATTCCATAGCCTAGCTTGTGCAGAAAGCACTGAGTCAAGAAAAACGTTATTTTATCTAGGGTTTATGCAAAGAATAAAATTAAATATCATATCAGAAATGAACAAGAATCCAATGGCTAAGAAAATGTGATTGTTTTCCTCTTTATACACAATAAAGATCACCCTCAAGGGGTTTCATGAGAATACAAAGTGTACAAGTGCATATTTGAAAATACACATAGCTGGAAAACATATTCACTACAAAAATTAATATAAATATGGCTGATAATATGTAAATACAGAATAGGAATGGAATATAGAGCTTTCCGGGAGAAGGGTTATCCCTTCCTCCAAAGAATCAGCTCTCAAGCAAGGGATCAAACCCTGCAGCTGCTGCTCTCACAAAATAACACATTTTACCCAGTAAAATGTGCTGTAATGGGTGGAACAAGAGTTGGCCACATGCCAAGATCTGAAATGAGCTCTGAAATCTCCTATATAGCTCCCTCAATTCAAGAGAAAATCCCTCCACTGAATGGAAATGCACAAGAGAAGATGAGGTAGATGAGGTAACCCTCCCACTGCACTGCACAGCAACACAACGTCCTCTGCTACAAAAATAACATTGCAGATGTGAGAAATTCTTGGTCTAAAATCCAGATGTGGGAGAAATGAAGCACAACCCCCTTCAAGAGATCACTCAATGAAGGAGAATGAATTCCTAAACAGGAATTCCTCCAAACTATGCTAAGTAGCAAGAGTTTGCAGAAATTGTCTAAGTAGAAAAGAAATCGAAATACACAAGCTAGCTCCACAAATCTACCCTTATCCTCCTTGTGAAGTTGTGAGCTCCTTCACCTTGGGTCCTACCTCTTATGGTTTCCCTCTTCATTTGAATCTCTCCCCTCCAAAATAGCGCTGTCTTCTTAGGAAAGCTACTCCTCCCTAGGCTGCGCTGGTTGACTTGATCAACTTGACCTGGTCCTCATACAATTGGCCCTTTTCACACTAGGAGGTGTAAAATAAGCTGCTCCATGGTTCCCTTTTCACATTAGGAAGGGTTTTATTCATGTTAAGAGACCTCCTCTTCCTTTTTACTCACCTACTATACAATATGAGCAAAAATTAATGTTCCAATTTATTCATGAAAATTTTGGAACATTACAATTACAGTTTAATGTCCATCTAAATTAAGGGATAATAGAAATAGAAATGCACCCAAAAAGATCCTTGTGGGACACACCCTAGTGTAGGTGCCTAATGCAACCAGGTGCTCAATGCACTAGTGTGGGTGTTGAATCTTGTTGTTGAATCTCAACACTCCCTCTCAACAAGAAAATGATTATCCTTCACCCTGATCCTGTCTCTATGATATTCGAATTTTCTCCTGGTGAGCGCCTTCGTTAGAATATCTACATCCCGATATTCTTTGGGAATGTACTGAAGCAACATGATTCTCCTCTACACAAAATCTATAAGATGATGGTACCAGATATCTATATGCTTGGACCTATCATGAAACATAGGATTAATCGAGATTTTAATGCAACTCTGATTATCACAATGAATCATTGTCGGAACCATATGAGAACCAAAAAAACCAACCAAGATCTTTCTTATCCAGATAGCCACACATGCAGCTTGGCTTGCCACCATGTATTCCACTTCCACTGAACAGAGTGCCACGGATATCTACTTCCTGTTGTACCAAGAAATAGTTGTAGACTCGATACTAAATAACCCCCCTGATGTGCTCTTTCTGTCTGATGGACTTCGAGCCCAATATACATCCGTGAAGCCATGCAACTTCACTAAATACGCTCTTTTGTACCATAGACCATACTCTAACGTGACCCTCAGGTATCTCAGGACATGCTTCCCCACCATCCAAAAGAGCTTGGTGGGCTTAACCATATCTTGACTCAGCTAGTTAACCTCATAGCAAATGTACGGTCTCGTGTTCACTAGATACATTAGCGAACCCACTAACTGTCGATAGACAATAGCATCCACTACCTCTCCAGAAGTAGCATCCTCTTTCCTCTAGTTTCCTAGAAGAGGAGTATCCATGAGATTGCAGCTATCCATGTTAAAATTACCCAGTATCTCCTTTGCATACTTCCCTTGAGACACAAACAGTTCACCATCCCACTTCCATATTTCCAATCCAAGGAAATAATGGAGGCCCATATCCTTCATTTCTAACTCCCTTGAAAGATCCTCCTTGGATGAGTGTATTAGCTACTCATCACCAGTCAAAATTAGATCATCGACATAAATAAAAATGATCAATAGCTTACCCTCAACCACGATCTGGTATAGGTTTACATCTTCTTCACTTTTGGTGAAGCCTAGTCTGGTGAAATAGATGTTTATCTGAGTGTACCAAGCACGAGGTGCTTTCTTCAGCCCATACAAAGCTCTCTTGAGCCTGCACACATGCGACTCACTATTGAAGATCTCCAAACCTTTAGGTTGCTCTATGTACATCTCCTCCTCAATGATCCCATTGAGAAACATAGTTTTCACATCCATCTGATGAATGTGCCAGCCCATCTGCGCTGAGAGTGCAAGGATGGATCTTATGGAAGAGTACCTTGTGACAAGCGCAAAAGTCCCATCATAATCTATCCCCTCGATCTCTGAGAAGCCCCGAGCCACAAATCTGGCCTTGTATTTCTCCACACTACCATCAGCAGCTTGCTTTACCTTATAGACCCATCTCAAATCTACCACTAATTTGTCAACCAGTCTTGGGACAATTTCCCATGCATTCTTTTTGACAATGGAGTCATACTCCTCCACCATTGCATCAACCCAAGTAGGTTGTTTCACTGCTTCCTGAAAGGAAGATGGTTCAGTCACAATATATTTTCTCATAAGAGCCATGTATCCAGTAAATCGGTTAGGAGACTATCTTTGCTTGCGCTGTGAAGTAGGGGTTCCTACATTCTGTGCAGTGTCAAGTCTCAGCCTATCAACTTCCATGGTGCACCTTCTTCCATTTCTGATAGATGACTCTGCATGCGTGATTTCCTCCACTCCATGAACCTCTTCATGTGGTTGATCCACATCTTGAGACTCATCTTTGGCAACCAGCGGTTCGTCTTCCACGTGCAAGTCCAACTCCCTGTCAAGGGACAACCGCATGGCTTTCCCCTCGTCAAATTTTATATCCCGTCACACAACATTCATTCTATTGTTTGGAAAATACACACGATAATTATGAGGTGTTTATGTGTACCCCACAAAAATCCCAACTTCAGCAGTCGATTTGAGCTTATTCCTAGCATCCTTGGTCACATGCACATAAACAGATGAGCCAAACATCTTAAAGTGTGAAACATCTAGTCTCTTACCAGTGAAAGCTTCTTCAGGTGTACTCATGTTGAGTACTCTATGAGGACAATGGTTTTTCACATAAATGATAGTGTTGCATGCTTCTGCCCACAAATGCATTAGTAGGCCTTGATCATGCAACATCGCTCGTGCTGCACCCACGATCATTCTGTTCTTCTTCTCCATGACCCCATTTTGCTATGGGTTATGAGGCATTATGAGTTCTCTTCAAATTCCTTCTTTTCTGTAGAAGTTCTTGAATTCGTTAGAGATGTATTCTCCACCATTACCGCTCCTAAGACCCTTCACTTACTTCCTCGACTCTTTCTCCACCAATGCCTTAAACTCACATAACTTAGAGAATGTTTGATCTTTCTTCTACATGAAGAAGATCCAGCATTTACGAGAAAATTCATCAACAAATATTACATAGTGCTTATGTTTTGTTTTCGAAGCAACCAAGAATGGTCCACACGCATCTATGTGAACTCTCTCAAGGATCCTCGAAGCACAGTTCTCCTTCTCATGAAAGGTGGACTTTACATACTTCCCCATGGTGCAACCCTTGCACTGATCTAACTGAGCAAGCTTTCCCTTTGGAAGTCGAGTAGATATTTTCTACATGACTTTCAAGGCTCCACAATGAAGATAACCCAATCACCTGTGCCATAATTCACCCTCATACTAGCTCACCACTTTCTCCGCCTTGCCCACCATGGCAGCGCAACCATCTACCTCTAGCTTGTATATATTATTAACTCGAATCCCTATCCTCTTCGCTTGACCCATTGTTTTTTGTCGCAAGAAATCTTTTACATCACTAAAAACAACATCATAGCCTCTGTCCTCCAATAGTGAGACTGAGACCAAATTTTTCTCTAGACCTGGTACATGCATCACATATTTTAATTGAAATGGTTTACTTGAATCCCTCTAAAACGTAATGATACCAATCCCAGTAGCATTGTACCATCCATCGTCACCCATATCAATATGCATCTGGAGATATTTCTCCTCTAAGTCACTAAAACGTTCCTTGTCTCCTATCATGTGAAAGGAAGCGCCACTATCCAAATACCACACCAATCCCAATGCACTTAACACCATGCATGCAATCAAGGAGAATTCAAGATCAAATTGTGAGGCAAGGGCCTCACCAACTGCAGATCCAGCAGCCTTCTTGTTCTTCTTATTTTTTCGACAGTTAGTAGAAAAATTCCCATGTTCGTGACAGTGAAAACACTTTAGCTTAGACATGTCCTGCTTCTTGCCTTTAGACTCAGATTTAGAATGGAATTTCTTCCCCTTCCCCTTCTTCGCCTTGGAATCCAAAGAAAAATCCTTTTCATCATCATGTTTTGATGAAGAGCCATCTCTCGTGTTTCATTTGAACTCCTCCTACACTAAATCTGACCACAGTCGTTCCCAATCTGGCAATATTTCCTATCCCTTGACAGAGTCTTCAAAACTGTGACAACTCTTAGGAAGGCCTAGGAGAACCAAAAACACAAAATCATCATCAGCGACTATAATTCCCACACTCCCCAGTTCATGCCGACATTGGACAAACTTCGTGAGATACTTTGGAATGGTGTCACCCTTTTCCATCTTGATCTTCCTGAGTTTATCTTTGAGCGCCAATTTCCTATGGTCGTTGCTGCTTTGTAATAGATCCATCAAAGCCTTCCAAATAGCATATGGTTTGGCTTTCCCATGGAGGCTTGAGACAATGTGATCTCGTACTCCCTCCAACGAGATCTTCCTCACCTTTTCCACTTTCTTTTTCCATGCATCAAGATTGGCAACATCTACAGCATCTGGCTTAGGAACATATTTTTCAATGAATTCCTTCAAGCCATTTTCTTCGAGTACTGCCTCCATCTTGTCCTTCCAACCAATGTAGTTCAAGCTACCCTCGAGTGCATACTTTAAAATCAATCCATTGAAATCCATTTCAATCTTGAATCAGTTGTAGCACTAAGAAATTCATTCTGCAAATTTGAATTCTATCCAGTCACAAAATCAACTCCTACTTCACTTCTGAAATTTTTTGTGCTCTGATACCATGTAGAAATTATACAACAAGAATCTATATATTGGATTCACCTGATCTAACAATGCTCTCAAGTTAAATACTGAATCGCTTCTACAAATATTTTGCAGAATTAAAACAAAATCGCTAATCACATGAATCGCTAGTCGGTTTAATTGTTCGATTAAACCTCTCAATATTAATTATCAATCTGGGAGTCATAAACGTGAGTTGTACTGCGTCTTGGCTCAGCAAGTTAATGGTAAAAGTATAAATATATTCCTTTGTAATTATAAACTAGGTACTGAAATGAAACACACCTTTGTTGGAAAATAAACAATATTAAAAAGGGCATCTATTTAACCAATTTTTATCAAGCCATCATATTCATGCTTCATGTAATCCTATAGCTAAATTCAATCTTCTTGAATAGAAAGAAATCTCAGTAGTTGATGAGGAAAAATCAAAAGAAAAATTCGTAATTTAAATTATATCTAGCATTCACTACGAACTTCATACTGTAATGAAACTAAAAGAGATACAAAACAATCCTTAATCACATGAGAACTATTCTGGGAAAAAAATTCAAGATTGAAATTAACAAAGGACAGTTCTAACTATTGCTAGAAGAAAACCATTTCACTTCATGTAAAATAACAATTAAAAGATCCTATTAAAAATAACATTACAAATAAGCAATGAGGAACCTTTAATTCAAAGATTTTAATATAGATTAAATGAATCATCCAAAAACAAGCTTACTATTCAAAACCATGTAACTCAATAATGAAAAAGAAATCACTGCTACCTGCACAATCAAATCCGCACTCAAACTTGCTCTTATAAGGAAATTATTACACTATGAAAGAAATAATGATTCTAGTTAAAAATAAATCTAATTATTAAGCGAAGTCCCAAGATGCATAAACAAATCAAACAAGCATTAAATCCTGCAAATGTTCAAAGAAAATACATAATGCAAACCTTGAATTAATATTCTAAGTGGCAGTGTTAACATATTCAAATTCAAAGCATCTAAATTTTTTTCTTATTCCATACTCAAATTAGAAGCATTAAAATATATTCTAATTCCTGAATCAAACTCGGAAATCGTTGTATTCCTATGCTCCCATTACATTCAATTTTAATAAGAGAAATAAAGTATAACTCTATGTTACAACTAAAATACAGATTATTTAATGATTAATAATTCTTTTGTCCTTTAATTTGCACAATGCTACAATGACTGAAATGCTTTGGAATTTAACCACACCTACCACAAATTCACACATTCATACAAAAATAGGAAACTATGCACACATCTACTTATCTTCTGTTGATTGATAAATCTTAGCTCCAGAGGTGGTGGGACCTCCCATGCCTAGAGTAAGCCTACTTACTCCAATGGAGGAAAGCTTTAAAACATCAAGGACAAAATTCAATATGGATCATGGCACAAACGCTTTTGCTCACAACAACAACTTGAAGGCAATCATGTATTTTTAAGACAACACCTGGAAATCAATCACACCAATCAAAGGAAACAAAATTTCTAGTTTTACACACAATCCCTCTATCTCTATTACGCTCCTCTTGCAAAATTTGATGCTGGTTCTACATTTGAGAAATTCTACCTGTCTAATTGATGGACGAACTAATTAATTCCCTTTGTTGCTCCAGGCAACATATATATACATTTAATTATCAATTTGGGTCTTTTAATAGCTAATCAGAATATAGGAGGGGAGATTAACAATTTTCTAGAAATGAGATTAGTTTCAAAACATAATGTCAAATTAGGGAAATCGCTCCTCTTTTCTTGGGATGTTGTTGTTGCTGGAAGGTGCAATCTTGGCTTTCCGGAGGAAATTTGACCTTCGTTCCTTTTCTAAGTAACTCCTGAACTTATCTGATGTATGGGTGAACATGGTATGTGTATTTTTACATTAAAAAAAATACCACCATCTCCAAACAGATCAACACATTTTTCAAAGCCTCTTGAATGTGTTCCACGTCAAGCCAGAAATGGTGGGAGCAGATAATACCGGTAGAGGCTAGTATGTCAAGTAAAACTCCCTTCAAATCATCGAGGAAAAAGTGTTGATCTGTGTTCAAGATAGCTTGGAGCTTAGAAGTGGTCATGCAAGAGTTCCATGACTTAGCATCCATAATACTTGCAGAGAGAATTATAGCAATAATAACTTCTACTAAACTAAATCCCTTTTATTTCTGAACAGAGAGGCGTTACAAGGTCATTGGTAAATAAATGACTCTTGGAGCACCCTAATATCAATCTGCCCTTCAGCACCATAGCACGCTGGTTAATACTATTCATGGCATGCGAATGCAGTCCGCTTAACCCCACTGTGAGGTCCAATGAAGAATTGGAGGCAGGTGCCATGGATGAATTTGATCAACCGAACAACTTCTCCACCAAAGCACAAACCCTCTCCAGCTCATCTTTTAGGCAAGCATTCTCATGCCGTAGTTGTTTTTCATTTAATGACATGAGATCTGCATTAAGTTCTCGCCCTCCATAGATTGAACATATTGAATTTTTGAGTGACTCTCAGAGGGACACATTCTCTGATCAAATCTGTTCGATTTCTTGCCTCTACAACAAGTTTTCATGCCGCTCTTGAGTAGCTTTTAATTTTGTTCGAAGATTCTGAAACCAAAATTTAAGTTTCCTAGGTGTAAGGCCCAATTTGTTTTCTAAGTTGTTTCCTTTGCTTCTCATTTGGATGAGGGAATTCCTTGAAAATTTCTTCCATTTCCTGAATTTGTTGAAGGGTATGTCTGTGGTAACACTTCCTCCAAGGATGATCAAGGTCTGCAATATCATCTCCAGATCCATCCTCCATATTCTCGCTACTATCATAATCCTGATCCTCATCATGTCCACTTCTATTCTTCCCTTCTATGCATGAATCCGAATTCCTACATTGGACTTATTCACCTGCCACCAAGAGGCATTTATTAATGAAATTCGCACAAAACACCCTTCAAATTGATTCATAACAAGAATTTATAATTTAATAGTTAATGTCTCTAAATTCCTCTAATCATCAACTTAATAAGACAAAAAGGATTAAAATAATAGGTACAATCACAAAATTATCTAATAAAAACCGTAAAAACATGGACAAAAATGCAGCTCAACAATCTTCCTGAGTTTATCTTTGAGCGCCAATTTCCTATGGTCGTTGTTGCTTTGGAATAGATCTGTCAAAGCCTTCCACATAGAATATGGTGTGGCTTTCCCATGGAGGCTTGAGACAATGTGGTCTCATACTCCCTCCAACAAGATCCTCCTCGCCTTTGCCACTTTCTTTTGCCATGCATCAAGGTTGGAAACATCTGCAGCATGTGGCTTAGGAACATATTTTTCAATGAATTCTTTCAAGCCATTTTCTTCGATTACTTCCTCCATCCTGTCCTTCGAACCAATGTAGTTCAAGTTTCCCTCGAGTGCATACTCTAGCATCAAGCCATTGAAATCCATTTCGATCTTGAATCAGCTGTAGCACCAAGAAAGTCTTTCTGCAAACTCAAATTCTATCTAGTCACAAAATCAACTCCTACTTCACTTCTGCAATTTCTTGTGCTCTGATACCATGTAGAAATTATACAAAAAGAATGTATATATTGGATTCACCCGATCTAACAATGTGCTCAAGTTAAATACTGAATCACTTCTACAAATATTTTGCTGAATTAAAACACTATCACTAATCACATGAACATGAAGAATATCAATCACACACAACATAGATAATTTCTCAGGGAAAGCTTACTTCCAAAAGAGCGAAATTGAACGTATGATTGCAGAAATGTTAGAGGCAGGTATAATTCAACCTAGTCAAAGTTCTTTCTCTGCTCCTGTAGTATTGGTACACAAGAAGGATGGATCATGGCGAATGTGGCCGGATTATAGGGAGCTCAATAAGCTCACCATTAAAGACAAATTTCCCATTCCTGTGATTGATGAATTATTGGATGAATTACATGGAGCAATTTATTTTACCAAGTTGGATCTTCGTTCAGGATATCATCAAATTAGAATGAAGAGTGAAGATATTCCAAAAACAGCATTTCGAACTCATGAGGGTCATTATGAATTTTTGGTCATGCCTTTTGGCCTTACCAATGCACCTTCTACATTTCAAGGGTTGATGAATTCCATTTCAAACCCTTCCTTAGAAAATTTGTGCTAGTATTTTTTGATGATATACTAATCTACAACAGGTCTTGGAAGGATCATGTTGAACATGTTGACAGAGTGCTCAAACTATTGCAGGAGAAACAATTATATGCAAAAACATCCAAATGTTTCTTTGGAGTACAAGAGGTGGAATATCTGGGTCATATTATATCTCACGAGGTGTTAAAGTAGACCCTAACAAAATTAAAGCCATTAAGGAATGGAAAGTCCCCAAGACAATAAAGCAGTTGCGAGGATTTCTCGGGTTAACAGGCTATTATCGCAAGTTTGTTAAGAATTATGGGAGAATAGCGGCACCTCTAACAACATTATTGAAGAAAGATGCATTTTCATGGACTCCTGAAGCAACTAAGGCCTTTGAACATCTTAAAGAGGCAATGTGCCTAGCACCGGTCTTAGCTATGCCAGACTTCACAAAAACCTTTATTGTGGAATGTGATGCCTCAGGAAATGGAATTGGTGTTGTTTTAATGCAAGAAGGAAGACCCATTGCTTTTGAAAGTCGTCCAATTAAAGGAAAGTATTTACAGAAACCTATTTATGAGAAGGAAATGTTAGCAATACTGCATGCACTAAATAAATGGCGAACTTACCTAATGGGAAGACACTTCAAGGTAAGAACTGATCATGATAGTCTTAAACACTTTTTGGAACAAAGACTATCTTCAGAAGAGCAGCAAAAATGGGTCACAAAGATGTTGGGTTATGACTTTGAAGTAATCTACAAAAAAGGAAAGCTTAATGTTGTTGCAGATGCACTCTCAAGAAAGAATGAAGAGGTGGAAGCATTGCTTTGTGCCATTTCTATTATCCAACCAGATTGGATAACCGAAGCAAGAGATGAATGGAAGAAAGACAAAGATGTATGGACACTCATTCAAAAGTTGCAGCAAGATCCTAGTACATCTGATACATTTAGTTGGAAAAATGATTCCTTATGGTACAAAGATCGCTTATATCTTTGTAAGAATTCCCAACTAAAACAAAATATTCTTCTGGAATTGCACACTACTCCTTTAGGAGGACACTCAGGATTTTTAAAAACTTACCACAGGGTGAAGAAAGAATTTTTTTGGGATGGCCTTAAATCTGATATTCAAAAGTTTGTGGCAGAATTTTTGGTTTGCCAGCAGAATAAAGTGGAGACAATTAAGACCCAGGGACTTCTACAACCTTTATCCATTCCAAGTCAACGTTGGGAGGAGATTTCAATGGATTTTATCACAGGTTTACCGAAGTCCGAAGGCAAGAATGTCATCATGGTGGTAGTTGATAGACTTACCAAGTATGCACACTTTTGTGCATTATCTCATCCATTTAAAGCAAGTACAGTTGCTACTACATTTGTGGACGGAATTCAAAAGCTACATGGAAGCCCAAGGGTTATTGTGAGCGACAGAGATCCCATTTTTACGGGAAATTTTTGGACGGAGTTATTTTCTTGTTTGGGTACTCAATTAGCTCATAGCTCATCTTATCATCCTCAATCAGATGGTCAAACTGAGATAGTAAATAAATGTTTGGAAGGATATCTTCGTTGTTTTGTATCTGATAAACAAACACAATGGGTCAAGTGGTTACCTCTCGCTGAATGGTGGTATAACACTTCCTTCCATACTGCAGCAAAAATGACCCCATTTATGGCACTTTATGGGTATCATCCACCATCCATCACATCATCTTTAAGGGAAAATTCGAAGGTTCAAGCAGTGGAAGATCACATCGAGCATCAGCAAGAAGTTCTCCAACTCTTAAAGGATAACCTGAATTTGGCACAAAACCGAATGAAACAACAGGCAGATCAACATCGTAGCGAGAGAAGTTTTGATGTAGGAGATTGGGTATTTTTACGGCTACAACCATACAAACAAATGTCCCTCAAGCAAGCATAGAAGGATAATAAATTATCGCCAAAGTACTATGGTCCTTACAAGGTGTTGCAAAAGATTGGTACTATGGCATACAAATTGGAGCTTCCTGCTTCTTCGCGAGTACATCCGGTTTTCCATGTTTCATGCTTAAAGAAGGTTATAGGTGAAAATATTCCAGTTCAAACAATATTGCCAGAACTTGATGAGGAAGGAAAAATGATATTGGAACCTGAAGCGGTCACGGAAACAAGAACTCGAAAATTATGGAATCGATCAATTTCAGAGTATCTCATCAAGTGGAAGAACTTACCCACTGAAGATTCTACATGGGAGGATGAGAATTTTATACAGAAGCACCCAGAGCTACTCAAGCGTTGAGGACAACACTTTTTTGAAGGAGAGGAGCATGTTAGGTCCCTATATTACTAGTATAGTCCCTTGTTGTTAGTGTAACCCCCTTATTGTTATTATTGTACCCTTGTAACCCCCATTTTGTTATTATTGTGCCCTTAAATTATTATTGTTAGGTCGGCTAGGATTACATTGTGGCCCACTAGGATTACATTATGGCCCCATGGACTCCTATATATAGAAAGGAGGTTTTGTAAATTGAATCATCGAAGAATTGTTCATTTATGTAATGTATTGGAGGTTGCCCCCTCGAAGTGGCTTATTTCTAAGGTGCTCATATCTCTTTTCTTCTATTTTTGGAGCCAGTTACACAACAAAAATATTCTCACAAGATGCCTCAGTACATCATCTAATTGTGTCACATTGTCATACAAAAATTGGCAAATCCCTTAGCCAATTTACTGCCTCCAGATAGCATGTCTTCACTGCGCAATCCCTGCTGAATGTAATCCCTGAATTGATGCAATCCTACTTGCCTTGACTGCACAAGTATCATGGGCAAATCCAATGTGTGTTTACCTGCATGTGTGCAATCAGATAATGTCACAAATGATAATCAACTTCCCTTTCACCTAGAACTCAACTGGGTCTCAACTAGATCTAATATGCAGCAAATAATAATAGTAAATCCTTAGTTGCATGTGAGATCACTGATTGTGAATTAATTAATATTTAATTCACTAGATCTCTCACTAGTGTATCTTCAGTTACAACTAACACAACTGATTTTAAATCACTTAACTGAGTTAAAATAATTTACAACTTGCACAAACTCATGCACCACTGCACTTTGAACTCTATTACAACTAGAATTACTCTGCATGTCCCACCAACCAACCTCTAACTCGAAATTCACTAGCTAACTCATTTTTCCACTTCAGTTAACTATTTCAAGTCCACATTGAGAATAGATTACAGTTTAATGTCTATCTAAATTAAGGGATAATAAAAATAGATATGCACCCAAAAATATCCCTATTGGCCCCACCCTAGTTTAGGTGCTTAATGCACTAGTGTGGGTGTTGCATCTTCTTGTTGAATCTTAACATCACCAACAAGTTGTTCGACAATAGATTTATGGCCATTCAACCTATGAGAAACAAAAGCTAAAAAAAATATCAAAAACATAAGGTTGAATGTTAATGTGTCGATCACATGAATGTAATATAATTTGGATCAAGAAAAGCACACTTTAAATACTCGAAAACCTATTGCTAGTGGGTAATTTTCAATGCCAGAAGTTTCACACAATCGAATGAAGTAAATACATAGTGTTTTTAATATATGTGATTATTCACGGGGTTGGTTGTTCCACTGCAGTGTGGTAAAATAAAGTTTTTTATTTTTTCCTTATAGACCAGCAACACTCTGAATCTGAAGTAGAAGGAGATGATGAGAAATGTATGTCCCTAGTGGACCTGTATGGAGGTGCATGTGAAGCACTATCATGCACAAAACAATAACAAGTGATTTAAATTTGAGTCATCATATATTAGGGAAACCAAAAACGTATATTCCTTAAGTAGCAAGTTCAGATGCCCCACCCATATGTATAAATATGAAAAATATATTGAACCAATAAATCTAACCATTAAAGTAATTTTAAGATGACTAGTTAACCTTTAGGGTGAGATGGTTGTACCCTACCTTCTTATGATCCTTGGTACCACATATTAAATTATGGTTTGGCCAAACCTTTATCATATAAGAAACAAATCGAATGATTTTACCCGGCCATTCCGTATGATTTTATGAGATAGGCCATCCTCTCTGAGCATTTTAAACTTCCACAATCTTTTTAAATATTTTTTATTTTTTCAGATGTTCTAGATACCTAGATTTTTGTGTTTCACATCATGTCATATATTTAGGTTTTTTTATTTTCGTATCAACCCTCTAACTGATGTCATTATTTAAAATCTAGGTTACATTCATTGTCTCGAATCCACAAGGTGGAATTCGAAAATAATTGATCTTGAATTGATTCCGATAATGGTTTCCTTAAATTTTAATGCATGAAAGGTTACACTTGGGCTTGTCAAGCCCTACTTCCTGCTCAATACAAGGACTATCTGCCAAGAAACCTCCCTTATTTTTATTTTTATTGGTAGTTAGGCATTTGAAAAGACGTTAAACCCTTTTTGGCAGATGGAATTTGCAACCTACAATGTTGAGAACATAGAGAATTCAATAATTTCCTTATTACGCTTCTTTTATAGTCATTACAATATCATTTTACACTAATTGAATTTAAATTTAATATATGAATTTATATAAGTTAAAAGTCCAAAAATATATATATTTTAATTGGGACTTAGGTATTGTACCACAATTAAAACTTTTTTTTTTGGAAGATAAAATTTAATTTTATAATATTTGTAATGGTAACCTTATTTATAAGATAGAAATTAGAAACGTTTTGAAAATATTTTTGGAAAATTAATACAAACTATTAAATCATATTAATTAATTATTTAAGTTTTATATGCATGTTGGCTTGAGGGGTCCTGACCCAGGTTCAAAGTTTAATGCGCAACCAACAAACCCTCCAACTATTGGGTCTTTCAGCAATGACCTACTTACGCAGGTCAAAGTCTCACCCGAAGCAGTATGGAGGGGTGTTGGAAACAGGTTTGTGCACCTTGAGGAAGAAAATAATGAAGTGGCCCTAAGCAGATTGATTACAAACTTATATTGATCATAAACAGTTGTGTGCAATATAGAACAATATTTATCAAACACAAACAGAATCGTTGATCGCTTTAGCGTAGATATAATATGACAGAAATAGATCTAGATCTAAACAATGTCTAATCACTTAAGTAGATTCATCAATCATCAATATAACTTAATGCATAAATAACAAAGGTAATTGTGAAAATACAAATTTTCAACACAAAAGCAATGTGATCTAAAGACAAGAACAATAGATAGATAATTCGGATTACTAACGCAATGCTTTCACCAAAATTTGTCCTTATATTAGCTTCAGGTCAATTCCATACATCAGACTTTACCCTTTCACGTACACAGCTAGTGGAGTCCGCACACATGTAGGACTAGGTCTCCGTGCACATAGCTAGCAGGAGAATTTTTGCCCAACCCAAACAAACCCTTACAAAAGTAGTATATATGTATAAACATTCAGATCATCACAATAGTATATATTTATCTACTTTTCACTTAGACACGATCTATCTATTTATATCGTTCTAGCGTTCAGATACAATGGTCTCGAACCATGGTTTGAGGCCCACAGTTTACCCTTAAACCCTTTTACATCAAAATAGGGACTTTGACACAGCCAAAAGCCCCTTGACTCATTCACGTAGTGCGCATATACAAAAATATACCCAAAATGCATACCCCAAGTGACCCCGCTCTAACAGGCCCCATACACAAACATGTGACTCATCCTAAGTCACTGAGGAATCTGCCCCTTTAACTTGGCTTGGAGCGCGCTTACAAATGATTTAAGAGGGAGCACCATTTCCAAACTCTGCGCAGCAGCTCCCAGCACTTGCAAAACTAACTTCTCTGTAGTGGGCCCTTCAGTAGCCAACTCTACACTTTGCTCTACTGAATCGCTTTCAATGTAGTGTCTAGTGTCTTCGAAAGCTGAGGAGCCTCCTCAGACCATGGTTTCATACGTGCCTCTAACAACTACTCTTTACGACATAGATCCTCATTCTTTGTTTGAATGATGTGGCCCTCTTGTAGGCGAGCGAGGCGCTGTGGAAGAACCAGAGTGGGCGCCACTGTTCGGATTTCAACAATGGTCACTCTTTCTGGTGTAGCTCATTGCATAGCTGTTGTACTATAAGATCATCCTGAATTAACGTCCATATTCCCATAGCGTCATCTAACAAATTGTCACACTATGTGACTACGATAGAAATATTGTCAGTAGCTTGTTTCACTTTGGATGCCCTTTTTGCGTGTACCTTAAGAGGGGTCTCAGGATGCAACTTCATTTGCAAATCCAAGATTTGATATTCAAACTATGCACAGATGGTTTGCACTTTAGCGTGCGATGCTTTCAAGGCGGTAGCCATTCCTTCCAATTTTTCTTCCGGGAGAACTGTGGCCAGGAATGCTGGAACATCGTTGCAGACTTGGTGAATTTTGGCTTCGAGCATAGCGTGACATGCTACTTCTATGGCGTGTTGTTTTTTTTTTGCATCTTTGGCATGCTTCTTGGATTCTACAATAGATGTGTGAGAAACAGCCTCACGGAACTGAAGTTCGTCAAAAATCATGGTGTGCATCAGGTGCAGCTTTCCTGTAGGTAAAACAAACAAATTAATGTTAATATCACCTGCACCTCTGAATTGGGCTCATCAGCTGGCATCCACATCGATGGCTAGTGTAGGAATTTTCATAAGATGAGCATCCCCGGTTGCTGGTAATGCTATCTATAATGGTTGCACGTTGGTGACCTGTGCACTTGTCTGTCTCACCTGAGCAACGCTCGCTTGAATCAATCTCGCTTACATTTTAATTTATTGGATCCTGACTTGCACAACTTCTAGCACATTCTTATACTGCACTTCCATATCTATCTAGTGATCCTCAGTCGAAGATGTGACTGTGTTAGAAATATCATTTAAATTATACTCAGTCAGCATCAAGACCTCCTCTCTGGTATCGTTAGATCCCTTCCTCTTCTTCCTTGATCCACCGAAGATCTGAGAGCCACACTTCATGCCTTTAGAAGTCTACGCTTCTACCTCCTCCACTATATCTTTTAGCGCAGTACTATTTTTCACAGGTTCAGTGTCCTTTTCTAAGTCAATCATCTCGCCGATGGTGGTCGGCATGACTTCTTTCTCTATAGGCTTCTCAGTCGGCTTCTATGTGGTTTTCACAAGTGCAAAAGCTTCTTTCTCTTTAATTGCTTTCACAAGTGCAAAAGCTTGTTTCTCCATGATATTATATTTCAATGATGCATCTCTAAGTGCTTTACTAAAAAAGGCTATTGGTTTTTCACATCCTTGATCATCCTTTTGTAGTAAAACAGCTGCAACTGTGTGTTCAGAAGCAAATGAAAAAATTATGAAATCTCTATCAAATTTTGGACTGGTAAGAACTAGTGTACTAGTTAAAGCCATTTTGATTTCTTCAAATGATTGCTTGGCTTCGACTGTCCATTGAATACTCAAATCCTTTTTTAACATGTTAGTGAGTAATCTAAGTAATTCAGCTAAACTAGAAATGAATCTTCTCAAAAAATTGATCTTTCCTATGAAAGCTTGAAGTTCTTTAATATTCCTGGGATGAGGTATCTGCAATATGGCTTGTATTCTTTCAGGATCAATTCCAATGCCATCTTTAGAAATAATGTGACCTAGGAGTTTTCCCTCTTCAAGACCAAACAATGATTTTTTCGGATTTAAAGAAATACCATACTTTCTGCATTTTATAAACACTTGTCTTAGATGATCTAAATGTTGCTGATCTGTTTTGGAAAAAATAGTTAAATCATCTAGATAAATAACCAGAAAATCATGAATTTCTTTGGCGAATGCAATGTCCATTGCTCTTTGGAAGGTTGCTCCTATGTTTTTGAGTCCAAAAGGCATCTTAACATATTTAAAAGTACCCCATGGTGTTGTAAATGTTGTTTTGTCTTGATCATCAGGATGAACCAAAATCTGGTTATACCCTGAAAATCCATCCAGAAGAGAAATCCTTGAAGATCCTACTACCCTTTGTAAGATATGGTCCATTTTAGGCAAATGATAGTTATCTTTTAAAGAAACTTTGTTCAAATTTCTCAAATCGACACATAGTCTAATCTCTCCAGTCTTTTTTCTTGTTGGTACTAGATTAGAAACCCATTCAGAGAACCTAATAGGAGCTATAATTCCTGCTTCATACATTCTTTTAATTTCTTTCTCAATTGAAGGTAGTAAAACAAGGTTGATCCTTCTAAGTTTCTGTTTGAATGGTTTCTGATCTGGTTTCAATGTTATTGTATGTTGAATGATTGATGTATCGTATGACTTCAGATCCTCATAAATCCAGGCAAAAACATCCTGGAATTCTTTTAAAAGTTCAACATATTTAACATTTTGATCCTCTGGCAGAGATTTAGATAGTTTAACCATCTTGGGATTTCCTTCAGTTCCCAAATTGACTTCTTCAATATCATCTTTTAACGGTTCCATTTTGGGTTTTAGTGGAATGTCATTTGAGTCAAAAATATCTTCCAAAGGAGTTAATCCTTTAGGTAAATGATTATCTTTCAGATTAATAATTTCAGATTCATCTTCTATAATCTCATCGAATTCCATTTGTTTCAAATCCGGCATATCTTTTTTAGTGAATTTGGTTGGGTGAAGCATGTGAATTGCAGTCTCTTCTGAAATATTCGTTTCTTGTTCATCTAGTTGATCAGATTCATTGATTGTTGTGTCTTCATCTATACTACTATTAGAGAACTCATTTTCTAAGGTCAAAAAATTATTGATCTGATTATTATTTACAAACACTTTCCAATTCATAAGATTATCCGGTATAGCAGGTCTATGTCTAATCTCAGCTGTGAGCTTATGATTAGGTCCAAAAGGTAATTTACATGTGCTAGCGAACATCGCAAGACTGTGAGCATGCAAATTTAGTTTTCTAGGAATTTTGGCAAGTTGAGCTTGTAGGAAAGTGTTGAGAATTTCCACAACTGTTTATCTGTATTGCTTTAATCTAGGGTCTTTTGTTGAACATTCACCATTAATCTGTTGAATAATTAACTCAGAGTCTCCTATGATTGATACTCTAATTGCTCCTAACTTTTTGACATGTTTAAGCCCTAGCAAAAGAGCTTCATACTCTGCCATATTATTAGTGCATCTAAAGTTCAATCTATAAGCATGGCCTTCGGCAAGATCATTTTCAACGTTATGTATCCAAATTCCAGCTCCTGCTCCTAACTTATTTACTGAACCATCAAATTCTAAATGCCACAGAATTTCATGTTCATAATCTTCATCAACTGTTTTAACATGTTTCTTAACAGGGAGCTCTGGTTTTTCAATTTTTTCTGGTATTCCTTGAATGTCTGATATTTCTTTGTTTTCATAAATTTCTTCAATTTGAACAGTAGATTTATTTTTAGTTTCTATTTCTGGTGCTTCTAGTTCAGTGGGAAGGTCAAATTCATCATTATAAAGGATGAATGAGTCCATATCAGAATGTACTGAGTAGACAGGGAAGTTTTCAGGCTTCTCATCACTACTGACTAAATATTTCATCAAGGTTTCTCTGTATAGTCTTTTAGGTTGACCAAATACTGAAATAGTAGCATATGACATATCTAGTTGAAGAGATCCTCCGAGTTTGGCACCCCAAGATCTGGACAACAACATACCATATTTAGGGGGAATATCTACAACTACTATATCCATCAGAATAGATTTCGCAGGGTATTGCACCAAAGTAACACATAAATCTTTAATCAAACCTAAACATCTTACCTAACTTGAATCAAAAGAAAAAAGATCTTTATATGGTCTGGTAATGTCTAGATTTAATCTTTCCATCACAGCCTTAGGCATTAAATTGTGAGACTCTCCAAAATCAAGCATTGCGTTATGAAGTATTTTGTCATGTACATTTAAACTCACATAAAATGGAGGAGTTCCTCCACTTTCTGGTTTACCATTTACTTTAGGGCCAAAAAGTAGTTTGGGTTGATCATCAAAAACATTTACTGAATCTTCCATTCCAGTAATGTTAAGGGACCTGCTGATTTGGCTTCTATATACATCATGTTTAGCTAATTCTGCTAAGGGAACAACTATCTTTAGTTTACCTATTTCAGCTTCTAGATTGAAATATTTTTCTGTTTGAGCTCTAGTATTTTGAATAGTTGGATTTTCTCTATTTTTTGGGTCTTCAGTGTTTTTCTCTTTTTCATCAACGGGATTATGAGTTGAAGGTGTTTCTGAATTAACTTCTGTTGTTTCTTCTACGTTTCCTGTGGGAGGAGAAGTATCAGAAATTTTTTTATTATTTGGTTGGTCATCAGACACATCTTCAATTATTGGATTTGCGGGGTTAGGACTTGTTCTAGAAAGAATTTGTACAGGAGGAGTGTTATTTTTACCTTTGATATTTTGTTTTACAGCTTTCTGTTTGCTATTCTCTGGCACATCAATCCGTCTGCTTCTCAAATTGTATTGTTTATGAACTTCATAAATTGTTGTGTCATATCCTTCTTTAAAATCAAAAGTTTCTCCTAAATGAGTTTGAAATGTTTCAAGAATATGATTTTCTTGATCATATTGAGATAGGAAAACTTCTGGTTCATTTTTGTTTTCAGTCACGTTATTTATTTCAACATCCTCGGTAGGCTCCTCGGAAGTTGAACCTTCAACAAAAATTTCCTGGAATGGTGGCCTGATGTTTTGGTCAGGAACATTTTTCCCAGTATGTTGGTTCTGATTTCTTCTGAAGTTTGGGTTTCTAACAACATTTTGACCATCACCAGAAGACTTTATTTCGATTTTCTCTACTCTGTCTCCCAGTATTTCCATCCCTTTAATGATTGCATCCAGCTTTCTTTCAAAAGCAGAAGGCTCTTTGTTTATAGGCATCCTTCTTTCAGCTCTAGCTCTAGCTCATTTTTCTATCAAGTTAGCTTCAACACTAACGACTATGCTTTGCATCTCTTCTAGGGTTTGGGGAGCTCTTTCCCTAAGTGAATATGCTATGTCAGAGTCAAAACCATCAGGGAATTTAACCAGTACTGAATCCGGAGGGGGTCTAAGGTTTTGAGGGACAGCGTTGTAGGCTTTGTTAAATCTAATGATATAATCTTGCACTGGTTCATTAGTTAATCTTTTCAATTTTCCAAATTCTGATAGGATTTGAAGAGGGTCTTTCTTCTTCTGCCATCTATTTAAAAATGCCCTATACAAGGCTGGTAAGTCAGCAATACTGTTTGGTTGAAGAGCCCTAAACCATGTCCTGACTTACCCAGTGAGACTTTGGAAAAAAATTCTCATTCGAACATTGTCAGCATCTATTTCATAAAATTAAAAGTAATATGTCATCCTTTTGGTATGTTGTTGAGCTGTGTAAGTACCAGAACCATCAAAAGGGGTGATTTTACTCTGATAATCTTGAGGCAAAGCAGCAGGGTTGCCTGGCAACCTTAAAGGAGCATATCGGTTGGCCATCGGAAGGTGTAATGGAATAACAGGTGATGATGGTCTGGAAGTAGTATGTGGAGGAGAAGGAGGGGCAGTTTGTGTTTGAGAAATTTGAGGAAAAGAAGATGAACTAGGGGAAGCTGAAGTAATCACAAAAGAGTTTGAAATTTCCTCAAAGGTCTGTTCAGATTGAATGGAATCTTGCAAATGTCTGTCAAGATGAAATGAAACAAATTTCAATTGTAAATCTTCAAGAAATAAAGGGTACAGAACCAATCTGGAAAATTCAGTTTCAGAAAAATTCACAAATAAAGATGTTTCGAATCGCTCATCAAAAGGTTCTTCATCAAAATAAATACACTTTACAGGACAGGAGGCTGATCTAGAAAGAGGTTGAGAACTTCCAAAACTCTCTTGACTATCTTTTTCAGAGCTTTCTTGACTTCTAAGAATCCTAGGAATCAGATTCGGATTTTCGAATATCGGTGGTGGGTTAGGGTCAGGATTTGACCTGGTATAATGAATCCTTTCTGAAGCCAGTTTTCTTAGTAATGTTTCTTTTTAAGTTTTTGTTTTAAATTAAATTAAAATACAACTTTGACAAATTCTCCAAGAAATTAAAGATTTTTAATTAAAATTTTCTCAAAGATTTATTGAACTAGAGAATCTGATTGAATTTTTTAAACCAAAGTTCCAGTTATTAAGCTAAACCAGAGATAGACTGAAGCAACATTTATTTACCGTGCAATTGCAGAGCAAAAGCATTTCAAAGGCTACGTGGCTGATCTTCAGACGCTGTCTATAGCTTATAAGCAAACAATAGTAACAATAAATATAATCAGATCCCCAGTAGAGTCGCCACTATGTTATCACTCAGGCCTTCCTTGAAGTTGTAAGAAGAGGAAAGAAACCCGAGGTAACCACTAACCAACCTTCAGATATAGAATCTAGCCAATCTGTATCCAAAGAGGGCTCTCTCTTTAAAATTTAGCTTTGTTCTTAGAAAGTATTAGGCTAGTTATACGTACAATAGTTTTGTTTGAATTTGAATGGTGGAATCCGCCAACTGAGGGCAAGATTGAGTATTTCAGGCCATTGGGCTATGAAGTCGAAAGGATGGCTTTACTAGATTGAATTTTTACACAAAAGATGGCTTTGCAGGGCAAGATAACCAAAACAAAGAACAATTGTGGATATTAAAGTGAATGGAATGGATTTTTAAAGAGATGAAAGGCAATTAAGAATCTTTCAACATGTTAAAACGAGGGAAAATGAGTGATTACCAATAAAGAGAAATTAAGAATTCTTTACTAAGTAATCAAATGCTTAAACCAGAGAAACAAGAGCAATTAAGAATTCATTGTTTATAACCGGTTTAGAAGAAAACATTTAGAATAATAACAATTGAAATCAGAGTACACTTAAGCAATTTCTGATTTAATCCTTTTTTGTTAATTATTCAAAAATGAAACATAGTGATATAGTAAACATATATAAAACTTAAAACACAGGATAGAAATGACTTATTGAACTGTAGTCTGACACATGAATCCTGCAAAAAGTCTTGAGCTTCAATTCATCATCCAGCAAGCCACAAAGAAATTTCTCCAAAAAGCACTTTATTCCAAAAGTCAATGTTATAGCAAAGTAGTAGAATCCACCCTCAATAAGTCAATTGAGGGATTATTTATACAAAAAATGATACAAAATATCTCTTAACAAAACGAGATATAATCTAAGATGAGTCATAAATAGGTTACAATAAAAATAGAGCCAGATGGTCTCATAGATAAGACAAGAAGTAACCGATGTTGTGTTGTTTTCCTCCTTTTTAGAATGTGCTGGAGGCAGGACCTATATTTTAGCTCTTCGTTGTCCTCGTCAGTAATTTTGTTCTAACTGACTTGCTTCACTGATACTCTTTGTTCTTACTGATACACTTTAATTGAACTGATACTCTTTAACCTTTATTTGTCCCTTTATCCTTTAAACTGTGGTAAATAGGAAAAATTTCATATAAGGATAAATTTTACAAAAGTTTCAAAATATCTTCCCACCATTTCTCTTATGCTATTCTTGTCCGTTGAAGCTTCCTTAATGTTTCATCAGCATCGGTATATCTGAAGAAATTAGGCTGGTTAGGAAACAAATGCCTGACTTCATGTTCCAGATAAAACAAATTCTCTAATCTGTCATGAAGATTCCTTCCTGTAGGTAATGTTGCTTGTGATGAACTGGCCGAGGAATTGGCTAGATTGTGAGCATGTATGTCCAATTTCCTAGCATAAGTTTCCAGGTCCATTACTTTGTCTTCTGAAACCATAGGGCTGGGAAACCCTTTATTCAATAAAACATTAAACCTTTCTCTGAAAGCAATTATTTCTGCCTGCATATCAAAGCATCTTCGTTCCAAATTTTGCATAAGAGTTCTTTTAGTAAAAACTCTTTTTATTTCTAAGATTGTTGCAGTTCTATCCTGAATACCCACTTGTTCAAGATGTTGTCTGGTTTGGGTGTTTAAAAACTGTATAAGCTGATTGGCTTCCTCAGGCCTATTTCCTAATTCTGCTCGTGTGTTTTCAACTTCATCCAGAGCTGCTTTGACCAAATCATTATGCTCGTACATTATCTGAATTGAAGGCCATATGTCTTTTATTGACTGGATAATATTATCCCAAAGAATTTCATTTATTTCTCTCAAAGGCTTCTCCAATGTGAGATCCTTTTCTAATGCTTTAACCAAATTTTCCAATCTCTTGATTTCTCTTGATTTGTCAGCAACACTCATTTTTGAAAGGTCACATCTTTGTTCCAAATTGACAAGCTGTAACTTTGTGTGCTGAAGTTAGGTTACTTGCAGTTTCAAGTTATTCATTTGCTTTACTAATTGTTCTGAATTCAAATTTGAAGTGTCTACCTGTGATGACTCTGCTGGTTGACCTGTTGGTTGTGTACCTGTACCTGTAATTGCTTCTGCTGTAGATACTGGAAGAGAAGATTGTTTGTCTTTCAATGCTTGCTCCAGCTCTTTTTCTATTTCAGTCAGTTGCTCATTCATTTTCAAGAGCAACTCCATCATTTCTTCTTCAGAACTCTTCTTTATTAATTCTTCAGTTTGGGCATGTCTAGAAGCTGGCAATTTCAACTGCTTTCTCAAAGCTGCAATGTCATCATCCTTTTTCTTTATTGATGCTACTATACCTTTGACATCCTTTGGATTGTGACCTAATCCAATTATTATTTCCTCTAATGTTTTTATTCTGTTGTCTTTGGCTTGAGAAGAAGCCTTTTCAATCTGCAATTGTGTATTAGTGTTCTCTAAAGAATCCTGTAACCTATGAGCTGCCATTGCCTTATCAGTCAAAGTAGAATAGATCATTTCACCAGTCTATTTATGCAATTCAATCTGATCTAAAGGGTGGATGTCCTTTGCTAGGACTTCAAAATTTGTCCTGATAGAATCAGCAGTTGTTTGGGGTTGCTGCACCTTGGGTTTGAAATGGTTCATTAACATTTTCCCCTGTTGGATGTCAAAAGCTGACATCAATCTTTCTTGATTCTTTGGATCATTTTCATATATTGATTATATACTTTCATTTTCAGTGGATCATTCATGGCCTTGATATTGATAAATGTCTTCTTTATATCTCCTGTATCTTTAACTGGTGTTTTGAAAGAAGATATTTCAACACTCTGTTTCTTTTGTACCTCCCTCCTTTGTGAGGTAGTGGATGCTCCACTAACTGTGCATGTTTGTTGACTGTCCAATTGTTCTTGGTCATCAAAAATTTCTTGAAATGATTCAACTTCTGGAGGAGTATTCAATTTATGTTTCTTGGCCTGAGGCTGTTGTGAAGATCCAGTGAGAGGGGTAGTAGCTTCAACATCTCTCTTTTTTCCCTTTTATTCATTAAATGGAGTCTGCAAAATTGGCATTTATACTGGATTGGTTTGAACAGGAGAAGGCTGTACTTGATCCTGTCCCTTGGAAGTTTGAGGTTGCTCTTTCATAGTGAATGTTTCTTTAACTTGTATATCAACCTCCTTCTCTTTTCCCTTAGATGATACTGCAATGTTTTCTTGTAACTCCTGCTGAATAATCCCGGTTGAGGAAGGGCCAACTTCTGATCTTGGTACCTGTGCAAAAGAGTCTAGGTCAAGCATCTTTTCAAGATCTTTCATAACATTTTCTACATTGACCTGCTCACTATCCTGCTCTATCAATGTGCCTTCAATCCATTCATCTATATTAGCATATTTTTCAATCTCTGGAATTCTGTGATGGATGTATGGTGCTGATTTATTTTTCATTCTTTTATCACAAATTAAGTTGAATGGGTCATAAGGTGCCCAATAAAAACTCTTATGTAATCTGAAACGGTCTTCTAATATCTTTTCAGCTTCTTCCCCTCCATCCCTAGAGTTACAGATAAATGGACCTAATTGACTTTTGATCCGGAGTTGAGCCTTCTTCTTCGCATTACAAAAATGAATTATATCAGAGTTGTTCATTTGCCTGAAGTATTCTAATGCGAAGAGCCTCATGGGGACATATTTTGGCAATTTGAATGGACATAATTCACATCCATATATCCTGACTTCTGTGTGATTTTGGTATAAATACCAATCACCAATTTTGTATTGTTTTGAGAGCTTTAAAGTTTTCTTGATTTCATTGCTAATTCTTGGAGGAGAAACTCCTGTCAACAAGGTAGTTGCAGGGTGTATAAAAAGATCAATGAACTCATTATAGGAATAGGGAGAATCTAGAGAACTATGGGAAATGGATGACCAAAAGATAACAGACCTAGGATTTCCCTGGGCATCAAGCTTTTTGGTATAGAAAGGGAAATTTTCAGACTGGTAATATATCATGAGGTGATAGATGACAGAGGATTACTTGAACACTTTCTCATTTTCTAATCTCATGAATTGATCATGGATTTTGTTTGCTATGTAAGATGCAAAGTCATACCTGACAGCAGGAGGTTGTCCAGGGGTAAAAATAGACAGTAATACTAGCATGATATGGTCAACGTATTCACTGGTATTAAAGCCCATTATAAAAGATATCATATCCAACACAATTCTACCCTCCTCAGTAAAATAGGTGTGGCCATAAGGGGGAGGGTCTGTAGGCTGGTGATCAGGCAACATAAATGTTTGGAAGATGCGACTTAATTCTTCATGGGATAGCTTGGTGGATTTCTCAAGTAATTCAGCTAAGTACAGAGGAGTGAGGGCTTGATCAGGTTGAAAATGTAGCATCTCATTGATAGACTGAGCAGTAATTGGGAAAAGGACATCTTGATTTGGGGATAAGACTGCTCTCTGGTTAGGATCATAGGTCGCCTGGAAAAAATGGATTATTTCAGGGAAAATATGGACAGAGGGAAAGAGGTATCTGGGAAGATTAGATTCCCATAACCCAAATGTATCCGAGCCATTCAAATAATTGTCTCTGCAGCGACAAAAAATTCGAAGAGGACTATCACTAAAACTCAGGTCTTTGATTTGGAAATCCCTCTCGACTAATGATAAATAATCCAGGTCTTTCTGAGGGGCGTTTAATGGGGCAACATTTAAAGCCACAGGAACTTCCATTCTTGGTTCTTTTGGATTCAGAAATGGAAATTCGGCTTATGGTGAAAAATTGAGCAAATTTATAGGTTTCGATGAGAGAAACAGGTACAATTGTAATTTGGGAATTCAATTACAGTTCTTTGGGATTAAGGAATGAACTAGCAATCAATTTTTTAACTCTGGTCTAGTGAAAGAAAGAGGAAAACTGAGTTTCTTATAGTGTTCAGTGCGAATTTAGGGTAAATACATGTTTTGGAGTAAAGAGCATTTGAACAGATGCTAGTGAATGCGAATAATCTTCTGAGAGGATTGACTGCAATTTGTTTTGACAGGATAAAGGTTGGCGGACTTCAGAATTTCTAAAATTGAATTTTCTGCGTGGAGGGTGTATTCGTTCACTGCGTACAAAATAATGGAAAATACAAGAATTTTTGTTTTATTGGCAAAGTCAAACGGGGTGGCAGGGTTTTTAATAAATGATGTCAGCATGTACTGGAGGTGAGTCACAGGGGGAAGATGGTTTATGGTTTTTTCCGCACTGCTTTTAGAGGAGGGTGGTTTTGGGCAGAATGGCAACGAATCGATACAGCAAGTGACGCATGGCCACGACACTATTCAAAAACCACTTTTATTTTGCGCATTAACTTTCGGATGGGGGATGGCCAACGAAATCGATGCGAGCCATTGATCTTGGGCGGATCGATCCAACGGTTGATGGGACGGGGAGTTGATAGGATTTTAGTGGCGCGGGCCCGACGTGATTTATTACGAATTAATCATTTCGGGAGGCGTTTGATTGGAGGGTTCGGTTATTAATTAATCATATGGATTAATTAATCCCTTTCGAATGGTTGGAAATGGAAAATGCGCGGGAATGGATTATTTCAAAGTTTGATTTTAATTAAATTTTGGGTTTATTTTTTGTTTTAAACATATATACATATGTTTAAACCTTTTCATATATTTTATTATATGATAATTAAACCAATGTGATTTTCTTACCATAGGGGGCGGGAATAGAATTAATGTTATATTTTAGCCAAAATGGGGCATATTGTGGGTTTTTTTATTTGAATAAGTGGGAATAAAATACTTTTGGCTAAAATAGTTATAATACATGGGTTTTGGAATATTATATGAAAAGGAGTTATATACATAGAAAAAGGTGATTTTCATAGGGAGTTAATATATAAATTAGAGTTAATATGACAAGGGACAATGTAAACTCAAAATACCTAAATATAACCAAGAAAGTGAAGATTCAAAAGTAAATGGCATTATTATACTTTCATCACTTAAACTTAGAATAAAAAGTGATTTTGAGGGCTTTCCAGGAAATATTGAAGGATTTCCCTAAGTAAAATAGGATTTTACTTAGAAAAAGATTTTTGAGAGGTGAATGAAGGTGATAATAGATGATTTCAAGTACTTAGGTTTTTCAATTATTGGGCGAAGGGTCCGGTCCCTCCAAAAGTCAAGGAAATGCCTTGAGCCCCTTTAATCTCCAAATACGTTAGTTCTTAGGGTAATTGGTAAAATGTTTAGGAAAAATGAGAGGGAAAGTTAATAATTTGACTTTGCTCTGCTGTGAAATTTTCCAATGTAGTATCTGCCTTTGCACTTGTGATGAAAGTAAAATTGAACAGATTTAGAACCATCATTCATCACATGTAATTCTGCAACAACATCTACCTACCCTACCTACTTCACTCTACCATTTTTCTTCTTTATTAGGGTGCACTTAGACTGGCAAACCCTTTTCAATCTTCTTTTTCTTTTACATATGGAAATCTATCTAAGTCTACACTTATTACATCCAAGGGCTCAAATTAAACTGTTGAGCACATTTTATTAACTCTACCTATCTACTTATATGCCAAGATTAAACTGTTTGGTCAGATATTTATTCTCTATTCTACAACATGAAATTGAAAAATGAATGAGTCAAGTTTAAACAGTTTGATCCTTCATAAATTGTGGCAAAAGTTTGACAAGCTGCACACAATTGCTTTATTACAGAAAAAATGAAATAGTAGTGGCATTTAGACTTGCACACTTTCCTGGTCTATTTTTGTTTGGGGTTCATTTCTTTCACTTTTTTGACCATTTTATTCTTTTTACCCTTTGATTTTTCTTTTAGGGTATACCCTCTTTACATTTTTTAAAAATTTTGATTTTTTTATTTTTTGAAAATATGGAACACCTTTGCAACAAGAAAAAGGTTTGACATATTGCATATTTCAACAAGTCAATCATGAAAAATGACACCTATTGGTATAGGAGTCTAACACTGGCTCCACTTGGGGATGGATTTTCCTGGTGAAAAGTCAAGAACAACAAGTCAGATGCCTTAAAATGTCTTCAACTGAACCATGTAATCTTCTCTTTCTGGTGGCTTTATTGTATATATGATAGTAAAACTTCTTAAGCTTAGGGCCTTCACTTCGGGCTTCAACTCCAACAAGTCACCATCCAATCAAAACTGATGCATTAGAAAGGATATAATATGTACATGTTAGAAAAAATTAGAACATCCTAGTAAATAGGATCAAAGTAGTGTTTTAGCATTCGACCATTGACTAGTCCTTCCTCAGCTTCTGAACCATCCAAATTCTTCAAAAAATATGTGTTGTTTCCCTGTAAAGCATGAACGATGTAAGGTCCTTTCCATAAGAAATCAAATTTTCCATGTTTCCCTTTATCTTCCCTTCGGGAATCCCATCTTAGAACTTTGTCTCCGAGTTGAAAATCTTCTGCTTTGGTTCTTTTGTCAAACATTTTCTTTAACTTTTCCTGCAAAACTTGGGATCGTTGATACACTTCTTCTCTGGTCTGCTACAAGTGAATTGTTTGGTTTATTCTTCTCTGAATATCATTTGGTTCTAATTGAGCCTCCTGAAGTAAATTCATAACAGGAATTCCTAAGGATGATGGAAATCTAGCCTCAATACCATAAACTAATTCATATGGACTGGTCCCAATTGATTTCTTGGTTGTAAGTTTGTCTGCCCACAATGGATTGGTAAGTTTCTTATGCCAATTCTTCTTATTCTCTTCCAATAATTTTTTAATTATATTAATGAGGCTTTATTGGAAGATTCAGCCAGTCCATTACCCTGAGGATAATAGGTTGTTGAATGGCCTAAAGTGATGTGATATTTATTGTAGAAACTAATCATTTTCTTAGACTTAAAAGCAGCAGCATTATCAGTTATAATTTTTTCAGGACAGCCAAATCTTGAAAGTATATTGGTTTCTAAGAATCCTATAATTATAGAATCATTGGCTTGTCTGGATGGGATATCTTCAATCCATTTAGTAAAGTAATCTGTGGCAGTGAGGATCCATCTGTGTTGCCCGGAGGAAGGAGGATGGATTTCTCCAATAAAATCCAGTCCCCATTGTTGAAAGGGTCTCTCAGTGAAAATTGGTTTTAATGGTAAAGGTAACAATTTTCTCTTGCCCTCAAAGATCTGACACTTATGGCAAGCAGTTACAAATTTCTTAACATCTGAAAATAAGTTTGGCCAATAAAAACCAGCCCTTAAAATCTTATCTGCAGTTGACTTCCAGTAGAGGTGTCCACCACAATCTCCTGCATGGAATTCATTGATAACCTTGTTAGTTTCATCTTTTAATAAACAATTTAATAGAATTCCATCATGATTCTTCCAAAAAAGAGCACTATCTAAAATACAATACTTTAAAGATGTCATTTTCAAAAACCTTTGTTTCGTTCTGGATAACCCTGGAGGAGCTTGCAGGTTTAACAAAACATAAATGATATCAGTGTACCAGGGTGAGTCTAAAAAGGCCTGACTGATTTGTGGAGTCGCCATCTCCTGTTCGTCATCCAGTTCATTAATATCCAGGGCTTGGCAATTTGTTTTAGTCATGAGTTGAGCCAATCCTTGACCTTTTATGAGTTTAGTTGGTTTTATTTCAATATCATATTCTAATATGGTAGCTATCCACTTACCTCTTTTGCCTTCAATTCCATCTTGAGTTAAGATGTCTTTAATGACAGCATTAGGTACATAAGCTATCACATGAGAATTCAATATATAAACTCTGAAATCTTTAATTGCTTTCACAAGTGAAAAAGCTTGTTTCTCCATGATATTAGATTTCAATGACGCATCTCTAAGTGCTTTACTAAAAAAGGCTATTGGTTTTTCACATCCTTGATCATCCTTTTGTAGTAAAACAGCTGCAACTGTGTGTTCAGAAGCAAATGAAAAAAATATGAAATCTCTATCAAATTTTGGACTGGTAAGAACTAGTGTTTTGGTTAAAGCCATTTTGATTTCTTCAAATGATTGCTTGGCTTCGACTGTCCATTGAATACTCGAATCCTTTTTTAACATTCTAGTGAGTAATCTAAGTAATTCAGCTAAACTAGAAATGAATCTTCTCAAAAAATTGATCTTTCCTATGAAAGCTTGAAGTTCTTTAATATTCCTGGGATGAGGTATCTGCAATATGGCTTGTATTCTTTCAGGATCAATTCTAATGCCATCTTTAGAAATAATGTGACCTAGGAGTTTTCCCTCTTCAAGACCAAACAATGATTTTTTCAGATTTAAAGAAATACCATACTTTCTGCATTTTATAAACACTTGTCTTAGATGATCTAAATGTTGCTGATATGTTTTGGAAAAAACGGTTAAATCATCTAGATAAATAACTAGAAAATCATGAATTTCTTTGGCGAATGCAATGTCCATTGCTCTTTGGAAGGTTTCTCCTGTGTTTTTGAGTCGAAAAGGCATCTTAACATATTTAAAAGTACCCCATGGTGTTGTAAATGTTGTTTTGTCTTGATCATCAGGATGAACCAAAATCTGGTTATACCCTGAAAATCCATCCAGAAGAGAAATCCTTGAAGATCCTACTACCCTTTGTAAGATATGGTCCATTTTAGGCAAAGGATAGTTATCTTTTAAAGAAACTTTGTTCAAATTTCTCAAATCGACACATAGTCTAATCTCTCCAGTCTTTTTTCTTGTTGGTACTAGATCAGAAACCCATTCAGAGAACCTAATAGGAGCTATAATTCCTGCTTCATACATTCTTTTAATTTCTTTCTCAATTGAAGGTAGTAAAACAGGGTTGATCCTTCTAAGTTTCTGTTTGAATGGTTTCTGATTTGGTTTCAAAGGTATTGTATGTTGAATGATTGATGTATCGTATGACTTCAGACCTTCATAACTCCAGGCAAAAACATCCTGGAATTATTATAAAAGTTCAACATATTTAACCTTTTGATCCTCTGGCAGAGATTTAGATAGTTTAACCATATTGGGATTTCCTTCAGTTCCCAAATTGACTTCTTCAATATCAGCTTTTAACGGTTCCATTTTGGGTTTTACTGGAATGTCATTTGAGTCAAAAAGATCTTCCAAAGGAGTTAATCCTTTAGGTAAATGATTATCTTTCAGATTAATAATTTCAAATTCATCTTCTATAATCTCATCGAATTCCATTTGTTTCAAATCCTGCATATCTTTTTTAGTGAATTTGGTTGGGTGAAGCATGTGAATTGCAGTCTCTTCTAAAATATCCGTTTCTTGTTCATCTAGTTGATCAGATTCATTGATTGTTGTGTCTTCATATATACTACTGTTAGAGAACTCATTTTCTAAGGTCAAAAAATTATTGATCTGATTATTATTTACAAACACTTGCCAATTCATAAGATTATCCGGTATAGTAGGTCTATGTCTAATCTCAGCTGTGAACTGATGATTAGGTCCAAAAGGTAATTTACATGTGCTAGCGAACATTGCAAGACTGTGAGCATGCAAATTTTGGTTTCTAGGAATTTTGGCAAGTTGAGCTTGTAGGAAAGTGTTGAGAATTTCCACAACTATTTCTCTGTATTGCTTTAATCTGGGGTCTTTTGTTGAACATTCACCATTAATCTGTTGAATAATTAACTCAAAGTCTCCTTTGATTGATACTCTAATTGCTCCTAACTTTTTGACATGTTTAAGCCCTAGCAAAGGAGCTTCATACTCTGCCATATTATTAGTGCATCTAAAGTTCAATCTATAAGCATGGCCTTCGGCATGATCATTTTCGACGTTATGTATCCAAATTCTAGCTCCTGCTCCTAACTTATTTACTGAACCATGAAATTCTAAATGCCACCGAATTTCATGTTCATAATCTTCATCAACTGTTTTAACATGTTTCTTAACAGGGAGCTCTGGTTTTTCAATTTTTTCTGGTATTCCTTGAATGTATGATATTTCTTTGTTTTCAGAAATTTCTTCGATTTGAACAGTAGATTTATTTTCAGTTTCTATTTCTGGTGCTTCTAATTCAGTGGGAAGGTCAAATTCAACATTATAAAGGATGAATGAGTCCATATCAGAATGTAGTGAGTAGACAGGGAAATTTTCAGGCTTCTCATCACTACTGACTAAATATTTCATCAAGGTTTTTCTGTATAGTCTTTTAGGTTGACCAAATACTGAAATAGTAGCATATGACATATCTAGTTGAAGAGATCCTCCGAGTTTGGCACCCCAAGATCTGGACAACAACATACCATATTTAGGGGGAATATCTGCAACTACTATATCCATCAGAATAGATTTCACAGG